>CM034155.1:214348965-215713965 GCA_019776745.2 Taxus chinensis
CAATGTGTTTGAAAATAGGTTGTCAAAAGATACCCATATGATAGTATATCATGGAAGGGCTATTTTTAGAGATATTATGACAAATTTTATGACATCTTTGAGGGTCAAAAATAAGGGAGAATATTGTGAACGTGGGAGCCTAATTTTAGACCAAAATCTTGCTCTTTAATGCAATCCACCTCATGAGAGGTTTTGCACATGGTTTTGTAAACCACAGATGGTTTCTTGCATTCCCGGAGGTCTATAAATTGAAGGTTTGAAGAAGTGGTTTGTGTGGTGAGTTTTGCAAGTAATGCTATGTTGGAATGCAACATGAATTCTTCCATAATTGTTTCTGGTGATACTCCTGTAAGAAAGCTGCTCTGCAAGTATATGTAATCTTGTTATTAGATTTGAAATACATTGAGTGGGCTTTTGGAGTGTCGGGTTTTTCATTCGAAAGGATTTTCCCCATGAATATTTAGTGTTTGTGTTAATTGTTTATGTTCTTGTTATGATTGTGTTGTTGGAATTTTTGTAAGTGTTTGATTAATTTTTAAAAGTTTTGCATAATATCTCTCCTCAAGATTGGCATAGGAAGTTGTTCCGCTACTCTAATTTCCTTACAAGTGGTATCAAAGCCTGATCACCTTTGGTTTCAGTTGTGGGTTGTTGGGTTTTTTGTGCTAATCAAGGTTTGAGTGGGAGCTTGTGCAAAGGATACTTTGTGATCTTGTTGCAGATAATTTTCAAATGGCGAGCACATCTTAGAGGATTGAGATAGAGAAGTTTTATGGCATGAACTTTGAAAAGTGGAAGCTGAAGATGGAAGATCTGTTGATTGATCGGGATCTATGAGATGCGGTGGATAAAAATGTCCATAGGCCTACGGATCCATCTTTGGCTACAAAATATAATGTAATGGATAGAAAAGCTAAAGGTATCATTAGACCGTGTCTTGCAGATTCACTCCTAATAAATGTTCGAAGAAGCTTTGGAAGAAGTTGGGTGAGATATACCAAGCTAAATCTCTAGTAAATAAGATTTTCTTGAGGAAGAAGGTGGACAAATCTCTAAGCATCTAGAAACATTCAATATGTTGGTGACCCAGTTGACCTCGGTTGAGGTTAAGATGGATGAAGAAGAGCACTTGGAACCAATGTTTTAAAAATTGGAACCGGCCAAAGGTAAGACCAGAACCGAACCGGAATCGGACCGGTTTAAAACATATGAACCGTTTTACTAAAAAATACATAAAATAATACAATTTTAATGAAAAAAAGAAATTTTAACGATTCCAAACCATGATTACAAACAATTAGAAACAAAATATGCAAAGTTCGCTCATGTATATACCATGTAAGGGTAAATATAGCAAAACGGCACTGAGTCCACTACATATCTGAAACAAAATACATAAACAATGAGGCTCTAAATGGCCTATAGAGTCCAAAAACCAATATGCTACAAGCTACAACATGTTTGATATCAATCATCAAACTCAACACCATTGCTAAGAATGGGATCCTCGTCCTCGTCAATGTCATCTTGTTCCTTTGGCTCAAACACATCGGACTCCTCAGGGACATTTGTAGTAGTTGTAGTAGCACGGCTATTGTTTGCCATGTCTGGTGCTACTAGTGGTTCATCATCCAAAGCCATCCACTCCAAGTCATCAGGATCAAACTATGTCAAGTGACTCTCCTCTATCCATTATGAGGTTGGATCAATATCATCCAAGGCAATGGGTTCTGTATTAGATATCTTATTCAATAATTGGTTGCGCCTTAGCCGGTGGTTGTATTGCACGAAGACGAGATCATTCAACCGTTGTTCCAAATGGGGTCTATATAACATCATTTAGGGTTAGGGTTGGAAAAGGTAACTTAAAAGCTAAAATTGGAAAAAAAATGTTTTAAGGCAAACCACACCCCTCAACTAGTTCAGACTGGTCCAGTATGGAACCAATTGGTTTGACAAGTTCAGTAGAGAACTGGACAGTTCGGTACTGAATCGGTCGGTTCTGTACTAAACCGGTCATTGGTTTGGTCAAAATTTCTAATGGTTTGCAATATTTTTTAATGAACAGGTCGAACCAAACCAGAACCGGAATGGTTTTTAAAACACTGATTGGAACAAGACAAAAAGCACTTGGCAACGGTCTTCAATAATGCAATATGGAGTTCTTGATTACAAGGGCTTGAGTTCTACAAGGAAAGCAGAACAATTGAATTTATATTTCATCTCATGCAAGACCACGTCACAAGAATGGCTAGATATTTAATACATATAAGGGACGTATCTAACAAGATTGACAAGATTTTACTTAGAAATTATAATTAGTAGACATCTTTCATTGATAACAAGATAAGTGAACATACTCGTGTAAGATCCTTTTAAGATAAATAGAGTTCTATAGAAAGTGGGTTCCATTGCATTAAGTGCTCCATGTCTGGGAGACTATTTCCACCTGTAGTACAAGAAATCGATTCGAACAAGTTTTCAATTAATAATGGTTAATTTTGTCCTGCTGTAAAGTCTAGACTGTCAGATTCATCACTGGTGGAGCATTCAAATGGGACCTAAGCACTCTAATTTTATTGAAAAATTGCAGATTGTAGGTAGATCACTTTTACAAGCAAAGATGAAGGGTAAGCTCTTGCCCTGCAGGGAGGGTATATGAATATTTTTGTGGCTTGGGGCAATGCAATGATGCTACTTACTTTTAGATTTAATAAGACAAGATTTTACTATATCAGATCATTCTTCATAAATGTAAATTGGTTATGCTTCAATGTTGCGAATGTGCACAACCTAGCACTTAAACAATACAGTTATTGGATGTGACTCATTAATGGACTGGTTCTCAATGTTTTAAAAAATAACGGAGGTCTATGGATAGTTATACGATATTTCAAAGACAACAACTATTGTAAAAATATAGCTTTGTCTTCATGTTGCTTAAAAGCAAACTCATACTGCTAGATGTCCATTGGTCGGAAAATCTTCCACTATAAGCACCTTTAAGAATAAATAGGCCAAGGCATTGGCCACAAAAGGTAAATGTGTGCTTGTACTTATTCAGGCTTTGTAGCGCCTTTTGTCTATTTCCTTCCCAAAATAACAAAAAGTTGCTGGAATGCTCCCATGAATGCATATGACTATCCTTAGAAAATAAAGAAGAATATAATTATTCTCATAAAGTAAAACTAACACACAAGTGAGGCTAATGTCAAAGATCTCTCTCTTTTGAAGGGAAAAGGCTAACAAAACAAATGCTATGCTTACCTGACATCAGGAGTGATTTTTCCAAAGAATTATTATTATAACCTATCCTTTGATGAGTAGGTAACATGTCTTTTAATTAGTAGTGATCTTGCAAATGAAGACATTTCCAATCTCATATAAGAGTTACCATGATTCGGACATGGAATACTATCTGCAACTATTATATTTTTTAGTCAGTTTACTATTTTGTAAATTAATGTTTGAAAACCCAATTGGAAGCTTTAACATTCACAAGTATTGAAAATCTGCCTATAATTGAGTTCCTCATATCTTTTGGAAGTTAGGGAACTTGATAAAAAAGTAATAAAATTCCAGTGTTTGGTATATGTCTTAATCATTGGATTTGAAAATTTTTCTAGTAAAGGTCCAAAATATTACGGGTTAGTAAATAGATGTGCCCCCAAATTTTTCTCTTTTTCAATAGTGGTTCCTACCACTAAAGATGACTCTGACCCTGATTGGAAAAATTTTGAGCACTCAGTGCATAGCCAAGATGGCTCTCACCTGGAAATTATGAACATAGTTAGCTGGGTAAAAGGTCCAAATAGGAGCTCTGTAGGTTCCTATGACTGGAAAATTTCTTAGAAGCTGGAGTGGATGTTGGTTAGCATATTGTATCTGCAAGATCAATCAAAGGCTGAAGAGTTATCCCCTGAGCTGGTGGATATCCAATATCTGGTCTTTGACACATACCACCCAATAACATTTGTGCTTTGCAGAACCTTGATTAAAAGTTGGCTATATGCGCAATAGATTCATCTGTCATGTACTATTAGACTTATGGTTAGGGGCATGTGGCTATGCAATGCCAAATTAATTGTAGAATATTGCAGACATATTGATAGGATGTTAAAATAACATGCTTCGAACTTTTATGCATAGTGTAATATGCATAAACAAATAATTTTAAATGCATTCCAATATTGGTGGCACAATTGCGATGGGTAGTGGGAATCTAGCTAGTATGGATGTATTTTCCCAAGGCCTAGTTTGACAGAAATCTCATCATGCCTATTTGCTTTTTTATAGTTGAAATGACATATTACCCGATAAGTCAGCAACCCCTAAGTGACCTTAGATTGCGTTATAATTATGTTACTCCCAATTCTAGATCATGTTCTTAATTTTTGATCTGAAAATTCCAGATGCTCTGTAACGCAGGTATTTTTTCAAAATGTTGGAAGATTTAATGGTGTACTTGTATGAACATAGATGGAAAGCATGCAAACTGAGGTTGAATGAAATCTGGGTCCCAAAGGTGGCGTCAACATTGATGTGGAAGCTCATAAGGAGTTCACATAGCTTTTACTGTTACTTTTATACCAGATGCTAAAATGGCCCATATGATGCCCTAGCTACTAGATGAATTCCTTTGCACATAGATATATCACTGCAATCCCTAGATGGAATTGCCAAGCTTAGATGTGAGTTTAATCCTCATATTTGGTGTAAAAGGGTTTTCGTCCTCAGATTATTGATGTACAAAAGAAAAGCTATGCAGTCTAATGTAGAAATGGATAAATTCTCTTGCAAGTGCCATGATAATAATATTAGAATATAAGCTCTTACTTAATTGGGGTTATAAGTAGGCAAACTTAACTGATAAGTTGGTTGTAACCTATGTCTACCTTGGATTGCATTTGTAACTATTTTTGCATACTTAAATGGCCGACACACAATCTCAAAGTGTGCAATCCGCCTTCTCTTTATTTTTTCCTTGTGCACGTCTTCCAACATATGGTTGAGGCCAGAACAAGATTCTTGAAGAGTTCGTGAGAAGAGGGTGAGCATTACTGCAAAAAGTTGAGTTTCATAAAGCCACCACATTTATTCTTTGGAGTTGTTACTAGGGCCGAAGTGTGAAGGACATCATAAGGAAATTGACAACCAATGAAAAATCTAGTGTAGTCGCAATCAAAATTCTAGTAGTGTTCATACATTTTTAGCATTGATTTGTGACTCATTTTCAGTTGGCATCGTGCACTAACTTTCATAGCCTTCGACAAGCTTACATGCCATATTCTATGCCTATTGGATGAACAAGCATAGCCATTAAAATATTGGAACTTTTGAGCATCAATAATACAACACAAAAGATGCAAGGATAGAGACATCCATTTTTCGCCATAGTTTACAACTCAAACACAAAAATACAGTTGTAGCATCAATACAAAACTTTATTTAATTGTAGTGGTAAGGGCATATAATTTAAGAAGTCGAAATAAGTAAGGGACAAATAATAATCTTTTGAACTAGAATCCAGAAAGTCACGAAAGGGCATGTATTTATAAGGATGTCATTAAAGTTGGTTTAAGGGCCTAAAAGATGGTTGTAAAAGGTTGTAACTATATCAACCGTTTTGAACTAGAAGTCAGGGTGAATCACGATTTCTAGGACACACTATTCACTAGCATTTGCGAATCTACCTTCTCTAGTATTGTGATCTCTATTTTTTTTCCAACATTGGTATCAAAAGAAACGCATATAGGTTTTTACCTTTAGTATGGAAATTCCAATAGAAAATATTCAGGTCTAAATTTTCATACATGGACAAGTATAAAATACAAATGCAACTCATGAATAAAAATTTGTGGGGCATAGTAAATGAGTCAAACAGAAAGCACCCACGCATGCATCTTCAAATTGTTTGTGGCAGAGAAGAGATGATAGAGCGAAAGCTATTATGGGCCTTGCTCTATCCGACTTTGAACTTCATCATGTAGACCTACGAACAAATCATCAAAGGAAATTTGAGATGCTCTAAATAAATTATTTGGAGTGAAAGCAGTCGAATGCCAAATTTTGTGGCCTAAAACTTCAATTATATAGGTTCAAAAAAATGGAGTCTCTATGAGCAAGGACACATCAATAATCTAAGGTCATTTGATTCAGACAACTAGCAGAATAAAGGTGTGATAGAGGATGAGGATGTCAAAGCTATCATATTAGGAAAAAACAAAGTCTTCAAAATACAACAATGTAGTTTTTACCCTCAGTCAAATTCAATCTCAATATCTGGGATGATATGATTGCAACTCTTCTAACTGAAGAAAAGGAACTACAACAAATCTAGAAGGTCATTCTCAATGAAGAACATGCATTTTATTCCAGAACCAAAAATTTCGTAGAAGGTCAAATAAAGATTGGTGGGAGATTGAATGTCATTATTGTAAGAAAAGAGGTCACACAAATGGGATTGTCATGTTCAAGCCAATGATTTGTGGGGCATAGTAAACGGGAAAGAGAAAGCACTCATCAGATGTAGAAGGTAGTGAGCACAGTGATGAATACGTAATATAAAGATGCTCTAAACTTTGAGGGCAAGAAAGGATACAAGGTAGATGAAGCTGAGTATGGATGGTTGCTCAGATAGTTCGGGAGAGTGTGGATCTTGGGAATTATACCCTCACAAGGGTCATGCGATAACTTGATGGAGCTTGTGGATGGCTCAATTTGGATGGTTGTCCAATAATTTGGGAAATCTGTGATTCAGGAGTTCGGGAAGTGGAATTCGGGAACATGGGAATTCAGCTCGGGAGCTACATCTTAATGAAGGTCACGAAGCAGCTTGATGGAGCCCTACCTAGTCAAAGCACTGCTTTTAAAGTGAAAGCCTCTGAATATTACCTAGTTCTGTTTGGATTCTAGCTTTGTTAAAATGTTTGTTTTGTCTTTATGTAAGATAAGCCTTAAGAGGGGGTATTAGAATGTAAGGCTTATTTATAAGGATGTCATTAGTTATTTAACTAAAATATGGTTGTAACCGGTTGTAACTACATCGACCGTTTTGTAACTATTTCATTTATAATGAATAGACGGACACACAATCTCAAATGTGTGCAATCCGCTTCTCTTTATTTCTTCCTTGTATACATCTTATAACACTCTTTATATGCTAAAATTAAAGATGCTCGATGTTTGTGAGAGGTAGATGAAGTCAGATTCCTTAAACCAGAATAGTGAATTAATACCGTCTACTTTCTTTGTATTATCTTAAATCATAATGTACATCCAATCCATCTACAAATATGCATACATAGCTCCACAACATCTACATAAACATTTCTGCCTTGAATTGCATCTCCAAAAATATACAAGACATCCAAAAATAGAAGACATCCAAAAATATACACCATGTTGAAAAATTTCAACCTCTACCAAAAAAAATAAAGTTTGCCAACTGAACCTGCAAAATGAAACCTAATGACTGGACACTCACCATACGTCAGTCTAAACACTCCTACAGAAACCAATATACCAGTACTAGAACTAGCCTCCATAAGAAAGTACTCCACAAGGACATTGACTACAGTATTGGACGCTAAAAATATAGTCTATAATTTTGAATCCGGCCAAATAAGTAAAGCTTAATGGTATAAAGTGAAAAAATGGATTATTAGTTATCCGTTTCTCAAAGATAATGTAACCAATTACGCTGAAGAAAATAACATACATGAGTAACCGAGAATAGATAAAGGAAAAATGAGGCAATTTGCACATGAATTAAAAGTGGATATCTTCCACATTATAGACAATGTTTTAGAGCATGGACTACATGTTATCAATGAAGCACTTGTAAGCTAATACAATAAATCAATAAAAGAAAATTTACATTTTTTCTGCTCCCCACATAATGGTGTTCATGATCATTAATATCGGACCAACAATGAACTTTAATATCCACTGCCATACAAAGAGAGAGGGAAACTGACTTCATCTATCTCCACTTCAGGATCTTGAAGATAGATATGCTACTTCTACAAGTATAAGCCGAGCTTATGATAACAAAATAACTTTGGCAAAGTTATTCCATATGCATTTACAAAATTGTACAACTTCCACTCGAAGCCGTACAACTTCCAGTCGAAGCCCTACACAAAAATGAAAGCACTTGGTCAGCCAGTTCGCAAAGTACATTCAAGATGAGGAAAGTACTAAAGTCGGCCATCTTGCACGCTAGATTAGCCATATTACAAAGACATGACTACAAGACCAACGAGAATGCATCAGTTAACAAAGGACAAAATATTTTCCCACTGGTGACACTGAGTTATAATGACACAAATTCAAATCTTACCTTACGAACAGCTTTGCATGGTCCTACTAAAGGCACGATCAAGTGTATCAAAAGCACATTTAACATTTCTGAAGGAAAATTCTATCCCAAGGTACCAGGGAAGAAAAAGGTAAGGAATGTTGATAAAGCACGTAAGCATTTTTAAACAAACATTTACTAATAAACCCTACAAATACAATATGGTAAGCATTTACTAGTAATGTTTAATTAAGCGTGTTAAATCTATTTTCTACAGGTTCTGCGGACTAAATGCTATCAAGTTTTGAGGTAAATAAATTTGAGAATATACATCTTTCTAATGTGAAATTGAGTGCTTGTGCCATGGAGACATCTTTGCAATTGCACATAAAGACCAAGATATTATCTGATATGGATCTAAATTGATTTTTATGCAGTAAATTATACTATAATGATTATGCATAGTCTTCACAGTGAACGCATGTATATGCGAACCCTAAATGACTGGCCTAGGATGATGCATAAGTTGTTTCCCAAGCAATGTCTTCTTATGATGAAATTCATAAAATTATTGTCTTCTCTGTGGTATGCAGAACGGATTGTGCTATAGGTAGGATGGATATGAAAGGACCAATTGGAGACATAAATTAGCAAGCCTAATTCCCAATAGGAAGTCGAGGTTGCCAATGGATGTCAAATGCCATTAATCGAGGTTAGCCACAAAAGGTTTTGTAACGGTTCTACTCCAATCCTCTCCATGACATCTTTGCACGAAAATTTCCATAACTGCACCTCTTACCTGATTAGCATTGCATGGTTGTGCTTACCTATGCATGTGTGTTTATTTTATTCTTCTTGTAACTCTGCGCCATGTGTACACAGAAGGTAGTGCCTTAAAAACTAGAAGACATTTCCTTCACAACATAATGCCTTATTTTCCAAAATCCATGTTACCATATTCTATGTTAGTGTGTATTTTTTTAAATATCATAATGACTATATGCGGACTCAGCAAGTATCCTAATCTCAAATTTCAGGTTGTTAAAAGTTAGAAAAGATGGGAAAATAAGGTGGAGACAAAAAGTAAACCCCATGAACAAATAGAATTTCAGGGGAAAAAAGGACAGAGATACAAAGTGCAGCCGATGAACAAATAGAATCATTGATTTTATCTTGTCTGCCCATGAAGATCTCGTACTGGATATATGACATATTGAAAAAAATCCATAAAAATGATAAAAGTCATACTCAGTAGCACAAAAAGGTAGAGTTAAAGCTTCGTAGAAACATTACCATTCTTTTGTTTTGAACTTAAAAGATTTTTATTTAAGGAATGGAGATGAAATGTAGAACCATCTTGTACCAAAACAGCAAGACAAAAGCAATAACAAAATCTGGATCAAGACATGTTGAAAATATCCTAGTTATATTAGTACTTCAGAAGTATTTATTATATTAGTTTAGGGAGGGGTCCACAAGTGAGTTGTGCAGGTTGTTAAAAGAACTCGCTTAGATAGGGATTAGTTTGTGTTTGTAGGAGAGAGTGGGATTTTGACTCCTCATATGTTGAAGGATACAATTTGTCTAAAACTCTCGTGATATTATGAATAAAATAATCTGTCTAGTTAGTTCGCTATGGTGTCAAAGTAGGTTTGACCTCTTAGATGGAAGAGTAACTTGTTTTGTAGGCACAACTAGTATTCCTCATTGCTCTTTGTATGAGAGACATAAGTTGTAAGTTCACATAAGATTGTGTGTACATTAGTGCAAACTCCTAAGGTTTTCTTGCTTTTAATGAGGTAGTAGTACACACTCTCACCAGTGTGCATTGCCAATCAACATCATCAACCATTCATGTGCATGTCTCCTTTACTCTGTCACCCTTAGATCAACCCATGCACTTGAATATTATTGCATATTGTAATCCAGACCAACGTGCTTTCGTGCATCCAGTATTAGGCATCTGTAATCTCTTCCATCCAAGCGTGATCTATCTTCAATGGGTATGATCTAATTATCACAAGTCTACCTTGTGATTATTGCTTTTTTCATTATTTAGTTGTTATAGTTGAAACTTGGTGTCTAATTAAAGTTGTTTATTATTTAGTTTTTATTTATTTAATATATTTTGATGCTTGGGTGGTAAGATTTTAGTTTTATATGGTTTAGGTTTTTAAGATATAGTGATTCCTTGATGGTTTAACAAGTCTTTGTAATTCTTAGAAAATAATAAGAGAGAAAACTAATGAAGAGAATATGGTACACAACACACTAATATATGTAAATGTTCATCATTTATTATGCTAAAAGAAGTTACATTGTAGCTGGGGAAGTTAATAACTAATAATTCATTAAGTGTTAACTAATATATCTTAATAAGCCCCTGCCCCCAAGGATCTGAAAACTACTCCAAGTTTGTCCCAAAAATTTACAAACACAATGGGACCAAAGGATTTAGTCATTAAATTAGCAGGCTGCTCCTTAGATGTTAATTTGAAATGCAATCCTCTAATGTGTCGCTGTTGTCCAATGTATGAGCTTTGGTTGAAAAGTTGAGAAAGATCACTTACAACAAGACATGTATCTGGTCATGTAGCAAAAAAATATATCGGGTTGTCGACCACTTATCTATAGGGTGATTCATTGACCAGTACTGGTTCACCATTGGCTATTAACTTCAGCCCAAACCTCCATAATTTCTGAGACCAAAATCTTGAAGATGTTGATGAATGTGAAAATATTAGGCTCGTGGAGGCTACCTAAGTCCATACAAGGACTTAATAAATCTGCAAACCAGATGATAACGACCAAGTACCCAAACACCTTTAGGTAGCACCATGTAGACCTCCTCAATCAAATCTCCATCCATGAAAGCACTTTGAAATACCCTCCAACCAAACTGAGCTGCAACAAAGAGAAACAACCAAAAGTTGACCATCTCTACAATGGTAGTAAAAACCAATTCCACGGTAGAAGAAACAACCATCACTACAGTTGTGAGAGAAACAACCATATCCAACTCATCTATTCGCCCCTGTTGTGAAAATCCTTTCACACTAGAGCAAAATTACCATGCTTTGCTAACCTCTAAGTCCGTGCCTTTGAATGGTTTTTTGTGCCATCTCGCCATGAGTGGCTTTGTATGCCATCTCACCATGTGCCTTCTGCACCCTAGCTAGTGGAGTCATCTTCCACAATTCTTTGAGTGGCATTTCTCACCACCTCACCATGTTTCTCCCACACACTCTTTAATCGAGGTATTTCATCTACCCGCACATGAAGCATTTAAGGCCCCCACACATTCTTTATAGTAGATATTCCCTCCACAACTAGTTCATGTAAATTGACCAAAGTGGGGTCAACAAGCCTATGAGGAATGTCATCCTCCAACACAACATGTATGGTGGAATCTCCCTCCATGCTTTCTGTTAAGTTGACTGTAGTAGATTCAACAAGCTTATATTGGCCACCTTGCCCAATCCCTAGGGCAATTACTCATTCCAGTTTCACATCCAACACAATACACTACTTCCTATAGAAATTCACAACGATGTTGGTATTTTTCTTAATTGACAAATGTATGATAGGAACATACCTAACATTCCTTACAATGAAATTTACATTATTCATTACTACACAAATATCCCATATACCCTCTACTACAAGTAAGTCTTCATCTACTAATAAAACTAAATTAGAAATTACAATAAATGTCACACACCAATCCCTACAACATGAAAAATGTTTGGATGCATTGGAATCAATGAACCAGCAATTGGTAGCACTATTAGTTGAGCATGACGCCCTATGAGCATACTCTTCCTTGAAATCCCAGTCTTCAACTGCTACCACATTTGCCTCACCCCGTGCCTTTTTGTTGTGTTGGGAAAGATCATGTTGCTTCTGGTAATCCTATTTGATATGCCCAAATTTATGACAATAATGGAAGTTCACATTGTGTGTGGAAGATTCACCAAAGTGATGCCTACACTTCTCCTTTGGCTAAGCACTTAATGCACCCTCAATTTGTCCACAACTAGACTCAATTGCTCATGTCTTCCCGTGTCCCTTCTTCAACAAATAGGAACTCACATAATCAAACATCAGCGTGTGGCTTTTCACCGTCAAGAGTAAGGCCTCCACACATGTCTTGTAGGAGGGCGGTAAACCGTTCAGAACAAGTGCAACCAGGTCATCATCATCTACCTTTTTATTGATGACAGCGAGCTTGTCTTGAAGATATTTCATATGAAGATGTTTTGAGAGGGACCCGCCATCATGCATCTTTACTGAAAAATAGCAAAATATTTTAAGCGCAATACCTGACTTATCTCCGACATTTGATACTAGTTATTCAGATTGGTCCAAAGCACACTTGCCTCAATGTCATTTCGGACCTCGAGTATCAAATCACATGACATGGGCAACTTCAATAACAAAAAGGCCTCCTTATTATGCTTGTCACAATCCACAACATTTGCAATAGACCTTCCTTCAATGTCAAGAATAATTTAATTACAATCACAATACTCGTCAATTGTAAAAAAAATGTCTCTAGACATTGTAATTATGACCAATTTAACTTATGCCCTTCCGAAAAACCTAGGGTTTGAATATTGGCCATTATAAACAAATTTGACTATGGACCCATAAATAAATGCACAGAAAAATACAAAGTTTACATAGAAACTTCTTCGATAAGCCTTTAAAGTTTTAAACCAACAAACACGTGGTATTCTTGATGCATGTAGTAATCTGTAAAATTGTGACTCCCATGACTCCTATCGTTGTTTTGGTATAATCGCAGACATGGAAAAATAGTGATAATCATCTAAAAGACAATCACTCCCTCGTCATTCTTCCCGGTCTTTACGATGGAAATCACGCCTAGTCTTCGCCTCGTTGTGCACAACTTTCCTACCACCCACATAAGAGCATAAAATTAAGGTCTTCCATGGTGTTCTCGTTTTCAATGAGACGTCTCTAACTTTGCTCACATCTCAATTTTATCTTACCTATGTTTTGCTCCATAAAAATCACATATGGTTCTTCAACTCCCTCTACAAAACTTTCCTATATCTCACACAAGAGCATCAAGGTCTTCCTTGTTATGGTTTTCAATGAGACATGTAACTTTTCTCACATCTCAATATGCTCTAGCTTGTGTTTTGCTCGTTGGTCTTCACAACCTCTACATGTCTTCTAGAATGCATGTTTCTTTCTTCACAGAAATCTTGCCCTAATCTATGTAATCAGTGAACAAAAATCACGATTTAATTTCTTTCTTGAAAAACAACATTGTTTGTATCACATTTTCGCATTCTTCTCTACTAATATTCTTCTAAGATTATACCTCTTCAAAACGTTTGTGTTTGTGCCCTAGTCTCCTGCTCGGTTCCAAGAAGATCGTGGTTTCCTTCCACAAATCCTTCACATATGATCTTACAAAGATCATAACTCACTTTCAAATCATGAATCCTTCCTCCTTTGAATAAAATCACGACTTTTGTTATTTGCAAATTTTTGGGGCCTACACAAACAAAATATGATTGTTTACAATCACGAGTATTGTGATCAAAATATGATTGCTTATGTTATGAGGCATTTTTGGGGCCTACACAAACAAAATATATTTAATCACAAATTTGACTATGGCCCCAAAAATATTTTGTTTGTGTAGGCCCCAAAACTATATTTGTGATTGTATTTTGATCATAACATAAGCAAACCACATTTTTGCTCTTCACTATACTTCTAGATTTAGCCAAATCCCGAATCAATTTGATTTGTGTGCCTGAATCACATCTACATTCACCTCTTCAAACTTCTCTTGTAGTTTATACCCTCTTCCACGGCTTCCTCGAACTTTGAGCTTGTTGTTCATACCCTTCTCTTAGGGCTTCTTCAAATTTTGGCTTCGATACAAATGTTAGAAAATAATGAGAGATGAAGAAGAGAATACAGTAAACAACACACTGAAATATGTGTCTTCGTCATTTTACTGTGCTAAAAAAAGTTACATTGTAGCTAGGGAAGTTCATAACCAAACATTAATATTAATAGATAACTAATAGTTGATTTAAGTATTAGCTAATATATCTTAATAAGTTAATAGTAATAGGCATGTCTTATTTTAGTCTAGAGAATTGTAAATGTCCATAAAGGTTATATAGCTTGAGTGAGTGCATTTATATAGTTGCTAGTCAAGTTAAGTGTCTATTACCTTTTATATTCTTTAAAAAAAAGGGAGCTAGTTCTATGTTGTTTTATTGTCAAGTAAAACATCATGCTTTGTACAGATGCGATATTGAGCAAACCCAACGTCCAATTGGAATCAGACCATTTGTTCTATGGGGGGAGAATTTTGTTGATAAATACGACATGCATGTTGACCTAGCTCATTGAGCTAAGTCATGTAGGAGGTTGGAAGAAACGGAGAAAGGAGGCCCGTCAGCAATCTCAAGTTGTTCGCTAACTCAGAGATTGCAATGTTGTAGCACGGTAAAATAGAATGCACCCAAATGCCTACAAAACCTAAAGAGTTGTTAATCATTAGTGGCAATGATGACATAATTTGGTTGCAAAGCATTCAGTAATTTGTTCCAAATTAGGCAGTGGAGACCATTTTTGTTGTTCATGATCAAGTGGCAACGATCATCTGCAGCTGCTGCAAACACGAGTTCAATGAGATGGCCAGCACCCACCATAGTTACCAAGTTCGACCGGATCTTAACCGAATTTGGTCCAATCCGGATTTTTTGAGCCACCCAAATTAATTTGGTTCGGTTTGGCTTAAAATATAAAAATTAAACGTGGAAAAAAAAAACAAAAGAACAAAAACCTTAACAAAACAGCATCAAAGGCTTCTTAAAAAGACCTAATCCATCTTAAACATATCGATATAAACCGGCATAGAGGGCAGAAGAAACATCAGTGAGCCAAAATAACAAAGCATTCTACAGGCCGAAGAAATCTCCTCAGATGCAGCACTCTTCTCAGTCACTTTTTAATTTTCTTTGTTGCAGAATTTGTAGTCATGGCACCCTCCTCAATTGCAGATTTAAACTCTCCTCGATCGTGGATTTGCAGGATTTCATTCATAGCAGCAATTACATGAGGACAAGCCGTAAGGGAGATAGCAACAATGTAAGTCATAAGGGATATAGTAGAAGTTGCAGCCGTATGGTATAGAGTCAAGATAGAGACTGTAAGTGTGTGTCGCATAGTTTATAGTTTATGTTTTACTTTATAATATTGAGTTATTGTTTTATTTTTTAGTTTATAAATTTTAATTTTAATATAGTTTACAATCGGGTCAGCTATTTATATTAGTAAAGTTTTTTTGAAATAGCTTACAATTTATACATATAAAATTCATTAATTTTAATTTTGATTTGTTAATTTTAAATTTAATAAAATACATTTGATAAACCAAAAAAACTAAAATTTTAACTTTTATTTTATTTAAGTATAATTTTTTAAAATACTTCATAATTTTTAAAGTATTTTAAAAAACTATACTTAAATAAAATAAAAGCTTAAATTTTAGTTTTTTTGGTTTATCTTCATTAATTTTAATTTAATGAAGATATATATATATATATATATATAAATATATATCTTCATTAATTTTAATTTAAGTTTTAATTTGATTGACAATTAATTTAAATTTGTTAATTCTAAAATTATAAAATATATTTAATAAACTAAATGATAAATTCATAAAATTTAATTTTTTTAGTTTATTAAGTTTAAAATTAATGAATTTAGAAACAATTTGAAACATTTTACAAACTGTAATTTTATGCTCATTATTTAGTAGATGGATATGTATGTGCATGTTTTACATGATATATATACACACCAAACTAGATTTTTCTGAAATTTTTCAGGGATTCTAGATTTCTGGGTTTTTCCCCTTCCAAACGGATCCAGATTTCAAAACTTGTTAACTAGAGCACCCACTGAAAGAAATAATAAGGACTCAGTCCCACTATCTTGATTTGTTCCTGCACGGCGAAGCCCAGCCAACCAGAAACAGATTTGAAAAGAGAAGTAGAGGCCCATGCCACACATGCAATTGCAAATTGGTAGAGAAGTGGAGGCTCATGCTACACTTACAATGAAGAGTTGTATGAATGTTGTAAATGTCAATAAAGCTCAATCCTATTGATCTCGTTGTAAACAATTGTGTCATTGTTCACAATTCTGGAGAGTGTGTTTCTAATCAGAGTTGTAGTGAGACCATTCCCACTACTCCTGTTAGATTGGTTGATGCATTCCCATCTATCAATGTGTGTTTGTTTCAGTACATGTAATGTTCTCTTTCCCTATGTCTGTACTAAAGCTGGGAATGCTGGAAATATTCTAGTTATGTTAGTACTTCTTAGGTAAATTATTATATTAGTTTAGGTTTTTGTATGAGTGAGTTATACAGATTGTTAAAACAACTCACATAGATAGGGATTAGTTGAATGTTTGTAGGAAAGAGTGGGATGAAGTTTGACTCCTAGTATGTCAAAGGATACAACTTCATAATATATCATGATATTATGAATAAAATAATCGGTTAGTTTTTCCGATAAGACATGCAAAAATATCTGAAACATTTTCAAATGATATCGCTTAGTCGTGAGATTTCAGGTGAAGCTAATAATTTGTAGAGATTTCTTGGATGAGATCAGATCACAAGATGCCAATGAGGGAAGAGGTTAGTTTTTCCAATAAGACATGCAAAAATATCTGAAACATTTTCAAATGATATCGCTTAGTTGTGAGATTTCAGGTGAAGCTAATAATTTGTAGAGATTTCTTGGATGAGATCAGATCACGAGATGCCAATGAGGGAAGAGGTTAGTGGGTAAGATGCACAGCGCCATGGAATACATTCACCATTCCTCCCCTACTGACAAACGCATAAGGTGACTGTATGCTAAGTGGGTCCCTTTTACTTACTAACAGATGCTCAAGGTGATTGTGTGTTAAGTGGGTCCCTTTTCCTTGTGATTATTGTCAAAAATACATGAGGAATAATCAAAATGTCACTAGGGTAATCACTACTTATGGAGGTCATCTTAAGATGAACTAAATATACATGGATAAAATCCCACAAAATTTAATAATCTAATTATATTGCTTGTGGAAGCCTTCACATACTTAACACATGCATGGGTAAAAATCCCACAGAAACTAATCATCGAATCACATCACAAGTTACAACAGTTATTGACATAAAAAAATTACTTAGAATTCAAATAAAATTTTACCAATCTTTAAAATAAAATCTGTATTTTATTGAATACTCACCTTTTATTTCTGGACTCGTATTTAGGCAATGCATCGAGATATTTTAGCCAAAAAGGCCCCGTCTCTTGCACATTTACTCCTTGAGGTCCACCCAAATAAGCTTGAATGATGAATTGATCAGATCTTTCTCTGTTTGGAAGAAAAAAAAAATTGTTTGTCATGATAAATGTGTTGGCATTTAAAAAAAGCAATATATCATTGTATAAAATATACAAAATGGTTTAAATTCCAAACACCAACCTGCCCTCGTAAGTTGATAGCCAACACACATAGGCTGCACCAAAATACATGGATACAAAAGGGTTTGACAAATCTTCAATAGATCGAATTTTATAAGCCTTGTAGCCCAAATCCCTTTAACATCACAAGAAGTGTGAGTAAGCACAAAGGATTATATGATAATATGAAGAAACGTAGTAAATATGATAAAACCTTTAAAGCAATAAGACATTGTAACTTTTACTTTTTCAACTGAAAATTAAGAAACAAATGGCAAAATATTTTTCAGAACTTTGTTGACAGTTTTGGGAAAATAGTTTTGTTGACATTCTTCATCTCTTACTATGATTGACACTTTTCTTTTGAAACAATGCAACATTTATTACACCAGTAGAACAAAAAATTCATACATAAAAATAAACTTTTGAAAGCAACCCCCCACCAACTGCTAAAAGAGCTAACATTTCCAATTTTGAACAGATTAAAAAGTTGGTTTCTAGAAACATATATTTCAGACTAAATATGTTCTGCTAGCCTTATTCTAGAAGACATATTTTCCTTAAAGGATATAGTTTACCTAAGTTACCAAAACACCACCCCTAGGGCACCCTGTACACGTATGAAATGTATCCGGTATGGGTATGGCTAAGATATACGCCTGGAAACACCCTGGAAAATGCTGGGCAGGTCTGTGTACAGCCAGGTACATCTGTAGATGTACCCAGACCTGCCCGGCTGTTCCCAAGGCATTTCCAGGCCTGAAACAGTTTTTTTTTTTCTACTTTAAATTTAATATATCATTACAGCAGAAATTATAATTTTTGCAGCAGCATTATTCTACGGAGGGTACCAAATAGAAGCCATCAAAAACAAGGACAAAAAATAGCATGTATGAGATAAATGTAATAAACACCTCAACTAGATGTGGTGGGGATGATGCTTGTGCCCAGGTTAAATGAAATTATGAGTAGTTTGTTGTAGTTATTTAGCTTGTTTTGTTTTTCATATGCATAATAAATGGTCAATTCCTATTTATTAGGCTGGAATTTATATATTTTAATATTTATAGACATTTTATACGGCCATATCCAAGGCCAAAAAAAAATCTGTATCTGTACCCGTATCCAAAACATATCGGCAACTTAGTAGTTAACAATTTGTTCCTAAGTAAAGAGACTACTTCATGTCTAATGGCCTTCATTATCTCTTTTCCATTATCCATCATCATCCAAGTCTCATCTCATAAAGCTTCTTCCATCTTATAAGGCCAAGAAAAAGCATACAAGACTTTTCTTGAGTTCAATTCCAAAACGTTCCTAGTCGTTCTATATTTCTAAAATGTATGGAGCACATTATCTACCTTTTGGCAAGCAACACGAGTAAAGACAAAGAGGACTGGTTTATTCCACATCGCCTTGACTGTTTTAAGCTCTATTAAATAAGTATCCATAATGTAACTTTCTATTTTAGGGAAGCCTGAGACTTCTAATGATTGTCACATTGAAGCACCCACCCCATTCCTCAAGGAACTAAGTTGGCCATTTTGCTTTCAACTATGAGGTAAAATAGCAGCCTTACCCTATCACAAATATCTTTTGTTGTATAGCTATGTTGCAGGAAACAGCAGTGCACCCCAAACCCCCACTAATTTAAACTAAAAACAACTAAGGTACCAATAAGTGTTTGGGGCCTTCACAAAAAAGCATGGAAATGTCAGCAACATTTCTAAGATTGGCTGACATTTCTGGGACAATTACATGGCGGACGTGTTACATTAGGTGAATGATCCGAAAAAAAACTATATCTAACCTAACGCACTTCTAACCCCCCAAAAACCTAACCCGCGCCCCTTTAATCCGAAAACAAACACCCCCAGATAAATCTTGTTATGTTTTGTTTCCTATATATTTTATGAATGAATGATTCCACATATTGTATCCAAGTCCCCCGAGAATGGCATTTTCTATACTCAAACCCGTACCTGTTTCCATTTCCCAATAACTTAAATTTATATTCGTAGACAGATTTTACATTGCTCTATCGCCCTAGATTCCAACATTGTCTGATTCTTGATTTGTAGATTTAAAAGGCATTCACAAGGGGTCGATTTATAGAGTTCTAGATAGGTGGATTTGTCTGCACATACTAAATTCTTGGGTGCAATTCAACAACCTACACTCCTTCCAAGTATTTTTCTCTATCCTATAGATTCCTCAAATAAACATATAAATCCTTATAAAATATTTACATTGATATGCTTGTAAGTCTCCCCAACTAAATTTTTGGTAAAGTCCTAATAGGTTTTGCAACAAAATCCCAGCCATAATGTCAAGAATGGAAGAACGATGCCGGGTGAGTAGTGGGTACCGATAGACAGGCAAGTAGATTTAAATATTATTTATTAATGGTGAAATGATACGTTTATTCTGTGAAATATTACCTTGTCAAATTTTACAGGCTCATCATTCCCATTCATGTAGAACTGTAAATATCAACCGTGTTCTTTTAAGTCCGGACGAATTGTCCAAATTTACAGCAAATTTTGTAGACAATATCGCAGAAATCTCCATTATGCCTCTGTCTGCTGCTTCATGAATTTGATGGTCAATCCCAATTCCCAACAACGATTTTTACCGAATATATTAACTCAACTTAATTTACACATCCTAACCCGAGTTACCGTACCACATGACGTGTACGTTCTAACGCAGGCTTTATATTCCATCTGAACTAAGTAGACCAGTCTCAGCCAGTGAATCTTGTGCGATACAGTTATTACAAACCGAAACCATACGGCGTGCTCAGACAGCTGAAGGCTAAATCAGATTTTAGCTTCACCGTTTAGTAACGTGGAGCATGGAGCAATTATCACAATTGAAGGTGGCTACAAACGTGGAAAACAAAAATACAAATTTCAAACATATGGCCAGAAAATTTACAGTTTAATTTTACAAAACGCGAGGAACAATCACAATGTTTAGGTCAGTCTCATTGCAATTCAAGTTGGAAAAGGAAAATTTGTCTCCATCTACGAAAACACATAAAACTACGGGGAATTGGAGAAGTTCAATTCTCCGTATCTACAGAACAAATGGGGGCATATCACGCTATTATTATTACGCCACGTTAGCCGCAATCTGGCACCAAAAATGGCCGATTTTAGTAAAGACGGATTGGGCTTTTAGAGGCGTGGCTTTCAACTTTTTTTCCAAACGAGTGTACAGACATATTACACTACTAACTGCTCAGAATTTCTCGTTCTCATTTTGTGCGCCTGAGGAGAAATGGGAAAGGGGATCAGAATGGATCGGTCAGGAGCTCATATTCTCAATGGTATTGTTCAAAAATTACTTGCCAATCATACCAAATTCTTTGCACAAGCTTACCCACAAAGCACATGTAGGAATAGCCTTTTGTGCCTGCCATGTATGAGGTAGTTGTCACTCTATATCTATCTAGAATTTGCCTGGGAGACACATCATTTATGGATCAAACCATCCCCAGTTAAAGGCTATCCCTATGCTCTAATGTTTAGTAATTACCAATAGCTCCCTCCTTCAAGCAAATTGTAAAGTTTCAAAAATGCCAAGTGCTCACCTGTTGTGATCACCAAGCCCGTCCTCAAGGCCTATGGTAGTGTCCGTTCATGTTTTCTGGCATGCGGTGCTGCTAAACCACCTTTAAAGGTTTGCAACATAGCCGAATAGTCTCTAGAGGTCCACATATTACATACACACCATTCTAGTGGATCAAGAAACTCTAGGAGGATCAGATGTGGCACCATCCAAGTGCAGCCAAATATTATGTGGTCTTCACATTGGCATTGTCAAGGTTCCAAACACCTACACTACAAACTACTAAGGAAAAATCACAACACATGGTACCTCCAAGTTCCAACAATGGTGTTTCCTTCGTCCTTAAAGGGGTCAAGTCCCCCATATAACTCAAAGGGTTCCCCTCGTAAGCTCAAGGATAAATGCCCAACGAGGTGTATGGCAATGCCCAACAATCCATGTTTGATCTTTACATTTTGACGTCATTCAACGTACCGCACAACTGAGACTCTGAGAGGTGAAAAGTCACATGTGGAAGAGCCATTGTTCCATCTTCCAATGGTTCGTTAGCCTTCGCAACATTGCAACATCATGCATCCATATCTAGCTAGTTAAACGGCATAGATATAGCAAGTGGAAGATAGACAACCATATATTTCCCTCAAGAGTATGCCATGTATAAGACGCACAAATTAATACATTTTGTTTATATTATCTTTCTTGTGCATCATCCTCTATATATTATTTATCATTTATGAATCATATGTTTAATATTGATTGCCCATATAACACATCTAGATCCTAACATGTTAGAGTGGTGTCCCCTAGATATCTATTGGGATTTGGATCAATAGTATCAGAATGGTTCATCTTGGCAGTGTATGTCCCATCTAACGAGTTCGGAGTATAAGCTCAATATCAAACCACATTACCCCTAAAAATTATCTTACGTGTCATTCAAGAAAATTTGTATGACAACAGAACACAAATCACAAAAGGCAATTTGTGAAATGATCGATGACCGAATTAGGAATGCACATTTTTGCTCAACAAGTTCCCTAAAGTCCTCAAATGGGTGGTTCCCGTATGTTTCAAGTAAATTTAAATGTTATAGTGCTAAATGGTAAAATCAATATTGATGCAATAGATAATTGGATAGATGTGTTAGTCAACTCCCCTTCACATCCTACCTTTACATACCTGCTAGTTTGGTTAGGCCCTAGTATCCCAACTAGCACCTTACATCCTATTTGATTCTACAATTGACACGCTAGTTAGTCTAATGTTCTTAGCTATGCCTTTATATCATATTAGTTTGCTTGATACCTTTTCCCAGCTAATACCTTAGATCCTACCTTATCTTGCCCACACGACTATTAGTTCAATTGATACCTTCCCGCCTAATACTCAATATTCTACTATTACCTACCTTTTGGTTTTTTTATGTTACCCTAGGTTTTTACCCATTGGATATTACTACCTATCTTATGATCCAAATTGTTGTGCCTTCAGCTATTCAATTTGTGAGTTTGCACGGCAAGACCTTCAAGCCGTCCTCACAAGCGCTCATCCACTATGATCACCTACTTGTTACCTTCAACTCTCTACCTTATCTAGACATTCTCTTAGCTAGGAGTAGTGATGGTTGAGAATATCATTTGGTGCGAGTCGGTTATGCATCTTGTAGCTCAACTCTTGCAGTATATCTATTTACTCGTCTCTCATTCACATTTTACCCTCTCTTGTGACAAAAGTATCAATTTTTTCCATCATTGTACCATTCCTCTTTACATCATGCTTGGGGCAATCCAAGCATAACTCGCTATCTACCTTTTATGTCACATTTCCTATCAGGCCTGACAAGGTTGTTATCGAAATAGCACTCTCTTATACAATGACATTTTGAGAGTATCGTTTGGTACACCCCTATCATGGTTGAAATCTCAAACTCCACAGTTGACCTCATTATAGAGCTTGAGGTCCTTTAGAGTGCGATAGGTTTTTTTGACTAGGGTAGGAAGACATATATCCAATCATTTAGTGCCCTAGTCTTTTCCCATCAATACCTAATCCTCGTAGTAAGCCTATAGCTCCTTAAGTGAGGTCTTGAAAACTAGGAAAAACATCGTGGGAAGATAGGACACATCATCTACTATTAGAGCATCTCATAGTTGACATGGGATATATTTATACTTCAGTAGTCTTCATCAACCGATGCTTACATATTCAGGTTCATTCACTCCTTGATGTTGAAAACTTTAACCTTGTTTTGATTAGCGTGTCTTTATTCCTATAAAGAACTTGTTTTTGCCTTGGTGGTGCCCATTTCTCCTCCCTCTACATCATTATATCCCCTTGTCAGATAGGCTAGATTCTAAGTCTTTCATCATCTTTATATTATGTTCTCGATCTCTTTTTAGACATGTTAACATTGTGACATGCATTGGGGTTTAAGGGCATTCCCTTATACCATTCCAACTCAAGTATCTTATGCATCTCTTGGCTTTCACGATGTTCTCTCTTGATCATTGTTATCTTCTCTCTCGTATTTCTCCTAGCTACCTTAGGGGTTATGCGTGTCACACCCTGGTCACTAATTATTTACAGGCATGTTAATTTCGTTGATCCATTTTCCCAGCTAACACCTTACATCCTATATATTTACAAGCTAATTAGTTTGACATTCTTAACTACCCCTCTACATCATATACTACCTATTTACGATCATCGGGTTGGTTAATGCAAGTTTCTCATCTACCACCTTATATCCTATTGATTTACCAACCTGATAGTCAGAATTTTTCAACTACCCCTTTACATCCTATACTACCTCTAGGCCTACTCGATTGGTCGATAGATTCCCTACTAGCACCTTATCATACTGCTATGAGCTTTCCTCCCTTATTTTTTGTATACCTACTTATCATCTACCTATGTACACTTCCATTGTTTTCCTCTCCTTGTTAGTCATGTATCTTTAGCGTTCCTTAGCAAATCAGCACCAAGACAAGAGGTAACATGTGCCCCTTGGTTGTGGAAAGGTAAGCATGAAGTAGGTATATTTCATTTGGGTTGAGTTCATATTAATATCACTTATACTATATTTGAGTCATTTTTTATTTTGATGTTGCATTTTCTTTCCCCGAAGACCATCTCGTGTACACTTCTTGTGAAGCACGATGATTTTCAATTAGGGCATATATATACTACTTATTTGTCACTCTTATTGATTTTTTCTCGTCGTAGGCACTATTGACATGTTGACTTCCCTAAAGTGATCTCCTCAAGGAAATTTGTCAGGAGCAAGGCTAACCAAAAATTGTTATATGGGTTGGTTAGTGGTGGTACTTGTGAGAGAGCTTTAATGTGCAATAAATGTTATGATACCTTAGGTGAATTTACACCCTTACAGTCATGCCTTTTAAAATCTCCCTACAACATCAACTTGTTATCCTCTTAAGGTTGCCTTCATATCTACTTACAACACACTTATACCTCCATCATATCACCTTTCAACATCTCGGTTTTACTCTATTCCCTAAGACCACATGATGAGGCATTACCTAGAGTCGATGGCATCGACTATGGTCGATACTGTCTGACTTTTATTTTTGATAGTCTACAACATCGACCATGGGAAACTACAATACATAATCATGTTCCGTTACGCAGAATTTATGTGCTTTTCACAAGATCATCATCAATCTTTCAATCTGCTTCACTCACAAATATGCTCTTAAGGTCTTAAAGGTCTTGAAGTTAGTTTTGTTTATCTTTTGAAGTCTACTCTTGAGCATTGGGTCCTTAGGATTCCCAAACGCAGGAGTTCACTTGTCATGATCTGCTTAGCCTTAGGAGTCTTCAACAAGTGTTTTTCTAGGTCTTCTTCCATTTCTATGTGGTCCCCCACATCAACTCTCTCATAAGGTGTTGCTAACCCTAGGGGAAAGTTAATGTGTCAATGGTGTTTGCACAAAGGTAATTATCTCTAACCTCTTATTTCCTTTATGTTATTTCAAATTCGATTGATTGTTTGATTGTTCATTCATAGATTAAAATAGAGTAGTATATTCTCAATCTATTGCATTATTTCTATCAGTCCTTACCTTGCAATCTGCCCTTCAGGCTCTACAACTTATCAATCCTTATAATACATAATTACAACCCTAGCATAAGTATCTCTATCTTGTTATAACCTCACACAATCAATCTAGAATCAGGATTCTAGTAAGACGCCACCCCCTATCCTAGACTTAGGCTTTGGAACCCTACATCATAAATAGAGTGGACTATCACCTTCTAGAATCACAGCATTAGCACCTTACAACCCTCTTGTGTGTGGCCTTTAAAATGGTCTCCTCATTATCCTAATCTGTATTATCAAGAATAGAAAGAGGATATTCTATTAGACCATTATTAGTTTGCATGCAGTAGAGAGCATCTATTTGGGAAGAAGAACATCACTCTCACATTCCAAAATGAGTGGATAGAGAAAAGAGCAAGAAGAACACCACTCTCACGTTCCAAAGAGTGGGGTTAGAGCAAGGTACAAGAAGAACACCACCCTCACACTCCAAAGTGAGTGGATAGAGAAAAGAGCAAGAAGAGTGTCATTCCACCATTCCAAACATAGTGGATAGGGCGGGTGCAAAAGGAAATACTTCAAGGGTGAAGGTGGGAAGGTAACCTTCGTCTTCTATCTATAAAAATATTTTGTAGGGACCGGAAAAGCTCTCTACATGAGAGGCACAACAAGGATGGACTTGTAAATATGTAATTATCTTGTATATGCATTGTAGATGGTCAAAATGCATATTGTCTTCATTATAATGTGTGATACCGCCTGTAAGTCTTCTAACTGTACATAAAAAATACAAAATATGATACAAATGAAGAGTTATTGGTGTCTCTTTTGATCATTTCTCTTTCCATCCGAATTTCCAAGAGGAAAATAAAAATCCATTGGTAACTCTTCAGCTCCTTAAGAGGAGCTATTTCATGTTGCAGCAGTTTAGGACAGGAATTGCAGAGTAGAAAGTTGCAGGCACAATAGATGGGATAAGGAAGATGTTCCATAGAGAATTCCACTTGTTCTTACCCCATTCAGAACCATGGTCGCTTTGTACTAGCATACTTGGTGCATAATTGAATCCATAAGGCCAAATATTCCAAGCTGAGGTTTTTCCGCATTGGGTTTCTCCAAGGAAATTATTGTATTGTGGGTATTCTTTTGTATGTGTCGTTTGAGCTCCTTTCCTAAATTTTTAATGATGGAACCATGGTCGCTTTATACTACCATACTTGGTGCATAATTGAATCCATAAGGCCAAATATTCCAAGCTGGAGTTCTCCCACCCTGGGTTTCTCCAAGGTAATTATTGTATTGTGAGTATTCTTTTGTATGTGTCATTTGAGCTCCTTTCCTAAGTTTTTAATGATGGATTATCGTAAGATTGCATGGACTTAGGTATGGAACAATGCTTTAAGCATTGGTTCTTGAAGTAGTAACTATAATCTAATTCTTACAGGTGTGTAGAAAATGTATGCGCACATTCTCACATTCCAATCCTGGATAATTGGATGAATGGGGCAGCTAGTCATTGTGTCTCACACTTCAATTGAGGCCTTGTTTGTCGAATTTCTGTAGTAGTTCATTTAATCAGCAAGATGGCAGCATCTTGTGATTATTTTGAGCAATCATAGCTTGGTAAGTTCATAGATCATTCCGTGCTACACATAGTCCTCCACGTGCAGCTATCGAGAAACCTTCATGCACCTTTCCTTGTTCCATACATGGTGGTTCTAATGTTTACCGGTCTAGAAGGTTGGCTAACCCTTCTTGTCTACATTGCATGGGATCAAATCGGATGCATATTACCAAATTCATATATACTATTCAAGGATAAATTGCCATGGATGCTAGGAGAGTTTGTGGAAGACGTATTTTGTGCCCACAAGATCACCTAGCCAGGCCCACTTAGTCTTGGTCATTCGTTATGTGATTCATATAAGGGGTAAACTTTTCCTCCAATCACGACCTTCATCAGCCCTTTAAGTTTCTTTTCTAATGGTCTTTTGTAATGCTTCTAGTGCATGATTTTATCTACTTGATATGTTTAGATTTTACTAGCTTTGGGTTCACACCTCTCTCGTCCGTTGGACTCTGTTATTATTGTGTTTTTAGCTTAGTTTTAGTTTGTCGCCTCTTTTTTGAGTGTCTTTTAACTCCCTCATGTTACTTTTACTAGTTGTACTTCTGAGTTTCATTTACCTATTTTAGTCATCTCCGGGCATTAATATAACTTCTTTCTTTCCTATATAAGGAGGCAAATGGCAAGAGCATTCAAGCATTGAGAAATCAATGAATTCTATAAAAAGAAACAGAAAAATCACACGACAAATGTCAATAACGACGAGAAAAAAAATTCTCTAAAGTAAAAGTACTTGCATATACCTATTTATTTAATCAAGGTATCTAGAGTAAACAATCTCATAGCATCATAGCTAATTGGAACAATTAATTTATAAGTTGCATGAACTTTACTGTACAGTATCATGCATCAATGCTGCAGGGTGCTAAAGGAAATTTTATAAACTATTGATGAATAACTATTAATTTGATCAGGGAATCTTAGAGTAAACAACCACATAACATCGTAGTTACAAGACTAGAACCATTGATTGATAAGTAGCATGAAATTTACTATACAGTATCATGCATCAATGCTGCACATAGGTTAAAGATGTATGGATATGGATTTCACTAGCTAGGTCAATCGCTCGGCCCAGTCAAAAATCTAGTTGTTATTCTAAACTCCATGTATTCATGGACGAACAAAATGATCATAGAATCCTTTGCCAGGAATAAAAGCAAGTACCATATAAACCATATCTTACAAGAAAATATCAAAATAAATGAATAACAATGATGAAAATTGGACAGCCATAAAACTTCAAAAACAAATTGTGAGAAAATTATTAAGTGCCTAGTATATATGATGGCATGAAATCACTCACTTATAAATCCAAGCAGCCATTGGGAAATCTATTTGCATAATTCCATTTGGAGGATCTGATCCATAGAGTAACCGCATACTGCATATTTCAGAAAGAGCAGCTAGAAGTGCCTGTCATTTCAATGAAAACAAAATGTACAACCTTGGGTAAGGATAATATATCGCACTATTTAACCTATTCTTCCACCCCTAAATGCATCTCCAATAATAGATGAAAGATATTCATAGTACACCTCAAAATATCAAGAATATATTAATTAAAAACAACTGAAGCAGTTTCTATAGTTGAAAATTAAATAATATGTGAATAGCAGGACATGATGAAAACACATAAAAGTTTTACATGTCATATATAAATACATAATGTCTTTCAATCAAGTT
Source organism: Taxus chinensis (assembly GCA_019776745.2). Taxonomy (NCBI): domain Eukaryota; kingdom Viridiplantae; phylum Streptophyta; class Pinopsida; order Cupressales; family Taxaceae; genus Taxus; species Taxus chinensis. Next base: position 214,377,744 of record CM034155.1, read on the forward strand.
CTCTAAACACTTAGAACCACTAGACCATATTATCATCTTCGTCGGCTCTTTCCATCAAAGAAATCAAAAAACTTAAAAGAAAACTAGAGTTTGCAAATTTACAGACACCCAATTAAAAGATCCACAAGGAATTTATGACAAGGGATGGGCTACGTACGGTACTACCCTGGAGCATCACAAAGGTTAAATATTGTGAGGTTAAGTCCATGTGAGCAAAGGCATTAGGGTGGTCGTTTTAGACAAGTAGATCATATCGAAATAAGATTCAAATACATTGCAAGAAAGTATCTCTTGAAGAGAAAATTCCCATAGCAAACTGTGTAAGCTTGTCGCAACAAATAGAGAAAGAGTTTCCAGTTGGCAATTAAACATCCAATTAGCAAAAGATACATCTTTGCCAATGCCCCATCGCTTGTTAAAAATCAAAAAAGTTGTAACATCCTCTCTATCGAATCATATAGATAAGTGAAACAAACACTTACAGGTTTTATTCTACGTGCAGAAAAATGTCTTGAAACAATGATTTCTGCCACCACCTGCAAAAAAGAAACAAATGTTCATAAATGGAAGAAATTTTGAGCATTGGTACCGCAATACATACATCTGATACACAAGCAAACTTCGAATATTTTTAAAAACTGAAATGAACCTTCATAAACATTGAATCATTAATTTAACTAAGGTTATCCCACTCGGCTATCCTTGCTGTGTGAATTTTCCTTACAAAGCTATACTTCCCAAATTTTCAATTCTCTATCTTACTCCATTTTTCAAAACGCCAATCCCACATTTTGCATGCTCTCTAAATTTCCTTCTAAATTCTTTGTTTGAATGAGAAAGAAATTGCCCAGATGGGGTCTTTTGACCATTTAGGGCTCAGAGTGTTTCATTTACTGTTTTTTTTTTCTTTTGTTTGTGTAGCAGGACACACTAAGGCCTCATGAGGCATTAAGAGAGAAGAAACCCCTTGCTTCCTAAATACATCTCCTACGGTAGGAAGAAGACATCTTTTGGAAGTCTCCCCACCTCTAAAGTGTGTATTCTACCCCAGGTTATGCATTTCTAGGATTCAGGGTCTAATACAAATCTCCTTAAACAACAAAAAGAAGAGAAGGGAAACATTAAATCCATCCAGACTTCAAGGGGATCGGGTGCTACAACATCTTCAGAAAAACTTCTCTGTTGACAAAACAAAGACCTCTCTTTGGCTGGTAAATTGACGATCTTGACCAGAAGTCATCAAGCCTCTCATATATATCTTCTCCTATTGGCTTCACTCTAAGGCACAACTCCTTCATCTTGAACGCGTTCTATGTTCATATTTGTCTTCCAAATTTGGTGGGGCATTTGAGGCCTTCCAATGGTTCCATGGGTTGTTTGCATCTTACCTAAACAAGAGGGCGGATTGGGGATAATTGACATTATCACTCGAGGTTGTTTTCTGGCAGCTAAATGGGTGCTTCATTGTCTAGAAGGATCTTCCTACTAGCAAATTCTTATGGGGCACAGGGTACTTACTACTCACTACATCCATAGTTACCTAAGTCTCGGGGACTAGGGGACATGGGGACAGAGGGACGGGGTTTCCGGGACAGCAAAATATTTCCCAATTTTTGGGGACGGCAAGGGGACAGCTATTTAAAATAATATATAAAATTAATATTTCAATATTTTATTTGTATTCAATGAAATTTAGGGATTTAAACTGTGTTTAATATATTTTAGGTACTTTCAAGATCATAATTTAATGTTCTTGGTAAAACTAACAACATTTTAAAAGTAAAAACATCAGAAAACTTTTAAAAGATTTTAAAAAAATAGGGGGCATCCCCTTTAAGTCCCCAAGTCGCCAAAATCTAAGGGATGCGTCCCCGTGTAACACTGTCATGTAGGTAAAGTGAAAGGCTCCTTTGATTTATGTGATATCATTTCTGATCCATAAAGCTTTCAAATCGAAGGCTCTTTTGTGTTAAAAAGTATTTGGCCTGCATGCAGAAAATTCCATGTTTGGTCACGTGGAGATTTTCTAGCAATAGAGCTGGTTGGGACTTGGCCAACCGTCCCATCTGGAACTGGAAGTTTCAGGACACATGCTTAGCCAATATTCCAAGATTTTAGGCTTGAAGACTAAGCATTTGTGTGGGATGTCAACTCCCACACTTGGACAGAATGGCGATTCCTAGCACACAAATTTGCCTTCTCCACCATGGATGAATCAACTATAATAAATACTCATAATCTCTCGCCTGAAGAGGATAAGTCAAATCTGACAATAAAAGGCCCTATATCAAGAGACTAGACTTAGGTATATGGGCAGCCTCTTTTTGAGTATGACAAAACAACTGTAACATATCTTGCACCAGAAATGTCTCCTAGCCCCTATTCTCGATACCATATGGACGACCTCTGAAGCGGAGACTTTATGGATTCATAGGTTACCGTGTATGGTCTCTAAAGCTCTCATATAAATTGTGAGTCTTTGATTGGCTTCTGATATACCAAGGCTCGCTTGTCTAAAAACAGTTTCACAGATTATCACTGTTTAATTTGTGCAAAGTCATAAAATAGTCAAACATCTTCTTTGGGATTGCCACTTTGCTAGATCTTGTAGGAAATTTGTTCTGTTGACCTTTTTAGGAACAATACAGGGTCCTCTTCATTGGCGGGCATCGCTTTTGGGCAACTACACTACCTTGATTCGAACCCCCCCTGTTGAGTATATGGCATTGTGTTTGAATCTCTATTTTATTTGTCATATGGAAACTTAGATGCAACTATATTTTCCAGAACAAGGTATGCACTCTGGATGACTTTTGTATTAACTAGAAAGGACAAATATGGTTGCAACTGCTAGCCAAAGGTTCTCTCTTGATCAAAGAAGTCAAAAAAACTTCTGCCGAGAGATTATTCTGATTTTTTTACTGTCCTTATAGCTTTAAGGAAAAAATTGAATTTTAGTTGTACTTTCTGCTGTACAGGTTCCTATTCTTTTGTACAGCCCCTTGTTGCAAAAATTGTTTTCTGTTAATAGATGAAGCATCTTTTCAATATTAAAAAAACGAAAACTAAGAACTTAGAAGCTCAATGCATTACATTATGAAGAACAATGTACTTAAAGCGGAAAATGATGCAAAATTTGAGGTTACTTGCATAAGAACTAGGGAATAAAGAGACTACTGTAAACAGTGTACACAAAATTGCATCTCAAAAAGAGGATGTAAACTTTATCAAAAGAATTATGTTTTATTGATTTTCTGCAGCCAACAGGACTGCATAATGCCAGTTTTGCAACTAAAAAGTAATATAATGTGACAAGAAAATTTGAACAACTAGAATAGTCTGAATTTAATACCAAACAAATTATACCTTAAGTTCTGTTGTTGTCAAGTAAGGCCTCTTTTCAGAGTCCCGAGAAAAGCGCACTCTTCCCTCTTTTTCTCCGTGTCTACTCCACTCACTTCTAACATCTGGATATTTCCACATCTCTGCCATGTATTCTGGAGGCACTTTATCATCCCAATAAGTCCACTCGCTAGCAACTGCAAAACATTTTACAAGAGAAAACTAGTCAAGATAATTAATATACTAGAAAGAAAACACCTCACAACATGCAAGAAATTGATAGCATCACACGAAAAAAGAAAAGCCTCTTGAAGACTACTTCCAGTCTTAAGGACAATGGAAACATGGTCCAATAACTGCAACTGCAATAGAAGAAGCAGATTTGGGAAACAAATTAAATCTTATAGCATACTTAGAACCTAGTATTTCAATATAAGCCTACGAAGTACATCAAAAGTACTGGGAGAATATTACAATAAATATGAACGCATGATAGCGCACAGAACTAGATTAAGGTATCCCATGTTAAATGCTGCCTAGACTGAGATATCATATTAATGCATTGGTATGATCATGACACAGTAATATTGGCAGAATGGCTCAGTCACTGCTACATCCTACATAAAATGACTAAGCTACACTAAAGAAAGCATAAATCAGGTATGCAGAGAATGTATTTACTGTAACATAGACAAGAAAATTTGCTCGTCTCCTATTGTGTTGTCATATAGTTTATATTCTCCCTTCAGATAAAAAGCAGGTGGTTGATTTCATACAGAAAAATGCTAATATTTCATCTTCAAACACTGAGGCACCTATAAAATTTTACCTGAATTTGACGAAACAGGTGCCAAAGAACCAGATACATCAGATGATGATAATGAATTATTCTCCCAAAGATGAATATCACTGTCAAGATGATAAGACAAAACAATGTATTAATAAGTAATACAGATAGTATCTGAAGATACTAGAACTTTCAAACATAATATTAAATAATAAAGCATAGTATAAGAAATATATGGGAAGAAACAAGTTGTAAGCCGCTTTAGTCATTACAGTTTTTGATCTTCTATTCTCATTAATTATTATTCTATAGATGCAAATATAATCTAATGAGGTGCCAAAGCACCAGAGTGTCCTCACCCCCTCACACTTCTTTTAGGTAAAGTGGATCCACATCATTTCAGCATTGAGGGCCTTCCCCTCATCCGCAACCCAGGGCATGAAAATAGATGGACATCACTAGATTTTTTGTTGTAACCGGAAGTTTTACGGCCATTGATGTTAGAAGAGGTTCTACAGGGTGAACCTAACTTCCTCATAGGATTGTCCAGACCGACCCTTAAACCCTGGATATGGGCATTCGCAGATCCTGAATGGGTCCTTTCCTAGCAATGGATGTTGATGCTGTTGGTCTCCTAGTTAGAGCCTTGCTTTAGACATGTGGCTGCTTTGGTCTCCTGTCCCAGTCTCCCGCTTTCATCTCCATCTGCTCCACGCTTCATTGACAGGCCCTTCCCACCCATGACTGTTTTACTCGCAGTTAGTCTTTATGATTAGCAATTTAGCAGTTTAACAGCTTCAGGTTTACTCTTGTTATGATTAGATTTCTTAAATGCTTAGTGCCCGGTGTTTAATTTTCATAACCTGTGGTCGTCTTACCTTAGTATTTCTCTATTGTAACTGATTGCACTTTTCAAGTCCCACTAACCTAATTTAGTCATTTCTGGGCATTAATAACTTTTCTTTAAACAGTAAGAATATTAGATCATGCTTTTAAGATAGATGGTTGCGTGATGGAAATTTTCTCTACTCTCAAGAGTCAATTCCATTCATTGCATTTCCAAAATGGGCCTCATTTTTCCATCTCTTGAAACCCTTTCAGAAATTATGTTCCTTGAGTTTTGGTATGTTTTTGTCTTCTCTGTTCTGCATTAGATGGCAAATTCTGCAGAGCACTTATTTTGATAAATACAACCTCAGAAAATTACAATACTGACATATGCTTGGACAACTCAGTTTTGAAAAAGAAAATGATATTTCGACAAATTCCTTATGATAAAGTGCGTGTATTTTTATTTACCACTCAGTCTATCTAAACGAATTTATACAAATAAATATGCACCGTGAACATCTAAATCTTTTAGGAATATGATCTGTGAGATAAAAGTCGCCTCACTAACCAATGCCTAAAAAAGAATAAGAAAAGAAAAACAGTTTCCAACCCTAACACTCTTGTATAGTCCAAATAGTCTAAAATTAACAATCTAGAATGGGCTACGGTCTACATATCAAAATCACTATTATCTATACGACAACCATGACTGAAGCCGAAAAACTAGATAGTATGTAACCATTATCAAAGCAACAGTCCAACAATTAATTTGAACATACAAATTCATCAATCTACCATATCTAGGAATCAGGATTAATAGAGTGAACCTTATCATGCTTTACCTTCATTTCTACCATTCACAAGAAGACTAACATTTTTAAACATATATTTAGTTTTCACAATAATTTCAAAGAAGAGAACAAACCTGTCTACAAGAAGACTTTGTTTTACCAGTTGATATCGCTTCCAATATTGCAAGGTTGACTTGTGATTTGCTCTCTTTGGACCACCATTATAGGCACGAATCATGAATTCCTCACTTCTCTTCCTGGCACATACATCATTAACAGACCAATGAACAATTAGCAATATTGAGGACCTGGATACAAACGGTGCGAGCTGTCAACCATAATTTTAAAGCATCCAACAAGCAAGGCTAGCTTTCCACTCTTGTGTAAATAGTTACTAGGGACTGAACAATATCCTTTTTCTCCTATTCATAGTGAATGATCAAAAATCAATCAATCCAGAAATCATGTCAGAACTGATGTTAATATGCACGCGAAGCTCAGTCCAATAAACTAAATAATAATGCTAATAAAAAGGTAAATGAAATACGTACTTGCCATCATAAGTCGATAGCCATTTCAAAAAGGCTGCTCCAAAATAAACACTTACAAAAGGTCTGTAAAGCATAGTAGGTACACCCTCTACTTGGTAGACTGTATATCCCATATCCCTGCAAATTCATACTCATTTTAAATTTGAACAATGCAAAAGCATGATAGAGAATAGAAATAATAAAATGCATATTAAATGTTCAAGGAAACCTTGCTATAATGTGTAGATGCAGGTTCCTATATGAGAACAGTACCTTGCCAGCCATTCTGCTGTAGATTGTAATGTCTGCATAAGTCCAGTACTAGCCTCTCCAAGTTTAGGCTCATACCGATATGCAAAAGGTTGCCTATCGCTTTCAATTTCTGCAATGGTACATATCAACAACTGCAGTACAAAAGTAAAAAAGTGATCATGAATGGGAAGGATGCAGCCATCATACTCTGAATGTAAAAATATTATATCCAAAATAAAATCCCTTCAAAACGCAAAAGAAAACATTTAGACACATCTATCTTTGTAGTTAGTACAAATTTATTTACTAATATCATGTCTTTTTATTTTTTTCCTTGCTAATGCCATAAAACAATGGTTCATTCATTATATTCTTTCATTGTCAAGTGAGAGCAATAACCCATCATATGGGCTAATCAAAGAAACATAAGATAATGGCGTGTTACTGTCAGGTTATTTCCATAACGAGTATGTTCTCAAGATAACAAGATGTCTGTTCTGAAAGCTCATAAAACCCAAATTTCTGAACCCTTTGACATTTCTTCGTATCTTTAATATTTTCAGCAAAAATTTATACTTCTTTTAAAATTTAAATGAGAAACAAGATCAGTTTTCTTAACGTAATTTTGTCTTCATGTTTTGAATGCCATCCCAGTGAATGGTAAGATGCTCTTCTTCTACATATTGTAATTGTTTCATCTGATCTGCACCATGGGGCCCACAATGCCAGCATCAAGGACAACCATGTAATTTCGCTAGTCAACTACTGAGTTAAAGAATAAGCAATAGTAAATATAAAAGGCAATAGACCTTTACATGTTTGAATGCAAAGAGCTAGCAGAATAGTGCTCTTCTAGTCAATGAGAAATGAACGAGCATGGTACATATATGTACAATGTGCAGCAAGAGTGCAAATGAGGATTCCTGCTAAATAGCCAAACAAGGTACAGGTAAGCTGGTATGGCGATTTACCATTTGCCCCAGGTACAGCTTCAGTATGGCCATATATATATATATATATATATATATATATATATATATATATATATAAAGTATAGCTAAATAAGTAAAATTAACCACATAATATGTAGACTAAACAAAATAAGTTAAATAAACATAAAACAATTGAAATAACCACTGATGGTGCAATTCCAAATGTAATGATATAGGTATGCAATGAGACATAAATGCATTGTCATTGTTTTCTTTTAACCAAATGAATGCAAGAATACCTTTTAGGGTTTCCCCGTACTTTTTAATCATTTTTTAAAGTCCAAGTTAACTATCATTAGGTTAAAACAAAAAATAAAAAATAAAAGAGACATTTTTATGCATTTCAACCCGTGTGTTATGCTTGGGACCAGAGGCAACACCAAACTAGGGCCAATACCTAGTATGCACCATACAAAGACCAATCCCCCTTGGAAAGACCCGATATCATAGGATTCTTGTGATCGGAAGAAGGGTACAGGCTTCCTAATTGAATTGCCTCGAATCATGTGTAAACAAATGAACATTCAATAATTGTCCCTATTCGGGTCAAATGTTTACAATATATCATTACAAGAAAGCAATTACAAAAGATGTTATCAAACAGTTCAGATTTTGCAATGGTTGACAGTTCACCTTCTTATATATGTCACAGTTTGACTTCTAGATATGCGGTATACTAACTTTAAAGCTAACATAGCGCGTGCTCTAAAGGCGGTGCCTAGCATGTCGCAACATGGCGCCATGTCTCAAAGTGACATGTTATTGTCTAGCGCAAATGTTGACCTACGCAGCCTTCCTCAATGCTGCACTACCTCAGGGCAGTCCAGTTGATTGAAGCGTTGCATGAGGAGTACTAATGTGTCTTCATAATGTCATGATTATTGTTTGTATTGCACAAGACTGCGTAGAGTTTCACAGGATGTGCAAGGCTCTCAACATGAAAGCAAGGACCAACATGGTTGCACTCAGATCATTCACCCTTTCTTGAGGAGTGATGGCCCCCATCGCATCTTCATTTAGCTATAAAAATTGAACCTGAAATTGTTCAAGTTTGTACCACTTAACCCAATCAGTGTACTGCCTTGCCTTGACCATTCTGAACAACTGATGTGTGCCATGGCGGGTGCACATAGTTGTGATTTCAACAATCTGATATTTGGGTGATGACTAAGTGTTCAAGATTCAAATCTAAAGGATGTTGAGTTGTCGTTGGCTCAAGAATAGGTGTAGGGCTTAAGGAGTTCCACATTGAATATTGGATGAAGATTTCATCCATGTATTAAAGCAAATCAAGGATGAATGTGTTCTCTCCAACTGCACATAGTATGATGCAAGGACCATAGCACATAGGCTTGATCCTCTAATGAGGACCCCTGAAGTGTTCTTCTTGAAGATGCAACCAAACTTTATCATCCGCCATGAATTAGTGAGGTGTGTGGTGTGCATTGTGGTGCTCTTTATACTTCTGTTGTTGGCATGAGTCTTGAGAGTATCTGTGAAACATGTAGGTGAACACTCTAGATCTGTTGCAGAGCTTATTCTTTTTCCATTGCACGACTCTATGCTAGATGGCATGCAGTAGGATAGGATAAGGGTGGGGTTGGCTGGAACACAAGATATGACTTATATAGACTATGCCTTGTAAAACCATGAATTAGTGAGGTGTGTGGTGTGCATTGTGGTGCTCTTTATACTTCTGTTGTTGGCATGAGTCTTGAGAGTATCAGTGAAACATGCAGGTGAACGCTCTAGATCTGTTGCAGAGCTTATTCTTTTTCCATTGCACGACTCTATGCTAGATGGCATGCAGTAGGATAGGATAGGGGTGGGGTTGGCTGGAACACAAGATATGACTTATATAGACTATGCCTTGTAAAACTATGAAGAGCTTTCATGCAGGGATGCTGAATCAAAGTTAGATTATCACTGTGAGTGCACAGATGTGCAGTATCGTATATGTGTTGCAAATGGACAAGTGTGCAGTTGACAATTTATGTTTTCCCATCTCTTTGAGGATGGAACGTTGTAGACCAATCCAATTGTGTATCACCCTGTTCTCAAGTTATCGAAAATGACATCTCTATTAATTATGATTTTCTGATCACAAACAAATTCCTTCAACCTATAGCCTTTCTTATCATCAGAATAAACAATAAAAATTGATTTTATTCGTAAAATCCCATTTCTTCCTAAGCTTATCAGGAACTAGTCCATACCATGTGGAACCAAATACCTGCAAAAGGTGTCACTCCATCAAAACTTAAGTACGGGATAGGCTCATGTGTGTATTGCATCTGCCCAATAACAATTATCTAGAATCTAGAATCCTGTGTTTCAACACAGATCTAACCATACTTTCAAGTATTTTGTTCATCATTTCCACTATCCCATTTTGATGCGGTGCATAAACTGTAGTAAATTGCCTCTTTATGCCAAGCTCCTTGCAAAAAAACTTGAAACTCATCAAAAATGTATTTGCTACCATTATCTGATCTCAAAGTCAACATCCTCATGATAGATTGTTTCTCTACTAAGTTCTTGAATTCAACAAACTAGAGAACACTTCTGATTTGTTCATGGAATAGACCCATGTCATGCAAGAATGATCGTCAATGAAAAGACAAAATATCTATTCCCTTTCTATGAATAAGCACCACAATATCCGATCAGTCATCCAACCTAATTGTGTGTGGGAATTTTTGATAATTTTGCTCACCCATTATGCATGTTTCACAAAGAATGTTCTCCTTCCCAAAAGTTAGTAGTCCATGTACCGTACCTTTCTCTGCAAGTGAATCAAACTATGAAAATGAAAATGTTCGTACCTAAAATGCCACAAGTTATGAAGATCCGCATTCTTCGTTTGTGCTACTGCTACATGCTCCTCTCCTTTTGGCACAATTTTGCAATGCATTCTAATCAATTTACCATCCTCATACCCAACGTGCTAAGTTTATAACCATTCTTAGCTGAATTCACTTTCAACCAAACATCCTTGAGCACAGTTTGATAACCCAATTTCATTACAACTACCAAAGAGAACTAAAAAATTTGAAAGTGGGAACATACCATACATCAGAAGTCAAAATCTCAAAATCATCAGGGAGTTCTACCTTCACACTTCCGATGCCAACTACTCCATGAAGAATCTTGTTTGCAAGCCTAACAGAATTCAAATATGTCTTCTAATACACCCAAAATACATACTACCTGAAAGCTGTATGCCTTGTTGCTCCCATATCCATAACCCACACATCTATCAAATCTTCAAAACATCTACTGGAATTTCCTGTGTTTGCCACTACTTCTACTACAATGTAAGTGTTCAAAATCATCATTCCCAGCAGAATTAGAATAATCATCCTAGTACTCACTATATTGTGCATAGCTAGGGGAATCTTGCTTCCTTGGAATCTTCTCAAATAGAGTGCAACATTCGGCAGCATAATGTCCAACCTTTCCACATCTATAGCAAGTGATATCTCTCTTACCTCCACTTTCACCTCTTCCTCTTCCTCTAGTGTAACTATCTCCATCATGCCTCGCATGTGGATGATCACATGTACATCCACCGCCTCTACTAGACTGATGATGAAAACCTCTACCTCTGCCAACACTACTGTATGTACCACTGCCTCTGCCTCTACTACATCTACTCGAACAACTAGAACTTGCTACAACAGCCTCTTCTGACTCAGGCTTTCTCCTAGATAATTTGTAAGTACGTTGAATAAACAACTCTCAAAGAATATCACATTTCCATGTGCTCATTTATATGTTATTTTGCAATGTTTCGATAAAATTATACACGAAAAAGGAAAACCATTCAATGTAATTGTTATCATAGTTCTATGAATCTACTGCATCAAATCCTGCTTTGCCGAATTAAGGAAATGTGTCACGTTTTAGATAAAAACTGACTTATTTTTCCCATGTTTCTATCAACTTTTCATTATACAATTGTAGCAATAGATTAATATGTTTGTATTGTGGTTGCCTATCATATAAATCACTAAATGTGTGTCATGCATCCCAACTGAATTTTGATTAGTCAATACATATGTATGCCTTTGATGTGCAAGAACATTGAATAATTGTGAGTTCTTTTTATTTTTTTGATCAAATATGGCTTTTTCTTTTGCATCAACGGAAATCGTTGGTCCATTTTTCACTCTCTACTAACCTCCAAAAATCATAAAGATGAGTGTTCCCATTACAATTGTCTTCAATTCTGTCTACTTAGCCATTTTGCCTATTCTATTTGACGAAAAGTTGTGAAATCTTAGACATCTTGGGACTTACGAGTTTGTGCAAAATTGTGCTGGAAGCCAAAAAATAAAACAATTCCTCCAACCCTCAAAACCACTCAAAAACAACTGGTCACTTCAAATCTAGGTAGTCGCGTACACTTGTATAGTCACCAAAAACAAGTACAACACACTCTGTACGGTTACATGCCCAAAGATGTTGGGGAAACACTTCGGGTATGCAAAACAATACTCAGGTACGTCCAAGTACTGTTTCACATACCCAAGATGCATTTCTTGCACGCCCACAATAAAAAACAGTATTATTTTCTTTTTCTAAAATTGGTCATAGAAAGTCAAAACAACATTGAAAAATAAAAAATGAATATATTGGAGAGCATTATGATAATGCATAAGTTGATTTATCTTGATTTTTGCATATACATTGTAACATTTGCATAATGTACTTGTTTTAAGTTCAACCAATGAATATCATGACATTTGACATTGAATTATCATTATGTTTTGTGGTTATTTAGCTTATTTTGTTTAATCTATACATGTTATACGATTAGTTTTGCTTATTTGGCTAGACCTTTTGATATTTTATATATTTTTTGTATGAACATACCCAAAGCCATATGCAAGCCCTAAAAAAAATCGCTGTACCAGTATATACTGGATCTCAGTACCCATACCCATACCAGCTACCTAGCTTCAAATTTAATTTGTAAAATGAAAAAACATTCACTCCCTATTATCAAAATACAAAATACTATTTCTTTTTCAACCCCTTGTCCCTCCAAAGTCGCCACTTCCTAACTTTTATTTACACAAATAAACTCCTTTTCATATACTTTATCATCCGAAAAAATCATAGGAAAGGAAGTTTTCTAGACACACAGTATGCATTTTACCCCATGCTTTTGACTAAACAGTTTGGTTTTTATACTCGATGTTTTGTGCTAATCAAGAAATGGCCTGTTGTGCACCTCCCACGTCCTGCCAAAAAAATAAACAGTAGTTTTGATTTGCGGGGGGGTAGTTTCAATGTCTGAAATGGCTCCTCAACATATTCAACAACTCCACAAAGAGATGGCTATGCTACCACGGCCTCCTGCTGCTCTTTGCCACAAATTTTAATGCAGAAGGGACGACTTTGATCTAGCTCTCCACTCTGCTATTTTTACACTGTAAATAATTTTCCAGATGGCTTTTTTTTATCACAGCACTCTAAAAACCAGAGATTCAAACTTACAAACAAGCAACAAAGCTTTGCAAAAGCAAATAAAAAACACAAATGCCAAATTATCTCCAAGATTCCAAGCTTTATTCATTCATGCTCTGATACCGCATGATGAAATAGAGGTCTCTCCAAACCCTAGTTGGCAAAGACTATTTTTATTGATATAAACAAAATAGTACAAACCTAGTGATATGCATCCATAGGCTTTTATCCCATAGTCAAACCAAAAAAAATATTTGCTTTCCCTTGTGATATGCATCCATAGGCTGTTATCCCATACTTAAACAATTGGTTCAAGAGTTAAAAGAAAAGACTACGGAAGTAGAAGAGCTTGTCTCTTCACATTCCTATTCTACTCAAATATCTACATGACTTAATGAATATTTACGTAAATCAAAATGAGGATGCCTATTCAACTCCATTCCTCAAGTGCACACAAAAGTAATCAAAATTTCATTTTAAATAAATAAAATAGCCTACACTACTAGCCTAAACTCTAAAGTCTAAATCATTTAAGTTGGATCAATATTTCTAACATTCTTTTCCCATGGTTCCTAATCATGGATGCACAGCCAAGAAAACTCCTTTCAAATGAAAAAAACCCATATAATCGCTTTCATAATTTACTTGGATTCACAACCAGAAGTTCCTATTTGTTTTCCACTACTAAACAAACATTATAGTTTCTCTTCTTGTTGACATGCAGTACAAGCATTGTCAAAGAATCCAGTTTCCTTCAATCTTTTTTGAACTGTTAAGCTCTAGTCAATATGAATGGATAAAAACTTTATATTCAAGAATCAAAATCAATTCTAGCCTTCAATATACTTTAGTTTAGCACTTATGCAGCCAACCATTTGTTACGAAATCAATTCTAGCCTTCAATACAGTTTGGCACTTATGCAGCCAACCATTCATTAGGACCTTAGAATTTACATTTGACCTTGTCACATAGACTTTTCATAGTAGAGGGGCTTCCAGTAACCTCCTTTTGCATTCTAAAAATGTACTATTGAGGAATACCCATGTAGAGTTCTAGGTCGGGGGGATTATTCGCTTTGACCAATTTTAGGATGCTTTGCTCTGTCCCATAAGTCCTTTCACTAAATGAACCCCTTATTTGATAGTGGCTTCCCTTCTAAATTAGTGATCTTACTGTTTGTCTGCTAGGCGAAGAAAATATTCATATGGGCCGTATGGCTAGGTCACATAAAAAAGGGGGACCTTCAAATTCCAATGTGGTTGTTAGAAACAAGTTTCCATGCTTACCAAATTCTTTAAGGGGTCATTGAAACATCAAAAATGGATGGAATTGTGCTGCCAAACACATCACAAGGAAGGAGCCTCTAATCCTTGCAAAGTGTGAAGCTGTTAGGATTCAGTATCTCTCTAGAGTTTTCCACTAGGCATTACCATCTATAGCATGGACTGTTAGCATCTTTTAGCATTCGCTCAATTAATGTCTTCTAAGGTTTAACACTTGTGCTAACAGAGAATAAATGGATGGCAACCATGAACAAAATCATAGAGCAGAAGGAGTTCTAAATGAATCAGACAATCAACACCTACAACTAAATGCAATAACCAAAAATTAACATAAAGGAGGAATCTTCATTCATTTTGCAAAATTGTATAATAAAGAGCTCAGCCTCTCTGGCTCATGATGCTAAGGTTCGGCCATGCAGACATAACTACATCTGCAACTCCTATCAGAAAAATACATCCAACTACCAACTACAACTTCTAAAAACCCCGAGACAAACAAAAAAGTATTCCCAACTTCCCTAACTATCACATTCATGTATAATATGTATAATATGTAAGCATTTCACCAGTATACATGCCAAGAAGCTAGCATATGGTAGTTCACATAGTTTAATATGTGCTCCGCATATGCAAGTATAATTATCAAGTATCAAATATTAACCCCCGCTAATACAAAATACATCATAAGAAAGATGTTTTAAAGCCACCACAATCCATCTATTGCTGCCTCTTGTGCTCTACTATCAGATGTAGCAAGGCCTCTTCTATCTTTGGGCACAACATATGCCTCAAAAGATGATAGGTTTAACCCTTTTGTACGACCTTGCTTTTCCAGGAAAATTTGCTTGAACATTTTTGTGACTTGTTGAACCTTGTTGTTGTTGGAAAAGCCGCAAGCTGAGCAGATCATGTCTCCTCTAATAACATCCTATCAACGATTCAATTACTGTCCGTTTCCATACCAGGGAAAGGTCTAAAAAATTGCTTTCTTATTTGTTTCTCAAACTTGTGCAACATCAAATTTGTCACTTTGCAGAAACAACAATTTTGAGAGCGATGCCAAGATATTTGACAGTCTAGCCTAGCAGTTTTTCAGATATAACATAGCTAGTCTGAAACTATGTCTCAGTCAATAATAATGGCTTTTTTCCTTTCTTTGCTAATCAGTGGACCTTATGCTTCAACAAAAATATCTAAGCATAGTATTGTTCATTATAGAACTCCAGAGTGAATTTAGGGGTCAGGGCAGAATCATATGAAAAATGGACATCAAGAAGTTTACTAACACCATTCAAAAAAATATCTTGAATTTGACCCCTGAATCCTTACAATCTCCAACAGATACCCAAGTGCATCAGCACCTAAAACATAGAATGAAGGAGGGCATCTTGACAGCCAAATTGGCTATGACAGGTTGTTATTAGCATTAATTCTAGCTGAAGCCTTGGAATAAAAGCTAGTCACAACCTTGATAAGAAGAATACCAAAATTGGGATTAGTTCAGCATATTCATAATAGAGATCCACCAATCCTGCATGGACTTTATTAAAATCTATGTGTCCCCTTACCTATTTGGTTGTTGCAAAGTTGACCTAGAGTCATATGGGATAAAGGTGCCTCGTCAACTTTGCTTCAAAGATATGTTAAGATATCTTTACTAAAAAGGCCAATTGGCGATACAAGTTGATTGGAGTCGGAGATTACTAGGGCTGTAGTACCTCAATTTTGGTTTGAGGCACTTGGCAATGTCTATTTTGGCACCCTTTGACCCGCTTGGACTATTGATGCATATTTGATCTTTTATCACAGCTTTCAGCCTCCAACTACCCTTCCATCGTGTTGGTCACGTCTATCTGCCAATTATATTCATTCAAGATCATTTATGGTCTATACAAGAATGTTATTGATCCTACACAGACATTTCTCCATTTACAGATCTTTGATTCCTGACCCCCATAACACAACGCAACCCTATACAATCATGTTCACTGGTACTATCTGACCTTATCAATATTGTCCTTTGCATGAGAAAGAATCATTTTTCAAACATGGGCGCTTTCGTTAGGTCCACCTAACCTTGATTTTGGGGGCATCTTGTACAAGAAACTAATAAAGAGTCACCTATATATACAACATCCTATCCTATCCTATCTTAGGATAACTATCACCACCTTGGAGATCATTAGCAAAAGGCTTACACATTATCCTAAATCTTCCAATAATACACCATAATCTAAATCTGACAGCCTCTTGAAGGAGGGCCTAACATCTCTAATAAGGGTAGGAGAAGGTGGATAGAGAACAACCCAATTTTCTAAGCAAACAATGATACCTCCTCCGAATCTCATAGCAGACATGACAACTGAAAATGAAGTGCCCCCAGTCTCCTCTCACTTCATAGAATATCGTTGTCCATCTTAAAGTGCAATCGATGGAATCGCGCCCTCAATTGACCAAGCTGGACCATTAAGCCATGATGTTAAATTGAAAGACCAAAAACAAGAAATATTTGAATTTGGAATTAAAATCAAAACTATATTTGAGAAGTGTAGAGATTTTATATCTTCGTAATCAGAATCAAACTCTTCTTACATAAATTAAGAGAGGGGGGGGGTGGGGGGGAAAGACCAAAAACAATGATACCTCCTCCAAATCTCATAGCAGACATGACAACTGAAAATGAAGTGCCCCCAGTCTCCTCTCACTTCATAGAATATCGTTGTCCATCTTAAAGTGCAATCGATGGAATCGCGCCCTCAATTGACCAAGCTGGACCATTAAGCCATGATGTTAAATTGAAAGACCAAAAACAAGAAATATTTGAATTTGGAATTAAAATCAAAACTATATTTGAGAAGTGTAGAGATTTTATATCTTCGTAATCAGAATCAAACTCTTCTTACATAAATTAAGAGAGGGGGGGGGGGGGGGTGGGGGGGAAAGAGGAAGCGAGAGAGAGAGGGAAAAAGAGGGAGGGAGAGAGTGATGCTTGAATTTTTAATGCTACTAGACAAGATCAATGAGGCACCATATCTTATGAAGAATGCCATATTATAAGACGCTCGAGCAACAGCAGTGCATGCAAATTAAAACCAGTTCTTACATTTCCGAAGGACAGGTAGAGTAATTCATATGCATACTAAGACTTATGGACAACCTACTTACAAAGTTACATGTACCAAATGAATCACTGCAAATGTAAATCTACATTGAAATTTAACAAAAGCCAACCGCCATATCACAGTGTGTAGAGATGATTACAGGATCTAGTCGTCGTCTAAAATGCCTCTCAATGATAATATCTGCCATAGCCTGAAAAAACAATGAACAAAATCAGATTAGAGCCTTTTCTTACCAGAGTTCTAAGAAAAAGAAGCAATCAGATCATGCAGCACTTATTTCTTTCAATTAGATTGGTGGGGAACAATTTTGGTCGACATAATGAAATCTTTTGACTATGTTGAATGTAGAAAAATACTGAATTCCTTATTTAACCCAGAACTAACAATATAAACTCAATATCAATAAACAAAAATATGCAAACATGACAAGTCACAAAAAGGATGCAGAAGCAATCCTTCCAGGCTCACCAAAAGCAATAAGTAGAGCTTAAGGGTCCAGATAAAAGGCACCCAATTGATTACTTCAGGATTTTGTTAGAATAAGTCAGTAATTTTTGATAGACATATTACAAAGGTATATTTGCTGAATAAACTAGGAAAGCAAAATTAAAACAATGAAAAAGGAATTTCATTTTAACTAAAACTATTTAACTTGGAACATTCTAAAATCATTTTAGCACAGCAGCAAGGCCAACAACTGCCACGGAATTCAATGTTAAAAATACTAGCTGTAGTGACCGGGAAGAGAAACGTATCCTCGACATAACTATTATTGCATCATCCAAACAATCACAAGAAGATACAGTTCACCTGAAATCACTAGCACAGTAATGCAGAAGATCTTCACTGCAGATTTCAGAAGTACAGACTTTGACCAGCTAATTGAGAAATTGTTTATGGCAAATACACATGCAGAGACTCTCAACTTGTAGGCAAAAAAAACATTTCTAGCATTCCACTTTGCATCATTGTTACAGACAAGATTTTATACACTTCCCTTTATTTCAGATTCAGGTGAAGCTACTAATAAAATGACAATTGCAATCAGTAATTCAAGTCCTTATCTTGCCACAAGTGATACTGTTTCATTGGAGACCCAAAATGCGCCCATGCTTTTTCATGGAGAATTTATTACCATTAGTATAACATTTCAGTATTTAAGTTCATATTAAATATAAGGAGACCCAAGTCAAGTGCAAGTGGTGAAAAGCAATTGCAATAACCAAGCCAGTCAAGGTTCATATCTCATAAGGCTGATATTGAGTCTACAAACTACTTTAGCCTACAACCAGATAGAAATTTTGACCATTCAGAAAGTGAACAGGATGAAAAGATTGAACTTAATGTACCAGAGAAGAGAAAGTTCAAATAATACAGTGCAAAAGGGAAGATGATTCTGAATGAAACATATTAACATGTTGTCTTCCTACTACTGAAATTATGAAAAGACAGATGTATCTGTCACTCTATTATAATGTTTCCACAGAATCATTACCTTCATTTCAGTCAGTGTTATAGAGGGTTGCCCCTTCTAGATTACAAGAGAGATGAATCTTCTGCCCTTGTTTCTCTCCAGCTGCAATCCATTCATTGTGTACCTTCGGAACTACCCACATTGCTGCCATATCTTCTGGATCAACCCAATCATCCCAGTATTTGATGCTAGGGGCCATCCTTACAAAACTATCTATGGTAAGCCCTCTAGCACCAATAACTGAAGGGACTTATTTTACGAGCAATGCAGCCCGCCAGATCTCAGCAGAAGTTCCAGAACACATAACCCTACATGTGTACATTATGTAGGTTGATAGAATTAAATAATTAGCTGTCACATAGATCCATGTACTTTCCAAATCATTAATGAAAAATATGGATGTTTTTTCCAGCTTCATACCTTCTCTATCAGCTATCATAAAACAAGCCCTAGCTACAAAAGCATACAAACGTTTTGTTAAAAAAGGAATGTGTATGTAAAAGGCAGCACGTATAAATGCTACATCCATAACAAATACTGATTTCAGTAAGTTAAGTGCTTCATAGAATGATATCCATGCATTTTATTGGACTTCGTTGAAATCCATACTATCTAAAGAGTAAAAAGGAAAATTTCACTCATAACCACAAAAGTATCCGAGGGAAAGAAATGTGACCATCAAAATGCATCGGATTAAATTAACAATTGTTAAAAATAATAAATTCAAATGCCTGAGCACTTAAGGAAATGAAAGAAAATGCTTTTCTTCCCTATCTTCTTGAAATCCACGCAAGCAAACAGACAAAAGGAATGTTGGCCCATTAATGCCTTAAAGTAGTGTTTCTTACTTCCAGGAAAGGAATATTCAAAACATGTTGGTTTCTATTGTGAAGATACTTTACATCCACAAACAAGGTACAAAATGAACTGATCATGTATGCAACAATGGGTTAGAGTGGACACCTGTTACAGCACAAGATCTAAGTCAAAGGAAAGCAAATGACTGAAAAAATGAGATAATAAATGCAAATGTAATGAATGTGGGCCTTCCACTCACAGCTTGTTTAAGAAAATAGAACTTATCATGACAACACCCTCTAAAACGGGACAGGAGATAACCAAGCAATAATGTAAAACCGTGAAGGCCATCCATATAACTTGAATCTAATTAAATAGCACACCGTGTTGGCAAGGACTGATAATAATTAGATAAGAGTAATGACTATGAAGGTCCCCTCAAAACTTCCTCATTCTTCATGTAATTTTTGCATGCAAAAAAAGGCTAAGGAATGCACCTTAGAAAGAGAAACTTGTCAGTAGAGAGAGCAGAAAAACCCTGCTTTGAGAAGCACTTCTGAAGTCGCATAACAACCAAAGAAGGCCATTGAAATAAGGATTTTTCATAAAATTTAACAACCATTGGAATTTTTTACACTCCTAAAAAGCATAAGAGTTCAAAAACATCACATGCCATCCCCACAACTACTATACATTATTTCCTAAAATCAATTCTTCTATATGTTCTTTCTAATTAATATCATGCTGAAATAAGGGCTAATTTGACCATAAACTATGTTTTCATAGTCAAATGACAAAAATCGTACAAAATACATCTTATGACCTTTCAAAGTGCACAAATTACTGGAGGGAACAAGGACAGCCTGGTTTAATGTCATATCCGATTTGGTCCTCTGTTGCATCGCATTGGGTAGCAATATTACACTTCTGTATAAAGGTATAAGTCAGTTTTTAACATTCAAATGATACCAGGCCTTCTAAGAGCTGATTGAGACCTTGCTCGTTCAATATCACTGACACAAGTACCATGGGTTATTTACCTATTCAAGTTCCATGGGTTCGAAGAGAAAAAATCTTCGAAAAGATTAGTAGAACCCAACGGAAGTTGAATTTTGATGTGGATATAAAAGGAAACCCCAGTCCACTTCGAGCTGGAGCAACCCTCTGTGGAGATAGAGCAACCCTCTGTGAAGTATTTTGATGTGGATATAATAGGAAAATAACATGGAAATAGTACTTACAAGTTACAAATAATGTTTGTCATCTGAGAAACATAAAAGTTGTGGTTATGGTTAGTGGTTAAACCACCATAACCATATGTGGGGAGATAAATCTATCACAAAAAAGAGTGACATCCATGAAGAATTTTCATGTACACAATAGCCCCCCTCATTCTATTTAATGCGTATTACGTAATATAACTGAGATGAGTTCATTGTAATCTGGAAGCAAAACAAAAGTCCAAAGATGTTGAAAAGCACCCATTATATGCCTTAGGAAAACATTGTTTCGCTTTTACACAGTCAGTGTATTTTAAGGTAAAATGACAAACAAAGGTAGCTCAAATAGAGTAGTCTGATTGCAATCAATCTGCTCTATTTTTGTCTTAAGAAGTACATTTTGCAGACAAATAGGCATATTTTACAGTTGTTCTTCATTCAATTCTAAATAAGTCCTCGAGTTATCAAGATGAAAAACCAAAAGGTGATGCTCTTATAGAGCTATTATTGTATTTTAAGGTAAAATGACAAACAAAGGTAGCTCAAATAAAGTAGTCTGATTGCAATCAATCTGTTGTATTTTTGTCTTTAGAAGTACGTTTTGCAGACAAATAGGCATATTTTACAGCTGTCCTTCATTCAGTTCTAAATAAGTCCTCGAGTTATCAGGATGAGAATCCAAAAGGTAATGCTCTTATAGCTATGAAAATAAAAATGTAATGTTACTATAGAATTTAAAACTTTTAGGTAATTCTTGTGATTAAGACCAATCCCTCTTCTGAGAAGTTTTGGTTCAGGCCCAAAGATGATAGCATCGACATCTCCTTCATTAAGAAGACTTTCACAAAATTATTTCAGCATTTTAAAGAAGTTTGGAACAAATTTTTCGTTCACAAATTCAACAAAGAAAATGAAGACTTTGTCGATGAGAAGCCATGTCCAAGAGGATATCAACTTTAAGAAATGTCCAATTGTCTCGTGAACATCCCCAATTTGCCATTAAAAGGGATGTTTAATGTCAACTGTAGTGATTATGTCTCAAGTGTATCGTGGACCCCAAAAGAAAAGAAAAAATGTTTATTTTTTATATCTTTAAGGTCGTGGCCTACAATGAGCACTTCTGGTTTTAAAATCCTGGTATTTACAATTTTAAGCGTGTGGTTTGAGTCAGTGGCTTTGGTGTCAGTCCCAATAGAATAGTGAGTGCTAAACTAGCATAAATACATGTGCATGACAATCATTTTGACTTAGACTAAAATGAAGATTATTTGTATTGCATTATTACCTCTATCCATCTGTTTTTGGCATTTGTGTTTTTGAGGTTGTCTAAGAATCCAAAGACTAAATTTACTGTTCAGCAATAACATTCAACAGTATATGTTAAAATTATTTACAAATTAGTGTTTACATATGCAGTTAGAGTTACTAACCAACGATGACCTTATATCCATGGAATTTATGGCTCAAATAGAATATTTCCTAGTAGTTATTATAATGCAGCTGAGAATTCGTTACAAAGCACATTACACAGCTGTTAAGCCACAAGTAGCTACAAACTACAAAAATGTAGTGATTTATATGTAAATACTTGCATTTTAGAAAATTAACCAAAGATAATCGTCCTTGTCAAATTATGTACTAATCGAAAGCAAACTTCTCATATTTCAACAAAACTGCCAACAAAATATAAGCATGAACATTGATTTTCCCTCGTACACTGTACTTTTCTCTCAGATGTAAGAAGCAACACGAGAGCCAATTAAGAAACTATAAAAGGTAACTATTGGTAAAGATTTTATAAATATACCACTATTTTTGGAATGATTAAACTACTTGTGTCCACAACAACTTAAGCTTAAGCATTCACAAAGATGAAAAAAGAATTACCTGAAGAAAACAAGATCAAGCAAAATCAGGAAAAGTTTCCAGCAAATGCATGGTACGAAAAAATTCACATGGACAGAATGGTTAAAGACAACAACGATTTTTCTCTATATTTTTTAATGCATTAGAATTAGTAAAGCTAAAAAAGAATTACCCTTGGATTTCAAAAATTGGACACAGTTTTCTCCCAAAAATTATTTTGCAAGGTTACATGGGTGAACAGATGTAGGGGTACACACAGTGCACGTATGCAGCACCTGCTGTGAACTCCTCCCAAAACATGGGTACACGGGTGCAATGGTGCAGGGGTAAGCAGGATCTGCTCTGCTAAAAAGATGAATACACCACGATATCAAAACTTGAACATCAAACTTTAAAATTTAAACTGGAAACTTGAAACATAAGATTTCATGAAACTTATCAAATTAGATATACTGTATAACATGATTATACTGTATGATTGCCGAATCATATAATTTATATCATAGTATCATTGATTTTGTTGATAATCTACAGAGATTATACAGTGTTTTAACTCATGCAAAGACTATTGAAGCCGAACAGAGAGTACACAGGATAATCATTTAACATGCAATATATAATTCTCAAATTACAAAGTTCATCCGGGGCATACAATTATATAGGAAATGTATTCCTATAACTATGGAGATCATATCTCCTCATTAAGCTCACCAAAATATCGCTAACAATATTCCCAACGATAAACTTTAGGGAATATATATTGTCATAACAATATATATACTAGCAATCGCATGTGTACAATGCAATGTGAACGCCGAACAGTATTTGTTACAACCTGATCATAAATCGAACCTTGCTTCCACTTATGTTGCACAAATTTGTAATGCTTCATCTATATTCCTACACTTACAAAATCAATAATTATCCCTCTAAATCAAATAACATATACCATTCGGCATTCACATTGCACATAAGATAGCTATAATTTAAGATCTAATTTATTTTCCAACAACTCCAGTGTTATCAAATGAGACACTTGTGTAAGTCTCGAGCTTGCCAAGTATGACAACAACCATGAGTTGTTTGTCCATATCGTTAGCACCAACCAAAGGCATCTAGGGTATTGTGTTTTCAAAAGAGGATGGAGTAGGTCCATTGTTGCCAACTGAAGCAAAAATAATTACACCCCCTTCAATTGCCTTAAATGTTGTGATGCCCCTGAGAATCTTACTGTGTTTGGGCATGTTTCCGTATCACAACAAAATGCAAGGAAAAACACGTGATTGTTATTTATGCTTCCCAAAATGAAATTTCTTAATAAAGTTTCACAAACTGTGGCGCTGCTAGCAATAGTCATCTTACTAATGTTATTCTCTTGCATTTGTATGGATCAACTGGTATTTTGTTAATCTTCTTTGAACCCAAAATCACCAGGCAAACATGTTGCATGTGTTGAATCGTACTGATGTGGAAAAGATTGGCTGAGAGGAATGGAATTGGGTTGATTACAATGATGATAATATGAAAATTTGCAAGTAAACATGTTGAGCTATCAATGCTCTAAGGACACAACATTTATGTCCCCTTGCAGAGAAGATAGCTACAATATAAGATCTAATTACTTTTCTAACAACTACAACCTTATCAAATGAGACACTTGTGTAGGTCTCAAGGTTGCCAAGTATGACAACAACCGGGAATTGTTTGTCCATATTGTTGGCACCAACCATAGGCATCTAGGGTGTAGAGTTTTAATAGAGGATGGGATGGGTCCATTGTTGCCAACTGAAGCAAAAACAATTATGCCACTCTCCATTGCCTTAAATGTTGTGATGCTCTATGAATCCTAGCATGTTTGGGCATGTTTCTGTGTCGCAGCGAAATGTAAGAAAAAACACATAATTCGAGTCAAAGAAATGTAGAATATTTTCATTTTATGTATGCTTTGAACATCTCTTATCTAACCCCTCACATCGTTAGTTATCAAATTTTAACTTTATTTTCAAAAATATAAATGACACATACACACATAAGATTTTTAACTACAATGTGAACAAAAAATGAGAGCCTTTCTCATAGAGAAGCTTCATCCAAGTAAATCTAAATGTAAATGAAAAACATTTAATTTATAAAGTGAGAGTTTGTGCCCTTTCCTATGATGGCATGGTGATAGTTGTCAATGCATGCCCTCAATATCTGGAACACTAACTCCCCCCTTTGCCATTTTACTCGGCAAATGCTCCTTGTAAACACAAATTTCTTCTATTGTTTTTATAAATGGCATGAATGATGGTATCTCTCAGATGGGTTCGTTTTTTGTCAAATTGACTCCCTACTTGTCATATCCACTCCCTCCTCTAATGTTTTCCTCTGCGAAATTATCGTTGTAGATGTCCATTTCTTCTATTGTTTTTATTTTCCTACAGAAGTAAGAGACCCCTTTCCTTTTTTGTAAATACTGAAACACATTTAGAAACTGACAACTGGATTCAAAACCTCCGGAGGAATGTAAAATCTTATTGGTACAGACTGCAACCTTACAGGACGCTTGCACTTTGTTGGAGTAGAAGGACAATTTTCAGTTTTCCCCTTAGGTTTGGGTGTGAGGAACGTCTTCTCTTGCAGTTGGTTCTCAACCAGCATCAAACCCAGCATCATAGCGGAGGGCGAAGCAGGAGGAGAAGAAGTTAATGAAGAAACAGCAGCAGAGAACGCAGATTCAGCCATGACTAGGCTCATAAACCACCTGTGATTCTGCACGGGAAACGAGAAAAGATGATTCAGGCTACAGAAAAATGAATTGACTTGAAAACGAAAATTGGGTGAGGATTTTATAGAACGAATTCATTACCTTGTTATGCCAAAAATGCAATGATCATCAAAATTGAAATTGGGTGAAGGCGCTTCGAGCTGTAGAATTTCGTCGCCGTCTGAGGTATGCCAAATGCGATGGCAATCAGAAATTTAAATCAGGAATTTGTTAGGGGACTACATCAATTGGTGAACATGTAAGAATAGATGAGCACTTATTGACATTTTTTATCGCAGACTGGACCGTCAGACGAGTGAGCAACTTCCCGTGGGAGTAATCATCGATGAACTCGGAGCCCAAAACCACATTTTTGCTGATATTTTTTCTCGTTTGGTCAGTGTACATCCGAACCATCTTCCACCACACGCTCACAGAGGGAGAAGGAGACCTGGTTTCCGAGATGGAAAGCAAGAAATCCTTTATTATTAGCTTGTTGTTGGGGTTCCAGTCGCCATACCAGATAACATGGATGGTAATGTCGCCAGTCAGCACAGGGCCCACATGGCACTTGACATAAACCAGATCAGAAGGGCCAATTTTTTGAAAAAACGTCCAAAGGGTCGAAAATTTGAAAAAAACGTCCAGACAGCCGTAAAAACGTCAAATTTAACCCAGTTGTAGAAACATCCGCAAGGACCTTTCCCATAGGGGGAACGCCTTCGGCGTAATTATAAGGGGCTTGCTGTTAAGTTGATAGATTTCTAAAACTAGTGGTATTTGTACCAAAGCAGTTTGTATAATTGATCCATACACATGAATATTGAATGTACATCTTTCGAGAAAACAATTATCTCAAGTTGTGCCTAAATTGAAAGGGAGGAATGTAAAAATCCATAAATGAGCAATGATGTCGAGCATTTTTTGGGCTACCATGGAATTTGAAACTATGTTATCTATCAAAAATGTTCTTTCATTATGTTTTGATGCATTTGCATATCCTATTTTGATTCAATAAAGAAATATACACAAATCAATTTGGGAATGAAACAACCCCACCTCGATCTGGAAAAATACAGATTATTCACCCAACAAAATGTTCTCCACAATCCCACATACTTCAACTGTAAGATATCCATCTTTTTTGAATGTGACAATATATTTACCAAAGAACCAAAGAATGAAATAATGCAGACATAATCCCTCACAAAAAATGCTCAATTGACCATGAGTTGGCCGGGGTAGTTGAAGAAGTTGATTCCACTCGATGTCAATGGCAGGCTGCTCATTTTCGCAAGTAGTTCTTCAAACAAATTTCCTTCATTTTTTGGTCAACATTATCGCTCTTCAATATTCACAGGCATTGCCTCTCGTTCCCTCTTTCTATTTAAATTCTCTCTTTTTACGCCACTGGATAAACGTTTCTTCTTCGAGATTTTAGAATTTGATGTTAGAAGACGAGAAAATTCCCATCCCTAGCACAGTTTCGTTACAAATGAAGGGCTCCGAGATCGAACCGTAATCGGCGGAATCACCGAGCAAAATATAACCACAAATATAAGTGGTGGGTTCAAAAGATTGAGCACACCGCTTGAAAAGATTGAGCTCACCGCTTGAAAAGAGTGAGGAGGGGAACAAAATAAATTTGTAAGCAAACCATTTTATATAATCTATTTTTACAATTAAAAAACAAATATAAACCTTTCTTAAACAACAAAAATACAAGTGAAATGTTTGGAGAATGAAAAGTTCTCTCGAATTTCCTATTACAGAATCAAAGGTCATACTTTATATTTATAATTAAAAATACATAAAATTCAAGGACGTTTCTTAAGAGCTGAGATACGAGTGTGACAGAGAATAGGAAGCAGCATTTGTCGAAAATACTTTGGTCGTTCGTATTGCAAAGCTGCAAGATGAGCTATGTACGGAGTTTTCAAATTGAATTCGAGGTTCCGGAAGAAGCAAGAGGACTAGTGATAGGGGAAGGAGGGAGAACCATCAAAAAATTTCAACAATCTCAAGGGATCTCTTCAGCAAGGCTGCTGCCCTCTGGAGATTTTCAAATTCGCGGCGATTCCAGAGAAGCCGTGGAAAGAGTCGTTACTACCGTTACACAATTGATCGACGGCATTGTTGTGAGCAAATTCTCTGGACATTTTCCTGAATTTTACCGCATTTGTTTCTGTAAATCTGTCGAGAAGCCCCTACTTGCAGTTGACAAAGTCTCTTTCGAAAAATATACTAGTGAAATTTCATTTGTTACTGAACACGGTACACAATATTTCTGTTTCAAGCGCGGGGAAGCGATCAGATCAGACTCTGCTTCTTCTTCTTCTGCTGATGGAAATAATAATCTGGCAGCTGAATTTTCCAGTTTGGTTAGGGATTTGAATCTTGGAGTTCAGTCGACCTATTTAAAAAATATTAAAAAGTAAAAACGTCCCAAAAAATTGTTAAACAGCAAAAACGTCCAGACAGCCGTCAAACTGTCAAATTTAAGGCAGTCGCAGAAACGTCCGCAAGTGCCTTTCCCATAGAGGGAACGCCTTCGGCGTAATGACATAACCAACTAACTTAACATAAGTAAATAATATTTACCCAATGTAAATATTAATTCCCAACAGATTTATATACTTATATCACATTATCGTTGATTTATATGATGTGTAGCATGCATCAATATGTGACATAAGAAAAGTTACAAAACATTATCCAAAATGTTCAGAAAATATTTGTTGCTACATATAAATCAAAATCCTTGGTAAATAGTTCTCTGTTATTGCATGCAGATCTCACTGATGCAGTTGAAAATCAATTAGTTCCAAATGAAATAGTAGACTACAATGCAATGTGAATGGTAATTACTAATATGCATTAAGGTTTTAACAAAATCTATGTTTTCACTTTTTCATTTGACCATTTCAATTTTTGCTGAATTGATTTTCTATGGGGTGCATACAAAAATTAAGGGAAATGCAACCGGATCCCCTAGGGCATGTAAGGCTGTCTTGGGTGCGGTTTGGATGCCATCGGTACAAGTGTGTCTCCAATGCAGCCCAAATACCCTCGGTTTGTCAGATTTAGCGAAGATCGTGAAAATTCTCCAGCGTACAAGAAAACAATATAATTGTAGAAATGGTTTAAGCACAAATTGCAATGCAGATATTTTCCCAGAAATCACTTTCAAAAATGAAAAATAATTAACTATCTCATATGGAATCCCAGCCCATCAGGCAAGGGAGTGAAAAGACGCCTTTTAAGCTCATGTAATGGAGCTTTCTCCATTAACTTGGGCATAGCCATAAACAGCAAGGCTAAGGTCAGCAGTTTAGTGGAAGGCCTCAAATTGGCAAAATATAAAGGGATCAAAAAATTGATTGTAAAAGGTGGTATTAAAACTAACAGTTACCCAAACTGCCAGTTGGAATCAGTTTTAGATGAGAGCAGAAAATTAGCAGACAATTTTGAGTAAGTATGATGCCCTCACTTCTATTGAGAGGGTAATAAGGTAGCGAATCTCTTAGCAAATGAAGGTGTTCAAACGATGGGTCTAAGAAGTCATCAGTCACCATTCAATTCGGAAGACCTGGAAGCATCAGTCCTCCAAGACGTTGGATTAGCTTTTAAACAACACTTAGCTATGGGACATATCTAGATAGGGCCTCCCTTGTGCCATATCTAGATAGGCCCCCCCATACTAAGGACTGCTGCCTGCCACTTGAACAGAGACAAACGGAGTATGAAATAAATCAAAGGAAAGGTTATTTTTGTAGCCATTTATATAACGAAAATATAGCTCGGAAGCTATCATTGCTTAGTGAGGTGCGAGAAGATGGCTTTGAGAACATCTCAAAATCTGCTTTATGTGATGCCACTCACGGCACTCAAAGAAGATGATGGTAATTTCATTTTACAGCATTCATTTAAAACTAACAGTTACCCAAACTGCCAGTTGGAATCAGTTTTAGATGAGAGCAGAAAATTAGCAGACAATTTTGAGTAAGTATGATGCCCTCACTTCTATTGAGAGGGTAATAAGGTAGCGAATCTCTTAGCAAATGAAGGTGTTCAAACGATGGGTCTAAGAAGTCATCAGTCACCATTCAATTTGGAAGACCTGGAAGCATCAGTCCTCCAAGACGTTGGATTAGCTTTTAAACAACACTTAGCTATGGGACATATCTAGATAGGGCCTCCCCTGTGCCATATCTAGATAGGCCCCCCCATACTAAGGACTGCTGCCTGCCACTTGAACAGAGACAAACGGAGTATGAAATAAATCAAAGGAAAGGTTATTTTTGTAGCCATTTATATAACGAAAATATAGCTCGGAAGCTATCATTGCTTAGTGAGGTGCGAGAAGATGGCTTTGAGAACATCTCAAAATCTGCTTTATGTGATGCCACTCACGGCACTCAAAGAAGATGATGGTAATTTCATTTTACAGCATTCATTTATTTCCCTGCACAAGCTCTACGTTTTGTGTTTTGATTTTATTTTTCACCAATGGAGTAAGGAGCAGACTACCTGCTGGTGGTGACAATGATAGGTTTGCTTTCAACATAGACAATTACAGAGTACCCAAATGTGTGCAATACTTTCCAGGTTGTGAGGGAATGTGCAAGAAGTTATCGAGGGAAGCACTGGTAATTAGTTTTTGCTGCCATCTTGACTGCCAGGTGAAAAGACCTGAAGTTTACAATTCACAGTTGCATGTTTTATTGCAAGGTAAATATGGGGATCAAAGAAGCAAGTGATTCCTTGGGAGGAAAATGCAGACTGAAAGCAAGAATTGGAGCTGAGCTGAAAATCTGGAGGAGTATGACATCCAAATTATCTTAAATTTTTGGCTAAATGCGCAAAGATGAAGCTTCTTGAGGGTGCTCGAATTGTCTTTTCCTAATACCATGTACTTCTTGTGTAATAGGTATTTATGAAGTATGTGGAAACTTATTAGATGAATTTTCGAGTTTGTTTTTATGGGTTGTTAACTAACGGTGCCTGTCCTGCTAAATTAGTTAGTTTGGTTTTGAATGGGTTGTGATGGACAATTCAAAAGATAATTAAGCCGTGTACCTTTGTCCTCCCTTCCCTTAATATGGTAAACATTGACTTCAACTTTTTACCTGATGATAGATCCTGTAGAGAGACTCAAAACATTGGACCAAATAACTACTGTGTAGTTGATTCCGTTAAATATTCACATTGTTGCACACTGTTATTTGTAACTTGATACCAAAGATATCTAAATCGGTTTTTGCATTGAGCCTACCTTGCGGCTTTTTCCTTCTAGGCAAGGGCCCCAGCCAAAAAATCCCCATTGATATAGCCAAAATAAAAATATTACACGCAATCCTGAGGTTTTATTAACAAAATAAATTCAAACAATGACACAATTGCAGAAAAAATAAAACAAAATTCAATGATTTTCGAAGGAATTTATATACGTGACAAAACTTTCAATATGAACACACATTTTAGCTAGCTCGATTCAAGAATTAAAAACCAGGCTCAATCTAGAGCTAGGACCCGAGCCTAATAACTCCTTTGTACATGCTCGAATGCTCTACCACTGAGTGCCGACAATTAACGGTTACAATCTCATTTGCATTTCAGAGTATGGTTTGTTTCTGTTTCACCAAGATTTAAGCACGGCAGGAAGTGTCTTTTTCTAAACACATAGCAAAGCTCAATTTAAGATCCAAATAATAACAGCTACATACCGAACCCTTTCAATACCCTTTTCGCGCGGTACAAACACACAAACACGAAATCGGGATTGCAACCAACACAACATTCGCAGCCACATAAAACAAAAATATGCCTATAATTCTTCTAATTAATAAACAAATGCACGTTAAAAAAACAAGAAATCAAGATTTCAACCAATTCAATTTAAATTCTCTACACAAAACAAAAAAGGACATACTGTTAATCTTCCAAATTAGGAAAAAATACAAAGCAAAAACAGAAGAAAACATGCCTGTGACATATTAAGATCTCCCTTCTGCAAACCCTTAACAGAACTCAAAATGTTGCTCCAATCTTTACAGTCATTTGCACAAATCAAGAGCCTCTCGTAATTTCTAGTGCTTGCTAGAGCCGTCTAAAAGCAGATCGAAACCCTAGAACCCTCGTTGTATTGAGAACGAGAATGCTTTGGCTTACGGGCTCTGCCAACCTTATGTAGAATTTTTTTTTCCCGTTATATTTCCCGCCGCTTTGATCCGCGGTATACCGGACTCTCTAAATTAAACCGTCTTTTCACCCGTTAACATGAAAATCTGTTGATTGGAGAGCGGTTTCTCGGCTTTAAGTACTTCATAATTTTTTGCATCAAATTTTGCTTTTCGTGTGTCGGAAGATTTCATAAAAGTTATGTGCGTTTCAGATTACGATTTCTATATTTAGGATTCACTCTACGACCAAAAATGTTATAATTATCCGCTTGAAAGGACGGTGCACTCTCCATCCCAATAATTGTTAACTTTGGGTTGATTAGGAGAGATGGAGACTAGATAGACTAAAGTAATGACACTTTTCATGATTATGAAAACTTTTTTTAAGTGGAGGACGAAAAGTAAATCGTTGTATTTTGTTATGGTTTTTTTTTTTTTTTTTTTTTTAAAGAAGTTGAGATGTAAAATGATTTAATTAGTAATCACGTGTGAAATGGTGTAATGCAAATGTTGAAGGTGATGAGTTTAAAAAGTTTAAATTTGAGGGAGGGAAACATTTGAGGAGGAGGGGATGAAGAAGGGGTTTGAGGCAGAAGAAGTCTCCTGGTGGAGAATATGTTGGGGAAACTTACGCATAATTCTTTTCTTATGACGGGGCACATATGAACCACGTGTATTTTTTGTCAATCATGTGAAGGAGAAAAGGGGTGTGGTGAAAGTTGTTATTTGCAATGTCAGCCCTTTTGATCTGTGGATAGTTAGAACACATGTCTAAGGACACTTCAGAGATAAGGATATGTGGAGTTGACTTGGCATCCTATGTTGAGTCAAACATGGTTCGTCATGTGGTTCTATGTCATCTTTATAGACCATTATCTTAGCCCATTCTCCATGCTTACCTAGATAACAACAAATATCAGCCGCAAAAGTTTTGCTTGCAAATTTGTAATTAACATCAACTCATCAACATTTCGGGTCATTAATACTTGTTAAATTTTAAGAAATGTTGTGTTCATTTATATCAAACAAGGTTTTCACAACAACCACTTTTTACATCACCACTGCTAGCGATGTTATCGTCAAGGTTTTAACATGCGACCTGGCATTGCTCTTATTGTTATTACCCCTTTAGCCTGGC
Organism: Taxus chinensis; assembly: GCA_019776745.2. Lineage (NCBI taxonomy): Eukaryota > Viridiplantae > Streptophyta > Pinopsida > Cupressales > Taxaceae > Taxus > Taxus chinensis. Next base: position 214,410,577 of record CM034155.1, read on the forward strand.
CAAAACAATGGAGGATAACATTATTTAGTTTTTAAGTGGCACCCATTGGTGTACTACATAGAGAGGTGAGTCAATGGGTCGCTTTGTAGAGTCTCCTTCGCCACCACTTATAGATAGGGAAAACTTGCATATATTTAAATTTTGAACTCTGCATATGCTAGATATATAAACTTTGTGTTTATGGATCCTATTACCGAATTCATGCACATTTATGATTAGGGTTTCTCTTTAACGATTAAGGTTTCCCTCATCAATGGTCTTGATGGTGTCATCCATCAACAACCATTGGCACAAAAATTTAGCCATCCATTTGTCTGACTCGACCATTCATTTCCCCAACTCGACCATCCATTTCCCCAACATGTATCAGACACAACCATCGAGACTCCCCTTTAGAAACATTTATAGGTGTAATTAATGTTTGAGGCATTAACAAAAGAGACAAAAAAAATGTGTGCACTTTTGGGTCCTCCTTCAATGTTCAAGCTCATCCAAGGTTATAAAAAGGGAACACTTCAGTTTGAAGATTACAATTTGGTTGAACAGTTTGATGATTATTATTTAGTTGATTGGTTTGAAGATTATAATTTTATTTATTTATCATGGCACCGTGTACTTGTTTGATATTTATTAGTTTGGTCGTGGTGGTGTGGGTCATGAATTTAGGAGGGGAGATGTCATGTTAGCATATCCCTCACCGAATCAAAATGAAAATGCAAACGTAGGAGATTTCATCTTATGTGTAAGTGGGAGTGGTAAAAAATTGTGACATTGAGAAGCTTGATATCATCATCAACAAACTACAATTCATTTCTCAAGTTTTCTCTTTAGAATTTGTGATAAGTAAAATCAAGCATTCCCAAACCATATGCTCTTATTAGGACCTAAAATCATGTGAAGACATTTTCGATATCTTATATTGGATGTGTAAGGCCGACTTGTGGCTATCATAATTTCTTATTATGATGTACCTCTTTCACATATGTCATATTATCATTAGTGGATCTACCTTGGTGATGGCCATAACATAAGAATAATATATATAGGATTTAGTAGGTAGTATTTGAAGATCATATTGAGCACTTGAGTCTTATTGTATGGTTTGGAGGTTGCCCCCTCGAAGTGGCTGAGTCATTACTTGCATATTGATATCATTTATCTATATTTTAGTGTTCTTTGGTGTTATATTATTATTAAAATTCAAATATATCTAAGTAATTTTATTACAAGTGGTATCAAAGCTTGATCTCAGCCAAAATTATGTCAAAACCCTAATTGTGAATGTTCGGCTATATCTCAAACAAGGTAACAAAATTTTATACATTTTTTTGTGGTGTTGCAAAATCAGTCAAGTAAGATCCTCTCCAAATTTTAAGATTTTTTTTACTTGTTTTGTAAAATTCATGTCAGTTTTTGGGTTTTTCATAAATTCACTCTATAGGCTACAAATTGTGGAATTTTACCAAGTTCTTTACATTTTCAGAAAAAGGATAAATAAATAGTTTGAGTTTGTTCTTTGATTTTTTTTCATAATTTTTTTAATTCGTATTAAAACCCCAAAGCCTAAATTTCAACCTTGATCCCTAAATCCTACTACTTTTGGGATCATGGCGGGGCCTTCCACAAGAAGCAAAAATGATCATGTCACTCCAAGTAAAACCCCAAATAAGGATGGGGTAATAGGTGAGGAGTTGGAGTCATAAGGGGTAACTACAGTATCCTTAGTGTCAAGGTTTACCTTAGTAGATCATAAGGTCCAACTTGAGTATGATTTACAAATCCTATAGTTTGAGATGGCCAATAAGGAAGATGTTGAAAATATTAATCAACAATTGGATGGTATCATGCAGAAACTCAGTAAAAATCTAAAGGTTCGTCGTCATCTTCCAAATCAGCCACAACTCATTCATACTCAAATCAAGCAAGGTAGATCTTCATGTCACAGTACTGGACAAACTAACTGAGATGGATCTTCTATCCATCCCAATCCAAATCCAAATCCAAATACTCTGTAGGTCTAGAACATGATTCTAAAAGTGGAAATGTGTAAGCTTGATGGAAAAGATCGGCTCAATTAGATCAACCAAATGGAGAATTTCTTTGATCTACATAAGATCCCATTTGGAAAAAGGTGACCATGACATCCTTGTATCTCAAACCTGACCAATTCATCAGGTATCGATGGTTATGTGCTCAAAGTCATAAGAATGGTCTCAGTGTCACATGGAATTTTTTTACAGAAGAGTTGTAACTATATTATAGTTCTAGTGTGCCAGAGAATTACTTCAACCAATTAGCAAAGTTATGGAAAACATGATCAGTTAAGGATTGTGTTCATCAATTCTAAAACTTATCCTTGCATGTGGATAATATTCCAGAAGGGAATCTAAATGGCCTATTTCTTTGGGGTCTTAAGGACCAATTTGAGCATGAGGTGTGTATGTTTAATCCACCGAAGGTTTATGATTCTATTATCATGACGCATAGTGCAGAGGAAAAATTTCTTTCTAACAGGAGGAAAACTTTCACTAACATCAAATACCATAACACTTCCTCGACCAATTAGACTGACACCTCAACAAATTGAAGAAAAGATTTTAAAAGGGTTATATTTTAACTGTGACAACAAATATGGATTGGGACATAAAGGTGTTGAAAATAAGTTGTTCTACATCGACGGGCCTAATGATGAAGAAGAGAAGGAAGAAGATGAAGAAGTAGAGGTCATTATCAAGCCAGAGGAGTTAGGATATCTCCAGCCAACAATATCATGTCATGCAATTTCATGTATTATGTAACGAACCGTTACACCAAAACCTCGAGGCATTAGTGAAATCCACACATGAGGATCATAACATCCCACCACGCTTCCGTAGCCTAGACCCCAAGCTAGATTTGCGCCCGTATAGTGGGACCACACCCTACCCTATATGATCCCCAGGTGAACACTACAATGCCGACGTAGCTACCCATGCCAAGACTCGAACCTGGGTGGTCGCTCTGATACCAAATGTAACGAACCATTACACCAAAACCTCGAGGCATTAGTGAAATCCGCACATGAGGATCATAACATATTAACACCCCCCAAACCATCAAAGTCGTTGGATTCTTAAAAAAATAGAGGGTAACAATGTTAATTGACTTAGGAAGTACTATACAACTTCATCAATCATAAATTGGTAGTGTGCTTAAACTATTTTGTTTATCCAGCTCCAAAATGTCAAGTAATGATCGTTGATGGGGGTATTGTCAGTTGTTCAGGAAAATTTCATAACATTAAACTCGTCATGGGAGATTACTTTCTAAATATCCCTATGTAGGTCATTACCACGGGAGGAGCGAACATTGTGTTATGAGTTCAATGGCTTACCACCTTGGGAACCATTGAGATGAATTTCCAAGAGTTGTTCATGTGTTTTCAGTCAGAAGGGAGGAATTTTGAATGAAAAGGATTAAGAGCAAAGTCCCCACAATTGGTGAGCTCTCACTAGATGTAAAAAAATCGTTAAAAAGGTGTAGAGGGGTTCGCGGCACAACTTTTTTCATTGGAAGCACATCAGTCTAATGCATTTATACCATTAGATATGCAAGCAATTACAGATGATCTCTCAGTTGTGTTTGGATATACATTTAAGAGTTTATCTGCAATAAGATACCATGACCATGTCATCTAGCTAGTACCAGGGAGCCAACTTCCCAACATTAGAGGTACCCATATGTGTAAAAAAGTGAGATTGAGAAGATAGTACAAGAGATGTTAGAAGTCGGAATTATCCATCATAGTCATAGTGTTTATTATTCTCCAATAGTTTTGGTGCGTAAAAAATATGACAATTGGCGTATGAGTCTTGATTTTAGGGAACTCAATAAATACATAGTAAAAGATAAGTTTCACATTCCTGTAATTGATGATTTGTTAGACGAGTTACATTGTGTTTTTTACTTTACAAAACTTGATCTTCATTCTGGATATCATCATATTAGAATCAGGGATGAGGATTTTCATAAAACAGCCTTTCAGACACATGAAGGCTATTAAGAATTCTTATTAATGCCTTTGGACTCACTAATACACCATCTACATTTCAAAGTTTGATGAATTATATCTTTACGTTATTCCTACGGAATTTTTTTTTAGTGTTTTTTTGTTGATATATCAGTCTACATCAAAACATGGGAGGAACACTTACATCATGTAAATAAGGTGTTGGAAAATCTTGAACAACATGAGCTTTATGTAAATCCCTTTAAGTGTATTTTTGAGTCGAGGAGGTTGAATATTTGGGTTAGATCATCTTTTATGAAGGTGTCAAAGTGGATCTTAACAAGATAAAAGGTCATACTTGAGTAGAAGGTTCCAAAAACCCTTTAAAAATACCTAGGGATTTTTCGGGCTTATAGGTTATTATCAGAGATTTGCAAGGAATTATGACAGCATAACAACACCACTGACAACTTTATTGAAGAAATACTATTTCCATTAGATTGAGGAAACTACCAAATCATTTGAGAAGTTGAAGGAGGCCATGTGCACCACTCTAGTTCTGACTACCCCAATTTTTTCCAAAATATTCATTGTTGAATGTGATGCTTCAAGGTATGGTATGGGTCAATACCCATGCAAGAGGTTCATCCCATTTCCTTTGAGAGCCGTTAAATCAAAGATAAGAATATGTCAAAGCCAATTTATGAGAAGGAAATTCTATCCATACTTCATGTAGTAAAACAACGGAGACCATATCTAATGGGCAGACACTTCAAAGTAAAGGCAAATCATGATAGTTTAAAATACTTCTTAGAGTAGCATCTATCATCCAAAGAACACCAAAAAAAATGGGTCTCAAAAATGTTGGGGTATGATTTTGAGATAATCTATAAGAAAGGGAAGGATAATGTAGTCGATGCTCTACCTCTGAAGGATAGTTCAATTGAGGCAATATTTATATTACAGGAAGATTGGGTAAAGGAGGCAAGGTTTGAATGGTAAGATGATCCAAGTGCACAAAATCTCATTCATAATCTCCAACACACTCCAAGCATGTTAGAAAAATATATATAAAAAGGGAATTCTTTATGTACAAGGATAAATTATACCTATGTAAGAACTCAACCCTTAAAAATAGGGTTCTATCTAAGCTCCAAGTTTCTCTTGTAGGGGGCATTCTAGCTTCTTGAAGACTTATCATCAAATCAAAAAAGATTTATTCTGGGAAGGTCTAAACAGAAATGTCCAAAAAAATGTGGTTGAATGCATGGTTTTTCAGCAAAATAAAGGTGAAACAATTAAGTCCCCAAGTCTTTTACAACCTCTATCTATTCCTAGCTAGAGGTGGGAAGAGTTTTACATGGACTTCATCACAGAATTTCCTAAATCAAAAGGGAAAAATGTAGTCATGGTTGTAGTGGATAGACGCACCAAATATGCCAATTTTTGTGCCTTATCACACCCATTTGATGCAAGTACAGTAGTAACAACCTTAATGGATACAATTCAGAAGTTACATGGGACACCAAAGATTATAGTAAGTGATCGAGATCTTATATTTACAAGTAATTTTTGGACTAATTTATTCTCATGTTTGGGTACTTAGTTAGCTCGTAGATCTTCTTGTCATCCACATTCGGATGGGTAAATTGAGGAGGTAAACAAGTGCTTGGAGGGATATCTTTGTTGCTTTACCTCAAACAAACAAGTGAGATAGGTCCAATGGTTACCACTTGCAGAATGGTGGCATACCACTTTCTTCCATACTTCATCTAAAATGTCTCATTTTTTGCATCATATGGGTACCATCCACCATCCATCACCTTATCCTTGAGAGGCCAACCAAGGGTTAGAGTAGTTTAAGAGCACATTTAACACCAACAAGAGGTACTTTCTAGTCTCAGGGAGAACTTGACCATGGCAAAAAACCGCATGAAGCAGCAAGCTGATCAATATTACAGTGAAAGACATTTTTAAGTTGGTGAATGGGTTTTAGGCATCTATAACCATATAATAAAATGTATTTAAAACAACAAAAGAAGGATAACAATATTTCACCTAAGTATTATGGCCCTTATCAAGTGTTGTAGAAGATTGGTATTGTAGCATACAAATAGTAACTCCTTAGGAAACCAAAATACATCCAGCCTTCCATGTTTCTTGCTTGAAGAAGGTGATTGGACACAAGATCTCAACCGAGGAAGTGTTACTTGATCTAGATGAGGAGGAAAGAATCATCTTGGAACCGAAATGCATCCTTCACACACACACACTAAAATATTGAGGACAATGGTCATTACCATGTATATGATCAAGTGGAAGAATCTAGATAGTGAAGATGCAACATGGGAGGATGCAACCTTCTTACAACAACATCTAGAGCTTCTCAACATTGGGGACAATGTTTCTCCGAAGGGTAAGGGAATAGTATACCCTTAATCATATATCTTACATTGGATGTGTATAGCTGACTTGTGGCTATCATAACTTCTTATTATGATGTACCTCTTTCACATATGTCATATTATCATTAGTGGGTCTGCCTTGGTGATGGCCATAACATAGGAATAGTATACATAGGATTTAATAGGCAGTATTTGAGGATCATATTGAGCACTTGAGTCTTCTTGTATGGTTTGGAGGTTTCCCCCTCGAAGTGGCTAAGTCATTCTACTTGCATATTGAGATCATTTATCTATATTTTGGTATTCTTTGGTGTTTTATTGTCAATGATAGTTAGATCTATCTAAGTAATTTCATTGTAATCAACAAAATACGATTCCGTGTTAAAGTTTTCTCTTTAGAATTTGCGATAATCGAAATTAAGCATTCCTAAATCATATGTTATTATTAGGACCTGAAATCATGTGAAGCTATTTTTGATAATGGACTTGAAGCTATATGGAGATGGCATTTTGATGTGGGACCTCAAAATATACGATGGAGTATTTCACACAAGTAACGTTTTCCCAAAATTTTGATAACAAAATTGTTTGGTTGATTTCTTATGTTAGGCGAGAACACAATAGGCTATGGGAGCAATATTTGCACCTTCGATTAGAATTTTTTGTTTTTTTTTATGGATTTATAAATTTTTGGGACCACTAAAATTACATTATTATGTATTTCAATAACATAAGTGTTCAACTAATATAACCAACAAAATCTTATAGCACTACATGTTTTAATAACATAAGTCTTGAAAATATAAAAAATCCAAAACTAATAAAATATGGTATATAAAGAAGTCATTTTGGCACATATTGTAAGGGCCATAGAAAATCTGAAAATTTTAAATATTATCAATAAAATATAGGTCGTATACATTGGAACATAGGGGATATTAACTCAACATTAAATCCCGACACGTGTCCAAAAAAAATCTCTAACTATTACAAAAGTAAAAATCCAAAAAATATCGAAGAAAAATGAATCTGTAGTGTTTGTATATTTGAAATTCAGGTGTAACCATGTATAGATAGAACTAAGTCGTGCTTAAATAGTCAATGACAAATATAAATATGGATTAGACTAAAACTTATACATGCTATATAGATAAATACACATGCTAATAATAAGTTTTTCAAAACATGTGTATAGATGTAGGCTCTAGCCTTCTTTTTCAAGTCTTTTAATAATGATATACTCATATGCACATAATGTAATGATATTTATACAAAATAAGAATTTATAAGACACTTACATGACTCCCTAAAGGGGAATGTGAGTATGTTCATCTCTATATTATTCATAGTGTGAAAAATCATGGGAAAGTAAATTTCATTACAATCACAATGTATTGGAAGTCATAAAAATAATGACTCATGTGATGACTACAGTGTTGCCTGAAACATGCGGTTAATACTCCTTAACAACAAATTATTTATAATGACCTAAATTTTGAGTTACGTGAGGTTACAAAAGATTTTTTAAAATGCCCTTATGCCCATATAAATATTTCCTTTATCCAAAATCAAAACACAACTCCTCTGACAAAGACAACAATGGCAAAATTTTCTATTCTAACGGGATTAAGGGAGAGGAGTCAGTAGTTGTGCAACCAAGTTGAGGGGTGTACAACACACATATAAATACATCAAATTTTGAAAAAAAAAACCCTGTAATAGATTTTTTTTTCTTAATCTAAATACATTTTTTTGAGCATTTTTATTTTATGGAAAGTGGTTTTTAAATGAATTTAAGGGAGAGGAGCCAGTAGTTGTGCACCCAAGTTGAGGGGTGTACAACACACATATAAATACATCCAATTTTGAAAACAAAAATACCCTTTAATAGTTTTTTTTTTCTTAATCTAAATACTTTTTTTTTAGCATTTTTATTTTATGGAAAGTGGTTTTTAAATGGATTTAAATCAAGTAGTTTTCCATACAAAGGAAAAAGGGTGGACCATTAGTAGGACATTATGTCATGCATTTTTTTCCGCTTATGTGGCATCATGTGATTGGGTGATTCTTTGATGTGATTTGATGTGACACATTTTATTAGCTACTTTTTTTTCAAATGTTGAATGACAAATGTACATGTACTAGTCACTCACTTCACAAATACCCTCACCATTATTGGTCCATGCTCCACTATTGGCTCCTCTCCCTTAAATCAAGTAGTTTTCCATACAAAGGAAAAAAGGGTGGACCATTAGTAGGGCATTATGTCATGCATTATTTTCCACTTATGTGGCATCATATGATTGGGTGATTCTTTGATGTGATTTGATGTGACACATTTTATTAGCTACTTTTTTTTCAAATGTTGAATGACAAATGTACATGTACTAGTCACTCGCTTTACAAATACCCTCACCATTATTGGTCCATGCTCCACTATTGGCTCCTCTCCCTAAGCATGTTGATGAGAGTGTTAAAGTTCCTAGCAGGTAGAGTAAACCCTCATCATTCTCATCTATGTGGACAGATGCAATGCGTTTATGCATTAATGACCAAATGCATCATAACCGTTTAAGCATCTGATACACATCAAATTTTTTGTGCATATTTTTCAATAGGATTTTCGCGTTAGATTTTAAAATAAAATTCACTTTTTTATAATAGTGAAGATCACATGTTCTAGATATTGATTGTTTAATAGATGTATTGGGAAGTTAGTTTAATGGTGAATATTTTGTATTCTCAATATTAATGATATTGGTTGCATTAAATTCATTGAGAATGAGGCAAGTTATATATGGTCTCTTAGATATCTTCTATTTGTTCTCGTTGTCTCAAATTTTATTTAAGCTTGCATTTCCCTCAATACAATCTTCAACTCTGTTACCTCGAATACACACTTCTCATCTAATTTTTGCATAATTTGTTTACTCACATATTTAACTCTTGTTACAACCTTCTCATTGCAATCCCATGTATGTCATACACATCTCTATACATATCTCTTAAATTTTGTCTCTCTACCCATTTATACAAGACGAAGACCACTGTATTTCTCCTCTACCCATTTTGCATTCAATGGAAGACCTATCCTTTTCTATCTACCCACTTGTACAATATGGATAACACTCAACTCTTACTATAATATTTTCTTCAATGCATTATTTTTTAATGGAGGACAAACTTCAACACTATCTCACTCATTTTCAATTTGTAACCAACTATAATATCATTCAATAAAGCCAAGTATAGGTGGTCAAATGAAGGACACCATTTTCCTTGTGTTGAGTTTTGGAGCTCAATTACTTCAGTTTAGCATCCTATATTAAACTTGCTAGAAAACACAATAACTAGCATCGGTTGTGAATGGACCGGCATTGGCTATGAAGGGAACGACATCGGTCAAGCAAGGAGGAATTGTCATCGATTAGGGCTAACCAACATTAGTTACATGTGTGTGAGTGTTTTATTTAACTCACGAGAATTATATCTAATTTTAGTATTAAAGCAAATCTTTTGATTGTAATTGCATGGCTAAGTGCCCTAAGTTTGTATATGCTTATATAAGCATGAAAGCTAGGGTTTAGAAGTAAGGATTGTGAGAGTTAATAATTATTGTGAAAATAATTGCGAGAGAGAGAATTCTTGGAGAAGAAGGAGAAGCTTGAGAGAAAGAAAGTATTGTACATTTGAGAGGTGTGGAAGATTATAGATCTTCAATTGTATATCTTCTTAAAGCTTTGGATAATAAATTGGCTTGTTTCTTGGTGGATGTAGCCCACACTAGGTGAACCACGTTAAATTTGGTGTTAATTTATATCTCTTGTTTTGTATATTTCTTTTAGTAGAATATCTGCTTTTATTGCTTGTATGCTTAGATCTAATATATTATCTATAAAACCTTATGTTAACCCCAACAACTGGTATCAGAGTTTTGTTTGAGGATTTTATGTGTTGACAGATTTACTCACAAAGGGTTTTCTGATTAAGTGGGAGCTACAACAATGACAAAATAAAAAAAATACAAGGTAGAGAAGTTTGACAACTGAAATTATCAATTATGGAAGATGTAGATTGAAGATTATTTATATCAAAGAGATTTGTACTTACTGTTGGATGAAAATTCTAGACCTACGAAGATGACTAATGAAGAATGGAAGATTCTTGACAGAAAGGTTTTGAGATCTATAAGATTGAGCCTGACAGCATCTGTGGCTTCCAATATTACAAAAGTGACATCTATAATAGAGTTAATGATATCTCTTGCTAATTTATATGAAAAACCTAGTACTTCAAATAAAGTTTATTTGATGAAGAAACTATTTAGTTCTAAGATGCGTGAAGGTGGATCTGTATCTAGTCATTTGAATGATTTCTGATCTATTGTAAATCAGTTAAAATCGGTTGATATTTTGTTTGATGATGAAGTGAAAGCACTCTTATTCTTATGTTATTTACCTAATAGTTGTGATAACTTGGTAATGGTTGTTAGTAATACAACATCCACTAATAATATTTTGAAGTTTGATGATGTGGTTAGTATAATCTTGAATGAAAAAATTTACAGGAAAAGTACAGAGAAATCATCATCTGGGAATGCTTTCAATGTAGAAAGTAGAGGCAGACAGAAGGAGAGATCCAAGAGTAAGAATAATGGGAAATCAAAGTCAAGGAATGACAGATCTAAATCCAGAGGTAAGGAAATTACCTGTTGGAATTGTGGAAAGAAAGGACATGCAAAGAAAGATTGTTGGTCAAAGGATAAAGAGAACCAACACCCAGACAAAGGTAAAGAGACAAATATTGCAGCAGAGGTAATGTAAGATGCTCTTATTTTTTCTTTGGATAGTATAATAGAATCATGGGTTTTAGATTCATGAGCTTCTTTCCATGCAACCCCTAATAAGGGTTATTTCAGAAATTATGTCCAGGGCAATTTTGGGCATGTTTATTTGGGTGATGATGAACCTTGCAGTATTACTGGTAAAGGGGAAAGTTCATCTAAAATTACAGAATGGAAATACATGGGTATTGAAAGATGTGAATCATGTGCCAAGCCTCAAGAGGAATCTTATTTCTGCAGGGCAACTAGGTGAAGTTGGTTGCATGGTTACATTCACAACAGACTCTTGGAAAGTCACCAAGGGTGCCTTTGTTGTGGCAAGAGGCAAGAAGGTAGGAATATTATATTTATCTACCTGTGTTACTGATTCATTTTATGTGTTATCTACTTCAGATTCAGATTACATGCATGTGGCATAATCGGTTGGGCCATATGAGTAAAAAAAGAATGCATATCTTAAAGGCTAAGGGTAAGTTATCAGATTTGAAAGATTTAGATCTTGATTTCTGTGAGCATTGTGTCTTTGGAAAGCAAAAGAGAGTGAGATTTCTCAAAGTTGGGGCAACTAAGAAGGAGCAGAAATTGGAGCTTGTACACTCAGATGTGTGGGGACCAGCCTAGGTAGCTTCTCATGGAGGATACCCGTATTATGTTACTTTCATTGATGATGCTACAAGAAAGGTATGGGTTTATTGTATTAAACATAAATATGATATTTTTGAGACTTTTAAAAGATGGAAATCCCTTGTTGAGAATGAATCAAATTCAAAGTTAAAGTGCCTTAGATCTGACAATGGTGGTGAATATTGTAGCAAGGCTTTCAATGATTATTGTTCAGTGAATGGAATACATAGAGAAATGATGGTTCCAAGAACACCACAAGAGAATGGTGTTGCAGAAAGAATGAACAGGATAATCATGGAATGTGCTAGAAGTATGAGGATACATGTTGGATTGCCTTTACAGTTTTGGGTAGAAGCAGTTGATACAGTGGTTTATTTGATTAATCGTGGGCCTTCAAGTTCACTAGATGGAGGAATACCAGAGGAAGCTTAGACCGGAAAAGAGGTAGATCTTTATTTTCTTAAATTTTTTGGTTTAGAAGCTTTTGTGCATATTGATAAGGAAAATAAAAAAAGTTGGATGCAAAATCCAAGAGATGCACTTTCATTGGTTATGGATATGGTGATTTCAGATTCCGTTTTTGGGATTTAGAGAATTCTAAAATTATTAGGAGTAGTGACATTGAATGGAATGAAAAAAGAATGTACAGGGATCAAATTTTGGTACCCAAGGATGAACCGGTTGAGAATTTTGTGAATGAAAATGAACTCTTGGATTTAAAACTCATACCTAAAGGGTTACACAGTAACCGGTGTTGGTTGACCCCTAACCGACATCGGTCAGCTGAACGGTATTGGTTATAGGAGAGCCAAACTAGCATCGGTTAGCAGAACTAACGTCAGTTACAGGTGACCGGTGTCGGTCACTATCAGAATTGGAAACAAATGTTCAGGAGGTCTAGAATGAGCCTCTGGTACCCCAAACTTTTGTGAGAAGGTCACAAAGGGTAAGTAAACCTCCAGAAATATTTACACCTTCTCTATCTTATTTATTATTGATTGATAATGGTGAACCAGAAATTTTTGAAGAAGCAATGCAAGATAAGACTCGTGTGCAGTGGGAGCATGACATGGATGAGGAGATGGAATCCTTAGAACAAAACCAGACTTGGGATTTGGTTAAATTGTCAGCAGGGAAGAGGACATTGCAAAACAAATGGGTTTACAGGATCAAGGAAGAAGAGGGTGGACATAAAAAGTACAAGGCAAGGCTTGTAGTAAAGGGATTTGCACAGAAAGCAAGTATTGACTTTGGTGAAATATTTTCTCATGTTGTTAAAATGACTTCCATACGTACTGTATTGAGTATAGTTGTAGTAGATGATTTGCATTTAGAGCAACTAGATGTGAAGACGACTTTCCTTCATGGTGATTTGGATGAAGAGATTTATATGCAGCAGTCGCTTGGGTATGAAGTCAAGGGTAAGGAGAAATTAGTGTGCAGGTTGAAAAAGAGCCTATATGGGCTCAAACAAGCTCCAAGGCAATGGTACATGAGGTTTGATAGTTTTATGCATGAACATGGTTACTTGAGATGTGAATCTGATCATTGTGTTTATTTCAAGAAGCTTGAAAATGGGAGCTATATTATTTTGTTATTATATGTGGATGATATGCTTATTGTAGGATCTAGTATGCAGGACATTGGTGAGCTTAAAGGAAAGCTAGCTCACACATTTTCTATGAAGGATTTAGGAGCTACAAAAAGAATCCTTGGCATGTAAATACACAGAGATAGGAAGAAAAAGAAATTTTATTTGTCTCAAGAGGCTTATATCAATAAGGTGTTGGAAAGGTTTAACGTGCAAGATTCAAAACATGTAAGTACACCTATGGCTAGACACTTTAAATTGAGCAAAGATCAGTGTCCTTCATCACATGAGGAGGTCAAATACATGACACGAGTACCATATGCTTCAGTAGTTGGGAGTCTCATGTATGTTATGGTTTGTACTAGACCAGACATTGCATAGGCAGTGGGAGTTGTGAGTAGATTTATGGCCAATCCAAGTAAAGAGAATTGAAAATTAGTCTAATGGATACTTAGTTTAAGAGGGACATCTAGCATGTAGCTATGGAGGTTCAGATATTTCTTTATGTGGCTATGTTGATTCGGATATGACTGGAGATCTGGATGGTAGAAGGAACACTACTTGGATATATTTTCACAGTAGGTGAAATGATAGCGATTAGCTAGATTTCAAGATTGCAGAAGGTTGTGGATTTGTCTACTATAGAGGTAGAGTATGTTGCAGCTACAGAGGCTAGCAAAGAGATGATATGGATGAGAAGGTTCATGGAAGAGTTGGGAAATGAGCAAGATGATTGTAAATTATTCAGTGACAATCAGAGTGCAATTCATTTGGCAAAGAACTCAGCGTTTCATTCTAGAATGAAACACATTCAGTTGAGGTATCACTTCATACAGACAGGTATTGAAGGATGAGCAACTGAAACTGGAGAAGATTCATATGAGTGAAAACCTTGCGGATATGCTAACAAAGCCATTAGCAAAAGAGAAGTTGGAGCTACACTCCACTTCTGTTGGTCTTCGAGTTTGAGAATTGAAGAGAAAGAAATAAAGCTAAGTAAAGGATCCAAGAATGATGTCGTATAGGTATAGTGCAGTAATTTATCTCCAAGTGGGAGATTGTTGAGTTGTGGAGCTCAATTACTTTAGTTTAGCATGTAATATGAAACTTGCTGGAAAACATAATAACCAACATCAGTTATGAAGGGACCGACATCGGTCACCAAGGATGACCACATCGGTTAAGGCAACCGACGTCAGGAACCTGTGTCATCGTGTTAAGGCTAACCGTGTGTCAGTTACCTGTGTGTGTGTGTGTGTGTGTTTCATTTAACTCACATGAATTAGATCTAATTTTAGTATTAAAGTAGATCTATTGATTGTAATTACATGGCTAAGTGCCCTAAGTTTGTATATGCCTATATAAGCATGAAAGCTAGGGTTTATAAGTAAGGATTGTGAGAGTTAATAATTATTGTGAAAATAATTGTGAGAGAGAAAATTCTTGGAGAAGAAGGAGAAGCTTGAGAGAAATAAAGTATTGTACATCTGAGAGGTGTGGAAGATTGCAGATCTTCAATTGTATATCTTCTTAAAGCTTTGGATAATAGATTGGCTCGTTTCTTGGTGGATGTAGCCCATAGTGGGTGAACCACGCTAAATTTGATGTTGATTTATATCTCTTGTTTTGTATATTTCTTCTGGTAGAATATCTACTTTTGTTGTATGTATGCTTATCTCTGATATAAAAGGAATGATAACCAAATCGTATAAAGCCAAGAACACGGATGCTAATCAAACACCATGATCAATAAGATGAAAGTAATTTACCAAAATAACTTTACATAAACCTTTGCAAACAAATGAACAACAATATCATATATTATTATGGAACTCAATGAAATACGATGAGAATGGGCCTTGATTATATAGGCAAGGAATAACAATCTAAAAATCAGTCAAGGTCGTAGATTAAGCCATAAATTAAAGAAAGAACTAGTCATCAAAGAACTAGTCGAGACCATAGATTATGAGAGAACTAGACATCAAGGATCTAGTCAATACTGTGGATCAAGGAAATAACAAGTCAATAACATAGACCAATGAAAAAACTATACCTAAAAACTAGATAATATCAACCTAATATCTAAATAAATAAAAAGAAATATTCACACACATTAATGGGTGATGATAGATACAATAGAGGTAAATAAAGTACCTAGGTGAACATGAGCTAAGGTAAATACCTACTCTAACACCCCCCTCAAGTGAAGCTAGGGGCCAAAATAGAAGTGGCATGTCCATAGTATGATTCCTGATAACCAGGCATGATGAGGTACTCATGTACAATATATCCATGAAGAAATCTCAAACCAAAAGAAGGAAAGAATCATGTTAGAAGGAAAGAGAAAAAAGAAGAAGAAGAAGAAGGAATATGTTCTCACAAACACCCCCCAAGAACAACTTTCGAAACCCCAAGCATTCCACACAACTCAAGGTAGCGAGGTGATGTAAAAGGCTTTGTAAAGATGTTTGCAACCTGCTGCTGAGTTGGAATGTACTCCAAGCAAAGAACTCCATCCTAAATGTGTTGACGAATGAAGTGGATATTTTATCTCAATATGTTTGGTCCGCTAGTGCTCAACTGGGTTGCGAGAGATGTGAATTACACTTTAGTTGTCACACCAAAGTACAGTCAGTGAATCCTATGGGAATCGAAACTCTGTTAATAACTATCGAAGCCAAAAAATATGTTGACTTGCTATAAAAACTACCCTGTACTCTGCCTCTGAAGATGAAAGTGCAATAGCTTGTTTCTTTTTGCACGCCCAAGCAACTAGAGAAGAACCAAGATAAAAAAGATAGCCAAAAGTGGAACACTTGTCATCAATAGAACCTGCCTAATCTGAATCTGTATACCCAACCAACTGAGTAGAACCCCTAGTGTAGTGTAGGCCAAAGTGGGAAGTGCCCTGCAAATAGTGCAAAATCCTTTTAGCAGCCTACCAGTGACTACTATGAGGAGAATGTGCAAACCGAGATACAAGCCCTACTGTAAATGAAATATCAGGGTGAGTATGGGTCAAGTACATGAGACTCCCAACTAACTGCCTATACAATGTAGGATCACAAAGTGGAGTGGTACACATGGAAGTAAGAGTAACCCCAAACTGAAAAGGAGATGGACTTGGCTTGTAATCAGCCATATCAAAGCATCGAAGAAGATCATGGGTGTACTTTTTCTGACTTAAATGAATCCCTGAATCTACCTGAGAAATCTACAAACCAAGGAAATAATGTAATAACCCAAGATCTGTCATATCAAACTGTGTAGAAAGAGCCCTCTTAATAGTTTGAATGTGGGAAGAAGAGTTGTCAGTAAGTAACAGATCATCAACATACAAGACAAGAATCACAATATCCTCACCAACATGTTGGAGATACAATGTATGATTAGAGTGGTAATGAACAAAACCAGTAGATAGAAGAAAAGAATCCATCTTCTCATACCAAGCTCGAGGGGCTTGTTTGAGACCGTAGAGAGACCTTCGGAGCCTACAAACAAGAGAAGAATCCTGAACAAATCCAGTCAGAACTATTCCATGTATATTTCTTCTTATAAATATCCATGTAAAAAGGTGCTCTTCATGTCCATCTGGTATATGGGCCACCCCTGTGATGTAGTAATAACACATATAAGGCATACATAATCCATCTTGGCAATGGGTAC
This sequence comes from Taxus chinensis, assembly GCA_019776745.2. Taxonomy (NCBI): domain Eukaryota; kingdom Viridiplantae; phylum Streptophyta; class Pinopsida; order Cupressales; family Taxaceae; genus Taxus; species Taxus chinensis. The sequence goes on from CM034155.1 coordinate 214,427,697, forward strand.
AAAAGTCTTAGAGTAATCAATACCTTCAACTTGTGAAAAACCCTTTGCAACAAGATGAGCCTTATACTTGTCAATGGACCCATCAGCTGTGGATTTGGTTCGGTATACCCACTTACACCTAACCATATTTCTTCCTTTAGGAAGAGATACCAAATCCCAAGTATGATTCTTCATCAAAGAAGAATACTCAACTGCCATCACATCATCCCACTCCTGTATCCCATGAGCCTTTGAAAAATACTGTGGATCCTCAAAAACTTCCTGATACAAAAGTCCAGAACCTGTAGAATGTGCATGATGATGCCTAGTGGGTGGAAGATCCTGTATGAAAGGTGATACCTCAGAAACTGTAGTACGATCCCACTTAGGCATAGTGATAACATCGGTGGGAATAAGATCCTCAACAACATCTATAAACACCTCATCAACCTCCTTAAAGAAAGGATCCTCGAGATGAAATGATGAAGAAGGAGGCATGGAAGAAGACGAAGAATCATAAGGAGTGAAGCGCTCATCAAATTGAACATGTCTTCGAAAAATAACGTCACGAGTATCAGTATCTAAAATTCGATAAGCTCGCATGTCCTCACAATACCCTAAAAAGATCAAGGGTTTTTTCTTCTTATCCAAAAATTTCCTTTTATTCTTTGGCACAAATGCCCAAGCATGGCTCCCAAAGACTCAAAAAATGAGACATTTGGCTTAGTGTTTGACCAAGCTTCCTTTGGAGTCAAATGCTCAAGTGCTTTGTGTGGTGTGTGATTCTAAATGTAGTTAGCACAATTAACTGCTTCTGCCCAATAGATAGAAGGTAAATCTCTAGAATGCATCATACAGTTAGCCATTTCCTTCAAATTTCTATTCTTCTGCTCTACTAATCCATTCTGTTGTGGAGTATGAGGAGCAAAATGCTGGTGAATAATGCCCTGAGTTGCCAAAAAATCAGAAAACTCATTATTGAAGTACTCCCCCCATTATCAGTGCGAAGGTTCTTTATGCAACTAGAAGATTGTTTCTTAACCAAAGCCTTGAAGACTTTGAAGTGTGAAAAAACATCACTTTTGTACTTGAGAAAATAAACCCAAGCACACCTCAAGAAATTATCAATAAAGGTAAGTGCATACTTAGCTCCATTGAAAGAGGGGGTTGGAAAAACCATCAAGTCACTATGCACAAGCTCAAGTGGTGAAGAAGCTCTCTTAGACAAATTCTTAGGAAATGGATCTTGGTGTTGTTTCCCTAATGCACTGCCAGAGTAAACTCCCTCAAGACAAGAAACTTTAGGAAGACCATCTACCATACCATGAGTCCTCAACTCTTTCAATTATTTGTAATTAAGATGTCCAAATCTTCCATGTCAAAGATTACTCTTTGAATATGCATGAGAAACCAATCATGTCCTTTTAGAAGAAGTGTCATCAAAACCCTCAAAGTGATATAGTCTATAAATATGATCAATAATACCCTGAGCAACAAGTGAATAAGGCTCCAATAAAATTCTTACTTTTTCCCCATGTGGTGTAAAATTCACTGTTTTCCCTTTACCATAATGACAAATTTGATATACATAAAGAAAATTTGTAGTGATGTTAGGAACATATAGTGCATCTTAGATACTACCACCATCAAGTTATATATCACATTTTCCCTCAATAGAAAGAAAGGAAGAATCTCCAAACTCAATTTTGGAAGTAGAACTCAAACCTAGAGAAACAAAAGACTCCTTGGAAGAAGTCATATGATGAGAAGCACCAGAATCTATAACCCAACTGTCTGCAAGTGGTGACTGAGATCTCCCAACAATATTAAGTTCTTTTCCATGCTGATTAGAAGGAGGTGGAGTGGAGATACAAATTTTGTGTTTTTTTACTGCATCCTCTAAGGCTTGCATTCACTTATAACACCTATGTTCTTTATGACCACTACCCCCACAAAAGAGCATAAAAGGCTAGACTTATTCTTGGATTTAGAAGACTCCTTAGGTTTAGAGTTATTTTCTTTGGGTTTAGGAGCACTTTGAGATGGAGAAGGAGTGGATTTGGTTTTACTTTTTGGTTTTCCCCTACCCTTAGGATTAGATGCAACTAATGCCTTTTGAGAGATGGAAGACTCAAGGTGAAACAATTTGGATTCTTCCCTAGTAAGTCTTTCAAAAAATGTTTCTAAGTCAAACATTTAGAATTTTTCACCTAAGGCATCCATGCTAGAGAAAAAGGTTGAAGAAAATATTTGAAATGGTCCTCTCAACTTGGATAGAATCAAGTAAACACACTCTTCATCTTTCTTATCTCTTCCACTCACCTTCAACCGTGTCAACAAATGCTTGAACTTGGTAAGATAGTCTATAATTGTTGGAAAATATTCAGGATTAAGAGAGGTGATCTCAATTTCAAGTTACATGGATCTCATATGATCCACCTTACCAAATAAATCCTCCAATTTCTCCCATATTTTGAAAGGAGAGTCACACTTTTCCAAATGAAACAAAAGATCGTCACTTACATAAGTTCCTATCAAACCCATACACTCATCAAATTTACACCGGTACTGAAATTTCTCATATTCTCTAGTGAACATTGGTTGTTCTGAAGAAGTAAAATCCCATAATCATTTCCGCTTAATTATTGTTTCCATTCTTGGTTTCCATGTGTAGTAATTATGTGTTGTTAATGGCTCAACATGATCTAATACAAAAGTAAACGCCATCCTCAAAAAATCACCAAAAGAAATGCAAGAACCAAACAATGCAATAAGAGCCCCCTTAGATTTTGGCACTTTATAATGAGTGTGTGTTACAATATGGCACTTTATAATGAGTGTGTGTTACAATATGTCACTTTATAATTATAGCATGATTCTCAAAATAAATATTTCCAATGAAAAGAGCACAAAACAAACAAGCACTTTTGCAAAAAAAGACACTCAAAACTGAGTAAGAGATACAAAATTTTCAATATTTATTCAGTTTTCTTGAGGAATTAAAAAGATATACACATATTACACACTCTCTCTCTTCTCTCTTTAACTACAATAAGAAGATAATACATGTACTAACCCCTAATGGATTGAACATTAATTTATGATCATTTTCACCATCTTAGGAAGCACCAACACTCTTGTCGGAATCACAATGGACTAGGAGAAGGGGTAGTGAATCATTCCTTATAAACTTAAATCAATTTCAGATTGTTTACTTAAACCATTAACCAATTAACCATCCATTGATGTGTGCACAACATCATATAACATGCATTCAATTAGCCATAAACAAGAGAGACATCACAATAACAAAAAATATAAGTAGGGAAACCATTAAGGGGAAGAAATCCCAATAGAAAATTATTGATTATATTAATCAAATCAAAATTATTTAGTGAAGCACCAGCTTCATAAATGAGCACTAACCCCATAATTTAGTAGAGAACCATCCCTACAAGGAGCACCAACCCCTAGTTCAGTGAATCTCCAATTCCACAAAGGATGCTAAAACCCCTTAATATGATCAAGCATCTTCTCAACCACATTTTATGAACATCTATGATGGCTTGTTTCTACCGCAACTGATTGAGAGCATTGATTTAGCTCTCAATCTTTAAACCCTTGCACACCTATCTCACTCTATTTCTTTCCTTTTTCACTTTGTATTGGTCTCAAAAAATTACACACACTCTTTACTACATCATTTAAGCTATCATGAATTATCTATGCTCTGAAACTCAACTTTCATACCTGTAACACACACTTACATATGTGACACATTTCCCTTCTCAAATAACTAGTTCAAATTTGAATCTAAAATTCACTTCTATACCCTTATCTTGATTCAAACACACACCAAGTTAGTTTACCTAATTTATTTTGACCAATGCAACTTAAAAATAATAATAAATTTATTACAATGTTCACATATGACCCATATAGGCCGACCATGCCCAAAACCATAAAACTTGCACCAAACAAACTTAAAACCCCATCACTAGGATAAGCTAAACTCGCTAATGCCAAAACCATGATAATTCAAGATACAAAATTCATCGTATATGTCTACTATGACATAAAAATAGAAACCATGGTCTTTAATTATCTCAGACCAATCAAAATATTCATAACACAACTCAAATTCCTCATATCCTTCAGAAAATAGTTGTTTCCAACACCCTATCTTCACCTTTGGGCATAAAGACCACCAAAAATCAACTCAAATATGGAATTTATCCACTCTATGGAATCCGCATAACCTGTAAATCACATTTGTGCATGTTATAACTCATGAAACAACCATATGTTCAAACCACAAAAACTTTCCTCTTCAACAAATCAAGTTGCCTAGGAACCAATTTTGCAAACTAAACTAGTTTGCACCCTTTCTTCCACTTTCAATACCTAAACAAGATTTCAATAGGAAAAAATTCATCCCTATTCACTTTCCAACTGATATCAAACATCATATAATCCATCACATTCCTCATTCACTTCATTCTTTCAACCTAAGTAACCTTGTCCTAGAAAACCAACAATATTCTTCCTCACAAATTGACCTAAATGACCAATGAAATATAATCATCATGAGAAAAAAATTATACCAATGCAAATCAATCTGAATCCTATTTCCATAACATATTATTACTCCTTCAAACTCAAAGTGGAAGGCCTTCAACCAAGACCATATCTGTAAACTACCTAGAACTATCCCAAAACTACCCTTTGACTAGTCTTCACAAATAGGATACACTTTCCTATTCATATGAATCTCCATGGTTTGAAATCACCATGGAAATAAATTAAAAATCGCATACTAAAAACAATTTCCATTTATTTTGAAACTCCTTTGGACAACCTTGTCCCAAACTGGACTTCTTCATAAACTGGTATGTTTGAGTGGGGTTCACTCATCACACATACTCTACCATAAATTTATGGAAACCTAGAATATTCCTCCACACCATCTAATAATCATACATGAATTAAAAATAAATTTTAAGTGCTTATGAGCAATATCTCTCCCACCACTTAACTAGGGTTTCAAACACACAAAAAGAAATTTACCTTCTTAACATTTGTTTATAAAAATGTGAAAATTAAATTACCTCATTATTTTTTTGAAACCTTATATAATTAATATAAAAACATCCCTTAAATCCATAAGGTCCCATGCAAAGCACACAATTTAGGGTGAGCATCAAAAGGTGTAATTTAAGCTAGAAATGACCTACTTCTTGACCATGTTTCATTAAAACCACTTATCTTGCAAAATATTCTTCAAAATGACTCCAATTTTTCTCACACCTATATAAAACCTCTTTTAATCATCATTATAGCTTAAATATTTCTCTATATTCTCATCCCATCTTATTTAGATGACTAGCACTTGGGGTTTTGCATGGTTTAGGCTAGGTACAACTGAACCAACACTATAAATAATCATGGACATCACATTATTAATACACCACAAAACACTTACCTACATGCATCCATGAGCTCACATGGCTCCACAACTCAACATCATGCCTCAAAGCACCTAGACCTAGTCTAGATGAGCACCTGAATCTTGGTCTTCAACCTCTATCTAAACCCTAAAATTTATGTGAATTCCTAAAAAATCCAAAAAAAATCTCTCCATACTTCTACCATTATCCTCAAGCCACAAAGAATCTCTAACCATCATGCACCATCACCTAGGCTAACTATGTCACATGACAAGGCTTGTTAGACCACGTCAATCTCACTAAATCTCCTCAAGCCACCATGAAACCATCTGAATCTCCATGTAATCATCCTACTAAGCATCATATAACTCTACTCCATAATCCTATTTTTCATTAATGGGATTTTACATCACAACATGCCAACAATCTCCTACTTTGTCATTGATGGAAAACCTACTGAACTTCTCCCCCTTTTTCATTAATGAAAAATATTACTTTTACTAGAATTGCCTCATCTTTATCATCTTTATAGGGTCATATTTTTGTTATAAAAAAACACCACATTATTCATACTAGCTCACAAATCAATCATTTTTCGCAAAAATATGATTTTGACCATTTTTAAAGCATTTATGACTGTACTCTCCCTAGGAAATAACATACTCAACACCTATTCATGATAAAAATGATGATAAATGGATATAATAATATTTATTACCTCTCCTTTAGAGTGCAATCATCACACAACATCCTCATTTGGGCTTAATAACATGTTTTCATCACCTTATACCCTATTTTTGGGCTTTTTATGACTTGAAAACATAGTAGCACTCTTAAAATGACGCAAAAACCTTATGAACATGCAAAAAAATGATGATTTTTGGGCTTAGATCATAAAATTACCTCTTACGCGATCTATCTCATCTTTATAAGACTCAAAACTTGACTTCTAGACTTACATTTCTTTACATTGCACAGCTTTGGGACTAAGTTCCCTAAAATAACTCTTCAGTGCATTATAGACTATCTTTGACAAGCTCTAAAAGCCAATGCACACAATGAAAAGAATTTTCACAGATCCCCTAGACTTATGACTCCCTTATCTAGAGGAAAAACAAAAAAATTAAGCTTCTTACCTTTCTTATAATCCATAAAAGAAACTCAAACACTTGGACTCGGCCGTGAAGAACTTTTTCAATGATTTAGGTCTTCTATACATGTAATCATTCTCTTCATGAGTCAAGAGATTTAATTTCATTTGAAATGGTATTTAATATCATCAAATAACTTGACACATAATTCCTTCCAAGCACTTTTGAACACCTAATAAAAGACCCAAGACATACCCCCTATTTGATAAGCCTCTTACAGTCATGTGGCTCCATTTTTTGTTCTTCATACAACATTGTAGTATCCCATGAACTTTGAACATACCTCTCCCATTTTAATAGTCCTTAATCTTTCTTCTTGTATTCTTGAGATGATTATACCCCTATATAATTGCATGAAGGACTTAAAATCATCAATACCTATGACATTATAACAGTAACACTTGTAAATACTCATGACATATCATTGTGCACACTGTGTCTTTGACACAAAGTTACCAAACATCTTCTTCTAAGGCCCAACTAAATAGACACAATTTTAGTTTTCTCTAAGGAAACTCACACTTTCTAGATCACCTAGACAATTCTAATAGCTTCTCAGTACATCATATATAGACTTGGCAATCACTTCATATCAATAACATCATATTAGACCTATTAAAGTCTTAAATACACCGGTTTATCCCAAACAATACTAATAAGCCTAGTCTAAAACTTCTCCACTATCACACTAGCTTATTCATCCTTTTGTTAATAATGAAAGAACCTTGTACCCATTAATAATGACTCCTGATTAGAACATCACCTACAGGCCTGTAGGATGAAATTTTGAAGCAAGATAACTATCTACAGTCATAGAAAAAATATTGAATAGGACTCTTACCTACAGAGAAGTATTATTTGCTACAATACATATATTTTATACATCTAAAACATCTTCTAGAAAAGCTAATTGTGCTAACCCCCCTGAGTTCTTAGCCCACATATACACTTTTCACACTTTTATTAGCTCATTTTGCACTATTTTCATATTCATGACACTTTCATAGATCATGACTGAGAGGATTCATCACGGAATTCACTAACCATACTCAACTCAATTGACACCTATATCACTTTTCATTGTGACACTTAACCATACATCAAGAAAAATCTTTCCATTTTCATACTATTCTTGCATTCCTAAGGTACATCAACATATTTTATCGTGAAGATATAAATAAAACATCATGAATTTTCTTCATAAATTTGACTTCTTGATCACTATGGGTACCAAAACTTATTCTCACTCATGATGAAAGGCTTAAAGTATCCTTGTTCATTCTTGATTGGGTTTAATAATCATCAAAATATCCACTACACCATCTTCACTTCACTAATTTGTTCACATTGCCTACTATCACTGGTTCATTAGAAAATCACACATAAGTTTTAAAGCATTCCCTTTTATAAGGATACCATACCTGTGTTAAGTGTCATTTTTATCATTCTACCTTCTTCATTAAGCTTATAACATTACCTTGTAAACAATCTTCCCATTTTATAACTTTATTCTTTCAATAGGTCTCCACATCACGGTTGCAGACTGGTAAGATTTTGGGTGATTGTGTAGTATCAAAAAATTCCTAAAAATTTCAAACTATAATCTCATCATGTCAAGATCATGTGGTGAGAATTTCATAATATTTAAATCACTCCATCTCCTTATGTATCCTTTTCTTAATAAACCCTAGGTTATGGTTTTCATAGAGCCTGAGAAGATTCCTTTTGCAACATTTCACCAATCTTATGGTTTAAAAGCTTCTAACTAACATAAAAATCTCTGTAAGAATTTGAGGAGACTTTCTATTTCATACATATATGCATGACAATAATATTCTACTTACCTGGGTACACACAACCTAGATACCTGGGTACACACACCTAGATATACCTAGCTAACAAATACAAAGACACAACTTGACACACACACACACACACAAATATTTGACATATCAACTTTGACTTCATAACCTGACATCCTTTACTTGATATCATATTATAATGATTACTCAAGATGATCCTTTGATAGAATCACAATACTCAATGCTCAAACTTAGATCATGATATGTCATGTTTTTTTACCAAAGACCCCTTTAGAAGACACTCCACTTCAAACTTGACACAATCATGTATTAATACATGCTTCCATTGATATCATACCAAGACACTTACACAGAATGAGCCATTAAATTGACAAAATTTCATACTTTGAGCAAGATACATAAACTCTCTAGATGACATAAATATGACACTATGACACATCATGGCCATGAATTCATGAGAGACGAGCAACACTTCAGAACACATACATATTTGAGAACACAATTGCACAAACTTAGATACCTCTTGAAAATGACCATATAATTTTAACTACTTGACCAAAAATGTAGGACCACAAAACCTGATTGGAATCTTTGATAACATACCTTGGCATATTGGAGGAATCATACATCAATCCTAGATAGCTCCCCTTCTTCTCAATGTTTCATATGGACTAATATACCTCTAATAATCTTAGTAGAGGCGTATAACACCATGATGGATCTAGAAGAAAGACTTGAAAAAGTACCAAGCCTTCTTGGATTCCTAAAAACCACTTCCATCAACTTGTTTCTGATATGAGGACTAATTTATGCCTTGATTTGTATCAACGTCTACACTTGATGAGATCTCATTGTTCCTCCAGGATCCCATATCTTGCCTTGACTATTATCATGCATCCTAGACCTATGAAATTTTCTTTCTTTCACCTTATAAACTTTAATCCTTTAATATTACCATGAGTTTCCATGGTAACAGTTTTTAGCAACATGAACAACTTCATTACATCTGTAAACACCCCACTGAACTCTTCCCTTTGTAGCCCTCAACTTGCCTGGGTGGATCATTTAAATAAAATATGGTAGCATGACCTCTCTCATTACAATTATATCATATAACACTCTTAGCATGATCATTCCTACTATCTTTCCATGGATAATCATTTTTAGTAGACCTTCTACACTCATTTTCCCTATGACCAAATCCATTACAATTAAAACAATAATCATTGAAATATATTTCATACCTTAAGGCATTAGGATTCCTAATTCACACTTTCTTCACATTGTAATTGATGAGAGGCTCCTTATTTCCTTCCTTGATGCTTGCTTCTTAATAATTCTTTCTTGGAATACTATCTTCTTGCATCTTATTTTTTCCCTTGAGGTCATTACTAAACCCCAATCTAGATTTGTCACTTACTGGTATTTGTTTTAATAATATCATTTGTATCATTGGTGTTTCTCTCAAATTTCTGAATTAATTTTAACCTTCTTATCAGCCTCTAAAAAATATTACCTTAATAAATTTATATCCTCTTCAAATGGTGAGAACATACTTTCTTTGTCTTGCAAACTTAAGACAAGGTACTTTACATTTTATTCTAACAATTTGATTGACTCATTTAGCTTACTTGATTCAAACTTATACTTTTCTTCTAGATTATGAATCTTATTTTCATTCTCTTTGACCTAAAAAATTAGCTTAAAGTTCTTGGCTTTTCAGCATGCCTTAATTCATTTTGAATACATTATAAATCATTTACAACAACATCTTCTTCTTCTTCAGAATATTTGTTTTAACCTGATATGAAATCACCTAATAATGAAGAGCTACCACTATTAGATATCATGACATATTTAGTCATGAAAAATACCTCATTCCTAACATCTTCTTGATCAGGTTAAGACTCAGAATATGAAACACCACTACAATCATCAGATAAATAGTCCTCTTCATTTGAGTAATGAGATTCCACATTTTTCCCCTTCTTCTTATTCAAATTCCCCTTCTTCTTATATTCAAATCCCTTGAAGTTATTCTTACCTTTACTAAAGTTATAATTCTTCTTGTCATGATCATCCTCATGTTCTTCATCACTTTCCCTTCCATGCCTATGAGGGAACTTAGCAGTAAAGTAACCTACTTCACCAAAATTGAAACACTTAAATGGAATTTTACCTTTGTACTTACCTAATCCAACATTTGATCTTCTATCCACCATTGAAAATATTTTTCCATCATCAATTTCAGGAGCAATAACATCACCCTTGACCTTCCTTCATTTGGTATTCATTTTAGATTTGAAAGAAATATCTTTCTTGACTATTTTAGAATCAATAATCCTCATTTAATATGTATTCAAAGTCCCATGTAACTCATTCATCTTAAAAGTAGTCAAATACTTGTCTCTTCAATAATAGAATTTTTGGAATCACACCTAGGAGTTAGGGATATCAAAACCTTTTTGACTACAACATCTTCTTTCACATCTTCTCCTAAACCTTTCATGGTGTTGAAAATCTTGTCAACCTTATGAAAATATAAAGTAATAAAATCGTCATCACTCATCGTAAGACCTTAAAAATAATTTCTAAAAGTCTAAAGTTTAGCTATTTTTACCTTTTTGTCTCCTTCATATAGGACCTGAAGTTTCTCCCATGATTTTATTACTGACTTAAAATGCATTACCTTTATCATATAAGATTCTCCTAGACCACACAAGATAACATTCAAAGAATTTGAATTATCACTACATGTCTTCTTGTATGCATTACTAGTTACAGGTGTAGCAGAAACAATATAACCACCTTATACAACTTTCCAAATGTCAAACCATAGGGACATGATATGAGTTGTCATCCTTAAAGTCCAAAAGACATAGTTCACTCCATCAAACAAAGGTGTCTTGTTAGTATAAGAACCACTCTGTTGACTCATAGTTTTTTTGCTTCAAAGGATCTCCTTTTAAGTGATCAAACGTCTCCAAAAGGACTTGTTATGATACCAATTATTGGAAGAAAAATGGATTGAGAGGGGGAGGGTGAATCAATCCTTATGAACTTAATTGAATTACATACTTCTTACTTAAACCATAAACCAATTAATCATCCATTAATGTGTGCACAACATCATATAACATGCATTCAATTAACCATGAACAAGAGAGAAAATACCTTAAAACAATATATAAGTGGGAAAACCTCAAGTGGAATAAAACCCACTGATACTTATGATTATATTACTCAAATAAAAAGTATTTAGTGAAGCACCAACTTCACAAGGAGAACTAACCCTACAAGGATCACCAACCCCTAGTTTAGTGAAGCACCAACTCCATGAGGAGGCTATAAACCCTTAAGAGGATCAAACACCAACTAAACCACATTTTAAGAAGATATATGATGTCTTCTTGTTGCCACAACTGATTGATATCATTGATTCAACTCACAATATTCAAACCCTTGCACACCTAGATTGCTCTTTTTATTTCCTTACTCATGTTGTATTAGTATCAAAAAATTGCACTACTCTTTCACAAATTATTCAACTCATCATGCACTCTCTCAGATATGAAACTCATTCTTCATACTTGTAACATACACTTACATAGGTCATAATTTTTCCTCTCAAAGAAATAGTTCAAATTTAGACTTAAACTTCACTTTTATACACTTATATTTATTCAAACACACACCAACTTGGGTTATCTCCTTTAGTTTGACAAATATAACTTTAAAATATCTTAATAAATTCATTACAATGTTCACATATGACCCATATATGTTTTTCATGCCCAAAACCATGAAAATTGCACCAAACAAGCTCAAAACCCACCAAATTCATCATAAATGTGTAATATGACATAAAAACATCAAAAATGTTAGTTAATTAACTTTTACCAATCAAAAAATTCATGACACAACTCAAAAGCCTTATATCCTTCATAAAACAACTATTTCCAACAACATGTCTTCATCTATAGGCATCAAGACCACCCAAAATCAACTCAACTATGGCATATAACCACTCGATTGAATCATCAGGACATGTAAATCACATTAATTCATTTTATATCTCATGAAACATCCATATCTTCAAACCAAAAAAAAATCCTCTTTACTAAATCAAGCTGCCTAGAAACCAATTTTTACAAACTCAACTAGTTTACAACCTTTCAGCCAATTTAAATAACTCAAAATTCCTTCAATAGGAACAAAATTAATCCTTATTAACTTTCCAACTGATATAAATCATCATATTATCCATCTCATTCCTCATTCACTTCATTCTTTCAAAATGAATAATCATATCCTAGAAAACCAACAATCATCTTCCTCACAAACTGACCTGAATGACCTGTGAAATCAAATCACCAAGAGAAAAATCATATACCATTTTAAATATATTTTAATCTTTTTTATATAACATATTGTAAATTCTTCCAAATCTAAGTGGAAGGTCTTCAACCAAGCCCATCTCTACAAACGGTCTGAAACTAGCCTAAAACTACCTTTTGACTAGTCTTCACAAATAAGGCACACTTTGTCATTTATAAGCATCCCCATGACTTGAAACCATCATGATTATCAAGTAAAAATTCTATGCTAAAAAAATGTCCATTTATTTTTCAAATCCTTTGGACAACCTTTTCCCAAACTGAACTTATTTAGAAATAGGCATGTTTGAGTGAGGTCCACTCATCACCACATACACTACCATACCTTTCTGGAAACCTGGAGGAGTCCTCTATGTTATCCAATCATCATACCAGTCAATTTCAAGACCTAAAAAATGCCTTCAATAGGAATAAAATTCATCCTAATTCATTCTCCAACTGATAGAAACCATCAACCAATCCCTTTCATGCCTCAACTGACTCAATCTTTTGGCCTTAGCAATCATGTCTTGAAAACCAAGTAACCTTCTTCCTCGCAAAATGACTTGAATGACGCATCAAATAAAATAAAAAAGATACAAATCATATACCATTTTAAATCTATTTTAATCCTATTTCCATAACATATTGGAGCTTCTTCCAACTCCAAGTGGAAGGCCTTCAACCAAGCCCATCTCTGTAAACTACCTGAAAGTACCCCAAAACTGCCATTTGACTAGTCTTCATAAATATGGCACACTTTTCCATTTATAAGCATCCCCATGACTTCAAACCATCATGCACATCAATTGCAATTCCCATGCTAAAAAAATGTCTATTTATTTTCAAACCTGGAGGAGTCCTCTACATTATCCTATCATCATACTTGTACTAGTAATCTATTTTGGGTACTTAGGATCAATATCTCTCCTATTGCTTTTGAGCTAGGGTTTCAAACACACAAAAATTTGTTTACCTTCTTAGCATTCATTCATAAAAATATGCTAATGAAATGAACTCATTATTTTTGTGAAACCTTCTAGACTCAAAGAAGAAACATACTTGAAATAAAAACAGTCCCATGCATAACACATAGTTAAGGGTGAGCATTAGAAGGTGCAATTCGAGCTGGAAATGACCTTCTTCTTGACCATGTTTCACTCAAATTGACATATCTTACAAAATTATCATCATGGCATCCTAAAAAAAAATCAACAACATCATGACACTGTTGAACCTTGGTCATTTATGTTGTCATTGATGTCAAGTGACATTGATGGCACATGCATGAATGGTGAAGTGAAGCTCAGTCAGAGGTATGAAGGTTGATTGGTAGTGCCTTATTAGTGGTGTATTGAGCATTCAGGATGGGTTCAGTGTTTTACAGGCTTGGTCAGTGAGGTAGGAGTCCACTGGAGGTATGGACATGGTTGGTAAACTTGGAAAAAGTTTTATACAAATCATACATGATGATTCTAACATGAGAGAGATATTTTGAAGTGAGTAACATGTCAATTGTTGGGAGTCACAGTTGTAACTGACTTATTTAGGCCCAATTCTAGAGCCAAATGAGGTGTGAAAGCTTGATAAAGGTTATGAAAATATCGTGTAAGCATGAGAAGAGCCTAGGAATGTTGTCTAGGGCATGTGCGAGCAACAACAATGCTCCATTTAGCTCCTGGAGGTAAAATTCAAAAGTTCACCAAATTTGACTTTGATAACTAACAGTGTATGTTGAGGTAAATGAGATAGGTTTGAGTTATATAAGAAAATATATATATGACCATTCAATGGAGTGTATAGAGGTGTGTCTTGTGGTGATTCATGCCAAATTTCATCAACTTTTGAAGAGATATGTGAAAGTTATGCAAGTTTTTCTAAAAATGGTTCATTGAGAAATGTAAATTGAGCCCTCTGTCTTCTTAGAACCCAAGAAAAAATATGGAGCAAATCATAGAATAAATTTGTGTATAGAACTCCAAGCCTAAAGTATTACAAATTTTTTGAAACAATTTGGTTAAGAATCAAGGAAGTTATGAATATTTTTCTACCAGTGTTTTTCTCTCTCTAGGGCTCTTTCTTGAGTTGATTGGTTCAATTTGAGTTTTCTAATTCTAAATCACCAGTATTAGCTATATACACTCCTCAAAAGCATAGAAAACCTCCTCTAATTAAAAATGGTGACTCCATTATACCTCAAGGTGGAATGTACTATATAGGCATGTATGTGCTTTGCAAAGCTATGTCTGGGTGGTCA
Source organism: Taxus chinensis (assembly GCA_019776745.2). Taxonomy (NCBI): domain Eukaryota; kingdom Viridiplantae; phylum Streptophyta; class Pinopsida; order Cupressales; family Taxaceae; genus Taxus; species Taxus chinensis. Next base: position 214,442,730 of record CM034155.1, read on the forward strand.
TACATTGAGTACTCCAAGCTTGTGTTTCTTCAGTGGAATATGTTGTGCAAATGTTTTTTAGAGTTCATGAAGGGTTAATCATCTTCTACAGGGTCAAGGAAACTTCTTATATCCTTTAGCTAGTATGGAAAGTTGTAAGATTACTTTAAGGGTGTTTTTCCCTTCCAATGTTTGGTATTTGTGTCTAGGGAGCATGAAAAACCAGGTTGAATTCATTCCTTCAAAGATCCCGTATTCTGTGACAAAACAAGGATGGGCATATTTGAACTTATTCCCTAAAAGAGACAAGTGTAAAAGAGCACCTAATTGAGTGGTAGGTTGCTAGCAAGAAGTCTAGGCTCAGAACTGACACATAGTGTTGAAGCACAACCCTGACATGATAAATCATGGCTGATCTCCCTCAAATGGGATGGCAACGCTAAGTGATAAGTCCACTAATTTTGCAGCTGAGGTCAATCCAACCCATTCATTTACATCTTTTATTTTTCTAGGTTTTTGATACTTCTTTTTGTATTGCAGATCATTTACAACTCATTCGGTACATCCAGTGTGACAGACAGGAAGCAGTTGAAGACACTTTACGACCATATTTGAATCAGGTTTCAAGAATTTACGGTGATCAGAGCACCCGAATTTCAGATCAGGGTGCCCTAGGGCACCCTAGTACACTCCTAGGCACCCCAATCATTTTAGATCTTCTAGATCTGTCCTTCACAAGGTCCCTAAGTGTTCGTCTGCACTTCCTGACTCCATCTCCAGATTTGCGACAACCTGTGACAACCTTTACAAATCATCTAAGTGATTTCTCTTCCTTCTCTTGCACATTTAGGGTTTTATTTTACTTAGAATATCTTACTTGCATGTATTCTATACTATTTTATTCCATTCACTACAACGTTTTATTCCTCCTAATTAGATTAACATTAATATCCTAGTTTCCTCTTTTTAGGCCCCCTAGGTTTTACTTTTGTTAATCATTTTGGTGAACTTGACGTGTCCTTCTAGCACCTTCTACGGTTTTGCATTTGCACTTTCTATCATGGGAAATCCTCATAGAAAGTTCTCTTCTTCCAAGTATCCAATTACTTTGCAATTTGATATCTGTGGCCACGCTTTCATCAACACCCCTATTAATTCTTCTGATTATAGCCCTTGTCCTTCATTTATTGAGCTTCCATCTTCTGGGATGGATCACATTATTAACCCTGCTACCCTAACTCAACTTGTAATAAAATTCCAATCTCTTCCTTCTGACCCTAACGTCCCTTCTCCTGTATTGGACGTACATGACTCTAGCCCTATACTCCTCCTTTCTACATCTCTTTCTTCTCTGCCCATGATGGGTTCTCAAACTCGAAGAACTCCACCTTCCCTAGTCCTTACCATCTGCATGGTTGATATGGTCCCTTCAACTCCTGTTGCCACTAACGCTCCTATACCACCCACCACATTTACACCACACTACTCTTTCACCTTTCCTATTCCTTCCCTATCTCCTTTTTTGTATGAAATGCCATTTACCACTACTCTTCGCCTACTTAGCACTGTCTCTACCCCATTGTCCATTACTACTACTACTATCGTGCCTTACCAACTATAGATATCATACCATCATCCTCCTCCTTGCAACACCCACCATTTACTTGTATTCTCTTCATAAATAATTCTTATTGGGAGCACATACCACTAGACACATCATGTACTGCCACTATATGTTCACATGATGCTCTCATGTGACTAGGTTTTTCCTTCACTGATCTCCACACTCCTTTATATGATCTACACTTGTATCATGGTTTTGTCATTCTCACCGCCGCCTATGACATGCGCGTCTTCCACCTTTTGGTCCATCTCACACGCAATCCTACTACTTCTCCACTTGCACTTGGCCAATCTTGGTTAGATTATATTGGAGGTACCCTTGATCCTGATCATGTGGAACTCACATTCCCCATGCCATTCGACACAACTAGCATTTGTAGTAGTTCCTTTCTTTTCTATACAACTAACCTCACTGTTTGGTATTCTTAGTGATGCCCATTATCTCTTTTTATGGATGAACAATATGCCATGGTCATGTACATCTTATGTATTAATGGTTGTATGATCAACCACACACCCCCCCTTACCAAATTTCCCAAGCTGTCCAATACGATTTCGATACTTTTATTGATGATCCTCTAGATGACCTTTCTCCCCTATTGCCTTTTTGTGTTGACCCTGATCCACCATTATCTTCCGTAGGTTCTATATCCCCTATCATCGCTGATGATTCTCACCATTGCACTCCTTCATCTACCACACACCTCTTAGAGGCTATACAAGCGCTACAAGTTCAGTGTTAGTCCATGGAAGTGATGATCACATCTCTTCATGCTGACCTAAAATATCTTAAGGAGACCTCTACCTCACATGCTCCTGCTACTCTTGCACCATCCATGTCTCTTACCAGCCCCCTCCCCAATTCACCAGCTATAGTATTACCTCTACCTCTTATTTTTCCTTCTAATGCTACACCACAAAATATTCTTGGCCACCTTCTTCATCACCAACTCATTTCTCTACTGTCTACTCGTTGCTACCCTCCTTCTCAGCTAATACAATACCGTGATCAACCATATTTCCACTACCATCGGATTCGAGGGCATCATACCAACTCATGTCATACTTTTAGCCATATTATCCGTTATCTTTAGCAACTAGGCCTCCTCTCATTCGCTTTACCACCACCTTCTGTTTTTCATTCTGCCTAACCAGATTGTTTGAGTCGTCTATATCGCAGTAGTTCTACCCTTGACCTGTCTTGACAACACACCTCCTAGATTCATTCACAACCTCGGTCATCATCCGTCGCATACACATAGCTCTCATCCGCAAGCACCAATCTTATCTACTATATCCCCCCTCGTAGATTAGGGTCCTATAATTTTAGCATCCTAGACACCAGTCGACGAACCCTTATCCTTCAACTTATCAATTGAATCATTACTTTTTACTTGGGGGGCATAGTCACTATACACCCCCCCACCCTCATTCTAGCATAGTTTGCTTTTTCCTTCCTTTGTTCCTTCACATATAGGCATATTTATTGCATACTATAGCACCGTCGTTACCCGATGACATACTCTTGTGCTTTGGTTCACACTTGATTGTTGAGGCATTACCATTACAATGAACCCCACACACTACATGCTAGGTTATACACATTTACACCTTATCAACTTTTATATACATACCCTACATCATACATTATCCTATACATATCTCATCTACTATTCATTTATATATCATTTATCTCATACACGCTACACTAGTCATCATTATATACGAGTCTAGTTTTAGATTTCATCCATACATTCTATATTTATGCTAGGTCACATTATCTACGGGTTTAGCTATACCTCTCATCACTACATATTCTATCCACACCTATATTTGAATCTTACATTACATTTTCGTATTTGTATAGTACATCCATCCATCTGATTCATTATATATTGCGCTAGATTCCATTATATATGGGTCTAGTTTCCTCTATCCTACGCACATCTTCCATTCTTATTTACATGTCCTATTGTATTTCACACATTAGATATCCTATCCATTGCACATAGTGCATTGCATTGTCCACACCGTGCATTTACATTACATATTGATTCCTTAGTCATTTATACTACGTTGTTTCCTATGCACTGCACTCGCCCCCCTATGACGCACTCTAGTTCCTTGGTCCATACTCAACTGTCGAGGGTTTACCAATCAAATGGACCTTACAGGCAACATTTTCCTCATCCCACCTTTCCCACATCAGTGACATACACCTAAGTTTAAATTGTCACCCCTTCCTGTCATCCTGTAGTGGTATACGCTTTAGGCTAAACCACCAACCCCATTATCATCTTGTAGTAGCATACACCTTAGGGTTCCTCATCACTCCTTTCTTGACCATCTCATAGTGGCATACACTTTAGATTAAATCGTCACCCACTTTCATCCTTCCATCTCTTAGTGATATACGCTTAGGGCTAAATCATCACTCTTCCATTCAACAAGTCGTGGCATACGCTTAAGCTATAAGGTCCACACACATCTTTCCATATGTCTCGTTACCATACATTCATTTTATAGTGATATAAACTTAGGTCTAAATCATCACTCTTCTTTTTTATAATTCGTGATATACGCTTCGGCTATAGGGTTCGCACACGCCTTCCCACATGTTACATTTCATCACCACTACACATACACACTCATCACAATGCGCTAGATATAACCTACACTAATAGACCATTAATCGATGCCACATTCTCATTTATGGTTCATTCTTGACTACCAAGGGGGGAAAAAATGAACCTTGTTGTATACACATTCCATCCACTTGGGGGGCACGTTGCTCCTATCAATCCATCTTGCATTCCATTCCATCCATCCATAACATACTACATTGTCTTGGTGGCATTTATTAATATTTTCTAGTGTTTTGCATGATCACTTTATTACACATGTTAGATTTCTTTCTTATATGTCATTATCATACACACATGCACGTTCACAACTTTTTTTAGTGTGATCACAGATACAGGACTCTACACGTGGCATGGATGCTCACCTTCTACCCTTCCTATACCGGTTGTTGAGGGCATCCACATTCATATTATCTAGGTGTTATTGTTTCATTTTGTACTTTTGATCTTATACTACTTGCTTATACATGCTTTGACATATTGGTTATCACTCTAACATGTTGACGGGTGTTCCATGTGCAACACTTGTTTTGTAGAATTACATGTTTCCATGACTACTTGTTTCTTTCTACTTGTCTGCTTTGTTTACCATTGTATGTGGGATTTTCCCTTTGCTTAATGCACACTTGTCTATTGTTTGCAGCCATGATGGCCGTGCATGTCTTGTGACATCGTGAGTGATGTCCCATGTTTGAAACCTACTTTGTGCGGTCTGCTTGTTTTCTTGCGTGTTTACACTACTTTGTTTGGTAGTTACTACATTATCTACGTATTTTACACTTGTCTTATTACATGTATGTGTTTTCAGACTAACACTTTTTTGGGATAGCCATCCCCTTTTGTGTGTGCCTTGGTATCTACCAAGCACTTCCCTTTCCCCTTGCAGGGTAGAGTTCTACAGGTCAAAGTGCGGTTGGGTCCTCTTTTGGGGCCACATTCTCCTTTTCCACGATATCACATGTGCCCCCAAAGAAGGGGGGAATCATTGAGGGTTTTATACTAACACAACGTCTTTACACCAGTTCAATACAATGCACTTTCTACCCTTGGCATTGTGGGTTTACATGCAGCAAGAGAGTTAAGATCAGTCTACAAAATCCATACACAACGGCCTCAACAGGACATGGTGTCCTTCGGTAATTTTGCGGTGTGGTTACAGGCTTAGGGGTTACAATGGGTGTGCCTCTCTACACTTCTTCATCTAGTGGCATTGGATCACCCAAAAAACCAGGACAGTACAGATATCTCTTCACATTTCAGCAGAAGCAGTGAAAGTTGGAGGACACAACGCATTCCTTCCCTATACTTCTTCAACCAGGGTGGCATGAGATCGGCCAAAAAACTTGCGACACTATAGGATATCCTTCTACACCCTTTTTCTTGACATGGATCAGGTGCACATTTTCCATTTACACTTTTTCTAGTGTATTTTACATTTACGTACTTTACATTTGTGTATTTTACACAACATTTTAATATACATACATATTTGACTACTTGATCATTTTCTCCTTACAAGTTCATTGTACGAGAAACAAATAGTCAAATTAGGGGCAATAACAACAACAATAATGACAATGACAACAACAACAACAACAACACATTGATACAAGCACTGGCCTTTCCTAACCATGCAGGTACACTAAGAGCAACAAATATACACGTGTTCTACTCTTGGTTCACTCTCATCACTTTTTATGCGCATTTTTCATCTTTAGAATCCATGCTCCTCCATATTTTTTTTTTTTTCATTCCACACTTGAGTCTAGTTCATTGACACGTCTTTTTCTACACTCTACATGGAAATCAGGTACGCATCTCTATCTACTCTATGTTACTGAGCATTCTGCTCACTGACATAAAGTGGGGGAAAAATGTAGACACAAAATCATGCACTTTAGGCATTATTTATCCCAGTCTTATACTCCTATTTAGAAGGTTCTCAAGTGGATAAAGTACTAATTAATCCCACCTTTTGGCCATCTTTATTTTATATTTTATTTCGTCATTCTAACCCAAAATCAGGGTGCCCCAGCCTATACCAGGGTGCTCTGATCCCACTTTTAGGTGCCCCAGTCTATGCACATTGTTTCCCGCAATGTGCCCCTGCTCATTTTGGATGGCTAACTCCTTGTGTTCTTGCCTCTCTTGTGCCTCAGTCTCCATTTTTTGATTTTCAGGCACTCAAATCTTTCTGGAAATGGCACCATTGGATAGAGCTCTCTCTCAGCTTTCCAGAAAGGTAAAGTTTTCCTCCTAACTCCTCATATTTTTCAGGTTATGGCTCGGCGGAGTTTTTATGGGAAATTTTCCCCTTGGAAGGCCACAGCCAATAGGAAGCTGCCACGTGTCCCAGGAGGTGGCAGAGGTAAAACACTTCGATTTTAAGGGAGAAAAATTTCAAGGATGAGGGGATTTTCAGAGCATGCGGGGATTTTTGAAAAAAATTTCCAAATGCAAAAAAGAGGTAAAATTTGAAATTTTTTCCCGCCGATCCGTTTTGGGCCTGTTTTTGCCCTAAATCTTCAAACGGCCATAACTTTCGATCCAGAGCTCAGATTTTCACGTTCTTTATATCAATGGAAAGCTGGTAAAATTATCTACATGATTCCATGGTCAATTTTGAATTTTGGTTCAGTTTGGAGGGATAAAATCAAAAAATGCTTCTGGTACGCGCCCATGGACAGAACTGACGTTTCAACAACCAATTTTAATGCAAAATGGGTCGCATTCTTCTCCAGCATGGTCAAAAATGTCGGGGGATGGGTCTGTCAGGTCACCCATGCTATTTTTAATGCATTTTGGTCAATGAGGAATGGCTCCCATGTTTTTTCACGTTTTCTCTCTCCTGGGTTCGACCCATGCACTGTAAAAGCCAGATTTGGCTCATTTTTCAAAGGGGAACACTTTTTTTTGCACAGTAAGCTTCTGTTTTCATTTTCAACAAGTGATTTTGGCAAGTATCAAACCTTCCAAGGATTGTAACAGGTTTTTCTACCTCTTTGGTGTTGGAATACAAGGATTTTGATGTTGAAAATCACAATGCAGGCTCTGTGAATGCTTTCAGTCCTTTGTATGTGTTGTTTGCTTCATTTCAAACCCTTGTTTACAGCTTATCAACCTGTGCATGATGTTTTATGTTGCAATTTCTGATTTGTGTCAATTTGCATGAGCAAGAAGTGCTCACCACTCCTTTGGTGTATCACCCTTATCAGTTTAGTTTTAATTTTTGCATTTCTTATCCCTGTCTCCTTGCAAATTAGGATAAATTAGGATCTGAACCTCTGCAGTTGTGCAAATAATAGATCTAATCAGAGGAGTTTGAGGAACCAGCCTCTAATCTGGAGATTCCTCTCTCATCTTGCAAGTCCCACACTTGGAGAGAGGTTTCAATGTTGTGCAATCACACTGGATGCCCTAAACATCAACTTAGAACCTTGATTTACATCCAGGGGTGCTGCTGATTTGCAACAACAGTTTTGGCACGCCCGGTGGGACCTTAGAGGTCTCATTTTTATTGCAGCAAAGTTGATGTGCATCTGCTACAATTTTCTTGCTTCAAAAGAGCTATAAATTACACATCTGGCGACTCCAAGGGGAAGAATCAGCTGGTTTTAGCAGTGTAGACCTGAAAACTCATGAGAAGAATCACTACAAGGTCAAGAGCTGGAGAAGAAGAGGCACTGTTTGAATATCTGCAGTTATCTCCAAGAGTAAGGTAAAGTGGGAGGAGAATCCAAAGGTCTCCATCTCCACCAAACAGAACTCTCTCAACTCCTCCACCTGGTAGGCCTTTCATTCAATCAACAAGGGTTCTAAGGCCAATTAGAATGGCACAAAACAACCCCTATGTCAATTTCACTGGCAGCAGCCCACTTGCTCTCAATGCACAACATCCAATTCCAATTGCAGCCTTGAAGAACATTCCATACTTCACTGGAGAGAATCAGACTACTCCAGGTGATCATGTTAAAGACATTGCCAACCTTTGTGCAATTCATGAAATCAATGAGATGCAAGTGGCTGTCAAATTGCTGGCATCTTCATTCAAGGGGAAAGCATTGCAATGGTTTAGAAGTCTTGCCTCAGGTTCTATTCAGAATTGGAACCAGCTATGTATAGCACTTCATGAGCAATTTGGAGAGAAGGGAGACAACTTGTCTCTTTTGGAGCAGCTGACAACCATCAAGAGAGCTCCCAATGAGCAGCTGACTGATTTCAACTTCAGATTTCAAAGGACTTGGGAGAGAATTCCAGTGGCAGTCAGGCCAACAGCGGAAGGTGCTTTTCTCTACTACCTCAAAGCTCTAAATTCTGATATTTCTATGTTGATTCAGTCCATGGGAGGCATAACTATCCCTATGGCTTATAGCATTGCCATTAGGGCTGAAAATTGTTTGATCCAAGCTGGCAAACTAGCCCCTAGACCTCCCATGCCATTGTTTCCAAGTTTAGAGAGCCCAAACACTAATCAAGCACCTAATTTGGCTCCTTCTCCCACTCCTAGAAATCAGAGTTCAAATGAAGCTTCTACTTCATCTCCAAGTGCCCCAAATGAGCTTCAAGAAGTCATGAAGCAATTGCAAAATTTAGGCAATGAGCTGGTTACTCTCAAGAGGCAACAAGCCCAAGGTTTTAGACCTTCTTATCAGCCCCAAGCTCAGCCTAACAGGCAGCCATACCAACCACAAAGACCTCCTAATCCAGCTGCAAATATAAATCAAACAAGGCCTCCTGCCAATAGACCATTTCAGCCCTATAATCCTAATGCCATATCTGCCTCTAAGGCATTGGTGCCAACACAAAACAACGTTGCTCAGGAGTATGATTGGTGTTTTCCATGCAATGAACCTCATAACCAATCTATGTGCTTCAATGGTGCTTTGAATCAAGCATTAATGGTGACAACTACTGGTGTGGAGGGTGAAGGCAGTCAAGGAAACAACCAACAACAAGAAACATTCCAACAGCAATCAGCCCCAAATGACACCACATTGGTAAACTGGCAAGCAGAAGATTTTTGTGGCATGAATCAAGCAGTTTCTCAAGGTGTTGCAGCCAACACAAGGTCAAAAAGAAGGAATTTGGGTGAAGAGCAGCCATTAGCTCCAACCAATCTCCAACCTTCTATGGCTCCACAAATGGTTGGCAAGCAAAATCCAATTTCAAATGCACAAGGGCAGCCAAGAACAGCTCCTAGACCAACTCAAATACCAGTTGTTGCTGCCCACATGCAAGGAGTGAATGTGCCAACCAAGGGACAACAAAGAGATCCTCCATCACCATTCAGTATCATTGATCAGATGAAGAAGACAAATGTAAATATATCAATGTGGGAATCCCTATCTATCCCAGGCCAAAGAGATTTGCTACAAGCTGCCATGAAGGACTGGCCAACTTCGAATCAGCAAGTTCAGATGCAAGAGAAAGTGCTCACAAATGCTGCCCAGCCTGAAGGGAATCATGGAGGACAGCAAGGTAAAATGTTGAAGCCCCCTCCTTTCTATGTTTCATTAATCATTGGAAATCAGTTAGTGCACAATTGCATGATAGATTCTGGGGCAAGTAGCTCAGTGATGCCTAAACAAATAGCTGATCAGCTAGGGCTCCAGTATGAAACCATATCCAAAGGGGTAGTGCAGCTGGATGGGACAACAGTAACAACAGTTGGAGTGATTAGAAACTTGAGTCTTACCTTGCATGCATGTCCAAATGTTGTTGTTTTACAAGATGTATCAGTTATAGACCTTCCACCACTCTTTGCCCTATGCTTGTCAAGGGACTTCACAGCCAAGATTGGAGGATATTTGTCTGCTGATTGGTCACACATGCTGTTCAGAACGAGGTATGGAACCAAAGCTACAATCAGGTCTGAACCTATTGCAAACTTCCACATTGAGCCCTACACTCCAAGTCAGATCAATGCCAATTGTTCAGCATTTGATCAAGAAGATCACCCAAGCACTGATGAAGCTGACACCAAGGTTGGAAGCATCCCGGATCTAACTCTTGATGAATGGGAAAACAAGGTACATGCTTTTGATCCTTATCAAGAAGTAGAAGAATCTGAGCTAGGGGTCTATTGCATACATGAAGAAGATCAGCCCATCCCTAGCATCACCAAGCCAAACTATAAGGATGACAATGAGGTATGGCAGCTGTTTTTTGATGGATCAAGGAGTAGACAAGGTGCAGGAGGTGGAGCCATGCTTGTTTCACCTCAAGGAGTAAAGTACTATTCAGCTTTTAGATTTCAGTTTGCATGCTCCAATAACACTGCTGAATATGAAGCCTTGGTGCAAGGGATGCATTGGGCAATAAAGAGAGGAATAAAGAACTTGCAAGTCTTTGGTGACAGTGAATTGATTGTAAATCAGGTCAAGGGACAACATGCTGCCAAGAATGATCTACTCAAGTGCTACAAGAACAGGGTATGGGACCTCATGGAAGATTTTGAGGGTTTTGGCATCAAATCCATTCCTAGGAAAGAGAACCAAGCTGCTGACAGGCTTGCAGCAGTAGGGGCAGCCTTTGACATTGTGGAAAGCATTCAACAAGACAAGGTACAACCAAACATCCATGTGATTGTGAGGCCTTCAGTGCCGGATAACAATGTAAGTTGGCAAGTGTTTGAGAATGACCAGCAAATCATCCATTTCTTGCAAGAAGAAGCTGAGTTCTCAGCTAAGAATAAAGAAAAATTGGAACAGCAGTATGGTGACCAAGTGGTACAGCTGAGAACTAACAAGCTGCCCAAGGGACTTATCACTTTGGAGTCCATTTTTAATCCCAATGATCAGTTTAGGAAGGAGAAAGCAAACATTCAGGTCAAGAGAGAGGATTCAGTATCCATCTTGGTGGAAGAGAACAAACCATTGCAAATTGGAAAGATGACAACTGAACAAGAAAGGTATGAGTTCATGCAGCTGTGTCAAGAGTTCCCTGATGTGTTTGCTTGGAGCTATGAAGACTTGAAAGGTTTCAATCCCAACTTAGCTCAGCATACCATTGAATTGGATCCAAATACTAAGCCTGTCAGGCAGAAACAAAGACCAGTCAATCCACATATGGAGCCTCTCATGAGGAAAGAATTGAACAAGCTGATTGAGTCAAGGATCATATTCCCAATCAAGCATTCTAGTTGGGTTGCCAACTTGGTTCCAGTCAGAAAGAAGAGTGGAGAGATCAGATTGTGTGTTGACTTCAGAGACTTGAATAGAGCATCTCTCAAGGACCATTACCCACTCCCTTCCATGGAGCAAATCTTGCAAGTTGTGGCTGGCTCCGAGAGGTTTTCACTACTTGATGGCTACTCAGGCTACAATCAGATTATGGTGAAGGAAGAAGACCAGTTCAAGACAGCCTTCACAACCAAATGGGGAACTTATGCATACAGGAAAATGCCATTTGGGCTGTCCAACGCTGGTGCTACCTTCCAAAGAGCAATGGACATGGCGTTCAAAGGTTTGATTAACAACATGGTGCTGATATACCTTGATGATATCACTATTTTTTCCAAAAATGCAGCAGACCACCTCTCTCATTTGAGACAAGTCTTCACGAGGTGCAGGAGATTTGGAGTGTCTTTGAATCCTAAGAAGTGTATCTTTCTTGCACATGAAGGAAAGCTCCTTGGCCATATTGTCTCCAAAGAAGGATTAGCAATTGATCCAGAGAGGGTTGAAGCCATAAGAGCACTACCATTGCCAAGCCACAAGAAAGCCCTTCAGAGTTTCTTGGGGAGGATAAACTTTGTTCGGAGGTTTGTCCCAGATTTTGCAGCCCTTGTCAAACCTATCACCAAAATGTTAAAGAAAAGCATGGCTTTCAAGTGGACAGCAGAAGGCAAGGAGAGTTTTGAAGCAATCAAAGAAGCCATCTCTCAAGCACCAACCCTCATCAACCCGGACTTCTCCAAGGATTTCATCCTCTATGCATTTGGAGGTAATGATACTATTTCTGCCATTTTGGTACAGCAGAACAAGGACAACGATGAGCAGCCAATTGCTTTCTTCAGCCAGAGCCTAGATGACTATGAGGTGAGGTATTCTTTTATTGAGAAGCATGTACTTGCAGTAATCAGAAGCTTGAAGAAATTCAAGCATTTAGTCTCAAACAACAAGGTCCAGTTGCTGGTCTCTCATGCTGGGGTTAAAGACTTCCTCCTCAACAAAGATTTGAATGAGAAAAGGGCAGGTTGGATCACTCGTGTCATGGAGTATGACATTGAGATCAAGGTCACCAAGCTGGTAAGAGGAAAAGGATTGTGTGAGCAGCTGATTTTGGGGAAGCAAAAAGAAGTATGCAATGAAGAAGAGGTTGTTTTGACAGTTCAAGACAGCCATGAGCCAAGTGGCACTCAAGAAGAAAATAATGTTGTCCCCACTCCTTGCTGGACCCAAGGTATAATACACTTCCTAAGCACAGACCTATGCCCTTCGGAGATGAACAAGACCCAAAGAAGATACTTCAGGCTGCAGGCTGTCCCATATGCCATTGTTGATGGAGTTTTGTTCAAGAAAGATGTGAATGGAGTGCTGCTGATATGCATTAGCACAAATCAGATTCATAGGGTGTTGGAAGAGTTCCATGGTGGACCAGCTGGTGGTCATTTTGCACCGAGAGTGACAGCTCTAAAAATTATGAAGGCTGGTTATTATTGGCCCAAGATTTTCAGTGATTGCTTTGCATGGATCAAGAGGTGTAAGAATTGTGCATTCTTCACAGGAAAAGAGAGACTTGCTGCCCTTCCATTGCATCCAATCTCAGTTGACCAGCCATTCATGCAATGGGGTTTGGACTTCATTGGAGTCATTAATCCCAATTCAAGCCAAGGGCACAAATGGATTTTGACAGCCACAGACTACTTCACCAAGTGGACTGAAGCAGTAGCGCTCAAAGAGGCAAATGAGTCTAGCATCTTAGACTTCTATGAGGGCATAGTAACCAGATTTGGCATACCTGCTACAATAATCTCAGATAATGCATTGGCATTCATTGGATCCAAGGTGACTGAGTGGGCTGTCAAGAACGGGATCTACCTAAGTACTTCATCAAACTATTACCCTCAAGGTAATGGCCAGGCTGAGTCTACAAACAAGAACTTGTTGAGGATCATTAGGAGGACTCTTGATGAGAATCAGAGGTCTTGGCATACCAAACTGAAATCAGCCTTATGGGCTGATAGGATAACTCCCAAGAGATCCACAGGTAACTCTCCATTCAGGCTTGTCTATGGAAGAGAAGCAATCTTGCCCATGTCTCTTGAGTTGCCAACATTGGAACTCATGAAACAGTTGGAGCTGTTGGAATTTGAGCCCATGGAGGTGAGATATGCAGAGTTGATGGAGCTTCAAGAGATCAGAGATCAGGCATCCCAAGCAATGGAGAAGGATCAAGCTTTGATCAAGAAGACCTTTGACAGGAAGGCCAAGAGTAGATCTTTCCAGGTTGGAGATCTAGTGTTAAAATGGGATGCAGATAGAGCAAAACCGGGAAGGCATTCAAAATTTGATGCCATTTGGAGTGGCCCATACATGGTCACAAAGTGCAAGAACAACAATGCTTTCCAATTGTCTTCATTGGATGGTGAAGAACTGCAGATTCCAGTCAATGGAATCTATCTCAAGCATTGCTTCTAAAGGGAAATTCTCCACCTTGTAAATATTAGCTTAGGTTTCCATTCCTTCAAGTGCTTGTGCACATTGTTTTGCTGTAGGTTAGTTTTGCTTTCCCTAAGTGCTTTGGCACAGCTTGCTGTCCCTGGAGATGTTTTGCAGTCCTTGCTTCCATCAGGTGATATTCCATCTTCCTCCTTGCAACATTCTAAGTCAGTTGGGGTTCCAAATAGAAAATTTGATGACTCCATGCCCAATGGACTGCTTCAGGCAACTGGTATTTTCATCTAGCAGGCAGATGACCCCTCTGAGTCGCCAAAATTGTTATCCAAAATGTGCCCCTGCTCATTTTGGATGGCTAACTCCTTGTGTTCTTGCCTCTCTTGTGCCTCAGTCTCCATTTTTTGATTTTCAGGCACTCAAATCTTTCTGGAAATGGCACCATTGGATAGAGCTCTCTCTCAGCTTTCCAGAAAGGTAAAGTTTTCCTCCTAACTCCTCATATTTTTCAAGTTATGGCTCGGCGGAGTTTTTGTGGGAAATTTTCCCCTTGGAAGCCCGCAGCCAATAGGAAGCTGCCACAGTGTCCCAGGAGGTGGCGGAGCCAATCACATCATGCCACATGGCATCCAAGTGGTAGAGTGCGGGGATTTTTGAAAAAAAATTCCAAATGCAAAAAAGAGGTAAAATTTGAAATTTTTTCCCGCCGATCCGTTTTGGGCCTGTTTTTGCCCTAAATCTTCAAACGGCCATAACTTTCGATCCAGAGCTTGGATTTTCACGTTCTTTATATCAATGGAAAGATGGTAAAATTATCTACATGATTCCATGGTCAATTTTGAATTTTGGTTCAGTTTGGAGGGAGAAAATAAAAAAACACTTCTGGTACGCGCCCATGGACAGAACTGACGTTTCAACAACCAATTTTAATGCAAAATGGGTCGCATTCTTCTCCAGCATGGTCAAAAATGTCAGGGGATGGGTCTGTCAGGTCACCCATGCTGTTTTTAATGCATTTTGGTCAATGAGGAATGGCTCCCACGTTTTTTCACATTTTCTCTCTCCTGGGTTCGACCCATGCACTGTAAAAGCCAGATTTGGCTCATTTTTCAAAGGGGAACACTTTTTTTTGCACAGCAAGCTTCTATTTTCACTTTCAACAAGTGATTTTGGCAAGTATCAGACCTTCCAGGGATTGTAACAGGTTTTTCTACCTCTTTGGTGTTGGAATACAAGGATTTTGATGTTGAAAATCACAATGCAGGCTCTGTGAATGCTTTCAGTCCTTTGTATGTGTTGTTTGCTTCATTTCAAACCCTTGTTTACAGCTTATCAACCTGTGCATGATGTTTTATGTTGCAATTTCTGATTTGTGTCAATTTTCATGAGCAAGAAGTGCTCACCACTCCTTTGGTGTATCACCCTTATCAGTTTAGTTTTAATTTTTGCATTTCTTATCCCTGTCTCCTTGCAAATTAGGATAAATTAGGATCTGAACCTCTGCAGTTGTGCAAATAATAGATCTAATCAGAGGAGTTTGAGGAACCAGCCTCTAATCTGGAGATTCCTCTCTCATCTTGCAAGTCCCACACTTGGAGAGAGGTTTCAATGTTGTGCAATCACACTGGATGCCCTAAACATCAACTTAGAACCTTGATGATAGATCCAGGGAAATAGATAGGAAGCAATTGAAGACACTTTGTGACCATATCAAAACTAGGTTTCAAACATTTATGGTGATCAGAGCACCCAAATTGCAGACCAGGGCACCTCGTGGCACCCTAATACACTCCCAGGTGACCCAGTCATTTTAGATCTTCTAGATCTTTCTTCACAGGGTCCCTTAGTGTTCGTCTGTACTTCTTGATTCCATCTCCAGATCTGCAACAACCTACGATAACCTTTACAAATTAGCTAAGCTATTTCTCTTCCTTCTCTTACACATTCAGGGTTTTATTTTACTTAGAATAGCTTACTTACGTTTATTCCATGTTGTTTTAGTCCATTTACTATAGAATTTTAATCCTCCTAATTAGATTAACATTAATACTCTAGTATCCCCTTTTAGGCTACTAGATCCAAAACCATCTATTTTCGTTTCTTCCACTATGCATCGTTGTGTCAAATTCATACACGAAGGCATTGGATATAATATTTTTTGGGACTATGACCCTTACCAATATTGTGACTGAGATCCCAATACTATTCTTCCTACTCCATGCACTACTACTACAGATAATTCTCAGCCTATAAACGAACTACCTCACTTGTCATCACTTGAAGGTGTTATTTGTGTGATAGATGTTGTTTCTCCTACACCATCACCTCCACCTATTGCTACTACTGCTATGATTCTTTATCGGGGGCCTGCCCACTCTTCGGGCATCACTCTATCTTCTACACCTTCACATGCACCACCTCCATTAGCACACCCACCATTTACATGTATTTTTTTCATGAATGATTCATATTGGGAGAATATTCTATGTGATCCTACTTGTGATGACACTATATGTACCCATTAGGGCTTGAATTGACTAGGATTTGCTTTTGAATACCTCTACCCTCCACCGCATGCTCGTCATCTTTATCATGGGTTTATTCACATCATTTCCACTTATGGCCTACGTGTCTTTCATCTCACGGTCTTCCTTGCACGCGATCCTATATTTGTACCACTTACATTAGGACAATTAGGGCTTGATTATATTGGGGTAATCTAGATCATGATCATATAGACATATCATTTTCGATGCCTTTCAGTTGTGTATTCATTTGCAATAGTTCCTTTCTTGGTTATACATAGAATCTCACTCGTTGGTATGCACATTATTATCCACTTCCTCCATTCACTAATGAGGAATATGCAATGGGTATGTACAAATTTCATCTTAATGGATCATTACATGATCAACCTAACACCATTTCTTATTAGGTCTCTAATGTTTATCCATTCGACTTTGACCTTGAAAATGATGATCTTCTAGATGACATTACATAATTGCATTTTTAATATTACACCTTTGGGGGCATAACATACACATATTCCCCCATCCTAGCATCAATACATCTTTCACATTCATGTTATCACACATCCACCTCTTAATATAAGCATACTCATCTACACTTTAGCAACGTCACTACTCGATGACACACTCTTGTGCTTTGCTTCACACTTGACTATTGAGGGCATCCAACATGCATGAACTCCACACACTGCACATTAGAAACTACACCTTGCACATTCAACACATCACATGGTCATCTCTCATCTTATACACATCTGCTTGTATGCATTGCACTCACTACCGTATGATGCAATCTAGTCTCACGATCCATACTAGACTGTTGAGGATATACATAAAAAATGGACCTCATTATATTTTACGCATTTGTCATTCAAAATTATATCATGCAACATTCCTAGGTTAGTGGCATACGCTATAGGCTAAATGGTCACCAATTCCATCATCTTATAGTGGTATACGTTTTATGATAGATCAACACTCCCTCTATTCATCTTGTAGTGGTATACCCTTTACGCTACATCATCACTCCCTCTATTCATCTTGTCATGATATACGCTTTACGCTGCATCATCATTCCTTCGATCATCTTGTCGTGATTTATGCTTCATCTACATGGTCACACACACATCATCTCTAGGTCACATATCATCAACAAACATACACATTCACCATAGAGTGCTACACACAATACACACATCGACCATTTCCCGATGACACACTCTCATTTATGGTTCATTCTTGACTACTAAGAGGGCATACACAAATGAACCTCACTGCAT
Source organism: Taxus chinensis (assembly GCA_019776745.2). Classification (NCBI taxonomy): domain Eukaryota; kingdom Viridiplantae; phylum Streptophyta; class Pinopsida; order Cupressales; family Taxaceae; genus Taxus; species Taxus chinensis. The sequence goes on from CM034155.1 coordinate 214,460,399, forward strand.
ACAATTCCATTTACTCAGGGGGCATGCGGCTCCTATCGTCCATCTTGCATTCCATTCCATATGTCCATATAATGATGCATATCTTGGTTGCTTTTACTCTTGCTTGTATTTGTTGGTACATGTTTTGCTTTATTACACATGTTAGATAGATCTCATTTATGTAATCATATTTACCATACACACATGTGCGTTCACATCCTTGTCTAGTTGTGATCACATATACAGGTATCTTACACGTAGCATGGATGCTTCACTGTTACCAGTCCCACAACAACTACTGGGGGCATCCACATTCATATACAACAAGTGCTATTGTTTCATTTTGTATTTAGCACTCTACTTTACTTGGTTATAAATGCTTTTGACACACTAGTTATTTTTCTAACATGCTAATGACCGATTCATGTGCAACATTTATTTTGTAGGATTACTTGTTACCATGGCTATCTATTCTTTGTACTTGCTTGATTTTGTTTGCTATTTTATGTGGGCCTTGCCCTTTGTTTGGTATGCACACTTGTTTGTTTTTCTTCAACTACTATGGCCTTGAGTGTCTTGCGACATCGTGAGTGGTGTCCCATGTGTGTAACCCACTTTTTGTGGTCTATTTTTGGCTTTTTCTGTGTTTACTTGAATTCTAGCTTACACATTGTTTTAGTAGCTTACACTTGTCTTCTACATGCATGCATGATCATACTGATTAAACTAATATGTGAAATATGGACCTAATTTAGTTTAATCTAATGTTATGTAAAATAGTAAATAATAGCTAAATAAATAAAAGAAATGACCCAAGTAAATAAGTAAATGAAATATAAAACCCTAATGTGCAAAGAAGGGTTAGAAGGAGCTTAGATGATTAGATGATGCCTCGGGACTGTCTTGCAGAATAAACTGGATGAATAAAATTCATAAATGACCATGTAGGAGCTCCATAAAATATAGATCCGAGCTATCTAGCTAGATTGGGATGCCTGGGGAAGGATGAGGGCACCTGGGGTGCCCTGATAAGATATTTGGACAACCTAGTCTATGCAGGAGGTCCATAAACCAAATTGACAAGGTTGCTAAGTGATGCGAAGCCTTCACTGCCTGTTGCATGTATTTTTCTTAACTACACTAGATGTCGATGGTAATCAATGATAAAGAAGAGACCTATAAAAGCCCAAGCCAAGCATCAAACCCCTAAAAAAAGAAAGATGCATATAAAAGGGTCAGACTATCCTCAAACGCCAAAATGGTGGACTTACTAACTGAGTGTTGCACTACATTTCAGACCCAAGTGTAGTTCTAGATGTGTGTGTGTGTGTGCAGATTGGTCCCTAGGTTCTGTTATCCATATTTCATCCCCCCAGGCAAAATATTGGATCGACCACGACCTTGTGCGAGAAGAAAGAGAAGAAATGGCTCTATTACGTGAATCTGTGTCTTAAATCTACTTGACAAATTCAAGCAGGCTCTAAAATAAAAGAAAAGAAGGGCACAAAGGAAAAGATATAAGCGCATCTCCCCAACCAACCAAAGAGTGCCACGTATCCAAGTAGAGCTTTAGGGCCGCGGGGGTTTTCTACGTTTTGTATTTTGCGGAAAAGAGAAAAAGATAAATTACGGACCCATGAGGCCAATTTTTGCTCTAATCTATCTGCCACGTGTCCCATATGTAAAGGGGGACCCATTTTTCAAACTGTTTACAAACTTCAAAGGGGCATATCTTTTGACTTAGGGCTCGAAATATTGAAAATCTTACACCTTTTGAAATATCTCAACCTCCACTACGCCATGGAAGCATAAAATATTACTTTCAGTAAGCCTGTATGGGCAGAAAGTATAAAAACGTCTTCCACTCCATTAGTGCAGGATCCGATGGCTTCCACTACTTGGATATTGAGATTTTGGTCTGCCATCTTCTCTCATACGACAAGCAGGTGTGGGGAACTAGGCTTGACAGATTGTGGGTGGATTTGTAGGAGCATTAATGACTGGTGGTTGAAATAGGATTCAACTTTTCCATCTTCTCTCTCTTTTCTTTCTATATATACTGTAACATTTCTCGTTTGAAAGAGAGAGATGTTTTGGGCATAGAGAAACTCTATCAAATTTGTTTCTGGATGCCATTTTGAGTAGCAAACCTTCTCCTATGCCTGGAAATTGTATGTGTGCCTCTATTCTAGAAATGTAATGGTCTATGCACCTTCTAGAGCAATAAAAACATGTTTTTATGGTGTTCTTCAACCCTTTGCATCGTTCTTTTGTTTCTCCGTGCCTCTCCCTTCCATATTTTTTTGTTTGTGCATGTATTTCACATTTGCAGGTGCAAGATGTTGTGTTTCATGGAGTTTAATGGAGGATTTGAAGATATGGGTCATGTCACTTCTGTCTGAACTCTCTCATCTCCATTTTCTCTGTTTCTTTCTCCCTCAACAGAATATCTCGCTTCCTTTGCTGGTGTATCACCATTTTAGTGTAGGCTCTATTTTTTCTAGGTTTCTTTCTCTCCTTGTCTCCTTAGAAGTTAGATTAGGATTATATTAGCTTTCCTGCACTGGAATACCTTGCGGCAGGTAGTTTAGGAAGAGGAACCAACCTTCTCTAGAGAGATTTCCCACTTTTGCAAGGTTCCACACCTTGGGGAAAGTTCAATGTTATGCAATCACACCAAATGACCCTACCTTAGAAAAGTAGACCTTTAGAACTCATTTGGGGGTGCTTTGATTTCACACTAATAGGTTCTCTTGTGCCAGTCACACTTTGTGAAGTACAAAGCAATATATAGACGTAGAAATGTAATAAATGGTGGATGGAATACAATAAAATTCCCTCTTGTGTAGTGTGATGTAGATGAACTAACCTTGTCCCTTGTGATGGCACTAGATGGATGCAAAGGGAGCTCTAGATGCCTAGGATGGAATGTAACATTAGGTGATGATAGTAGTGCCTAGTGTTTGGTCCCTCATTATGGTATCATAACTTTATATTTATATGGTTCTCTTTATCTAATTTCTTAATTAACACCGAAAAGGCTGACCACTAAAAATATGGAAAGCTCAAATGGTTAGAAAGTGCCCTAAAGATGTGTATAAAGTGGAGAAAGGATTAGGGTGTCTGAATGGGACCAGGGTGCCTGGGGCACCCCAGTACTAACCTGGGCACCCCAGTTAGGGGTATAATGATACATAAAGAGAAAAATAGGTTGGGAAAGTATGTGTTGAAGGTCGGTAGTTACGACTAAAAGAAAATTAAAAAGGCTAAAAGACATGGGTTGATTAGTACTTTCTTCACTCAAAAACCATATGAATAGTAGTATGAGATCAAGACTAAATAATACCCAAAGTGTGTGATTTTGTGTCTATATTTCCCCCCACTTTATATTGGTGAAAGGAACACTCGGTAACATAAAGTAGATAGAGATGCATACCTAATGTCCATGTAGAGTGATGTAGAAAGCATGCCGATGGACTAGACAAAGCATGAAGTGAAAAAAAAGATGGAGCATGAAGAATAAAGGTGTAAAAGAACAAAAAGTGATGAGAGTGAACTTAGGGAGGAAAATGCATGTGTAGTTGCTGATGTGTGTGAGGTACCTTCGTGTTAGTGTGAGATGTGTGCTGCCGCAACATTTTGTTGATGTTATTGTTGATGCCTTTGTTGTAGTTGATTTTTGTCATTGACAACTTGCTTTTCAGATAGATAGACTTGCAAAGGAGAAGATATCCAAGTAGTCAAATACACATGTATATGTGTAAAAACTGCTTGTATATAATGAAAATATTGAAATAGAAGTATGAAAAATGTAAAAGGAACATGTGCACTTGATCTATGATGAGAGAAAGGGTGTAAAAAGAGGATATCCTGTAACTACTTCCATGAAAATGTATGAAGAGATCATTGTACTACCAGGTTTTTTGGGTGATCTGACGCTATTGACCAAAGTAGTGTAGGGAGGAAATCCGATGTATCCTCCAGCCTGTAACTACTTGCTAGAATGCTAAGGACAACTTTTCCTGTAAAAGTTGTTGTGTACTGTGCTCGTAGAGTGGTATAAACCCACTCGTTGTATAACCCATAATGTCAAGGATGGAAAATTGAACTAAACTGCACCAGTAAAGAGCATTATGTAGTGTGTAAACCCCAAATGATTTCAGGTGCATGTGACGTCGCGGATAGGAGAATGCCACCCCAAAAGAGGAACGATCGTGTAAATTGTGCCTTGCAAGGGGAAGGGAATGCACTTGGTAGAAACCAAGGTGCACAAAAACAAGTGACTAGAAAAACAAGTGTTAGTATGAACAAAAATGTATATAGAAGACAAGTGTAAGCTATCAAACAATGTAGAAGCTAGAAAACAAGTAAACACAAAAGAAGACAACCATAGACTGCAAAAGGCAGGTTGCAAACATGGGACACCACTCATGATATTGTAAGACACTTAAGGTTGTAGTGGCCGCATATAAAAAAACAAGTGTGCACACCAAACAAAGGGCAAGTCCCACATATAATAGCAAACAATAGCAAGCAAGTATAAAAAACAGATAGCCATGGAAGAAAGTAATCATGGAAACAAATGTTGCACATAAAGTACCTTTTAGTATGTTAGAAAGATAGCCAGTATTTCAAGAGCATGTATAACCAAGTAATGTAAAGTGCTAAGTACCAAAATGAAATAGTAGCACCTGGTAGAGACGAATGGGGATGCCCCCAACAACCATTATAGGAGTGGTATAAGGAAAACATCCATGTTGCATGTAAGATACTTGTATCTATGATCACAACTAGAGAAAGACGTAAACATGCATGTGTGGATGGTAACTATAATGACATACAAGAGATCTATCTAACATGTGTAGTAAAGCAATCATGTATAATCAAATGCAAGCAAAAATAAATGCGATCGAGATATGTAACATGTTGTGGATGGTATGGAATGTAATATGGATGATAGAATTTACATGCCCCCTGAGTGGATGGAGTTGTATGTAGTGAGGTTCATTTGGTTTTCCTCCTTAGTAGTCAAGAATGAGCCATAAACGAGAGTGCGTCATCGGGAAAAGGTCGAAGTGTGTATTGTGTCTAACACATTGTAATGAGTGTATATGTGTTGTAATTATATGCGACCTAGAAATGATGCATGCGTGACCCTATAGTTAAAGCGTATATCACGACAAGATGAGCGTATGAGTGATGATTGTAGCCTAAAGTGTATATCACCATTAGATGAATAAAGGGAGTGGTGATGTAGCCTAAAGCGTAGACCACTACAAGATGAAGGAATAGATGACCATTTAGCCTATAGCATATGTCACTAACATAGTAATGTCACATGTGAGAAGGTCGAATGGTGATTGTGTGAGTATGATGAGGTCCATTTGATTTGTAAACCCTCGACAGTCGAGTATGGACCAAGGAACTAAAATGCGTCATAGGGTAGTGAGTGCAGTGCGTAAAATTAGATGTAGTATATGCGATGAGGAAAGATGACCATGTGATGTATAGAATGTGTAAATATGCAATGTGGAGAATGTAATGCAATATGTGTAAATAACCTAATAGTGTGAGGTGCGCTCTATGTAGTATGTAGGATGAGTAGTATGTGATGCTAGACTCATAGATAATAGAAGTGTGACACATGTATGATGAAGACTAATATGATGTATGATGTATATATGCATAAATGTCAAAATGTTGTAGACTAAATGTAGAGTGTATGTTGTAATATGACACGATATGTATGAAGAGTCACAATTTGTAGTATCTATTGTGTAGTGTGTGGGGTTCATGTCTAGTATGCCCTCAACAGTAAAATGTGAACCAAAACACACGAGTGTGTCATCGGGTAACGGTTGATGCTAAAACCTAGATTAATATGCCCATGCTATGAGATGGATGTATGATTATGCACATGTGAGAGATGTGTTGATGGTAATATGAGGGGGGGAATGTGTTGGATGTTATGCTCCCCAGGTGTGTGTGAGTGAATGAGCTATCCAATAATAGTGAAGGATGAAGTTTCTCCATCTGATGCATGTGGTGAAAAAAGCATATAACCATGCTCTAGTAGTGGTGGTATAGTGGATAAATGTTATGCGGGTGAGTAAAGTCTATGTGCATGCGATGGGTGAATATATGATGAATTCTGTGGCATAAAAAAATGTTTCAGCGATGGAGATCTACGTGATGCTGAGTGCGAAGGTGATGAACACCCTCATGGAATAAATCAATGTGGTGACCTACATCGAGAGGCAATAACAGTCCTAGGAATGGCTCTATACCTATGTGTAGGATTAGTGGAGTGGTGAGGTCACATAGATAATGTGTGAGTAGGTGAACTAGGAGTAGATTGCACTTTAAGTAACATAAAGTGTGATGTGATAGATGAAGTAGGAGATGCATGAACCGATACGTGATAAGATGATAATGATGAAGCACATGGATGCATACCGTCAATAGAAATAACCTGATTGTTATGAATGAATTTGAGTCGCAAATGATTTATAAAGATGATAAACGTAGACCTACGAATCCAATTGAGACCGAGTAACATGTCACAATAGTCAAATTCTTCCCTAACAAGTAAATCAATAAACAAAGTGAGAGGACCAACCGTAATGTGTAGTTTAACGACACCATATGGTTTTTTCATAGGGTATTCAATTTGTGATAGAGGGTAACCAATGACATGAAGAAGTGGAATAGAACATGCACTAATGGGCCATGATAGGTCGAACTTAGTATTGTTGATGGAAACCAAACCAATAGATGCATTGATATAAATGTGGTTAGATGTGAAATTAGCATGATAATCGTGGTTAGATAAATATATGGTCAGTGGCGAAGTGTCAGTATGTGTAAATAAAAAGTCAAGAGCCCCTGGTGCATCAGTAAAGTCCTCATGAGAGTGAGCCATGGCGATGGAAGAATAGACCCTAAACAAAAGGTGGATTCGAAGGATGGGTTGACCAAAATGATTAAACTAATATGGGAAATAGGGACCTAATTTAGTTTAATATAATACTATGCAAAGCAATAAATAACAACGAAATAAATAAAAGAAATAACCCAAACAACTAAGTAAATGAGATATGAAACCCTAATGTGAAAAAAAGGGTTAGAAGGAGCTTAACCACTTCAATGATGCCTTAGGATTGTGTTGTAGTATAAACTGGATGAACAAAATGTAGAAACGACCATGCATGAGCTCCATAAAATATAGATTTGAGTTGTTTGGATGGACTGGGATGTATGGGGAAGAATGAGGGCACTTGAGGTGCCCTGGTTTGGGATCTAGGTGCCTTGGTATGTGTATGAGGTCTAGAAACCAAATTCACAAGGTCGCTAAGTGGTGCGAAGCCTTCACTATATGTCACGTGTATTTTGATGAATTGTGCTGGATATCACTGGTAATCAATGATAAATAAGAGACCTGTAAAACCCCAAGCCAAGCATTAAAACCCTCAAAAAATAAAGATGCATATGAAGGGGTTGGACTATCCTCAACAACCATAATGGTGGACTTACTAACTGAGCGTTGCACTACATTTTAGACCCAAATGTAGTTCTAGATGTGTGTGTGCAAATTTTTCACTAGGATCTCTTGTGTTAGTCACACTTTGTGAACTAGCGAGCAATAGATAGATGTATAAATGTAATCAGTGGTGGATGGAATATAATAAACCTCCCTCCTATGCAGTGTGATGAATATGAACTAACCTTGTCCCTTGTGTTTGATGGAGCTAGATGGATGAAAATGGAGCTCTAGATGTCTTGGATGGAATGCAACCTTAGGTGATGATAATAGTGCCTAGTGCTTAGTCCCTCATTATGGTCTCATAACTTTATATTTATATGGTTCTCTTGATCTAATTTCATAATTAACCTCGGAAAGGCCGACCACTAAAAAATATGGAATGCTCAAATGGCGAGAAATTTCTCAAAAGATGTGTGTAAAGTGGAGAAAGAATCAGGGCACCCTGAATGGGACCAGGGTGCTTGGGGTGCCCCAATACTAGCCTGGGCGCCCTAGTCAGGTGTAGAATGACGTGGAATGACAAAAACAAATTGGGCAAGTATGCATTGAAGGTCGGAAATGACGATTGAAATCAAATTAAAAAGGCCAAAGGACATGGATTGATTAGTAATTTAATCACTCAAAAACCACATGAATAGTAGTATGAGACTAAGACTAAATAATACCAAAAGTGCATGATTTTTTCTACACATACTAACACTTGTTTTTCCTAGCCACTTTTTTGTGTGTGCCCTAGTTTCTACCAAGCACATTCCCTTCCCCCTGCAGAGTAGATTTAAATTTTATGCAGTCGGTCCTCTTTTGGGGCTGCATTATCCTATCTGTGATGTCACATGCACCCCCAAAGAGGGGGGCATCATTTGGGGTTTACACACTACACAACATAGTACCAGTACAATTAAGTTTTTCTTTTTTTCATCTATGACACAGTGGGTTTAGACCAATCTATAGAACTCTGATACATAGTGTATTGTGCACGATAGGTTGTCCTTAGCATTCTGGGGAGCAATTTTAGGTTGGAGGAGACAGTGAAATTTCCTCCCTAAACTACTTCGGCTAGTGGCGTCGAATCACCCAAAAAACTAGGTAGTATAGAGATCTCTTCATATTCTCACAGAAGCAGTTATAGGTTAGAGAATAACACACTTTTCTCCCTACAATTCTTTAGCCACAGTGGCATGAGATGGCCCAAAAAACTCTCACTTCATCGACAATTACAGGATATAATTTCTACACCCTTTCTCTCATCACGAATCAGGTTCACATGTTCCTTATTCATTTATGTACTTTTATTATAGTATTTTTACTATATACATACGGTTTTTACACATATGCATGTGTATTTGACTACTAGATCATCTTCTCCTTTATAGATATGTCTGTATGGGAAGTAAGCAGTCAACAACAAACAAAAACAGTGGCATCGATAACAACACCACACATAACACACTAACATGTAGGTAAATCACACACATTGACATATACACACGTGCTTCCACCATAGGTTCACTCTCACCACTTTTTGCATCTTTAGTCTCCACGCTTCATATTTTTATCACTTTATGCTTTGTTTAGTCCTTCAACATGCTTTTCTACAATGCTCTACATGGATATTAGGTATGCATCTCTATCTAATTTATGTGATCGAGCTTTACTCTCACAAACATAGAGTGGGGGCAAATGTAGTCACTAAATCATGCACTTTGGGTAGATATTTAGTCTCGGTTTCATACTACTATTCATACAATTCTCAAGTGAAAATTGTATTAATTAACCCATGTCGATGAGGTGCAGATTAACTAACTAGAGTGTATGCGAATGGAAAGTAGTACAAACCTTAGATAGGTGTTTGGCCGGAAGGAAGCGAGTCCCCGAAGGGAGGACCATGGATGATCTAAAGGAGAATCCTATGACGACCCTATCAAGTTGCCTAGGAAAAAGAATAGGCTCAACAATACCTTGGCCATTACGTCCAAGGCCTGATCCAAAGAAACCATGTCGTAAAAAATAATTATAACCAATGTCGTAGGTTTCATAATTAACAATGAGTAGAGGAGAGTGATCATTGAGAGTTGGATCATGGTCAATAATATCACAAAAGGTGAAGGGAGATGGATCAACCAAAACATCATATACAACACCCTCATGGAGAAACTTGATTTAGGTGTGTAGAGTGGAAGGGACTGCATGCATAAAATGTAACCAGGGACAACCTAGGAGGATATTATAATTGGGATTATTGGGCATGACATGTCATAAAACTTGAAAGTCACATGACCCTACAATAATGGGTAAATAAATCTTGCGTAAGACTTGTTTGGGTATATTTTCAAAACCACAAATACATAAAGTAGATTGAGTTAAATCAACAACAAAAAAGCCTAACTGATGTAAGAAAGAAATATTGCATATATTGAGACCAAAACCATTATCAACCAAGGCATGTGTAGGTGATAAAATTTTCCAGTTGGGAAAATTAGGTGTCTCCACCAATGTTCATGGGGCTACACTCCTCTGCATTGAATGTTACAGCTCCCATTATTGAATGTAACTAATATAATCCTAAACTAAATATTGTGGGTTGGCCAAATAGGTCGGGGGATCACATAGGGACACTCCACTGAACCTATGGTAAAGTGCTTGTACAAGGTACAAGGGAAGAAATTACAACGATGATGGGGAAGGAGAGAAATTAGGAAAGGAAGGTTGTTGTTGTGAGTAGGCCCATTGCAGAATTCACACCCAATAACTGGAGTAGTTCAACATTTAATAATGACGAAAGCAACAATGAAGCTATTTAGTGAGAAGAAAAAACTCATATACAAATTTCTTAGACTCATTTATCAAATATACAAAGATCTTTTGGGATCACTATGCTTGGAAAGTGCATAAGAAATAAATAAAAGAAAAATAGGAAAAGGAGAATAGAAGAAATGTAACTTTATTTCATGTGTATTAATGACACAAAGTCCACCAACAAATCACAATCCACTATTGCTACAAAGAACTAAAATTTTAGGATATTTTGGAATGGAGAGGCCATCCCACTTTATAGAAATGTGAACTGACTCTTCTCCTACCCCCAACATATTGTTCATAGTCTCATTCAACTTGTGACTTTTTACCTTCCTAGGAAGTTAGAAATAAGTTCTCTTTTTATAAATCAAAGGGACTTTTACAATGTAATTTTATACAGTCACTTAAATGAATGAGACAAAAAACATTGATTACACCCAATGGAGAATTAGAAATGGGGAGAAGGGAGAGGGAGAAAGAGAGAAGAAGGGTGAGGTTGTCACATCTGATGAAGAGGATCCTTGTGATAAAGAATTTACCGATGACGATCACAATCTCCTCAACTAACCCCTTGTAACCTGTAGCCAAGTTAGAAATTGAAAGCTATATATTTCAAAAAGTATCAAAGTAAATGATGACTATAAATCAAGATGTTTTGGATTTTTAGATCATGGAAATCTACATGGTTAGAAAAATGGAGAACAAAAAGTTAGTCGATTCTTGTTTTCGGGTACCTGATACATACAGATTGCAGAATAACACAACAAGAAACAAAACAAAAAGAAACAAACCAACATGCGAATACCAATGGATCCCAAAATGGATGCATGAAAGAGGTTATTAATACATGTGATAAAAATATAAATGCCAGATGAACGACTCCCCTTTAAGAGGTTCATGACATGGCAAATAGAGTGTCCATCGCTATTAAAACCTGCATAGACACCATAATACACCACAAAGCAATAATATCTCCCACAACGTAAACGTTAGTCAAAGAATGCCTTATGGAATAGAAAATGAAAGAATAACAACAAATACCAGTAGGGAAATGATGGATAAAACAATGAGTTGTGAGACTAAAAATAATAAATCGTGGGTAAGTTCCACCGGGCGTACCAGAATGCGAGGTAGGAAAATACACTAATAACATGAAAGTAAAGCAACTAGCTAGATATCTTCCCCTTCATAATTCCTTATCAAACCTTAGAATGGGAAATGAAGTGTGGATGATCCCCAATTGTGTGAAATGTAGGTTCTTCCCTCGAACCGAAGCAATGCCTTCTCTGTAATAAGATTTAATTACTTTACACCAATGGATAAAGGGGATAATGGATTTGGGATGATCAAAATGGGGCTATTTGGGAATTAGGATGAGGTGGATGGATGTTTTATGCTCAAAGGATGCAAGAACTTTGACATGATATTCAAGCTTATTATGAAAGAGGGGGGGTGAGGCTTTATTTATAGCCTAGAAGTGGGATTAATTTGGGGTTTTAGAGTAATCATGATTATGGAAAGTAAGCATGATTAGGTGAGTGGGAGACATGAGGAATGACCCATAATTAAAGTTGAATATTTAATTTGAGATTGGGGGGAAATGGGGAACATTTTACATGTGGGGAAGATTGGGTTTAATTTAGGGGTTGAAACCGATTAATTAATCAATTAACATCGATTAATTCAATGTGCATTTTTGTGGGAAATAAAATGGTGAAATTTATTGATTTAGGATAGGTGTGAAATTGGGGTGTCTACATCTATCATCACTCATATTTAGTTCACTTCATCATGACATTATACTTTTCGCTACATTACATGGATCAACACGCTGATCCATGGTTTGTCATGCTATTTGGTTCTTTTGGCACACTTTTACTACCACATCTATGTGTTCTACTACAACATGGGCTTATCCAGATTTCTCTCAGGTACACATCTCTATCTACTTTATGTTATCGAGCTTTCCGCTCACCAACATAAAGTGGGGGAAAATGTAGCCACAAAATCATGCACTTACTATTAAAATTATACCATTTTAATTGTCTCATCTGGTGTGTATTTTGTATACCCTCTTACCTGTTATCTCTATTATTCTGTCAGACATTTCCACTTGAACTTAAACTTATGACACTGATATATTAATTAATATAAATATTACTAGGTTACTCTATTTCATGGATTTTGAATGTGTATGTTAATCTCTTTGATACAATGAATGATTATTAGTGCTTTTTCTGAATGCCATACTTATTTGTAAGAAGTTTTTATATGTTTCCACTAACATGCAGCCAAATAAACTATGTCACAATGCAAGGGGACTCATCAACAACTGGCATGCAACTGGGACTCGGATCGCAACAAGGCACATGCAGCCAAAGGAAGAACACACACATACAAAGACCGTGATTGTGGAAAACTTAATCAACAAGGATGCTTCACCTAGGTTTGTACATGTCAATAAAGAAGTAGTTATGATAAACAAGAGTGGATCTCAAGCCAATGCCTAACTATGCTCTGCAACTACAACTATGGAATTAGTTGATTTAATTTGATAACTGGTTGTTTGAATGAACATTTAGTTATGTGGTTGTATTAGAACACCTTTCTCAGTTCTGATTGCATGCATAAGAATCTATGGATTCCTTGGTAGTGATATTTTACTTAATCAAAATGTAACTATTAATTTGAAAGAGTCTCTTTACATCTCTGCTGATTATAAAGAGAGTGGCGAGACTGTAGTGGATATCGATCCATAGTCAAGGAATTGTTGTAAGTTTAAATTTGAATCTTCATGTTGATGAATAAAATCTGAGTTATATCATTTTTCTATAGACACAAACCTTAGGAAAGGTTAACACCCAAGGCAGGGCCCACTTGTGGTTGCTAAACCCTTTTCTTTCTGTTTGATGTTTTAGTTCCTTGCATACATAGATTAGAATTGCAGCAGTTCATTCTTTCACTTATGTTATGTTTTTATTTGCTTATTACCTTAGCTGTAGAATTCCTTTCATCTGCAACGTATTTTATCTTTTTAGCATTATGTTTTTCATTTTTGTGACAAAAATATTTTATTTTATACCTCGTAAGCACCTGTAACTGTGTATACAACACTGGCAAAGTTGAAATTTTATGTCCCTAGGTCTGATGAATAAATGAATGTGGATTAGTGAACAACATACTAATTGTTGCTAATTAATTTGCACCACCATTTTTGGTGCCTTTTTTGGGGACACTGCCAAGTTATTAGGTTTTTGTGAGGGTTTTTCATTCCTTAGAAGCAGTCTAGGTTTTAGGAATTTACCTCAAATTAAACCCCCCAACTAATTACCATTGAATGAGTTGAGTAGTTGATGCATGCACCGTCCAAGGGATGCCCATGGTAGATTTTTACCTAATCCACAAGTAACACAAATCTCTTCATTTACCTCTGAAGATTCTGAATAAGAAACCTCTGCCTCAGTTTACTTTTTGAAGACAATCCTCCAAGTGACAGTTCTGTAGCTGCTCTTAAGTAGCTAGGGATGGACAGAAAGAGGTAGATCAAAATGCTCAAAATGGGGAAACCACCTTTGAAGTTCCCCATCACTGACAAAAATGTCAGCTACTGGTATGAAGAAAATTTCTCCATCAACCTTTCCAAATTTCCATGGAGCTATGTCAAAAGATCCAGACACCTTTCTCTTTGAGTTTGATGTTTTCTGCATGAGCTATGATTATACCACTAATACACATAAATTGAAATTGTTTCCTGCAACACTTAAATATGCAGCTTTAAGGTGGTTCATGGGATTGGGAAGGAATGTTGTTACTACATGGGCACAAATGAAGGATAAGTTCCTCAATAAGTACCAAGACTATTGCAGACCAAGCAGCAGAGGAGGTGATGAAATCTACAAAATGCAACAAAAAGAGGATGAACCATTAGAGGATTATTTGGAACGGTTCATGTTCTGCATGTTCAGAAGTCAAAACATACCACTGACATACCACCTAACTCCCTCAAATTACTCTTTTTGAAGGGACTCAGTGATGAAGACATGGATGCTCTGGATTTGATAGGAGCAGGAGATATTTCAAAGGCTAGTTTTGAAGAGATATGTGATGCCTGTAAAAACTATTCAAAAGCTACCATGAAAAGAGTAAGGAATGTAAGATCAAGAGGTGGATTATCTACCAAAACAATGGGGGACATCTCTAAGTCTGAGATTGTTAGCATGTTCAAAAACATGAAGCAAGATATTGTTAATGACATGGTTAATAAATTGGATGCTCTACACGCCAAAAAGAAGAAAGAAGATGCAGAAACAACACTCACAAAGTACTTCCATTCATGTAGAAGGAAGAAATTATACTGTAGATGTAAAGAATTGGCCAACATTTCTCAAGAAAGAGAGGCTTCACCTGATTTCAAAATGTTGGAGATAGAAGATGGGCAATTTTTATATGTTGCTCAAAGGAAACCATGGCCACCAAGGCAAGGAGGTATGACACAAGACCCTATGCATTCATTTCAAAATTGGTCTAATAATTCATATATGCAGCCCCCACCTTGGGCTAACCCTCAAGGATGGGCCCCATATCCTAACCAATACCAACAACAATGGAAACCTCCATACCAAGGCCAACCACAAGAAAAATGGCAACAACCTCCCCAATCATGGCAACATCCATGGAGGGGAAAATATGGAATAACCCACCTCCTAATTACCATCAAGATTATCAACAACCTCCTTATCAGTAACAACAACAAGATCTGATGCCTAATCCCCAATCAGGCTCCCAACCAAAAGCTACACAACTACCTTCTCAACCAACACCTAATCCTAACAATACAATTGCTCAACCAACCTATTCCACTGAACCAGCTCAATACCCTACTTATTCTGTTGATATAAACAATATCCATCTTCACTCAGGAAGATCACTTCCTTCACCAGCTGGACCTACCATTACTGAAATTGCAGAAGAACCACAGTTGTTGCATGATGACCTGCAACAAGGACAGAAGAGGCTGCAGGGTGATCCGTAACAACCTGCACAAAACTATAGTAAGCGTAAAACATAGGATAATGAGCCACCATTTCCTGAAAGGTTACAAGAAAAGAAGACTGACCTCATATCAGAATCTGATTCTGACTTTTTCAATCAACTTAAAGACATTTGTGTCAAAATACCATTGATACAAGCTATTAAAGATGTGCCCATCTACAATAAGCTAGTTAAGGACCTATGCATTAAGAAGCTAGGAAGGAAGAGGAAAGACCCATCTACTATACAGGTCATTGGGAAATTAGCTGATATTATGCTTGGGAACTCAGTTCTGTGCAAGTATATTGATCCAGGTAGTCCTCTAGTAAATATCACAATCAATGGTACAATGATAAAAAATACACTGATTGACCTGGGGGAAAAAATAAATGTAATGAAAAAACAAATCATGGATGATTTGAAATTGGAAGGATTAAGACCAACAACCATAGTCTTGCAGCTTGTAGACAGATCCATAGTAAATCCTGAAGGAGTTTTGGAGGATGTGGTAGTAGTGGTAGACTCCTAGGAGTACCTTGTTGACTTCATTGTTCTCTAGCCAAAAATGAGCTTAGGGGGATATCCTATCATCCTAGGAAGACCATGGTTAGCAACTGATGATGCATTCATTGGATGAAAATATGGAAATATGATCATCTCCAATGGAAGTGGCACCAAAAATATTATGCTCTACCCCCTGCACAACCATTCAATGAAGAAGATCAAACCGTTTGGGTGGAAGAACCAGAAGAAGATCAAAGTTCAGTTCAGCAACTCATGATGCTAGAGAAGTCATGCATAATAGAAGGACATGAGGAGGATGTTGTTCTTTCAAACATTCTATAGAATAATTATGGTAAGAATGAAGAAGAAGATGGAAAATTGCAATGCATAAGTTTCCCTAGAAATCAAATCTCGCCACAACAAAGTACTAAGAATGTTACAGCTAAGAAATGCATCCTACACCAACTTCTTCCACATGATTGTATCTTGAATTCTATAAGTAGCAACATATGCTCCATGACTGATCTTTCCAAGCAAGTGGATATTACACCTGGCAAGCCACTCAATGTGAACAAAACATTAAGCATGCAACAAGAGCAACTGTTAGTTGCACTTCTCAAAAAGCACAGGACAACATTTGCATGGGATTATGGAGACATGCATGGAATCCATCCTAAACTATGTACTCATAAGATTTACATCAAGGACAATTACAAGCCAATAAGACAACCAAAAAGGATAATGAACCCAACAGTGAGGGATAGTGAAGGGTGAACTAAAGAAATTATGGATGCTTGTTTCATATATCCAATTTTAGATAGTTGATGGGTGTCACCACTTGTTATTGTCCCTAAAAAGAATGGAAAATGGAGAATTTGTGTAGCCTATAGGGACCTGAATGCATCAACTAAGAAAGATCATTTCCCACTTCCTTTTATTGATCAGGTACTTGACACTCTTATTGGAAAGAAGTATTTCTCTTTCCTAGACAGTTACAGTGGCTACAACCAAATTCAGATTGCACCAAAGGATCAAGACAAGACCACATTCACATGCCCATGGGGAACTTTTGCATACTATGTTCTTCCCTTTGGTCTATGTAATGCACCTGCCACATTTTAGAGGGTAGTGCATATCATCTTATCAAATTTAACCAATGATTGCATTGAGGTATATATGGATGATTTCACAGTCCATGGAAGTAATTTTGATGAAGCAATGAAGAACTTAGACAAGGCTCTCAAGAGATGTAAGGAGAATAATTTGTCCATAAGCAATGAAAAATGTTATATGATGATGTTTGAGGGGACAATGTTAGGTCATTACTTATCATATACTGGGATCCAGGTAGATATAACAAAAATATCAGTGATTATAAATTTTCCAATTGCCAACTCCTAAAAAGCATAAGGATGTAAGGAGCTTCTTGGGCCATGCTGGGTATTACAGAAGATTCATTCAATATTTCAGCAGAATTGCAGCACCATTAATTTTTTTATTGGGAAAGGATGTTGCATTTGTATGGATAGAGAAATGTGAGACTACATTCTAAACTTTTAAGTAAATGCTAACTTTAGCACTTGTTCTGAGAGGACCATATTTGATTTTACCATTCCATATACACATTGATGCCTCAGATCATGCTATTGGTGCTATTTTAGGATAGAAATATGGGATACTCAATTATACAATCTATTATGTGAGTCAGAACATGCAACATGTTGAGCTTAACTACATGGTCACTGAGAAGGAATTCTTATCCGTTATATACGCCATCAATAAGTTCAGGAACTATATCACGGGATATCCAATTTGTATCCATACAGATCATGTTTCCATTAAATATTTGATCAAAAAACTAGTTGAAAGTAATAGGACAATCAGATGGTTGTTGCTCTTACAAGAGTTTGATGTAACAATTGTTGATAAGCCTTGGAAAGACAATGTTGTAGAATATTTTCTCTCACGAATGGAAAATAATAATGAGAAACTATTAGTGGATAATTCTTTCCCAGATGAGCACTTGTTTTCCATTTCCACCAAGACACCCTGGTATGCTGATATAGACACCTCCACACTATCTATATTCTGAAAAGAAATATATTATAGATAAAAGTGTGAATTTTTCTTGGATAGTTGGTTTCCTATTCCACACAGGGTAAGATAATGTTATGAGAAGGTATATTGATGATGAGGAAATTTATGATCAAGTGGCAGGTTTTTCATAACATAGAAGTGCTACAAAAATAAAGGATCAAGTGGCATGTCAGGTTCATCAAAACAAAGCAATTTCAAGAAGGTGATTGGACACTTCTCTTTGACTCTAAATATAAGGACCACATGGTAAAACTTAGAATAAGGTGGCTCGGTCCATATGAGATTGAGAAAATCTTTCCCAATTTAGCTATAAGACTCACCACCATTAATCCTGTGAGATTTAAATTCCTAGTAAATGGTCATAGATTGAGGCTATACAAGAAACCAGCTGATAAGAACACCTTCATCCAATAATTTAGAGGATGTCAAAGTAGGATGGAAATGAGAATATCAGAATTGAGAACCTTCTGGTTCATCTTCTGAAACTTTCAAGGAATGAGATCTTCAATGGCCTTTGGTTATCTAGCTTGTTGGGTACCCCAGGGAGGAATAAAAGTGATGTGATCGGCCTACATGGTGATCAACACCACTCATTAACATGTTTTTTATTAGCATTTCTATTTTATAGGATTTGGAGTATTTGTAACAAGATATGCATAATCTCTAATAAAAAGAGATGATGCAAATACTAGAACGTCCACTCACAGCAACATGCAGTCAAAACCTTGTTTTACTTTCCTTTTTGATAAACCGTGATTGTATGAAGAATCAAGAGCCCATTTGAATGAGCAAAAAAAGATGAAGATAGTTAGCACCGGAAAAATTCAATCTTCCCTCTCTGGGAATTAATTGAATTCATTATGGAGTTTATTCTACACAATAAAACATGCAACAATTGGGCCTATAATAACACTACTTACAGCCACACAGTACCTCAACATACAACCTTGTGAATGCATCTAAGGGTGCAGACTCCAATAAGGCACATGTCACATTCATATGATGTATACCTTGAGTTAAGTGCCCTCGATTTCCTTTAATAGAGTATCACTAGAATAATTAGATTTAATTAATATATATGCCAAGTTGTCAAATAAACTTTATTGCCCATAATGTTTTACCACCTTTTTCAATGTGACATGTCTCCCACATCATTCCATGCCATCACTTCACACGGGGACATCCTTCAATTCAAATTAATGCTACCTTTTCAAGTTGCATGCAAGTTTGGTCACAAATTTCGAAAAGTCAGAAAACTTGGTTCTTCAGTTCATTCGAATGTTGTATAATCAATTCCAATCAAAGGAATTCTTGCCTGCTAGAATTTGTAAAACTTACAAAACCTAACAATGGGTCGATACTTGATAAGAAATGAACTAATAGACTATTCACAGTCCAATGGAATCAACCAAAAATTCTACAATATTTTCACGATAATGGTTAGATGGATTATATCAATAAGTTCCAAGATTTCAACGAGTCAATTGTCACAAAATTTACCAACAGCTTCAATGAAAGATAGACACCAGTCAAGGGTTTGCAAGTTAAGGCTAATGATGAAATATTGGCCGCAGTAACTGGTCTACTAATAGAAGGCGAGATGTATCCTAAAAAATCTAATCCAAAGGAAGCTCAAACAAAATTTGTAGACGAGGATGAAAACTTTATGGCAGATAGACAAGGTACTCTGTTAACTCATTTAAAACCTTTCTGAGAAAATGTTTCCAATTATATCATAAAATATTTTACCTATGATGGTCAATATTCATGATTGAATACTGTCCATTTTAAACTACTAAATCACTTGAAAAGTGACAAGCATGTGAATGAACCAAATTTATTACATGAGAGTTTAAAGAAGATGAGTAGAGAGTCACAAATGGGAAGGTCTGCCATGTCTCACCATTGTCTTGTCATGTTAGTTGTAAAGCATGCATTAGCAACTAAACATCCTAAATTGAATTGGGGAGACTTTGCAAGAGAAAAGGATATTAATGATCTATTAGGGAAGGGTAAGAACAAGAGAAGAATCTCAGCTAGTTCTTCTATGCTTCCACAGAAAACCTTAGTTTTAGAAAACCATACTCCTGTAAAAACCCCTATTCTTTCAACAACTTCCATACCTTCTGAAGAACCTGTCCATGAAGAACCTCCATTTCCAGAGCAAAGCCCTAGCCCGATATCTCTTGACATGGTTCTAGTTGCTGAAGCACTACTTAATATATCAACCCCAGAGTCTTCTTCCTCCAAAGGAAAGAGGAAGTCTTCCAACAAAACCTTTGAGCCACCAAGGAGATCTCATAGACTTAAAACTAAAAATCTAAAAAATTCAAAGTTTGGATGAAACATTCAAATCTCCCTGGATAGTGATGAGGAGGGGACAGAGAAGACTGAGGAAGCCATTCCAATGGAAGTTAAGCAGGAAGTTCTTATAGTCACAAATGTAGACATAACCATGGACGAACAGACCAGTGAAGTAGAAAAGAAAAAGGAGGAAGAATTAGGTGAACAACCTGATAATGAGTTCCCTACTAAATTAATTGAGGTTCAAATAGAGTTTTTTCATGCCAGTGAAACTCATATGCAACATGAAGAAGAGGTGATAGTTGAAGAAATTGAAGTTTTAACCAATGATCATAGAAGCCCTAAGGAAACAAAGACTTCTCATGCACAACATGAAGAGGATATAATAAGTAAGTAAATTAAGGAAGCAACAAGTACAGCTACAGATGATGAAGAGAAGCTTAAGGAAGTATCATCATAAATAATACATGCACTGCAGGCCAATGCCATGGATACTGAAGCCAGTTTACCACTTGATATAAAAGATACAATTAAAAATATTTTTCAGAACCTTGAGCTCGAAAATTTCTCCAGAATCCAGTGAGCCAATGCACATAGATAGCCCCCCAATTGCTCATGTAGCCCTCGAACTGGTGTCTCAACCATCTAACCTACAACCACAAGTTGTCATACAATAATTTTTGAAAGAGCCTCCTAGGCTAGTCTGTAGAAATATGGCAAAACAAACCAATTTAGAATATTCAGTTTAGAAGTTTGAGAATTATTATAACAAGCTGCAGAGAAGGTGGGAACGAGAAAAGGAAGAGTTACTCTTCCAACATCAACGTGATTTGGAGGAAAAAGATAGGCAGCTAAGGGCCAAAGAAAATGAGATTGGAAGGCTTAAAAAGAAACAAGAAGATGCAATACATGTAACAAATGAAATTTTCAAGTGTAGACCACCATCAAGGATTTATTTTGTATTCCTAAAGGAACACATGTTGCAATTAAAATACACTTGTATCAATAATGACATGCCAATAATATCAGTGGAGCTAGACCATTCTTAAAAATATATTTGAAAATGCCCCATGAAAGCCAGTTACTACTTTGTGAACTATATATGTTCAATTATGTTTTAGAACATGACAGAGACTAGATCCCTATTCTTTACATTAAGGATGTGCAAGTTTGGGCACTGTGTTCTTATTTCAACAATGAGCTATACCAGGAAAAATAGATGGTCGAATACAAACAATCATGCACAAAACAACCACTGATCATCCGAGCAGAGGCAGGTAATGCCAATGCAATGATAGAAGAATATGGTAAATTTATGAAGGAACAAAAAATAAAACAAAGGGTATATAGTATGAGAGAAGAAGTCCATGATGAGTTCAGAGATCACATTAGGTTTAATGGTGCAAAATTAATACAGGCATGCAGAAGGAGATGAGAAGAAATATCACTAGAGATGAAGATAAAAGAAATGCATTCACACCCAAACATTATCCCAAATTTCTAGAGAATCAATCCATATATTGAGGTAGTAAAGGGATGTGGAAAAACTTGGTTCCCTATTGGATACTATCCACGTATTTCCACTATCCAGTACCTCATTGGTCTAGGGATAAAGAACTAAATGAGGAATTAAAGGAACGGATAATGAAACGGTATAGGAGGAATGCATGTTATTTCTTTACTGAACTAGAGGGAACATCCATACCAATTGACTTCAAGTAACTGTGCAACATCATCCGAGTGGACCCCAAGAAAGCAAATGATAAATAGTAAAATCTTGAATGAGCTCATTCAAGAAGTTAAGTATGGGGGTGTGACAAGACCCTCTAATTACTATTTTAGTTATCTCATATGCTGTGTATTTTAGATACCCTCGTACTTGTTATCCTTGTTATCCTGTCAGACATTTCCACTTGAACTTAAACTTATGGAACTTATATATTAATTAGTATAACTATTACTAAGTTTCTCTATTTCATAGATTTTGAACGTGCACATTAATCTCTTTGATGCAATGAATGATTATTAGTGCTTTGTATGAATGTCATACTTATTTCCACGAAGTTGTTATATGTTGTCTCTAACATGCATCCAAATAAACTCTGTCACAATGCAAGGTGACTCATCCGTAACGACTGGGAACAAAGGAAAACACACACCCATAAAAATATGTAATTGTGGAAAACGTGATCAACGAGGATGCTTCATATGAGTTTTCACATTTCAATAAAGAATCAATTATGATAAACAAGAGCAGATCTCATGCCAATACCTAACTATGCTCAACAAATACAACTGTGGAATTAATTGATTTAACTTGATAACTAGTTGTTTGAATGAATAGTTAGTTATGTGGTTATATTGGAATGCCTTTCTTCAGTTCTAAATTACATGCATAAGAACCTATGGATTCCTTTGTAGTGATTTGGTACTTAGTCAAAATGTAACTATTAGTTGAAGGAGTCTATTCACGTATTTGTTGAATATAAAGAGAATGACGAGACTACATTAGATATATATACATAGTCAAGGAATTGTTGTAAGTTTAATTCTGAATCTTCACCCTGATGAATAAAATCTGTTTTCTATCATTTTGTTGTAGAAACAAGCCTTATCAAAGGTTAGACCCTAAGGCAAGGCCCACTTATGGTTGTTGAACCCCCTTTTCTATCTCTTTTTTGTTTTAGTTCCTTGCATGTATAGATTAGAATTGTAGTAGTTCATTCCTTCACTTATGTTATACTTTTATATGCTTATTACCTAGTTGTAGAATCCCTTTTCATCTGCAACGTAGTTTATCTTTTTAGCATTATGTTTTTCATTTTCATGACAATAGTATTTTAGTTTATACCTCGTAACCACTTGTAACTGTATATACAGCACTGACAGAGTTGAAAATTTATGTCCCTAGTTCTGATGAATAAATGATTGTGGATTAGTGGACAACATGCTAATTGCTGCAAATTAATTTGCACCACCAATAAACATAGCATACTCACTATTTTATGGGTGCACTATCTACTATCAAGGGCTAGCTATCTACTAAGGCAACAGACTACATTTGGGCATCATTACATCACACACATTACATATGAACGGTTGTATTAATTCTATTCCATCCACCATTTGCATTTTACATTAAGTTATTACCCCCTATCTTTGCGTCATTGACGTTAGGGCACCCTAGGCACACAATTGCACACACAAGCACATATAACTACATTGGGTCTGGAATGTAGTGCATCGCTTAGTTATAAGTCCACCATTGTGGTAGATACAGTTAGTCTAACCCTTTCATATATATCTTTCTTTTTTAGGATGCTTTGTATGGGGATTTGCAGGTAACTATTCATTGTAGCTTTACGATGTCATCAACAAGGATATTACGACACTCACGTGACAAAGGTCCAAATATTGCTATGATCTAGCGACAGCATCAAACTCAGATCCTAAGTTACTTGATAGACCAAAGCTCTCGTACTACAGATCAAGGCGCCCCCGGGTGCCCCAGTCGTCCTCCAAGTGCCCCAATCTGGGAAAATAACTATCTGCTGCAAATTTTTGGGTTGTTTAGTCACACTGTACTTCATCCCCACATCATTATGTTTGGTCCCAACACACAACGAGGTAATCCATTTACAGATTAGTACCTTAACCATTCTATTTCATTTATTCGATTTCATTTAAATGTCAAAACAAAAATATTTAGCATCAACATTTCAGTTCATATCATTTGCTTCATTTATGTACCTACTTAGATTAACTTAGAACTAGAAGCCTCTCCACCAACGTGGTGCCGTTGTTCGTTGCCTTGATACCTCTCAACCTACCTCTGCAATAGAGTAATATCCACAGCTTGTTCGGAACATTGACACTGCACATCCATGTATCGTACAAACACATCTTGTGCCAAGGGACCACCACCTACTACCTCTTGGGCTCGTCGAGTCTCCTTGTGTGCCTCATCCCTCTCACCTAGAAATAAAGTGTGTGTCATCATTGTTATGGCCAATGACTCAAATAAATGGGCATGCTCACCTGCTCTCTTGTCTAGTCACTCAAGTATACCTCAACCAAGTACATCAGTCGACACGTTCCATGTCAATGTGTGGATAGACGTGTTTACTATCAAGGACCAATATGCATCACCTACAAAACAAATAACACACTGTGTTAGATAACCATTATTATCACATAATCCAAAAAAAACATACAAAACATATCTATCTATAGGTACTCACGCTCAACTATGGTTGATGCTACATTTTCTGGGGAATGAGCTTCCCCCTCTCCTCCTCCTCCATGTGGTAAATCCGTTGGACTTGTAAATAATGGAAACAAGAATATCCACTGATTTACTACCCACCATGTGCAGTACTCCCCCGTACACACTACATTGTCTAAATCTATTGGCTCTATTGTCGTGTCTACCTCATCTGGCCTTAACGGTACTAGCTGCTCTGTTGTGGGACCTGGTCTAGCTCTGACCCTCTTATGTGCTCTGATGGCTCTCAACCATATATATGGATCTGGGGGCATGTCTTGAGCCATACTAAACTGTCGTGATACTTGTTCTACCTAAAAATGGTTGGCCATACCTGGGAATTGATCCTCCAACCACATAAATCTCTGAATACACCACAACTCTACAGTATCCTCGGGCCATCCTCCATAGTCACAATATGGCCTCCATGTAACTACCTCGGGCCCCATCCTATCTATCAGTTCCTTATAGGTATTTGTATCCAGCCTACGCCCATGAATATTAATCCACCTCCTCACATATATCTCTAGTCTAGCCCACTCTCCTCGTGGACCTCAAACTGGTATACACACAACTATATGCTCATAAGCCCACACATGGAATAGTGTGATGGCTCCTATCCCACCACCGTGCTCATCATGAGTAAATAGATATAGATCTTTGTATAAGTGGGCCAACACACACCATGCCCATGTGTATCTAATAATATCCTCCTCTATCTGCCAATATATATTATGCATCTTATACAAGATGCCTACACCTCCTCCCTCCACTATTATAGATGACACGATCACAAATGTTATGAACTTCCACAAGCACGGAACCATAAACCGTAAGACAACATCCAAGCTGATATGGGCCTTAACAGGTACTTGAGTCCCAACAAAATACCATCTAGTAACTCACATCTACCTCTCTATATCCTCTAATGGAATAACATGTACTCTCTCTAACAACCGACAACCCTAATATATGATACACATCCTCCAAAGTAACAATCATCTCCCCCGTAGGAAACCAAAAATGTACACGTATCCACACACCATATCTTGCATAATGTAGTCAACATAGGCATATTGTAGGGAAAATCCCCCATCCATGCTATGTGACACAGGCCGACAAGGTCCATCACATCCCAATCATCATCTAACAAGCCCAATCTAAGCAAAGTACTCATGTCATGCCCACCGCGAAACTCCCTCGAGTGAATGTCCCTATGCACACCACAAAATGACCAAAAACACCATGTTAAAATGATATATAAGTCCAAATGCACTCGCTCATCACACTACTATACATTACAAATTATATTCCAGACCAAATACATACATTCTCGATCAGGGCACCCAGATGTAGGATGAGGGCGCCCAAGAGTAAGACACTAGCACCCGGTTCTAGGTTCTCCTGTCTTAGCGGTCACTAATGCCCTCACCGCTATTTTCCAGGTCTCAAATGCTGAGAAAATTAAAAATATCAGATTTTCAAAGATTCAACCGAGAAAACTAATACACCATGCATTTTTCAAAAATTAACACACATACAAACTTCGTGGTCATATGTGACGCTACGACAGTCGCCACAATCTTAATCCAACTAAGACGTGCTGCTCTCAATTATGGCATCTTCCCTGACTAAGAGCTCACTATCGCAATCACACAAAATACAAATGAACTGATTAAGCACTCTTTCACTTCACTACTTATAGTTACTTTTTCCTCACCTACTTTACTATAGTCATTATTTCACACGTATTAACACAATTAATACACACCACACCATTTTTGCCATATCTTGAGTTTTTCTACCCTGATTTACACCACGTTTGTAACATTATTTTTAGAATCATGCATTCTATAATTTTAGTGTTCTAATATGCTGATAGATATACATGCATGGTGTGAGCTTGAGAAATACCACATAGTGAGGCATGGACTATCCACATGGTATTTGAGTCATGAATGTCCAACACAATATGTTTTATGTGGAATGCAGCGTAGCATTACATAAGTATGTAAGGGTGTGTGAAGATGTTTTAGATCTAGTGTACATTATTAAAAAAATATATAGGTTGTGTGGGTTACACTAGCATTTGTGACATTGCACAAAATGTAAAATGTTCGTTGATGTTTTTCTTTAATTTTATATGTACCACATCAAGATAATTGATTCTTATGGAAGTTCCATTAAAATGGTATGATTACATAAAGGTTTATATAGAAATTATCTCATTATAATCCCTTAATTTCATGTGGTACACTGGAGTGCGCTAGTTGAGTGGAACATCAAACAAGGAATGTTGGATATGGGGTAACCCACTTGGATGATGCAAGTAAAATTGGAGTAGTGTAGTGTTTCTCACATTGTGAGGAGATGTAGACACTTAAAATTTGTAATCTATCCTTTGAAACTACCGATCTTGACATTGCACAATTGCAGTACAAATACATTCTCCTCACTCTTGCTTAGCACACCTTGATGGTTGTTCAGTTATTTACTTTTCTTTGCACACCTATATGTCATCAGTTTTTAAGGTTTAACAACATAAAACACATCTACAAACATCTATCCTATGACTCATAATTTCAAAATTATCTTTTCTCCGTCCGGTCCAAAAACATTAGTTTCAGTCGTGATGTAGATCTATATCTTGACCTTGTCATACGATTTTGGACCGACACATTTTGAAATTAAAATTTCAAATCCATCATCTCCATATGGATTAATATTCCCCCCTAGTTGGCATTTCATGACATTTTAAACTTTGAAAGCATATGTAAGCAAGTAAATCATACCTCATTTATAGACCCGACACTTTAAGAACTCCTCATATAAAAAAATTCACAAAAGACACTCCAAACTCCCAAAACTATGAAATAAATCATGCACATCCATTAGGGAAGAACTCTCTACATGTATGAGGTATCCTTCCAGGTTTAGGAGTCTCCATATTCTCTCAATAAGCAAGAAACATGACCCTTCCCAAGTATTTGAGAAAGTGTGAAACTCAAGTTGAAGCATTGTTAAAACATGGTTACCAAGTTTTGATTGCACTACAGTAGTTATCACATGTTAGGAGAATGACGTGCGGTTTGATCCCTCTTCGAAGTAGTGGTGAAATCGTTGATGCACAAGGGTCCCACAACCTACCTAACTTTATTTTACAGGAACTTCTTCTTGCACAAAAAGGGTTCTAGGGTTTTACTAGAGCTTATAAATCCATTCTGAGGGTGAGTGAAGAAGAATGACAGAAAACAACACTCATTTCCAAGTAGGTGAATCAATCAAGAATTTTCAGACCCTTATTCCAAGTAGGTCCAATACCATACATAAGGGTCATGATTGTATGAGCACTTTGGACCTAGTTGTATGGTTTTTAAAAATGTAGCTTCAGTTTCCAGTTTTTGCAATGAATAACTTCTAGTTCTAGATCAACCTATTCCAACATTTAGATCACCCAAATTCTCCTAGATCCACAAAAAATTAGCTAAGTTAAATTATCCTTTGTGATTTTGATAGTTACTAGATCAAAAATCACTTTAAAAAGTGTTATTTTGATTTATGCAATTAATGTTAGAAGTTAATTAAATCATATTATCTACATGTTACATTATTTCATACTTTTTACATATGTTTAAGTTAAATAATCTAAAACTTAAAAGTGAAATTATTTAGTGAACCCGACTTCTAATCAAACATCATAACTTTAAGGTTTTATTCCTTAGTTGTATCATGACGCTTCCCGTTAAATTCTATGATCTTTATCTTTGGCCCATGGTTCCTCAGTCATCTACTAGAAGGGGCTACTATCTCTCTCACTAGGTTCATGTTCATATTATGCATTTGAATGAAGGTCCATAAGTTGACCCCGCTTGTTATATGGATGATACCTTTCCTATAATTTGAGATCACTCTTATTATTACTAATCATCCACCTCAATTTTTTTCTACTATAGTCAATGTGGTAACCACACCAAACAATAAATAACCTATTAGGGGAAATCCACCTTTGAATCCCCCACCCTCTACTCCTATGCCTAAATCTAATGTTCCATCTAAAGGGCATGATTTAATTTAATAATTCAAAAATACCCCTGATAAGACCTTTATATTTGATTTACTTAAAAAATCCCTTGTTTACAAAGACATATTACAAGATAATTTAGACTCTTTCAAATTAGCTAATGATGCCCATCTCGTTGCCTTTTCTTCTCTCATGGATACATTCAAGGCACTTGATAAGGCTATTACTTTTACTTTATCTGATATCCTACCTAATTTTGATATGAATCGTTGTATGCCTTTATTCATTACTACATACATTTAATGATTGTTTCTTAAAAAGATTTTAATAAACAATGGATTGAGCCTCAACATATGTCCTAAATCAATGCTTGAAAAGATGGGCTTTTCTCCTCTTGCAATTAATCATTCTCCCACTACCGTGTAAGGCTTTTATGACATCACACGTTCTACACTTGGCACCATCACTTTTGACCTACTTGTTGGTCCTAAGACATCACCCACTACATTTCACATTATGGACACCAATTTGTAATGTAGATTACTTTTGGGTTGTCCTTGGCTCCATGATATGTAAGCTATCTCCTATACTTTCCATCATTACATCAAGTTTTTACATAATGGCATTGATTTTACTGTCTATGTTGATCATAATCCCTATCAATATTATAAGGTAAATATGTATAATCCACAAACACCTTTGGTCACTCCCCTACCATATCCTATTCCTATGGACAAGCTAGATACATATATTGTTGGTGAGACTAGTGCTCATATTGAGCATTTATTGGATATACCTCCACCTATTGAATTGTAGACCAACATTCCTCTTACAGATCCACTGACATATTCCATCCCTAACACACCACCATTTGATATTTCTAATCTATTAGATGGTGTTACACAACATCCTGATGCACCTGAATACGCTATCGATAGTGATGATGATACAACCACACTCATGGATGATAATTTATGAAAAAATCAATTCTAATCCTATCAATGTAAATGAATCTATGTTTTATAATTTATTTTATCCTATAGGCCTGAACATTATCGGCTCAAAGACACTTTCTGTAGTGCTAGTAGATCGTCTCCTCCTGATCATATTGACTCTAGCAATACACACATTAATCCCATGGCCAACACAATCAACACTCCAAATGTTTCACCTCATGTTACATCTATTACAATCCCACCTCATCTTGATACCCCAAATGAATTAGTTTCCATGTTACTTGATCAAGGTTTTATCCCATTGCACTATATGCTCTAATTTTACTCGAAAGCTTTTCAGGTAGCCCAATCATCCTTTTGTGATTACCGATGTGTCATGGGTCATGACACTAATAATTTTTAAGCTCTAATCAATAAAATCAACACTCTTGGGAAGAAAAAAAACTATTATTATCGTGCATGATACACCTCCTCCTCCTAATGGGACTCCTCATTTTGATATGTTTATTAGCATTGTGTATATCCATAAATAATATTTACCACATGTGTCTCTTTATTTAAACCAAATAATAACATATGCACTTATGAGGCTTTGACTACTCTAGGACTCACACCTTCTGACATTACACCAACCTTCACTCCTATTAAGTTTCAAGGATATATTATACTCATGATAGATTTTGGGTTGTGTGTTCTCGCCACTAAAGTTTGGGTTGCTCTTGATCCCCAACCTACCCCATTAAATTTTGGTAGATCTTGGTTATGGTGTATTTTTGGTACTATTGATGAGCACAACACTAGCATCACTTCCGCACTTACTATTGACATGATAGGTATATGCAATGATTCTTTTCCTGTCTATCAACCCAATCTAACACATTGGAATCATGTTATGCACACACAAGGCCCCTTACACCGATGAGGATTATATTATGGAACTCAATCAATTTCATGAGACAAGATTGTTTATCGATAAATGTTTCAACAAATTTACTAATATGGTAGATCCTAGGACAATTGGGTTTAATACCGCCATCGATGACCTCCTTGAAAAAATTTGGTTGCTTTTATGCCATCCCTCCCTCATTTCCCAATGACACACTCTATTTAAAGGTTTAACTTGATTGTTGAGGGAGTGTTTCTACAACCAAACCTCACTTTGTACACACATTACAGGCGATATTGCTTCCCATCCTTTAGTTGCATCATTTCTATCTATTCCCCTCCATGGGGGAATTATTGGATCACTCTTCCCTCTCTTCGAAGAACATGTTTTCATCTATAGCCTAATGGAGGGCCTAAAACACAAAAAAAATCAAATATTTGCAAAAATACAAAATCATGACCTATTTTTATAGCATACATTGTTTGTACTTTACATTGTACATGTTTTTTACTCCTTCAGTTTGATTAATAATTTTTTCTTTACACATGTGTTTGTAGACACAAAATTCTGCACTTGGGTACATTTCTAGGTCCTAAAGCATACTAATTTATACATGATTCCTAAACAATAAAACTAGTGGTTGAAAACTCCTTTCGGGTCTTTTTTTATCTCTTACACTTTTATTTACCTTGCATACCTTATAACTATGTTGAAACTCTACTAATTTATATTTTACAGCCTTAGACACTAGCACCCAACTATGCCAAAATTGCCTAGGTGCTCCTGTCCATTTTGGGTGCCTGATCAGGGGATCATTTTTGATATCAAAATTTCCCTAAACATCTCTAAATGGTGTTAGTGCAGAATATATTTTTGAGAGCTTTCCATCGATTATGAGAACACGACAAACAGACATTAGGAGCTCTAGTTATGTCCGGTCAAAGTTTAGTCAACGAGAAAGTCAACTATGGTGAATGGGTCAATAGTGGACCAATAACACTGTGACACATGGCAAAAAGGTGTTGGAAAAATTAGAGAGGTTTTTCTCCGCTAGTCTTTGATGGTCATAAAATGATATAGCTCGTGGGGGCAAGAGGCTTAACTTTTGTTACAGAGGGGAGCCTGACCACTGTGAGGACTATGGTATTATCGCTAGCATGGTGGGTCCTCAAGCCACCACGTGGCTTGCCACCACTTAGCCATATTTCATTTTGAATATCATAGTATTATATGGTCAAAATTTATATTACATTTGTAATTATTCACCATGTTACTATGTTATTTCAATTTGCAATGTTTTGAGAATTGACCAAGTTTATTATCCCTGCTCGGTATTATTTCTACTAGCTTGGAGAGCTTATCACACTGAAGGACTCGGCATATAGCTTGGCACATGACTCGATTGAAAACAATCAAAAAATTAAACGAACCGACCACAACTCCAAACATGGCGGCCATTACATAATCCGCCAACCCCATGTTAATGCCAAAGACCACGTGGTGAAGCGGTGGGACAAAGCCATGTGTGGAAGTTTCCACATGAGAAGGAGGAGGGCCGGTAAGCCTCAAGAGGTCCCATGACCACTATACATGCGTGGAAAAGGATTTAATAAAGCCTAAATTTGGTCTCCCTCCACCTAATGTGGGATTTAACCCACTTAAGCAATACATGTTGCCCAATATGGGATTATATTCCCATCTACATGCTACGGTTAGGATTTTAATAGCCTTAGGATAAATAATGTAACATTATTTTAGGGCCCCATTTGGGTATAAATAGGAGACCCCTTGCATTGTAAAAACACACAAAGACCGAGAAGTTGCATTATTTTTAAGCTTAATTGTGGGATTTGGGTGAAATAGTAATAGGGTAATTTTAATATAGTTTTGTGAACTATATTAAAATCCTAAAATTACTATATGCAAATATTGTTTATTGGCCTATTATTTTTAGGCAATAGTAGATGAAATATTTGTGATTGGGAGTATCACACTACCCAATACGCCCATTGAGCCACAATATTTTTCACTTGCGATGCCTGGACTATCGTCCGAAGTGCCGGAGGACGCATTGATAGTGTTGGGAAGGCCAATTGAGTTCCGAAGGAGGTTGTGCATCAAGAAGGTGGAGAATGATTCGACTGATCATTGGAAGTCCTTCGAAGGACTAGCGTACTACTAGGCAAGTGGAAATTACATTAGATTGTATTGTAATAAATAACATTGTACTTACAAAATTATACTAGTGGAAAGGTTCAATAAGAACCTGGATACATAGGCCATTTTTGAACTCCGTAATCAATCAATGCGTAATTTTCATTACATTCTTGCATTAATTTTAAATTGATTACTTAAAAGGAGCAACTCATCGGTAAATATTTAAAGCCTACAAGGGTCTGAGATTAGGTAGATAAAAACTTGATCATTTTCAGATTAGTGCCACTGTCCTTATCTCATTCTTATTCTTTTGGGTCTCTTTTACTTCTTGGTCACCTTTTAGTATATTGGGTTAGCCTTTTAGTTGTCAACTGCAAAATTCAATCAAAGGAATCACACACACACACACACACACACACACACACACACACTCAGTTACTTCTCTCAAATAAATGGCCAAACATCATAATCTTTATCTATCACCACCTAAGCTTGCACAAAGGCACAAGAACATTACACAACATTCATCTAACACATTCATACAAGGGACAATAGGATGCATTGATCTGCATACACAACATACGAGGGGAAGTTCATTTTATTCCATCACACACATTTTACATACTCGGGACATATCTAGATCTAGCCCACTATCACCGTGTAACTTGCATAAGGGCAACCTAGGACACAAATACACAATCTGGATAACTTCTAGGCCACACATAATCGACTAAGTCATCTTTCTCATTTAATTTGCTTAGAGTGTTACATCATTGAATGCTTATTTATCGTGCGTTACTGTAATTAATTACCTGAATACCATTCATTACAGTAAGTTACTATGAAATAATTTTTAATTAAAATTAGATTAAATCAATGTTCATATGCTATATTGAGCATGATGCAAGACATTTGCAGAGTGATACATGAATATAGGTGTTGGCCAACCCTTTACCTAGATTGCTAACCTCTAGGGGAATTTACTTTTGCATACTACATCTAAGTGCTATAGTTAGATTATATTTCCTTTATTTCCTCATTACACTTGGTTACATATAAAAATTGTGTATTTTCTACCTTTCAAACTAACAAGACTAAAAAATGTGTTTTGTGTGATGCTAAAAGTTATTGCTAGTTCTTTTTATATCATAATACACTTTCTTTTGATACATACTTGTTAATTATGTGTATGTGTGTGCATGCTTGTTTTATACTCTGATTGTGGCCTAAGGGCCTTGATTGTCTCGTGATACCATGGGTTTCCCATGTTTGTAATATTATGCCTTGTACATAGTTGTGTATCTATTGTTTTTAAGCTCACGAGCCTTGATTGTCTTGCGAAACCATGGGTGTCCCATGTTTGTAGTCATTTTTGCCTTTTTTTGACATTATTTTCCCATATTTACACTTGTTTCTACATTATATGCACTTGGCTTCTACTAACACATCGTTCTCTATCGTTGTTACTGTTATTTTGTTGCATTGCCAAAACAACAATAATATATTGGTATCGAATTGGTAGATGGAGATTGACTTTAAATTGGTAGATGGAGATGACTTAGGGGATGAATGAAGATTATTGGATTGGGATTGCTCAGGAGTTGAACTAGATGTGGTTGACTGGGATGGCTCAGGGCATAGTAGGTTTAAATTTGGGATATATTGGTATTGGATTACTTAGAAGATGGTTTAGTGTGGATTAAAGAATGGGTTTTTGTGGATTGGATCATGACACAAGGGTTTAATTGGATGTTTGAGTAGAGGATTTTGGGTTGACATGGATTTTTAATGAGGGAAGATGTAGGTTGGGTGACTGATTATTTTTTGGGAGAAAGTCGATTAGGTGAAACTCAAAGGTTAGAGTAGGATTGGTTTTTGGATTGGATTGATTAGGCAATGAAGGTTGGGAAGTGAGAGCTAGAACGAATTCCCTATTTTTGGTTACATGAGGAAGTATTGGATATCTACTCATGGATGACATTGTTTGATTTGAAAACCTTGACCTAGATTTTTTTATTTAACTATTTCATATTGAAGAAAGTCCTTGGTCAATTCGTTTAGCGTAACAACTGTGAACTTTATATTTTACTACGATTTGGATGTTTGTTTGAATCCTCAAAGGGAATCTAGGCAAAAATGGGCAACGTAACAATTGCAAAATGGAAATTTTCCAAGTTTAAGATTTTTGATGTGGTCTACCAAGGAAATCAAAGAAATTTTGGCAGCGTACTGGCGGCAAATGTCATTTTCCTAGATTTTGGATGTTATAAATGTTTCTAAGGATTTTCTAAGGAAAACTACGAAATTTCAGCAGTGTAACAACACACTTTTAATCGATCAACCAAGTTTTTGAAAACAAGTTTAAATGTGAAGGTCAAAATGTTTGGTCAAATTTTGGCAGAGTTTCGGGTTTTTAACTTTGATAAATGAAGCCAAAAGGAGGATGAAAAATAATGGTTGTGATTGTAGGATGATAGAGCTTATGCCTTGTTTTATCACTAAAACAAGGGTTAACTCGGGCATCGTTTTGTCTTTGTGAAGCTTTTGTGGTAAACAAACAACTTTTAAATTTGGCAGGAAGTAACACGTTTTTGCTGTTTCATACGAGAGGTCAAAAATATGGACCAAGTCCGTGACATTCAATGAAAACACACTTGGTTTAACTCAGACAGAGCATCACCTTATTTTCTTGTGAAAACAATGTCCCTAGCTCAGATCAGAGTCTCGCCTCGTGAGGTTTATGCGAGTCAAAGTTTGATTTACAAAGACATCTTTGGTGCTAACTCCGAAAGAGTTTCACTTTGTTTTCTTGTCAAAACAAAGGTCCTAATTTGGACAGAGTTTCGCCTCGTGAGTTTTAGTGAATCAAGGCTTTTGGACTAATTACCACTCTTTGGTTAAATTTTTTTACAAACACAAGTTTTGGGAGAAAACAAGCAATCACAACATATTCCCTAAGATTTGACCATTTAGCTAGTATAAACAAGTTGTTAAGGTGTCCTCGATATACCTTTCAGTATGTGAAGTACAAGTCCTGTGAAATTAGGAAATGCTGTCTAAAACGTGGGTCGAAGGGTCAAATCCCCCCTCCCCTTCATTCCATCAATTTCAGTGGAGCTTGGTAAAAAGTGATAGTTGTTTCTTGTGGGATCCAGTCTAAGGCCTAGGTATTGGAGGCAAATGCACCCCTCACTTCATAGGAGCCACGTAAAAGTGAACCCCTACTTAGCCAAAAATGATAGATCTTCCCACAAATTTATATAGCCCATCGACAAATGGGCTTTGTCCGAATGATTAGGTAATGATGTCCTAACCACTGAACCCTATTAAAATAGAAAAAAAAGCGTCGAAATTGTTTCTAATTTCCAAGATAACTTTTTGGTGCATGGAAAAAGCATACGTAGTTAGGACAAGGTAAAATATAGAAGCAAAAGTTGTTGAACGGAAACAAACACCCTTTTAAAGTGGTTTAAAGAAAGGTTAATCCAATATAGTGTTTTGCAAGAAACCTAAGTGGTATAGCATGACTAACCCAATATTTTTAACCTTCATCAAGCAACCTACATGTTTAAAAGATGATTAATCCAACAATATGATGCCAACTCACGAAGGAAAACATGTGATTTTGTAAGCAAAAAACAACCAAAGTGTGAATGTAAAATAATGAAAAAATGATGTTCACATAACTTGGTCTTTTTGTTTAATGAGTTTGTTTGTTTGAGAAATTTGTCTTTGCACAAACGAGTATGATAACATACGCACCAATAATTAGTAGTTTGAAATCATAATTAACTCAAAAATGAAATCTAAGATGACGAAAAAGTGCAAGTTTTAGGAATAAAAAACTTGAAGGTTTTGTGCAAGGCCGTTGAGCACAAATTTATATGAGGCATTGCTAGTTTAACAGAGTGAGTACCACTAAAAATGGAGTCGTTGCTAGTTTAGCAAACACAAGGCCACTCAAAAGATAAGTTACCAAGGCCAGTAAAGACAAGGTCGAGGCAACATAGTCCAGGTAAGGCGAGGTCACCAATCTGAGCAAGGCCGCTGCCAATAAGTTGTGAGGTTGCTAAAAATGCGCAAGGCCGCTATGAACAAGGCAAGGTGTTGAAGTAAAAGCAACTTTGTTGTTTAGTGAACTTACTTGAATTTTGAATCTCCAAATACCATTTTTGATGAGGATTTTTTCTTTCCTGCCAGCTACAAACCACTTCCAGCTCACTAAATTCTTAGCAATAGTACAACCAAATCTAAAAAAAATGACAAATCCTTTTAAGTGGAAAGGCCTATTGGTGACTAGGCTCACGGTTGTTAAATTTTCCAGCTCAATGAGCTAAAAACTTCCAAGTAATCTGAAGGCCGTTGATCTTTAGCAAAATCGCGCAAAACCAGGAAGCACGCTACCACAGGGCGAGTTGCTGATAGATAATAAATCACGCAAAAACCTATCAAAATACCAACTGAAATAGTCGCAGGTCAAGGTCATGGATATTTACAAGTGAATTCGCTGCCTGTGAAGGTGAGCTTGCTGAAAACTAAAAAGCTAAAAAACTAGGCAAACTCACCAAAAATCAAAGATTTTTCTTTGCAAGATCAATTTTGGCAGCACTTCACCTCCTCACTACCTATAAACAACACTCAACACTACCAAATATCAACAAACATCCACAAGAGCATAGAGTTTTTCAATAAATTCAAAGAATTTGAATGAAAAAGTGTTATGTAAAACTAAAACTAAAAAAATGCGTAGGGACAAAAAACACCATCGGGCGTGCCAGGATTATTCTTTGCAAGATACAAATTTTGACAACACTTTGACCTAACACTCAAGTCTACCCTATATTTATTCCATCAAGTGACTACCAAATACGAACATAAATATACAAGAACATATAAATTTTCAAAAAAATGAAAGAACTTGCAAGAAAGTGGTAAATGAAGCTAAACTAAAAATAAAGAAATGCGCATGAGACAAAGGGGTGTCCCATTGGGTGTGCCATAT
This sequence comes from Taxus chinensis, assembly GCA_019776745.2. NCBI lineage: Eukaryota > Viridiplantae > Streptophyta > Pinopsida > Cupressales > Taxaceae > Taxus > Taxus chinensis. The sequence continues at coordinate 214,497,939 of CM034155.1, forward strand.
GTATGCATACCAAAGAACATTAGTTAATAAATGAAGGACTTAACACCAAGTAAATCCTAGCTTAATTCTTTAATCAAATACATCAAGATAAAACATGAAAAGGAGTTAAAAATTTGCACAAAACATTAAAAACAAAGAATACAAAACCTCGTTTCAAAACTGGATGTGCTTTTGATATGTATATATTTCCTTCTAAGCCAAACACCAACTACGCATGATCAAAGATGCTACTAAAGGGAAGATATCTCATCAAAATGGTCTAAAATACCATATTTGAATCTTCTCTTACTAACTTTAGTAAAGGGGGTTTCTCAATGGTAGCCAACCCTTCCTATACATTTACGAAAATAGCTCTCTAATGGACTGCCAACATTGAAAAGGTGTAAAAGGTGTAGATTGGTAGAAGGGTACCAGGTTTCTTTTATAGCTTTCCAATTTGGGAGAAGCATACATCCTAGTGAATGCATGATAAAGGAGATGTAGAATTAGGAGTGGATAAACATGATTGGAAGAGATTAATTATAATTAATGACCCATGGGAGTTAGGGAAGGTTTAATTAATCAATTGAGATTAATTAATAGGCCATGTTTAGCTTGTAGAATCCATTTGGAGGGAAATTAGTAGACTTAGAGGGGTTTTGAGAGGGGGATTTAATTAATAATAGGGTTTATTAATTAAATACATGATTATAAAAGGGTAATTATTTTTTTTGGATTGAGGGTAAATTGAGGGTGTTTGAAAGGACCCACATCCTTGTACAATTGAGGATTTATCATGAGAGGAACCACAACCTGGTTACAATGAAAGGGACCACTATTTAGGAACCCAATTGGAGCAACCATGAAACCATAGGGAAGATGCAGCGACCAACGACAACGGCCGCAGCGAGTGGGACAACTATCAGTGAATGGAGCAAGAGGAACAACCACCAGCGTTAGCAGCAAGAGGAGCAGCCACCAAAATCAGCAGCAAGTGGAACAACCACCAGTGATAGCAGCGAGAGCATCAACAGTGAGCGGAGCAACCACTAGCATCAGCAGTGAGAGGAGAAGCAAGCGTCAATAGCGAGAGGAGCAACCACCAGCGTCAACAGTGAGAGGAGAGCCACCAGCGTCAGCAGCGAGGAGAAACCACCAGTGTCAGCACGAGCAAAGAAGCTGCCTCCAACGACGAAACCACCTCCAAGGAGGATCGTGCCTCGGGGGGATTTGAACCTGGGTGGGCAAGCACACAACCATATGACTTGACCGCACCACTCCCACCCCAACCGGGTAATTAATTAATAATGATTAACTAATTAATTAAAATAGGATTATAACTAACGTTTATGACGTTAATTGACATCCTAGATGAGGGAAAACGTCAATTAAATAACAAAATGTCGTTAATTGACCAAGAAGATGGGGGATATTAGCTAATTAATGGAAAAGCATAATTATGATGAAATGACGGGGAAGTGGGCAATTAGTGAAATTTTAGTATTAAAATTACATGGTCAAAATTAGTTGTCTATAGTTGCTATTGTTTTGTGCCATGGTTTCTACCATGCACATCCCCCATTTGTAGTTACAAGTATTCTTGGTGGCCACCACATCAATCATTTCAGAAGGGTATATACAAATTCTCAGATACTCAACTATGAGTCTCCATATTTTCTTTTGAGCCACACACTCATATTCTTCATTGCACACACTTCAAAAGAGGGGGAAAATATCCGGGCTTTAATTATATATTTCTAGTAGACACATGCACCTTTATGGCCAAAAACATATGTAGGGGCAGGTAAAAATGCCTCAAAATTGGACTCAGGCACAAATAATTAGCAAAATCTACAGAGGGTCAAAACCGTACAACCTGATCAGGACCATACAAACGGTTTTGACCTTATAATACAATTTTCCTCAGGATACTTTCTTAAAATATGTCAACATTATCAAATTTTCATCACTATTATAACATTTTCATATTCGTTTATTCTCAGATTGATTCAGTTTGGCATAGATTCAGGGGGGCATGATGTGTTTCATTATCTCTCTCTCCATGGTACTCAGTTTCACTTCCGGTTTTGGACATATTGGGGGCATGGGTGTCCTTTTTCCACTCAGGTTTGAACATGTTATCAGTTCTACTCAGTCTATACTTAGTTGTATGGAAAATGGGAAGAGTATGGGGGAACTTATTTCTCTTTTCTACTGTGTGTCTTAAGTTACAAAATTGGGTTTATATTCATTTGCAACAGTATGGTTTATGGGGTTATGAAAGGTAGCAAGGTAGATAAGTTCTTTGTGAGTAGAATTTTTATTCTCTTTACATTTAAGGGGAAGATATCAGAGCTGTTAAATAGATTTAATACATAGTCTTCCTCCTTTATAGGGGTGTTTCAACTCCTCTTTTTGGTTCTTCTCTTCGACATTCATGTGTTGGGTTGGTATACCTAGCACATCAACATCTCCTCAACACAATTGGGGAATGATCGCCCCCAAATCTTCATCAGAGTTCAACAAAATATAGAATCTCTAAAGCATACAAATGGGAGCACATTTCCTTACATAAAACAAATAAGTGTATTCCTTCCATGTTTTGCATCTCTTTTAGCATTTCTTATTGCACATATTTTAATATTACTTTCAATACATTTTGAGTTAAATCTCAATTTCCTATCTTGGGCATTAACTACAATATGTGTTGCTACTTTCATTTTGGAGCATACCAACACCAACACAACAAGATACTGCCAAATAAAGTTATTACGAGAAAAGACAAAGTGTGTCTACACACTCAAGTATCTTTTCCTTTAAGCATGTTGTAAACACATAAATTTAACTATGCAATTTTAACACTAAAATTGCACTTCTTATCCTCTTTTCTTGTTTAACATGTATAGACATGTAATTTCATTTCATACTTAAAGGGGGGAATGTAGACACTCAAATTTGGCAATCTATCCTTTGACATTGTTGATCTTGACATTACACACTTGCGTGTACAAATACACTCTCTTCAATCTTGCTTAGTACACCTTGATAAATTTTCAGTTGTTTTCTTATCTTTACACACCTCTATGTTATCAATTTATGAGGTTTAACAACATAGAACACATCTAGAAACATATATCCTCTGACCCACAAAGTCAAAATTATATTTTCTCGCTCTGGTCCAAAAACGCTAGTTTCGGTTGGGATGTTGATCTATATCCTGACACAACCAGTGTTGGACCGACATAACATGCAATCAAATTTTCTATTCCATCATCTTCATATGGACTAATATTCCCCCTTGGTCAACTTTTCATGCCATTTTAACCTTCGGAAGTATATATATAAACAAGTAATTCATACCTCATTTGTGAACCTAGCACTTTAAGAATTCCTCATGTAAATGCAAGCACAAAAGGCAATCTATATTAGGGAAACACTATCTATAAGTTTGAAGTCTAATTCCAAGTTTAGGAGTCTCCATATTCTCTCTACAAGCAAGCAAAATGACCCTTCCCAAGTATTTGAGAAAGTGTGAAACTCAAGCTGAAGCATTGTCAAAACATGGTTTCCAAGTTCTGATTGCACTACAATAGATATAACATGCTAGGAGAATGAAATGTGGTTTGATCCCTCTTCAAAGTAGTGGCAATGTTGGTGGTGCATTGGGGTCCTCACAACCCACATAACTTTGTTTTACATGAACTCCTTGCACCACAAGGATTTATGGTTTGAGTAGAGCTTACAGAGCCATTCCATGGGTGAGTGAAGAAGACTAACAAACAACAACACTCATTTTCAGGTAGGTGAAGCACTCATGAAGTTGCAGACCCAGATTCCCAATAGGTCCAAGACCGTACATAAGTATCAGGACCATACAGACACTTTGGATATATCTGTACAATTTTGACCAGTGCAGTTTCAGGTTCTAGTTTCTATAACGAAGCACTTCCAATTCTAGATCAACCTATTCCTACATTCATATCACCAAGATTCTCTTAGATCCATATATAATCAACTAAGCGCAATTCTCCTTTGTGTTTTTTATAGTTTTAGGAAATAAGGGATAAAAAATGTGAAACAATCCCACACAAAATCACAATAGTAGAAACTAATATGTAGAAATTATTATAGATCTGAAATAAAAGTGCAAAATAAAAAGATCACAACACAAAGAGACAATATTTAACGTGGTTCACCCAATTTGGGCTACATCCACCAAGAATAACTTGCTTAGATTTTATTACAAGCCACCTCTTCTCTCAATACAATACCTAGATCTGTTTGGAGCTATACTCAACAAACTCTACAAAATTCACACGTGAACTCACACACATATGAAATGTTACATCAACCCTACCATATGCACAAAACCACATAAATAGGCAACTGCTTAGGCAATTTTACAATATCGTGGGTACTAAAACCATGGGCCAAAACCATCCCATAAACCTATGGCTCAAATATCCCACCCATATGAGAAGAACATGTTTCTCGATATGTTGGTCACATTTTTCGAGGCTAATTTTTTTTTCTAGTGAGACAACTATGGAAAGTATATAGTCTTCAATACTTCCACACATGAAAACAAGCTCCACAACATAACAGATAGTTGTCAAGTCAAAAATCACTTTAAAAAGTGTTATTTTGATTTGTGTAATTAATGTTGGAAGTTAATTAATTCAAAATATCCACCTATTGCAGTCTTTCATCCTTTTTATGTATTTTTAATTTAAATCATTTAAAACTTAAAAATGAATGCAATAGGAATTCACAAAAAAGTGAAATCAGGGGATTATGAATAGTGTATGAATGATACAGTGCAGTGAATGTCATTGTACTCACACTTGTCTATTGATCTACAAAATTCCCATCAAATTGTGTAAATATGATGTTAAATACTTTACATGTGACTGAAACTCGACAAGAGTTCCATAGTAAGAGGGTAGTCTCGAGGTACCCCTCATATGCTCATATCATATTTAGTCCAAATTAGGTGTTATTTAATTGTTTTATTGACATTGATTGCTTGAAACCACATTCTTGATCTTTACCTTTATTTTTAGTTTACATGTCCTATGTTTGGACCATTCTTAATTCATGGCATTTTTATTTTTATCCCCCATTGTAATGGATGGTTTCATTCAACCCTTCCCAAAATTTCTATTTTTAGCCATTGGAAGTCGACATGCACAGGAATCTCAACAAAGTTTGAATCAAGTCATATATAAATAGATAAGTGATTAGGTTCATTTTTATAATCAAACACATTCAAGAACTTTTTAGTTTCTAGGTAGCATTTTATTGTGGAACACTTTTGGCACACATGTTAGGCTATTTCTATTACTTAAAATCTTTCATCAAATTTAACGGGTTTAATAGATTAGTGGATCTCTCTAACAAAAATCCTTGAAATTTATTTTTCTTCAACATTATTGGTCAATCAAATTTAGCTCTTTGCAAAAATATAATAGTCACGACACAAAATTATGGCAAGAAAACTGAAAGAGTAGAAACATGAAAATATACCTAAAATATCAAATTTCAAGTGGTAATCATTTACCATGAGCGTTTGCACTCTATTAGAAGCCTCTCAAAATCGTTTGAATGGTATTGATAGTTTGTCAGATGTATTTATATAATGTCAGTCTAAATCATATAAATCTTTGATCACTTATAGTGCAAGAGACAATAGTTTCAAATATATATTTTCATGTCCAAAATTCAATGCCAAAATCTTTATATTTCTTATATTACCTTGCATATTTAATTAGACATCATTAAAGGTGGTTCATTTTTTACAATATCCCTGCCATTTTGCTATTTTTATCAAATTCAATTTTAAAAAGAATGAAACTATTTTCATATCTTCTAATACCGATATTTACTTGTTTACTTATCTCATACCTCATTGATTCAAAGTAAATCTATTTAAAAATAAATAAGAGTTTTTAAAATATTTGTCAGGGTTCATTTTAAGAGACCTCTTGGAAATCGGAGGTGGAATATACCTGGCGAATATCCCCGGAACCGGTTTCGCAGGAAGGTGAATTTTTTTGAGGGTTGTATGAACAAATTTCGCCTGATTGTCAAGTGGTGTGACAGAAAGCTGCAGACGCGCGACGGGAGATTTTGGTGTCGTGCGTCAAAAAAATGCATTGACGCGCGTCAACAGACCTCATTGACGCACATCAACAACCTTGTTGACGCACGTCAAAGAGGTCTGTTGACGTGCGTCAATGAGGGTGTTGTCCGTCACGCATCTATAGCCTCCCACCTCTGCTTTCTCATCAAAAAAATCTCTATGTCGCACGTCAACAAACTCTTTATCATACGTCTGCTATGCGTCAATATCTGTTGTACCTCTTTGTCGCGCGTCAACTATCCGTCAGTGTCACGCGTCAACAAATAACCCTCATTGGTGCACATCAATAGACCTCATTGACGCGCGTCAACAAGGTTGTTGACGCGCGTCAACAGACCTCATTGACGCGTGTCAATGAGGGTTATTTGTTGACGCGCGACAACAAATCTCCTGTCGCGTGTCTGCAGCCTCCGCCCTCTGTTTGCGCATCGAAAAAATCTTCATGTCGCTCATTAACAAACTCTTTATCATGCATCTACTATGCGTCAATATATGTAGTACCTCCTTATCGTGTGTCAACTATCCGTCAATGTCGCACGTCAACAAATAACCCCATTGTCGCGCGTCTGCAAATCCTCCTTATTGCGCGTCAATAACTTACCCCCTTGTCGCATGTCTGCAATACAGGACATCATATTGTTGACAAATGTGAAGTAGAAGTGTTCTACCTGGCAAAAAATCTAGGATTATATAGGGGATATTTTTCAAGGGTAGGCGAAGCCGACCCCTTAAAAAAATTAAAGTGTAATTTTTAGGCGAACAGGTCACTGACTCGCGCCAGAAAATTCACCTTTTCAAAATTTTCAAAAATGGAATATTCGCCATATTACGAATATTTGCCACTAAAATTTTCCCTGATATTTGTTGAATAGATTTCCTTACCTTTATGTGAATCCGTCCCAAGTGTAAGCATATTCTTTTTCCATTCAAAACTCTATATAAGGTTAACCTTTATGGACAAGGAGAATTTATTATTTAAGTGAAATTGTTTTGAGTATGATTTAAGTTTAAAAAATTTAAATAGTTTTTTAAAAATATTGTAAATAATAATGATTTGTATGTTTTAATAAAAATATTATAATTAAATAGTTAATAGTTAGATTGATTAAAATATGAGAATTAATTGTTGTGTCTAGTTTTTATATGTTTTGTGTCTCTATGTTTGTTGATGTAAGTCATTGTGTCATTCTCCTTATGTTTTTTTGGCATTTTTTATTATTTTTTTTGGCATTCTTTGCTACTATCATGATATTTTGTGGGACCGTGAATTGTCCGATCACCCCCTTATTTTTTAACTCTCCTATATTTTCATTAATATAATGTGAGTTCCAATAATAAATCAATTAAAAATATATTTTTTATATAATAAAAAATTAAATAATTATAAACTCAATTAAAAACAAATTTATCAAATAAATATAACTTTTTAATTAACATTCTAGTGATATTAAATCTTCTTCAATTTAATCTTATAAATTAAAATTATTACCAAATTTGTTCTAAATTTTATTACCTAAGCGAAATCATGTCGCTTCGCTTGTTGAATGCTGCCAAAATTTAGTGGAGAGAGGAGTGTGTTTGAAGTACAAGTAAAGTGATTGAATAAACCTTTCACTTTCCTCCATTCAATTCAAAGGAGGAGGAAAGAAAACACAACGGACAAAAATCCATGTGCCATTTGATTGCATTCCACGACAAGAGAAATCTTGAGGAAAACAAAAGCTTAGAAATCTTGAGGAAAACAAAAGCTTAGAAATTTGTCTTCTTCCTATCTTTTAATTTTCCAAAACAAAAGCTTAGAAATCAAAATTGCTATACAACCGAGAGACACAAAACTGAAGTTAAAAGCGACAGACTTTGCATTACAAAAGTAACTTTAAAAGTATTTGTAAGAATTGTGGGGAGGGTTAAAATATTTTTCGGTGGTGGCAACACAACTAAAATTTAAAATAAAATTGTTTGGAAAAGAAAGCTTAGTCATAGTAAAATCAAGGAGTTAGACTAAGTCCATTGAAATTGAAATTGAAATTGAAACTAAGAAACAAATAATTTATTTATTTTTTATAACAAAAAAAATAAGTTTGTTATTGAGACACGGGTTTATAGAAAATTTTAAGTATAGAGAAATGTATTAAAATTTACCAGAGAGATCCATGAAATCCATTACTTTGAATTTGACAATTTTTTTGGGTAATCCAGAGGAATTAGTAAATACCCAATGGCCTAGAGCTTCGAAGAGTGGAGCTCTAACACTAGGCAAACATCATTGATCAACCTCTGGAGCAACATGCAAATGCCCCTCCACATGTTGCGAGTAAACTAGGAATGGAACCTACGATATGGACCACCTAAATAGGCGACTGAGGCAGAGTGAGCCCAACCCCAGTGCTCGATAACTTATTTTTTATAAATAAGAAGTTAGAAGGTGTAGGCATTGTTAGCAACATTTTCTTGTGTGGTCTTCATACCGAGCACCGTAAACTTATTAACAACCGTTCATTTCTAGAATAAGAATATTAATTTTTCAGCTTTGCCAAGTTGATTCCCCACATTACTCTCCTTTCCTTTTTCTGGTTTTGTGGGGTTTGGGGAGTTCTTTTATGTGGGTTTTCATGGCTTCTCTACTTGCTTACTTATAACAGTTTAAAACAACTTTATTTTAGCACAAAGAAGGTAGTAACAAATTGGGTTTACATGGGAGTTTTTCTTAGTTTCATTCAGCAGTAAAGCAACTTAAAAAAACTGAGTATATCTAAAGTGAAACATGAAAATGATCCAAGTTCCGAAAAAACATCAAAATACATATTTCTTCCAGATTCTCCATTGAAGACCCAAGAAAGTGCTCAAGTCTAACTTTCTCAAGTTGTCCATTTTTTCAAGGGGGTAAAAAGGGATTAAAAATTGGTGACTCACAAGAACATCTTCCTTCCTTGATCAGTGGCTTTGAAGCATCCATTAGGCGTGGAGTCAGGTAGGTAAACATGAAATTTATCTGAAACTTTTAAATACAACCCCTTGAACCTGCATGAGCCACTATTGAACTAAGAGTTGATCTACTAATTTCTGAATTGACCATTCACATCACAAGAAATCTTCTTAATAAGGTTTTATGTGAGTGTAAAATTATTCTAAATCTAAAATTTCACTTCTTTCCTCTAAGAATAATCTATTGAGATTGAATGAATGCACTTGACACTTGTCTCAAATTTGATTTCTCTTCCAAGTTTTGAAGAAAATTGAACTGAATCATGGTAAAGTGAAGCATTGTAGAGTTCTGAAACACATGCCAATTTGGATACACTCAGAAATTCCTTAGAAATATGATTTCCCCATGAACACTACCTCCAATGAACTGTGCAACAGCAAAAACGGAATAAAAAATTTGTACAAAGTTGGAAAATCATATATTTTCTAAATGCAAACACGCAGAGTGTGCACAAACAAATCTTCTTCTAAAAACAAACCTACCTACTCTACTCTAACTAGAGAAATGGGTAACTCAAACAAATCCTACAACTGGAAAGGAGAAGTAACTTCCCTTCCTCACAAATTGGGGCCATGTAACTAATTTTACAAAGAACACGGTCATAAGAAAGAGTGAAAAATTAACTAGAAGTTGATTTTCCACCCTCTTCATCAAGGTATCAATTGGAAATAGAACAAATACCTCCTCAAGTTTCTCTCCATTTGGTTTTTGGAGGTGTTGTAGTTGATCCTTGGGAATTTGAAGCTCTTCCTCATGCTCTGAAGCAAGCATGCCTGGTTGTAACTCCTTCTTTGGATATAAAGAAGCTAGATAATTGATTGTGTGTGGTCTGATCCTTGAATTTTTCCCATTGCTATGAAGTTAAAATCCATAAATGGAGTCATCTTGCAGACTTTCCTAAAGAAGGAAACTGTTTGTAGGCTATTTTGTGCTTTGTTCATCCTCTGTAAACAATTTTTCCTCCTCCAAAACAACATCCTCTGAGTCTAACTGACTTCCTTTTAAATTAGATTCCCTCTTCTACTCACTTTTTACAATATCACCTTCCTAATCAGATTCATACCACTCTTCAATGGTTCTACAATCATAAAACATGGTGAAACTAGTTGGGGATAAAACATATGTGAGGGGTTACTGAATTGTTGCACTGCTAGACACAAAAGATATATAAGAGTATGACAGAAGGGGAGAAATGGGAATGGATTTCCTTTGGCTAGCCTGAAAAAGACTCTTCTTAGCTAATATGGCAATATAAAATTCCTGAGGAAGATTTTTTCCTCTTGTAGACACCTAAATTCCACTTTTGCAATCTTATTGCCAAAACACACACAAATCACTCTTATTCTTCCCAATTCCATTATAATTAGCAATCCTTACTGATTAACTAATGTTTCTTGCCATTTTGGTTGGTTAACAAGCACTTCATTGATCACCAAACCTCTTTTGCATTCAGGATGCCACTTTATGACGAATCGTAAGCCAAAATCCTCTTCAAAATAGATCATTAGTGTTTATATGCTAATTAAGCCTAATTTTCCCTTTATTTGGTAAAAATGCCCTAATATTGACTCAAACCCCTCTTCTAACCACTCAAAATCACCCCATTCACCTCCACAATGTCTCAACAAGATTTAAAATCTTATCCTAACTTCCTAGTTGACCCTAAGCAGTTGATTAAGGCTTCATACCTCTTAATCACTTGTGTAATTCACTAATTGTGATTAGTAAGGCCTAATCATGATTAGCAATTACAATCTAATTTGACCAGCTTTTTGTCCCATATGCACCAAAATACAAGTTTTTCCCTAAAGGAAAACTATAAAAAAGATTGCACCTCATTCCTTTATAGCATTTACACCATGCTTTGATGTCGCATCTCATAGATAATACATATGATACTTCTAAGCCAAGTCCAATCCTTGCTTAAAACCTTCAACAAGGTTAGTAGATTGAATATCTAAAGTGACTTAACAAGTCCATTTGGTAGAGGTCATTTCACCATTGTTAAAGTAGTAACCATAACCATTCGATTTCAATCCCTATAGGTTCTATCTAGGCCCATGTTAGGTAATTAATCATGTTAGTAGGCATGTTATAGTTAGTTTTGCATTATGTTTTCATATAAATTAAGCATTCTTTTAAGCTTTTATCTTAATGTCACATTCCTAGACATAGATCCCTAGCTAATTAGGTGACAATGGTGTTAAACTTCCTTGTTATATCCATTTATTATTTTCTTTGTAGAGTTTGGAGTGCATTTCATTTGGCTAACGCATGGCGGGACAATACCCCATTACATTCAAGTTTTTTAAAGCTATTTTAACTTAGTTACAATTTTTTTCATTTCAAATTTCTTATATTAGTTTTAAGTTTCCTAGATTGATTTCAAGATTTCTAGTTTACTTTCAAGCTTTCTAGAGTACGTTTCAAGATTTTTAGATTAATTTAGAAGTTCCAAAGAGTACATTTTCAAAGTTACCTTATAGATCAATTTCAATTTTGAGAAAGTTGTGTTTTCATTCCTTATTTGAAAGATATAAGGAGGAAAAACCCTATCAAAATTGACCCAAAATCCCAAAGATTGGTCCTTTTTTCAATAAATCTACTCAAAAACCCAGATATTTGACCACCCATAGGAAAAAGGCATCTTGTACATGACTATGAGCAACCTGTACATCAACTATCCAGAACCTATGACATGACTAGGAGTGCATGTGCATGACTAAAATAAGTTCCTTTTCATGAATTTGATTGCATCCTGCATGACTGTGAGCACCCTTGCATAGCAAGTTGAATTTTTGGTTCTGAGTGATAAAATGTCCCTGTACATGACTGAGAGCGCTTGTTGCGCTTATTGGAAGCACCCATACATCATTGATCATCTACAAAAATGATCAGAGGGACCGCATGACTGTGAGCACCTGTGCATTAATGTTAGCTCCTATGCATGACTGTAAGTGCCTGTGCAACTAAGAGGGTCACCTATGTCCCCATCAAGGGAATTCTTTTTCAAATTCCATAATTTCAATTTTATGATCTCCTATCATTTTTATCCAAGGGGTTTTAGATTGTATGTTTTTGTCAAGCTTCTATTGATTTTAGAGAAATATTCCTAAGAAAATTGGTTTAGGGTTCTATAAATGATATGTTTTCATGACTTTGTTTTGATTTTGAAATAGGGTTTTATATGCTATCTTCTCTATGCACCTAGTGTGATCTTAAGAATCAAAAACACCCCTAAACCACTTTGCTATCTTGGGAGTAGGTAGGAACAATCACTCTTTCATTTTTTCTTAAGGGAACAAACTTTCATGTTTTGACATATTCTTGATCTTTTAGTTTAAGAGCTTTTTCATTTGATAAAGAACCAAGGCTAAAATCTTGTGTATGCTCTTCGCCTTGCACCTACATGTGATCATTGGCCCAATTCAAAAGAAATTTTAGTCTTTCATTAAGAAGCACTTGGATTAATTGGGAATAAACCTTTTTTTTTTTTGCAAAGTTTGATTCATAGTTAGTTGATTTACAAGAATTTTCATGGCCATATCCTTCTATGATAGTGTGAATCTTTTTGAACTACTAATCATTTGTGTGAATGACCTAAAACTCTTTTCAAATAAAGAAGGGATCTCTTTAAACCAAAATCTAACATTCATCATGTGTTGTAGGTTGTCATTGGTGGTCTAAACCAAAATGCTCAATCCAAAAGATGAAAAAATACACTTACACACCATTCAAAACACCATATTGTAGGTTTCAGTTAAGAGCTACGACTCATCCGCTCAACTAGGACATAACTCCTTTGGCATAATCTTTAAGCTAGCAACAATGGGGGTGGTCCTAGGAACCCTAAAGTAGTTCTACTCTGAAAGAGGGGAACCTTGTGAATGAAACAGAAAAGTATTCCACACTACCGACTTGTATCTCAGTACACCTTGGTGAGATTAGCATCAAAGATATCATATCATGACCCCAGTGATAAGTATAATTGAACGCGCTTCAGTGCTCATTATACTGAAGGGGGTAAATTAAAGCTAATATACTCCTTGGGAAACCTTGGTAAATTGATGCTCTTTTTCATAGATATCATTGTGACACCTAGAGAGAAAACCACCTAGGAAGTTTGCCGGCTTGGAGCTGTTGTCATATTTGTCTTAGCTAGTATACTTGAGAACTATCACAAAGTGGCAATTTTTTTACTCATTCAAACTCTTGTTTTCGAACAAGGGAACATAATCTCTTAAATTTGAAACCACGTACATTTTCATCACGATGAATCCACTTAGTGTTATTTTTTCCTAGTATTTTCACTTGTCCTAAGACAAGACGAAACTCTGCCAAAATAACACCAAGTTTATTTCAACACCACTTGGTATACACCCTTATTTTCTTGTATGTAATGAAATTACTAGTATAATTCAGATTATGAGCAGCAATATAACACCAAATAACACAATATTTTAGAATAACGAGCTCAATATGCAATTAGTAATAGCTTCGCCACTTCAAGGGGGCAACCTCCAAACCATATAGTAAGACTCAAATGCTCAAATGATAATGAACTACTACCTACAATCCTCTATATATACTATTCATATGTTATGGCCATCACTCAAGGCCGACCTATTAAGCATGAGAAATTATAAATGATATAATAAAATAATATGGTAAGCCACAAGTCGGCTACTCATATCCTAATACAAGCAATAGGTTAAGGGTGTAGCATGTCCTTCCCCTTCAAACCAATGTTATCCTCGATGTTGAATAATCCTGGATGTTGCTACAGAAAACCTTCATCCTCCCAGGTGGCATCTTCTATGCTCAGATTCTTCCACTTGATCAGATATTTCTTAATGTATTTGGTTCTCATCCTCTTAGTACATGTTTGCAGAATCTTCTCTAGCTCCAAAATGATTCTTCCTTCCTCGTCAAGTTCTGGTAACTCTGTCTGGGCTTCAAATTTCTGTCCAATAACCTTCTTCAGGAATGAAACATGGAATACTAGGTGTATGTGTGAAGATGGAGGCAACTCTAGTTTATAAGCAACACTGCCAATTTTCTGTAGAACCTGATAAGAGCCATAGTATTTAGGAGAAAGTTTTTTGTCCTTTTTCTGTTGCTTTAGAGACATCTATTTGTAAGGATAGAGATGTACAAAAACCCAATCACCAATTTAAAAATTTCTTTCACTACGAGTGTTGATCTGCTTGTTGTTTCATCTTGTTTTGTGTTAATGCTAAATTCTCCTTCAAACTAGCCAAAACCTATTGTTGATGTTGAATGTGTTCCTCAACATCTCTAACCTTAGTTTGCACCCTCAAGGAGGAAGTGATAGAAGGTGGATGGTAACCATATAATGCTAAAAATGGGGTCATTTGAGAAGAGGTATGAAAAGATGTGTTATACCACCATTCTGCAAGTGGTAGCCATTTAATCCATCTTTCCTGGTTATCTGATACAAAACAATGTATATACCCCTCTAAGCATTTGTGGACCACTTTTGTTTGCCCATCAATTTGAGGATGATAAGCTGAACTGTGAGCTAGCTGAATACCTAACTATGAAAATAATTCCATCCAAAAATTACTTGTGAAAATAGGATCACGATCACTTACAATTATCTTTGGGGTTCCATGTAGCCTTTGAACTATCTCCAAAAAAAATAGTTGCGACTGTATTGGCTGCAAATGGATGTGATAGGGCACAAAAATGGGCATATTTTGTGAGCCTATCCACAATCATGAAAATAACATTCTTACCCTCTGAACAAGGCAATCCGGTGATGAAATCCATGGAGACCTCCTCCCATCTTTGGCTAGGAATTGGTAAGGGTTGCAACAGACCTGGTGTCTTAATTGTTTCCCCTTTGTTCTGTTGGCACACTAAACACTCTGATACAAAATTTTGTACATCCCCCTTGAGTCCTTCCCAAAATAATTCTCTTTTTATTCTATGATATGTCTTCAAAAACCCAGAGTGTCCTCCAACAGGTGAGGCATGTAGCTCTGCAAGAATCTTATGCTTCAACTCAGAATCTTTACTCAAGTATAACCTGTCCTTATACCATAGGGCATTACCTTTCCACTCAAATTTTTTAGATGTCATAGATCCTTGCTTGATATTCTGTATTAGAGATTGTGTATCCTTGTCTTGATCCAATACCAATCTTGCTTCATCCACCCAATCAGCCATCAACATGGACATTCCACATAGTAAGGCATCTGCGGATGTATTCCTCCTAGACAACGCAATCAACTACTACATTTTCTTTACCCTTTTTGTATATGATTTCAAAATCATAACCCAACATTTTTGTTACCCACTTTTGTTGTTCCTCAGATGATAACCTTTGCTCCAAAAAGTATTTGAGACTATCATGATCAGTTTTTACCTTGAAGTGTCTACCCATGAGATAGGGCCTCCATTGCTTGACCACATGAAGAATAGCCATCATTTCTTTCTCATAGACCGGTTTGAGCAGATCTTTTCCTTTGAATTGGTGACTCTCAAATGCAATTGGTCTTCCTTCTTGCATTAGAACTACTCCCAATCCTGATCCTGAAGCGTCACATTCAACAATGAAGGTTTTTGAGAAGTTGGGAGTAGCCAAAATTGGGGTGCTGCACAAGGCTTCCTTCAACTACTCAAAGGATTTAGTGGCTAAGTCTGTCCAATGGAAGGCATCCTTCTTTAGCAATGCAGTGAGTGGGGTTGCTATTCTACCATATCCTCGCACAAATCTTCTGTAGTACCTTGTTAGTCCTAGGAACCCATGAAGATTTTTGAGAGTTTTGGGCCTTGGCCATTCCACCATAGCTTTGATCTTCTGAGGATCAACTTTGATGCCTTCATGGGATACAATGTGACCCAAGTACTCTACCTCTTGTACACCAAAAGAACATTTAGATGGCTTTACATAGAGAGTATGTTTCTTTAAAACTTCCAACACTTTATTTACATGTTGTAAATGTTCTTCCCATGTCTTACTGTAAATCAATATGTCATCAAAGAAAACTAATACAAATTTCCTTTTAAATGGCCTGAAAAATAGTGTTCATCAAGCTTTGAAAGGTTGAAGGTGCATTTGTAAGACCAAAAGGCATTACCAAAAACTCATAATGGCCCTCATGAGTCCTGAAAGCCGTTTTATGAACATCTTCCTCTTTTATTCTAATTTGATGGTACCCCGAACGAAGATCTAATTTTGTGAAATAAATAGCACCATGCAATTCATCAAGTAAATCATCAATTACTGGAATAGGAAACGTATCTTTGATGGTGTACTTGTTGAGTTCTCGGTAATCTGGACACATCCTCCATGTTTCATCCTTCTTACGTACCATGACCACTGGTGAAGAATATGCACTCTGACTAGGCCTGATGATACCTGCCTTCAACATTTCCTAAACCATTTTCTCGATCTCACTTTTCTGGGAATATGGGTATCTGTATGGTCTGATGTTAGGTGTTTGGCTCCCTGGAATCAACTGAATGGCATGATCATGATCCCTAACTGGTGGTAGTCCCTTTGGAATTGCATCAAAAACAGATGAGTGTGCATCAACAATCTTCTGAAGATCGGGTGGCATTGAAGACTCTGTATTTTGTACTTCTATGGAAAATAACTTTGCTATAAAGCCATCTACTCCTTTTCTGAGAACCTTCTGCATCTGATGAGAGCTAATAATCTGTGGAGACTTAGCTACCATCCCATTCAATTGTATTGTCCTTCCATCTGAATGAAATCGCATGAACAATTCTTGGAAATTCATCTCTATAGTACCTAAGGTTGTGAGCCATTGGACACCCAAAATAATATCTTCCCCTCCCATAGAAATAGAAAACATAGGTGAGTCTAACATGTAGTATCCCATGGAAAGCTTGATACTATGGCATTTTCCTGTGCACTTGACTGTCCCACCATCTGCAATCATAACTTGCATTTCTGGAGCTGGGTAAATAAAACAATTGAGGCGGACAGCTAACTTACTATTTATGAAGTTATGAGTACTCCCCGAGTCAATCAACACTGTCACCTTCTATTTTTTGAGATAGCCAATAACCTTGAGTGTTTGAGGAGTACTAATACCTGACAATGCATGGCAAGAAATTGTAGGTTGGTGATCCTCTACTTCATCTTCTATCTGGTTCCTCAACCTCTCCTATAACTTCAGCATCCTCATCATCCTCATTACCTCCGTCAATATAGAACAACTTCTTCTCAGCACATTTGTGTCCTAGTCCATATTTGCTATCACAGTTAAAGCATAATCCTTTTGCTCTCTTTTCTTCCATTTGTTGAGGAGTCAGTCTAATTGGCCTAGAAAATGAAGGGGAAGAGATACTACGGTCTTTGGTGTTAATGAAAGGTGGCCTCCTACTACAAAGAACTTTTTCCTCTGCACGACGTGCCATGATAATAGAATCAGAAAGCTTGAGTGGATTAAACATACGTACCTCATGCTCGATGTGGTCCTTAAGACCCCCAAGAAATAGGTCATTCAGATTCTCTTCTGGAATATTCTCCACCCTTAAGGATAGGTTCTGGAATTGATGCACATAATCTTTGACTGATCCTGTTTGTCATAACTTTGCTAATTGACTAAAGTAGTTCTCTGAAACACTGGAACTATAGTGCAATTGTAACTCCTCGATAAAAACTGTCCAAGTGACACCGAGACCATTCTTCTGCCTCTGAGCACATAACCATCGATACCAAACGAATTGGTCTGGTTCAAGATACAGGGATGCCAAAGTCACCTTTTGTCCTGATGGTGTTTGATGTAACTCAAAGAAGTTCTCCATTTGATTTATCCAATTCAGGGGATCTTTACCATCAAATTTGTGCATATCCACTTTCGGCATCATGTTCCGTGGTTGCGAATAAGTTGGATTCTGATTGGGCTGGAAAAGTGATCCAACATGGTTATTTTGTCCATGATTTTGAACTAAATATCCTCCTTGGTTGATATGGGATGGATTTGGGCCATACTGTTTACCCTTTACATGTTGCATGATATCATCCAACCGATGATTGATTTGGGCTATGTCTCCTTTAGAGGCCATCTCAGATTGTACATTTCATAGCTCATACTCAAGTTGGCTCACCTTATGATCAACTGAAGTAAACCCTAGTGCTGAGGAATCTGTATTTACCCCTTCTGAATCCATCTCTTCAATCACTATCTCATCTTTATCTGGGGTTTTACCCGGAGTAACTGGATTCTTTTTTGCTCTTGTGGAAGGCCCCGTCATGATATCAAACCTTAGGGTTTAGGGTTTTGATAAAAATTAGGCCGAATAGGAAAAACATAGAGAAAATACTAATACTATTTTTTTGAGAGATTTCTGAAAATGTAAAGAACTTGAAAAAATTCCACAATTTGCACCATAGGGAGTGATTTTATGAAAAACCCTAAATTTGTAATAACTTGTGCAAAATAAATAAAAAAAGCCTGAAATTTTCAGGGAACCTTACTTGAAATGTTTCACAACTCTGGTAAAAATATATCCCACCAATTCACTCTGGTTCAAAATATATTATGGAAACAAAAAATTAGGGTTTTTGCCCTAATTTTGGCCCAGATCGCAGCTCTGATACCACTTGTAATGAAATTACTTGTATAATTCAGATTAAGAGCAACAATAGAACACCAAATAACACAATATTTAAGAATAATGATCTCAATATGCAATTAGAATAGCTTCGCCACTTCGAGGGGGCAACCTCCAAACCATATAATAAGACTCAAATGCTCAAATGATAATGAAATACTACCTATAATCCCCTATATATACTATTCATATGCTATGACCATCACCAAGGCCAACCTATTAAGCATGAGAAAGTATAAATGATATAATAAAATGATATGGTAAGCCAAAAGTCGGCTACTCATATCCTAATACAAGCAATAGGTTAAGGGCGTAACATCCTACTAGTCCCATCGAGGCTCCTGGGGGCATCATTTTTTGTGTATATTGTTGATGCGTAAGCACAACACCCCTGATTGTTTGCAACTCGATAGATTGAAACTGTCAATGTGATTGCATAACATGGAGCTTTTCCCAAAGTGTGGGATTTTGCAATCAGGAAATCTCTCTGAATGAAGGCCGACTTCTTGTCCTATCCTAGTGTCAACTACTCCAAAGTGCAGAGAGTTGCAGATCTAACCCTAATCTAATGATTTCCCAAAGAGATAAAGACAGAGAAAATGCATGAAAATAAAACCTACTATAAGGGAAGGAGATGCACCAAGAAGGAGTGTTGAACGACCTGCACAATAAACATATCATAACTAAAATCTTGCAATGAAAACATAACAATACACAATAACCTTGCATGCAACGAAAGATGCGAAGATGCAATAAAACACAAAAGAGGGTTTGAAACATCCACAGATCTGATTTTATTGCTCTCAAAGTTGATACAATACATCACATTTATGGCCAAAGGCACATATTTTGCATTACAATGTCTAGGAGGTAGGTTTAGAATCTCCACAAAATCTCTTACATGAAAGAAGAAGAAGGGAGGGGAATATATAAGGTGTCCAACCTTTTGAAATGAGCCCCTCCTTACAATATATAAGAAGAATGAGAGAGAGGGAGAGAGAGGAATTCAAAATCTTGCTTCAACCACCAAAAAATGCATTAAAATCACCTGCAACAATGATGGATGCCACTGCAAAACCCATGCCTCCATGTACTTTGCCTTGTTGGAGAAGAAAGGAAGCCCATACCTCATCATTTGGGTAGGTGAGAAATATGGAAACACCCTCTAAAATGGAGGACTATATTTCATCATTTTGAAATACTTAACCTTACTAAAATTTAGAAAACTAGTCGTATTTGTGTAGAGGACATTGAGAGCTTTCCAAAAGGTTTAATTTTGTGCAAATCTGAGCTTCCAGTCAAAAGTTATGGCCATTTGAAGATGAGGGTGCCATACTATAATAAATGCGAGTGGTTGGCTCTATTATTTCGAACTCCGAACTTGCATCGCAACCTCCGAAATCTGAAATTTCAGACTTTCAGGATTCAAGACTTTGGGCTTTTTAATTTCGGAGTTTGGGTTACTATGCATCACTCCAGAGTTTATGAAACCTCTGAAACTCGAAAATCTCAAAGTCTAAAAATCAGACTTCGCATTTCAGACTTCAAGTTTTGATTTTTTTGCACTGGGACTTCAACATTTTAGATAAAAATGCCAAAACCTCAAAATCTGAAATTTGGACTTCGGGTTTCAGTCACCTTTGCTTTTTCAGGGTTTCGGGTGATTCGAGATTTCGGGGGTCTAGGTTTCTAGGATTTTGGGGGTTCAGGGTTTTCGAGATTTTTTAGGATTTCAGGGGTTCGGGTTTTTTGGTTAGATTATCTACTTGGCACATAAAACCTCTGAAATCCCAAAAGCTTGAAGTCCAAATTTCAGACTTTGAGTTTTGGACTTTCGACTCCCTTTTTTTGCATTCCTTTCCACCGAGATCCTGAATTTCGCTTCGTCCTAACTCCGAATGACCCCCACCTTAAAACTCCAAATTTTAGACTTCAGAGCATCTTCATTTCCCAAACTCCTCTACAATGTGCTTGGCCCTCTCCAACCTGGTTCAGCCAATCCCAAAGTGTGAGCTCCCATGGCTAATTCAATCCCTCATTTTTTTTTGTGCAGAGTCATGTTTGCCAAATTTTTCCTGAGGGGTGAAATTGGATAATAATGACTTCTTAAGGGTTTCTAAGGTTTCACAAACTCTTGAGCGATGAATAGTAACCCAAACTATGAAATCAAAAATCCTGAAGTCCCGAATCCCAAAAGTATGAAATTTTGGATTTCACCTGAGGTTTCGATGCAAGTTCGAAGTCCGAAAAAATAGAGCCAACCACTCGTATTTATTATAGTATGGCACCCTCATCTTCAAATGGACATAAATTTTGACTGGAAGCTTAGATTTGCACAAAATTAGACCTTATGGAAAGATCTCAATGTCCTCTACACAACTATGACTGGTTTTCTTATTTTTAGTAAGGATAAGTATTTAAAAATGAAAAAATACTATCTGCCATTTTAGAGGGTGTTTCCAAATTTCTCACCTACCTAAATGATGAGGTATGGGCTTCTTTTCTTCTCCAACAAGGCAAAGTACATGGAGGCATGGGTTTTGCAGTGGCATCCATCATTGTTGCAGGTGATTTTAATGCATTTTTTGGTGGTTGAAGCAAGATTTTGAATTCCTCTCTCTCTCTCCCTCTCTCTCATTCTTCTTATATATTGTAAGGAGGGGCTCATTTCAAAAGGTTGGACACCTTATATATTCCCCTCCCTTCTTCTTCTTTCTATGTAAGATATTTTGTGGAGATTCTAAACCTACCTACTAGACATTGTAATGCAAAATATGTCTCTTTTGGCCATAAATGTGATGTATTGTATCAACTTTGAGAGTAATACAATTGGATCTATAGATGTTTCAAACCCTCTTCTGTGTTCTATTGCATCTTCCTGATCTTTCATTGCATGCAAGGTTATTGTGTATTGTTGTGTTTTCATTGCAAGATTCTAGTTATGATGTGTTTATTGTGCAGGTTTTTCAACACTCCTTCTTGGTGTATCTCCTTCCCTTATAGTAGGTTTATTTTCATGCATTTTCTTTATCTTTATCTCTTTGGGAAATCATTAGATTAGGGTTAGATCTGAAACTCTCTGCACTTTGCAATAGTTAGCACTAGGATATGACAAGAAGTCAACCTTCATTCAGAGAGATTTCCCGATTTTAAAGTCCCACACTTTGGGAAAAGCTCCATGTTATGCAATCACACTGATAGTTTCACTCTATCGAGTTGCAAACAATCAGAGGTGTTGTGATTACACATCAACACATACTACATGTGATATTGTTTCATTTTGTACTACTTCTTATTCTTACTAGCACACTACTCTATATCAGACCATACATGCTTTGACACAATTTTTATCTTTCTAACATGCTAACGAGTGCTTCATGTGTAAATTTTTCCTTACATGAACTATTTACCACTATGGTTGTATGTTACTCTTTTCTTGTTATTGTTCGCCATTGTCTTCTATTGAATGCCATTGTTTGCAGGATTTCCCCTATTTCTTGATTGTCCATTTCTTGTAAGCTTTTGGATGCTTCGACCTTGATTGTCTTGTGACATTGTGAGTGATGTACCATGTTTAAAACCTTTTTTTTACGGTCTACAATGTTTTCTTGCTTGCTAGATTACACATTGTCTTCAATATGCGTATTTGTCTTGATTACACTAACACATGTTTTCCGCCACTTTGTTTGTGTGTGCCTTGGTTGTTACAAAACACATTCCCTCCCACTACAGGGTATCAATTATAGATCAACATTCGATCCTCTCCTTTGGACCGCATCCTCACAACAACATTGCATGCACCCCAATTAAGGGGAGTCATACATTGGGTTAATCACTCACCCCATACAACAAATCAGAGCTATAACACAATACAGTTCAACATAATACATAGTTTCAGAAATGGCCCAAATTCTAACTTGGGTCCTCAACACAACACAGACGCCTGTGCCCAGATTCATACACTAGCGTCTGGGAGCTCCTAGACTTTTGTGAGTGCATATGACCAAGAGGTAGTTACTGTCACTTTCTCAGATCAATATAGTTGTCAGCAGTTTACACAAAAATTTTTACATGTATAGGCACATTCCTCTAATAATCAGATGCATTATATCTTTGTTTTCTTCTCTTTCTACTTGGATCAAACTGGATCAAACTAAAACAAAGTAGGATCACACCATCTGAAGTGGTGTATAAATTTAGGAAGCGGCCAGGGATGGAGAATAACAATAGACATTTCTACCCAATATTTCTTCTGTCATGGCGTGAGATCGCCCAAAAAACTCACATTTTAAGTGAGATCCCCCCAAAAAAATCACTCTTGGCATGATATTGCAAGAAAAAATCATTATTCTACAACATTTTTAGGACATTTTCTATCCTTTTCACTCATCATAGATCAGGTGTACATGTTCCTTTTACTACTTTTCATGTTTTTACACACTTTTCACATATTTGGATCGAATTTTTCATATACAAATATTTGAATACTATTTTTCTCTTCATTTTATAGGTCCCTCCTTATAAGAAGTAACACTCACATCAACAAACATGTCAGGTGACAATGACCATAGGTACAACGTGACATAACACTTACGCTTCACCCCCAGGGTCACTTCCTCTTCTTTAGCTTCCACGATTCATTTTTATCACTCCACACTTTTTCTTGTCTCTTAGCACACTCTCACTATTGATCTACATGGTTATCAGGTACACATCGGTTATCTACTTTATGTTATCGAGTATTCACTCAACAACATAAAGTGGGGGTAAATATAGACACAAAATCACGCACTTGGGTACATTTCTAGGTCCTAATCACATACTACCATTCATATGATTCGTAAGAGAGAAAACTAGTAATTAACATATACCTTTGGTTGTTTTCTTGTCCTTCTTGCTTTCTTTATGGTCTTGCTCATCCCACAGCCCAGTCTAACCTTTGTTGCTTTACCTTTCTTGAATCTAAACACCAATGCCTAGCCAGGATGCCAGCGCTCAGGTGACCTCATCCCCTCTAGGTGCCCCCGACCTCTTTGTATCTTGCTCGCCCCTTTTGGGCCTCTTTTATCTTTTGGGTATATTGTTTTCTTAGTAGTCGGCCTTTTAGTTGTCAATTAGAAAATTGAAACAAGGGAATCATATAAATACAAAGTTATGTGATCATAGAAAAGGACCAAGCTCTAAGCATATACTATCACCACCTAAGGTTACATCCAAAGGCATTCTAAGAGCATTAAAGCATCCATCTAGCTCTCATTCAAGGGACAAGGGACTGCATTTTTCCAAATACACTTCATAGGAGGGGAAGTTCATTTTGGCATCCATACATCTACTTACATTGCTACATTTTAGCTATTGCTTGATATTAGGTACATCTTGCACAAGAGCTTCCTAGGGAATGATTCTACACACATGCACACAAAACTACATGGAGTCTTAGATGTAGTGCACGCTTGGTTTTAAGTTCACTATGTCGGGTGACCATCGGGGTCAGTCTGAATCCCTGTTTACATATTTCTTTGTAGGATTTGATGTGTTTTGGGGTTTTACAGGATATCATTTGTTTTGCAGGTTACATGTAAATTTTATAGGTATAGTGCAACACACTGACAATAGAAAGCGAAGGTTAATGACATTGGTGCGATACAAGAAAATCCTAGTTTTGACCATTTTCGTAGTCATAGGTGATCAGAAGCAGACTCTAGCACCCAAATTTCCTTGAACCATTCGAGGCACCCCAGTCCAAACTATTCTAACAGTTATGTAATTTTTTTAGTGTGGTTGCGATAAGTTCCTCCTCATGTTTAGTAGTTTTCCATTCCAACATACTTCAAATTTTATTACAAAATCTGATAAGTCTCTTATATTCTCTCTTGCACCTAGGGTTTCATTTTTATCCAGCTTATTACTTAGGTCAGATCTATACTTCATTTATTATCCATTACATGTGACTCTGAAATATCTAGGGTTTTAGCAAAATTGTCCATTTTGTTAAATCAGTAGGTGGGCGCCAAATGTTTGACAAAATAACAAAACATGATATCTTTTCATGAAATATCACACCTACCTATCCCCAATAGCCATTGAGATTACTTCACCAAATGCAATAGATAAATGCCCCATTAAACAATTCACCTTTGTTAACATATT
Source organism: Taxus chinensis (assembly GCA_019776745.2). Lineage (NCBI taxonomy): Eukaryota > Viridiplantae > Streptophyta > Pinopsida > Cupressales > Taxaceae > Taxus > Taxus chinensis. The sequence goes on from CM034155.1 coordinate 214,522,811, forward strand.
CACAAAAGAGGGCTGTTAAAAAGGCCTTACAAATGTGTAAGTGAATGCATATGGCATGTATAAAGACAAATTGCGCAAACTTTTCTAGTGTCCTCTTAAACTAAGAAAAAATGGGAGCTTAGGAGTAGTGCCCAGATAGTCAAACAAGTTTTAAAAGTAAATATTTTTCAGAATGTAGAAGTGTACATAATGCACATGAATTGGATGACAAAATGTTTCTTATGGTGGACTCAACCATCCCTAAAGCACCTCTTATACACCATCCCTTCATTTGCTTAGAAAAATACCTCTCTTTCTCTTGCTAGCAATGTCATTATGCTTTCATTCCCTTTACATTTGAAATCATGTCATTACTTTAACATGTGTGAGTTATATAACTAATTAATGATAGATTTTCATCTTTGTGAAACTCTGTAATAAATGCTTATTGATTGATAAAAACCAAATTTGGAAAATGATCCCTCCAAATACGTAAACCACCTTAGAAACACACTTAACTCATACAAAATTTATATAGGCCTTTAGAATGAGAGTTTGTCCACACAAGTTGCATAAGATGAAACCTTAGCCACTTGAAAAAAATCATGTTAAAGTTATAAACTCAGTTTGGAATTGCCTTATCTTAATTACTCATGAGCCAAGAAACTTTCATATACCAACTCTAACTTATTTATTTTCACATTAGATTACCGTAGTTATTTTCTCTATAATTTCTTCGGAGGTCCTTTTTATACATGAGTTTTGTAGGCACTTTGGTTTACAGTGTGTAAGTGCAAACTTATAATTTTCAATAACTTCCTTTGAAATGGTACCTCCAAAATGCGTACGTCTTGTCATATTTTAGCCTCATTACTTTCCCAACATTCTCACCATATATGAGGATAGGTTCGAAGTGACAAAATCCATGTTTGGATAATAAATTCTCATTTTCTCAGGCCATTTTTTGGCCATTTCAACTACTTGAACTACAGTGTGAGTAAGTCCCGTTGATCCAATTTTTCATATTATGAAATCGATTTGGAATTAACCCATGTAAAAAGGCTTGCGGACGGAGAATTCCTGTCCCACCCCTTCTCTCCCACATTGAGAAGTGTGAACCGTATTCAATTTCATGTCATCTTGTTGGGAAGAGACATTTCTGCACCTGTTTCAAAGCCACTTTTTCCTACTATGTCCAAGAGTAAATTGTCAAACTTTCCTAATTCACTTCATAATGGTTCCTCTAAAATGAGCACCACTTATCAGATTTTACTTCTGTCTATACTTTTTGGAGGTCATTCCTTGGTTATTTTAGCTAATTAGAACTCAAATTGTCAAGCCCTTTGACCCAATGTTTGAACCTACTAGAAAAATAATGCTTGGTATGATGATATATTACGATGGAAAGTGTTTTTTTAGCACTAATCTATTCCTTTGAACTCTATTATAAATTTTAATTGTGTGAAGATCGTGAATTATCTCTCTTTATTTCTCCTCTCTTTAGAACATACAAATATAAAGGAAGTGAGAAATGGTGTGTGGAAATATAATCTCTTTCTCTTATAGATTTTTTCTTGAAATGGTAAATGAAATCATGTGATATCATTACTAGATAGGAAATTGAGATCCATGTCAAAATTCGTGCTAACACATGTTATTGCAGGGAGCAGGTGTTACATTGAAAATTCAAATGTTTGGTTTTATCCAAATATTGTAATCACCGTTAGCTTTCTTAAAATTGTTTAAATTCTTTTGAAAGATAAATTGTAAAACTTGATTTAAGAATGTAATAAAAATGTAATTGGATGGACTTAATTTAAGAAAATTTTGGTTAATTATTAATGCACATTATAACAATAATTAACATTATGAAAAGTTTATCTTGATTGAAATAAGTTGGTCATTTGAAACATCTAAGTAGAAATTTTTGATTTTGATCATCATTGAATGTGTGCTTGAACCCTATCTTCATATATTCTAAAACACTCGTTGAGATCGCAACTTAGAAAACTACGCAAATAACAAAAGTATGTTGGTTTTACCTCTCTAGTTCAACTTATTCCACACCTAGTCTTAAACATGAAATATACATTGAGTTAAGCACTATTGATAATAACTAAATGTTAAATGTATCTCATGAAACCCAAGGCTTGGGAGACATAACTTGTGACAAACCTATCTCTTGATGAGCATAATCCTCGACTTAATCTATGTAACAAATGTGTGTATATGTAAACACTCAAATTTGGTAATTCTATTCCTTGAAATTGCTAGTATTGGCATTCCACTCTTTCTCAAATAAGTGTACTTTATCCACTCTCATCCAGTACATCTCTAGGTATCTTGTCTAGCTTGTTTGATCATACACACTCATTTGTCAAATTTTTATGAGAATTGAAAGCGTGAAACTAGTAATAAACTCCACTTGTTAGCTTCCAAACTTCACACTTCAGATTATCCTTTATAGGTCAAAAACGTACAGTAGGGGTGAGAACGTGTAACACCCCCAAATTTAATGTATTTTCCATCAGATTAATTGATGGATAATGATTTAATTAATTTATAAATGTTTATATAAATATATGTATGTATGCATGTATGCATGTATGTATGTATATGCAGAAACATATACCTATGCGTGTATATATATGTATACATAAGCATGTATATATATATATCGTTTATGTTTTGAAGTATTGTATTAATGACCACCTTCTGGTTTACATATATAAAGGCATTTGTATGGTTTTGGTTATAAGTCCACCGTTGTTGCACTATTTGAGAATGTTTAGCATTGTTTAAAGTTATAAGGCATTGATTAAGTTTGAGGAGTATTGGGAATGATTTTAGACCACATTGCATTGGCATTGTTGACATGGAATACAGTCTTAAACCACTAAGAAATTAAATGGTTTAAGGTTTAAATTATATGGAGATGGTCGTAGACCACATTCCATTGTTTATTGATTAATATTGAAAAATGATCATGGACCCCTTCCTTAACATTATTGGAAATGGATAATGGTCTTACACCATTTGGAAAGGTAATTGTTTAATTTTTATTAAAGTTGGTCATCGACCACATGGCATATAAAGGTTTAGTGTTATGATATGATGTTTGGTTAAAAAAATGGTAACGTTCCATAAGGAAAATAATATGGTAAAAGGTTATTATTCAGTGTTTGTTTGGTCATAGACCAAAGTGCATGCAAAGGGGTTTTGGGTTTATGTGATGACCACGACATGGCACTAACAATATTAAATTGGAGTAAATGTATACAGTTCCTAGAGAACTGGTAGCTTGTGGAGGAAAACAAAACTTGCAACTCTCCCCTCCATTCATATTTTTGGCATTATAGTTTGTTATGGTTTGAGCTCTGCCTAAGGTTTTGAAGGAGATAATTCTAGAAGTTTGTTTCTTGTCTGCGCATGCATTAGGAAATCTACTTTTAATGGTGTATATTGTATTTAAAGTTTTGTTTGGAAATTATATGGAGTTTTTCCTTGGCGTTCAAAGTTTCATATTGTAAGGAAGTTGGAAAGGAAAGAAAACATGAACCAGGCATGGGTTTTCTCTCATGTTCTAGTTGTTTTTAATATGAAATCTGAGAATGCGTTATGAGTTTTCAATTTGGTTTTAAATTTAGAAATGAATGGAAATATTAGTTTAAAATTATTCTTTTGCTTGTTGGGTTTTAATGGAAATTTGGGCATGAAATTTTAATGGGTAATGCAACTCGTTAAAGTTTGTTGATAGTCGTTTGACATTGAGATAAATGTTTGAGTTTCGTTGTTTTAAAATATGAAGTTTCTCTTCATTTTTAATATGATTTTTTAAGAGGAAATAGGGAAAAGACTGAATTATGTTATGGGTTTGTTGGTAAATGTGAGAATGGTTTTGGCGTATTGGGTTTGTTGATTCTTGTTGAAATTTAGCAAGTTAATGACAATCACACATTGTTTATTTGAGATCTAAATAAATATACAAATTGGTTTGCATTTAAATTATGGTTTGGTTTGGATTAATGGGTTTCTATGAATTTCACAAATTGGGTTAAATATTTTATTTTTGGTATGGTTGGAATAATGGGTATGATTATTATTGAAGTTCAATACAGCTACATGAGAGTTTTTCATTGTTGTGAGTTTAGCTCATCTAGAGCTCACTGTTATTATGGTGTTCGAGGTAATGTGAGACCCGGTTGTTATAAACCTCTTTCAGTGTTGAAACTCTTCTTAAGCTGATACTTTAAATATTTTGTTCTTGTTTGGTCTGAAAACAGGAGGAAGAGGGAACTATTTGGGTTTGGCAGTATTTTTAAGATTTGGTGTTAAAAATCTAGGATTAAGATCTCAGGAGTATGAATGTATAAAACCCATTTCTCTTCCTAATTCTTTGCTTGAATGAACTCAAACTAGGTATCTATCAATAACTCCAAGTTATTTTGTGTTGATGTTTTCTGTGAACCAGTTAAAATGGAAGACTAATTCTAGCCCTATAGGGATTTGCTGAGTTAGATTGTTTCATTTATCTCATCCTACTGAATTAGCGATTAATGAGCTTGACTATATGTGAATATCAGATTTCATTCATAACTTTGATGATAATTTTGTTCCTAAGTTATTTAAAATATGGACTGTTGAACACTCTCTCTTTCTCTCTTGATTGTTGGAAGGTGATGATAACCATTGACCAAAGGATACTATTAGAACATTAAAGTATTGATATTAAATTCATTGATGATCTATAATGATAACAATGATTATGACAAATGACTGATTACTTAAATAGATGAAGGATGGTCAACTATTTGATATTGTATGAATTTCTTGTAATAATTGATGATGTTTCATGTCCTTTGTATTATTTACAAGAATAACAACTATTTATTGAGGAGTTCAAGAAATACGTTCACTGTCTAATTGTTGACTGTTAAGTTAAATGATTCCTTTGTTTAGTTATTTACGTGAATGCATAATGAGCTAGTTAATGTTCATTCTTTATAATCAAAAATTTATACTCAGTTGAAGGACACTTGTTGACATTACTCATGTAGAATATTTAAATGAAATTGATTAGTTGTAATAGTATGTTGCTTTTACAAATTAAAAGTTATGTTATTCAGTTAATTTCTTGTATTGTTTGTAAACGTTCCTTACAATATGAAGTATCATTTCATTTGAGTAATGATATATATACTTTCTTAATGAACTAGGAAGTTTATTATTTATTAGATAAGTTAACCTTAACTTATTCTATGTTTCATTTAAAAACAACGAGAATATGAGTTATTTAACTCATGTCAGTTCTTTTAACTGGCACATATATACAATTTATCTCTCCTACAATGTGTAGGAAGGAGTGATATTCATGAAGTGGTTGATTGGATTGTTTACACATGATTACGACATGTATTATTTGTTTAAAATATGATAAGGATTGTTGTATTTATTTATTAAATGTGAATGTATTATCTTCACAAGTTGATTAATGGGCATTTGCCTAATGTATCATCACGATGAATTGTATATCATTATTCATGAAAATAAGGGGTTATCCGTATTAAGTTTCAATAAAATACCTTATTGTTTTGTATCGTATTTTGTTAGATATGAAATAATTTATATATTGTTTTATGACAAAGTATAAATAAATTTGATTGATAATATGATATGCATTTATTACTAATTTTAATGATTACTGTGAGATGAAAAAATATGTGGAATGTCAAACATAGTAAAATAAGGAAAACTATATAATGAAAACAACGTAAAGTTATTGTACCTTATTAAATAAAATGGACTAATCATATTAATTTACATCCTTAAGAGATTGAGGTCTAAACTTATTAAGTAATGAATGGATCAACTCAATGCAAGACATGGTTAAGTAAACCTATATTTAACGAAAAAAACAATATTGTGATATTTTGATAAGAGGTACTCATGAAAATTAGTATCTCATTGAGTTACTATAATCCTCTATCAAGAAAAAGATATCGTGTAACGATACGTAATAACCTATTGTTAAGATGAACTTATTTACTTATCTTCCATATATAACTAATAGTGTAAACGAACTATAGGTACTATATCCCATCATTTCTTTCGATAGAATCCTACCCATGCCAACTTAGGATGGCTACAGGAAGGGTAGCAAGGGAATAATAATGAAAGTCATTATGTGGTCACTTTCTTTCCCATATGGATCTTAAGATGATACTGATATGATCCTTTCAATTAGAAAGGTGAGTCATGGTTTCTACTTCTTCAAAATTGAAAATTAATTTCTTAAACAAGGAAATGAAATCTAGATAATTGTGTAGAGATGGTTATGTGGTGACAGGGACATGTTTTGTTGACTTGTATGTGGTCACAAAACCAAGCTTGCATTGCAAGGCTTGAATCTTTGGCCAAAGTAGTGTAACTAGTTAATTATATTGCTTGTTCATCATTCCCCTAACTTGTTGTGTCAGATACTAGATGGAATGCAGCTTGTATGTTTTCCAATTAAAAACTTAGGAGATGCACATAGTTCTCATGAACCACTTAAGGTTTAACCAAAAGTATACAAGTTATACACACTCAGTTAGAGTGAATTAAGGGGGATCAAAAAGATTTAATTGACCCTTACATCTGCACATGGTTATCATTTATTATCAGATGGATTGTAAACATTCAATTATGTTGGATTAATTAGCTACAAGATGAAATTCATTGAAGGCATTGATTATACTTCAGGGGTTTATTTTAAAAAATAAATCATTTAATTTCGATTAATTATAACATAGGTGTTATATTTTAGTATCAGATCTTGGACTTAATGGGTTCATAACGCTAACATAACATCTTGTCCTTGTTTAACAAAATACAATGGTTATGACAAGAGAAACTAATGAGGTTGATGGTACAATTGCCTAGAAATTAAATGAAATTCTAGCAGTCTTTCAGGACACCCGAAAGTGGATAGCTGCCCTGGAGCAGTAGATGATGGTTGAGGAAGAAGAGGAATAAATTGACGTAGAGAAAATTGTTAGCCAGGAAGTAGAACTACATGTTAAGCCTAATCATGGAAATTGGATAGAAAATAAAAGAGCTCGCTTAACAGTTGAATTGTCAAGATATATCAAATGGACTAGCCCACCCAAGTTTGATGGAACATATTTAGGCAATGGAGCCGAGAATTGGATGAGTGAAATGGAAAAGTATTTCAAGATATGAGAATTTTCATAAGAAACCAAGGTAATTTGGAGTGTGTTACAACTCTCCAATGAAGTGTCTTCGTGATGGGACAACCACAAGATGGAGTTGGGAGTTGATACTGCTAAAATCACTTGGGAAAAATTTAAAGTTTACTTCCACCAACGTTAGTTTCCTCAGACTTTGACCCAAAAAATTCTAAGTTTTGGAACCTAACTCAAGGTAAAATGAGTGTGTTTAAATACCAGGAACATTTCATCAAGCTACTGAAATATGTACCACAGTACCAAAAAGATGAAAAATTTAGAATTTGTAATATTATCATGGGGTTAAACCCAAATATAGGAGGAGAAGTATATGTGTATGGGTCATCTACAATGGAAACAATGGTAGAAAAAGCCATTAGGAAAGAACAAAAGTTGCAAGAAATTTATTCTCATAGAGAAGAAAAAGATAAGAAGAGCGTCAGCTTAACTGCACCATTATCTCCTAGAAAAACATGGTGGAAAAAGGAAGGCAACAAACTAAAAATTGTCAGAAATAATGCAATAGATAAACTTGTTGTAAATACAATGAGAAATGAGCAGAATAGTGTTGTAGCAAATGAAAATATATTTGGAAAGAAATGGCCTTTTTCTGGGTGTTTTAAATGTGGTGGTGACCACTATGCTAATAATTGTCCTTAAAATAATTAGGGGAAAAAAAAGACATGTTGCAGTGGCTAACCGCCACGTTGAGAAACAAACTACTCTTATTGAAGTGTAAGGTAAGTTATATGGACTTAATGTTACTATTTTATTTGATACCGATGTAACTAAGTGCTTTATTTCTAGTAAGTTTGTAGTAAAACTATATAAGAAAGTTGGATATATGAAAAATACATGGATCTTTAAATATGGGAATGATGTTGTTCATACGATAGACCAATGTCTGTTTGACGTAGCATTTGATTTACCTAGTTTTACTGCTGAACTTGACCTTTGTGTAGCTCCTTTAGGGTCCTATGACATAATTATATGAGTAAACTAGTTTTCCAAACACAAGGCAACATTAAATTGTTTTGAAAAATTAATAGAATACTTAGATGACATGTAGAAAACAACTACCATTCAAGGCATAAAAATAGGTTACGAAGTTAGAAATTTTTTTGCAATACATCTTAAGAAAGCTAAAAACAAAGGCTACATGTTGTATGAAATAAAAATTTCTAATTTTAGTGAGGAAGGTAAAAATTCCTTGGAGTATTTTCTTTTGTTAAAAGAATGCAAGGATGTCTTTTCAGAGGAATTACTTGAACTTCCTCTTAAACGTAAGTTTGACTTTACCATTAACATCAAACCTGGAACTGAATTGATATCAAAAGCACCATACAAAAAGACAACATAGTTACTGGAACTAAAAGTACACTTCACAATTTTTTTTCTAAATGATCAATTCGACTGAATGTGTCTCCTTGGGGAGCACCAAACATTTTATTTAATAAGAAAGATGAAATGTTAGGAGTATGCATTAATTATCACATGCTTAACAAGGCAACAATAAAGAATAGGTATCCTTTATCGAGTATTGATGACCTTCATTATCAGATGGGAGATGTATCTATTTATTCAACGATCAATTTACAATTTGGCTATCATCAACTAAGGATAAATTATGAAGGCATTCATAAGACAAAATTCAAAACAAGATATGGGAATTGTGAGTTTACAGTTTTACCCTTTGGATGCACTAATGCACCTACAACATTTATGAATCTTATAAATGATATTTTTTAGGAATACTTGGATAAATTTGTGCTAGTTTTCCTAGATGATATTGTAATTTATTCTAATAACATAGAAGAACACAATGAACACTTGAGAATAGTTAGATGTGTTTAAAAAAGAACATTGTATGGAAAAATTTTGAAGTGTTATTTTTATCAAAAATAAGTACAATACCTTGGGCACACCAAAAATAATTACTAAGTGGCCAATACCTAAGAATGTACATGAAGTAAGAATTTTTATGGGGTCGGTTGGTTACTACAAAAAAATCGTAAAAGATTTCTCAAGAGTGGGTAGACCAATAACTTCTTTACAGAAAAATGACATAAAGTTTGTGTGGACTGACAAGTGTGAAAATGTATTGAATTTTTTGAAGGAAAAACTTACAACAATACCTGTTTTGAAGGTTCCAGATCCTAATGGAAGCTTCAAGTGGTAAATGATGCATCAGGTGAAGGTTTGGGTGGAATACTTCTGTAAAAGGATCACGTAATTTCTTATGAGAGTAAAAAACTAAAGGTGTATGAGTAGAACTATGTTCACCATGACTTAGAACTTGCTATCATAGTTCATGCCTTACAAATTTGTAGGCATTACCTGCTAGGAAAACCATTGAAACTGGAAACATACCATTTTGGGCTGAAATACATCTTTACACAACCAAACTTGAATGTGAGATAGCGTAGGTGGCTGGAGTTTCTGTCCCAATATGACTTTGAAATTATTTATATTAAAGGAAAAGAGAACCGTGTGGTTGATGCATTGAGTCGCATGAAGCATACTTCCACTATTGTAACTCTCATAATACAATTTAAGGAAGAAGTAAAGAAACAACTAAAAATTGATATGTATTATCAACATGCAAAAACAACATTAGAAACAAATACGAATGATAAGAGATATAAAGGTTTTAAGTTTGATAATGAAGGAGTCTTGCGATACGAAAACATAGTGTATGTACCTTTAGGAAATTATCTTATAACAAAAGGTAATGATGATCCATATTTCGGGCATCTCAAAGTAACGAAACTGTTGGTTGATGTAAAACAATAATACTTTGGGAAAGGAATGAAGAAAGATATGAAGAATTATGTTGTTCATTTTCTTAAATGTCAATGTGTTAAGGCAAAACACATACATCTTGTTGGTCTGTTGTATCCTCATAGCATTCTTTATTATAAATGACAAGTAATCACCATAGATTTTGTGCAAGGACTTTCATTTTCCAAGAAAAACCATGACATGATTTTAGTAGTGGTTGAAAAACTGACTAAAGTAGCTCACTTCATACCTGGTAATATAAAGGATGATTCCCCTGTACTTGAAAAATGGTTTGTGCATGAAATATTTAGATTGCATAGAGTTCCATAACTAATTATTTTAGATAGGAATCCTAGGATGACCTCTCGGTTTCAAAAAACTTTAAACTTGGTTTTGAGAACAAAACTGAACTTTAATTTAGCCTACCATCCTGAAACAAATGGTCAAATAGAAAGAGTTAACCAAGTTATGGAGGATATACTTAAAATGTATTGCATGGATCAACAATATAAATAGGAGGAATATATGGCATTGGTTGAACATAATAAAACTTACCCTTCTTCATTGAAAATGTCTCCATTTGAAGTGGTGTATGGGAGAAAGTGTAGAACAAATATAGATGACAAAGAGGTAGTAGGCATGTAAATGTTGCAAGAAATGAAAAAATAAGTAAATCTCACTCATGAGTGGTTGAAAGAAGTAACTGATAAGTAGAAAAGCTACGCTAATTTAAAAAGAGTTGATAGAAAATTAGAGCAAGGAGACAAATTATTTTTTAGGGTAAAACCCAAAAATATTTCTATTATGTTTGGAAATGTTGCGAAATTGTTACATAGATATGTGGGACCATTCAAAATTTTGGAAGTTATAAGTCTGGTGGCATACATATAAACATTACCTCCCACATTATCTAGAATGCATGATGTTTTTCATAATTATTTGCTCAAAAAATATGTTTTATATATAACACATGTTATAAATTGAAACTCATTATAGGTTCAGGACCCAAGAATCATCATGGTTGAACCAATCTGAGTGCTGAAAACTCATAGGTTACAGATTAGAAATCACGATATTGCACAATGCAATGTCCAATGGGACTAATATTCTGAGGATAACACAACTTGGGAGAATTTGGATGATATGAAAACTACATTTTCTTTTTTGTTTTAGTGATTAAAACAATTATTTGACTATTTACCATGGATTTATTATACATTACTTAATATTTATGGTGACTACAATGGAATTTTTTGCTATATTGTTGAATGTTTGAAAATAATTACTATTATGAGGTTGATTACAACCAAGTTTTAAGAATTGCGATTGGATGAAATTCTGAATTTTTTTCTACTTTTTTTGTAAAGATGAACTATTTTCTTTTGACATTGATGTATGAATTACTTTCGATTGATATGTTTGATAACGGTTAAGTTTAAATCATCGAGACGATGATTATTTAAGGGAGGAAGTATGTCACACCTCCAAATTTAATGTATTTTCCATCACAATGATTGATGGATAATGATTTATTTAAATTATAAATGTTAATTAATTATATATGTTTGTGTGTGTGTATGTGTGCGTGCATGTATGCACGTGGAAACATATACATATGCATATGCATATATATAGGTATATATAAGCATGTATATATATAGTTTATGTTTGAAAGTATTATATTAACGGTTGACTTTTGTTTGCATACATAAAGGCATTTGTATGGTTTTAGTTGGAAATTCACTGTTGTTGCATTATTTGAGAATGTTTGACATTGTTTAAAGTTATAAGGAATTGATTAAGTTTGAGGAGTATTGGGAATGGCCTTAGACCACACTACTTTGGCATTTTTGATATGGAATAAGGTCTTAAATCCGTAAGCAATTCAATGTTTTAAGGTTTAAGTTATATGGAGATGGTCTTAGACCACATTGCATTGTTTATTGATTAATATTGAATAATGGTCATCGACCTCTTCCTTAGCATTATTGAAAATGGATAATGGTCTTAGAGTGTTTGGTAAGGTAATTGTTTAATTTTTATTAAAGTTGATCATCAACCACATAACATATAAAGGTTTATTGTTATGATATGATGTTTGGTTAAAACAATGGTCATAGACCACAACACAAATAATAAGGTTAATGGTTATTGTTTAGTGTTTGTTTGACAAATGGGTTTTGGGTTTATATGATGGCCACAACGTGGCACTAAAAATATTAAATTGAAGTAAATGTCTACGGTTCCTAAGGAACTAGTAGCTTGTGGAGGAATCCAAAACACGTAACACTTATCTCCATTCACTTTTTTTGCATTATGGTTTGTTATGGTTTGAGCTCTGCATGAGGTTTTGAAGAAGATAATTCTATAAGTTTGTTTCTTGTTTGTTGTAGTCTTTTATTTTACCAAACAGCCCAAGGCACGCTAACACATCAATCAGGAAAACCTGAGCGCTCACCCAAAGCGCACGAGGTTACCAGGTCCCTCTTTTATGGTAGCTTGGTCAAGGAGTTAACATGAACATACATATAATCCATAATCATAAAAAACATATAAGGATAAACCATAAACAACTTTAGATCACAACCATATGCAAGAATGAACTAAGCAAGAATCGAGATTAGATCTACCCTATAAGATCCAGAAACAGATTTGTCAATAACCATTATCCAGCCACAGAGATCCATTGTATTAATCACTGTAAAACACAGAAACCAAATACTACCAAAACAAAATAGTTCCCTCTTCCTCCCGTTTCTAGACCAAACAAGAACAAAATATTTAACGTCTTAGCTTAAGAAGAGTTTCAACAATGATAGAGGATTATAACAACCCAGACTCACAATTACCTTGAATACCATAATAATAGCGATCTCTTGATGAGCTAAACTCAAAAAAATGCGATCTCTTGAGTTCACATAGAGTTGCATTAAACTTCAATAATAATCATACCCATTATTCTAACCAGACCAAAACTTAAATATTTAATCCAACTCGTGAAACTCATAGAAACCCATTACTTCAAACCAAATTAGAAATTAAATATTAAATCAGCTCGTATATTTATTTAGATCTGAAATAAAAAAGGCATTTTTGTCATTAAACTAGCAAATTTTCAACAAGAATCAACAGACCTAGTACGCCAAAACCAATCTCACGTTTACGAAAAAAACCCACAATGTTTTTCAGTCTTTCCCCTATTTTCCTGTAAAATTTTCATATTAAAAACGAGGAGAAACTCCATATTTCAAAACAGCAAAACTCAAGCATTTACCTCAGTGTCAAACAACTATCAACAAACTCTAACGAGTTGTATTACCCATTAAATTTTCATGTTTATATTTCCATTAAAACCCAACAAGCAAAAGAATAATATCTAATTGATGTTTTCATTCATTTCCAAATTTAAAACCAAATTAAAAACCCATAAGACATTCTCATATTTCATATTAAAAAAACTAGAATGGGAAAGTAAACCCATGCCTGGTTCGAGTTTTCTTTCTTTTCCAACTTCCTTTCAATTTGAAACTTTGAACACCCAGCAAAAAATCCCAGTAATTTCCAAACAAAACTTTAAATACAACATACACCATTAAAAATAACTTTATTAATGCATGCACAGATGTTGGGCCTTGAAAATGGCTAAGTGTTGGGGCGCACATGTGCAAGACCTACAGGGGAAACACACGTAAGAGAGACTATGGTGAGCGCACGCATGGATGACAGTATTCACGTGCAAGAGTACAAAAAAGGGCACTCAAGGATTACTTGTAGAAGGACTAAGGACTTAGTCAATTTTGAGCATAATGCTAAATATAGAGATGGCTTAGGCAACACCCAAGAGAATATTCCTTGCAGGAAGAGTCTATTTTTAGAGCATGGAACTAGCAGTTCAAACTAGAGTATGAAGACTTGGAGGCTACGCAAGGCTATTTTGGGACAGGTGGAAAGACAAGTGACATGTAATGTTTTGGGCTAATAATAGGATTGGAACTGAAATTATCTATAAGATATTTATTGTTAAGACGAGATTGTATGCTCTCTTGTTAACTTTGTTAGCAGTGCATGGCTATTCTTAGCATGCAACCTATTTTGAGGATGCATAGGTGGTGAAGGGAAATTCCCCACCCCTATATATATTGATTTACATGGATTTTATATCCCATTAATACTTGTAAGGTTATGTTGCTGGTTTATGGGCGTGCATGACCTATAGCGATACTCTTATGTTTTTTAAGCTTTGATGTTAAAAAATTGTGATTAAGATCTCGGGAGCATGAATGCATAAAACTCACTATCTCTTCCTCATTCTTTCCTTGAATGATATCAAACTGGGTATCTATCAAGAACTCCAAGTTATTTTGTGTTGAGTTTTTCTTTGAACCGGTTAAAATGGAAGAATAATTCCAACCCAATCCGGCTTTGCTGAATTAGATTGTTTCATTTAGCTCATCCTAATGACTCAATGATTAATGAGCTTGAATGAATGAGAATATTAGAGTTCATTCATAACTTTGATGATAATGTTGTTTCTAAGTTATTTAAAATATGGACTCTTGAACACTCTCTCTTTCTCTCTTGACTTTTGGAAGGTGATGATAACCATCGACCAATGATACTATTAGAACATTCAAGTATTGATATTAAATTCATTGATGATCTATAATGATACCAATGATTATGATAGATGATTGATTACTTAAATAGATGAATTTTTGTCAACTATCTGATATTGTATGAATTTCTTGCAATGCTTAATGATGTTACATGTCCTTTGTATTATTTATAGGAATAGTAAATATTTATTGAGGAACGAGAAATGCATTCATTTTCTGACTGTTGATTTTTAAGTTAAATGATGCCTTTGTTTAGTTATTTACAGGAATGGATAATGAGCTATTTAATGTGCATTCTTTAAAATCAAACAATAGTATAAAATCAATTTATACACTCATTTTATCACATGGCCCTTACCTTGAATTTTCCTTAGCTCCTCTAGTAATATTTATCAAATCTCAAGAAAATTAAATATAAATTTCACTAATCAAGAGCATTCATTAGGATAAACTTCTATACAATTATAATGCACTCCAAACTAATTTAGGAGTAGACCAATCCACGTCAAAAATGTCTCTAAGTCAAATAAATCATTATTAGATATCTACATACCAAAAGAGCACTCAAGGGAGTTTTTACCATAGAATATATATATATATATATAATATATATATATATATATATATATATATATATATATATATATATATATATATATATATATATATATATATCTACAAGCATTTTACTTTGGCACTCTATTGTATAAATTTATTTATCACTCACATAGGGTACATATGTAATATATGTTTAGCTATCCTACTATTTGTGTTAAGGAATAAGGGAAAATATAGGGGGTGACAATCTAGATTTGTATTCAGTCTTGCACGATCATTAAGAGAACTAAGTGGAGTTTGAGCCCCTCTTTTGGAAAATGTAGTGCAACACTTGGCAAAAATCAACAAGGGGTTTACCACTAAGGGAATTCCAGCTCCACCACACACCATGTTTTGTTATCCAATGTATATTTAAGTACTAGTACAAGAAAATAGGGTTTTGATCATTACAAGAGCATGTGCAAGGATTCTGGAAGAAGTGAAAGTGAAAGAATCCATTAAAGATAAAGACAAAGTGACCCAAATCAAAATATAATTATAGGGAAGTGTCAAACACTAGATCCAACTACGATGGAAGTATTTCATTCTAGTGTTTATAAGGGTTTTAGAACCCAATTTCAAAGAAAAAACACATTTAGTCTTGTCATTACCTATTTGGCCTAATTATGGATCTAAATTACCTTGGGAAGCAATATAAAATGTAAGTGCACTAATCCTTTTTTGTGTTACTGTATTTAAAATGTTTTTTAATTGAATTCCACTTCTTTATAGCATGTACACATGTATTGTCACATATAAATCTTGGAGAATTTATGCATTAAATATGATTGTGGAGTAGTTTCGATATATTCAATCCTAATTAAATTAAATAATCAAACATCTTTAATGTTGGATAAACATAGTGCATTAAATTTCCACATAAAAATAGACAAAAATACACTTCTCTAAAATGAGAAACATGACTAGTTTTATCCTTTTCAATCCCTTTCTGTTATCCCATTTTTTATTTTATTGATAAAATGGGATAACCGATCAAAATTTTCATGAAGAACTTGTTTATGACCCATTTTTCTTTCGAGGATTACTTTAAAAATGCCTTATTCACTTCCTGAATCAGATTTCAGGGTTTTTGTTATCTCCTAACTCATTTAAATGGACTTATCCATTTAAACAAGCCTGAGACGTTCAAACACCCGTCAAAGATCTACACCGCCAAGCAGTTCAAATGCTCGCGATGTGAAGGGACATGTGGTTGGATTTTGGTCCTCTTCATAGTTATTTGGGTTTCATGGACTTCAAGTCCCTAGAATGAGCACCAAGTCGACACGATGAACTTCAAGGCTAAAAATTGGACGTGTGTCGACATTTTGGCACTCTTCAAGACATATAAATTCCACAGACCTCGAGTCTGTAGAATAAATCAATTTTTATAAAACTTCGGGTCTGGGTGGTCTGACGAGTAAACATTGGATACATGACACAAGCTCAAGGAAAAAAAGAAAGCACACTGTAAAAAACGAAGGTAAATCCTTCTTATTGGCTCATCATTTGCAGTGGTCAGTCAAGGTGTGACAAAATTTGACATCATGAGGAGCGTGGAGATTTCTCATTGGTCTGTCCTTTGCACTCACCAAGATTCTTATAGTTGAAGATTGACATTTCCAGTAGCATGGAGATTTCCTATTGGCTCATGTTTCGCGATAGATAATAGGGGCTATCAACAGACTGAAATTGTGAAGTAGCGTGGAGCTTCCTCATTAGCTTATACTTCAAACTCCATCAGAAGGGGTTATCAGAGGACTGATATTGTGAGCATGTGTGGAACATTCTTATTGGCTTGTACTTCGCACCATGACAAGATTTTATAGCTAAAGACTGACATCAAAAGTATTCGTGGAGCCTTCTTACTAGTTTGCGCTTTGTGGTGGCCAGTACAATTAAAAATATAGTCTGACATTGTGAAGCTATGTGGGATTGTCTTATTGGATCACATTACGTAATGGAACATAACTACGTGCAAAGGAAAGGGTAGTCACAAGAAAAAGAAAGTAGACATGTAAGCAAAGCTCGATCCTGCAGCCAACCAGAGATAAACATGTGGTAAAGTCAAAGCAATTAGCACGTCGGAAGAGACAATCCCCAAGCTAATCAAAGGTTTTAGCGTGTCACTCTCATGTTCATCTTGACATGTAAATATTCAAATGGCCATAGCTTTCACTCTGAAGCTCCAAATTACACAAGATTGGTCTCGTTGGAAAGGTCTCCTCGAGATCTTTAATTTGACATCATTTGATTTAGAGATTTATGGTTTTTTATAGGTGGAAAATAGAAAAAAAATTCCATTAATACACAAATAGTCAGTTGACCCTCACACTAACCATAGTGTGCCACGTGTCATTGCATGTTCAGTTTGCACTAAAATCTTCAAATCAAAATAGATTCTATTGTAGAGATCATATCCTTGCACTTTTGGTCTTGTTGGAAAGTTGCTGATATGGGCCATACTTTGGACGATTCAAAATTAGATTTGGGAAGAGTTTGATGGGTGGGAAACATGTAAACTTCAAACGGGTTGTTAATTTGAAGATCTAGTTAGCTCCACTACCCAGATCTGATCTAATTTAGTCTCCTTCCTTCTTCTACAAGCAAAAAAAAACATGGAGAGGTGCATCTAATAGATTGGAATCCATCGTGTAGGGAAAGACAAATATTTCCATTAATGACAAGATCAAATCTGATATTTTTCCATCTCTTTCTCCTCCCCTTCTCTATAAATGTAATATGTTGTAACATTTCAAAGGGTTGGAGATTATTTGTATGAAATAGATCTTAAAATTGAAAAGAGAGAAAAGCTATGTGTTTTCCTATTTTCTATTGAAGAATATAAAAGATACCTATTACAAACTGTGTGT
Organism: Taxus chinensis; assembly: GCA_019776745.2. Classification (NCBI taxonomy): domain Eukaryota; kingdom Viridiplantae; phylum Streptophyta; class Pinopsida; order Cupressales; family Taxaceae; genus Taxus; species Taxus chinensis. The sequence continues at coordinate 214,540,883 of CM034155.1, forward strand.
TGTGGAAATATCTTTTTGATTTGATGTGTTATTTTTATATTCAATGCACTAAATGGTTCTTTACTTTAAGATCTAGTCTATTGAATCTATAACTAGTTATTACTATCTGATCACACGTGATTAGCTTTTGATCTGCATTTTATTGAGAGAAAACACATTCTCGTATGTTGTCTTCTTATTCTTCTAAAGCTACTATTATCTTTCTTCTTCTTCTCTCTTTACACGCCTTCCTTCTGATAAAAAAAAATCTACTAGGATGATATCTCAACCCCGAATGGTTAAACTAGTGTAGATATTATGAATAGTATTTGGTGTGCATTATATTAGTAATAAACATGTCACATCCCCTTTATTTTAGGAGAGACTTTGTCCCACATGCTATGGTTGAACCTCATATTTTGTCTTTGACAAAATATCCAACCAACATTTTTTGGCGACTCCATTGGCGAATACAGACAAGTAAGACTAATCATGTTAAATTATTAGTGACTCTGTATTTGTTTTGTTATATTATTTCTTTCCAGATTCAAGTTGGAAAGAAGGGCATATAGTCAAGAATAATTCTCTAAAAACAAATTTTGTGGCTACAAATCAACCACAAGATCTGGTTCCTTGGGGCTTGATTATTGGCCCTCTTGCATTGGTTCAACCGCTACATGAATTGCCACATGGATCGTGCAAGAAATTTCCAAAATTCAATGGTGATGGGAAGCAACACCCAGATGAACATATAGCTAAATTATGTAGCTTGTGGAGTTCTAGGAGTGGCTCATGAAGATGTGTTTGTTTGGTTGTTCATTGAGACACTCTAGAGCACTGCCACAGAATGGGTTTATCATCTTTCATCTGCATGTATTACCAACTGGGATACTATGAGAACATGGTTTAAATCCATATTCAAACCTACAGATGATTCACATGCCTTACTAGAAGAACTCACTCATATGAAGAAAGAGCCACATGAGTCTATGCACGATTTCATGGCCAAGTTCAATAAGTCGATCTATAAAATCCCAACACTTATAGTTCTTACTCCTGAAAATCAAAAGTGATTCTTCATCAACGCAAAACTTCTTGAATTAATTTTTTTGCTAAGAAGATCTTACATTCCTAATTTGGCTGCTTGCACAGTCAACTACCATGGAAATTGAAGATGATCTTATCATGGCTGGTAAGATCGGAAGAGACTCTTCCAAGGATAAGAATCTGAATACCTCTCAAGGTACCACTAATCCTATGATCCAGAGAATGGCTAATGATTTAATAAATTTGAAGAAACAAATGTCTCAGCATGCATCAACCACTCCTTATAGGGATATCCCTAGGAGGAACTACAACAATAACAATGGTGCTCCTATGAGGGATAAGAATCATTTTCCAGCCACACAAACTAGATTGGCCATTGAAGCTCCTACTGTTAATGCAGTTGTTAAGGTGATCGAAGAAGAAGAAGAAGTAAACGATGAGGCTAATGATGACTTTGAAAATTCTAGTTACACTGATGAGTCGTATGTTGAGTCAGCTGGAAAATTCAACATTGGGTATCTAGAATATAAAGAATATGATTGTGAGGTTAGTGGTGGCAATCTTCATGGTAGATGTTGACTCAATCCCAGAGGAAGCTTCAAGGAAATGGAGGTGGAGCATGGTAAAGATCGAAAGGCTATCATGATGGTTAATGCCAAAGGCACACAAACATTAGTTTCAGAGTCAACCTTGTTCATGGAGTTGTCTTTACTACCAAGAAATTTGTCATTGGTTCTAATCCTCCTCAATTGAAGCTGAATTCCCATAGATTGAGATGTTGCCTCCAAAATACAAAGTGGGATTAGTTAATAGAGGCTCATCCACCATCTAAAAGTGTTATCAACCCTGTCAGCCATGGAGCTAAAGCTTCTACACTACCATCTTACAACCCTCCCATTCCTGCCTCCCAACCTATACCATCTGGAACCTGAATCATTTCATGTTCCTATGAATTTCTGAAGATTAGCAACATATTGAGGATTCCAATCTTCTCCATCTTCATGAGGACCCATTCCATCTCACCTAAACAATTTCCTTTCCATTATCTCATGGTCCAAACCCCAACCTTCACTCTTCTACATAACATAAATGACACCTTTCAGGCTCAGAGGCATAGATTAAAAAGAAGCTCAAATAGTTGAAACCTAAAATCCACCCATCCTCTTGTATTCCCAAACATGAGTTTAGGATCCAGAAAGGTTCATCATCAAGAACCTAATTAGTCAACCTTCTCTGAGTCCTTAGAAAATCGAACTAACCCGAGTCCTATTTAAGAAGAATCATTACCAAAATTGTTGAAAGAATTAGGATTCAATATTTGAGAACATAATCGGATGTCATAAGTTGACCCAAGCCCATGACAACGAGGTTGGGCCTATTTAGAACACAAAGAATTTGAGGTTGATTTTGTAGAATATTAAACCACATGAAAGAAGATGATAGAGAAAATATCTATGTTTTGAGTGTAGTGTCCATGTTGCTACCATATTCACAGATGTTGTGGATGCATCCTAGCTTGTAAAATCAGAAGATGAAGGAATCAAATTCAACATGAGGAGCACAAATAAGTTGAGATCTAATGGGAAGTCTCCCATAAAGTTCTGATCATGAAGACGTCTAATTTCTTATTAGACTTGGAATATTGCATTAGTGAAGAAGAACCCATTAAACCCACTACTTGTGTATTTTCACCACCTATCTTTGAATACAAAGAGCCTCTTGTTGTAGAAAAATCCCACAAATCAACCATGGAGGAAATTGTCAAAGTAAGAGCCTCCAACCTAAACCAGTCTACATAAGGAGAATGAGAAGGGAGTTTGATATCTTTAAGACTTCATGCTCGATGGAGGAGGAGATTTATGATGAATCAATTGCAAAATTAGAAGTCATAATGGAAGAATGCATAGAGTATTTTGTAAGAGTCGTATGGTGGAAGTAGAACAAGGATTAGATCAACTTGCAAGAAAATTTATTCATGGAAAGGAAAGTCTGTAGGATGCCCCTATTCATGGGGATGAGCTTCAAAGAGATGGGAAAAATAACGAGGATCACACCTTTCCCAATAAGATATCTATCTATTTTTAGAGCCACTTGAGGATTTGTAACTGGTCATGCTTATTTCAAAGCACGAGGATGAGACTATCGGTACACCAAAGATTAGTTGCAATACCTCTCAAATATCCAAATACATAGAACAACTAAATGAGGTATTTATTATGTTTCTATTTTGATACTTTGAAGCATGAAGGGCTGGAGTACCAAATCTTCAGTGTCAGTTTTTCACTCATTATTAAAGGCCATGTTCATTACAAAATTAATTACATGGCCATAATTTTTTTAGGAAAGGGAAGTTACTTGTCCCTTCCTGTTACATGATTTGTTTGAGTTTATTTTTCCTCTAGTTAGAGTAGGGTAGGTAGGTTTGTTTTTAGTAGAAGAAGTGCTTGTGCATAATCCATATGCTTTACTTGAAGCATGTATGATTTTACATGTTTGTATATAGTTTTTGCGAGATCTTATTGCTACACACGGTTCATTTAAGGTTAAATCAGATAGTTAGGGTAGTTTTTAAGTGTTGGACCACAATTTTCGTTAGACCAAAACCCATAGGTATTAATCTCTGCTATAATCACTAGAGTTAGGATCTACGAGAGGCTGTTAGTCCATGTCACAAAACACGTGGGGAGCATTGCACACACATGCAAATAATCTCCCCCTCAGCGATACCCGAGTGAGTTTTGAACTCGAGACTTGTCTCTCTGATACCATTTGTTGGACCACGATTTTCGTTAGACCAAAACCCATATGTATTAATCTCCGCTACAATCGCCAAAGTTAGGATTTATGAGATGCGGTTAATCTATGTCACGAAACTTACAGGGAGTGTTGCACACACATGCCAACACTAAGCTTTATTTAGAGCTCTACAAATCAATTTTAGGCTAACTGTCATAAAACATTTCTAATTTGATGTTATGTTCACAACAGATTCAGGGGAAATTTTTTTAAAGGAACATATCAGTTTCTTCAAGGTTATACTCAACTTTGTATCCCATTGGGTTAACACTTTAGAGATATGGGATTCATCTTTCTTCAAAAATTTAAAGAAAGTCCCCAGTCGGAGCCAGCAGTTATCCCATTTTTTATTTTATGCACTTTAGACATTATTTAGCACGGTCTTATACTACTATTTAGAAGGTTCTCAAGTGAATAAAGTACTAATTAATCCCACCTTTTGGCCATATTTATTTTATATTTTATTTCGTCATTCCCACATATTTTCTAGCACTTATCCATCTATTTCACAATATCCCCAACATTCTAGCCCAAAATCAGGGTGCCGCAGCCTATAGTGGGTTGCCTCGGGGCACCCCAATCTCACCATGGGCGCCCCGATCTTCCTGCTTCTATTTGGGGCCTTTCTAGTCATTTTTCATATTTATCCTTTTCTTAGTCAACCTTGTCGGGATTAATTACGAAATTAAGCTTGAGAGCCCTATAAATATAAAGTTATAAGACCATAACGAGGGTCCTAGCATCACATACTACTATCACTCCATTTAGAGTTGCATCCATTACATCACTTGCATCTACATAGTGCCATGCATCAAGGCTATGAGATCTGCATCACACACACTGCATAGGGGGAGGGATTCTATTCTATTCTATTCCATGCACACATAATATTTATATTTTTCTATAGTTATTATTGCTTGTTACTTCACAAAGTGTGACTAGCACGAGAGCACCTAGGGCACGACATTCAAACACTCACCAGAACTACATCCGGGTCCGAAATGTAGTGCAGTGCTAAGTAATAAGACCACTAGTTTGGCGGCTGATGTCAGTGTAACCCATTCATTTGCATCTTTTATTTTTCCTAGGGTTTGATACTTCTTTTTGTACTGCAGGTCATTGGACAAATCATCCGGTGAATCCAGTGCAACAAACAAGTAGAGTTTCAGATCAAATTACGACCATACAAAACTCAGATCCAAATATTTTACAAAGATTAGGGTGCCTAATATGTAAACCAGGGCACCCTAGTGCCTTTCTAGGCACCCAGTCAGTTCAGATCTTCCAGATCTTGTCTTCGCAGGGTTCTTAAGTGATCATCTACACTTCCAGATTTTATTTTCAGATCTGCGTCAACATGCGACAGTCTCCTCGAATCAGCTAATTCATTCTTCTACTTCCTTTAGCATAGTTAGGGTTTTATTTCATTTAATATAATTATTTTAGAATCATTTCCTATTATTTACTGCATTTATACAATGTTTTAGTCCTCTTAATTAGATTAACTAGGGTTACTATGTCCTAGCATATAGTTTTATTTTAGTTAATCATTTTTTGTGAACCCAACGTCTCTTTATAACACCTTCTATGGTTTTACATTTGCACCTCCCATCATGGGTAAATGTCATAAAAAGTCTTCTTCCTTTCAGTTTTCAACTACTCTACAATTTGACAGCCATGGCCATGCTTTCGTCGACACTCCTACTGCTACTTCTGGTTATAGCCCTTGTCCTTCTTTCATTCAACTTTCATCTTATGGAATGGATCCTTGTGTCATTGAAGATGTTGTTACCACTTATTTATGCACCATTAATCATGTTAGCCCTATCTCAACTTGTAGCAGAAGTCCAGGCTCTCCCTCTTAAGGACATAAATGACTCTAGCGCTATCGTACCTCTCCCCACACCTCCTTCTTCTCCACCCACAATTGGTTCTCAACCTCGACCAACTCCTCGTGACCTCATTCCTACTGTCTGCATGGTTGGTATGGTCCCTTCTACTTCGCCACTTACTCATGTTCTTACCAACACTCTGATACCGTCTACCATGCCTACTCTACAATACTTTGTTGCTTTTCCTATTCCTCCCATGTCCCCTTTTCTCTATGAGTTGCCATTTTTGGCCACTATTTGTATGTTTACAACAATCTCTTCCCTACCATATGTTATTACTACCGCTATTGTGCCATACCAGGGACCTTTACCATCTATGGATCTCATCCCATCCTCTTCGCCATCATCCTCCTCCTTAGTATACCCACCATTCACTTGCACTCTCTTCATCAATAATTCTTATTAGGAACATATACCACTAAACACATCATGTACACCCACCGTATGCTCCCATGATGGTCTCCTTTGACTTTGGTTTGACTTCGATGACCTTCATGCTCCTTTATGCGATCCACATTGTATCATGGTTCTGTCATTCTCATGGCCACCTATGGCTTGCATGTTTTCCACCTAGTTTTCAACCTTGAAAGTTGTCCTACTGCTTCTCCACTTACACCTGACCAGTCTTGGTTAGATTATATTATAGGCATACTTGATCCTGATCATGTTGATATCACATTCCCCATGCCTTTTGGCACAGTTCGCATTTGTAGTAGTTTTTTTCTTTCCTATACATCGAACTTAACTATTTGGTATGCTCAGAGATGTCCATTACCTCCCTTTATGGATGAACAATACTCCGTGGTCATGTGCATCTTACACATTTATGGTTACTTAGACGACCAACCACACACCCTTCCTTACCAAGTTTCCTGTGTTGTCCAATATGATTTCAATACTTATATTGATGATCCTTTCGAAGATCTTGATCCTCCATCTCCTTTTTGTGTTAACACTAATCCACTATTGTCTCCAGTAGGCTCTATATCTACCACCATTTTTGTTCATTCTCATCCTTGTGATCCTCCATATAATACTCACATATTGGATGTTATATGAGCACTACAAGTTCAGATTCAGTCCACAGAAGCCACAATTGCATCTCTCCATGCTGAGATAGGGAAACTTAAGGACTCCTCTACCTCACATGCTCCTACTACTCCTATAGCTCCTACGCCATCCACGTCCCCTACCAGTCCCCTCATTGATCCAACGACTATACCATTACCTCCACCTCTTATATTTTCATCCAATGCTATGCCACAAGATGTTGTTGGCCACCTTCTTCATCAACAACTCCTTTCTCTACCATCTAATCATCGTTACCCTCCTTCCTAACTAATACAATATCATGATCAAACATTTTCCCGCTATCATCAGATTCGAGGGCATCATACCAACTCATGTCATGCTTTGAGTCATATTATTCATGATCTCCAATAGCTAGGCCTCATCTCATTTTCTCCATCACCACCTTCTATTCCCCGTTCCTCTAGTCTGGCTCGTTTGACTCGTAGCACTACCGACGACCCATCTCAACAGCCCTCTCTCCTTATTCATTAACCATCTTAGTCTTTGTCCTTCAATCATCCTTTTCCTACACATAGTTTTCGTTCACAAGAACCAATTTTATCTACTATATCCCCCTAGTAGATCATGGTCTTACACTTTCATCATACCAAGCATCGGTCAACGTACCTTCATCCTTTGACCTCATCGGGTGATTTCTATCTCAGGACCGCTTGGGGCCATCGCCATCACCCAATCCCTCTTCTTCATATTATCATAGATGCACCTCTACTCTTTACATTCTTCTTCCCATATATGTATACTTTTTACGCATTCTCACACCCTCATTACCCGATGATGCACTCTTGTGCTTCGATTCACACTAGACTGTAGAGGGTTTACCATTACATTGAACCCCACACACTGCACTATAGGTCCTACACATTTACATTCTATCATCATTTCTATACATAGCCTAAATCTTACATTATCTTATACATCCCTCATCTATAAATCATTTATACATCATTTATCTTATACATACTACACTAGTCGTCATCTCATTTGCATCTATTTTGTGCATCCCATTCTTACGCTAGGTCACATTATATATAAGTCTATCTTTACATATCATCACTACATATTCTATCTACACCTACCACCTCACCTCACATCATTTCCACAACTTACATTTCCTACAGTAAATCATCCCCATAACACATTTCATACATCCTATATATTCTACACATTACACTAGATTCTATTACACACGGATCTAGTTCTACTTCTCATTATTGTATATTCCATTTCCATATACATTACATGTCCTATATACATCACATATCTTATATTGGATTCCCCACACTACACATTTACATTACATATTCATCACTTGGTCGTTTATACTACTTCTACACACTGCACTCACCACCCTATGACGCACTTTAGTTCCTCGGTCCATACTCGACTGCTAAGGGTTTACCAATCAAATGGACCTTACATTCATCATGTGACATCCTTCCCATCCACCAGTTCCCATGTTAGTGATATACACCTTAGGTTGAATTATCACCCATTTTCTCATCTTACAATTATATACGCTTTAGGCTAAATCACCACCCCCATTATCATCTTATAGTAGCATACACCCTAGGGTACATCACTACTCCCTTCTTATCCATCTTATAGTGACACACGCTTTAGGATACATCATCATCCATCTTCATCCTTTTCATTCTATAGTGATATACGCTTAGGGCTAAATCATCACTCTTCCATTCAACAAATCGTGGTATACGCTTAGGCTATAAGGTCCACGCATATCTTTACATATGTTGCATCCCCATACACTCATCCTATAGTGATATATGCTTAGGGATAAATCATCACTCTTCCATTCAACAAGCCATAATATATGCTTCGACTATAGGGTTCACACACATCTCTCCACATGTCATATTTTATCACCATCACATATACACACTCATCACATCACGTTAGATACAACCAACACTACTCAGCCACTTCCCGATGACACACCCTCATTTACAATTCATTCTTGAATGCTAGGGGTAAAAGAAAATGAACCTCACTACATACACTTCTATACAATTGAGGGGCATGTTCCTCCTATCATTCCATCGTGCATTCCATTCCATCCATCCACAACATACTGCATTGTCTAGGGCACATTTACTTTTGCATACTAGTATTTTGTATGCTCACTTTATTACACATGTTAGAATAATTTCTTATACATCATTATCATACACACATGTGCGTTCACTCCTTTGTCTAGTGTGATCATAGATACATGACTCTACCCCGACATGGATGCTCACCTTCTACCCTTCCTATGTTGGTCGCTTAGGGCATCCACAATCATCTTATCCAGGTGTTATTGTTTCATTTTGTACTTATCATCTTATACTACTTTCTTATACACGCTTTGACATATTGGTTATCTCTCTAACATGCTAACGGGTGTTCCATATGCAACACTAGTTTTGCAGGATTACATGTTTACATGACTACTTGTTTGTTTCTACTTGTCTGCTTTGTTTGCTATTATATGCGGGCTTTACCCTTTTCTTGTGTGCACACTTGTCTGCTCTTGTGTAGATAGTCATTGGCGTGCATTATATTAGTAATAAACATGGTGCCTCCCATCTATTTGAGGGAATTTTTCTGGCATGTTGTGGCTGAACCTCATATTTTGTCTTTGACAAAGTATCCAACCAACACTTTTAACCCAATCAAAATTCAAATATCTCAAAAAAAGAAATAAATTAATTTCATGCGAGCATATTTACATTTTAAAATACCATCATGTGTGTGTGAAACATATGGATCTATTGGTATCTAGTGGAAGAGACTTTAGATATTTTGTATGCGTCCATACATCAAAAATAACATTAAAATCTATATTGTTTAGAGCATGAGGTGGAAAAAGGGAGAGAAAAAGTATCATATGCAATGTTTTAAAGAAATGACTAATTTTTTCATCGTTATTTATCTTTTGCAACTTTGAAAAACCTATTTCACATACTGTAGACACTAAATCACACACTTTGGGTAATTATCTAGTCCTGATTGCATACTATTATCCATGTGAATTCCATATAAGAAAAGTAATAAATAACCTATGTCTTTGGCCACCTTTTTTTGCTTTTTGTTGTCACTTTTTCTCTTGCACACCCTCTTGCTCAGTTTGACCTCTGACCCTTCAGTTTCTTTGAGTTTAGACACCAGCGCCAGCCAGGATGCCAACGTCAGGTGCCCCAACCCTTCTGGGTGCTCTTGACCTCTTTGTACTTTACTCACCTATTTTGGGTCATTTTTATCCGTTTGAGCACTTTATATTTTTGGTAGTCACCCTTTTTGGGGTTAATTATGAAATTCAAGAAAGGGAATCATATAAATACAAAGTTATGTAATCATAATAAAGGACCAAGCACTAAGCATTAGCTATCACACCCTAAGGTTGCATCTATTAAGCATCTAAGAGCTACATTGCATCCATCTAACATCCATCACAACGGACAAATGTTGGTTTTCTGCTTCAAACTTCATAGGAGGGGAGTTCATTGTATTCCACACACACATCTATTTACATTTCTACATCTAGTTACTTGCTCGCTATCAAGTGCGACATGCACAAGAGCCACCTAGGGCACAATTTCCCCACACACACACATTGAGAACTAAATTGAGTCTAAAATGTAGTGCAACTCTCAATCATAAGTTCACCATTGTGGCAATTGAGGACAATCTGACCCTTCATTTTGCATCTTTCTTTTTTTTGGGATTTGATGTCTATTTGAGGGTTTTGCAAGTTCATGTTTCATTGCAGGTTCACAATGAGCTCGGGGATCTTAGTGAAAATCCACAATGACCAACGTTGAGTAGAAGTGAGTAACTTCCAACCTTGAAAAGTTGGGATTCTGAGCATTTCCATGGACCTGGGGGCCCATTTCCAATCTATAGCACCTATGGGCACCCCTATCTAGCTTATTCGTCAAAATATACATTTTTCTGAGCTTTGGTGTGACTGTCAGTGCTTCATATTTTCTAATTTTCCAACTCTTTTAATCTTCCAAACCTCTACGAAATCAATTAAGGCTTCTTACCCTCTCCTTACAATTCGGGTTTCATTATTTATTTCTTAGTTTCTTGGGTATCATTGTTGTACTTAATCGGCATACATTTAGTGCCATCATAGCATTCAAATTAGGCTTATTATTTACATTTTAGCTTAATCATTTTGGTGAACCCGTTGTTTGAATACTTCTTTCCTTTAGGGATTTTTCTGATCACTATGACTCAACTTATAGAAAAATTACTAAGGCCCATCTCAAAGATTTTAGTGATCATCTTTCTGAGCATTTGCAAGATTTAAACTTGTTTTTATTCACTACTCATGAGGAAGCCACCAATCTAGCAGAGCTTAATGCTTCTACCGCTATCCCCACTTCCATTACTTCTCAACCACCTGCCTCTACTCTTATGCCTATTTCTTTCATTCCCATATCAATTCCTACTCCCACCAATCATTCCACTCCACCCCTTGTTTCTCATGTGTGCCAAGTCTCTTCCACTAGTAACTAATATTTAGCTTCTCTCTACCAAAATCTTCAAGTACAAATCTATCAATTACAGCAGGCTACCTCTCGTGCTTCTCCACCTTTAGATTCCACTTTACTAATTCACACTCCATTCACACCCTCCATGTCCACTTACTTGCTTCCTCCTAATTTTGTCACCCCAAGCTTCCCATATTCAATGGGCAGGGTAAGCCACAAGAGCATTTATGAGAATTTCATATGGCATGTCTGGAATTTACAAATAAATAGATTCTCTTGGATAAGCTCTTCCCCCGTATTCTTCACGACTATGTGATGTGTTGGTTTTATGACCTACCTGTTCGTTTGGTAACATCTTTCACGCATCTATTTTATGATTTTCTCACTCACTTCTCTATCAATATTGGCTCTAAGATCTCATATACTCAACTCACACAACTCAAACAAGGATCTAATGAAAATCTAGAAGATTATGTCTTGTGATACAGAAACAAGTTAGCTAAGATGTCAAATGTGCTTGCGGACTCTTAGCCTCATGACCTATTCATTCACAGTCTCTTATTACCTATCCAGGAGAGTGTTATCTTTGAGACATCTCCGTCATTTGATTAACTATTTCATACTCTTAAGCTATGCGAAATGAAACTCTTATCTATAGGAAAGCTTAAATATTAAGAGAAAGCATTGTCTTCTACATGTTTTCAAAGTAACTCAATGTTTAAGCCATCAACAAGAAAACCTATAGAAGCAAAAATCACTATTAATTTTGTATCTCATACTAAAGAGCTTCAATCACAATTGTCTCGGTGTTCATACACGAAGTCAACTGTTGCTCCACATATTTTACTTCCACAGCTTATCAAAATTAATCTCATCATGATTCGCCCTCCACTCCAATTAGATCCATCTCATCCAAAAGGTCGTAATTATGGTGAAACATTCCATTGTAACTATCATCAATGCGTAAGGGATTCTATAGATTGTTGTTTCAAAATTCGTAATATCATTCAGTATTTGATTGACAATAATAAAATTGAGCTTCCAGATCCTATTGCTTTTGCACCTGTCAATAAAAATCGTAAGCTCAATATCTTTAACAATCCACTTCCAAAACACTACAAGAAAATGGATGATGCCTCAACAAATCATACATATCACGTAGTTCCTCCTCCTGCATTGGGGACTCTTGATTTATTAGTTGTTCACATTGACTTCTTTCCACCTATCATTTCATTCTATGATCATGATTTTCTTGCTACATTCTCTTCTAATAATTTGCACATCAATGCTTCTATCATATTTATCCATATCAATAACACTAAGGTATATCCATCATGGCCTATCAGTGTGTGTTTTATCCCACTTCTTATCGCTATCGGCTATCAGCTATCAGCTATCACAGATTTCACATCCAATTGATAATTCATATGGAGTCGTTATGCTTCACATTACCATCGGTCCTCTCACCTTTCTTTTGCCCTTCCTTATAACACAAGTAATCAAAGGGTGTGACATGATCTTAGGCCTCAATTAGATTCACAGGCCTTATTCCATCATCTCCATGAGCCATTTGCATTTGAAATTCATTCACAACAATTAAGTCATATCCATTAATAATTTACCCCCATCTACTCCATGGTCGCAACCTCCTCTTGAGGTTATCATTACATCACCTAGATCATCTACTTCACCGTGACCTATTGAACCTAAAACATAATCTTCTCCTAGCTCTCTAGTACACACACAACTTGCGCGTTCTCATCGTTATTCTAGCCAGTGCATCAGTCTAGGTCCATCATTATGACAGATCCTGTATGTAGGCATACTTCACCACCTCGCTTCACTCCACACAGGTGTTCATTAACTCCACGCTCTTCTCCACATATGCATTCTTTTCCTCTGTGTTTTGCTTCACGTAGGCACCCATTGCCTTCACAATATATTCATCTCTCAAATATATATAGGCTTCGTTCATCTATAGAGCATTTATCTCATACATCACTAGTCTCAAAGCATGTTCACACACCTTTATCTTCTCCAGCATTGGGTGAAAGGAAATTCATTTTTCACTTATATCAGATTGTAAATATCTCATCACACAGTTGGGGGACATTATGCTAATCCCCCCCTCTAGAATTAGTGTTCATATTACATCCGCATCATTCCACATTTAATTTATCACACACATAACATTAACACCTACTCGTATCGTCATTTCCTAATGATGAACTCGCATGCTCTAGTTCACACTTAACTATTGAGGGCATCCTATATACATGAATGTCACACACACTACACACTACACAACACATCCTCTTACACACGACACACTAGACATGCTTCTATCGTATATTTCTTACACATACTCATCACTACACAATCAACATAGTTACAATTTATTCTTCCTTATCATACGTATTCAACACACAAGCAACACATACCCTCCTCGCATATTCAACACACAACACACTCAACATATTTGCGACCTACTAAACACTTTTGCGACATGCCTCTTTCAAATCATACAACACATCTCTCTTACGTACAATCAACACAAGTGTGTTATACAACATAAATATGTCCAACATAAGTGTTTTATATAATCTACACATCTATGACACTACACATTCAACACATGCACAACAACTTTCTCTCTTGCATGCAAGCAACACAACTAACATGACACACTACCCTATGGCGCACTCTAGTTTCACGATCCATACTAAACTACTGAGGGTTTACATCGTGAATGGACCTCACCACACTCACATATTCGATCAGTCACTCACTCACTCGTGTATTTACATTCTACGCTTTGCGCTTTTACGATCATATCTATCTACTACACACATTTCAGACCCTTTCTAGATGACACACTCTCGTTTACACTTCATTCATTGACTGTTAAGGGAGCATAAACAAATGAACCTCACTGCATACAATTCCACTCAAACTCACTTGGAAGACACACGACTCCTATCACACCCAAGACTATGTTTTCCATTCCACATCATACTGCATATCTTGGTTGCACTTAGTCTTGTTTACATTTACTTATTACATGCACATTTTATTACACATGCTAGATAAATACCTTGTATGTCATTATATTTATCATACACACATGCGCATTTGCTTTCCTTTCTAGTTGTGATCATAGATTATATAGATCCATTACATGCATCATGGATGCTTGGTGTAGTACCTATTATCAGTCCCATGACAACTCTTAAGGGCATCCACTTTCGTACACTATAGGTTCTATTGTTTCATTTTTTTCATAACACATTATTTTATTAGATTATACATGTTTTGACATAGTTTTTATCTTTATAACATGTTAACAGGTTCTTCATATGTAACATTTGTTTTACAGGCCTATCTACTTCCATGGTTGTCTCTTATATTACTTGTTCTTCTCTGGCATTGTTTGTCAGTGTTTGTAGGAGATGTCCTATGTATTACTTGTTCTCTGATTGCTTGCGACCACTACAACCTTGATTGTCTTGCGACATTGTGAGTGGTGTCCCATGTTTTCAACCCTCTTTTTGTGGGTTACTTTGTCTTCTTGTGTGTTATACATTATTTGTTTGTATCTTATCTTACATAATGCTTCCACTTGTCTTCTACATGTGTGATTGTCTTTGTTCAAAATAAAACTTATTTTCCTAGCCACGTGTTTATGTGTGCCTTGGTTTATACTAAGCACATTCTCCTCCCCCTACATGGCAGAGTTTCGGCAAAGTGATCGGTCCTCGTTTAAGATACATACTCCTTCATTGATGTCGTATACACCCCAAACGAGGGGGACATCATTTGGGTGAATCAATCACCACATACAATGTTATACATAGTATAACACGACATTAATACATCATAGTTATCAGCACCAAACATGGCTCTGTATCAAACTTGGGTCCTTCACTTAATGGTCTTTCCTAGATGCTTGTAACCATGGGGTAGTTACATAACGATTGGTATTTCAACACAGTCTACAGAACTCCACACATTGTATTTTACAGGGCACACAGTCCTTAGCACATGCATTTAAACACACCATCTGCAGTGGTGTTCTACATCACGGAAAACAACTAAAGGTTGGAGGATGACACCAGACTATTCTCCCTACACTTCTTTTATTTCACTAGCGTGAGATCGCCAGAAAAAATTGCATGTCGACAACATCTACATGATCTTTTCTACACTCTTTCCTCATCATAGATCAGGTGCACATGCTCCTTTTTCACATTTGTAGCATTTTTACATGATTTTTATACATATATATATGTGTATTTGACTACTTGTTCGTCTACTCTTTTGCAGGTCCGTTTGTATGGGAAATAGTAGTCAACATCACTTAACGTCATTCAAAAACACCACACACATCAGAAATTGGCATCAACAACAATCATGTTCACAACATCCACAACATATATTTTTTCCCTAGGTGCATCATCTCATCACTTTTTGCACTTTGTCATATTTAGTCTCCACGTTCCATATTTTTATCACTCAATGCATTCCCTTGTATCTCAACACATTTCTTGCCATCAATCTACATGGTTATCATGTACATATCTCTATCTACTTTATGTTATCAAGATTTCACTCAACAACATAAAGTGGGGGAAAATATAGACACTAAATCACGCACTTTGGGTAATTATCTAGTCCTGATTGCATACTACTATTCATGTTATTCCTAAGTAAGAAAATTATTAATTAACCCATGCCTTTGGCCACCTTTCTTTGCTTTCTGTTGTCACTTTTTCTCTTGCACACCCTCTTGCTTAGTCTTACATCCAACCCTTCAGTTTCTCTGAGTCTGGTCATCAATGCCCAACTAGGATGCCAGCGCCAGGCGCCCCCATCCCCTCTGGGTGTTCCTGACCTCTTTGTACTTTACTCACCTCTTTTAGGTCATTTTTATCTGTTTGAGTGCTTTATCTTTTTGGTAGTCGGCCTTTTCTAGGTTAATTACAAAATTCAAGCAAGGTAATCATATAAATATAAAGTTATGTGATCATAATAAAGGACCAAGCAATAAACACTAGCTTGAACCACCTAAGGTTGCATTCATTAAGCATCTAAGAGCTACATTGCATCCATATAACATTCATCACAAGGGATAAATGTTGGTTTTTTGTATCACACTTCATAGGAGGGGAGTTCATTCTATTCGATGCACACATCTATTTAATTTCTACATCTAGTTCATTTCTTTCTATCAAGTACGACGCGCACAAGAGCCACCCAGGGAACTATTTCCGCATGCGCGCACACACACACACACACCAATAACTGCATTGGGTCTGAAATGTAGTGCAACACTCAGTCGTAGGTTTACCATTATGACAGCTGAGAACAGTTTGACCCCTCATTATGCATCTTTCATTTTTGGGGATTTGATGTCTATTTGAGGGTTTTGTAAGTTGCCAGCGAGCTTGAAAATCTTAGTTAAATCTGTAGTGACTAAAGGTGAGTAACACCGAGCAACTTCCGACCTGAAAAAATTGGGATTCCGAGCACTTTCGTAGACCTGGACGCCCATTTCCAATCTAAAGTGCTCGTGGGCGCCCCTGCCCCATTCTGGGCACCCCTATCCAGCTTATTCGTCCAAATCTGTATTTTTTTGAGCTTTTGTGTGACATTCAGTGCTTTGTATTTTCCAATTTTCCAACTTTGTGCATCTTCTAGATCTCTACGAAATCAGCTAAGGCTTTTTACCCTCTCCTTGCAATTAGGGTTTCATTATTTATTGTTTAGTTGTTTGGGTATCATTGTTGTACTTAATTTTCATACATATATTGCTATCATAACATTCAGATTAGGCTTATTATTTACATTTTAGCTTAATGACATACTAATGTGCTAACAGAATAAAATTTATAGCCTACCTAGCCATATCAAACATGAAAACCCTTCAAACCATTCATATTCACCCCCACATAGATCCCACACTCCAAACATACATTTTTAGGTACAATTTATAAATAGTACAAACAAATCCATCCATTTCACCTGAGCATTTAATAATATCCACAATAGACATGAGTTCATAATGTCAATTTTTTCACATAAACATATTAACCATGTTTTTGTTTGACAGTCTCTATCATCCATCTCCTCATAATAGTTATGAGAACTAAAAAACATAGCAACATTAAATATAGGTAAATTTTAAATATTATATTTAAAGAATCAATAACCCTCATTATAAAAAAAAATCCAAATACAATGTAATCATCTAGAGTCCTAATTTATATGACTTAGTAAAATTCTCAAATATCAATGCATGTAGATGTAGTATATCTATCCCTTCTACAGAAGAAATATTTCCTCCATGTGACCAACTTTAAAAAGATGATATATGCACTGGGTCAAAGCATATAAGTGTGTCCCACTTGGTGGCCAAAAATAATTTAAAATATGACTAGTAAATAAATATTTAAAAATACTATAAAAACTTTAAAAAATCAAGTAAATTTTGGATGCCCAACACCTTGGTATTTATAAGCTCTTAAAAATACAGGTTTGGTCAATTTATATGTGTTTGGTCATGTTTTGGTTGTCGGATTTATTTTGTTGAAGGTACAAAAACTACAAAAAAGTCCAAGAGGATCATTTTTCCATTACTTCCATTGGAACTACTTTATATATTACTCTTGACATACTTCAAAATAGATTTAAAATAATGAACAAGATTATGCCACACATCTTCAATATAAAATTCAAAACACTCATACTTTTGGAAATTTGTTTTAGTTTTTGTTCTTGTTGTTATTAACGATGTTACTATCCATATATGACATTACGTTAGGATCTTGTATAAAAATATCCTGATAACTACAAATTCGTCATTATAGTCAGAAGTATAAGGGTACAACTTGTAAATATATGTTTGTTTCATGGGGTTGACCCTCTGTATATAGATATTCATAGCTTTGTTTAGCTCTTTTTGTTTCTTTACAATCCTATTAACATTCATTGGTTTTTTGGGGGATGACCCTTTTAATATTGTAATCTTTTCCCTCATAGTCTCCTCATCTTCCCCATCTCTTTTGTAATCCAACTTGATCAATACATTTTTTAAAAGATTAATTTAGTTGGGGAACTATTTTTTAAGACACCTTTGTCCTTCTGCCATCAAACTCCCATTATCCATTCCAAATATTCTCTTCTTCACATACATCAAATCACATAATGAAAAACATATTTTCTCATATATTATAGCTACAAATTCCATGTCAACATGTATGCAAGATAGTGAACTACTTGAAAAAATACCTTATAAAGGTGGTATGATGGAATGCATTGATTACAATCTATGCAAAAAAATGGTGTTCTTGGAGAGATTTTAAGGGATTGCAATTTCTATGATTCTATTTTATTGGTGTGCATTCTCAGCAACTAATCACACTGCACTGACTCGCGAATGTCTACAATTATTTGTCATCTTGCAACTACTTTATCCTTGTGGTCTTTAAAATTGACTCAAAGTTTCTTTTTAAACATAACTAAAATGCATAAACTGTAATAGTTAATGTAGTTAAGTGACAATAGGAGGATGAAACACCTAGACTTTTACATAAATAACTCATTCGAATACTATTCAAGCTAAATAGCTTAATAACAACGCTCCCCACTATGTTTGCTTGCTTGACCTCCCCTCCCTTCTTTTGTGGCTTAATAAATCAAAAAAATCTCTTACAACAAACTTTTAAAAACACTTTATCATTTTAAGTAAAATACACTTAATGTGAAATTCTTAGAATAATTATTTATACAAATATAAAATGTCCATATTAACATAATGATTAATTCGTTGTCGGATGAGTGTGTTTTCTTGTTTGGTCTTCCCCTCTCCTACATGGGTTCATAATCCAAAAAACATCATTGAAATGCCTCTAAATATATGGCTTACTAATTCAAGTCAGATATGCATCTTCACTGCATCTTGGAATTGCATCTACGACTCTAAAATCCACATTCATCAAAAATTCAATAATAGATTGGTTCGTTGGTTTTGCTCGTGACATTCTATAAACCTAATATACCATGCTCTTATGCCAATGTGAGGATGCCACAATGGAAGTGGCCCTCCTACTAACCTAACAATTGACTAATTATGGGATGAGTATGTTTGCTTGTTTAACCTTCCCCTCTCCTTCTCTATGACTTAATAATCCCAAAAAATCACATTCATATATGTTGAAATACATGCCTTACAACCCCAAGTTAGATATGCCTCACTCTAAACTCTTCATTCATTCCAAAAATCAATACCACATTAGTTAGTAGGATTGGTCTGTGACAACATATAAAATCAATATATTATCATCCTTATACCAATGAGGATGATACTACAATGGAAGTGACCCTCCTACTAAAATTATGATTGATTGGTTGCAAGACGAGAATATTTACTTGCTCGAAATTATGTCTTTTTTTAATAGTTTATAATCTCCAAAAATATTGTATTCAAGTACATTTAAATGCATGTCCTCGTACTACCTCAAATTGGATACATACCTTACTATCTTAATCTTGCCTCTTCAATACATCTTGGAATTGCTTCTACAACCTCTAAAATCCTCATTCATTTATTTTAAAATCAAAACATATTTATAACCACCCTCTAAATGATTTTGCATCACAAATATTCAATTCTCACTCTTTATTAATATTTCTATTTACAATTTTATTAATATTTCTATTCAATTTTGGTCCAAGCCTCTGATCCACCTCTGTCCCGCCTCTACCCGCGCCCCTGAGCGCGCGCCTCTGTCCGCGCCCTCTACGCGCACCCTCTGCTCGCGCCCATGCCCTCTGCTCGCACTCTTTACTCGCACCCTGCGCCATGGTGGCTACCCGAGCCCTTACTTCCAAAGCGAACCCTAAATCTGACACGGAAAGAACTCAACGGACAGGCGAGGGAGATGGAGATGGCACGGCTGTGGGGCTCGTCTCAGAGGTTCCACCCTGGTCATGGAGCGACCTTGCCTTCACTACAGGGAGCTCCATTCCTCCACCTCAGAATGGCTGCGCAAACCCTAGCCGAAATCTACCACAAGATCCATCCGGGGGTGCGGAAACGCCTGGTAATAGACATTTAAAATCTGTGTTGGAAGGATTAGTTCGTGACAGATTGGAGCTCGACAGAGATGCTAGTCGCGGCCATATTGGGTCATCATTCAAAAATGTTTTAAACAGCAAGGAATCTTCCATGAAACCTGCAGACGTTACCCCATCTATTACTTTCGGGGAAGAGGTCATTTCCTTTGAGATTTACTACAAAGAGCATGCTCTGATTTGTATATTCGGGGGACTATGGCCCAGCCTTCCTATTCTTCACGTGTGGATCTCTGAGCACTGGACTCCAATTTGAACTGGAAAAATAGACTTGTATCCGAGTGCTAAAGGTATTTTCATTGTAACCTTCTCTTTAATAGCTGATAGAAACATCATTGCTTCCAAACTTTGGACCTGCCAATCTAAATATGTGATCATTAAACCCTAGTTTCCATCCTTCAACCCACTCAGAGAATCTTTCTCATGGAAACCTGTTTGGATCAGGCTGCCCCATTTACCTCTCCATATCTGGAGTCATGACTGTTTGACATCCATTGGCAATGCCTTGGGAACTACACTCTATATTGATTCTCAAACCACTAATTACACCCATCCTACTTATGCTCGAATCCTGGTGGAACTTGACACCGATAAAAATCTTCCTGCAACCATAGACCTTAGAGTGCAAAACAGAACTTGGTCACAACCTCTTGATTATGAAGGTCTTCCTTTTCGTTGTAGAAGATATTTTTGCTTAGGGCACACCTCTACTGAGTGTGGGATGGAAAAATGTCAACATGAGAAGCGTAGCTGGTGGAGAGATGCTCTTCCGAAACACCTGATTTTTTATGCAAAAAAGGGACTAGATTCAAATGCAGATACAACTATTGAATCCATTTCAGCCCCAGAAACCGAATCTCAAATTGTGAGCAGCATGAAAAATGCACAAGATGTTGAGGGCAGCATGGAAAATGATAAATATCTCTCTTGTGTTAACAAAGTGGCTGTCCCAAAATGAACAAATGCAACTAAGGAAAATACTCCTCCTTTGTCTTCTTCTCCAACCGCGAAGGCTCCATTAGGATGGGTTACGATCAGCAAAAAGAAAAAATCTACCCCTCTGAAGGGTAGCATTTCGCCTTGATGATTCTTATCTCTGCTATTGGCTGGCTGGGCTACATGGGTCTCATTTTTCTTGGCCGGATAGCAGGTTGCTTCCAATGGTGTTGTTATGCCATTGTTGTTCGATTGTTGTATTTCTGTTGTTTTTTTGTTGTTTCTTTGTCGGTTGTTCGCTGACAATTTTCTGCAATCGGGCTCTATTGTTCTATTTGGATTTTGATCCATCTCTTGTGCTTTAACTTTCAATTCTGGCTTATGAGCCTTGGTGTACAAGGGTATAGTCCCTTTCAAAAAACTATTTGCCAATAATTAAAAAAAAAAAAAAATCCATTTACAATAGTAACAACCGCCACTAAAAATGTCAATCCAAATTCAAGTGATACCAGTAAATAAGAGATAAGGCCGGCAAGAGATGAATTTGAGTGAAACCCCTCAATCCTTTAACACCTAAGTCTAAGAATTTTTACACCTCTTCCATTCAAACTTAGGATTCAATTTTGAAAAAAGGAAACCAAATTATATCTCCAAACACCGTTAAAAAAACCAAAAATATATGGCATGAAGAATTCAATTCCAAACACAATGCTGAGGCACAAACTGTCAAACTCGAAACAAATTCAATATTTGTGTACCATTCCTTTTCGCAGCGCCATCTTAATCAAAACAAATCCAAGCCTAAAAAATGATTTTAACATTAGGCAGGAGATTGATACTCTGAGCAAAGAGGGAAGATTAAATGAAGCTATTAATATTCTGCATTTTATGGACAAACAAGGCCTCCAAGCAGATTTAAAGATTTATGCTTCTCTTTTGCGAGGATGCATCGATACCAAATCTCTGCAAGAAGGTAAGTACGTCCACGATCACATGATCAGACATAAATTAGATAAAGAGATTTTTTTGTTGAATAATCTTGTTATAATGTATGCAAAATGCAAGAGTTTGGAGAATGCACGCCAAGTGTTTGACAAAATGCCTCAACGGAATGTGGTGTCTTGGACTGTGATGATCTCTGGATATGTTCAGAATGGCAATTGTATGGAAGGGTTGAAGTTGTTTTGGCAGAGGGAGGGAGTTAAGGTAGATCAGTACTGCTTGGCTAGTGCACTCCGAGCCTGCGTTCGGATGGGGTGGATTCAAGAGGGGAGGAGAGTTCATGGGGATGTTATTAAGAATGGGTATGAGTTGGATTTATTTGTACAGAACGTGCTTGTTCATATGTATGTGAAATGTGAGATTGTTGAAGATGCATGTAAGGTGTTTGACAGAATGTCTGAACGAAATGTGGTGTCATGGACCGCTGTGATTGGTGGGTATGCTCACAGTGGGAATTGGGTTGAGGCACTTAGGCTATTTGGTGTGATGCATCATGAAGGTGTGAAGCTGGACCAGTCAGCCTATGCTAGTGTTCTGAGGGTATGCTGCAGTGCAGCGGTGCTGGAACAGGGGAAGCAGGTTCATGGGCTTGCTGTTCATAGTGGATTTGATTTGGACGTGATTGTGGGGAGCGCGCTGGTTGACACCTATGTGAAATGTGGAAGTGTAGAGAATGGACGACATTTATTTGACAGGATGCCAAGTAGAAATGTTGTGTCATGGACTGCGATGATTGTCGCCTATGCGCAAAGTGGACATGGTATTGAGGCTCTAAAACTTTATGTTCAAATGCAGCGAGATGGCATTAAGGTGGATGAATACACCGTGGCAGGTATTCTTAGGGCGTGTTCTAGCTTGACAGCCTTGGAACAGGGAAAACAGGTTCATGGAAGTGTTGTTCGAATTGGAGTTGAATTGGATGTGTCTGTATGTAATGGCCTTATTGACATGTATGGAAAATGTGGAAATATAGAGGATGCATGGCAAATATTTGATAATATACCTGAATCTGATGTGGCCTCATGGAATGCAATGATTGCAGGCTTTGGCCAGCATGGAAATGGCAAGGAAGCTGTTCTTCTGTTTGAACAAATGCTCCAGACAGGAGCAAAACCGGATGCAATCACCTTTGTAGTTGTTCTTTCAGGATGTAGCCATGCGGGCCTTGTGGATGAGGGTCGTCACTACTTTGTTTCCATGACTCGCGATCATGGCATTACTCCAAAGGCTGAACACTATGGTTGTATGGTTGACCTGCTTGGCCGTGCTGGCTGTCTTGACGAAGCGCTTAATGTCATTAACCAAATGCCAATTGAACCTAATGCCTCGGTTTGGGGATCTTTGCTTGGTGCTTGCAGGGTTCATGGCAATATAGAGTTGGGAGAAAAGGCGGTTGAACATCTTCTAGAATTAATACCAGAAAATCCAGCACCTTATGTTTTGCTGTCAAATATTTATGCTGCTGCCGGTAGGTGGAAAGATGCTACCAAGGTGCGAAGATTGATGAAAGACAGGGGAGTCATAAAGGAGCCAGGACGCAGTTGGATTGAAGTCCAAAACAGGGTGCATCGATTTGTTGTAGGGGACAAAACCCACCCACAAATAACGAAAATTCATGAAACATTGGAAACATTGGCATTGCAAATGAAGGCAGCAGGGTATGTACCAGACACAAATTTTGTCCTGCATGACATTGAGGAAGAACAGAAGGAACACCTTCTTGGCCATCACAGTGAGAAATTGGCCATTGCTTTCGGTATTATTAGCTTGCCTCCTTGGACAACTATCCATGTTGTAAAGAACCTCCGTGTATGTGGTGACTGCCACACTGCCACCAAGTTCATCTCTAAGATTGTCAATCGAGAAATTGTTTTGAGAGACACTCACCGCTTCCATCATTTCAAGGATGGGCAGTGTTCTTGTGGAGATTACTGGTGATAAGTGCAAGTGAACAGATGGGCAATATAATGTCTTCTATTTTTGTTTCTTGATACAAGAGTCAGTCCTCTGCAATACCAAATGTTCATGTTCACTACAGTGGAGTTTTTAACAAGTAAACCAGTTTTCATCGTTAGCGATCTAAATGACATGATCATTTTTATTTGCTTAGACTGTCAGTGGACTATACATATTATCAACATCTTGTTGGGAGAAATAAGTGGCTGTGCCTTTGATACTTTAAGAATTGTTTGGAAATAACTCCATTAAGTAGCAGCAAAACATCACATTCATATGGGTTTTCGTCAACCTCCAGTTACTGGTTATGCTTGAATCCATACTTTCCAGTTTGGATTATAATACTCGAAATCATTTAAACTAGAAGACACTTTGCGGTCTAGTGTCCCCACACGTTGCATCTTCAAGAATTTAAATTTCCAGGCTGTGATCTTGTCATCAGCATTCTCTCTTCAGAATGCACAGCTATTGATATTTAATGACAATCTGGTATACCATATTTCTCCTTGGCTGGACTCATAGGATGAACTGCACGTTTTTGATGCATCAAACAATGGCCTAGTTAGCATCTTCCCTACGAGCTTAGCAATTTGCCTAGTCCTTGATGTGGTCAACTTGGTTGACACTTATGAAGAGCGACTGATCTTCTTGGAGGGTATGTTGAGGTACAGGATCTTCAGCTTTGTACTTGTTCTTTTCAGGATGTAGCCATGCGGGCCTTGTGAATGAAGGATCTTCAGCTTTTGCATGTGTATGGTATAAGGCTACTAGGATCATTCATTCCTCTAGCCAGTTGCATCAAATCTTGGGTTGAAGAGATACTCCATGGATTCAGATATTTTGAGCTGGAAGTGCTCTTTCGGAAGGCAAAAAGCATTTGGAGGTGTCATTTCTCCAAATATCGGTAAGATTATCTCCATCCCTTTTACTGGATCATTGAGGATTTGAGTTTCAAGCTTCATCCTAAGTAGGACTTCTATGATGATTTGACATCACAGTCCAATTAAAAATTAAAACTGGAGACCAGCCCAAAGGGTTCATGTTTTTCAACTTCGTAACCAATTATCATAATGCCCACTTTCCTGGTATTCTGGAAGATTTGAGTCATTTCCATTACTCAAACCTATCTAGAAACAATTTGTTTCCGAATTCTAAGTAATCTGGGTGTTCAGAAGCTATCCAACAACATTTTTTCTTCCAAGATTTGTCCAGGTAGCAATATTTCGGTATTTATTATTTAATGGCGATTCTTTTTTCCCTTTTTACACAATACAGAGCTCTGTGTGAATCTGTTTTTCTCTCTTCCTGGATCAGCTCCTTAATCTGGTATTGAAGAGTGCATGTCAAGACTCAAAACTCCTTGGCAATATTCTTGATTTGATGCTGCTTGCATTAAACATGGAATTGGCAAGGGGAGCTTCTAAGTCGATGGATCAGGCTATATTTTCTTCTCCGAAATTGAGTAAGTCCATTCCAGTTTTTTAAAAGTTCAACTGTATAGTAGTTCATTCATTGATGTAAACAATCTTTTCTTTTCAATAGACAGCTGTTGTAACAACAATTGTAAGTATTGCATACTATTTGTTCAAAATTTCAACTCACAGCTTGATTCTTTTTCCTAAGGCTTGAGTAATTGGACATTAAGAAGTTCAAATGGATGCCTATTGCAATTAATGTCTGAAATTCAAAGATACAATCTCAAAACAATAACAATAAATTCATAGTTGTAGGTCTTTTATGTAATTATTTTTTTGTTTTCACTGTCTTGGTAGGTGACAATGAAGTGGGTACATATGCTATTGTCTCTGCCTTCGTAGTGACCGGGACACAAGTTTCCATTTCTTATCCTCAGTTCTAAGCATCATGTTCAGTGATCAAATCTGTAGCCAGCAAAGCCTATCAAAGGGTATTTTCGCACAGAAAAGGGGGAAAAATGGCCGTAAAAATCTTATTTTTTAAAACAATTATTATAGGAAGAGCAGCTTATGATTCCTAGAGAAGCAAGGGCCATGATATGGCTTCAGTGCCTGGCTTTCTGAGAATTATTTCTAGACAATAATTAAAAAACACTTTTCATTTGGAAAAGTATTATTGTCTTCAAATAAGATATTGAGACGCAATGAGAGATTTAAAGCTCATTGAAATGGAATTTCGTGTTGTGCAAGGAAATATTTTTAAAATCGCTTTTATTAAATTATATACTATAGAGTCATTTATATACAGCTACATCTCATATCAAACTATACAAATTGAACATATAGCAAGTAAAATTTTCATCAGCTTGTTGAGAATAAATCAGTCATGTGTATGGCCCACAAAATAATCCAATTTCCATCTTTAAGGCATTGGCGAAGGCTAGACATGAAATTGTCTTGCCTTGTATGGAAGGTTTGTGATATTTTTTTGGCCTCTGAACCTACAAAAGCCACAAGGGTATGAAATACATGTAAATTGAAAAACATATGTCTTAGATATAAATTAAGAGCATTCATTTTCTTATAACATAGGGTATGTATTTTAAAACATAGCAACTGCTATGGGGATTCATATTTCATACCCCATTCATTGTCTAATTTAGACATTTTAGGTACAATTTGCCACTGTGCTGCCAAACACACTTGGTTTCAAATCAATGATATTATAGTTCATTTTAAAGATATACACTTGACATGGTGATACCAAATATTTTGTACTCTGAAAAGTAAGCTGTATTTTCCAAACACAGTCTTCAAACCACTTTTCGTAGGTTTACAGGGAAGGAAATCCTTAAAAACCAAGACAATATACTTTTGCAGACTAATGAAGCCACTAATTTTTTAATTTTCGAAAGTAGATTCCCCAATTTTTACTGAATAGTTTACTTTTGGATATGGGTATGAGCGTCCATCAAAGCATAATGGAAAGGGGATATTTATCAAATGTTTTATTTGCAAGTGCCCTAGCAGACATATACAACAGCCTGTGGGAGAAAAACTCCGTTACCTGGCCTCTTTTGAACCACTCCACACATGACTCCCACACCACGCCACAGGTTTCTTCTTTTGCATGTCGATAGAAATCTGCTAACCCCAACTAAAAACATTGTTGTATTATGGCGGCCTACAATGATGCAGTTAGCATCATGAGTATAGTTCAAAAACTATGTAAGTTTAAATCTTGTTACATCTTTTACTTCCCTTTCTACGTATGTCTTGCCACATCATGATACTTAAGAGAGAAGTTACTGCTAGTGTTTTGGCAGAAGCAGCATTGCCGAGGAGGGATTCTTGGATATAGAGATCTCAGAACCGTTTTCTTAAAACAGGTGCACATAGGTGGTAAGAAAATCATTGCAGAAAGAGACATTTCACGGAATGAGATCGTTGCAACTTACCAAAGACACGTATCCTCATGAAACATTGACATTGTTTCACCAAATGCAACAAAGTTTCCAAGCCAATCTATTCATGTTTGTCACAATACTCCGAGCTTGTAATAAATAAGAGCTTTGGAACAGGGTGCGACAAACAAATATGAGTATAGTTTTCAGTTTCCAATTATTTGTATTCAGAAGCATGGAACTTAGTTTGATTATAAGTCATTAAAAATATTTTTTGTTAAGTATAAATGGTAAGAATACTAACCAAATCTAATTAGAAATGCATCTCACTTGGATTCCAAATGAGATGTTTTTTGAGTGTTTGTTAGAACATGCTTACTTCCAAAGATGAGAAGCTTCCAAGTGTCTATAGAACACACTTGCATCTTTTTCAACCATTCTACCTTTTGTTCATGGGTCATTACACAACTATTTCAACTATAAATCATTTTAGTCCCGAACCCAAATCAACTGAGCATATTAAGGATAAATGGTCCCTTGATTCTATAATAAGCTTTGTCAAAGTCAAGCTTGATGAGAAGAGCTTTTTGGGTTTTTTGTTGGGCCCATTCCACAGTTTCCCATGTCAAAACTAGGTTGTCAAGAATGTACTTGTTGCCAAGGAAACTCATTTGCTTGGGTTTAACAATACCTTACACCACAACTTTGATACACTTGGCAATAGACTTAGTGATGATTTTGTAATAGGTTTTAAGGAGAGTGATGAGCCTCCAACCATTTATGCCATCTCAATTGTTGCCGCTTTTAGGAATGAATTTTATTTGTCCCTGATAAAAAACAGTGCCAAGGGAGCTGGTTTCTTCAACCTCAACCTCAAGATAGATTTGGTAGAAATCCCCATGCACCCTAGGCCACATGGCCTTGAAGAACTCAGTCGGTAAACCATCCAAGCTGAGGCTTTTTTCATCTGCACCAAGAAGAGAGCATGTTCCAACTCCTCGGGAGTCAACAACCTGTCCAAATCTCGCATGATCTTGGTGGGGATACATTGGCTCACCGCAATAATCAATTCTTGGTAGGATACAACATGATCAGCCTCATTGGTGAAGATGGTTGTGAAGTTGTGGCATAAGTCATTCATAATGTCGGCATTGGAGGAGCAATAGTGCCCACTGTGGTCTATGATGGGCATTTCCCTCTCTGTTCGCTACTTTTGTTTTAGGTGCTGAAAGAAAAACTTAGAATTGTTGCCCCCCTTAATCCAAGTAAGTCCGGAGCATATACGAGTCTCTGGAGCTTGATACAACTCGAATCCTCAAATCTAATTTTCCATAACTATTTTTTGAAGGTGTCTATCCAATGTGTCCTTCCTTTATTTGTCCCCTTAAGAGATCGTTCCCTTATCTTTTTTTGCCTAGGCAACTCTCTTACCATAAGAGCAAAAAAAGGAGGTGCATCCATTTGTAGATTTTGCAACACTTTTTGTGTCACGTTTCATTTTCAATTCATGGCATAAATTTTTATTGCTGCCACAATTTAATTTCTCCTACACAAACACCTCGAAATGGTGTAGAAAAATATCAACCCTCCAAAGTTTGTGGTATTTTTAAAAAACATTGATGCAAATAGCATTATATTTTAAATGATGGTGCAAATAGTGTCAAAACTGACACAAATGTCACTTCATACTCTTAACAAAAAAAAGTTTCTTTTCATGCTTTGACACAAACAGCATCAGATTTTGCAAGATTGACTTTACCAATTTTGAAACAAAAATAAGGCTTAACACAACATGCAAATAAAAATACAATGCAAAATAAAATTGATGGTTTGATTTAAATTTTGAATTTCTAAAGTTCAATACACTACAAGACTAATATACTCCACCTAAAGTTCGTTAAGACCTTTGGGTTGTGGAAAGTGTAAATTAAGAAATTTTCCCAGAGGGTTCGTTCTAAGCCCTTTAGGGAAAACTCTCTTATGTGGCACCTTGGTGGTAATGACTTGACCTCTTATCCCATGCAAACCATTTGGAGGCTTATAATTAGTTTTAAAAGCCCAGATTTTGGGTCAAATTAATGAATAAAATTATGAACTTGTACATTTAAATTGTTTTTTATTGAGCTTTCATATATATAGTCAAGATATTTTATACATTTGTAGACAATCTTTTTGGGGAACTTTAAAAATACGGAAACATGTCCAAAAAAATTTAATAAGTTATAGGCTCTGAGGGTTTCAGTGTCTTTTAGTGTTGAAAAAAGTGGCAAAAATTGGAACATATTATTATGCTTTACATTATGGTATTTGGTGTGTTTGGGCTTGATTGGTTTTGGATTGTGTACCACACTAAACCAATGTTGACCCCAAAATTTTGGAGTGCTTTTATGTACATGCATGCATGTTAGTGTCGTCTTGTCAAAAGCATGTCAAGAGAACTCGAGAAAGGTCTTTCCCGACCAAGTAGTATGTTAGCATAAATCATGACTGCTAGGAGAAGCTAGAGAGTGAATTGTTGGAGAGGTAGTTGAGCATTAATGGTCGATTGGCTTCCCCTATTCATTTGTGCAGTGCATTTTGAATTCAAATTGCTATTCCATGTATAAATAGGTCGATTTGGTATTGTGAGAGAAATGATGGTAGGAAGGATGATATATATGAGTGATGAGTATAATTTATGTTGTTGGCAAGATCATGTTTCCCTCGTAATGAGTTGTTTCAGGCCAAGTTAACATTGTAAGAGGGATGACGGTGGGAAGGATGATAAATATGGATGATGAGCATAGTTTATGTTGTTGACAAGATCATGTTGCCCTTGTAATGAGTTGTTGCAGGGTAATATAGAAAACATGTTCTAAGCTTTGTCTTGTGTTGAATTGTGTGTGTTCTTTGTTTTGCTAATGTTTCATTAGAGCATGGGTGTGATTACTTTTCAATAGAATGCATGATATTTTAGGTGTCCCAAGTTATAGATAAGCTCAGTTTTGATTTGATAAAAACAATGTGTCAATTGTTAATTTTCTTGCACCAGTATGTGTGCACCACCTTATCTCCCACAAAACCTTGCACCTAATCTTGTAGGGATTTGGCCCCCTTACACGCTTCAAGGTAGCACTTGGCTTGACATCCAAGTGATGTGTCACCACACATCAGAAGATTGACTCCAAGGCTTTTCGTCAAGTGTGGACCCTTGAGCAGTTGTTAGGGATTGAAAAACCTAACATTTTGGTTATGTTGTCAAGATCAACAAAACAAAGGTGATGGGTTTTATGAGGGATGTTTGATCGAATCTCCTTACAAAGTGTGGAGAAATGGTATGAGGAGCGAGAGACCCAAAGAAATGGATGGATGAGGTGTTATATGGTGAGCTTTATTCAATATTCTTTTGTGAACTACTAAGGCATTTATATGTGTGGATAGAGGCATACACTTTGGGGAAGAGTAGGAACTTGGGGCAAAAGTACCCATGGACATTGGAATGAGTTGAGCTATTGAAGAAAACCGATAAGACGTGAATGCATGCAGTATATTTTTGGTGGGAAGGCACAATCTAAAGCTATTTGCTAGAGTTTTTTGTTTCAACGTACCCCTTCCTTAAAAAATCAACGTACCGGTTCATGCACGAACTTAAAGGGGCTCACATTAGATCCATTATGTGGCTAACAAAAATTTTATTTGCCGATTGTGGGCTTGAAGTTATGCTTGTGACGAGTTAAACACCCCAAGACATGGCAAGAAAAAGGTCAGTGGAAGGGGCGTGTGAGAAAAGATTGAGGAAGAAAATAATGAAAGGAAACTCCTAAGGAGGAAGAATAATGAGGGTGGGAAGTGATTTTGGCTATTGCATTGTTGTGCAGAAAGGAGAAGAGATGAAATTTACATGAGGACCCCAAAGGAAGAGGAAAGGCATGAACTTGCTTTTGGCACCAAAGAGCCTAAGCTAGAAATGTGCACACCTCCAAAGGAAGTATGGGACCCCTTGGAAGTCAAACAAAAGAGATTGAGAGGGAAAATGTTGCTTCCAACACCACCAAACACTCACTATCATGTCATTGTGAACCAGAGACAATAAGAGTTTGACAAAGGATTGGGGACAAAACTAGTAGGAGCAGAGGAAATTGCTCAAAATATAGGTCAATAATTTGTATTTCAATAGTTAGTTCCATACCCCATTTTGAACCTAGGAACATTTACTGTGACTTATACAACACCAATAGGAATGGGAGGCTCAATGTATACCTCTAATATACCTTTGATTTCTAGCATCACCCCATTGTTCGCCACCATAATAGGATCTTCAGGATTGTTCTAGAATTAATGCATATTTCAAGTTCCATAACACCACCTACTATAAACATAGTAACACCGGATCAAAATGATTTTATGCCTAGTCCATGAGATTGCCATAATATAGAGGAGTGGAAAACACAGCCAACCATCTTGACTCCTATGAGATTATTTGGAGAGCAGAAAGAGTGGTTGCCCCTAAGAAAAAGGGTAATTAGTTTGCAGCAACATTCCTGTATTGAGCACACACTTGGTATAAAAAGTTTGACCCAAATCAAACTTGTATAGATTATGATGCCTTGAAAAAGAAATTCCTGCAAGAATTTAATATCCCAAAATTTGAGCAAAAAAGTATTATGCAGTTGAAAAATATCAAACATAGCCCATCTAAGACCATGCACACATATGATGAGCATTTTAAGAAATCATTTTCTAAACTATCTTACGAACTCAACCTAGTTCAACATGTTTAGTGGTTCGTAGGAGGATTGATTGTACCCCTACGACAAGCTTTGTCAGTGTATACTTCCAAGGAATCTTGAGAAATGCTAGAACCTAGCTTAAGAGTTGAAGTGGTTGGAAGCATCGACATTGGCATAAGCCTTGTTTTGGAGGTGGAAATTTCAAACACGGCCAACCAATTGTTAACAACAATTGCAACACATGAGGTAAGAGGATTAAGGTGTGTAAATTGTGCTATGGAAGGACATACTTGAAACAATTGTCCAAAGAGCAGTGTAAGGGTCATGACTAGAGGTTATGAAATATGTCACCAAGATCACAATGCAAAGAATTTCCTTACACTCCATAGAATGAAGCAAGCCAAGGTGTCCTTGTGGTGTAAAGTATGCAACTCTAGTACAAGTGATACAAAGAATTGTTTGTTCATTATAGAGTTAGGGGAAGTCGAAGAAAAGGGAATGTGACAGGCAACTGCAGAGGCCCCATAACAACACCAAGGGTATGCAGAAAGAAATATCTGAGATATGAATGCGAGGAGGAAGGTTCCCACCTGGGTCATATTATGAGTGTGGATCGCCAAACCACTACCAAAGGGGTTACCTTACATATCCGACATATTAGTATTGTAGAGCTAGCCACAAGATTGAGGACTGACTTGAATTATATAAAAAGATAATTCAAAAGATTGAAAATGCACCTAAAGGTGTAGGAATGATTAGACTTGGAGGATAGGTCCCCAAGTAGACCGTAGAAGGCCCTAACTTGAATGTCACCATTAGAAGTGGAGCACAAATATTGCCACAAAGAATGGAAATCTTATGTGCACCTATAGCGAATGTTGGAATTGGATACCCTGATGGCTAATCTCAGAAAAGAACCCTCTAAGAGGCTTTGGATGTCATTAGAAACTTACAAGGTGAAGTCCAATCCATTAAGGAAGAAGAGGTGTGCGTAATAAAACAATTTGAAGGAAATCTTATTGCATGTGAGGTCGTCAAATTCACCGAATTTTTGACCCTTTTGAAGACAAGTCGAGTGTTTCCCATGCTGAAAGAATGGCTGGCCCAGAATGTTAAGAAGTAACTTGTGCTTTAATGAATGGTAAGAAGAGACTTGAAGTCAACTAAGTATAGTTTTGATCAGGAGTTGTTGATTAATGCAACTATCAATGGACATGAGATAAGGAATATCCTTATTAACACATGCGCAAAAGTCAACATTTTGACAAACGATGTTTGGAATAAGATGGGTAGACCGCCACTAGAGCCCACTACAAAACCTATTGTTCATGTCTAACAAAACGCGTGTTATGCTTGTGCGAACCTTCAACAATGTTGATCTTGAAATAATGGGGGCAAGATTCAAAGCTTATTTTGAAGTGATAGATTTAGCAAAAGTTGATAACTACCCCTCCTTGTTGGGAAGATCATGGTTCTTTGAGAACAATGTAAACATGTGCTTCAAGAAGCACTATATTACTTTTGAGAATGATGAACACCAAGTTGTTTTTCCCTTGGACGTTGCTCTTGGACATCCATTCATTAAGGGTGTTGATATAAAAAGACAAAAATTACATTTGCAATGTAATTACGCAAGGGAGAGACGATATCAACCCAAGCGATGATGGTGAAGTTGAATGACGAAGTAGTGCTTCAGTATCAAACACAAGGAGCAATGCTTGCCACTGATAGGTCGAGGAGGTATATAAGGTGGCAAGATGAAGATTCATTAGAGTAGAAAAAGGAAGCTAACATATGGTTGAAAACTTCAAGGGCCTAAGTGTGCGCTCTAGAATGGAGGATGCAATGGAGACGCAAGTGCGCAAAACTTGTGAGAAAGGTATTTCGGCTTATTAGGGGCACACTAAGCAAACTACCCAGATTTGAACAAGTCTACATGTACAAAACACATATGATTGACATGGAGGCTTGCCTACATAAGTAAGAAGAGAGAGTTAAGTCTCTTGTCTATACACTGAGAAGCATTGTTGCACGATGGTGGGCTACACGTCAGCCAAGGCTTCCACAATGGAGCAATATAAAGGAAACTATAAAAATTCTCTTTAAAAGAAGCAACCGTAAGAAAGCCTTACCAGTCTATGATGGAAGTACTAACCCAAATGGCCACTTGTAAGCATGTGAATGGGAATGGTTGAATCATTCTACCCACCTTCCAGTAGCTCTATGGGTCCATGCTCTATATGTGACTCTAATTAAATAGGCGCACACATCGTATGTAATCATGGAAACAACAAGAGAAACCTTTGAATGGGGAATGGTGAAAACCTCATTTTCTTGTACCTTTTACTTCACATTAGATGCACATCTCAAAGCTCCCTTAGAAATCTTCAAGGACTCCATTTTCAACAATGATGTGCATATGGAAGAACGCAAAAGGAGGATATATGATCAGGATGACTATTTCCTTTTAGATATGTTTGTAGAATCCATAAGCAACTCTCATAAGACACCCCTATAAGACAATTGGAAAAGGGGAAGATACCGATGAAGGTTGATGAAGAATCTGATGGACCTAAATATCTTAATGTACATACAATTAAGGGAGAGCGACCGATACAAGACATTAAGGACCAAGGATCATAATACCTTAGCCATTCCATGCACATAAAAGAGGTCAATATTGGAATAGAGGATGATCCAAAGATGGTTACCATTGGCGACTATTGGTCTAACTAGGAATTGGATCGCATTGTTGAACTTTTGTGCCAATTGAAGGACCTATTTCGCAAGGGTTACCATGAGATGAAAGGAGTTCATCCCTCATTGGGAAAAATGAGTATCAAGTTGCAGAAAGGAACTAAACCTATCAAGAAATGACCATATAGGATGAACCTAAATTTGAGAATAAGGGTCAAGGAGGAGATTGACAAGATGTTGGCATTAAGAATCACCATTCCCATAGAAGATTCAAATTTCATGAGCCCTATGGTCATAAATATTAAGAATATGGGCACATAAAAAATTGTGGAATTTTGTGCTCTAAATGTGGTGTGCATGATCAATCCATTACCTACCTCTTTCACAGAGAAAATTTTGGGAGTAGTAAGTTGTGAAGTGTAAACCTTCACAAATGGATTCACAGGGTACCACCAATTCTGTAGATGTGAGGAAGACAAATTCAAGACTAGCTTCGCAACTAAATGGGGCTCATTTGAATAAATTATGATGCCTTTTGGATTAAAGAATCTACGTATAGTATTCTTACGCATAGCGGTAAACGTGTTCATATGCTTTATCCACAAGTTCCTATCCAATGTATTTAGAGGATTGGACTGCCTATGGGCTACTAAAGAATCACTACATGAGCCATAGACTAATGTTTGAGAGGTGTTGAAAACTACATATCTCCTAGAACCTCAAGAAGTGTGTATTCGTTACACCATCCAGAGTCTTTGTTAGGTCATATGATTTGTAAGGAACGAATGTTGATATATCCAACAAAGATAGTTGTGATATTGCAACTTGAGCCACCAACAAGCCAAAGGGATGTGTACGCCTTCCTAAGACATTGTGGGTACCCTAGAAAATTTATCAAGAGTTATACAAAGACCCCAAGCTCATTAGTAGAATTGTTAAGAAAAGATTGTCCTTTCACATAAACTGGATGATAGAAAGAGGGGTTTGAGGTCTGGAAGGAAAGATTAGCAAGTGTGCCTATACTAAGATTCCTAAACTAGAAAAATCCCTTCCATGTGCATGTTGTTGGAAGCACAATGGACTGAGAGGGGGGAAGGGGGAATTAGTCCTCCAAAAACTTTTAATTCATTTGCTAACTCATACATTCATCATTTCATTCATTCATTTAGCATCCATAACCATGTATG
This sequence comes from Taxus chinensis, assembly GCA_019776745.2. Classification (NCBI taxonomy): domain Eukaryota; kingdom Viridiplantae; phylum Streptophyta; class Pinopsida; order Cupressales; family Taxaceae; genus Taxus; species Taxus chinensis. The sequence continues at coordinate 214,577,126 of CM034155.1, forward strand.
CACATTAGGTGTTTGTTAAGCATTCACAACAACATGAAACAAAGAAGAAGACACTTGAACACCATATATAAGTGGGAAACCCGCATGGGGAAGAAAACCCACTCAAACTTTGTTGATATTACTCACAACAAATAAATTTAGTAAAGTACCAACTTCACAAGGAGCACCAACACCTAGTTTAGTAGAGCACTAGCCCTACAAGGATTACCAACCCCTAACTTAGTGAAGCACCAACTCCACAAGGAAGCTACAACCCCCTAAGATGTCGAAGCACCAACTCAGCCACCTAAAGATGATGATCTCTGAATTTTGTTTCTGCCACAACTAATGGAGATCTCTAATTCATCTCACAAACCCTTACTCAAACCCTCATGCCTTTAACTAGCTCTGTCTTCTTCCTCTTTGACTTGTCTTGGCTCTAAACACTTCCATGGACATTGAAGGGATCAAACCTTCCATTTATTTTCTTTCATGGACATTGGGCGGATCACACCTCCCATTTCTTATGATGGCTCTATTGATCCTACCCTTCACATCAAATCCTTTGGAAATCTTTAGAAGGATTGGGTCAAAGCTTATTCCTATGCCACCACTAAGCTCTTAGCCATGCCGCTTACTGATTTAACAAATATAGAAATTTGTAAAACCCTAATTGCAGAGTCACATAAGATAAATAAAACACTAAAGTACAGATTTGACCTAAGTAATAAGCTAGATAAAAATGAAACCATAGGTGCAAGAGATGGAGTAGAAGACTTAATTGATTTTCCAATAAAACCTTTAGTGTGTTGGGATGGAGAACTGGTGAAGAGGAGGAGTAATATGTTATAACCGTGCTCAAAAAATTATAAAATTATTGGAATAAACTGGAATGGGGTTCCTGGATTGGGTCAGGGGTGCCTAACAACCAAAGCCTTCTTTTGGGCATCTGTGACTTTGAAAATGGTCGGAATATAAATTTTCTTATGTCACACCATTGTCGCTAAGCTTCGTTGTTTATTGCCTGTATGTCGCTGGAAGATCACAAAGTTCACATGTAACCTGAAAAATAAATGATATCCTGCAAAACATCAAAACACATCAAATCCTAAAAAGAGAAAGATGTAAATGGTGAGTTGGACTGACCTTGATGGTCACCTGAAAGAGTGAAATTACAATCAGGTGTCACACTATATTTTAGACTCTATGTAATTCTATGAATGCGTGTGTAGAATCGTGCCCTAGGAAGATCTTGTTCAAGATGCACCGAATAACGAGTAATGACTAGATGTAACAATGTAAATAGATGTGTGTATGGAAAAATGAGATTTCCTCTCCTACGCATGTATGTAAAATTAGTAGTCCCTTGTCCCTTGAATGATAGCTAGATGGATGATTTGATGCTAGATAGAATGCCTTTGGATGCAACCTTAGGTGATGATAGTACAGATGCTTAGAGCTTGGTCATTTATTTTGGTCACATAGCTTTGTATTTATATGATTTCCTTTGTTTGAATTTTGTAATTGACAACTAAAAGGCCATGACTCATAGGAAAATAAGATGCCCAAAAGATAAAAGAGGCTCAAAAGAGGCTGAGTAAGATACCAAGAGGTTGGGGATGACCTAGAGGGGATGAGGGCACCTGGGCATTGGCGTCCTGTTTGGACGATGGTGTCCAAAGTCTAAGAAAGATAACGCAATGAAGAGTAAAACTTGGAAGTGGGGTGTGGAAGACCATAGAGAAATCAAGAAAGCAAAGAAAATAGGCCAAAGATAGATGTCAATTACTAGTTTTCTCACTTAGGAATCATATGAATAGTGGTATGTGATTAGAACATATAAATGTACCCAAGTGTGTGATTTAGTGTCTACATTTCCCCCCACTTTATGTTGTTGTGTGAATACTTGATAGCATAAAGTAGATAAGATATGCACACCTGATAACCATGTAAAATGAAGTGTGGAAGTTATAAAATGAAGAGAAGAGGAAGTGACCCTAGGGGTGAAGCGTATGTGTTATGTCACATTGTACTTGTTGTCGTTGTCTTGATGTGTTAGATGATGTGATTGCTTCTTCCCATAAGGGCGGACCTGTACAAGAGAGAAGATCAAATGAGTATTCAAATATGTGTATATGAAAAAATTGATCCAACTATGTAAAAAAGTGTGTAAAAATGCAAAAAAGTAGTAAAAGGAACATGTGCACCTAATATGTGACGAGTGAAAAAGGATAGAAAGTATCCTAAAATGTTGTAGAAGAATGAGTTTTTTGGGTGATCTCATGCCAAGAATTTTTTGGGCGATCTCACGCCAAGTGTGATTTTTTTTGGGCGATCTCACGCCAAGTGTGAGTTTTTTGGGTGATCTCACGCCATGGCAGAAGAAGTGTTGGGGAGAAAGGTCTAGTGTTATTCTTCAACCTTGATTGCTTCCCAAAATTTATACACCACTGCAAATGGTGTGATCCTACTTTGTTCTAGTTCAATCCAGTTTCAATCCAACGCAAATAGAAAAAGGAGATAGAATGCATTCTGATTGTTGGAGGATTGTGCATGTTCTGTGCAAACCGTTGTGTAAAATGTTGTAAATTGTTTCAATCTAAGAAAATCACTTGTAACTGCCCCTAGTCATAGGTGCGTCCAGGAAAGGTCAGGAGCACACAGGCGCTCATGTTTGTATTTGGGCACTGACGTCTATGCTATGCTGAGACCCAAGTCAAAATCTAGGCCATTTCTGTAACTGAAGACTTATGATGTTCATATACTATGTAGGTCTGAATTGTAGTTGTGTACTATTGTATGGGGTGACTGATTCACCCAATATATACCCCCCTCGTTTGGGGTGCATATGACGTCACTAGGAGTATGCGACCCAACAGGAGAGGACCGAACATTGATCTGAAGACTGATGCCCTGCAGGGGGAGGGAATGTGCATGGTAGAAACCAAGGCACATGCAAACAAAGTGGCTAGAAACATGTGTTAGTGCAAACAAGACAAAGACGCATATAGAAGACAAAGTGTAATCTAGCAAGCAAGAAGACAATGTAGACCGCAAAAAGTGGGTTGCAAAATGGGACATCGCTCACAATATCGCAAGACAATTAGGGCCGAAGCAGCCAAAAAGCATACAAGCAATGAACAAGCAAGACATAGGGCATAGCCCACAAACAATGACATACAATAGAAAACAATGGTAAACAATGACAAACAAAGTATCAGACAACCATGGTAGCAAATAGTTCCTGCAAAGAAAATGTTGCACATGAAGCACCTGTTAGCATGTTAGAAAGATAAAAAGTATGTCAAGATCGTGTATATATCGATAGAGTAGTGTGCTAGTAAGAATAGGAAGTAGTATAAAACAAAACAATAACACCTATAGTGTGTACGAAAGTAAATGCCCCAAAGAGCCTCAGTGGGACTGGTAAGAGGTACAGTGCCAAACATCCATGTTGTGTGTAACGATCTGTGTAAAGTCTGCATTCACAACTAGAAGGAAAGTGAACGCGCATGTGTATATAGAAAAGATAATGACATACAATGTATCTGTCTAACATAGTAAGCAAAGTGTAACATGTGAGTATAAGTAAGCAAGAACAATGTGCAACCAAGATATGCAGTATGTTGTGAATGGGTGAGATGGAATGGTATGCAATGTGAATGATAGGAGCAACATGCCCCCCCGAATATTTATGTAATGAGTATGAGATGAGGTTCGTTTATAAATACCCCTCAATAGGTCAAGAATGAACCTTAGCACAAGAGTGTGTCATAGGGAAATGGTTTGAAAATGTGCGCTGAATAGATAGATCAATGAAGCCTAGAGTGTGAAGAGTGTAAATGAGGTGAGGTTCATTTTAGATTTAGACCCTCAACAGTCGAGTATGAACCATGGAACTAGAGTGTGTCATAGGGAAGTGTGTTGTGAATATGCTAACAAGATGCAATATAGAAGGATGTGTGTGAATGTGAGAAGAAAATGCAAAGAGTGTAGAAATGTGTGTGGTGTGTGAGGTTCATGGATGTAGTATGCCCTCAACAGTCAAGTGTGAACTTTAGCACAAGAGTGTGTCATCGGGTAGTGATGATACAAGAGATGTATCAATGTGTGTAAGATGTGTGTAAATACTAGATGTGAAGTGTAGAATGGAAAAGTAGAAATGAAAGACACCTGATAATGCTAGAAGGGGGGAGAGTAAGCATGATGCCCCCCAAGTGTATGATGTGAAGAAGAATCAAGTGATGTCATCTAAGAGATCACTGTTGTCATGGTCAAAGCCAAAAGGAGATGTGTTAGAGACCTAGTATGTGATAGTGTGCAGTTGATCATATAAGGAGCCATTTTGGAGTAGGTGGTACATGCCCATTGCATACTATTCATCGGTGAAGGGTGGTGGTGGACATCCATGTGCATACCATCAAGTGATATTTTGTGAATTTTTGAGAAATGAATCATTGTAAATAGAAACATGGCCAAAGGGCATAGGAAATGTGATATCAATATGATCAAGATCGAGAGTGCCACCAATGTAGTCAAGCCAAGACTGCCCAAGAGTAAGCGGAGAAGTGTGTGCAACAAATACTGATAGATGGAAAACATGGAGACCATAAGCAGCAGTAATAAAAACATATCCATGATAGAGATGAGGTGAATGAGGCAGAGGTAAGAGATCATCGAGTGTGAATCCTAGTCGAGCCAATCCATCATGTGTGCAAACAATGTCAGAGCAAGTGGGATCAAATAGAATGTGCGGCCAAAAAGAATTTTTCATGAAAATAGTTCATGTGAAGGGCGAGAGCACTGTTGCAGGTTTCTCATGAGAGGGTGAGCAGGGTTAAACGACGTCCGGCGTGTGGACAGACCCCCGATAACTTATCATAACATTAGTAGAAAGGAGGGGGTTATTTGAATTGCTATTCACTAGGACCGATAGTGAAAAAGTATCATTGAAGTATGACTCATCTATTTCGAGAGGATTAAAATTAAGATTGCACAATTTTTCATCAGTAAGTTCAACGGTATCAACCTCGTCATCAGAATCATCAGTGTTGACATTGTCATGTTGGATAGCAATATCAAGGATATTGGTAGGAGGTGAACTAGATGTAGGAGCAAGAGGAGTCTCAATGAGCAAGCGGTGGTTGTTATTGGATCAAACACGGTAGGTGAAATGATATCAGTAGTGTGAGTGGAAATGGATGGCATGCTTGTAGAGATGGAAGAAGGTTTTGAAGCACTAGATTGACCAATATCATATGTATTAATATTGTTATATGGAATAGGTTGCAATGGAGGAATAGGCATAGCAGTAACGGGGTCTATGCAACAGAACTTGAATGGATCAGGGTCGGCAACAATGGTATGTTCATAACCATCATGTAAGAATTTAATGCATCGATGAACAGTAGATGGGACAACATGCATTGCGTGAATCCAGGGTCTACCCAACAAGAGATTAAACTGAAATGAGGCATCGATAATGAAGAATATTGTAGGAACAATCTTAGGCCCGACTTGTATAGGTAACGTGATAGTGCCTAAGAATGTGCGAGTAGTGGAGTCATAGCCACGAATGAGAGTGGACTTCTTCATAATTGGATTATCAGTCATACCAATTTGCTTGAGGAGGGAGTGAACAGATAGATTAATGGTGGACCCATTGTCAATGAGTACATGCTTGATACAAGTGGTGTCAATGATGGCAGCGATCAGCAAAGGCGCACATGGATTATCAACAGTAGATGGCAAGATGTCCCCATCACTAAATGATATAGCGCATGGTATATTTTTGAGAGATTGAATGAGATTTGCGAAGTCCATTGATGAATTAGCGCTTTCAATATGGATAGATCGAAGGCCGACCTCTAATGTATGACTACAATCGGGTGCATTGCACAATAAATCGTAAAGAGATATTTTAGCTGGTGTATTATTAAGTTGTTCTATAATGTCATAACCTTTAGAAGTTGTGGTATGAGTTGCAGAAGTGATGGGTGGTGGAATAGAAATGGGTTGAGCCGTAGGAGGGCAAGTGCGGCGAGTAGTGACTACATTCATAGTTGGATCAACCATAGGCGCAATAAAGCGAGGAGGTTGTTGTGTACGAACTTGCATAAAATCAACAACAGTAATGACCATGCCTAAAACTTGAGTTAGTGTGAAAGAAGGATAGGAGGGTTAATCCATGACTTGAGAAGAAAATTTTTGATACGTGCTCAGAAGGAAGGGTTTGAATGGTCTGGTTCACCTAATGATTTAACAAATATAGAAATTGGTAAAACCCTAATTGCAGAGTCGCAACGTAATAATAAGAAATAAAGTATAGATCTGACCTAAGTAATAAGCAAATGGAAATTGAAACCCTAAGTGCAAGAGAGGGAATAAGAGACTTAGCTGATTTCGCAATTGATCCCGAGGTATGCAGAGCTGGAAAAATGATGAAAAAGGAAGGCAGAATGTCGAAACCGACCCAAAAAATTATAAAAGTGTCGGAACAAGCTGGACTAGGGCGCCTAGACTGGGTCGAGGGACGCCAAGGCACCAAAGAATGGTTATGGTTGCTTATGACTACAAAAATGGTCGGAATCTAAATTTTCTTGTGTCACAAGGTGTCGGTGACTTTCGTTGTTAGTCGCATGTATGTCGCACTATGCCTACAGAATTCGCCTGTAACCTATAAAACAAAAGATCTTCTGCAAAACCCCAAAACACATCAAATCCTAAAAAGAAAAATATACAAATGGGGAGTCGGACTGACCTTCGCGGTCACCCGATAGAGCGAACTTACGGTCGAGTGATGCACTATATTTCAAACTCCATGTATTTTTGTGTGTGTGTGTAGAATCATGACCTAGGAAGCTCTTGTGCAAGATGCAATGAATAACGAGCAATAGCTAGATGTAGCAATATAAGTAGATGTGTGTATGGAAAATGAACTTCCCCTCCTATACGTGTATGCAGAATTAGTAGTCCCTTGTCCCTTGAATGAAGCTAGATGGATGCTTTGATGCTCATAGAATGCCTTTGGATGCAACATTAGGTGGTGATAGTAGATGCCTAGAGCTTGGTCCTTTATTATGGTTGCATAGATTTATATTTATATGATTCCCTTGTTTGAATCTTGTAATTAACAACTAAAAGGTCAACCCATAAGAAAACAAGATGCCCGAAAGATAAAAGAGGCCCAAAAGAGGCGAGTAAGATACAAAGAGGTCGGGGCAACCAGAGGCGACGAGGGTGCCTGGGCACTGGCATCCTGGCTAGGCGCAGGCGTCCAGAGCCAAGAAAGGTAAAGTAGTGAAATTCAAACTGGGTAGTGAGGTGTGCAAGACCACAAAGAAAGAAAGAAAACAAAAAAAGAGGCCAAAGATAAATGTCAATTACTAGTTTTCTCGCTTATGAATCATATGAATAGTGGTATATGAGTAGGACCTAGAAATGTACCCAAGTGCATGATTTAGTGTCTACACTTACAATAGATGCTCTAGATTGGTATCATACTCTTCTGACCAATTCTATCATCGAACTTGAAGTCTTGGTGACCTCCTTAGTAAATGAATTTTAATACCATGACCTTCTCAAAAATAATATCAATTCTTTCATCAATTGCAAATAAGTTGACAACAAATATACCAAAGCTTTCATCAAACATTGGAAAACCTTACCCATTAAGGCCGATCACAACATGCCTAATGAGATTCTATTTCATCTATTCCTTAGAGCCCTCAAACCTCACTTTCAATACAAGGTGAGATCATTCTCCCCTGCTTCATTGGAAGAAGCATGCGATCAAGAAAAATGATAAGACTACCTCATGAAGGAATTTTAAAATCCTTCCCTTAAGAAACAACCACCTAAGAATGCCCATGTTCTCATGTGTCTTATAAATAAGAATGTCACTATGAAAAAGTCACAACTTCTCTTTCTAAAGGAACTCCTTCTTATAGGACTATCCATAGCATTGATCACTCTACTTAATACCACAAGAGGTTCTCATTCTCATTCTTCCTTTCATACTAATTGTCACCATTCTCTATCTAAGGAGGAGTTGAGATGATGGCTAGCCCAACCATTCACCATGGTTTTATACCCCTTTCAACCTCTTCCTCAATGACACGACAAAAGAAACTTTTGTTATTGACATGTTAATTGAGGTTAATTGAGGAAATTCTTATGAAAATTATTGTTCCCTTCGATCCTACCTACACCTTCCTCCTTGGAAAACTTTGATCATGAAGTCATCACTCGAACAAGGTTAGATGAGGCCATCAAGGAACATGACAAATCCCAACAACGTGATCTACATCAAGTGGTTCATCAATCCAATGAACATGTTAAAGTCTATTATGATCCACTCTGCGATCACTCTAAATAGAAACAACATAATTCTAGTCCTACTAGAACAATAACATGGTCAATGTAAAAATTATTGACACATAATATCCCTCTACTAGTGCATCTATGGAGAACAAGTTCAATATGCAAGGTGTTAAGCATATCATTGCTTATATTGGACCCAAATATCCTTATTTTTCTGAGAATAAATATTACAGATTTATTTATCCATGTTCTCTAAGCTACATATCCCATGAACATGCATCAATAACTGATTCCACTTTCCTATTAAACGCCATCATGCGTGGTTCAAATATTCATGCACGGTTGATCCCATTTGCGGCTTCATCATCCTCTTCAGATGCCATTGACCCCTATGCACTTGCACAATCAATCCCATATGATCTCCCTTCTTCTTCTCTGTACACTATCAAACACTAAAGATTCCTCTACCATGGTTGATCTCATAGAGATCATAAAAAATCAAAATATGGAGCTCTCTACAAGCCTAATTTGTTCAAAACCTATTCATATTGACACCCCTAGGTTCAGAATATTTCACAGTTCATCCCAAAAGATTGTGGCCCCCTCATGGAACTTTCTATATTCCTGAGCCAAATCCAATTTTTAGAGCTCATTTGTACCTCACATAACCACCATGAGCATATTATGTTATCCCTCTTCATTATGAATATCCCTCTTCCACTTGCTTTGGAGCAGGAACCGACCCTACACAATTATAAAAAGAGCATCTTACGTCACTATGAAGAGTTGTCCATTTCCACCAACCTTTTTACTAATTCTTATGTATGTGTTCATTTCCCTCTTGATTTTATGATTCCTAATGAACTACACTTCCATTCACAAAACCCTCACCTCTTTATCTTAGTCCAAATTGGCCACACTATGGTTAAGAGATCCCTTGCAGACGAAGGTTCTAGCACTAGACCATCAAAAAATTCCCTATAAAGGATGCATTTGGTTACCTGTCACTATTCCTCCTAACACCATCCAAGTCAAATCCATAATTTTCAACTTCCCCTTGTCTAATAATATCCTCTTAGGTAGACCGCAAACAAATCATATGTGTGCAGTCGCGTTATGCACCTGTCAATGCTTTAATTTCATGCACCTAGGGGTTACCTATAAAGTGCAAGGCAACACTAATCCTTGGAACTTTACCTCTTCCAAAAATGTGGGACATTCAAAATTCCCACTATTAAAGAACTTTGTACCATCCCATTTTGAGAATATCAGCGCTTCAAATATCATGTGGATTCTCTTTGTGGTTATAATGGTCATCCTAAGGTTGTGGGTCATACTCAGCCCAACCTTTTTGAATTTCACGATGATGATCCCGATGAAAGTGAACTTATGATCAATACTTTGGATCTCCCTAATAATATTATATCATAGTTGCCTCTTACTCCATGGCCTTTCTCTTGCAAGAAGGATTGTGGTCAAGTCCCTATCATTGTTACTCGCATCAAACATCCTCTTATAGAGAATCACATTCAGCCTGAGACAATCATTGAATTGTGTGTTATTGACATTACTACACTTGATTTTAGTAGGATATGCCCAAGCTAAAATGTGGAAATTCTTCACTATTAAGAATCATTCTAATATAACTTTAATCATAGCATTAACAATATCATTGTCTCTTCATAACACACACCTACCAACTTTGACCTTGAGACCACCTAATGAATGAAGAATATGCTTTATTTGATAACGAGGATGAACCGATGAACTATCCTTCTTTGATTGGCAACTTGATGCCTAAGATAGTATTCTCTCTATTAGCTCATCTACACCTACAACACTTACTATCACATCCCAACCTTTTCCTCCCCCTTCTCCTTCTCCATGTGTTGTTATGAGTCTCCCTTCCATGAGATCACCTATAACTCTTCTTGCCCCTATGGATATTGGGACACCCACGACTAAACCATATTGCACAGGGCATGATGTTGAAGGGCATGATGTCACATATTGTAGAGCTTATAAATGATATATGAAGAAGCTCAAAGTGGAGGTTCGACGAGATCAACAAAATAAAACCACCCAACCCTCTTCTTCTGCACCACTCTTTTGCTCTCAACATGATTTTTTCTCATACATATACGATATTTATCGAGTTATCTCTAGCAGGTTCTAAGTTCAAGAACCCTCCCCTCATGTGCCTAAATGAAGAGCTTGAGCTCCTCCATCACTTCATATTCTTTCTATGTCGTCATTTATTCCTTTCCCTACTTATTATTCCCCTACTTGTCCCTCCTTTGATAACATCTGTCGTGACGTTCTCACATCAATCTCTGAACGGATTTTTTATTCTCTCTTTGCCATGCAATCAGAAGTTCATCGTGGTATCGACATTATTTAGGATAACCTATATGACATCATGATTCATACTCGACATCAAATTTTGCATCAAGTGTTCAACATCATAAACAACGCATATAAATATTTTTCACGTTCACATCAATTCACTCGATATTATTGACATCCCTAATATCTATATTTATTTCTTCCTACTCGGATTTATTTTTTGTAGACACAAAATCACGCTCTTGGGTACATTTTTATGTCCTAAAATCACTAAGCATTACTGTCATCACCTAAGTTTGCATCCAAAAGGAACCTAAAGCATCCATCTAGCATCCACTCAAGGGACAAGGGACTGCATTTTTTGCATACACAACATAGGAAGGGGGAGTTCTTTATTATATCCACACATTTTACTGCATTGCTACATCTAGCTATAGCCCGCTATCAAGTGAAATTGCACAAGAGAATCCTAGGGCATAATTCATACACACACTCACCAGAACTACATGGATTCTTTGATGTAGTGTAGCGCTCATTTGTAAGTTCACTCTCGAGATGACCCTCGGGGTCAGTCTAACTCCCCACATTGCATATTTCTTTTTAGGTTTGATGCGGTTTGTGGGTTTTTGTAGGTGAAATTTTGTTTTGCAGGTTACCAGTACCTTCAGAATTCATTGAGCGACACACATGTGACGAACATGAAATATTTGCAACACTTTTGTGTGACACAGTAAAAATCAGATTCTGATTATTTGTGCAGTCGCAGGTGCTCAATAGTAGTCTCTAATGTCTAGGCACCCTTGTCCTTCCGCGGACGCCCATGTCCAACATCGTTCGTGAGCTCCAGAATTTATCCTAAGTATTTATGACATTGTTCACCTCTTGTTCAGTAGTTTTCCCATTCCATAACATTCCCAGATCAGGCATAAATCAACCAATTCATTCTTTCTATATCTCTTGCTTAGGGTTTTATACTTGCTTATTTGATTGTGTCATATTGTACTTGACAGTTGTATATCATAGTTGACATCAATTACTCTGAAATAGGGTTTAATAAAATCTAACTTTTATCAACACTTAGGAGTGTGGAGAAGAAACCATTGTTGGTTTAAGCAAAGCTTTGTCAAGTCAACAAGTTTAGCATATAAGTATTTTGTTTAATATTTCATTAAGTACCATAGTAACTTATAGATCTTAGTACTATCATAAAAAGGTCATATTTTGTTCGTGTAACTGAATCCCTCCACTAAATAAAATTTTGCTCTTTGTGATTTTTGTTATGTACAATCTCGTGTTTGTGCACCCGATCTTGGGTTGGCACATTAGTATTTTGGGTTTTGTAAGGCCTATCGTCATTAGAACCCCTAACCACGACACCGTCATAAACCTCTAGTGATAACATGAAGTTCTAAAAGTTATTTATGTGATACCACACAAAGAGTGAGTGGTCCTACATACAAAGATATATGTAACATAAAGTTTTATGTTTGAAGTCTCCTAGTCTTATATAAGTGATCCAACTTCATGCAAAAGATCTAAAGCATCATCCCATCCATTTGAATATGTGTGTGTATCGTGGAAATGTAATGCATTTCCCTCTAATTTTTGTGCACAACCTCTTATGTTAACAAACACATTTCTATAATGCAGTATTGAAATATTAGTTTGAGCCTAGTTCTAAAATATAGTTTGAACTCTATAAGATACCACAAACCTTGTGAACTCCTTTGGATGTACCACAAATTAAAATAACTATAAAAACATACAACTACTTTGACCTATTTTTGTTGATGTAGATTGTTTATGAACCCGAATGCTTGTGTCACTTTCCCCGAGTTTTTCCATTTCTTGTTTTATCAAAAGGTAGAGTTCTCTCATTGCAGAAGGCTTTTGTTGACTTCCTTTTGGACCCTCTTGAGACTCATTTTATTTCATGTTGCAATGACCACCAGTTTTGTCTATCCAAAAGACCAACCCTCACATGACAAGTTTGCAACTATTATAACTTAAAAGTAATTGACAAAAAGATCATACAGCTCTTATTTTTATGTCATCTAGCTTTCTTATTATCAAAGTGTTGGTGAAATAATTTGTAATTGGGACAAATTAGTTGAATTCCACCAATTCTCACGGGGCTATGCCCCTCTTTTTTATGTATGGGGAGGCTCCCATTATTGAATGTAAACTAATCTAATCCTATCCATTGTTGTGGGGTGGCCAAATAGGTCAGGGATCACACAAAAACACTTTACTGAACTTGTGGAAAAGTGCTTGTACGGGGTACAAGGGAGGAAATTGTAGCGATGAGGGGTGAAGGAGAGAAATTAGACAAAGGAAGGTTATTGTTATGAGTAGGCACAAGCAGAATTCACACTCAATAACTGGAGTAGTTCAACATTCAATTAGAGGAAAGCAACAATTAAGCCTTTTAGTGAGATGAACAAACCCAGACACACAGTTCTTGGGATTCATTCATCAAATATACAAAGCTCTTTCTTGATCACTATACCTACAAAGTGCATAAGAGAGAAAATAGAGGAACACATGAAAATAGAAATTGAAGAAATGTAGCTTTTATTTCTTGTGCATTGATGGTACAAAGTTTAACAACAACAATCCACTATTGCTACCAAAAAGTTAGAATTCGACATTTTAGGATCCTTTGAAATGGAGAAGTCATCCCAATTTATAGCAATGTGAATTGACCTTTCACCTACCCCCCACATGATGCTTCATGATCTCATTCAACTTGTGACTTTACATCTCCCTAGGAAGTGAAAACTAAGTTCCCTTTTTATAAATCAAAGGGACTTTTACAATATAACTTTATAAATTCACTTAAGTGAATGAGACAAAATACAATGATTATGCTCAATGAAGAATTAGAAAGGAGAGAGAAGGAAGAGGGAGAAAGAGAGAAAAAAGAAGAAATCATATCTGGTGAACAAGCTCCCTGCGATGAAGAACTTTATTGATTCATGTTTCTTCCGTCTGCTCCTTGGATTCCTTGTTTAACTAAGCTATTGCAAATGCTAACTTGTCTGCCTCTGGGATGCAAACGCAACCCAACATATTGACCCACACTCTAGGAACTTCACTGATATTCTTGTACTGACTGAGTCATACTTCATTATCCTTTGCAATTTCAGAATTGTAACTTTTAATGTTAGTCAAAGACTCTAAGTTATCTTCATTGAAGGAAAGAGAGTCACCTGCCTCTTTATTGACCAACTCTTGGAAGGAAACAACGAGTGTTTCTGATGATGAATCTTCAAAGAATGGAGAGAACTCAAGTTTCTGAACACAATTGTAGGCATCATTCAATATATAAAATGCATGTTGTCCACAAGAGTCCAACTCATAGATTTCATTTTGGAGCATTCCATATCTCGCATCCATGATGTGGATCCAAACTTGATACAAATTCTCAGCAGCTGAAGCAAACACATTATTTCTCACGAGAGTGTGTAAGTCAAAGGAGCTCATCTCTGACACCAGTGGGAAAACATCATCCAAGTGAATTACCTCTTTTGCAAACTCCTCCTTTACTTTCTTTATTTCTGGAAAAGTTGCAAGAACGTACTCGATGAGACAAATGACATATGGAAACAATGCCTTACCTTGCTCGATGATTTTCTCAATCCACTTCTCATTAGCCTTCCCCTGTATTATGTAACATTGTGCTTTCTTGATTGCTTCAGGATCAACATTGTTGATTGGAAGAATGTCTTCTACTAGAAGAGAAGGTGTTGAGTCGGATTCCAAGAAGGATTGGATGCAGGCACTGAGAGCTTTTACATGTTCCTCCAATTGCACAATTGTTTTCTTGTATTCTTCATTCTAAACGAGGAAGCGAGAAGAGGATTCCTTGAGTAAATGAGAGTCACCCTCGTGTGAAGCTTGACCCAATGAGATTTAGTTCAACTCATAGTCTGGCAGAGTCATGTCCTCAATGGGCTTATCATTTTCAGGTCTAGCAATTTCAACATACTGATTACTTAAAGTGCCATTGAAAAAGTGGGATGTTGTCTGGGCCTTCTTTCTTCGCTTGGTCTTTAGTGTTCCTGAGATTGATTCGAGACTGGGCATGATAGAAAGTTATGTTGTCCTAGGCCCACTTTCGAACATTTCTTGAATCCATGGAAATGGGTCTTCAGGAGTTGAAACAATGTCAGGTACCGGAGTGCTTTTAGGAGTTTGTAGTGGAACCAACTCTTGATCACCATGAGGAAGATTTACCCTTGGGGAAGACATACCTGGATGCCCTTGAAGAAAAAGGTGTTACAATGAATCATTCTTGCAATTCTTTACTTCAACCAACCCACTTTGACGTACTCATTTTAGTTCACCCTCTCTCACTTGGCTCGGCTCAAACAACTCAACTCACTTTGGCCAACTCTCCCACCTCACCTTGGTTTACTTAGCTCACGAAGCTCATTTAGCCAACTCACTAGGGAGATGTGGATGGCTCTAACCTGAATGATGATTTGTTTACCTTGAATTATGACGGAGCTTTGACTCTTTTTTAATCTCTTTTGAATGTACAATTTCCCTTGGTTCTCAACTGTTACACCCTGTGATGTTCTGCTTTTGTTCCCGGACATAACTACGATCAAAATGATACCTCAAGACCTTTGTAAATGAATAATTGACCTGCGTCAGCTATGATATCACCTTGAAACCCTATGAAGATGTTGAAACTAGTGAGATGAATGAAAATTGGGCCTATTGTACTCGAAACTATATTTTCTATTTTTAGCAAGTGGAATCAAGACCTGTTATTTTGGGATTTTTTGCCTATTTTACTCAAATTTGAGCTTCTCAATCATCTAACATACTTAACTCAACTCTGTTGATAGTTTTTTTCCATGTTTAGACACTTTCTACTTTTAGGCAATTGTTTTTTACTTTTTTCTAATTTTTTGCTATTTTTGGAAAGATTGTATAGTTTATCATTTTAACTGTTTTTTGAGTGCACTAATCTGAGGGGACTTACTATTTTTAGTAAGTTACTATTTTTAGAAAGCGAGGATGTCATATACTTACTATTTTTAGAAACTACATTTTCCCACCTTAGATTGCAACGAAAATGGCATCACTGGATTAGGCTCCTTGTTACGATCTTGTGCTCCAAATTTCATCTCAATCCGCTTGCAGGAATGCTTGAAAACTGAAAAACCAAATGCTATGACATAAAACTAGGTTTGGTTGCCATTAAAAACCTAGGGCATCATCGTCTCTATTGTTACCATCTTCTAGAAGGCGCTTGGATTGAAGAACAGTTGAGAAACTTTCACCTGATTTTGCTCACCGGTTTATAAGGTATGAACTTTTCAAGATTTGATGAATATGGCTTCCTGAAGAAATTTTGACATGGTTTCTAGACGATTTGCAGGTTTATGGAGGTCTTACTCCGCAATTATGGAGTCATAGAGAGAAAATGGGGTGAAAATAATTTATTTCCTGTTTTACAACTTCTAACAACACTTTTCATTCATGTGTGAAAAAGAAATGAGAAGAAGCAAGGTATAAACAGTTAGTTAAATTTTGATTTGCAAAGCATGGGGGATGGGGTGTATTTTGTTTTCCCCATTGTCCCCATTGTCCTAGATACATTTGGGAAAGTTGGGACAACAAAATGTTCCCCTTACTCTTAGCCTGACAAGTGGTGGAAAGGGATTCAGGGAGATGGTGAGGGGAGACAAAACACTTTCAAGCACCAGAGGGATAAAGATTCGGTCACATGGTGAACCTGGGAAGGGACTAAGGTTGGGGCACATTTTTCTGTACCCATTTTCCTTGGGACAGTTGGGACAGTAAAATGCACCCAAAGGTTTTCATGAAAAACTTGGCAAATTCAAGTGTAAATCCACTTAGCACATGTCGAGAAGAGAGAGAGTCATATGATGAACCAAGAGAAAAAATTGGTGGTGGGGCACATTTTTTTGTCCCACTATCCTTGACAGTTGGGACAGTCGGCGCACCAAAATGCGCCACCCATCTAACTATGAAAATGACTAACTCTCAAAAACTTGAAATATCTTTTCCCGGAGCTTCAGAAACTCTTTTCAAGAAAATTTTTATATCATTTTGAATCCCAAGATCATTTCAAGATCCATGGGATAGTTTTCAAGACCTGATTATTTCTCCAAAAAATGTTGTTTTTCATTCGGGGCCACAAGGTGAGTCTGTTGAAACTTAACTTCCTTAAGAATTGTTTGGGTCTTGTGAAGAATGTGAAGATTCCATCTTGTAGATCATTAAACCATATTTCCAATGATATATTTTTTTACCCCTAACTCCTTACAGATCTCCCGAAATCATCTTCCAAAGCTCAGGCACCTTTTTAGACTTCTTACTCCTTGCACCTTAAAAACCCGCACTTGCACAACTTGTTCCTAAACCTCCAAAACCTTCCTAAATATTCCTAAACCAGCTTCAATATGTTCTTAGCTCCTCAATACCACTTATCAATGAATTTGCACCTTCAACTCAGTCTTGGAGGATGCACATCAGCCCTGGAAAGGTTAAAAATAACCTTTCTAGGCATACTGAAGATTTCTCCTTCAGAAGCACTACATTTAATGGAATGAATCATCTTGTCTTGAAATGTATAACACCAAGGAAATTATAGACAACGTATATGAGTACTCTCAAGGATCAAGATAGGCATGGTACAGTGGACAAACTGATCCGGAGAGAGGGTTCAAAAGGGTTTCCAAGAAATTTTTTGACACTAGGGTATAGTTGTCATGTTTCACCATTGAATTTTCCCCTTGCAAAAGCACATGACAACACATAGAAACTCCATCCCAACATTTAAGTTTTTAATACGCCCTCCATATTCCTCATACATTGTGTTTAACTTATCTTGCAAATTCATATTCAAGGAAAGGAGCTCAATGGCATCCATTTTTGTTACGTGACTAAATCCCCATGGAACGATTTTAGTAAATAAAAGGATTAAATCAGTGTAATGCCCCGTTCAATGTTCCTAGTCCCTGACCTGCCGACCCTGTTACTAATCCTGGGAGACTGGTGTGCGTGTGCTCTCGTTGACCGTTGTTGATCTTGTCCGGGTCGCAGTGAAGATGTTTCACCTTCCCCCTCTCCTTCTTGCCTTCGGGTCGTTGTCGACACCCCAAGCTGTGGACCCCGTAGCGTCATGGACGGGTATACGGGTAAAGGGAAATTTGGCTCTCGGCTCTCCGAGTTTGTCGGGTCGTCGGCATTAATAGGATAAATTATTATTATTATTTATTTTTTTAAGCCGTAAAATCGTAATAATAATGTTGGTAATAATATTATAATTTTTTTGGTCGATCTGTGCTTAGTAATTGTATTACTCCTCGTTGTCGGGCGAATTTTAGTAATACGTTAATAAAATTGTGTTATTATTATTATTATTACTATTATTAAATTCGTGTTATCATTATTAATAATTTGACGATCGTTACTGTGTGTTTATTATCGTTTTCCTCATTTTAGGCTTGTTTGTGTTTTTACCTGGTTAAAACAGACAAGCAAAAAAAATAAAATAAAAGAATTAAAATTTAAAATATTCGTGTTGTGGGGGCATATTAGAGCAAGTGGCAAAGGGAGGAAAAAGATCCAAAAGCATTATGCTAGGGTTTGGTCGTCGTTTTTTTTGTTGGAATGGGCGGCTATTTTGGGGGCGCAGGATTTGCGCAGCAGAGAAAAAAAAAATGAGTTTTGTTGAAACGGCCTTGGAAACTTGCATGCAAATACAGTGATTCGCGCAGGCCAGACTCCACATCCATTCCCAGCTCCCCCCCCAGGCCGCGCCACTCTCACCGGGTGGAAAATGGTGCAAAAACGAAGGTGTTTTTAGTCTGTTCTTTTGCTGCGCGCCCAACACTCTTCCTACACGCGCCCAGGCCTGCGTGGGCTCCCATCAAGCCAAAAAAATGCCTTGGAACCTTGATCAGTTGTTGCAGTTGCAAGTGCCATTGTAGATGCGAATGTAAAGCGTGAAAGCATGCGGCCTGTTCAACTAAATGTGTGGCATAAGTGCAATTCCATGGACTGCAATGATTTCGGGATATGCACAAAATGGTTGCAAAAATGTGAGGGCTTGCACCACACGTGTGAACTGTTTGACAAAATACCTGGAAGATATGTGGCCTCCTGGGCTACAGTGATAGCAGGATAAATAAAAATGGGTTTGTTTAAAAGACGCTGAACTGTTTGATAAAATGCCTCAAAGAAATGTTGTCTCATGGAATGCCATAATGGCAGCATATGCACAAAATGGATGTGAAGAAAAGGCCTGTGATTTGTTTGACAGGATGCCTTAGAAAGATGTGGACTTATGGAACAAACCCTGACCATGTAAGCTTCATTTTGTTTAGTTGGCTTTCAGCCATGCATGTTCAGTGCATGAGGGTTGTAAATACTTCGTGGGCATGAGTGCCTCTTGTAGAATCATGCCGAAAATTAATCACTATGTTGCTGGTTTTGATGAGCACATGAGAACGTGCAAAATGTGGAGGCATGCTTAAGGCATGTGAAGTGTTTGTCTAAACGCCTTCAAAAAAAATAAAAATAAATAAATAAATAAATAAATCTTGGTCTAACGGTTGCAAGATTTGAGGCTTCGCACAAAAGGAGGAAGATCTCTTCCTATCTAAACAACAGCAATAAGAAACCCTTTGATCAGGCTCAGCAAGTGGTGGGTCGAATCCAGAAGACATGTATGTCAAACGGTGGAGCTGGCGATGCTCGTGATCTGGTTGACGAAGTACCCAAGCAAGAGACTGAACCCAAGCCTGCGGCTTCGACCGACTTCGTTTTCCAGGCATGGTTCTTCTTCCCTTACCTCTCATAATCCTCGTGTTTTAGTTCTCTTTTGCAACTAAGTAGAATATTAAGTTATTAGATTTTTGATACAGTTAAATGTCTCTTCAACTCTTTGCAAAACAACATAGCGTCGTGTCGCAACTCTCGAAGTCCTTATAACTCACCTACTTTAAACCAGGAACTATCACCCTTGCTACGAGATGCTCTAGAAAACTCTTACCCTTTTGATCGCTTCAATAGCATCTTAACGAACAGACAAATTTGACTCTCCATTGATTAAGTTGACCTTCTCCCTACAGAAAAATAGTTAAATTTTTGCAACTTTCGGAGGCTCAATAAGTACCCTTCGCAACTCTGGAAACGAGATGCGAAGTTTCATTCGTGTACCTTGGTATACGAGGAGTCGCCTTGGTTTTTGGTTTGACCCGAAACGATCTTTTGACATCCTTTTGACGCTCTTTCAGAAGCCCTGCTACACCGGTTTACAACAGTAGAGAGTTGGTAAAACTAGAAAGTTGGCTTTCGTTTGGGACTGCCAATTGAAACCCGGAAAGGGAAATCACTTCGTGTTTTCACAAACCTCTAGCGATTACACTAGACAAATGCATGGAACATTCAAAATAGGAAAGAGAACTTTTCAGGATAGTTTGATGAAGCCTTTTTGTAGGCCTCCTGTCGCAGTTTGACAAGGTCAAACTGGTCCAGTTTCGTCTTGTCGCTCCAGGAAACTTGTCGCCATTTGAAAATGGTTTACTAGTTCTCAGCCCCCTCGACTCTGATGAACTCTCCTTATGTAGGGGAACTAGCAGGAGATGTCTCGTGGCGTGCTTCTCCTTAGAACGTCAATTATGGACGCGGGTTTCTGGGCCCTCAAGTTAACTTTTGGCTTTTTATAACTGGGTGAACTACGACCATTGGCCTCGGAAAACTAACCGCCAAACGCAAACCGTTCGCTCTTTTTCAATTCCGTCAGTTGCTATGAATTCTTGGTATATATGGGGACACGTAGAAAATTAATCGGGACGTGCGTGCTCATCGGAAGATAACCTTTGGAAGCAGTTTCTTAGCCTCCGAGCCCGTTTTGTACGTTTTGCAGCTAGTGAGAAAATGTAAAAGTAGAAAACCGCGGACTCTCATAGGGGCCAATTCACCCTGGAAACTTTCAACACACGTAAATAACTGTTTAAAACACTAAAATGAATCTTCTTGTGTGTATTGGAACTTTTGACAAAATGATGTTTTCTCTCTCTTCCTTTCTCTTTCTCTCTCTCCTGGGTTTATAAAATGTAGAAAAAATGAAATGCAAGGAATACATGTTTATAGACTTTTTATTTCAATAGGCAAATTGTAATTATTGTCTGATGTAAATGGGAACTGAAAAATGATAATTATGATTGTTTTAGGGTGGATGCCATGCCAACGATTTATCGCTGATATCATGCTCACGTGGGTTTTGCAGGTGGATGAATGACGACGAAGAAGGCGATGTGAAATTTAATTATTATTTTTGTAACTCTGATAGGTCATTGTAAAATGAATAACTGTGTAATGTAGTCTCTTGTAATTGATAAAAAAAAGGGATTATAAATGAGATTTGTTAACATGCATGACATGCTAGTTTTTAAGGATACTTATGGAATGCACTTCTAATCACCAGTTCAAATTGATGTTAGTTGTGTGTGGCAAAAATGTGTTGGTTTATACTTAGTAAATTGAAATCGAAGTTAATACATTGTAGTACCTTCTCAGTATTTAATAAATGATTAAATTAATTATAGGGTTACCTTTGTACCTTGCAAACTCAATAATGAGTTTCAATGGGAACACCCAACCCAAATAACATATTCGAGCACAGTTTGCCTGTCTGTGTGATCCTTTCCGTCCATATAAGAAATTTAAAACCGAAGAACGACCTTAATCTTTGCACCTGTTGAGACCTCATAGGTTAGGTAAATAAAACCCCTCGTTGGAGTTTACCGTCATAGCCTTTTGTCTAGCGACAGTGTCGCAAACCCATATTTAGGAAGGTCATGGTCCAACCTATCTGGAGTTGCATTTTCCTTCTAGACTTGGCATTCGCGAGAAGAATGTCCTCTCTTCAGGTCTGACACCAGGTTGAGTGGTGAAGATCGCCTTAGAAGTCACCTTATGAGTCCTTGTTCGAAGGAACAACTAAGCAGTGCAACCCTGGATTCTATCAGAATAGCACCTTGGTATGTCCTTGAATGTGGTTTAGTATAATTTTGTCCACCTGCCTTAAACTCTGATATAGTTGAGGCGTGGGTATTTGAGTGCATAATGGAATAAACCAAACCTCCGCTGATTAGGAAGTGTCTCTTGTGGTTCGTGTATGGTTTATAATTCTTCCGACCATATACCCCTTTTCTGATGGTAGTCAAATACTACTGTAACTCCTGATTATCCAACAATCCTATGAGCGAGACCTTAGTGCGATATAAGAGCATATCTTTTGATGTTGCACACGAGATTTGAGGTTAGGATTAAGGACAAACTTAGAGTCATTATCTCTTAATTAAACTTTTTCTTGCATTGCAAAGAATATAAATTATCTTGGTGCGACCAAGCTTCGAGCAAACAAAACATAGATAAATATAAAAAGGAGGTCCATAAGTTTTTGAACTGTATTAGCTTTGGAAGCGAGATAACTATTCCGTGATCGATGGAGGTTTTTGGGAAGCTATCTTGACTCTATGTCTTCCTTAATCCCAATACCTCATCTGGACATCACGTTAGAATCTCTCGTGTAGCAAGAGTAAATTTTATACACTAAATAAAAGTTTGAGAAGCAAAATCTTATCATAAGGATGAGAAGATTAGAATCTTATAGGCATTTTGAAATATGGTGAATTCTTATGTCAGTTATGAAGATTTGTCATAAGGGTAAAGAGCAAAATTAACTGGTCGAACAATAAGTGAAATGTGAGACGAATTTTCAGGACATGTAGGTGGGAAAAAGGGAGAAAATCATGCTTACCTAATAAGGATCTTGGGAAGTTAGTCGTAACTAAAATACATTTAAAGTAATGTTTTGTCGTGGGTTCGCCGTTCCTAAAGTCACGTTTCTTGTGGTTGGGTCCTTGCTGGTATTCGTTCGTTGGGAAGAGTGTGGTATCGTCATGTCGATGCCGTCTGCATGTGTCTTTGTGATTTGATGCCTTATGTGATTGTCGCGTGTGTGTCGAGTTCTGTACTTGGAGCCCTTACTAGGTTGTGTGTCGTGAATCAATGTAAGACAAAAAAAAAATTATTCTGGTATTTTACTGTTGTATTTGGGTGTGTGTATTGTGGGCACTACAATCAGTTAAAAGTTACCCAAGTGTGGGTAAGTGAAGAATAAATATAAATAAAGTGAGACAAAAGATATTCTTGAGAAGATAAAGGGTGTTAAAGCATTATGCTGGAAGTAATCGAGTATTATGATATGTTAAAATCAATAGGTGTGAATGGAAAGATATGTCCATTGTGAAAAGTCACTTTCTCAACCCTATAAAAAGGGAGTAAAGTTATTTGAATGTATATATGCGTAATTGTGTGGAAATCACATGAATGTAATATGATCTATAGATGAGAAAAATGAAAGAAATTGTGTTTTAGTTTGTTAGGTAAAGGGTTGGAGACATGTACCACCTTGAATAACAATGAGACTGGGTGGCATAGAGTACACATCTCAGTGTCATGGCTAGCGCTATGTGAATTTTGTTTTTTGCTTTGTGACGCAAGGCCGCATCTAATTCCTTATTGTTGAGTGTGGTCTCATTGTTGGCTTACCTAGACCAATGGTGTTATTAAAGGATTTATCTTCATATGTCTTTTTGAACTTGAAACTGTTAATGATGAGTTATAATAATTATTTGTGTTATTGGATCTATGAATGTTATCAAATTCAATATTTATCTCAGTGTTTATTGATGTGTTTATATTATGTATTTCAATCTGTTACATTCAAATATGTTATTTGTTATATAAATTTTAACCAAGGATCTGGAAAGTAAGCACATCACACATTTCGATCTTGATGCACCACCACCTTTTTAGCTCTTTTTTTCTCGTAATTGTATTTCCCCAACGATTTTTTATTTCATCATTTGATTTAGGTAGATTAGCATTGAGATAGGAACATAGCTAGCTAACTCTACATATTATCTTAAAAGAGCAATTCCACACTAGGAAGACACCACATGTTGTGACTGTTGTGTGAGTGTATTTCAATCAGACACATCTAACCATCAACAATGTTGAGTTGTGGAGCTAAATTGCTTCACAAGTAACATGTTTTACAACTTGCAGGTTTACACAGTAATCGACGTCGGTCAGGGAACCGGCGTCGGTCACTTGGGAGGAACCGACATCGGTCATGGAACCGAAACTGGCACCGATCAAGGAACCGACATCAGTTACCTGTGCATTTATGTTTTTATTTTAGAAGCGGGATTAGATCCAACCTTTGATTTGAAGGTGATCTAAAGGTTGTAAATGCATAGCTAAGATCCCCTAAGTTTGTGTATGCTTATATAAGCATGAAAGTTAGGGTTAGAAGGTTAATTAGAGTAATCCTTGGTTGAGAGGATGAAGAAAAAGAAAAAGAAAGAACAAGTTACATGAAGACATAGCTTCCATGGAGAGAAGGGGATAAAAAGAAATAGTAGGTATCTCTGAATGGTGAGAAGAGGTTTCTTCTACTGTATTTCCCTTGTATAATTATTGTCTAATTGTAATGGCTTGCATAGTATGTAAAGAACATAGAGTTTCTTCTTGTAGATCCACAAGTTGGTGAGATCTTGTATTGTATATCCATGTAGATCTAGTATTGTAGAGTATATTGTCTTTATGCTTACACATGTTGATGCAGTGATGGAGGAGAGACTTGGTTCTTGCTGCAGAGTTATGGTTGCACATTGGTAGACCCTTGTGAGAGGTCTTATTTGCAAATTCATAGGAGAGCTTAGTTGCAATTCAAAGATGCAGTAGTTCCTCTTATGTGAGATCTATTGGTGGTTTGAAGGCACGGTTGTAGTGCACTCATGTAGATTCGTTTAGAGATCTGGAGGAGAGGAGATACTCTTGGAGAGATGCATTGTACTCTTGTATTGAAGAGTTGGTTTGTACTCTTGTTATATTATATATATGAGATCTCTATCTTTGGTGGACGTAGCCCATATTGGGTGAACCACGGTATATGTTGTGTTATGTCTGTGTACTTTGTTTTGATTTGGGTTGTTCTAGTTTATCCTTCCACTGCTGTAGATTTTGGGGATTGTTTAGATCATGTGTGCATGATTTGTTTGTTATTGAATCATAGCATTATTTTGGAGTCCCTAATTCCCAACAAACAATACAAACACTAGTTTCATCCAAAGAATTTGAAATCCCAAACTTTCCTTGATTTTTCTTGTATACAATGTAGATCCTTTTCATTTGCAAAACATTAAAGAAAGGTGTTACAAAGCTTCTTTACATATCAAGGATTGTTTCGTCCAAAAATCCATCTAGATCACATGAATGGGTTCTAATTTTTAGGGAAGTTTACTTATTATTTGGTTATTTTTATTTATTTTTAAGATGATTTGAAAAAACAACTCAATTCTAAACAAATCCCCTCCAATAATCTTAAAACTCTCATTCTTTATAACTACGAATTTCACACGTATTTATTTCACTCTACTTGTATTGGGAATCAACCACAACCCATGAAAGAATCGAAATATCATTTATTATCATGGCACATGTATTTGCTTTAGGAAAATTAAAACAAATTAGGTTACTCAAAGGCATGAATAAGCCCATTAATCAACCTTTGACACCAAAGTACGAAAGGAAAATGCTTAATTCATATATTGCATTGTGACAGAATATATCATGAGCAAAAAGACAATTAAATTCATTTTATGAAAAAAAAATATGGATACAATTTTTGTCATAACGATACATATCCTACCTAAAAATTTAAAGCAATTCCCATTCTAAAAAAATAAGCATGTTTAATATTTTAATTAACACTACATAATTAGTATTCATGTATATATTTACATTCTATGGTAGATGGTGTTACAAAAATATTAGGAACATTAAACCATGAACCCTTTTGACCCTTTCAATATAAACTATGATCTAGTGAACAAATTATTGAGTGTGCAATCATACAAATTTTTAAGACAAGTGTGATTAATAACATATTAAAAGAAGATAATATTTGAAAGGTGAAAAAATGAAAAATAAATAAATTGAAAGACAAAACCCTAAAGATCAACTTCCATCTTCCTAATGCCACATACACATATATTTTATATGCCAATGGTACTAATATATTTGAAAATTAATTTTAATATTAAATTATTATTATATCCATGTTACATGTATTCAATTCAATTATTAATTAATGTGCTATTAGTACTTACAAAACTCCTTTAATTTTATTTTATTTTTAAAACTCATCTATCATAACATGTATTCAATTCAGTGAATAATTTATGTAGAATTTTATTTGTGTACACATTTAATTCATGTATTCAATTGAATTCTTATAAGTGCAAAAGTACATTAAGGAAATTTTATGGGGCCTTCGAAAAATTATGTCTTTTTTTAATTTTTCAACTTCCCAAAATATTATGAGACCCATTGTGGCCCTAATGGTCTTATTTTATTTGTTATGAAAACAACATATACAAAAAAAAAGCATGATGAACTAAAATGTCCACAACCATCCATGATAATGATATTAACACAATCAAAAAATATTAAATACATTATTAATTATAACATTAGACCATTCTATAAATGCAAAGGAGGGGTTATGAACTTATGAACGTTAAAAAAAATCTCAATACACATCCATGATAATGATACTTTTATGATAATAGTAATTGATTGTGTTAACTATGAAAGTCTTATAGATGATTAATCATAACATTAGACCAATTCTACAAATGCAAAGAAGGGTTATAGATGATTAATCATAACGTTAGAGCAACTCTACAAATGCAAAGAAAGGGTTACGCACGTTATATTCACATCAATTTGTCTATGTAGCTAAATGACACTTTTGAAAAACAAGCTTGATTGCAATGCTTAATCAAATTGCAAAATTTAATGAACATCAAATATTGTTTGATAAACTTGTAAGATCTCATAATATATCGTTTTTGAAAATTGCTACACATAAAATAGAGAATGTGATGAACTATACATTAAACTTGAAATTTGATTGGTTTCATTTATAGTTGATGATATTTCAAGACATTCAAATCTCTTTTAAAAAATAACATAGTGAAAATAATAATAAGATAACCAAAAATAGTTGACAAAATATAATAAATTTGAAGCATCGATTTATTATAGCCTCATTCTTTTGTCCTATTAAATTATCTACAAACCATGCATAAGATAATAATGGAGTCTTCAATGTTAGTGTAGGTTATTCATTTTCCTTGTATTTGTGTATTTACTTGGAACGTTCTTACACTCATGGGATATGCTTGCTTAGGTGTACTAGTTGTGTTGACTTAGGTTACAAGTTGTGCTAAGTTAGCTTACTAGTGGTGTGCAGTTAACTCTACATCTAGTATCAGTTAGTGAGAGTTATTCACCATTAATCTTGGAGGACCACACATTCACTCATGTATGTACATCACTTATATCGGTTTATGATATGTTCATGTACAAATAGATTAGAATATGTCTTGATTTAGTGTAGTTGTGAGTTATGGTGTTTGCAAATTGACAAGTTGAGGGTTGTCAAAAAATTTAGGGGTTTACAAAAATATTCCAAATGAACCTCAGGATTTTTTTAAATCCCTCAGTCACCCAAAGTGACTGAAAAAAAAAAGGGGATTTTCAAGAAATTTGTGTGATGTCTTGGTTTAGCGCATTACAGGCTCATAGAATCCATTCGCAGACTCTTGGATCTTGATTAATAGTGTGTGAGCTTTATTTTGTATTTAGACTTGTGTTGGAGGCTCTATCTCCACGGGTTTGACATTGCAGGCTTGATTTAAGCCTTGGTTTCAACAAACACAGACTTGGATCAACATGGCAAGATCCATGAGTTCTAGAAATGCAGTCCTATAGCCACGTCCAAGTTGGCCATAACTCGCCACAGGCTATTCTCCTTTGCCACGATGCCCATGCTCGCTCACGTCCCTACACAGGCCTGGAACGACCTTGAAGATGCATGGATCTTATTGCAATGGACTTTTTTTGGGTCCACATGACCTGTATTGCTTGGATCTAATTGCATTCGACATTTTTTAGGCCTCCACAACCTATATCAACTCTGTAAAAGTGCTCATTTCCACATTTTCTTCAACTAGTCGGTGCCACATAGTAAGAGCAGCCTCTTTAGGTCTGCAACCTCCTCCACATCTTGCAGATTCTACAAATTCTTAAGCACCTCTCTAATCAAAGAATTTTTTACCTTGATTTGTCTATTTTTTGTTCTGGACAACGCATCTAGGATTTTAGACACCTTTGCATAGCATCGATGCCTTATACATCCACTTTGCAACTCACTTAAACCTACATTTAGCCTCTTAAAAACTTCTGCCCTGTCATTGAAGACTGCAACTCTGCCTTTGCTACGATTCTTGGTGTGGGCATTACCAATAGCAAACAAAAGCAAAGAATGGTAAAGAGATAAAGATTTCTAGGGTTTCTAAACCTAAAATTTGTCTTCTCCAACATACTTTTCCACATGTGGATCCCACCACATCCAAAGTAAAAAGTGCATTGTTTAAACTCCAATTTGAACTTTACATTCAAAAAAATATTATTTTTATGCCCTTTTTGATACAAGTCTATTTAGGGGTAATTTTGTATTAAGTGAGGAATAGTCATTTGGTCCTTGTATTTTCACCTTACGAAGATGAAGGGTGAGGCATGGGTTGACAGGGGGTCGATTCCCCCTCACAAATTAAACTATTGTAATTTAAATTCCATCTCAGTTCCAACAAGTATACACACGACCCCATTTTCTCTAATTTTCAACAAATTTTTTAATCAGTTTGTAAAATTTTAATTAAATAAGCCATTATTTACAGGAAATTGTATTTGCTATAACTTTTGATCGGTGACTCAGATTTGAGCATTTTTTTTCTCAAAAGTGGAGGTTTTCTCATGCTCTACATGATGGCTTAATTTATGTTTGTAAATGTGTTACTTTATAAAGTCGCATTTTGGGGGGTTCTTGCAAAACTCTATGGGGACTTGTACTTTTTGCACTAAGTTATAAAGTGTAAGCTGGTATATTTTTAGGAGTTTATCTGCATTATGGAGTTTCATCATTCTATTGTTATGCTCGAATCTAGGAACTTTACATCTTGGAAGGTAGGCATTATCAAGCATTGCACTATGCACGATTTGTTGCCCTACCTCCATGGTCTCATTCCTAAGCCTAATGAGCCTCTACAGAAGAATGAGTGGTTTAACCAAAATGATGAGGTCTATGGTCTTCTTTTTCTTATTGTTTCTAGGGAAATATTGTGTTCATTTGAGCACACTAAGTACCCTTTCACTGTTAAGACCATAATCTGACAATTGTATAGCGACCTTGTTTCACCATCTGAGAGTGACACTTCCCTGGACCACTCTAGTGCCTCCATAGATACTCCCCCTTCTCACATCCCTTTCATTGTTGAGTGTTCTTCTACACATGTTGCTACTCATGAGTCCCATATTGACCATTCGCCACAAGATCTTGTTATTAAGGACACTCTCTCTATTGTTGCCTCCAAAGAGCTCATTATCATCCATGTTCATGCTTCCATTCATTCTCTACATTAATGTTCTATTGGAGAACCTTCCTTTGACACAGATGTGACAATTGCTTCTCGTGCTTCCTTGCATCTTGATTGCTCAGTTGACGACCCTCCACATACATTGGTTGATACCTTTGATTGCAACATTGCTTCATCTTGGACTTCCAGTAGCTCTTCCCAACAATCTTCTCCTCCTACTTCATGTTGTGATATAAATACATTCTTGTCATACATTGCTCTCATTGAGCAACCCCATTGGGTTTGAGTATCTGACCGACCTAAGTTGTCTAATTGCATATTCCACTTATGTTTCATTACAAGAATATTGTCTAATTGAGCCATCACACATTCGGTAGAGCCCATTCATCTCTCTCGTTGGGAGTGCCCACCTTGGGACATTTGTCATTTCCACTATTTTAGAGATGTTTCATGATCCACCTCTTCTTGTGGATCCCTTTATGAGGGTTATTGGACTCCCACCATTTTCTTTCTCTGGCATGTATACTGCAGTGTCATTCTCATTGTCTTTTGTAAACACTTTTTTCAAACTTGTGCCACCTTTCAGTTACAGACAAGATGCAAAGATCAGAGTACTGCACGATTCTTCTTCTTTTGTGAAGTGGGCCAACTTTCAGTGCTCCTTTTTTGTTCTTCCCAAGGGTAGGAACATTGTTCGGTGTAGACAGATTCTCTTTAGTCTTTACACAGAGCAAAAATGTCACTCCCTTTTCATGCATGCTACAATATTTTAGGCGTTTCTTTTTCCATTACCAGGTAGAGTGAATTTAAATTTGGATTTTGTGTTTAATTTTTTGTCCAAGATAAATATGTGAAATTCTTTAAGCTAGAGAAATCAATTGTTGTGAGAGGACCCTATTTTCAAACTTTAAAAAAATTAACTTTAAATAAAACCTCATTTGATAGCAATAATATCTTCCACTTCAACCTAATATTTTTGAATCATGAAAAAATAGGAATGTGTTTTATAGACTCTAGGTCATATGCAAGGCAACCAAATACTATGTTAGTAACATTGACTTAAAAAAAGCATTCACATCTAAATGTGTTTATATTGTTTGATTAGTTGTTGCTTCTTTGTTATTCATAGGGGCCATTGAGTTGGATATTACTTCACGACAACTCACGCAGGGATCTTTGTAGCCAATAATGGTATTCTCTATCCTCGTCACTTAAGGTACATTGTAGTTAAAAAATTGCTAATTATATTGATTTACTTCGAGAGCAAACCTCTCCATTTCTTCGTGCCTCCATACTTGGAAATCTTGCTCTTCATTTGACCGACCTTTCTTATTAAAGGCTTTGCTCCAACTATTAAATCTCTCTAAATGGTTCCTGTAGGACACAATAAGGTAGAATGGTATGATATATCTTATGTTTTTCGTATGGTGGTGCTTTTCTCCTACACTAATTATGAAAAATAATTATTATTATAAAATTATCTCATTCAGCATTTAGTTAAGGATGGGATTGTGTTGTGCTCCACTCAAAATGGTGAAGCAGTTGACTACATGTATAATGGCTCCATCTCACTAATGTTGAAATGGATACCACAAGACTCCCAAGCAACTCATTATTCATGAATCTTGGTGATCTTATTACCCTTATGCAGTATATATGTTGGACAAACGTTTTCTAGCAAAATAACGAGTGCTTTTTTTGTTCCAAATTGGTACCGTGCAATTATTGATTACGGTTGGTCAATTGGTCAGAAGAGTTTACTCCTGAACTTTTATTTGGAGGTTTAAACTCAATGACAAAATTTGAACATATAAGATAAATGTAAAGGAATCCACCAATGGGCCTCCATAAAGGGTTTGATATGGCAAATTGGCATTCGACTTTGGTGTGAACTAAGGGAAAACCTCTACCTTTACCTTTACCCTTAGTTACGGTTTTGATATATTACCATAGCATTTTTGTTTCCCTTCAACATATTAGTAAACGATACATTCAGTTATTCTTAAGAATTTTGAAGGAATCATAACTATGTTCTTTGGGAGAGATTCGCGTGGAGAATCCTAAACAAAAAGAAAAGGAATAATAGCAAAGGGCCATATTTGAACATCGTTATATAGCATATGGTTAGTCTAAAAGTTATCTTACAAACTTTAAAGTAAGACTCAATTTTATTGCTTCACACATTTTTGGCAGCTATGTAATGTCCCCAAATGGACATATTCCAACCCCAAATGGATTTGAGGCAAATCCCACTTCCAAATATAGATTATAGAACATATTCCAAATAATTTAGATGTCGATTTGATTTTAATACAAAAATGACGACTTGCATAGGAGATATGAACCACTCAAAAATGAAAGAAAACAATACTTCTAATCATCAAAATGGAACAGTTGTTTTTATGATGCAAAAACACGATAAAAAAATACCAATTTGGGATCCAAATGAAGGTTGATTTATTTATTAAAAATTTGCAAACCCTTGTCTTCACACACAACTGAAAAGTTGATGTTTTAAATCCAAAATCCACTCCAAAAAGGCTAATTTGGATGACTAAAAATTTGCAATTAGAATAGCGGCCCAAATTTGATTTTTATCAACTCCCAATGCCTCTAAACGATTTTCTATGTAGATCGCTTCACCTAGAAAAGGCTGGAAACAAAGAAGAAATATAGCAACAACTTTCTCCTTCAAACCCTTGTTCAGATCATGCAACTTTCAACCCTCAACTATGATGGAAAATTACTAGAAGATGTAGATAACTTTTTGATCTTCAATGAAAACCCTTGAATGGAGAATCCTCACAATTTAGAAAGAAGGTTTGTGTTATTCTTCTATATCACTAGAGAGTTTTTGTCCTTATAAAATATTTTACAAAGCTCTCAAGCTCAGACAAAATCATAATTTTATGAAAATAAGAGATGCTTCTCAAAGCCAAGTCAACTTGCTTTTTATAAGCAATCTTAGCTCAGTAGCCACCCACAATCACCAATCATTTACATTTGCCTGCATTTAATTCTTTTTTGGCATTTACCCCTCTTCAATATGGATCACATTTTGTCCTATGGAAAAATAACAACTAGCAATTGTACGTGAAATGTACGATGTGAACGTCGAAAGGGGTATAGTGAAGAAGCAAAATTGGATGAAGAGGAACAATGAGAAAGAAAAAGGGGTGCACAAAATGGCATTTGAGGGTGGAACAACACATGTGAAAGGAAAGAAGAATCGAGGATCCAATGTGAAAAAATACCCTCTACGAAGAGTACGACATGTTTGTAAATCTCAAGGAGAAAACTCGTGTTTTGGAATTGACTTTGTGGGGTAGCTAGAAGAAATGTAAATGTTAGGGGAAGTTGAATGCATGTTTCATGGGACACGTTAGGGACAAGGGATGTGGAGTGCACTTAGAATGTTTAGGTCTCGATACCATGCAAAATTGAGATTGGTGTTTTTGTCCAACCATCAGGTTAATGATTGGGGTAGTGCAGTAATTACGTGAGTGTCATTTGTGTCTAAAGGGGAAAATAAAAAAGGGAAAATCCAACATGCCCCAACTTTGGAGCCTGACCTTAATGACTATTTGTTGCATAATTTTGTAGACTATGCATTCAGTTCTAAGGTTAAGTAGTTGGAGGGAGTGGATGGATGGCCATGTTTCAATACTTGAAACCTTCCAACAACTGGTCATAAATGGACGGATTTGATTTCTTGGCTTCTTTGAACGATTTCTGACACAGCACCGAAGCGAATGTTACCTCGGTGACTACACCTACCCAATGATTGATAGATGAACACAGAGACCAACATATAATTTTCTTGTAAATACTAGACACACATGGAAGACATTTTGGAGCAAAAATTAAAAACCAAAATCTCAAATCAATAAAGATAATTGTAAGGAATAACAAGATTATTTTAACAATATTTTAACCACCGTCAATAAAAACTAAAACCCTTGCCATTACTTTGTTTTAAACTTCAAAATATACATAACAGATTAAACAACCTCCAAAACAAAAATTTGCATATCAATTAATCAAAATCCTCCACAGTCGAAAGATAGAGCTCATAAACTCATTCGACAAAATTTAAAAAACATAGTAGAAAATAGAATTCCAAAAATTAAGTTTGCACTGCACAAAATGCCCGCACATCCAAGGATTGGATTAGCCATCAAATCTATCATTGAATCTTGGAATACAACCAATTACTATGACAATCATTAAAAAAATAAAGCAAATATATGAAAATAAAACATAAATAATCTAAGCGCTAAACAAATATTGGAAAATGCATCTAAGATTTAGAAGACCTACAAAATTAGAACTTTTGCATGTCATTAGCCATGCACAAGTCATTAAAGAATAATTAATGGCTAATTACAGACATTTAAACTTAACCTAAAACGACCCAATAATCTATTCTCTCAAATCTTGTCTTGCAAAATAGATCATATTCTCCAAAATCAAAGAGATGGTGTTAATCTGGTTAGCCTTGCAAAAGTCAATTCTAGCCTATTCAATTTAACTTACTAATGATCAAAGGAACAAAAGCATTTGGTGAGGATTTAAATTGACAAATTAGTCTAACTGAGATAAAATATTTCCACCGACATTTTCTTGCCACACTTAAAATATTGATTAATCTCAACATTTTTCATATTAACGCCTAGAAATGCATTAAGCTGGAAGCACTAACCAATGTAAAAGAAATGCTTACAATCCATTTATATTGTTAAATCTATATTATACCCAAGATGCTAGCTATAAAATTGTTTCTCACTATAAGAATAATAATAACAAAATATAGCACAAATTTATTTTACATACATCACAAAAAAACCTGCATATGCATGTCAATTTCAGGCTACAATTCGTCAATCCTCCAAAATATTCGCTAAAGAATTAGTTTCCTGAAGTGAAGGCAGGGAAGACAAAATAACAAATTAATAATATATTGTCCCTTAAAATAAAATAATAGTTAGTGCAAAAATCGAACCATGACAGAACTTTTTATAGCCATGTTAATTATTAATTACGGTATTAAACATGGTCTACATGATATGCAAAATAATATCAGTTCATAACTTCTTACGCCATCGGGTACCGCCAGAAAAGCAAACAGGCAATGTCAGAATATAAATCCCAAACCAATCAGAAAAACCATACATGATATTTAAATAGAAATCTCGTCAAACCCCAGTTCTCATTAAACTCATGGAAGTTATGGGATCTCTTACCAAAGGATGAACTAGATGACAGAAAAGTAAAATTTGAACCTTGATCAAAAACAGCGAAATCCTTGGCATATATAGGCCTAAACTCTCCAATAACTTGAAATTTGTTCAGTAAGATCCATGATATTATTTCATCCTAACCATTATAAACAATATTATAATAAACAAAGCTTTCAGATATCGGCATTATTCCTCCAAATAAAATAATAGGTGGATTCAGGGTTTCAATAGCCCATTTTAATTGTTCATCAAATGCGGGGATCAGCGAGCAACAAACATGGATGACAAATAGATAATTAAGGGTTGTCTATTATTCCAAAAGAGGTCCCCAACTTAATTATTGTTGTAACACATAGAGCAACAGAAAAGGAATTAAAAAAGAAAATAAAGAAACATCTCAAACATCTGCAACCAATTCCAGCAAATCCACCTGAAAAGAATTGAATCGAACTGCTATACAAATTGACCATAAGATAGAACACAAAAATATTTGAATCTTGCTCAATAAAGAATCTAAAATAAAGAGAAACCATCAAACATCAACCCATTAGACTTAATAATTTAAACAACAGTCTATATAGACTAGTTAAGCAAAATTATCCACAACGGAAATGTACTCTTTTGAAAGAAATTTACTTGGGAATTAAAAGACAATGCAGGTAATAACCTCAAATTTCAAACTTCTAAAATTAAAGCATACTCATAATGCGCGAATATGGAAGGACTCGCCCTCACAAATCACCTGAATTAAAATAACTGTTAGCGAGTATTGTAAAATGTAAGCCCTAAACAAATATGAGAAACACATAAACCCTAGACTGCAAAATATCAACCCATCACAGATCAAGAAAAACTAAAACTTAGTGTAGTGCCCACACTTTTTATAGCTCAGTAGCTTGTTGTTTCTTTGCTCATATACATGTTTTGACAGTGATTGGTTATATCTTGGACATTATATTTAGATTTAGCAGGAGCAGTTAGGATGTCATCTCCTCCCACACTTGAGAAGGCCATTGAGAAGGCCTACTTAGCTGAGGAGAACAGGACCAACGCACAGGAGCATCATGATAGAAACAAGAGCAAGTTTCATGAGAGAATACAGGCCTTCCAGAGTCAGAGGTCACGAGGTACTGCACCACCCCCTAGAGGAGGATTTTGGCCTCCGCCAGGAGCGACGAGGGCTCCACCACACCAGCAGCGACAGACACAGCAGCAGGGCCACCCGCAACATGGGGCTAGACAGACAGGGATTTCAGAGAGGTGTTTCTAGAGGAGGTTTTGGTGGAGCCAGAGATAGGAGGCATGGCACTCAGTAGGCACAGCCAGCTCGCACTCAACAGTCTACTAGGGTTGGACCGGCAGGATCAATACACCAGAGTACAGGAGGGACCCCATCTCAGAGGGGTACAGGAGGTTGTTTTATTTGTGGATCTCCGTATCACTATGTGCGCATGTGCCCGCACAAACCCAACACCATAGAAACTCAAAGAGTTGCTAGATCCGAGCAGACGGTCGGTTACGTACGACGCGCTCATCCTGTTTATGCAGCAGTTGACAACCACTAGGCCGAGCATCATGCCATAGTCATTGAGACGACAGGTACTATCAGGGGTATTTCTGTCTCAGTGCTTTTTGATTCAGGTGCTTCAGATTCCTTTATATCCCCTTCTTTAGTGGACCAGTGTGGGCTAGTGGTGGCTAGGCAACCAGATAGTTGGCAGGTTGAGTTGGCCTCTGGGGCTAAACTCGCCGTGGACTCGTATGTGGAGAGTTGCGTACTTGATTTCGGAGCCTTCTCCACTACTCTTGACCTCCGAGTTATCCCTCTAGGTTCCTATCAAGTAGTGTTGGGTATGGATTGGCTTGAGGCTCATCGAGCTAAGGTGGATTGCAGAAATAAGGTCATTAAGTGTCAGGCTGATCTTGGGAGTGCAGTTGTGATATCAGGGATGCAAAGGCCTATCTCCCTGCACATGATTTCGGCTAAGCAACTCAAGCGGAGCATGCATATGGGGTGTCAGTTATTTGCTATCACCATCAGTGATCGATCTGAGAGCATTCCAAAGCATTCACCCTTAGATGATCATGCAGTTTTGAGGGAGTATGCAGATGTTTTTCCAAGCGA
The DNA here is from genome assembly GCA_019776745.2 of Taxus chinensis. Taxonomy (NCBI): domain Eukaryota; kingdom Viridiplantae; phylum Streptophyta; class Pinopsida; order Cupressales; family Taxaceae; genus Taxus; species Taxus chinensis. The sequence continues at coordinate 214,613,707 of CM034155.1, forward strand.
GCTTCCAAGGTTACCACCCCGCAGAGAGGTGGATTTCACCATTGATTTAGTACCTGGATTAGCACCAGTTTCTAGGGCACCTTATCGGATGACGACCCCAAAGCTTCATGAGCTCAAGATTCAGTTAGAGGAGTTGTTGGATAAGGGTCTCATTCGCCCTAGTGTATCTCCTTGGGGAGCACCAGTCATATTTGTGAAGAAGAAGGATGGTTCTCTCAGACTTTGTGTAGACTTCAGGCGGCTCAACAAAGTCACAATAAAGAACCGTTATCCACTCTCTAGGATTGATGACTTGTTTGATCAGATGCGGGGAGCTAGAGTGTTCTCCAAAATTGATCTCAAGTCAGGGTATCATCAGTTGCGCATTTCAGATGCAGACATTCATAAGACAGCTTTTCACACACGTTATGGGCATTATGAGTTCACGGTGGTCCCATTTGGTTTGACCAATGCCCCAGCTGTCTTCATGAGCCTCATGAATGGTTATTCATGACATTTCTGGATCGCTTTGTCTTAGTGTTCCTTGATGACATATTGATATATTCTCGTTCCGAGGAGGAGCATGATGAGCATTTGAGACAGGTACTTCAGGTTTTGCGAGAGCAGAACTTGGAAAAATGCAGCGTCTTTCAGATAGAGATTCAGTACTTGGGTCATATCATTTCAGGCGAGGGTATCTCTGTAGATCCCTCTAAGATACAAGCTATCTTGGACTGGCCAGCACCCACATCAGTTACTGAGGTGAGGAGTTTCATGCGTTTGGCCGGGTATTACCGCAGGTTCGTACAAGACTTTTCTAGGATTGCTCACCCTATCACTTCTCTTCAGAGGAAAGGGAAGAAGTTTGATTGGTCAGAGAAATGTGAGCAGGCCTTTCAGTTGCTTAAGGAAAGGTTAACCACAGCGCCCATCTTAGCAATTCCAAACCCGACAGAGGATTTTGTTGTTTGTATTGATGCATCACTAGAGGGTTTGGGAGAAGTTCTTATGCAGGAGCGTCGAGTTATTGCTTTTGAGTCTCGTAAGCTCAAGGACTACGAGCTTAATTATCCTACTCATGACTTGGAGCTTGCAGCAGTTGTTCATGCTCTAGTTCGTTGGCGACATTTCCTTTTGGGTAGGCCTTTCATGTTGAGGACGGATCATCGGAGTTTGCAGCATATTTTCTCACAACCGAACCTCAATGCTCGTCAAAGGCGTTGGATGGAGTTCCTATGTGAGTACGACATGGAGGTTCAGTACATCAAAGGGAAGGAAAATGTGGTTGCAGATGCTCTTAGTAGACGACGGCATGTGCTTGCTTCTTTGACACTTCAGTCAGATTTGAGAGGCAGGATTCTTGAGCACCTTCCAGAGAACAGATTTTATGAGGGAGCTAGACAGATGTTAGAGTCACAGGGTTCTTTACAAGGCAGATAATCTGGGTGTGTTTTAGAGACAGATGGTTTGCTTCGGTTCCACAGGCGCATCTACGTGCCTAAGTCAGGTGATCTGCGTAGCTTCATCCTCACAGAGGCTCATCGAGCCCCATATGCGGCACATCCAGGAGTGAAGAAAATGCATGCCGATTTGAGGGAGTTATATTTTTGGCCAGGTCTTCGACGGGACATAGCAGATTTTGTTGCACATTGCCTTGAGTGTCAGAGGGTCAAGGCAGAGCATTCACATCCCGCAAGACTTTTACACCCCCATGATATTCCTGAGTGGAAATGGGATGTGATCTCCATGGACTTCATAGTCGGACTCCCTATGTCCTCTTATCGTCATGACGCCATTATGGTCACCATGGATAAGTTGACTAAGGTTGCGCACTTCTCGCCAACCAAGGTCACCTATAATGCACAGGTCATAGCCAAGGTATTTATGGAGGACATTGTTAGGTTGCATGGGATTCCGAAGACTATCATAAATGACAGGGATACTATCTACACTTCAATTTTCTGGACTTCTTTTCAGGCCGCTCTAGGTACTCAGATTAATTTCAGTTCAGCTTATCATCCAGAGACAGATGGGCAGACAGAGAGGGTTAATCAGGTGTTGGAGGACATGTTGAGAATGTATGTCATGGATCAACAGAGGAAATGGGAAGATTATTTGCATCTAGTTGAGTTTGCCTACAACAACAGCTATCATAGTTCCATTGGTATGGGTCCTTACCAGGCTTTGTATGGACGACCTTGCCGGACACCTTTGAGTTGGGATAGACTAGATGACAGGATTATTCTAGGACCAGCCTACCTTCAGGATTTAGAGCAGCAGGTTGTTCTGATTAGACAGCGTCTTGAGCAAGCCAGAGCACGCCAAAATGCGTATGCAGACACTAAGAGGATTGATCGTCACTTTTTAGTGGGTGACAAGGTCTTCTTGAGAGTACGCCCGCATAAGAGTCCGATTCGTTATAGAAAGGGTTCTAAACTATCGCCTCGCTTTGTGGGGCCTTTTGATTTTTTAGAGGTCATTGGTCCAGTTGCCTATCGCCTAGCTTTGCCACCACGCCTTGCATGGGCCCACGATGTTTTTCATGTTTCTGTACTACGTAGATATGTACTTGATGCTTCTCATGTTTTGGATTGGTCGGCATTACAGGTAGAGGACGGAGGACAGTGCAGATTGGAGCCCGTACGCATACTGGAGCACCGGAGGTTGGCCCTTCGGGGTCGAGACTTAGACCAGGTTAGAGTACAATAGGACCAGTACGACAAGACAATAGCTACCTGGGAGGATGCGATACCTTTGAGGGCTAGATATCCCTCTCTTTCAGTGACTTCCAGGAGGAAGTCTAATTTTAGTAGAGGGGGATGTAGTACCCACACTTTTTATAGCTCAGTAGCTTGTTGTTTCTTCACTCATAGACATGTTTTGACAGAGTTTTGTTATATCATGGACATTGTATTAGAATTTGATCTTATTAGACATGTGTGGACATTCAGGCGTATAGCGCCAATTTAGCTTAATTTCTATGTTGTCTCATTTTCTTATGATGTCATGAATACAAATGAATATGATGTTGTGATTGTAACCTAATTATATTGATGGATAGTTGTTGCATGGTGGGATTATGTGTCACTTTATCATCTTTTCTAACCTTTGGAATATTGAATATAATTGTGCACGTTATCGCATTTTGATTTCAGTAGGATGTTAGGCTAGTGTAGAACTTATTGATATCTTACTATGTCGTGGTTTTATATTTTATCAGACAGGTATAGTTAATGTGTGCAATGAGTGTGCAGGTGACAGGTTTACAGGAGAACGTGGGACTCAGGCCAACTACACAATCTTGCACAAGCAGCCTACAGGCTGAGTCGCTAGCCATGTTCTTTGTGTGAAGCCTTAGTATAGGAGATTATTAATTTTGGGCACTATGAGTGACCCCAATTCATGTAATGTATTGTTCTTTGAATTATTAATTTTGTTTAGGGTTGCTAGTGAAGTTGTAAACTTGTCTTTAGGAGTTAATAATCTCCACTTTCATTTAAATTGTTAGATTTTGTTTAATGAGTCACTTAATCACAAGGGTTTTGGGTCACATGTGAGACCCTTGGGTGGTCCCCACACCCCTCTACCCTTGTGCCAAAAATGCAAAACCTGAAATTAGGGTATTTTGGGCATTTTTGGGGACCCCCTTTGTAGCTTGGGATTCCCCCTAACATAAAAATGAGCCCTTGGACCCTACCTCATGGGTAGGGGGGCTTATTTTCAAGGCTAGAGGGAGTTTTCCCTCCTTTTTTACCTCTTGTTTGGTCACATCCATGTAAGGGATGTGTATTTGAGTGTTTATCAAAAGTTCCACTTAGTTTTGTCTTGCTAACATTTAAGGGAATTTGGGAGAAGAGGGCAAAACGATAATTTTACCCTTTCTCTCTTTTGTTTTAGCATCTTTGACCTTGATGAGGGAGAGGGGTGACACATGTCACCCCCTCATTTGTGAGGATGCTTGCTTGCTTCCTCTTCAAATTCCCATCCATGGGAAAAGAGAGGGACTTTTTTTTGAAACTTCTTGCTTTAGATGCTTGTGTGATTTTGGAGATCGGAGATTGGCTTGAGTCAAGGAGTAGAAGAAATTTGAAGTTGGACAGCTTTTTGGAGAGCTTTCCTTGAGGTAGGCTCATATGTCTTTAGCTTGTGTTGCATTTATCTTAGTTGTTAGATGGGTTGCATGGTTTTGTTATTTGGTTGTTTTTTTTTTGTTTTTACTCCCTCCATCATATGGCATGATGGAGTTTTGGAGTGTGGGGAAGAGAGAGGGAATTTTCCCTCTCAATCCTCAAGGCTTGATGGACAAGCCTTGTAGGTTCTTATTGTTTTTCCCCTCAAATGGTTGAGGTGGGGGAGTTGATTCATTTGGCTTGAATCTCCTTCCCCATTCTTGGTAAGAAAACTCTTTGGGGTTTGAAAATCCTTCTAAAAAAGACTTGGAGAAAGGGAGGAGGAATAAGGAGGGTTTTGGATTGGAATTAGGAGCAATAAGGAGGGTATGAAGTTTGTTGCTTTGTGCAAGAAATTTTTGGAATAAAATTTTTGGAAAACTTTCTCCTCTCTTCCCCACTTTTGAGGAAGAACATGTGTTCTCCTCGTAAATTTTGGAGTCTTGTTTTTGTATTTGTCTATTTTGTGTGCTTGTATCATTGTTGGTTTACCCTCCATCTTGTGCAAGTTGTGGTTGTTGTCCTCTTTCCCATGGGCTTGGGGGAGGCTAACATCCATCCCAACCTTGGGAAAGGCATGTCATGATGCCTAAAGGTTGGGTGGTTAAACAAGCCTTGTTCTCTTCAAGTGGGATCCTTGTTAACCTTCAAAAGTTAGAATTCATATGGATGATAGTTGGAGCCTTAAGCTTGAAAATTGTTGGAGTAGCTTTGGTGGCATGGTCTATATTGGCTCTCTCCTATTGTTGGAATTTTTTTTTAGCCTTTCTTCAAGCATGTGTTCTTGTAAAAATATTGAAGTAAGCCTCTTTGTAAGCCTTCCTTTTGGGGTGTATGTATATCATTTCAAGCAAGTGCTTACTTCAAAAATTTTGTATTCCTTTTAGTGTGTCTTGAACGTTGTATATAATATGAAGTAGTGAGTTATTGAGAGATTGTGCAAGAAGGATTCGTAAAATATGGACTTCCTCTAAAATACACTTCATAGGAGCATTTTCTTGTACATTCACTTCACAAGTTTATCGTTGGAATGTTTATTGACAAACAAAAATAATCTATTGGAAAGGAAATCTACTTTGTTATAAGGAATTGTGGTTTATATTTGTAATAAGTTGTCATTATTTGTGAATTACACTTTCCCTTGCATATTAATATGGTTTAGAAATTTGTTTTCTTTTCCTTATTCGTGTCCAAGAAATATACTAATTGTTAGAGATTTTGAGTTTATGTGTAAATCTGAATTAATCCTTAATTAGGTACATAAGCCACCAAGTTGGTGAATAGAAATCTGCGTGTTACAACTTGAGATAATCTTTTTTTTTTCTCCTTGTGGATAAACATTCCATACAGCTATTTGTTTTAATGCAACCACATAGTTACATGCATTGTTTTAAATTATTTATAAGGGTTTATATTGTAAAATAGTATTATGTGCTCAATCTTATTTATATATATATGAATATATGTCAAATATATCTATATGTAAGTATGGATTATACAATATATTATTATTTTTTATATACACATTCTACCTAATATATGTTTTTCCTATTATATAAAATACAGGTTTAGGCTGACCTTACACAACCAGTTATAATAGCCTATATATATATATATATATATATATATATATATATATATATATATATGAAAATTGTCATATTTATATTTTATTAAAAACAAAATAAATATGTATAAAATAAACATTACAAAAAAAAAAGCAACAAAAGATTTTGATGGGGGGTTCGGCCCCCCCCAAACCCTGCGCATGTGTGTTTTAAAACAAACAAAACAAAATGTAATGGGGGAGGGTCGGCCCTCCCCCCCGGCCGATTGTCCCCCAGCCGACTGTCCCCCACGCCAGGCCGCGGCCTCCCCCTGCACCGCAGCACCACCACCTCGCCTCGCCCCGGCCGCTGCCACCATGGCCGCCTCCACCCTTCCTCCCCGTGCCCTCCTCTGGCTGCTGCACAGCCCCCCTACACTCCCCTGCCACGCCCTGTCGCTGCCCCTTCTGCCTCCCTTTTTGCTGTTCACACCCCCATCCATGACTACCTCCCTTCACCCATTTCCTGGTAACTGCAACAAATCCGCCGCTCCTCACCCTTAGGCAAAATAAAAATTTAAAAAAAAAAAGAGAAAACTGTCATCTACCTGCAATGACAAATAAAGCAATTGAGGGCAAATAATATGGAAGTGAAAATAAAAGAAAGTGATGACGGGATTTAGGTCAAAATTAAATCTAAGGCTGGGATTTGTCAGATCCTAGGGTCCTTGTTAAACCCTACTATTTTTTTTAAAAATCATGAAGTCTTATTGGGAAATATAATAAAAAGGAAAGGTGTGATGAATTTATTAAGCAAGGAAAGGGGTGAATAGCATAGAAGGGGTGTAGTCTTATCTTTATGGCCCTAATAAGTTTAAAATAAAATTAAATAATTAAATCGGGTTTATGCTAGTAATTAATTTTAATTGGGTAAATTAAAATAGTATACAATTAGCAATCAAGAAAGAGTGTAAGAGATGTAATAGTATTAATTAAACACTTCAAAAAATATATTACCCTGAAATTCTTAGGCACGTTTGGTGCGTTTTCCAATGTCCCGGGAGGGTCATTACACTTAGCAAATGCGAGAAAATGTAAGCCCTAAATATATATACTAAAATACATCTAAACCCTACATTGAAAAATATTAACCCAAGGCAAATCGATAAAAGAAACTAAGTATAGGTAAATGTTAGCCCTAAATAAATATGGGAAAATACATGTAAACCCTAGAATACAAAATATTAACTCAACGCAGATCGATAAAAAATAAAAACCCTACCAAATTAAGGAGAAGAGGATAACGAATTCGCTAGCGAAGAAAACAAGCCGCTGGATATTTGACAACAATATGTGGGCCCTGATTGGTATTCTTTGCACCAAAACAGATATTTGCCAACGAAGATCAAAAGTTGTTAAAAAAATGACTTTTGAGGATTTTTCTCGCTTTTCGGTAAAGCCAAATTCAACGCAGGTCACAAAAAAATCACATTATTTTACAGAAATCTGAAGCTACACGATTTTTGCAGTGTAAGACTGGGAGATTTTGAGGTTTTCGGCGATTTCTTTCAGCTACATTAACAAATTCAATGCTTCTGATTCATTGTTTTCCTATTAAAAAATACAGTGCAAGCGTCGAAGCATTTCAAGTTTTAAGGAGATTTACATTTGTGTAAATTGTGAGGGATTCAAATTTATGTTAAACAATGTGTAAAGATTGATGACATAAGAGTATCCTGCAAAATATTGTCATTGACTGTTGATCGCTGGTAATTTGTTTCATCTGTCCTATTTGATTTGTTTTTTCTCTAGTTGTGTCCTTGATCTTCAAGCAAGGGGAAAAAACAGTGGATTGTGTCTAGGTTTTGGCTTAAGTATCAATAAATGTCCACCACATTTTGGACAAATGTCAATCCAATATTAAAGCCTACGAGGCATGGAATCGTTATTAGTGAAGCAAACTTGTTTATTATCAGTGTAAAGGATTTTAGGTTTAGGGCCTTTATGTTTAAAAGCTTTCGCGTCTAAAGCCTTTCCATGGGCTTAAAAGGATCTTACAAAGATTCATTTGTGTATGCAGAGTTTTCACAATGTGATTACGGCATACGAAGAAATGTAGAGAAAGGCATTCCTGTATTGTTGCATTTCCCTAAAATATTGGCTTCAAGAGGTCGCGAGTTCGAAACTCGCCAAAGCTTTAGATGTTGTGACACAAATTTGCCCTGAAAATGCGTCAGCTATCGGCACAATTGGCACGGCCGTTTCCCGGTGTCTAGAGTACAGCTACAAGCTCAAATGTGCATCAAAATGGCCATTTCAGACACTTTCTGTGCCAACCTTGGACATTTATTTTGTCGGTCGAATGCTAGGGTTTCCATTAATTTTGACTCAGAGTGTTCAAATGATTTTGAGAAAAAAACAACTTCACCATGGCAGCAGCAGCCTATATGTTATTCCTGAAGGCAATGAGAATGAGTATGAAAATGGAAATCTCACGAAGACGTCTTCAAATTCAAGCAATACAAATGATGAATATGTATATCTTTATTCAGATTCTTCAAGTTTTCTTGATAGCAGCTCTGAGAGCAACAATGGTGGATCTGGGTTTGAACCAGAGGAGGGAGTAGAAGATGACTCATGGTTTAACCATAATAACATAGAAAACAATACAGACAACACGTCCCAAAGTTTCCTTGCACTCCATGCGAACGGCACATCGCTCCAGGTTAAACTGCAATACGCCATCTGAAAAGTCTGTAACAAAAGATGCATTATGACAGTCCTACCATAGCCCGCCACATGAATGGCAGATATAGATCCGTGCTTCGTCGACCATTGAATATCATGTGTTGATCTCTTTGTCAATTGTCAGAGGGGGAGGAGGCTTCCACCTGTGAAAACGCCTATTGGCGTAAATATAAAGTGACTTTTCCCTCTTATTTTTATTAAGTCATTTTGTCATTTTTTCTGGTTTCTTTTCTTTTCTTTTCTTTTATTTTAGCTTTATCATTAATAAATTAATATAAAGTGCTTATAATAATATTTTATATTGCACTTTATAATTAATTCATTATGACTTAGTTTCCCTTTTTCTCGTCCCTTAGCTGTCGGAAAACAATGAATAGGCTAAGGATCTTCAACCGAAAAGGGGATATTACAAGCTAACTTCTTATAAAGATCCACAAAAGTGACAACAGGGTGTCAAGCAGTGACAATAACATGATGGCTACCATGTTTGTTTATTTTATGTAAAAAGTAATTCAAAACCATATATGGCACAGAATACCCATTCTGTTTCTAAAACATGGCCATTTAAGGGGGGAGGGGTGCAAGTTAATGCGCTTTCCACACATGCACATGTAACAAGTTTGTCCTAGTCTGATGACACCCATCAAATGATTGTTGAAAGTTATTTGTGACCAAATCTGCAACTATGCAATGCTCCAACCCTGATAAACCAAATGGGTATTTCTTCAAGTAGCTCGGAAGCAGCATTGATTCCATATACACAGAATAAGCAGAGTCACAGACACTCTAATGTAGAAAGTTCTGACTGCAAACTAACTAATCTTTGTTCCATGAGTCCAGGAAACCAACCAAAGTTACCCGGTAAAGTTAAGTCATGACACAATTACAGCACCTCGTGTATTTAACAAATACATACTGCAACGTACAAAACACAACTTTTCAATAAGTGCACATCAAAGTTTTTAGCTTATACATCAACATCACTACATAAAATTAGGTTTTAGTTCCACTGAAAATGTTAGGAATCTGATGGCATTGTATATGTAGTTAACGCAATTGAGTTTCCAGTTCTGTCATTCCTAGCTATTTACCTGCTTACTCTTCTTTCCTCTCAACCATCACAGAATTGTTTCAAGAAGAACCTCGGGCCATAAATATGTATTAGCATTGGATTAATATAACACAATCTTTTCAAGTCAAACGATCCTTACCATAGACAATTTCAAGTCTCTCTACTCGAGGCCTACAGAATTTGACTGCTGTGCGGTGACTAAATTAGTAGTTCCCTGCACACCACTCTTAAAAGCTAATAATGCATCTTCATAACACCTAGTATTGATGTGGATAATCATCACACGTATGTATAAACAAAGTTTCTCAATAACTATTAAACCATCCTATACGTCATCATCTCTTAACTTTCCACTGATTAGTTTCAAAACTCAGCCAACAGTCTTTGGGCAAGTGTTTCAGCTTTTCAGACAACATCTATGAGAAAAGCCAAAAAGGTTCCATTGGTGTGATTACAACTCGTATATGGCCAAAATCATGATCTCTCTAAATTTTGTGTACATAAGCTCCTTACACCCTTGTTCTGAGAAATGTTGAAGCCTTCCAGCTTGATAGGTGAATACAGAAGTTCAAGAACTCAAATAGGGGCACGGTATTCCCCATATCAGGCATGAGGTATTAAGATTCGTGCTGTCTAGGATACTTAATTTACATTGATTACCCAACTGGTCATATGATGCCCTTTAATTCAGATGGCATAGAAAATACGCTATTTTCTGCTCAGTAAACAAAAAGAACAGATTCCAAAACCCAAAATCTAATTTGATACAGTAAACAAAAACATTCCATATATAAGTGGCCCTTTTCTTAATGGAAACATGTTTTGATCATACAGTACAATTTTTTTGCAGTTTTTTTCAGAAGCTCTCATCTCTTTAATCATACAATACAATTTCACAGGACTGCGGAGACAATAAATTCAATTAAACTAGACGAGAAGCTATCTAAAGGCAGCATTTTCCTGTGCCAGAGCATTGTGATATCTCCTGCACGTTCACTATGAATGCTATCGATCTTATGTATGCTTTCCTTCCTTCTTAATGCATGGCATACCTTAAACATTTCATCAATGTTAAACAGCAAATTCTACATAACTGTTAATAGTAAATACTGGCTGCCAAAAACATGGATCTATCAGACAAAAGCTCAATTCTACTAACCATAAATATTAATGTAAAAATGATTGAAAGCCAACTCAAAAAAAATGTTACGCAATTTCACTATATAAGCAGTCACAAAAGGCACACCATTTAGAATTCACCTTTTTTGCGGACATTTGTATTCCACTCTCTCCTCTGAAGTTTGCAGACTGCAGCCTTGATTTGAATAGACGAGCAAATCCTGCAAAGTTTTCAAAAATTCATTCAAGTTTCCCACTGTTGTATGGAATTAAAAAGAAAATATAACAAAACATGGGATACTTCGCATATTCTTCTCAAGTATATATGTCCGAACCTAAAAACATGTGAGTGCTAAATATATAGCTAGAAGAGAGAGTTCATAGCAGTAATCAGATAAACTGTATTAAAATTCATCCCTTACACAAATTTCAACCTTTGAAGCATAATATTTATTTATAGGTAGGGACCCCACCAAGTTTAGGGGAAAGATGAGCAAATTATAACAATATTATGCTAACATGCACATACAGAGACTTCAAAGCATATGACACTATATTCATAAGTACAATAAACAAATAAGTAACCTCGGTTACCGTGTCCAAAAAGATAAGAAAGAGAGGGAAGGTGACCATGCATGGAACCAAACAGACCAAAAGGCAGCTTCACTCTGTGAAGACAGATGAACATCCCAGCACATAGAAAAACTGCACCCTGCCATCATTGGAACCTCCAGCGCACAACCCCCAACACCACTGAAATGCCATCTCTGCTTGCAAAACCATCACTCAACCATCAAAAACACAACTGAAAACCAGTATCTGCCAAGCAGAAATCAAACCAGCCCCAGGGCATAAAACCCAAACCACCACCCACAATCTGCCAACAGGACCATACAGAACACAGGCAACCTGCCTCCAAACCCAGACCTGCCCAGCAGCTTCAAACTACCCAGCAAATAACACACCACCGCAATAAAAACGAGCCGCCACCCTTTCACCTTCACAGGATCCAACAGGGATTGGCATAAGCATAGGGAGGATAATTTTAATGAAAAGAAAGGTTGGGGGTGTGCCCCACTCCACGTCCACTCTGATGACCCTGCCAGAAACTCCAGAGCTTCAGATAAATGTATTATCTGTTAAATACACGAGTGAATAGGCAATTTTGGAAAACATGACAACTTTGCAGAAGAGGAAGAGGTAGGTCAACGCCTCTTGCCATATATGCAAAGGTGACACTTAAAGGCTTTACTATTTGCAAAGAGAGGGTGACCCCTTATAATGAAGTGTGAAACCCAAGTTACTGCAATTGCTTGTAAAACAATGAGCAGTGTATATCCCCGATTCTAAGCTTTGAAATAGGTGTTCTAGTAAGCATGGGGTAGCATTTGGGCACTGAATCTCAACAGGTCATAATCAAAAAATTGAAATGAGAAGTTCTTATTCATACTCTTGAGACATCAATCACAGAAGAACTAAATTGCAACTACAAATTGTCATTCAAATGATGCAGTCACAGTAAGGATTCTCACTAGACCATGCAGCTCACAGATTTTCATGGCTAGATCTCACTGAAGCAAGATCCCAGCACAGCTTGAAAGAAATAATAGAGATTCTTATATTATTATGAGGAAAGGATTATACATTTATAGACTCAGGCACAGACACATTACACATGTTGCCAATCTTATGAAAAACTGCAGAAATTCCTTGAGGATTTCGATCCTAGGACCTATCCTAGATAAGCTTGCAGACTCTACAAAGCTTCTACAGAACCAGCCTCACCTCCTTGGACAAAGGAGCTTTACAAATGCCTAAGTTACTTGTGATATGCTTCTTCAGGAACTCAATCGCTCTCATCGGCCCACAATTCAACTCCCTTCAAAATTGATTGTCAAAAACTTGCATCGCTTCCTTTTCTTATAGAATTAAAGATACCTTTGCAAGTAAAGATTCCTAAATTTGCTCAGATCACCATCAATCCTATTCATCCAGTTTGCAGGTTCTCTCTCGTGACTCACGAGGACATCTTTGTTCAATCAATGCATACCAGGTTGCTCAGTTAACCCACAGGCAAAGAAAACAAATCGAGGCCTACATGTGCAGGTCCAACCGTATCGATGATGACAGGCATGCAAAAGAACTCAACTTTTGCTAGGGCACACAAGTGTGAGGCACAATTCCTCAATCTGTGCGAGAGCGCAGGTGCACATGTCCTTCCGCAAGAAGCGCAACGCCATAGTCTATGCAAAACCTCATGCCTTGTCTTCCTCTTATTCAACCAACACAATCAGCAAGATTTGCTCAAGGCCATGCAGAATTGCGAAAGCTATTATTCTCCTAACTCTCAACTCTTTTTGGGTGATGCAAAATCTCTAGTGAACCCAGTTGCTCCTGCATCAACAAACATTTAGAAAATTTACACACAAACAGATCCTTCAATTGAAATCATTAACCCAGTTGTAATGGCTAAATAAATGTCTGTTCAACCATCTCTCGTCGCTTCTGTTGAGCCTTCATGTCACTATGATTGCAAATAATATCGACATGATAGAATGAGGGTTCAATGTGCCAAAAAAATTACACATAACTGAACCCCTCAAAGAACATGGAAGCTTTCTTATATACAGAAGACAAATTTAAGACACCGAATACAAATGATAGGAAAATCTAACAATGTATGTCCCTTTTTACTAAATGAAAATTATTATCACTTATGCTTGGAGACTAGTTTAGGCACCATTGCAATTAGTAGGTCATCTTGAAAACAGCCACGGGAAGGAGATTATTGCAGAAAACAGTCATTGCAGCCCTAAGAACTGGGTACTTCAAAATTTACAGTAATAACATTTTCATGGACAAATAAAGCAACATGTAGGCGGACATTCGCTGAAGTACTTTTTTACATTTCTCCTGTCTTATTGTTGTATATCTGACACAGGCTGCTCATTCTGTCATATGGCCATCTCTTTCCTTTTTTAGGGCTTTTAAATGCAGAAAATGAATTGGCTGACCAATCACCTTTCCACCAACAACAGCAGTAACACTCCAAGCATGTGGAAGCGAATCCAACTGTTCCTTTTAAGGCTATTGGTCGGCTGAATAATTTCCTCACATTTTTATACCTCCTCAGTGGTTGTATATTAGCATTTTATGAAGACACACTAGTCAATTTTGGTTCTTCATGAACATTCAATATTATTTCGTTTCTTTCATTCTTTTCTTCTGCAAGACCCATTTGTTCTATGATCATGTCTGTACAGAGTTACAAAGAAAAGAAGAAAGTGATATAAGAATTGCCTTAAATCATCTATATAAAACAACCATGGTTTATAATACATATAGGTAACACAAAGGAGGACAGACAAATCATTAACAAATACTCCAAAAAACTGATGCAAACCTTTCCTATGGCAATCAGGATTATCCCTCTTGATGAAATTGCTTCTCTTAATGCTATTCTTCATGTTATTTAGTTATTGTTGTTCAGTAAAAAGCATTCAAGGTCACTATGAGCACCAATGTCATTTAGAAAGAAGAAAGAAGAAAGATACTATATAGTATATAATGTCCATAAACAACCAAAAGTAGGTCAATGGGGCTCAAAAATACATGTAATTACAATAGCAAGTGCTAGGTAAAAGGAACCTAGGATCAAAAACTAACTAAATATAAAGAACTTTAGTAATGACAATAAATGAGGGGGAGGTATTTCCAAAGCAGTAAAGCCCTAAACCATGTCCAAACCATGTGTTTCAGGTACCAATACAAATAGCCATATCTGGGGAGCAAGACCCATTAAAGAGCATGAGCTGTTAAGAGAGAATAAATTTGCAAATTGCTCCATAATATTATCTAGAAGCATGGTTCTTTTATGAAGACGTAGTTAAGTCACCACATAAGAAAAGCACATCTTAGCACAAATGAAAGGGGAGCATCTAACAATCAATAACACATAGAATGCAACCAAACTTGAGCTTGTACACTTGTATACTGTCTCACTCTCTTTTGATCAACATCCACATTTGAATGCAATTCGCACTGCCAATACTCTATGTAACTTTACAAGAGACGTGAAAATTTTAGAGGACAAAAGTCAAATTTGAATACTTGAAAATGGTTCTAAAACTTCATAACATTTGGTAAGTGTTTACTATAGCTCCAATTCCATCCTAGGAAGAGTACAGAAAGCAATAACAGGACTACCTATGAATAGTTTGCAATCACAGCACAATCATCAACTTTCTTTCTCTTCTAGCTTTATGCTGGTTACACTTGGTTCTTCACAAAAAGCTTCATATGTACTATTTATCAAACCCTTCCCTTTCCAACCAAGGCTACTCAGAATATATTCTTCCTCGTTTTCCATTTCTTGTTCAGCCTCTTCACTTAATTCGTGGTCGTATCCCAAAAGATGTAACAACCCATGTACCTGGTGGAAGGGCACTTCAAAATTGAGATCAAAAAGCATTGATTGAACAATTGAAGCCCAAGCAAGTGGAAACAATATACACATCCCACCCAATACTTTGAAATACGAAATGAAATGAACTTACCAAAAGGATCCGTATCTCGTCAATGAGAGTCTGTCTCCTTTCCTCAGCTTGTCTAGCAGCTGTCTCCACAGAAATGACAACGTCGCCAAGCATAAGCTGCCATGGCATGAAATACATCAGCATATTGTGATTAATCGCATCCTATAAGCAGCATGCACTAAATGGTGTTAGGGAATGAAGCCTTACAGTTGGATCTGGCAATCCAGGAATATGTTGGGACATCGAAAGAACATCTGTCACTGTGTCTTTATCACGCCACTCTTTATTAAGTTTCTGAATAAAATTATCGTTACATAGCAATACCGATAGCTCTGCTGTATCAAAAGCACTCAGATTATCTAGGGATCTATCTCTAGTTGTGGAAGTTGAAACTTTTAACCGATCCAATGCCACCCTCATTGCACTAGGAACATCTACCCGAAGAATTTCAGCTATATCCTGTAAGGAAAAAAAGAAAATGCAAGTTTAACATAGCTCCAAAAACTTACCTCTAGCATCCACTCTACAAGATTCAGTGTAAAAAGAAAGGGTTGTATCTTTTATTGACATGCTATGCAAGTCTATTATGTCAACATGAAATAATAAAACAAATGTGTCGAAGCTGTGGATATAAAAAGCATACATAACAAATAAAATATCTAATATCAATACGATGTAGAAGGTTAAAATTATGGTGACTTGATTCCACTTTTTCCAAGTTAACATAAAACCAGAGAATTTGTATCATATGTTCAATCGTGGAAAGTAAACACTAAGGGTGCCTTGACTAGCAACTCAAATACTGCTGCAGAATGAAAAAGAAGAGAGGAATTATATTAATGTCAAATAGTGACCAGAATAGGTTAATGGACTTGAGAATGCACCCAGCTACAATAGCAAACACTTAGGGTAGAATAACCCCTAAGAGAAACGCTGGTCAAAAGACACAACAATAAACTAAACTAAAAAGACGTACATCAACCAAGACTATCAAGAGTTTATAGAACCCAAGATTGTGGAGCCGGTCCAAGGAGATCCATGAAATCAAAGATCATAATCAAATTTCAAAGCCAGGGGCCTAGCAACGTCACCCCTGGAAAAAGGCCAGTAACATCATTATCTATCACTATGAAAGTGATCTGAAATGGATCCCAAAACACTAAATACTTATCAAAAGACACAAGAATAAACTAAACTAAAAAGGAGTACATCAACCAAGATTATCAAGAATTCATAGAGCCCGAGATTCTGGACCTGATCCAAGGATCCATGAAATCAAAGATCAGAATCGAATTTCAAAGCCAAGGGCTTAGCAACATCACACATGGAGAAAGGCGGCCAGTGACATCATCATCTATCACTATGAAAGTGATCTGAAATGGATCCCAAAAAACAATCAAATTCGGTTGGTATAGTACACTAATTTTGGTCCGAGGCACTTGGAAACATCAATTTTTACACCTTTTTACACATTTGGACCAATAACACAATTGATTCCTTTTACACACATTTCCCCCTTTACAATCAGCCTCATTTCCACTAGGTAAATCTCATCTTCCTAATTTACACACTCGGGATCACTTGTAGTCTTTACAAGAACCTTATTTCACCTACACAGACATCACTCCATTTTCTGTTTCGAGTTTCTAATCCTTGTGTAAGGTTTGTAGCCCCTCAGATAGGTTGGGCCATGAATATTACTAATTTGAACATTTACTGCCACAAACTCATCCACCCTCCGTGAACCTGACCTCTACCTTTTTAACGGTCATTGTTTTCATATCGGATATCTTCTTACGTCCACCTAGGCATGACTGTCAGGTCAGTTTGGGCAAGAAATTGACAAAAGGTCTCATTTTATACAAATGCCTTAGAGGCTATATGAATCAATCAATCACCTTAAAAGATCATTATTCAAAGGCATACCCACATTTCAAATCTTCCTAGTGCAGCCCTGGAGCACTCCACTCGCTAAATCTGAAATACAAAGGTCAAAGTTGCATGTTGCCAAGAGAAGGATCATTCTAAGTTGCATATTGATTTTGTAGTTATATCTCATATAGGGCAAACAGTGAAGGACCACACACTTTGCTTGCATTAGAGAACTACATTGCTCTTGATTTAATCATACTTTATTTTCTCCAAATATGTAGTTGCACCGCTCTCGTGCAAAATGGGTGTGTGAGAGGTCATTCCAAGCCTAAGCTTAGGAACATTTGATCGAGTTTTGTCATTTGAATTTTTCTAGGGTTTCAAGCCAAGAAGGGATCAATAATGTACTATCGCATATCATCACACAATTTCGAAACCAAATTCCAAAAGTACAGACAGAAGTGAAGAAAAACCAAAAAAATATATTTATCATAACAATAAAGGACAAGTTTGTAGCCCTTGGACAAGTTCGGCCACGAACCTAACAAGCCCAAACAGTTTCAGATTCCAAACCTGAACAATGTGCAACAAATCGATCCAGACATCTCCAGAAGACTCGCAGAGCCAGTTAAAGACCATCTCCTTACCCCTTTCCAACTTTTGAGTTTGTCATGCATCCATCATATTGCCATGATAAGGTCATCCCCTAGGGTTTCATTTATTTCCCTTATAGGATTTGATTTTGGGCTGATTTGAAATTGTTAAGATTTCACTTTCCCTCTCTCGTATAAATTGCATGTGTTTCTCTCTAGGGGTACAAATTGTTCACATTTGACATATTATTCTAAAATGAAGTAAGCATGGAAGAATTCTAGTCTCTATATGGTGCGAGACACATTGCTATGGTTGCTCAATAAATGTTTATCAAAGATTGACTTTGATTTTCATTTTGATTTTGAGTAGGTGACGCTCAAGGACAACACATGCACCGACTTATTCATCCTCCAAGTTCAATCCTCGACCATTTAGGGTTATACCCTGAATGGGCAATATCGTTGTGGTCGCATTTTGGCTACTTGCAATCCAATTGTCCGGGGAATGCTCTAACACATGGACAAACAATCGATAATTTTGCTTCCATTAATGATGCACCTTGCATGGCTTATTGTATGAATGTTGAAAATGTTTACGATATCAATGTACATGTTGGTGATGGGCAATGGTACATATGGTGTGATTTATGATAGGAATATCGAATCTAGGATGCTCCCTATCACGACTCAGAGGGATAGAGCACTTATGGACCCACTCATTCCCCCTCCTTCCTTTCTTGTCTCTAGACGGAGTCAACCAGCACACTCTGCCTAGCTATGGTCTTAAACTCATATTTTACACCAATGGAACTCATGAGGTGAGTATTGTTACAACTCGAAGAGGAAGGCCGCAGAATAATTCCCATTACACTCAATGGGGTCAATCAAAACACCCCTCAATCTCCATCCACCATCTCGAACCAAATGGTACAAGCAACTAAGGATTATGATCTCATAGACCAAATTAAGAACATGCAAGCAAATATCTCTATTCTAGCCTTACGTAATGCTACTTTACCAGCTAATATAGAACCAGTATACTTTTCATCCATTTAAATACTTGAAAAAGTAAGTGAACGCAGCATATCCTTTGACAAGGACGACTAGCTTCCTCATGGTGTCATCGATCAACACCTACCCGTTTACATTTAAGTAAGAATACTTAACAAAGTGGTCAAGTATGTTCTTGTAGATAATGGATCTAGACTGAACATTTGTAATATCACCTTTCTCCATACACTTGGTATTAGTATAAAGACTCTTGCCTATTCAGATATGAAAATCAAAGGCTTCAACAATGTAATGCAACAAGCTTTAGGGAAGATTACATTTAATATAACTGTTGGACCAAAGACACTTTTACCACATGTCAAGTGAGGCCTAATGTCTAGAATTATAATCTTCTATTGGCAGACCTTGGATTCACGCTATGGAAGTGGTTCCTTCTATGTTACATAAATGTGTAAAATATGTTCATGAGGGTTACATATACACTTGTATTGCCAATGATGCCCGTTAAGATATTGTGCAACACTAGAATCTGAAGGTAATTTTGTTCCACATACTAATCCGCCAGAACTATCTATAGTACCACCTAAGCAAGTCATACCCTTCAAACATTAGAAACCTATAAGGTGAGCAAAAGTAGAAATGCCAAATGCACAATAAAAAGATACTCAATTACAAGAGCCTGTTGAACAAACCACAAGTATTGAACATGAGCAACAAGAGGCAACCATAGAAAGAGATGGTGAAGAGGAAGACGAAAACGAAGAAGAGGATGGCTACAAACTTGATACTATAGATGAATATTTGTCCAAACTCAATTTCACTCATATAGCTTTGGGAGAATACCAAGATGTAACGGACCCTTTACCAAGCTAGTTTGTTTTGGAGACTTTGAGCCCATTCCACTTCCCATGTGCAAGGAGGAGGTGAACAAGGGCAGTGATTGTCATATTTTTCAGTTATTTTCGTAAGCATTTGCATTCTTCTTTCATAATTTTCTACATAAGTCAGGACAGCTTGGTTAGGAAGGTGAAAAGCCAAAAGGAAAATGAAAAGAAAGCACCCTTATGAGGTCGGTCCTAGTTGGAGTTCCAAATTGATTTGGCGCCACAAAGGGGTATAAAAGAAGGTTCACTTGGCTCATTTGGGCATTATGAACTTGTCAAAAAATATACTTGCATGGTTTTTGAGTTGATTGCTCAAACCTTCCACTTAACAATGAAAATCCTTTGGTGTGGCTAACAAGGACAAAACCCTTCCTTGCTTGATTGAAGAACAAAAACTCTTCAATTTGTGGCTTCCAAGAGCTTTAAAGAAGGTTGATATTGCAGATTTCAGCTAGGATTTGATTAGAGAAGAGCTGCTAGGGTTTGAATGTCATTTTCAGGACCTCTCCTAGGGTGGCAACTTGCTTGGAGGAGGAGTTGAATGCCTTCTAGGGCACATCTTGGCATTTGGAGTTGGTATTCATATTCCTTGTAATTTTGGATGCTAATTTCACACTTTCATAAGATTTTTGGGGCTTGAAATCTCCGTTTCCAGCCATTATTGTGATCTGTATTTCTGCTGTCATTAATTTAATTACAGTTAGTAAAGATTTTCATAATTTGTATATAGTTTGGAGTACTTTGCTTGGTGTTTATTCCATTGGTTGAGTATAATATTTAGGAGAATTTATACATCCATTTCCAGCTTGTTTGGAGGGTATTTGATGCTCTAATAGTGCAAATACAGTTCGCTGCTAGGGTTTCTAAAATTTTTAGATCTGTTGTCATAAAAATCAGATTACTCTCAACTGGGTCGGCGCTATTTCTTTGTTTTTCAATTTCAGCCCTAAAAGGGATATTACGCAAGATGATTCGGGCACATTTGATATTGGTCAATTATATGATACAGCCCACAGCAAAGAAATTTTTTAAAATTGTTTCAAAAAATTTAAACAAAATCAAGACCAAGACAAGGATAAAGAAAAGCACCACTTTTGGACACTTGTGAGAATACTAGTACAACAAAAACACTTGTTGTTGATGCTCCAAAAACTGGATTTATGGAAAGTGACCAACCTATCATACAACATGTATTATGTCAAAACGATCATCGTCCTCATTATAATATGAATGCTACAGAGGACACTTCTTTACAAAGCATTTTTTCATGGCTAGCACCTAGGTAGAAGATACAAGATGGATACGAATATGGGTACGGGGGTCCAAAATGCTGGTACAACAACTTTTTTGGGGCCTAGAAACGGCTTTGGGTACTGCCATAAAAAAATATTAAAATATATAGCTAAAGAAGTATAGTTACCAGGAAACAAATACATGTGTCAATACCAATATGAAGAGACGACGAAGTGTACACCATTTTATAGAAAATGAGACGGCAATATGTGTGTGTGTGTGTGAATTTTACAAAAAACAATATTATACAACTTAATATAACCTAAGAATAAATTAATAACTTTTTGAAGTAAGGATATGAAATGTTGACAAAAAATAAGAGTAATTATATGAATATTAATATTTGATATCTCATCATATCAAGGGTCAGAGTAAACAATATAATTTAAAAAAATGCATTGAAATGCAAGTCTCTAAAACAAGTAGTAGTCTCCAAGACAAGTACCAGTCTTCAAGACACATTTTTGTGCTAGGAAACGAGTCTATGTGCAGCACTGCAAATAAGCAAGATTAACCATATAATATGAATAGAGTAAACAAAATAAGTTAATAAGCACAAGACATATTGATAATTCAATGCCAAATGTCATGATATTCATTGGTCAAACTTAGATTACGTACATTGTGCATATGTTACAATGTATACACAAAAATCAAGATAAAACAGCATATTCATTATATTCATAATTAAAATATTTTCCAATGTCTTCATCGAGAGCATCAACACCATCATGTGGTTCACTGGAACTGCAAGGAGCAAATGCGAGGTAAAGGTGTCATTGTTATTGTTGTTTAAAAATAGTTTGAGAGTGTCTTTTAGGGTTTGGAATATATTTTAAAGTTCATTTTATACTTTTTTAAACATAAAAAAAACACAAAAAAATTAAAAAGACATTTTCTTCAAATATTTTTCCAACAACTTTTCTTCTTCGTACCATGGACTATGAAAGCCTTAAATCTCTAACCATTTTTCTGTCCGATTATCTCCAGGGAACAGCAGGACAGGCCCACATTGAAATCTTCCCTATTGTACCCTAGACATATCCACAGGGTAGCACAGATTATAAACATGAGGTGATGAATATTACAAAGTCCACTAGTCAAAGCAATTCTAACAAGGTGCTCCAAAAGATTTATCATACATAGGTAGCCAACTATATCAAGCAATCACGATGACATTATACATATCACATGGATGCTAGTAAGTATTCAGCAATGGATATAAGTGAACGCAACCTTTATTGTTAGCATCATAAAGTTATGGGTCATTTGACAACTCGGTGGTGAGCTTTGATGCACAAGCTTCAATACGTTGACAATAGAGGCCATTTCAAAATCAAGGCTAATCCTAACACAAGATCAAATTATACATATCAGGTTAATAATAAGTAATACAAGTGGGTACCTAAACAACAATCCATTCAAACCCAACCAACAATCCATGTCCGGCCTACAACACCTGGTCATCCATGCTCTATAACAGTCTTATAACAACCTTGTGAGCACATTCAATGTAGAAAACCCAATCAATCTCCAATTATACAACATAGACCATGGATCATTACACGTGAGGCTCCTACAACTACTAGAGCTACGTAGCATATACATGATCATATTTCTAGTGTGGATGATTCAAATTATCATAGGGCTCGTGACCATTCTTCGGATTCTAATAGTGATACATTTCCTACTCAACCACGGCATGTGATATTTGCACTAATTGATCATGGACCCTCGCATGATCATCCCATTGATGGGATCATAGGTTAGCATCCGTAGCCTACCCTTTATGTCAGCTCGACTACGCAAATTATTGTCCATAGTTGCTCGTTTTCGTGTTTGCTTTTGATTGATTACCCTCTATTAAGTTGACTAATACTTTCTCCATTCTTCTATTTTGACTCCACATTGATTGTGTTCCTACACTTATCATTCTTCTAGCACCTTGGTTCTTACTTTGATTATTATATTTCATTAGCCCTTGCCATCTTGCTTGCTTATCCCGTTCCAGACATTTGCCCCAGATTCTTGATGATGACATACATATACATATTTCATAGGTATCCTTATTTTGACACACAAAGTGTTGAGGGAAGTTGCCGATCACTCAAAGTCCTCCCTATTCTTCTATTTCACAGCTTAAGCCTTTTGGCCTTTTGATTGATTCACTCTTGCCTTATGCTTGATTAACAATTGCCTTTTACTAAAACATTCAAAAAATCAAAACAAGGACCTATTTATTGCTTACTTTATTGGTACATAATTCCATATGGTGTTGCTTAGCATATTACATGGTGATTTACATATCCATTCATGATGCATACGTTTTTCATAGTATCTTGAATTTAGATGGAAGACATGTGGGATACATGAGTATGGATACAAAAATACTTTGCAGCTTTGCTTTTCTCGCACTCAAGTGACAACCTTTCCACATGTAAGGCATGCCTTTACCGGGGGCATCTTATGCGTGTTTCATGTTGTATTTACTATGCTATTCAATTGCTCAGATTGCTTATACATGTCTTCCTCTTGCTTACATATCTTGAGTGCTTGCTTACATGAATATTGTGCTTTTTGATACTTGATGATGGCATTGTTTGCTTATGTGTACTGATATGGCTTGCTTCATGCTTATGATTATGCATGTTTACATTAATTGTGTTGTGTTTATGTGCTTTTACATTGATGGCTTTGTGTTCATGCTTGTGTGGCATGTCATGTGTCATTTGTGTCAGAGGATCCTCTTGTTCATGCCATGTCATTGGTCATATCTTGTTTTCTTATGTGATTCTTGATCAAGATAATTATTACTCATTTTCACTATGTTTCCTTACTACATGACCATGTGCTCTTACATTGATGGCTTTGTGCTCCGCATGTGTGTCATGTCATGTGTCATTTGTGTCTGAGGATCCTCTTGTTCATGTCATGTCATGTGTCATTTGTGTCTGAGGATCCTCTTGTTCATGTCATGTCAATGGTCATAACCTGTTTGCTTGGGTGATTCTTGATCAAGATGCTTATTACTTATTTCGCTATGTTTGCTTACTATGTGACTATGCTTGTACTTAACTATCTACCATGTTATCATATGTTTGGTACCATGATTTATATCATGCATACTACTATTACTTATTATTAGTGCTCACATTGCCATGATCCACAGCATACATTGGGGCACATACTACTATGTGCTTCATTGTTATCTCTTGCTTATTACTTATCTATATTTGTAGTTGTGGTTTATGACGATGTCTTACATGCCACTAACAATCACTTATACTCATAGGATTTGGATTACATGTTTCACACTTGCTTACATGATGACATCTTTCTATGTTGACATACCTACTATGTTTGTATACATGCTTTCACATAATTATCTTAACTCATGTTTTATATACATTTTAGACAATATGTTCAACTCTTTCTTTTGAAATGAATGATAGTCAGGTACATGCCCTCATCTCAAAAGTGGAGCTTAAAATTGGCTTATTTCAGAGATTAAAACAATTCAATCAAATCATCCTATTCATATACAGTTTCAGGCACAGTTGTACATGGTTTAGAAGTATCATATTCAAAGTTCAAAGACAAGCCCCATGATTCATAATATGATGTTTGGTTCAGATTTGGACAAATTGAACACTATTATAATTCAGCACGATATTCAAGAGCTTAGTTTACATATTTATGGGCCTCTCGTTCTCCTATTAGCAAGGAGATCAGCTACATCAGCTAAACCCACAAATCTCTCACGATCTCTATTTGTAGTGAGTGGTTTTAACCATCGTTATTCTTTCACCACACTTATCTACATGAGTTGTTCTCACAACTCACACACACCTAATATAACATTACCACAACATATTAACTCACACATAAAATATAACCTACTAACATTTGCACACTAACAAGATATTCCTAACATTCAGCCCCAAGTGTTCACATGGGAGAAAAGAATCATATTCGAAAGAAAGAACTCTCTAAAAACACTACTTAGACCAAGTACAACTCCATCAGGTTGTCTCTTATCCTTCGTAAAAGTGTAGCTACAAGTCGAAGTGCATGGGACATTCCCAGACCCTTTTCCCCGAACTCCCGTATTCTAAATCTTTCAAGATTCTTGAGCTCTCGAACTATCTAAACAACAATTCGTATTGAGTTTACCTCAAACTCTGCTCCTTCCCTCAAAAAGCAAGATTCTTCAAAATATGATTCTTTCTAAGATGGCATAACAAAGGTTTATTCACACAAAACACAATAGAAACAATAGTTTGTTGCCACCATTCTAGATCATTACTGCTCTAATCACGAACAGCATAACTGGTATCCAACACCACTGGTTACCAATCTCAGCATTTAATCATTTTGGAGCAGCTGACCAATGAGATGTCAATGATCGACCTCCAACCTCTAAATGCCTCCATCCTCCAGTCAATTGTTGCTCACTCAACAAGTTTGGTGCTGAAGCTTAGTTATATGAACCGCCCCATAATTTAGATGTCAGGGTCCACCGAAAAATACATTTGTGAGGCAAAAAAAAATTGACACTTTTACACGATTTTGATTTTTTTTTGTATGTAGATGATTTAATCTTAATCGAAAATGCAAAAAAGCCCATACAAGATTTCAAATCAGCCATGAAGAAGGAGCTTGAGATGACTGATTTGGGATTGTCGAAGTACTTTCTTGGCATTGAGGTCACCGCAAATGGAGCATGGCATATTTGTCTCAAGCAAGTATCCCACTATCCGATTTTGGAATGATTCGGACATATTAGGGCAGACAACAAACCAACATCTACACCAGTTGAAGTGTTTGAAACATACACCAAAGATGATTGCATAGCAACAAAGAGGATTTCCCATAAGGTACCTGAAAGTAATGGTATTGAAGCTTCATGTACTTGACTGCAACTAGACCGGATATAATGTATGTAGTCAAACCTAATTTTTTTAGATTCATGGAGACTCCAAAGGCGACGCATTGGCAAACATGCAAACATATTTTGAGGTATGTGAATGACACAAGAAATTATGGAGTTTTATATGCTTCTGATAATGATTTGGAGTTGGATACATGGATAGTGGTTGGGCATGAAGCCTAGATGATAGAAAAAACACATATGTATATGTTTAATGTTGGGTCAAGAGCCATTTCATGGGCTTCAAAGAAATAGTTCGGTTGTATTCTTCTGCCTTCACAGATCTAAAGCATTGTGATATTGTTTTAAACTCATGGCTACTGATGCAGGCGCATCCATGATTTTAACGAGAATCTTGCGTCACCAAGATTTTCATGAAGAGATTTTTCAAGGAGTTTGGCACCATTTTTTGTATAATGTATCTTATATTCGGCATAAATCAATTTTTGAATCCAGTCTTTCATGGTCACAGCAAGAAAACGATATTGCATATGAGTTTTCTTGATTTCACAAGGACATGGTGCAGCCAAAACCATTTAGGAACAAAAGGCCCAGGCATGGAGTTACATATGCA
Source organism: Taxus chinensis (assembly GCA_019776745.2). Classification (NCBI taxonomy): domain Eukaryota; kingdom Viridiplantae; phylum Streptophyta; class Pinopsida; order Cupressales; family Taxaceae; genus Taxus; species Taxus chinensis. The sequence continues at coordinate 214,640,032 of CM034155.1, forward strand.
TGAAAATTAGAGCAGCAGCTAGCTGACATTTTTACAAAGCCTTTTTCAAAAGACAGGTTTGAGTGTTTGAGAGCAAGTTTTGGGCATCATAGATGATTATACATTTATCTCCGAGCCATCTAGCTCCAGAATTTGAAAATCAGTTTTTGTATGAATCTTTGGTTGTATTGGGTCAAGATTAAGGGGGAGTGTTGAATTTTTTTAAAAAAAAATCTTTACCCCTCGTTGTTTAAGTTTTGTTTTTACAGCCCTCCTTATCTTCAACCTCTCTCTGACAACATTTAATATCTGTAATTGGGCACCTAAGTGTTTGTAACTCCCTGTTTGTAGAGCGCTAATGTTATATTATTTTAGCCCAAAAAGAATGAAATTAGTTATTATGTCTTCTTCCCATTTGAAATGTTTATGATCTGAATTCAAGTAATTTTTAGCATAAGCCAAATTCAAAAAAAAGAGCGAAGTACGGCAAGGTTTTTGCTTTAAGAGCAGCAACTTAGTATTGTGCAAAAACATAGTAACAACATATAGAAAATAGAGTAGTAGTGAAACAGAGCAGAACAAGACATAATAGAAATAGAGGAAAGCCCAGATTTGAACTGTCCATATTTTTCAGTTAGCAACAACATTTAGAGGAATTAGGGAGCTTGCAGCAACAAGCAGATGAAGATTTAACTTTTTGTAAAGTTTTATTGGAGCTAATATAATCAGTTTTGTGTTTTCTTAGTTGTTTTGTCTTTATTTTATTGGAAACTATTTTTCCAATAGTTAGCAGGAGAAATTTGCACTAGAACATTGTTTAAACTTGAGGCAATCAATGTGAGTGATTTTTTAATAGCTTTGTAGTTCCTAAGGTTAGCGATTAAACGAGACATAACCCCTGGATGTTTCTTGTAGAGAAGACAATGATTGGACATCCGAGAATGAGACATATCAAAGAGAAATGCTTTTAAAGCTTTGTGCACTAATGGTATTGTAAAAGGAATCTCTAATTTCCCTCTAGATTTGGATCTCTATGAAGATTGTGTATATGGTAAACAAGATTAGGTAAAGTTCCCCACTAGTTCTATAAGAGTGTGTGGTATATTGTAGTCAATACATTGTGATGTGTTTGGACATTTGCTTGTTCCATTATTGGGAAAATTTCATTTTATGTTTCTTTTGTAGATGATTTGTTGAGGAAAACATGGGCACATTTCTTTTAATAGAAATTTGAGGTTCTCAATAAATTGAAAGAACTTAAGGCTCTTGTAGAAAACTAGAAAAATATAAAGATAAAGGTTTTAAGAATGGATAATGGTGAATAATTTTTCTCTAATGAATTCGAGCAGTTTTTTAATAAATTCATAATAACAAGTTAAGAGACAACTCCATATACACCACAACCAATTGAAGCTTCATAAAGAATTACCAAAATGGTGATGGAAAAATCGGGTATTCTCAATGGTGTAGGCTTATAATTTGTTTTTGGGAAAATGCAATACTCCATTCCTTGGTGGAAAGAGACATCAAGAAGCATGGATAGGTAAGAATCCTTTTTTTCCGACAATATAGATTTTTGGGTTGTGATGCTTATATGTATGATCCAAAGAAAAAATAACTAAGCTAGATTATAAAGTAAATAAGTTTTTGTTTATTGGGTATGGTGGTGGTATAAAATGCCATAGGGTTTTGAACCCATAAACAAAGAAGATTATCTATAGTCATGATGTAATTTTTATAGGGGTTTTTAAAAAAAATCAAAGCAAGAATAACCAAAAAATGAAGAAGCAAAAAATTGTGTAGTTTGAGTTAAATATGGAGAATTCATATCAGAATATGAATCAACAAAAGAAGATGAGATAGATGAGGAAAAACCTCATATCCCAATCTTGAGGAAATTAGTTCAAGAAGGCAATCAAAAATGTATGTTCTCCCCCTTTTTGTTCTTACTTTATTTATTGATGATAATGATAGAACTATTGGGAAGGCACTTCAATCAAAGCAAAGTAAATTCTAGAAGAAGGCCATTGATGAAGAACTAAAGGCCTTGTACAAAAATATGACATGGGATATGGTCAAGTTTCTTGTTCAAAGAGAATCCATTGGCTGCAAATGGGTGTTCATGAAGTTCCATGCAAAAGGTAATGTGAAAAGTAATTTTGGTAGCAAATGGATGTTTCTGTGTGGATGCAATTTACTTTTTTTGGTTGTGGTTTCTTTTGATTTTGGATTAAAACAAATGGATGTGAAGACATTTTTTCTATGTGGGGATCTAGAAGAAAAAAATTGTATATCACATCTTTAAAGTTTTCCCATTGAAGGAAATGAAGACCTAGTTTGCAAGTTGAAGAAGTTCCTTTATGGCCTAAAGAAATCACCAAGAATGTGGTATCATAATATTGATATTCATGTATCATGACTTTGATTTGTAATAAGTGTCGGACATCTGAGATGTACACCCATGATAAAATCTACCAAAGTTGAAGAGCTTGGTTATCTCAGCATCAACATGGGAATGTCCCCAAAGTGTGGGACCTTGGCTCCTTGGGATAGACCTCTGGAGAAGGATGACTTCCTATTCTAACTACTCTAATGCTACTACTAATCTACAACTGACTAATAATTGTTGGGGGAAAGGGGGAGAAGGAAAGCTAAAAGTAAACATAAATGACGATGCACCAGAATAAAAGGGATCACTCTGCCTGATGGGAAGAACAAGAGGGAAAATATAGTGACATAAGGGAAAATACAACCCATGATCAACCATGCATTACATTAGATTCTCACTCTCTACATTAATGACACAATGAAAAAAATATGCAAATATAACATAAACACATCATGTAGTAACAAAACAAAAAGGCAAAAATGTATAACACAAGACAAATGGAATAATAAAGCCAAAATCAACATGATATTATTATTTGGAAAGATGCACAATCTGCTACAGTCACTGGGGAAGGCACTAGACACATTGCACAAGTTTAGAACATAGGTCTACAACTCAGAATGTTAGGAAACCCAATCACGTAGCGTAACCTTGTATTCAAGAGACGATGTTTTATACAATTGAGTCTGATTACATTTATAGGAGAGGAGATAAGAGAGAAGAAAATTCACCTTAATGTTAAACATAATGTTTATCAACTCCATAACTTCCTCTTTACCCTCTTAGAGATCTAATTGATTGACCTCGGTCTAAAGATAGTGTTGATGTTTCAACACTTCAGTCTCTAAAGATGGTAGAAAGTTCTAAACATGCAAAGCAATCGGGATAACTACATTTAATCAAATTACCTTGCTCACATTCCTCTTCTTCCTTGAAAGCTTTAAGTCGAGCATCATTAGTGTCCAAGAACACTTCCTCTATCTTTTCAAACTCTATCTAATCATTTTCCTCATCCACATGTGGCTTCATCTAAACATCAATGACACTCCTTTATCTGCCTCTAGTTTAGGTGAAGTTTTGACATTAAAAAGCCTCTTGTTGAGGAAGAACGTGGGTTCACGTGGGGTTATAATGTCCCTTTCTAAAGATGAACTGAAAAACAAAGAAATAACACTAATCCCACTTGAGAGTAATCTAATTTTTATGACAAATATGAAAATATTAGAAACGCTAGCAATGAACTAAATTTACACTTTTAGGGCATCAAACACCCTCCAAACAAGATGAAAATATGTGCACAAATTTTTCTAAATATTATATTCAATTAATGGAATAAATATCAAGCCAAAACATCCCAAAACATGTGCAAATTATGAAATTATACCCAGATGCAATTAAATAAATGACAGTAGAAGTACGGTCCAAAAAATGAGTTGAAAGTGAGGTCTCTAAAGCTCAATAAATTCCAAATGAGTGATACATCGGCCTTATGAATATAGAGAGCCCTGAATATCAAATTCGAATGCCAAATTGTGTCCTAGAAGGCACCAAAATAGACTCATACCCAAGTCGCCACCCCAGGAGAGGGTGCCAAAGTGAATGAAAAATCTTGATATCATCTCCTCAATGCCCTAGTTTCCCAACCAACAAGATAGTCTTCATAAAAGTCCTCAACACCACCAATTTGGAGATTTTTTCGTTCTCCAACCTTCAACAAGGGTTTCATCCTCCTTGTTTTTCATACGAATGGACTTTCACCCATTAGTGGATTGTAATAGAGAAACAACTCTAGAACCAAGTAGATAAAATTATATAAGCCAAAAATATGCCCAAAATGAGCTTATGGAATCCCTTATATAGCCTTATGGTGGCGCTAATAATCTCCACGGAGGAATTCCCCCAAGACTTACCTCCTTATAAGCTTATTTCATCTTTTTAAGCTTTATTAAAAGCTCTCCAACCCATTTGACCTACTTAAGAAGGGAAATACAAAAGAAAAATGTAAATATTATTTAAAGAAAGACTAAAATATAATCCACGGGCTTCCCTTGTTCATCTTCTTCTTGCCCATGAGAAGAAGAATGGGCAAGAAGCCTTCAACTGGATCAATTCAAAAAAAGGGACATTACACAAGGACAGAAAAAGGGCCCTATGTACCACTGTTATGAACTTAATTGTATCCCTACTGTAACTATATAACAATCCGGAAACTAAAATGATGAAAAATCTGAATTTAAAATCAAGTATTGAAGATATCTGAACAACTAGAAGTGCTGGAAGAATATGAACTAATCAATTTGCTCTTCGAGGACCATAAAAGAAAATAAATCTTGTCATTAAAGGAAAAGTATCAATAGAGTAAATTAGATTAGAAAAAAGAACTTTCTTGAGTGGGTGTGGCTGCCATCTCAAGCTAAATCAGGCCATATGGGTGGTGCCTTGGCAAAACACAATTTTCGAACTTGTGCACAAGAGCTTCTTCCATCCAAAACACGCCCTTCTCCACAACCGACAATGTATTTTAAACCAATCGCCCACACCAGCTCTTGTTTAGGTTTACATGGGGATAATTAGTTTTCTTACAATAATTACATATAATGAAGCAAAACCCAAAAGGATTCACAAGATTGGGCCCCAAGACCAACATAAAGACAAATTTAGAATAAGAGTTTCTAATGGACCCAATACAACTGCTCCCATTGAACCCATAAAGTGCTAATGACTAGTGCTGAAGCTTTATCATCATTAAGAAATGTCACATTTACAAATCTTAAGGATGCTGATCAAACTTACTCATACCACGTAACCACATTAAAGGCAGCCCATAAGCTCATCCAAGATTATAAAATAATAAATAAAGGCTTTTTTCAAAATTCCAAAGAATTATGATGCCACACACTCTACGTTGCCAGGATACAGGTACGAGTATCGTACGGGTACAGGTACGATATGCAGATACGTCAATTTTAAAAAACCCTTGGGTACGATACGTCTTGGATACGTCCGTACATAATATTAAAAAATCATATATATATATATATATATATATACATCTACTCATTTTACTCATTTTTTAGTCCGTAAATAACTGAAATAGTAATACGAAACTTAAATCAATGTTCAAAACATTCAATATACTTAAGACTTAGCATTTTATTGACCATGTGGCTGTCATACATATCCTGGGCGTATCAATATCAATATCCGTACGTATCCGTATCGGATACGTATCAGACAGGAAACGTGGGGGGTCAGGGTGTATCCTAGCAACATAGCACACACTCATATGAAGCAGCCCATAATTCCAATGGACAAATGATGAGTCAAGTAACGAGTACAAGGTACATTTGAGTGTGATCCAAGTTCTAAAATTTTGAGAATATAACCCAAGCTTGCCCCATGCAGCAATTAATGGGGCTGATAGCCTCACAAAAGATTTACCAATTAAATCCACAAGATTGTGGTGCAACAATTATGAGTACATTTGAGCCAGACACATGTACAAATCTTAATTCCATAGTTACACGAGGACGCGACCCCCCAAAATCCTGAAGTCCAGGACACCTTGGATGTTTTAGGAATGCCGGGACAGGGGGAAATGTTTCCCCCACGATTCCGAAGAGGCAAGGGGCAGAGGAAACGTCCCTGAGACGTTTGGTGAGTAGTGGAGACCTCTCGGGGATGTGGGGGACGTTTCGGGGATGGCGGGGACGTCTAGACGTCCCTGAAACGTTTCGGGGAAGTTCCCGAAACATTTTGGGGACTTCTGGTTTTTTTTTTTTTTAAATTAAATTAATTAATTTATTGTTCTCTTTATAAATGTTTACCTATTAACCATAACCCGATTGTATTGTATTACAAAGACATATTAAGAAACAAGAATGATATATGAATACAGAAATTTTCGAGCACAAATGCACATGGATTGTAATAACATGTTATGAAAACCAGCAGCATACTTATTAATATTAAAAATCTGTATTCTCGTGTGCAACCCTTAGTATACCTATGATGTCTGATTGCATCTTTGTTGCAGATGCACCTTTCCATGTGGATCTCGTATGCACATGGTGTATTGATATATAAATATGAATCTAGCTATTCTGGTAAATAGTAGCCTACCAACCATTTATCATGTGTATTCCTTACCATTTTTAGTGGAACTTGTAGCTGATTTTATTTTAATAAACATTGATGAAAGCACTACTCCCGAAGTTTTACAAAGATTTTTGCCATTTCCCTTTGGGAACTACATCCCCATGAACCAGTCGTCTCGGAGTCTTAGGTAACTATGCTTAATTCAAGTAGTGAGAAAAAATGTAGTGTCTGACCTTTTTCCTAATTGCCATTAATTCTGAATACCTCATGGGCTATCTTCATTATCTTCACGTATCGTCATAAGGGGAAACTAAAACACTTATATTCATTTTTCTTAGGAAGATTACACAAGGATATTTTTATCTTTCCCAACTAGAAAAAGGACATGCTTAAATTATCAGCTTCTAATCCCGAAAACATCAATAGAATTATCTAATACACTCAGAAGCATAACTGCCGATCATTTAGCCTCAACCAGTTGGAATTAATAAATAAAATAAAGGGGGCGCCAATGTTAGACATCAAGGTTGCATCTAGTACCAAAGTCCTAATTTCTAGGATGGGAGGTCTAACCACCACTGTTCTAATATCACTTTCATCCTATTTATTTCAAGAAAATAGGGGTGCCAACAATCTTCGTGAATCAAACTTCAATTATTAGTTAGGTTTTATGGAAAAATAAAATGTGCATTTCAATGAAGGGGGTTTCCTTTTCTAACAAAACTTTGTATGTGAAAGCCTGCAGACAAGTAGATCAAGATTTGGGGTTTGTTATTAAATAGCATCTTGGAATTTTGCATTACCTCAATTTAAATTGTCTGCATGTAGCTTCTCGCTTTTTTGCTAAGCATTTCAAGTTGCTCAAGAAGGCTAACTTGAAGTGGTTGTATCTCTCCTTGATACTAGACAAATATTTATTACGGAATGCTTTCTGACTACTGAGCTTGGTCAGATCTCCATTTCAGCGGTTGTCATTGACAATTCAGGGTGCAAGTGTTTCGATCAGTTGAAGCTCCAGGAGAAAATCTGTGTTAAGACATTGGCATTTTTATTATAGCCGTTTGGATATTCAGATAAACGTAACAATCCTGGAAGGTCACACTTTCTAAGCTCAAAATTTGCATATACCACCTAGAATCACATTCTCTGACCAATTTTTGGAAATGACACAAGTTAGATTCTCCTTTAGATGGAAGTCTAGCTCCAAACTGATGCTCCGTCAGAAATGTCCAAATCTGTTAGAAAGTATTTTCAGGTGCAAGAATATCAAAGTCAACAAAGTATTTTTATGCATTAGGCCAAAATTACATTGAGACAGGCTCTTAGGTCTCTTGTACTAGCCAAGAGGCAGTTTGAAGGAATCTGAGAAAAGATCTAAGCCTTTTCTAGAATAGCGAATTACCACAAAGGTGATATTATGATGTATATTTGGGCATTAGATTTCAACATGTCCAAATCACATTATCTACTTCCCAGAGTGATATTATGATGTATATTGGTGGTGGGCATGCCAACATGTGGCATACATCCTCTTATATTGAGTCATATGCTTGTGGTATGTATTGTATTGAGTCATGAATAGCCTATAACTTAGTAATATATCCATGTCTATATGGGTATCTTGTTGGAATTAATTATGTTGGGCAATGAATCGGCCTACATTGAGATTAGTGATATACCTATCTATTATTGCAATAGGGTCTATATAAGGGGAAGAATATCATTGTGTGAGACATCATAAAGGAGAAATATTGTCATTGGAGGGAATGCTCTAATAAGGAGGTTGCCCACTTGAAGAGACTTGCAATAGTGGAGTGATTCCTTCCCTATAAAGAATATTGTATGGTGTTTCCATACCTTAAAGGTATTTTTGAATACAATTCATATTAGGGTATTTGGCCCACACATATCTTGTGTTGTGCAATCTACAATTTTCTACATATTATTCAGTGTATTTCTGATATTATATGAGAGGCTCCTAATATCTGGGATCATAGCTCTTTCCAAGGAAAGTGACGATTTTTTTGGAGATATTGCAGAAATTTTTCAGAAAAAACGGTAACCTTGCAGAAAGTCAATCTCCTCGCTCAAGTATCCAATTCAACCTATTTTTCGTGGATAGAAAGTACGATTTCGAGAGCCTTCCGAAAAATGGTCACACTAAGGATTCTAAGCAGTATCGAGGGAGATATGGCAATTTAAAGTTGACCCTGCAAACCTGATTTTTAACAAAAAAAACAAGCGCGACCCTTGAAAAAATGTTTTGTGTAAATGAGCAAATCAGGTGCCGTTTTCCCTTGTAAATGAAAGGAAAAAATCATATCTATTTTTCTACATGATTTTATTTTCAAATCTGTGGTAGAAAAATGTCCCAATAAAACTTCGAAACCCTAGTTCTGTTCATGGCAGATCAAATTTGCTATAGATCAATTACATAAGTCGAACAAGGAACAGTTGGGGACATTGAGGGTACTTTCCATAATCGGTAAAAGATAGTTTCTTGATATGGTTACTCTATCCTCATAGTATACATATGGAAAAAGAAAATAGATGCATAGATGATTTGGAGGACAACTCCAGAGAATGGTATGAGGAAATCTTCTCTTCATTTAATATAGTGGAAAGGAAATAGATGCATGGATCGATTTGGAGGATAATTGTTGACAATGGTATGAGGATTTATTTCACTTGGATGAAAGTGATTTAGTTGGTCTTCTCATGAAAGACTCTCATATACAAAAGGAAAAAATCAGTTTCCTTCTTACCTTGGATGATGCAAAGTATCAAAAGAGGTTCTTCCAATTGTTGTTCATTGATTTTCCACAAGTGTTCTTCTCTTCAATGGACAGTTTTAATCACATGCTTACAATTGATATTATTCTATGGGTTGATTCGTGCATAGATCCATATGCTTCCCTTGAGTATCCACCAAATATTATCATTATGTTCATCACAATGTTGTTGTACATGATAATATCCAAGTGAAGGAAGAAGAAGTAGGTGCATAGACAGGCCTCTATTTGGTCCTCAAGCTTTGAGGAATACATGTTTTCCAGGCAAAGTGAAGAAGAAAAGCTTGAAGCGGGCCTCCATTTGGTTCTCAAGTTTTAAGGATAACATCTTTTAATTATAAATGTAACTAAGCGAAAAACTTTTTAAAAAATTGTTCATCTCATGTTTCAAGGGCAAAACATGCTAAGGGGGTGGAATGTAATGTCCCTAGAGAAATGATATCATGATGTATATTGGTGGGTAGAGATGCCAACATGTGGCACCATCCTCTTAGTGGGTATATTATATGTAGTCATATGGTAGCTTGTGGTATCTATTATATTTTAGGTATTGATTTTGTTAATGAATTGGCCTACATTGGGATTAATGATATACTCATCTATTATTGTAATAGGGTCTATATAAGGGGAGGAATATCATTGTGTGAAACATTGTGAAGGAGAAATAATGTGATGGCGTGTATGCTCTGATAAGGATGTTGCCCCCCTCAAAGAGGCTTAACCATTAACTAACTCTAATTACTCAACTAACAATGGTTAGCCATGTGGAATCAATATGGATTTCTGCATATTACTAATTAGTCTTAGGACTAGTACAAAAATAATGATCTTAGAAATAAAACATATTGAAGTTAAGCATCCCGTTTGAAAGCTTTGTCAAACCCCAAGGTAGTAAGAACTTAAAGTTAGGCATGTTCAACATAACATAGTGCTAGGATGGATGATCATGCGAGAAAAGTGGCAATCGCCAAATTTTTGAAGCCCATCCCCAAGTACTGTAAGAAGCTATATAGCCCTTAAGTATACCCCAACATTTTCAACCCAAAGAATTGTGTAGTAGTTGCAACAAACACATATGTAAGCTCAAGTCCCATGTGATATGGGCATTAATGGAATCACCTTAGTGAAAGATCCCCAAATGGGTCTCCCTTATACACTAATGAATTTTAAAACAAATAAAAACACCGCAAAGCTGATTTATGACTATTATGGCAATTACCCCAATGCAGATCTGAATTTATTTGAGAAAAACGCAACTAGGGTTTAAGATATATCTTAATGCAAATGACACCCAAAAGTAATATTTTCCTATTTCAAATGATTACCCAAATATTTAGCAGACTGAACCATGCAAGAAACTGAATTTATTGCAGCCCAAAAAAACCCAGAAAATCAGATCTGAAATCTGATTAATATTCTGCCTGAAAACCCTCAAAATATACTTCAGAAAATGATGAAAATACAGCAATTTGGTTTATAGTATTATGGAGAATATTTGACAAATACTTTTTGAGGAAAATACCTCTGGAAATTGCTGCCAAAACTGCCCACAATAGATCGACCCAACTGCTGCTCAAAAACCACTGAAAATACCTTCAAAAACTCTTCACAAACACTGTTGAAATAAACCTGGAAAATCTGATTAACATGCTGGAAATTTCTGAGTGAAATCCCCTCTCAATCCCTTGGGATTTTCGTCCACGAGAACTCTTGGGGTTTTCGTCCACAAGAGGTATAAACTAAGGTTTTTCATCCTTAGAATATAATTTGCAAAAGCTCAAAGCTCAAATGCAAGAGAAATTATCATATGAAAAATCTGCCATATAGAAGAGGCAAATCGACTTCCCTTTTAAAGGAAAAGAGCCAACAACCAACCTCCAAATCAGCCAATGAGCTCACATGATTTTTCCTATGCAAACATTTAATATTTTCCCATATTAAATGTTTTTCCCAACAATATTTCCCTCCTAGTGCAAGTCGCATTTCTCTAGGGAAAATACATAAATTAATTATGTTTTTTTATCTTCCCTACGCTTCATTACTCCCCTTTGGCCCAAGTCACCATTATCCTTTCTAGGAGGATTAAAATATAATAAATCCCTTTACAATGACTTTTGCCCCTTAAGGCAAATCGTATTTTCCATAGGGATTACAATTTATTTTTATTAAGCTAAATAAATTAATATAAGTGCTTTAATAATTTTATTTTATATTTTTATAGCACTTTATAATAATTTATTATAACTTAAGTCACCCTTATATTTTTCCTTTGGCAGTCGGGTTGACAAAATGGGCCAAAGGTCTTCGATTGGAAAAGGGGACATTACACTTATAAAAGCCATGGGGACATAGAGAGGTAAGGATCATACTGAGGGCAATGTATGGACCCAAGTCCACCATTGTGTGTCACTACATTGCAAGAAACACGACGGGAATGTCCCATTTCATATTTTTAGGGCTTGCAACCCATCTGAAATGGGAAACGACCGTTGCAAACAATGTGAGGAGATTAGTATTTAACCTTTTAGCAACCAAAATAAAAATAGCATTGTTTCAGCACTAGTTGCAGCCTCAAACAATGGCCTACAACTAGACCAAAAGTGTTACCATAGGAGCACCTAGAGGTATGGGTATACTGTCATCAAATTGCCCAAGCCCACTACCATGTTTGTAAAAGCTTTGCCCTTATAACTACCCCAACATTTTTAACCCAACGGGTGCGAGTTCCGAACTGTAAGCTCAAGTCCCATTCACAGGGGTTTGGGGCACCTTTTAATAGCCACGAGCGCACCAAGAGGTAGGGATCATACTTATGGCAATGTCTGGAGCTAAGTCCACCATTGTGTGTCACTACACTGCAAGAAACACAATGGGCATGTCCCATTTCAGTGTTTCACATATTTCAGGCCGGCAACCCATCCGCAATGGGAAACAACCATTCTAAATAGTGTGAGGTGACTAGTATTTAGCCTTTCAGCAACCAAAACAAAAATGGCACTATTTCAGGGCTTGTTGTAGCCTCGAACAACAACCTACAACTAGACCGAAACTCTCATCCATTGCACCTAATTATGGCATGCAAAGCCACTCCAAAACACCCTAAAAACCTGAAATGATTAAACATTTTGGGATCCACAAAACAAGTAAAACCTAAAAGAGAAACAAAATTAGATAAGTAGATTGCTTGCTTTTGCATTTTTGCCTTGCTTTCATAGCTGCCTTCGCTGTCAAATACAAGAAACAAATGTTCTGAAGGCAGCAAGTGGATGTTGGACACCTTGTAAGCCTAATTCTTGACAAATCCTTAGGTACACTTTTTCGCCATATTCTAGTGTTGGGCAATGTGTGCTACATTTTATTGTTATAAGCCTATAACAACAGCACACTCAAGCCATGCTTATGTTTGGAGTCTCCACACAAATTTATGTTATTAGTTTGAATCCCTACTTTTACATGCTCAATTTTGGCTTTCAGTGTAAAATGGCAGGCATCCTCTTCAAGCCCCGTTATCACACAATCTCATAGAAGAATCAAATGCCCGTGCATATAATGAAGCCAGAAGTACATTTGAGCAGAGGTTATAGAGGATAACGACTGGAACTAGCACCTATTTGGGGGGCAATTATAGCAGTTCTAGGTGGTAGGTCATGGATCTGCTCATTTTCCAAAATAGGGAAAGATAGTTTAATGGCACGAGTTTGATGTCATTTCCTTGGTTGGGGTAAGAAAGAACAAATTCAGGTTTGTGAAAAACATCACAAGATAGAACAAGGGGATTTGACCTTGAACAATCACAAGAACCACACATTTGAGGTGTGATGTGTATAGACCCCATCAATTTTCAACACGAGCTTTCTTTTACCTCTATGCAAAACTCTCAAATAGCAAAAATGTATTTATGCTACCAACAAAAGATGTGAATACCGCAATTGGAAGGTTATTTTTTTGGTTGAGGTGTGTGCCATTTAATATTGCTGAGCCCCCCTAGTGGAAATATGTTGTGCGCAGGATAAACAAAGCCCCGTGGATATGTGTTTCCTAGTTATGAAAAGCTTCAAACAGTTATTATAAATGAGAAAGCACAGATTGGGCCCATACTAATAGACATAAAAGGAAAGTTAACCCTACATTGGCATGCAACTTGTTTCAGATGGGAGGACCTTTGCTGCTTATAAACCCTTTATAAATATTCGTCTCCTTCTCTAAAGCAACAAATGCAAAGAAAATTCAGTAATATATTTTTAATCATTTTGTTTCCCACACCATGTATGGGAAGTATGCTTCCTTGTAGCTACTTTGATGTGCTGAGGCTCGAATTACATCATCTGTTGCTATGATTGATCACGCCTTAAATGTGAAACAATTGCTTAGGGAGATGGAAGAGCTATCCTACCTCTAACACCACCTTATGCAATAACATTGTAGAACTCGTTATTGGAAATGGGACTGCCATATTTTAACAGCAATATTCAAATCTTTCTATTCTTTGCAAACCAATGATTGAGGTCCTTAGTGCTTTTGCTTTGATAGGGTTGTTTTTGAAAATCTTGACCAAGGGTGGCTTTCCATAATATTATGACAGCAGGGGCACCTTTCTTTGCGAAATACGGAGGATTTAGTTCGGGCTTGTAGTGACCAAAGTGGAGGATGCCCGATAGTCCACTTCAAGTTGTTGCTTTTGGCTAAATGTGAGGTGGTTTGATAAGAAACAATTGATGGACGAGAAAGTGGAACCGGAATGGCAAATGTATATTGGTAGTTACTATCAATATAGAAAGGACAATGCTAAAATAAAATAAAAGTGCAAAAAAAGTACCAGAGCGATGGGGAAATTTTGCCATCCCAATGCTACTTAAGAGTAGAATCACTTGAAGGAGTAGCACAGCCTTGCTTAAAAAACACAGCCATCCATGTCATTTCTGAAGTATAAATTTGATTTATTTTCTATGAGATTTCTTAGCTGTACAACACATTACATTATTTAGAATTTAACTCAATCTTAAGTTAATTGAAATTTATCTGTTTCATGCATTTGTGATGTTTCAGCCTGTGAATAAAATTGGAGTGAATATGCATTCATCCATTTGATGAAACAGAATAGGTAAGGACGCAAAAAGGTGGAGGATCTTGTTTATGTTCACTCCAACATCTGTCTTTCATCATGAGCTTCAACAACGTACAAATCAGGTCCTTGTCAGATGCAGGTTTATGGTGGCTTACTAAAGAAGGCAATGATGATTTTCCAATTGAGGTGCTCTAAGATGATGCAAAGGAACTTTTGGCTCCAAAGATTGGGTGCAACTCTTCTGCGGAGGAAGGGCAAAATAGCAGAAGCACTGCAACACCTTCGACCTCAAGAATAGTAGGGTCCAGCCAGGTGACTTGTTTTTTGAATCGTCTTCAGAAATACTTTGGACATTTAGTTTATTCCTGCACCCATGATCATACCTAATAATATATATTTTTGCAACATGATCTAATTTTATATGATGCTGATTATTGAAGGTAATTTATGACCGTTTGTGGCACCGGGCATGCACTTTCTTACATTTACAAAATGTAGTGCCTATATATCATTTTATTTCACATGCTCGCATTACATGTTTCGTGTGTATAACTCCTAAACATCAGTGGATGTGATAATGTTTCTGCACAAAAAAATCAATTTCTAGTTCATTTCTTATGTGCAGCCTCAACCAACCCCGTTTTCATCGCATTAACCATTTCTCATTTCTAATAACATAGATGTGTTGCAAAGGGAGCACCCAAAGGTCGTTTTGCACTAGTGTTTACCCTAGATTCACCTAGAAACATTAAATTATATTGAATTAGGATGTAAAACAAAAAATAGTTCATACCAAAACCTCCTGGTCGTCCTCCGGTATCTCCTCCTCAATCCCAATCTGCGCCTCCAACTCCAACTCCTTTTCTTTTTCCGGCAAGGGTTTTGTCACCGTCGGCATCTGCCACCTCCTCCTCCGCGCTCTGGCCCGCAGAGACAATCCTCTTTTTTGCCCTATTTCTGCTAAAGCCTCATTTATACCCACCCATAGCTCGTTTGGCCGCCTGGGTAGTACTGTGACAGAAAATAATTTCCGATTGGCTTTAAGGGATTCGAACCCGCGACCTCGTTGGGATAACAACCTTGGGCAGGAGGTCAATATTTTAGTGATGCTCAGGGTTTGTATTGTGTTTATAATACAGCACCGGGCTGCCATGTTATCATTTGTATGGTGTAAATTATTTTTGCCCTTCAATTGTGGGTAACGGTAAGAAGACTATCCAAAATTTTGCGAAAGAAGTCTGAAATGACTGGAATCGTTTGGTTTAGCATTAGGATTAGGCTCCTGTTTGTACTACAGGATTCTGTATGCAGTCGAAATAATACAATTTCCATGAATAATATTTGGTTTAGAGGTGTTCCACGAATAGGATAAATTTTGTGAGCACAAGGGACTTCTATTTTTTGTTGGCATGTCTATAATTTTGTCCCAATTTTGAAAAAGTATAGATGCCACCTTGGCACCGCGTCAATCGTGTTATGGCAGGCCCACGACACGAAATTTCAAAAAAAATTTAAATTGCACAGTAAATCGACAAATAAATCTCTCTACGCAAAAAGTTGCATGCAACCACGTGACGTGCAGACATAATTCCTTCTAATCCAAAGAAATGCATTCAATTCACTTCACATCACCTCTTACCACTTCGTTAGCCTCCACTATCAATTTGCATTGTGCGCCAATACCACATTCAATGCAGCCATTTACTGTTTTCATTTACATTTTGCAATGTACATTTGGGGATGGGAAGATGAACATTCCTAACCCTTTCCAGCTTGTGATGGAGTCGAAGACCAGTGCTTATCAGTTGCCTAACCCTTTCCACCCTACAACGGAGTCGAATACCAGTCAAAACCATCTTTGAATCGCCAAGTGGGTCACGAGGTGAGCCCGTTTCCATAGTTTGGAACTTTTCTCTGCAAGTTTCATGCAATGAGCACATTGGCAAGCAATATTAGGATTACAAATGATATTCATTCTATATTGAGTTGTTTTTGTGCATGTTCTTGTTTAATCTTTCGTTTAGCATGAACTTTGTCAATTCATCTTATTTTGGCCATTTGTACACATTTCTACACAGGTTTATACATTTTACTTTTATTGCCTCCCCCTCTGCCCCCCCCCCAACCCCCCTGCCACGAACTTTGCTAATATGATTTAGTAAGTGTCCAAAAAACAAGGTTTTTTCACACATGCATCTTATAGTTTCAAAATACAATGTTGTTATTGAATATAAACTTACATTTTCAAATATAATTTTCAATTTTGTTTCTATATAAACTGACTAATGGGGTTTCTCTTTACCTTTGTTTTTTTCATGCATGCACACTTTAGTATTGTTTTCTTTATTTATTATAGCATTTTCTTTTATTTATCCCCCTACCACCAATCATGTTAATACAGTGTAGTAAATGTCTAAAAAAGGGGTTTTCATGCATGCGTCTATCAGTTCAAAAAAACAGTCTTGTTATTGAATATACACTTACATTTTCGGATATACTTTTCAGTCCAATTACCGTATCAACTAACTAACGGGTTCTATTCTAACTTAATTTTTTTCAAGCATGCACACAAAACTATTATTTTTTCCGTTTATATTCACTTATTTTAGTGCATATTTTAAATCCTTCGTTCACCACGAACTCAATTCTTACAATGTAGTAAATGTCCAAAAAATAGGGTTTTTGTGCGCATTCATCTTACAATTTCAAATTACAATGTTGTTCTTGAATATACGGTGTTGTTATTGAATATACAATGTTGTTATTGAATATAACAATTGAAGAATATTTGAATATGCATAAGTGTTATGTTTTTTCATACATTTAAAATTTGAATATAAATAAGTGGTGTGTTTGTTTATGTAGTTAATATTTGAATATCCACAATTAACTTTATATTGACTAGTTGAATATGCACTATAATTACTAAACATACATTGAATATATGGTTGTAACTTTGTCATTTTCTACTACGCATTCAAACTTTTAATATGCATTGAAATTGTTAAATATACATTGAATATGTTAGAGTTAATTCAGTGCATGTTCTTATTACACTACTGTTATTGAATAAATACTTATATTGTTAGGGATTCTACATATTCAAGAGGTAAACGGCAGTTATCTTTTTAATATTCAAGTATTCAAATAATGTTTGAATATGTGAAGAATGTCATAAAATAAACATAATGGTAAATATGTGAAAAATGTTTGCATATGCAATGAATATGTGAATCACTTAACATCTGAGGAATATCTAAATTTATATAAGTGGTCTTTGTTTATACAATAAGTGAATACAACACACCCTAACATAAATAAGTTCATCGACTACTCTGTGCTCACCAATTGTTGCCTCTCCCCTAAGCACATGAATGACTGAATATACAGTTGTAATTATCTCATTGAAATGTATGCGTTCGAAGGCAAATTTTACACACGTTTATTCAGTGTACATTATGCAATTTCAGTGTATGTTGATAGTTTGTAGTTACACTTAAATGCATTCAAACTATGCAATCATTTTTCTCATATCACTTTGCATTCCTCCTCCGTCATTTCTAATTGCGCACCAGTGCCCTATTCAAAGTTGTCATTAAGTGTTACCATCCGTTCAGCACTTGTTGAGCCCTTCCAATTTGCAATGACACCATTGGGAAATAAAACGAATGTGTCTCAAAGAGTTTCATCATTGTTTCTTGTTTTATTTTGCTCTATATTTCGAAATGCCAAGTTAGTCATGAGGTTGACTCATATGTAATTGGTTCTTTGATTTATTCTTTATGTTTTTCATGCACTAAGCACATTCGCATGCAGCACAAAATTCCATCAGTACTTTCAATGTGTATTCAGTAATTTCAATTTGTTGATATGCAAAGAAAAAAAAGTTTGAACGTGTAAACAATGTCTATCTATATATTGAATATATGTAAAGAATGTTCGTATTTACATTTCGTACCATTTAACATAAAGTGAACACGGTTCTTATTTTAGTATATGTTTGAATATACACTGGAATTAATGAACATAGATTGAATATACAGGTGTAATTTTGCATTTTTTCAACTAAAAATGTTGATATTAGTGTTGCTTGCAAATGTGGTCATTGCTCCTGGGTTCATTTTTTTGTAGAAACCTTGTCAAAAGAAGGTTTATGAAGGATTGTCCTATTGTGAGGATAAAAGAGAATGTCACAATTGTGTCTTTTAACACCATTAATCTACAAGAAATCATAATGCTTCTTTCTACAGGAAATGCCATTTATGACCTTACTTAGGTCGTGAACTGTTCTCCTTTATTGTCATTATTCTAAAAATAGTGTACAAAAAAATAGAAACAACTATGGAAATTAATTCATGTTTGTACACATTACCAAAACTTCTGCTTTTATATCGATGTGATGGAATAAACTACAAATACTTGTGTGTAATGATATGATGTAAACAACTAAGTATTACTTGCATGTTTTTCCAAAAAAATAAAACACAGAACGAAGTGCAAATCTTCTGCATAAAGGTTATAACTTCTTACATTCCAATAAGGTTATATTTATGGATGTCACTCGCATAATAAGGCAGTGTAATTCAATTATGCATATTCCGTGCATCTAAATTGTACCAAATTTGAATTCTTCTTCATTTTAGTCAACGGTTTCACTTCTTGTGTTGTTTTCGATGGTTCCATTCTCCATTTGGGGGGTCATAGGCATGTTGGTTGTGCTTGGTGATGGCATTTTCTGATTGCTTACATGGCCTGATTGCATTTGGATAATAGAATTAACATGCATGGGACTAGAAGTAAGAAATTACATGTTTTTTGTAGTTGTTGGACAAAATTGCATATTACCTACATGAGCAAATTGCATTTGTGTTGTCTGAAATTACATTGTTGTTGTTGAAGGAAATTGCATTTGATTTATAAAAGTAGATGTATTACTGACTTGGTAATTGGTTATGTTTGGAAAAGACGGAGTGTAAATGTTGTAGAAATCCATCATAATTGGATGTTACAAAAGAATACGATTTTCTAGACTACTCAATTATCTTTTCCTCTGCATTTCTTTTTCTATCCTCTCTTTCTCCCATTGAAGCTTCTCATGTTTTTTTCCTCATTTTATTATTGTTGTTTTATCTTGTCTTGTTCCCTCCTCTATTTTTTAAGTTACCTTCCGAGATTGTTTTCTTCCCTTTTTCTTGTGCAATGATTTTGTTTGCATTCCTCTCCTCAAGTTGTTCTTTCTTCATCACTTTCAACTCCTCTAGTTTCTTCCTCCGTGTTTCTTGTTCATCAAGCATTTTCAAGTAGTCAACCGATGTGAGAATTTATGACTACATGTTCAACCTTATATCCCCTTTGTTTTCACATTATGATTTGTCCTTAACCCTTTCAATTGAAAGCTTAAGAAAGTTTCGAAGTGACCTTCCAACCTAGTTTCTTTATTCTGCATTACATGGTTGTTATGTTGTGTCTTATACAAATGTTTGTGAGCACCCCAAATATGTAGCATCCGACTAATTATCATCTTCATCATGCCATTAATTATATTTTGTATAGTAGTGAACTATTCCATTTGACATGTTAAGAGGAGGGGATGGCGTTGAAAGTGAAATTTCCTCCCTGGGAAGGTTGATTGGGATCCCCAACTTTGTAACTACTTCTTTCAACCATTTAGGTTGGCTAGCTAGTGTTGGCATAATCATCTCGTCATTTGTTGTGACACATTCTCGTTTCTAACTCACATGACTTGGTGAGTACTCTTCAACTTAAACATGAATTCCAACTTGAATGCCTTGCCCAATCTGACTTAAACATGTTCTCCTATCTCAATGATTTAACTCCGTCCCCTTTAGCCCTCAACCGTTGAATTTTATCATCTTCCTTGCATCCTTTGTTTACTGGATTTGATCAGCATTGATGTTTAGAATGCTTATCCATTATCTCTGATAAATTGTTCAATTTCATCTTTGTTATAACTAGCCATTTCCATAATGCTCTCCATAGTTGTTTCCTCATATATTAGCTCAACATTGAATGCATCACTGGGGTGCATGTCATTGACAATGCATATCTATTCAAAGGCCAGATTTTAGTCCTCCTAAAACTAAACTTTTATAGTAAACAGAGTTAATGCTCTCGTAAAATCCTTGCTAAGAGCTATTAATTCAAATATTCTCAAATTTACTTTGTGATCCTTGACCATCCATCCATTTGGATCTCTCATCCTTAAATTAGGGTTTAAATGGCAAAAGCATGCTAACATCTAAAGGTTACAGCCTGTGGCTGGTGTGTGCATGCAATGTGATTAGATCTATATACAGTGTTCTTGCCTCTTGGATTGTCTCGTATGCCACATGGTTTTCATGGCCATCGAATATGAGTAGATGTTTATTCAATGGTGAAACATGAAAACTCTAAATCAGATTTTACACAGGAAACAATGCACAGAATTATTATATTACTTCTCTGTCACATTACACAACACGATTCATGGCTATTATATAGCCATATACATAGCCAAAACAACCTCCTATAATTTAGGAGTGATTGCAAACAATAAGCTAAATACGTGAAGTTGTTTACAACAACTTCACATATAATTCTAGGTAATTATTTGTTGTTTCTCAACAACTCATAATATAATGTTTACACTATAATAATATTCCCAACATACACCCCCTTAGTGTGAACATGAGGTGAAGTGTAGTTGAAACTAGAATCATATGCCTACGCATATTTTTAGGTCTACATACTGCTCCTCTCCTCTGGACACCAGTTGCCCTCCTATACAACTGTTTCATTGACTAACACCTTCTACGCCACATCAAAACACTTCAAGAGAACATATAGGAATACTCGCATGTACTAAGCAAACATACACAAACTGTTGCTCTTTATTCTGCACACCAGATAAAATAAACACACAACTAGAAATAAATATGTCACCACCACAAAATATGACCTCGTCGTTGGCAACTGACGAGAGGCGTTGAGTAGCCTCCATCCTCCATTTCCTCCTACCTCCAGTGTCATACTGCTAGGTTAGCTATATTTGATCACGGAACTTGAGAAGAACCCCCCACAAATTGGACGTCGCATTCTAGTGATAATGCGTCCTTTACAATTTTTAATGTTTGACATTTATTACTCAATAAGACTCAAAAAGGTACAAAAAATAGGGTTTTTTTGAATTTGAAATTTTTCAACGAAATTGAAACCAATGTGACGGGGATGAAAAAACAAGCACTTTTGTAAAAAGTGGCACTCTGTTTTGAGTTACCGTGCAAAAGTTATTAAGGTTTCAATTTCTCGTAAAAAGACCCAATTTAATTCAAATTGGCTCAACGATTAAAATTTTACTCAAGATGGAGAGCAAATTTATCGTGTGACCACTCGTTGGAACCGAGAGGAAATGTAGATTCCAAAAATATTTATAACCTCAAGAACTCGCGCCAAACAAGTATTAATTTGGCCAAAAATGTATTATTTTCCCTCAGTTTGCAATTATTTAAGCAAAAACTATAGAAAAAATAAATATTTTCAAACTATAGTTTTGCAAAACTATAAAATAATTAGCCAATCAGAAATGGTTGTGGTAAGGCAACAAACTCAGGGCTGCTTTTTGAAGTGACCAACAATGATTTGTTCATAACTTAAGAACCAGAGCTCCGATTTGCAAACCGTTTAATGCGTGGGAAAGCTTATTTCCAAAGCTTTGCAATGGTACTCATTTTGTTTCATTTCATTGCATGATATGAAAGCTGTTCTTGACTGATTTTGACGCCTAAACCGGCTAAAAAAGCATGCTTTCTTCCTCTCTTTTTTTTTTGACAGCTGCAAGAAGTAATACGTGTGGAAACACTATTCTGTAGTTTCAATAACAACCGCCGTGACGAAATGCAAAGAAGATCACTAAATTCAATCAAGCAATTTTGTTGTTGAGCTGGGTTGCTATCTGGATGCTGCGAAGTAAGCAAGCTCAAAGCCAATATGGGGACCTTTCAAACGCCTTTTATTTTTCTTGATTACACTGTCTAAACAATAATCTTTGAAAAAATAGAACAGATGATGCAGGTCAGTTTGAAATGCAACCAATCCAATAAAGAGCACGCCTATAGGTAAAATAACAATGCAATAAAATCACTACCATAACAAGGGCAACCATGAATAACTTGGATCCACCCCACATAATGCTCAGGGATCCATAATCGCTCTGATGCCAAATGAAAACTCTAAATCAGATTTTACATAGGAAACAATGCACAGAATTATTATATTAATTCTCTGTCACATTACACAGCACGATTCATGGCTATTATATAGCCATATACATAGCCAAAACAACTGATCTGACAGTATATTCAGTTATTACACTACTTAGGCAAAAGTTTTCAAGCTATGCTTCGAGTTTTGTGAACACATTACATGCTCTCAATTATTTTATAATGCAATAATAAAAATCCAAAAAGTAATCTATCTTTCAATCCATCTGATAACATTCCAAAACCATGTGCAGTGGTAAAGGTCATTTAGATCTACTTGATCCGTCGTTATCTTAGTATTTTGAGTATGTATAACTTGTATGTAATTATAAAACCTATTTAGTTAGGTTTGTGAACTAATGTAATTCCTGATTGTCTACTTGAAAATTAGATTACTGAAATTCATCTGGCATCACACATTGTTAACAAGGAACCAGGTGATCTAACATTGTATTCAACAATTACACTACTTAGGCCAAATTTTTCAAGTTATGTTTTGCATGCTTAGTTTCATAACCATACATAAGTC
Organism: Taxus chinensis; assembly: GCA_019776745.2. Lineage (NCBI taxonomy): Eukaryota > Viridiplantae > Streptophyta > Pinopsida > Cupressales > Taxaceae > Taxus > Taxus chinensis. The sequence continues at coordinate 214,663,142 of CM034155.1, forward strand.
AGATAAAAATTGTCACATCACTGATCATATATCCCACATAGCTATCTAGATTCATATTAATAGTTAATTATTAAGCTTATGTTTTAAGATAGTCCTAGATTTTAGGTCTTCCCTCTCTAATATGGGTGTATGTTGTCTGTACCAGCTTAGGTTCCCTATGGGAAAGATAATGATTACTCTTTGACTTTCATCAAAGGTTAATCATTACCCTTTCCATAGCCATCCTAAGATAGCACGGTTAGAGTATGACCATACTAAGAAGCAGGACTTAGAGTCCATGCCAACTTAACACCTAAGACGTTATAAGATAAGTATAATGATAAGTGTTCTAAATCAGAATATAAGATTGATGACAATTGTTAATAACACATTTATTAATGTCATTTCATGTTGCAAACTCTTAGTTTCACTTTACGACTTTCGTCGTTAAGTATCCTTTTTAGTTTAATCATCTTATTAGGTTTAGGTAATCATCCTAAGCCTTATTAGATAATGTCATTCCATTTACGACAATATCAAATCAAGTAATCATTCCACTTATGAATAATTACAACGTAGAACCACTAATATTTATTCAATTATTTAATCCATGTTTATTGATTTGCAGCATTTTTACAAATGTACTTTATCATCATTATGTCACTTAACTAGTGTCATATCATGTACAATTTTTCAATCAATTATTAATTAGTTGTACTTGTAATTATACAATAATTAATTTTATCTTATTTCAATTCAGTCTTAGAAATAGTATTGTATTTCACAACTCTTGTACCATTGTTCCAAACAACGTTATTAATAATTTCATTAATTAATCATTAATCAATGATATCATGCTTATTATTCCTTTTATTTAATAAAGTAGATTAAATAAGGTAACAAGTATGATTAATTAATAAGGACCAATTTTTTTCATAGTCTATTTAAGTACATCATTTACAAATCAGCAACTTCGTTATTTACATCGCATAAAAATAACAAGATTTATCATGATCTGTAGTACAATAATTTTATGTCCAAAAGTACAACATTTATTTCAAGATAATATAGTTTACACTGTCGCGAATATATTTCGCTCAATATAATCCAAGTTTAAAAATTACATTAAATCAATGTTTACAAATCAATCATAAATATATCACATGTCAAGCATGCATGTAACAATCCAATCTATCTTCTCGAAATACTTAATCCTTTCTGAAATGTGAAAGATAAAAATGATAGATGTACATGGTCAGTTCAATGAACTGGCATAGATATATATCTCCCTGTCTAGATGTTTAATTATGAAACAACTGAATATATATTTATTGTTTATAATACATCAAACAAATGTCAAAATTTTACAAGACAATATAGTATTTCAAACAAATCAGAAGGAAGACAATACTCGTTCATAACCTTTTTATAATCACTACCTATTAAGGTTGACACAGTCCATTTGAATAATCATTAAATGTTTCCAACCTTAAAATATCAAACAAAGAATAATCATCCATCTATGTTCATCTTCATACCAACATATAATCTTATCAATGAATAAGAAATATTCAAGCATTCTTAACCAACTAGGTTTATACTTTACTATCCACAATCACCAAATCATAATCAACTATGATTTCCCTTCATACTTGATAATAAGAATACAATTATAAAATAGTAATCAACATGGAGATAACCATTTCCATGTCAACTACATTTGAGAAGGATAAAATCTCACTTCAATACCAACATCCTAATCAAATTGATACACATAATAAGAATACAATTATAAAATAGTAACTCAACATGGAGATAACCATTTCCATCAACTGAAATCATAAAGGATAAATCCATCTATCAATATTCTATTCAAATGAAACTCTAGGTTAGAGAAATGAATATTGATCTTTCATAACAAGTTAAATCAAGCATCCAAGTATATAAATGAAAACCTAAATTGATTACATCTGAAAAAACTACAATCATTCCAAACAATTCACCCATAAAACTATCAATAACATTAAGGGAATTAGACCTAAATAGTCCAAATTTATTTAACAATAGTTTGGTAAATAACACTCTCTTCATAGTGTCTGGCTCGAATTGAGTTTGCCTCATCAAAATATAGTGACTCAAAGTCATGTTTCCACATAGAATAGATACAATCAACCTCGTATCTTTCATAATTATGTTTAAAAATAGCCTTAGGTCGAAATTCAGCTTGGGTTTGATTAGAACCCAACTAACTAAAGAAAACATAATGATTCTCATAAGCCCCTTATGAGGGTACATACCTCAAATACATCCACTGTCAATACGATATACCCTTATATGTTCATTAAAGAGTTTAAGGTTAATAAAATACAATCATTCAGAATCATCTTTCAACTTAAATGGAAACAAAAAGGAATAACAAAGTCATATCGAATCGAAACAGGCCAAATATGGTTTTCACAATGGCATGCTCAAAAGACAATCTCGTATATCTACTAATTTCATGATGTATCGAGCTTACCAAGCTCTACATGACTAATATAAAAGAAACCTTCAACAAAGACTAAAACCCAAACAAATGCGAGAAGATTTAGTCAACCATGTAGTCGGCTTAAAATTAAAGATACAGGTAACAAATACCCAAATTGCACATAATAATACATAAAGAGTTATAATCCATGTTTAACTCAAATATTATTCCAGTATCTTCGCTTAAGTAAAACATCCAAGCAAAAATACGAACACCCAAAACAATATAAGTACCCAACTCAGATGAAAGGTACAGATTGGTCATATTCAAAAAAATGAAGCACACATAGATTTAGAATAAATAGCATTTAACAGTCAATAATGCATTCAACTATTTCACCATAAAATATCTAGAAAGGAGAAATATGACCATACTTGTTAAACTCAGCGAAACAAACTTGAAGCTCCAACAAGATCCCATGATTTTTTTCTTCAAAAATCTAAAAGAATAACTCAAATGCTCAACAAGAAATAACCCAAAATCTCAACCATGACTAAAACTGTTAAATCTCCATTATCTCCTTCCCAAAATAGCTCAACGAACTAATCGAATGGAAAATGCATGCAACAACTCGAAGGAGAGATGGAAGAGCTCTGAATACATGCAAGGGAGAGTAAAAATGAAAAACATTTTTTTGCATGGTAGCTTCTGGAGGAAGCCTCCCATTCCCCAAAATCCATGTGGGGTCAAATTAAATGTAATTAATATTTACAGGTGCCACATAGTGGCCTTCCCCATTAACTTCACTTCTCACTCACCATTTCTCTCCAATGGCCAACTCGATGAATACTAACGGTCAGATATGATTAATTAAAACAATACTTGCATGGATTGTGGTTCGACCAATTCACCCCTTTAAAATTAAACCATGCAAAATATCATTCGGCACTTAGTCAAATTTTATATTATTAACTCAACCAAATCCAATAACCAATTAACTATAGTCGAGTTGGTTTGATCAATGCAAACAAAGCAAGGCCTTAACATCATGTTAATGGTATAATTCTAATAAGTCTAAACATATAAGTGTGATCAAATCCATACATCATAGAACTGATACGTTATAATCAGGATAAAAAATTATAAACCATGCACATTTTTCTTACCCAAGCATACTCATGTCTTCCCAGCCAAAGTCATCCTAACAATCAATGAAAATGAATAATGGTATCATGCAAAAAGGGTTAGTATGATTGTGAAAATAGTAATATAGTGGTTAATCTGATTTAAAGAGTTAAATCCATGTAACCAATAAACACCTTATGATCACAATATACAACAGTTTGATAACTTATTCCACAAACTATTGTATCATCAAGATACTTATACATGTAACTTAATCAAGACCAAATTTTACTTGTTCCGTTAGAAGGTCCCTTCTCTTTGCTTCAATCAATGATCATCAATGTCAAAAGAGTTAGCACATTTAACAATTATCACTATTTCCACACAATGAATAATATATTGAAACCATGAATAATCTTCAACCATACATGCTAATTGTTACTTCCAACAAGAATTAAATTACATTATCAATAGAATGTATAGTAATAGCAAGGCATTTAAACATAGAATCATCAAACTCAACAAGATTACAACTCATTACACAAGCACAAAATGGGATAATAACATAACACAACTTGTGAGTGCTTGGTGGCTAGTAACATTACGCTGTCAGCTTCGCAACTACTTGTAACCATGTTTATCATTTCCAGCGTAAATGGTGTACGCCTAGCTGTGATACTTGGTTGGGTAATGCTTCTCACTCCTAAACCTTCATGAATCATGTAACGTTATTGACCCATCTTATGACACTAGTGCTGACTATAGCCCCTTTAAGTATATCCCCTTGTATGTCAATACATGTGTGTTTCTTACTTGTTACCTCAATACCCTTATAGAACGGATGATTTAGGAGTGCATGTTATTGAGACACATTTTGGCTAGCATACACTCTCTGGTGAACCTGACATGAATCTTACAGACCTTCTGATCGAGCACAACATGTTAAAAGTATCCATGTTCAAAGTCGACTTCATCTAAACAACCAAAAAATCTGAAAGTCCCTAAAAATAATTGTTTGCATCGGCAGCATCGCCTAGGGTTGATTTTGTCTGTTCCTATCACATCTTCTTTTAGACCACTTCGGCCCCTGTGCATACCCTGTTGCACGACAAATCTTGTTTATCATTGTTTTTTTACTTCACAGATGCCATCGACCCATGTTTGAGCTTTCTAATAGGGTCGATTCTGCTTCTTTTCCTATGAGTTTTTTTCCTTACACCATCAGCCTTGTGTAAACATTCAACAGGGCTGAATCTATTCAAGGCATAGATTTCCAGAGCCTCATTTCTGGCCTCCAAGTTATAAAGATGTCACCTATGATGATATTTTTGGCAAAATTGAACACATTGAACTTCTATATGGGATATTCCTTTGTGCCTACATCTCCTCTCCATGATCCTAAATGTTTTATCTATCATCCTAAAAGTAATAATCTTCCTAGTCACTCCAACCTCGCCCGTGAAACTATGCTGACACAACCATGTCCCTTTGATCAATAATAGTAGGGTCACTCAACAGAATGTAATTTGGTTGAGATCGATAATATAGATCCCATATCCATCATTAAAAATATCAACATCAATGAGTAATTCACCCCTGATAAATATATCTACCGATGCCATGGAGATGCCCATGCCATGTCTTAACCAGGGATTGTCACACCATGATCAGACTCCTCCCTATAGGACTGGTTAGAAAGAATCCCCCAAAACCCCCAATAATAAACATAAAAATAATTAGCAAGCACCCACGAACAAAGTTTTTCTTCTTTTATGGATCCTAACATGGTAATAGTTAAGCTCCTAAATCAAATGGTCTTATCCCAAGCTACCACCACAACTAACATGCTACAAATGCAAAATCAAATGTTGCAGATATCATCTCAAAGTGTGGTGCCTAGTTTTCCTTCTTATACCCCCCTCCATTGGTTTATGCACATGGGAGTCATACTCCCCCTCTGTTTTTAAAGAACAAAATGTTACAAACTGTCCAAAATGAGTATTTAGATCCTTACATTGTTGTCATGGACTTGGGAGAGACTATACCTACAATATCCTATGATGGTTCAATTAATCCAACCCTTTATCTTAAGACCTTTGGAAATCTTTACAAAGAATGGATTCAAACAAATACTTATGCAATTTTTAAGCTTCTACCAAAGACTTTAGTAGGTGAGGCATTAGAATAGTATAGCCAACTTCCTCCCGACTCGATAATTGACTTAAAAGGCTTAGTTAAAGCTCTCATCTCTAAGTTTCAGCAACAAGACCTTCCCGAAAATAGCTTACAAAATTTTATAAACATTAAGAAAGTGGCTCATGAATCTTCCCAAGGCTTTATTAAGAAATGGAAAACACTTTCCATACAAGCCAACCACAATCTTGATAATCAAAGCTTATATCAGATCTTCCTTAAGGCCCTTACGCCCGATCTCCAATATAAATTCAGGTCTTTCTCTCCTAACACATTGCAGGAAGCCCTCAAATAAACTAAACGATGAGATCATCTCATGTGTGAGTTTGGAGGCACTTCCAATTCATCGCATAAACTTAAAAGCACAACACATGTTGAATTGTGGAGCTCAATTACTTCAGATTAGCATATTGTATTAAACTTGCAGGGACACACAGTAACTAGCATCAGTTATGGAGGGACTGACATCGATCACCTATGACTGGCATCGGTCAGGCAAGTAGGAATCAACATCGATTAGGGCTAACTGAATTCGGTTAGCTATGTGTGAGTGTTTTATTTAACTCACAGAAATTAGATCTAATTTTAGTATTAAAGCAGATCTATTGATTGTAATTGCATGGCTAAGTACCCTGAGTTTGTATAAGGTATCTATAAGCTAGAAATCTAGGATTAGAAGAGAGAGTTAATGATTACTGTGAGAGAGAGAGAATTATTGGAGAAGAAGGAGAAGTGTGAGAGAAATAAAGTATTGTACATCGTGAGAGGTGTGGAAGATTGTAAATCTTCATTTTACATCTTCTAAAAATTTTGGATAATATATTGGCTTGTTTCTTGGTGTATGTATCCCAAACTGGGTGAACCACATTAAATTGGTGTTGATTTATATCTCTTGTTTTGTTTAGTTCTTCTAGAAGAATATTTGTTTTTATTGTATGTATGCTTAGATATGATATATGATCTATACAACCTTGTGCTAACCCCAACAACTGGTATCATAGCTTTGTTTGAGGGTTTTATGTGTTGACAGATTTACTCACAGAGGGTTTTCTGATTGAGTGGGAGCTACAGCAATGGCAAAAGAAAACAAATACAAGGTAGAGAAGTTTGACGGGATCCAAAATTATAAATTATGGAAGATGCAGACTGAGGATTATCTGTATCAAAGATATTTATACTTACAATTGGATGAAAAGTCTAACCTACGAAGATGACTGATGAAGAATGGAAGATTCTTTACAGAAAGGCTTTTGGATCTATAAGATTGATTCTGGCAGCATTTGTGGCTTCCAATATTACAGAAGTGACTTCTACGGTAGAGTTAATGAAATCTCTTGCTAATTTATATGAAAAACCTAGTGCTTCAAATAAAGTTTATTTGATGAAGAAACTATTTAGTTCTAAGATGCATGAAGGTGGATTTGCATCTAGTCATTTGAATGATTTCTGATCTATTGTAAATCAGTTAAAATCGGTTGATATTCCGTTTGATGATGAAGTGAAAGCACTCTTATTCTTATGTTTTTTTCCTGATAATTGGGATAACTTGGTAATGGATGTTATTAATACAACATATGTTATATTTTAATGATGTGGTTAGTACATCTGCTAATAATATTTTAGGAATGCTTTGAATGTAGAAAGTAAGGTAGGAATAAGGAGAGATCCAAGAATAAGAATAATGAGAAATCAAAGTCAAGGAATGACATATCTAAATAGAGGTAAGGCAAAGAAAGATCTAGAAATTGTGTAGAAAGTCAAAGGATAAAGAGAACCAACACCTAGAAATAGGTGCAGAGAAAAGTTAAAATAAAGTAAGGAAAATATTGCAGCATAGGTAATGCAAGATGCTCTTATTCTTTCTTTGGATAATAGAATAGAATCATGAGTTTTAGATTCATGAGCTTCTTTCCATGCAACCCCTAATAAGGGTTATTTCAGAAATTATGTCTAGGGAAATTTTGGGCATGTTTATTTGGGTGATGATGAACCTTGCAGTATTACTGGTAAAGGGGAAGTTCATCTAAAATTACAGAATGGAAATACATGGGTATTGAAAGATGTGAGGCATGTGTCAAGCCTTAGGAGGAATCTTATTTCTGCATGGCAACTAGGTGAAGTTGGATGCATGGTTACATTCATAGCTGACTCTTGGAAAGTCACCAAGGGTGCCCTTGTTGTGGCAAGAAGCAAGAAGGTAGGAACGTTATATTTATCTACTTGTGTTACTGATTCCTTTTCTATATTATCTACTTCAAATTCAGATGCATACATGTGGCATAATCGGTTGGGCCATATGAGTCAAAAAGGAATGCAGATCTTAAAGGCTAAGGGTAAGTTATCATATTTGAAAGATTTAGATCTTGATTTTTGTGAGCATTGTGTCTTTGGAAAGAAAAAGAGAGTGAGATTTCTCAAAGTTGGGGCAACTAAGAAGGAGCATAAATTGGAGCTTGTACACTCAGATGTGTGGGGACCAGCCCAGGTAGCTTCTCATGGAGGATCCCAGTATTATGTTACTTTAATTGATGATGCTACAAGAAAGGTATGGGTTTATTGTATTAAACATAAATCTGATGTTTTTGAGACTTTTAAAAGATGGAAATCCCTTGTTGAGAATGAATCAAATTCAAAGTTAATGTGCCTTAGATATGACAATGGTGGTGAATATTGTAGCAAGGATTTCAATTATTATTGTTCAGTGAATGGAATACGTAGAGAAAGGATGGTTCCAAGAACACCACAAGAGAATGGTGTTGCAGAAAGAATGAACAGGAAAATCATGGAATGTGCTAGAAGTATGAGGATACATGTTGGATTTCCCTTGCAGTTTTGGGCAGAAGTAGTTGATACAATGGTTTATTTGATTAATTGTGGGCCTTCAAGTTCACTGGATGGAGGAATACCAAAGGAAGCTTGGACCGGAAAAGAGGTAGATCTTTCTTTTCTTAAAGTTTTTGGTTCAGAAGCTTTTGTGCATATTGATAAGGAAAATAGAAAAAAGTTGGATGCAAAATCCAAGAGATGCACTTTCATTGGTTATGGATCTGGTGATTTCGGATTCCATTTTTGGGATATAGAAGATTCTAAAATTGTTAGGATTTGTGACATTCAATAGAATGAAAATACAATGTACAGAGATCAAAATTTGGTACCCAAGGACGAACCAGTTGAGAAGTTTGTGAATGAAAATGAACTCTCTGATTTAAAATCCATACCTACAAGGTTACACAGTAATCGGTATCATTTGAACCCTAACCAACATCGGTCTACTGAACTGGTATCGGTTATAGAAGAACCAAATCTGACATCGGTTAGCAGAACCAATGACGAATTGGTTACAGGTGACCGGCGTCGGTCACTATCAGCTGAAATTGGAAACAAATGTCCAGGAGGTCCAGAATGAGCCTCACTTTTAGTACCCCAAACTCCTGTGAGAAGGTCACAAAGGGTAAGTAAACCTACAAAAATATTTACACCTTCTCTATCTTATTTATTATTGATTGATAATGGTGAACCAGAAATTTTTGAAGAAGCAATGTAGGATGAGACCCACGTACAGTGGGAGCATGGCATGGATGAGGAGATGGACTCCTTGGAACAAAACCAGACTTGGGATTTGGTTAAGTTTCCAGCAGGTAAGAGGACATTGCAGAACAAATGGGTTTACAGGATCAAGGAAGAAGAGGGTGGATAGAAAAGGTACAAGGCAAGGCTTGTAGTAAAGGGATTTACACAGAAAGCAGGTATTGACTTTGGTGAAATATTTTCTCTTGTTGTTAAAATGACTTCCATACATATTATATTGAGTATAGTTGTAGTACATGATTTGCATTTAGAGAAACTATATGTGAAGACGACTTTCCTTCATGGTGATTTGGATGAAGAGATTTATATGTAGCAACCGCTTGGGTATGAAGTCAAGGGTAAGGAGAAATTAGTGTGCAAGTTGAAAAAGAGTCTTTATGGGCTCAAGCAAGCTCCAAGGCAATGGTACATGAGGTTTGATAGTTTCATGCATGAGCATGGTTATTTGAGATGTGAATCTGACCATTGTGTTTATTTCAAGAAGCTTGAAAATGGGAGCTATATTATTTTGTTATTGTATGTGGATGATATGCTTATTGCATAGGATCTAGTATGCAGGACATTGGTGAGCTTAAGGGAAAGCTAGCTCACACATTTGCTATGAAGGATTTAGGAGTTGTAAAAAGAATCATTGGCATGCAAATACACAGAGATAGGAAGAGCAAGAAATTGCATTTGTCTCGGGAGGATTATATCTACAAGGTGTTAGAAAGGTTTAACATGTAAGATTCAAAACCGGTGAGTACACCTATGGCTGTACACTTCAAATTGAGTAAAAATCAATGTCCTTCATCACATGAGGAGGTCAAATACATGACACGAGTACCATATGCTTTAGAAGTTGGGAGTCTCATGTATGTTATGGTTTGTACCAGACTAGACATTACACAGGAAGTGGGAGTTGTGAGTAGATATATGGCCAATCCAGGTAAAGAGCATTAGAAAGGAGTCTAATGGATACTCGATTATTTGAGAGGGACATCTAGCATGCATTTATGCTATGGAGTTTTAGCTATTTCTTTATGTGGCTATGTTGATTCGGATATGGTTGAAGATCTGGATGGTAGGAGGAGCACTACTAGATATATTTTCACAGTAGGTGGGACGGCACTGTTAGCTGGATATCAAGATTGCAGAAGGTTGTCACTTTGTCTACTACAGAAGGCAAAGTATGTTGCAGCTACAGAGGCTAGCAAAGAGATGATATGGATGAGCAAGTTCATGGAAGAGTTGGGAAAGGAGCAAGATGATTACAAATTGTTCAGTGACAGTCAGAGTGTAATTCATTTGGAAAAGAACTCAGTGTTTCATTCTAGAATGAAACACATTCAGTTGAGATATCACTTCATATGACATGTATTGGAGGATGGGCAGTTGAAACTAGAGAAGATTCATATGAGTGAAAACCCTGCGGATATGCTAACGAAGCCATTAGAAAAAGAGAAGTTGGAGCTACACTCCACTTCTGTTGGTCTTCAAGTTTGATACTTGAAGAGGAAGAAACAAAGCTAAGGAAAGGATCCAAGAATGATGTTGTACAGGTATAGTGCAGTAATTTATCTCCAAGTGGGAGATTGTTGAGTTATGGAGCTCAATTACTTCATATTAGCATATATATTATCAACTTGCTGGAAAACACAGTAACCGACCATCAGTTATGGAGGGACCAACATCAGTCACCTATGACTGGCATCGGTCAGGCAAGAAGGAACCGACATCAGTTAGGGATAACCGGCATCGGTTACCTGTGTGTGAGTGTTTTATTTAACTCACGGGAATTAGATCTAATTTTAGTATTAAAGTATATCTATTGATTGTAATTGCATGACTAAGTGCCCTAAGTTTATGTGTGCCTATATAAGCATGAAAGCTAGGGTTAGAAGTAGAAGGAGAGAGAATTGATGATTATTGTGAAAATAATTGTGAGAGAGAGAATTCTTGAGAAGAAGGAGAAGCTTGAGAGAAAGAAAGTATTGTACATCTAAGAAGTGTGGAAGATTGTAAATCTTCAATTGTATATCTTTTGAAAGCTTTGGATAATAGATTAGCTTGTTTCTTGGGGGATGTAACCCATATTGGGTGAACCACGTTAAATCTAGTGTTTATTTATATCTCTTATTTTGTATATTTCTTCTGGTAGAATATATGTTTTTATTGCATATATGCTTAGATCTGATATATTATCTATACAACTGATGTGCTAACCCCAACACGGAGCACCCCATTCCTATAGGTGTTATTCATATCTTATACCACATTGGTCTCCCTCATATACACATAGATACTCTCCTACAATACCAGTTCTAGACCATGGTCACGTGCCCTCTCTTTATTGGCTACCAGATAAGGGGCCCTCACTCTTCACTATCATCGGATAAAATTCTATCCCTCGCACACTTGGGGGGAATCACACTTTCTCCCCCCCCTTTATCACTATTATATGTATCTATTATCTAATCATAGTTTATTTATTACACTTCACATTATGTGCTTCATGTATACCTTTCTGATCACTATGACATCTCTGGCAAACACATTATACCATCATTACCCAATAACACACTCTTCTTCTATGGTTCATACTTGACTTTTGTGGGAAAAATTCATAAATGAACCTCACTTGCCACACCTTGGCTACTCTCTCTATCTGTATCTCTCACATTTTGTGCTTCATGCCTATCATTTTGAGCATTACCAAATCCCTGGTACACATTCTTTATCTCTATTACCCGATGATACACTTTTGTTCTATGGTTCATACTTGATTGTTGAGGGCACAATTCATAAATTAACCTTGCTTGTCACATCTTGGCTACTACCTCTCTATCTCTCACACTTCGTGCTTCATGTCTATCTTTCCAAGAATTGTCACATATACTTTACACTCATTACCCGATGACGCACTCTTGTTCTAAATTTCATGCTTGACTGTTGAGGGAGCATTCCTAAATGAACCTCATCTCACATAGATATGTTGGGGGGTAATACAGCTCCCCTCTCATCAGTACATCTTACATATCATAGCACACCATCACATGAACACGGCATCTACACATCTTGGTTGTCTTTACTCTTGTTAGCTCATACTACTTACATGTTACACTTTGTTTCCTATGTTAGCTGGATACTAGTATGTTATTATATTTTTATATACACACATGCGTGTTCATGTGGTATCTTGAAGTGAATATAGGAATTTTACATATTCTTACATGATTCATGATGCTCTATGCTACTCTTTACCATTCCCATCGAGGCTCCTGGGGCATCTAATTTTTCTACTCTCATACTCCACACATCACATGTCATATTGTTACAATATTTACTATTCGTCACTATCACTTGCTTTTCGTTGATCTATACATTCTTTGACATACTACTTGTCTTTCTAACATGCTAACGGGTGCTTCATGTGTAGCATTTTCCTTGCAGGATACTACACAACCATAGATATATTCCACTTCTTACTTGTTATTCTTTGTTATTGTTTGTTATTATTTGTGGTTTATGCCCTATGTCATGCTTTTTCATTGTTTGTTTATGGTCGCTTCAACCCTGATTGTATTTTGATATTGTAAGTGATTTCCCATTTCTGAAACCCTCTTTTTGTGGCCCCTTTTGTCTTCATAGGTGATTGTTACATTGTATTTTATTACATGTTATCTCTTTTACATTAACACTTGTTTCTAGTCTGAAATTGTTTGTATGTACATTGGTTTCTACCATGCACATCCCCTACCCCCTGCAGGTATCCAATATCATATATACATATCAATTTCATGTCCTCTCATTTGGGCCGCCTCCTCCTGTAATCATCACATACACCCCAAATGAGGGGGGAATCTATTGGGTGAACAAATCTAATAGCTCAAAGCTCTAGAACAGAACATCACAATACAAAAATGGAAAATTCACAAAGCTACGGAGTAGTCTAGAATCATACTTGGATCAAAAATACAGAGCAAACACTAGTTCCCAGTAGAAGACATGAATAGTAGGCACTTGTATCCCACTTGGGCACTTGTGTCCTCAGGGAAAAATCACACAGTTTATCAGTTCAGCATAATTTCTAATAGTTGACATGGATCTATAGTATCAGACACTTGTCTTCAGTTATAGCATTAAGTCATATAGTTACAATACTGTTAATATAAGGTTACAAATCGGTTACAAATCAGGGACATGTCAATCTACAATGGCACTTTTAGAAGTGTCATTAAAGGAGAGAAAAACATACCTCTCTCCCCAACACTCTTCTCTTGGCATGAGATCACCTAAAACACACACACGTGGTGTAATATCACCTTACAAACTCACCCTTGGCATGAGATCTCCCAAAAAAACTCACTCATAGCGTGAGATCACCCAAAAACCTCACCCTCGGCGGCAGGATGCACAAATCCACAGCATCTCCAAAGTAAACAAGACAACTTTATATCCTTTGCTCTCTCATACATTAGGTGCACACTTTCCTTAGCCATTACTTTTACACACTTTTTACTTGTACATATGTTACTTTAATTTTCCATATACGGGACTTTACCACTATTTTACTCTTCTTTTGCAGGTTCGGACTTACACATAACAAGAAGTAACTCGACATCATCACAAGCAAACTTCCTAAGAACCTATGCGCTACTACACGATATGATGTCACTACTTTCGGTCTACCTCCAAGACCTATTTTCCATGCTTACATTACGATCGCCTTTACGCATTCACTTTTCCACTCAGCATGATAATTTTATTGCTTGACACTCAACCATTACGTGATTACAACTTGATGATATCACAACATCTATCGTACTTGGTGATTATTAAGTATTCCTTAATAGCCTATATTGAGTCTCACATGATAAATCTTGCAAAATCTATGAAGTTGTACATTTCTAGGTCCTAAAGCATAGTATATGCTATGGCATTGATTCCTAAAATTTCCTCCCATGGTTAACAACATCCTTATCCAGACGCCACACTTTTGGTTACTATATTTTACACTTTACTAATTCCCTTGCAAAATCTTAGCGACTCTATGTCACGTAATTGATTTATCTTTTGAAGACTCTTGGACGCTAAAATTTGTTAGGACGGTGGAATATTTTGCCCAGGCATGTCCAATATCCATCCAAGGTCAGAATCAGGCTCCTTCTTTATCTTCTTTTTACTCTGAATTTAGAAATTTCACCTCGTTGGTCACCTTTTAGGATAACTTTGGGTCCTCTTTCATCCATTGACGTTATCGAACGCCACGTCAAGGAAATCGTATATATATTATGGTTACTTCTCAAAGTATAACCAAAGCCAAAGCACTCATAAAGCATTATCTATCAAGACTACCTTCACTATGCATTGGGGCACTTATTGTGACATAAGATGCACTACAAGGACTCATAAATCTCAGCGCAACATATCAATGTTACAAGGGACATATCTTTCAAGATCTGCATACACAGCATAGGAGGGAAGTTCATGTATATGATCTACTCATCAACATCCCAACATACTTGATGTATAATGCTCATATCTTATCATGTTATCATTAGGAAAACTTGCATAAGGGCATACCTAGGTCCACCTCAATTTCAACAAACATAACAAAAAGGAAACTACATAGGAGTCTTAGATCTAATGCAGTGCTATCGTTGTACGAATGAACAAATCTTAAACCTGATCCTTCACATGTCATGTCTATCCTCTGATATTAGACTATATTTTTTCTTAGACTTGGGGAAATGTCGACGATTTGTCCCCGAATTGCAGGTATCATATTGTTTTACACATGCATAAATACATGCGATCGAAAATCTACAACAAGCTTGAACAGTCTCAGAAAAGATCAAAACCTATCAATAGACATTTGACAAAATGAAGACACTCCTTATCCTCATTACCAACATTATAACCTCAAGAGGATCCTTCTAGATAAACCTCATGATCAGTCACTATACATCCCACTTTGATGATCATGTGGGGTACTTCTAGTCCTAGGAACATTTAAAGGGTTCCAAACATGTCATCTATTCATTACGTTGCATTGTTTCGAGACAATGAAGCAACAAATACACAATTAACGACCTTTCCAAGTTAAGCAAATATGGAATAATACCATTCCTAATCTAATTTCAATTTAGCATTTTTAAATGAATATTGCTCGTGCATAATACATAATTTGACCCTAGCAAATAAGCATTTAAGATTAAAACCCTAAGTGCAAACAAGGAGATAAAATCACTTAGTTGATTCACAAATAATCATGGACTATGCCAAAGTGACAAACTGATGAATAGATAAGGAAGACTATCTGGATTGAGCCTTATCTGGAAAATTGTAGATCTAGCATGTCTACTAGATAGACCAGCATGCCTAAAAGGGGCCAAACCACCTGGGGCACTAGAGACCTAATTTGGGCGCTAGTGTCCTGCTCAGTTAGTGTATAAAACCCTAGTTTCGTAGGGTCACAGGTATGTCAATGTCACCTTCACTTCTTTGTGTCTAATATGTCACACCTTCCCGTAGGAAGTCCCTGTCACACATAACCTGTAATGAACAAATGACCTGCAAAACCCTCAAAAGTGCATCAAGCACCAAAAATAAAATAATGCAAATGAGGGGTCAGACTATCCTCAGCTGTTCAACAAATTGAACTTACAATTGAGCATTGCACTACATATTAGACCTGATGTAGTTCTATGTGTATGCATGTCAAAATCATGCCCTAGGTGGCTTTTGTGTGTATCGCACTTGATAGATAGCAATAGCTAGATGTAGAAAATGTAGAGTAGATGTGTGCATGAAAGAATGAACTTTCCATCCTATGAAGTGTATGCAGAAAATGGCAATCCCTTGTGTGGATGCTAGATGTACGCTTGAATTCTCTTAGAATGCTCTTTGGATGCAATGTTAGGTGGTGATAGCTGGTGATTAGTGCTCGGTCCTTTATTATGATCACATAACTTTATATTTATATGATTTCCTTTCTTGAATTTCGTAATCAACCCCAAAAAGGACGACTACCAAAAAGATACGATACTCAAATGGATAGAAAGAACCCAAAATATTTGAACAAAATACAAAGATATCAAGTGCACCCAGAGGGGACAGGGGCACTTGGCACTGGTGTCCTAGTTGGGCGCTAGTGTCCAGGATGAGAAATGTTGAAGTATGAAAAGATATATTTGGATATAACTAGTAAGTCAGAAGTGGCAATAGAAAATAAGCAGATATGGCCAAATATATGGGATCAATTAGTAATTTTCTCTCTTATGAATTTTATGAATAGGAGTATGTGATCAAGACTAGATAGATACCCAAAGTGCATGATTCAGTGTCTATATTTTCCCCCACTTTATGTTATTGAGTGAAATGCTTGATAACATAAATTAAATAAGAGATGAGTACCTGATAACCATGTATATTGATGGCGAAATTGTGTCGAGAGACAAGGAAAAGTGTGGAATGATTAAAAAAGTGTAAAGCGTTGAAACTAAAGAGAGGATGCAATTGAAAATGATGATGATGATGACCCTAGGGTGAGAGTGTATGTCTATATTTCATGATTGTTCCTATTGTTGTTGTCGATTATTGTTGATGTGTTGATTGATAATTGATTGATGTAGATTGATGTGACTACCTCTTCCCATAAGGATGGACCTGTGAAAGAGAAGAACGAATCAAGTAGTCAGATATGCGAGTTTATGATCAAAACCAATAAAAATTTATGTAAGAAATATGTGAAAATGTAAAAAAGAAACATGTGCACCTAATCCATGATGATTAAAAAGTGTATAAAGGATCATGTAGATGATTCTAGAAGAACAATTTTTTTGGGTGATCTCACGCCAATTGCATTGTGTGCGAGTTTTTTGGGTGATCTCACACCAATGCAGAAGAAGTGTAGGTATAAATATCTATTGTTATTCTCCAACCTTTGATTGTTTCTTAAAATATAAACACAACTGCATAGATGGTGTGTAAAAAATATGATATGGTTACAATTCCAATGTGATAATAGAAAAGAAGATGTAATGTATACATGTCAAGTTTTGAATGGATTGACTCTGTGCCCTATAAAATTCGTTGTGTGATAGTTTCCAAAAATGTGAATTAAACTAAAAAATGTTGTGTAACTACCCCCTGATCATAGGCACCTAGGAAGAATCAAGAGCACCCAAATGCACTACTATCTAGTGTCTGGGTGTTGGTGTCTGTGTATTGTGTTAAGGACCCAAGTCACGATTTAGGTCATTGTTGAGACTAATGACTATGTTGTAGACTGTGTTCTGAATCTATGTTGAACTGTGTTACTGTAATTTATTAAATGGGTGACTGAATCACCCAAATGATAACCCCCCTTGTTTGGGGTGCATGCGACGTCGTTGAGGAGTATGCGGCCCAAAGGAGGACCGACCGTTGTGCTGAAATTGTGCCCTACAGAGGGAGGGAGTGTACTTGGTAGAAACCAAGGCACACACAAACAAAGTGGCTAGGAGACAAGTGTTAGTGTAAAGCAAGATAAACACACATGTAGAATACAAGATGTAAGCTAAAAAAAAAAGAAGACAATGCGTAAGCTAAGATGCAAGAAGACAAAGTAGACCACGAAAAGTGGGTTTCAAACATGGGACATCACTCATGCGATGTTGCAAAGATGAATCAAGACTGGTCGAAAGCATACAAGTAATCAAAGAACAAGACAATACATGGGGAAAAGCCCACAAATAATGCCATACAATGACAAACAATGAGCAAGCAATGTAATCAAGCAACCATGGAAGCAAATAAACCTGCAAGATAAATGTTGCACATGAAGCACCTGTTAGCATGATATAAAGATAAAAATTATGTCAAATCGAATGTGTAATCCAATAAGTATTGTGCTATGAAAAATGAAACAATAACACACTGTGAATGTGTATGAAAGTGGATGCCCCCAAGAGCCATTGTGGTATTGGTAAGAGGTACTACGTCCAATCATCCATACTATGTGTATCAGTCTGTATAAAATCTATGCATCCACAACTAGAAAGGCAAGTGAACATACATTTGTATATAGAAATATAATAACATATGATATATTCTGTTTAACATATGTAATAAAGTGTACATGTAATAAGTAAATGTAAGTGAGACAAAGTGCAACCAAGATATGTAATGTGTTGTAGAGGAATGAGATGAAATGGAATGCAATGTGAGTGTGATAGGAGTCGCATGCCCCCCAAGTGGATGTGTACACATGAGAATGAGGTTCATTTATACATGCCCCCTCAGCAGTCAAGAATGAACTATAGAACAAGAGTGTGTCATCGAGAAATGGGTTGGATTGTGTGCACTAGAAATATGTGAGTGATAAAGTGTAGAGCGTAGTGAGTGAATAAATGTGTGAGTGTGGTGAGGTCAATTTGAGGTGTAAACCCTCAGAAGTTGAGTACGGACCTTGGAACCAGAGTGTGTCATAGGGTAATGAGTGTAGCGTGTAGAAGTAGATGCCAGAAAGTATGTATCGTGAATTTGTAGAGTCGATGTTGTGTAGATGCGATAGGAATGCATAGAAAGATGTGAAACATGATGTAGTGTAAGTGTGCAGTGTGTGAGGTTCATGTGTATAGGATGCCCTCAACAGTCAAGTGTGAACCAGAGTGCATGAGAGTGTGTCATCAAGTGGTTTGTAATGATGTGTAGGTCATATAAGATATTTAAGCGCGGAGCATCGATTGCATGAGATGATATAGACATTTAATAGCAATGCAAGGGGGGATAAAAGTAATTCCCCCCAAGTATGTAAGTGATGGAGATCTAGTCAATGACACTAAGAAGATCAATGTAAAGAGTTAGTTTCCTTGACAAAATTGATTGGATGATGAAGCATGGTGATTGCTTAGGATCCTCGAAGTGGAGGAAGTTGAAAGAGGTCAGATAGAGTTTACTGTGTCTTAGCATGAGCGAGGAAATGGTTGGTTGTTTGGTAACGTTATGACTTAATAGGAGATGTTGCAATTGATTTAGAGGAGGTTGCTTAATTTGACTTAGTGATGCCGCAGATGACTTGAGATGAGGAGGTGTTAGATTGATTTTGAGAAATGGTTGTTTGGTCGGCACTTGACTTTCCGAAGAAGGAACATTAGAAGTGATGACATGATGCTCATTAGACATAGAAGGAGCAGATTTAGGAGCCCATTTGGATGTAGCATTTATAGATGGGAATGCAATAAAATGTTGTGCATCAAATGAGATAAATCCTTGATGCTCAAGATGTTTGATTCTTCGTTTTAAAGCATAGAAATCATTGTCATTATGTCCATTGATTCGATGATAAGTGCAAAATGGGAGATCATGATATTTGATCAACCGATAAGGAGGATAACAATGAGTAGTTGGAAAATTGATCAATAGGTGACTAAGGAACTCATTAAGAATACCATGTTGCTTAGTATTGCAATCAAATGTGAGAGGCTCCGGTAATGGAAATACTTAAGGCTCACTGATATGAGCACATGTAGAAGACATAAAATGAGGATGAGAAGAAGAACTAACATGAGCTTGAGAAGTATCCTTAAGATGTTGGATTTCATATTTTAGAGATGCAATCATGGATTCCATAGCCTAAAATTTGCCTTGAAATAAAGAATGCAAAGCTTGAATTGACTCCAACATGGGCTGATTAGATGGAGGATCATGAAGACTAGGGTCGTTAGATAGACGATCAAGAATAACACTTACTTGATGCGGTGGTGTATCTCTAGGGAGATACATGGTGTTTAGGGATTCTTTTAAAAATAACTTGGAAATTAGGATGCATTTGAATTAAATCATACAAATAAATTTGAGCAACTTTAGGAGCCATGATAGAAAGGATGATGTTCCAAAAAAAAGATCTAATGACCAATCATGACAGGTTCACTAAATGATTAAGCAAATATAGGAATTTATAGATGCCTAAATCTAAATTGCAATGTAACAATAAATGAATAGACAATGTAAGTACAAATTTGACCCAAGCAAATAAGCAATTAAGATTTAAAACCTGAGTATGCAAATGAAAGGATATAAAATCACTTATGTATTTGATTCACAAATAATCATGAATTGTGCCGAAGTGATGAACTGATGAATATAGAAGGAAGACTGACACACCAAGCCTCAGAAAATTGCAGGAGCATTGGAAATGCCAAGACCAGGGCACCTATGGAGGGTCAGGGGCAACCTGGGCATGCCAGAGACCTGTTATGGGCATGCATGTGATCTGCTTAGAATCTGTGCAAACCCTTATTTCGCAGGGTCACTAAGATGTTCACTTATTTGTCACCTCTTGATCACCTAACATGTCATTACCAAGCTTCTCTATTATGTCATCCTGAAACCTATAATCAGAAAGAATTGCACCTGCAAAACTCCTCAAACCACATAAAATCCTAAAAAGATAAATAATGCAAAATGAAGGGCTCAGATTTTCCTCGACTGCGAACACAAGTGAAATTACAACTGATTGTTACACTACATATCACACCCAATGTATTTATATGTGTTTTTGTGTCACAGAATCACACCCCATGTGGCTCTTGTGCGTGTCGCACTTGATAACGAGTAAGTAGCTAGATGTAGAAAATGTAGATAGATGTGTTCATGAAAGAATGAACTTCCCCTCCTATGAAATGTATGCAGAATTGGAAGTCCCTTGTCCCTTATGTGGAGCTAGATAGATTCTTGAATGGTCTTAGAATTCTCTTGGATGCAACCTTAGGTGGAGATAGCTAATGCTTAGTTTTTTGTCCTTTATTATGAATCCCTTTGCTTTAATTTCGTATTTGATCACAAAAAGGATGACTGCCAAAAATATAAGATGCCTAAATGGATAGAAAGAACCCAAAAGATATGAATACAGTATAAATAGGTTAGGGTGCCTAAAGGGGATGGGGGCACCTAACGTTGGTGTCCTGGCTAGGTGTTGGTGTCTAGGATTAGATATGCCAAAGTATGAAAAGATAGACTGGGCTAGAAAAAGTGTAGAAGCAATAGAAATCAAGAGAAGATGGCCAAAGATAGGGATCAATTAGTACTTTTCATGTTTAGGAATCAAATGAATAGTAGTGTGTGATCAAGACTAGATAAATACCCAAAATGCGTGATTTAGTGTCTACATTTGCTTGGCCATATACTATGCAACTACAAAATTATGTCATTATATGTTGTATCAAACCACCTATGTCATTATCCATATAGATCCCTTGCGGAACTTCTTCTCACATGTTATCCTCCCCATGAATAATATTGGGAAGTGTACGACCCTCCTTATGGAATTCAACCTTTGTATCATCACATGACGGGTGGTAAAGGGCCAAGTCATAACAGACCAACTGGTCTCTGCCCCCATCTCTACTCCCCAACCCATTCATGACACATTTCCTGTTCAGGACATCCTCCTCATTAAGGGCATAAACAATGTTATCTCCATAAAAGACTACTACTATAGCTTCATGGCCAGTCTTGAGGCACAGTCCTCCGATGCCAGTAATGAGGCACTTTCCCCACCTAAAGCCAACCCAATGACCACAACCATTGAGGAGGAGGTTTCCATTGATCTCCATGAGGATACATGGATGTTATACTTCAACGGGGCAAAGTGCCTCCAAGGAGCTGGGGCAATTTGTGTACTCGTCGATCCCTCTGGCCAGGCTTTCCGTCTTTCCTATCACCATGGATTTGAAATTATCAACAACATGGCAGAATATGAGGCTCTTATCTTAGGTATACAAGTTGCTTTAGCTAAGGGTATCTTCTATCTCCATGCCACGGGGGATTCTCAGTTGGTGTGTCGATAGGTTAGTGGCACATATCAATTTCATATTGAAAAACTTAAATCTTATCATGACTTAGTGTAGGAATTAACACCACTCTTCACTTCATTTACAATAGAATCAATCCCACGCGAACAAAATGCCTTGGCTGATTCTTTGGCCATGACTGTCAATCAGTTTCAATCACATTTTGATTCTCAAGATGATGCTCTCATAATATAAATCCATCAACATCCATTCACTTCACCTCCTCCTAACATCTAGGATATCGTTCAAATAAAGCCATAAAACCCTACACATGACCCTTGGCATCTGACATCTGCCAATTTATACAATACAATAATTACCCAAATGATATTTATTCCTATATGTGACTATGAATATGCAAAGAGGCTCTTAAATACATACTCAAGGATGACATCTTATATTATCGCAACTTCAAAGGTACCCTACTCTGATGTGTTAACAAAGATGAGGTTCCCTTTATTTAGAGGAAGCGTGTGGGGGCACTTGCAGTGGACATTGTAGCGGTCACGTTAATGCACGCAAGTGCCTACGTATGGGTTACTACTGGCCTACATAGGAATTTGACACTCATGTTTTCGCCAAAAAGTGTCGACCTTGCTAATATCACAATGATTTTATTCATTCCCCTCTGACTGAGTTGTAATCTATCATTGATCCCTGGTTCTTCAATATACGGGGATTGGATTACATCGAGAAACTACCTCTATCCCAAGATAGCCATATCTTTATCATCACACCACATAACTTCACTAAGTGGGTTGAAGTCATGCTTCTCACCAACATGGCTAGCCTTGCTACATCCAAATTTGTCCTTAATCAAATCATTTTCAATTTTAGAATTCCCCATACCATCATATCTGACAATGCTGGGATTTTCAAATGTAAAGAAATGAAGCAACTCTGTGCTAAGTTCAAAATTAAAGATTGATTCTCAACACCATATCATCTGTAATACATTAGACGAGCAAAATCTAAAAATAAAATTCTTAACAAGATCTTACAAAAGACAATCTGTGAATCACACACAAATTGGCACACAAAGTTATATCCTACATTATGGGCATACTACACAAGTGTCCGTACGGCCACTAGGGAAACCCCAATTTTGCTTACCTATGGAGCCAAGGTGGTCCTTCCACTCGAGGTTGAACTCCCTTCGCCCTGCATTTCCTTTCACAGTATCATTCTAGATGAGTAACTTCGTGAAGTCTGCCTATAAGACCTTGACCTACTAGAAGAACAATGTGATAGATCTTACACTCGAATTCAGAAGTAAAACCAATACCTTTCCAAACAACATAAAAAACTTGTTCATTCCCATAATTTTGACATTGATGACCTTGTCCTTCAAGCTTGATTACATACATGTCAAATAAGATAAATATGCTCATAAAGGTGGGGTCCTTACCTCATTAAAGATACCATAGGTCCTAAAAAACACTCAATTCCTCCAGAATTTTCATACATGTAATAACTTGGGAGTTTTGGGCCCGAAATCTGCCATCTGAAGGCCAACAATTAGAATCTAAGTTGTAATTCACTTTTTTCCTATTTTAGGGCATTAGTAAATTTTAGTCTCTTGAATGCATAATAGGTTATAAAGTTGGAAATTCCTCTGATTTAGGCATGTAATAGATGTGTGGTAATTTTTTTGCCCGTACGAATAAGCATGCAAACTTACTAAGAATAGTAGGTTCTAGTAAACTGCTAAAAATAGTAAATTCAACCACCAATAGTAGATTTAGTCAAAGTTAGTTAGATATTTCTTGGAAACTTGAGTTGGGATTTGTTTTCCTATTTATGAATCATTGTAATTAATGATATAATAACAAAGAAGAAGATTTATTTTCTTTGAGTTTGTGTTAAAGTTGGCTACATTACTAGGGGTGAATCGTATGTGTAGTAGCGTGGTGTTGGATTATTCTTGTTGATGTGAGTTGTTTATTGTTAACTATTAGGAAGAACCTATAAAAGAATAGAAAAAGAGTAGTAAAAGTCTTGTATGTAAAGATCATAGTAACATATGTAAAAGTAGTAGAAAGTAGTATCTAAAGAAAGACTGCACCTGATGTATGAGAGAGCATAGGATAGAAAATTATCCTATATGTCTTATAGAAGTTGTTGGATGGGGTTGGAAATGATCAATTCTCAACCAAGAAAGTATAGAGCCACAAATTTGAGCATCCTATCGCTAAGGATGAGTTTTTTGGGCGATCTCACGCTAAGAGAAGAGTGTTGGGGAGAAAGGTCTATTTTTATCTCCTTCCATGATGTTTCTCAAATGATAAGTGCCAGTATAGATTGGTATGTCCCATTTTGTAACCAAATTGTAGTCAAATTGTAACCGAATCGTAGCTGATTAAATGAATTTTGTAACTAGTGGCAAGTGCATGATACTGTAGATCTGTATTGTAACATGTTGGAAACTATGTCGAATTGAGAAACTGTATATTTTTTCCCCCAGGACACAAGTGCCTAGGTGGGACACAAGTGCCCACCATTCCTGTCTATTACTGGGCGCTAGTGTCTGTTCTATGTTTTTGATCCAAGTTTGATTCTGGACCACTATTTAACTGCATGCTTTTGCCAATTCTATATTGTGTTGTTCTGTTCTGGAGCTCTGTGCTATTGGAAGGGTGATTTGTTCACCCAATAGTTGTCCCCCTCATTTAGGGTTCATGAGACGAATGTAGAAGGAGCCAACCCAAATGAGAGGACCTAAAACTGGTATGCATATTGAATATTGGATACCTACAGGGGGTAGGGGATGTGGATGTTAAAAATCAAGGCACATGAAAATAAGATAGACTAGCAAACAAGTGTTAGTGTAAAAGAGCTAGGATGCAATAGAATACAATGTAGCAAGAAACTATAAAGACAAGAGGTACCACAAACAATGGGTTACATACATGGGACATGCTCAAAATGTCACAAGACAATCAAGGTCAAAACAATTGTAAGTAAACAATGATCAAGCAAGACATAGGGCATAACCCGCAAATAGTGGAAAACAATAGCAAACAAGAAGTAACAGATAACCACAGTTATATAGTATCCTGCAAGAAAAATGCTACACATAAAGCACCCATTAGCCTATTAGAAAGATAAATAATATGTCAAAGTATGTATAGATCATTTGAAAGTAAGCGATAATAATGAAAAGTAGTAAATATTGTAACTATAGGACATGTAATGTGGAGTATGAGAGTAGCAAAGCTAGATGCCCAAATGAGCCTCGGTGGGACTAGTAAAGAATAGTGTTGAGTATCATGCATCATGCAAGAATTTGTAAAGGCCATACATTCACCTCAACATACCGTGTGAATGTGCATGTGTGTATAGAAAAAGATAATGACATACTACTTATCCAACTAGTACAGGAAATAAAGTGCAACATGTAAGTATTATAAATTAGTAAGAGTAAATACAACCAATATGTGCAAATGTTGTGTGAATGTGATGGTGTGATGAGACACGTAAGATATGCAGATAAGGGGAGCCACGTTACTGTACGACAGAAAAGTGACATGCGAGGATGATAATCGGCAAGTGACCTTCCCCGTACCCGACCTCCCGAGGTCGTGCCGAGACAACCGGTGGTTTGAAATGCGGGTGACTTAGATGAAGCCACAGCTGGGATTATGGCCAATTTTCTATGATAGAAAAGCTACAGGTGAGGATGAGAATCAACAAGTAACTTTCCTATAGCTAACTATAGGAGGATTAGTGACTAAGATCTGGTAGTGTGATCTCCTGGTAGCTGAAATGAAAAAGGGGAGATTTAGAGGCTATGAACGGGTAGCGTAAATTCCCTATGGTTTATCCTCCTAACTAGGATCTAAGTGTTAATCTAGTTTGAAGTCTCTGAATTAACTTAAACTAAAAATAACAATTTATACTACTGCTGAAAGGGAAACTAATCTAAACAAAATACACGATTGAAACATTATAATTACAAACAACTATTTAGAAATACTTTTATACTAAAACTAAACAAGCGAGATAACCCAGTGTGGTTATTCACCTGTGCAAATGTGTGAATCTAGATGAAAGACAACTAATTAACTTAATTGAAAACCTTCAATCTTACCTCAGAAGTGAGGAACAAATCATAGCTTCTCAGAAACTATCATTCCCCACAGCTTCCCTGGCAATATTGAAAGCGAGCTTTAACTGAAATAAAATGATTCACTACTCTATTTGATATGTTTGCAATTATAACTTTGACGATTTAAACCTGGAGTTTACAGAGTAGAGGTAAATCTAGTCATGTTGTAGCTTGTCCCCTCAGTGTGATCTCTTCATTCTTGCGTGTTCACGTGAATCCAAAAAGAGTAGGAGTATAAGAATCAGTAAGAGAAGGCACTGGGATAATGGTAGCTTTGAAGGTAAATTGAATGAAGCACAAGTAGGAGAGGGATGACGCAAGTGAATTGAGATTGGCCTATGCGATTCCTAGTAGGGTCGTTGTAGAAATGATGAAACAAAAATTATAAATAACAGGTACTCAAACAATGGGCAATAACAGCTTCGAAGAAACACAACGAAGTACAAGTAGGAGAGGGATGGCACAAGTGAACTGAGCTTGGCCTATGTGATTCCTAGCAGGATCGTTGTAGGTATACATTGAGGAGTATCTAAATGTTCAAGGTTCTAATACATGCTAGTGGGATTTATTCTATGCAGCAGGTAATGATGAAGCGATTCATAAACAAACCTGGAAGAGATAAGAAAAGAAATCTTCTGATAAAAGGCTTCTCTCTAGATCCTAAGCTTCTATCTCTCTATCTCTATCTCCCTCTATATATCTCCCCTTTACTTAAATGTAAGCATTCTTATTTATAGCATTTGCAATCATCAGAAGACAAGTTCGAATTGAACTCCTCTATCATTTAAAATGGAGAACTACTATTACAAAGTGGCTGGAAACTCTAAAAAAAGAAGAAACGGTGGAGAGTTATAAGCGCAACTTGATTTTTCACGTTGTTGAGTATGCCGGAAGGTTTTAGAAAGTATGGGCAGGACCATCACCTTGTGTAGGGTGGTAGTTATAGGACCGCCACCATGTCCTGGGCGGCGGTGGTCCTGTAACTAACTAAAGACCAAAATGCAAGGAAAAAGAGGAAAGTGGTTAGAATAAAACATGCAAAGGCTGATAAGGCATTTTAGGATGCAAATTTATACTTGGTGAGTTTTCTGGATTCTGAACACCTTGTAAAGAGATCTGAATCATCATTGGGGTTTTCCGTAACTTTTTTTCGATAGTATAGTACATACAATTTTGGGTACATACATATTGCCCCCTCGGAGAAGCGTTTTAGCCATGAAGAGGCATAAAATGGTGGGTCTGAGTATGGCGGTCCCGAAATGGGGAGTTAGAAGCTATACCTGACATGCATGTGTGTCGCAATGTCACCATCCAAATTCCTGCTACCTACAAAATGAAAAGTGGACTCAAGTGTAGATAGATAAAAGAAATTGAAAAATAAATACTAAATTAAAATGAAATGAGGACTCACCATTTGCATGGGGGATAAGAACTTACCTCCGTTGGCACTCCAACTGTGCGTAAGAACACTCAAAACAAGATTAGAATACTATATATATAAAATGAACTCATTTTACTATTCATTTACACATATTGATTTGGTGATTTTTGATCTCTGGGACCCACAGTAACTGTTTTGAATAGAGTGTAGTCAAAACGTTCATTACGAGATCGTGATCATGCCTCAGAGAGAAGGAGATCGACTTGCGAAGTCTCAGGTTAGTTTTTCTCAATTTATCATTTTTAAACCTAAAATATAGAAATGTTGAAATCTGTCTTGGGGGGGTTATTTTCGAAAATCTTAGTTTTAAACGAGTCTCTAGGGGAGGCGCCCATAGGGATTGAGAGGTTATTTGGTATTTTTGTAGTGATTTTTTCATATGTTTATATGAGTTTTGATTTGTACGATTTTTTTGTTTTTCGGGCTCATTGAGCGTTTTGACCATGCCTAGTGCATGATGACATTGTATGTAAAACATGATGCTTATATATATATATATATATATATATATATATATATATCTTTTTAGATCTCAGATCTTCTTTGTATCTAGAAATTTTGTGGTTTGTTTCTCATGTGTACACTAGATTTTTAGAATCTTTGTTTTTATATGCTTTTCAGAATGTATGCAATGGATGAAAAGTGATAACAAATTTTGAACATAATGTTTCTCTTTTTGTTTGTTTTTATAATGCTAATATGTGATGATACAAACATACTGTAGTACTGAACTTTTGGCTTCTTTGGGTAATATTCATTGCTTCTTCTTGTTTTGGAAAAACGTGATGAATATGTAGTGATAATGAGATGAACTTTCCCCATTCCTAACTCCACGCAACTAGTAAGATGCGAGGGCTCAACACCAAGAGCTGGGAAGGGCAAAAATTATATGAGTTTGACTGAATGGAAAAGATGAGAGAAAGAAAAAGTATTGATAGAAACCAAATTTAGAACCTATGCACTTACCTTACTCAAACCTGCTACATAGCTCAGAATGGAACTTACTTTTCAGTTTATCTAGACTTAGATCCATAAATGGCAACTTGGTTGACAAAATATGGTTTTGAGGATTTGATCTCTTTGGAACTTGGATGCTTAATTTCACTTTTCACAATACACTTTGTTTTGAATTTTAAAACACTAAGATTTATTAATTTGCATGAATGGACCCCCTATGCCTTGCCCCATGCTACTAGTAAGAAGTATGGGCTTATCACCGAAGGCAGGACATAGGCGAGTAAGGGCACTTCTTTCCTTTCCCAACCTCGCACCACTAGTAAGAGATGCAGGCTCATCACCGAAGATTGGTAGGGAAAAGAAGTGTGTAAAATAAAATATTTTGTTTGTTTAGTATTTTTGATTCAATTTACTTTGACATTTGTGATCTGTAATTTTGGAGTATCCTTGTTTCAAAGAGACATAAGAGGGATAGATGTGACACCAAGAAGCTTCTAGAACAGACTGTAGGTAAGAACAACTTAACCTAGTAGAAGAAAATGAGTATGACCAAGTATGCAAGCCTTGGTATGGTTTTTGTCAAGATTTTGTCTGTCGAATTGATGAGATGATTTTGAAATCATTTGATGATATTATGAAAATTGAAGAGATATGATTTGAATGCTTTTGCCAATATTTTCAGAAGCTTGTAATAAATTGCTTAAGAATAAGTTCCTTGACCACAACATTTACGAAATGAGGTGAACAAAATGAACTAACTGAATGACTAATGCAATGCAACTGCAACCATGTACATATGAAAATGTAGGTGGAAGTATATGTCATGATGTCTAAGGTGAAGAAAGTTGATGAATATCAGAATTCTTCACCCCTAGAAGTACACAACGGAGAACCATTATCCTTCAATATTTTTGTTCTCTTGATGAGGGCCTTTCCATTCTCAGTTTGAACTTACAACCCTTGCCTAGAAGTGTATATGTCCAATTATTAAAATCATTTTTCTGAAAGAGACATTTGTATGCCTATTTGTCATGTTTTTGAGATACAGTATGTGGGTGAGCATGACTATGCTGCCTGACATTTTATCCCATATAGAGCATTGTGTTTGTTTGTAACTCTTGTTGAATGATGAGGTTTCCCCATGGATATGGAAAACTTAGTTTCAGACGCGCATGGGTTGAAACTAGGGTTTAGAATAGAGAAATGCCTAGAGATGGTTTTGATGGGTATCGCTTTTATTTCAAATTGCCCTTCTTCGTTTGTTAATTCTATCATGTTCACACCTAGACCTAGGTCATTGGAGGGAAGAGATGCTATACTGAGAAGACTACCCATTCCATGTGGTTCAAATGGGAGGAAGATCGGCTCGTCATTCTCCAAGAGTTTCATAATTCCTGCTAGTGGTTTTAGTGGACATTATTTCCATAGATATTCATTTACCTTTATCTATCTTTGCCACCTCAAATGTTTTTGGGTCAACAGATTCAACCTCTGGACTATCTTGGGTGACCAGGATTAACTCTTTTGTTGGAGGTGGTTTGTTCAATTGATTTTTGGGAAGCTCATACTCCGTATGGACTCCTTTCTTTTTGTTGAGGTTTTCTAAGTGTATATCGAAGGGTTTAGGATCCCCTTGAGTGATGAAGACCTTTCCTAGGTGTAAAAATCTTACTTTCTTGGAATAACGTGGAAGGGATTGCCTTCATGCGATGTATCCATGTGCGACCAAGAATCATATTATAGTTGGTTTCCTGATCTATAATATAAAATTTGGTGAGGATTGTCTTGGGTCCTAAAGTGACTGGTAGTACTATAGTCCCAATTGAAGTTGCCTTGAGGCTATCATAACCCCTTAGCGCGTTTCATGTCGAGGAATGGTTCGTTTACCCATATCCTAGTTTTTATAGAAAAGTGAAGGGGACTATGTTAATTTCTACCCCATCATTAATCATTGCACCCTTAACGTAATTGTTATAAATCCAAACCTGTGCAAATGTACAAGGGTGGATCACCCCTACGTGAAATTTTGGCGTCTGTTGGCATCTCGCTTATGTCAAATATAAACTTGGTATCCCTATCTGACTACCCCAAAGGGTAGATGTCAAAGTCTACATGGTTTATTTGAACACTAGGAGGTGGTGTAACGTGGATTAGATGACCAAGACCTAGTGCATTGAGCAACGCAAACTGATGCATAGGTGAATTTTTTAGCAAATCTAGGAATGAAATATGAGAAAAGGTCTTGTTCAAATCTGATATCAAATCATAGGATCTTACTAGTTTAGCGATTGCAGGAAATTCATCTCATGCGAAGAAAATATCGGGTAGGGGTTGTGAAACATACTCCTTTGTCTGAGTTGTTGCATTAATTTCACGCTTAACCTCTAGCTCAATTAATCCTAAGATTTTTACATTACCATTTGAACCTAGGTTAGGAGCAACCTGAGAGTTATCAGGAGTTGAGGCATCTTGATCATTGTTTCCTATTATGATACCTTTGTTTTTCCCATTTGGATCTAACCTATTATTGTTAGAATGATTCGGGAGAGGATCGTTGAAAATATTGAGAGGTGCATTTTGAGGGGAAACTGATCCCATATAGGTGTTTGGCGTGGGTAGTGTAGGACTTGCCAAAAACATGTCTATAAAGAGTTGTTTTTTATCATCTGGTAAACGTTGTAAGAATTTTTTGTAGTCGTGGCAGGTCCTAGTATCATGACCTCAGATTTTGTGAAAGCCACAGTATAAATTGGGATTATAGTCCCGTGGTCGTTGGTTTGAACCTTGTTGTGGCCCAAAATTCCGATTGGGCTGTTGGTTGTTATAGTTGTAATTTTGAGGTTGTGGCCTTTGACTTTGGTTTTGATATCTATTTGGGCCTCGAGTAAGGCCTTGTGACTGGATTTGTTGTTGTTGTTATGGTTGTGGAGGATGATTAAAATCCATCGTATTGATCGCTGGAATGAAGTTATTATTGCGTTGATTGTTAGCATGTGTCAGGGTGTTCACAACATTTGCACTTTTGGCTTGATTAGTGACTCCATCTGTTGTAACCCCACGGTTTTTGTTAAGGATCTTGGGTCCTTGATTGGTATTTCCCATGTTGGGATAAGTCACAGTGTTTTGATTGGGAGTGATTAATCTCCCGTTCGTTCTATAAGTCTTACAACCGCTGTCTATTGCCGCTTGATATATTCAGAGAGCACTCTCAAGTACTTCATCATAAGTTCTTAATGGGAACTTCTGGACTTCTTCCTTTATTTCTCTGTTGAGAGAATGAAGGAATAAGTCGTAGAGTTCCATCTGATCCACGTTTGAAGCACTTGCTGAAGAGTAGAGGACTGTACGCCATCTTTGAATGAAATGGGAAGCAGATTCATTGTGCTCTTGTTTAATGTGTAAGAATTCCCTAATCCTAGTTCTTAACAATTTGTTCATGTCAAAATCTTTGATGAATTCTGACACAAGTTGTTTGAACGAGTGTATCGAAGCTTCAAGTATTCTGTAATACCAATCAAGGGCAATACCTTCTAAGGTTTTAGGGAATATTTTAGCAACAACTGCATCCCAAGGGAGCAGTTCTCGAATGGTCGTGGCATAGGCCTTGATATGTGCGTTTGGATCTCCCTCCCCCTTGAATTTAGGAAAATTGAGAAGAGGTCTTGGAAGCATGACACTTCGTATGGTGAAATCTAAAGGCTCTTTTAAATATTCTGAGTAAGTCCCTACCACATAGGTTTCAACCATCGATGGTGCCTGCTAAGGGAGTAGAGGTGGAACGATTTTTTGAGATGGCATAGCATATGTATTTTCATGGGCGTAAGGAAACCCCTATTGTTGAGAAAACATCCCGAGAGAAGAGAACATGTATCCCTATGGAGATTTTGAATAAATTTTTAAGTAGGGAGGAGCATTGCTCTGATATGGATTGTTTGGTACTAAACCGAGGAGGTATCATATTTTCAACTGGAGCAACATTTGAAAACGCGGTTCTAGTTGTTGTTTACTGTGAATAACTATACGAATGTTGAGGAGGCATGCCTAATGTGCCTATTCCTGTAAGGAGGTCAACCTGGTTAGGATGATGCAGAGGGTTAGGAGTTCCTGCTTGCCCCGAGTGTGAAGCTTGATTTAATTGAGCAAGTTCTAACCCTATAAACCTTTCAACTAGAGCCGGGATGACTTTGATTGGTGACGATAAAGTGTTATGTCGTGGTGGCTATTGTGGCACCCCTTGAGGTTGTCGAAGGGTATGGTACCCTGCTATGAATTGATCATTACTTTTCCAAACCTCACCAAGAGTATTTTCCATAGGTGGAGGAATGGGGGTGTTTTCTTGAAGTAGGGTGTCAGGTTGTGTTTGCAAACTTCCTATAGGTGGGTACATGTTTTGGAAGCGTTGTTCACTTCTAGCATAGTGTGCTAAGTACTCCTCATCCAAAAATGGGAGTGGATCTGACTGCCTACTGATTTGTGGTCTAGATAAAACTTGAGGAGATGAAATGGATTCTCCAGTAAATGTCATATTGTTAGAGCTGAGGGATTTGGTTGTTGTGTTTGTGTGAGTTGGTCTAGCTCCTCAATTCAAAACGAAAAACTAGAGCTAGTTCTTTGAGGAGGAGTTTGTGATGGCAAGTAATTGCTTGAGTAGTTGTCAACCCATGCAGAAAGCTATGGTGACTGTTGTCTACTCGTTTAAACATAATGTGCTTCGAGACCTAAGAGAGGTCTTCCATATGCATCGTATCTTGACATATTCAGGGGGTATATAAATACCCATAGAATAATGGGAAAGAGCGAAGACAGATGAAAGAAATGGAAATTAAAAAAAGAGCAGTTGTTCCTTTCACGTCAGGTTCACCAATTTTGTACGACAGAAAAGTGACATTCGAGGATGATAATCGACAAGTGACCTTCCCCGTACCGGACCTCTTGAGCTCATGCCAAGACAACCGATGGTTTGAAATGTGGGTGACATAGATGAAGCCACAGCCGGGATTATGGCCAGTTTTCTATGATAGAAAAGCTACATGCAAGGATGAGAATCGACAAGTAACTTTCCTATGGCTAACTATAGGAGGATCAGTGACTAAGATTTGGTAGTGTGATCTCCTGGTAGCTGAAATGACAAAGGGGAGATTTAGAGGCTATGAATGGGTAGCGTAAATTCCCTATGGTTTATCCTCCTAACTAGGATCTAAGTGTTAATCTAGTTTTGAAGTCTCTGAATTAACTTAAACTGAAAATAACAATTTATACTACTACTGAAAGGGAAACTAATCTAAACAAAATACATGATTGAAACATTATAATTACAAACAACTATTTAAAATACTTTTATACTAAAACTAAACAAGCGAGATAACCCGTTGTGGTTATTCACCTGTGCAAATGTGTGAATCTAGATGAAAGACAACTAATTAACTTAATTGAAAACCTTCAATATTACCTCAGAAGTGAGGAACAAATCATAGCTTCTCAGAAACTATCATTCCCCACAGCTTCCCTTGACAATATTGAAAGTGAGCTTTAACTAAAATAAAATGATTCACTACTCTATTTGATATGCTTGTAATTATAACTTTGACGATTTAAACCTGGAATTTACAAAGCAGAGGCAAATCCAGTTGTGTTGTAGCTTGTCCCCTTAGTGTGATCTCTTCGTTCTTGCGTGTTCACATGAATCCGAAAAGAATAGGAGTATAACAACGTCAGTAAAAGAAGGCACTAGGACAATGGCAGATTTGAAGGTAAATTGAATGAAGCACAAGTAGGAGAGGGATGGCGCAAGTGAACTGAGCTTGGCCTATGTGATTCCTAGTAGGGTCGTTGCATAAATGATGAAACAAAATGATAAATAGTAGGTACTCAAACAATGCAATAGCAGCTTAGAAATGTAACTTCGAAGTAGGAGAGGGACACAAGTGAACTGAGCTTGGTCTATGTGATTCCTAGCAGGATCGTTGTAGGTATACATCGAGGCGTATCTAAATGTTCAAGGTTCTAATACATGCTAGTGGGATTTATTCTATGCAACAGGTAATGATGAAGCGATTCATAAACAAACCTGGAAGAGATAAGAAAAGAAATCTTTTGATCAAAGGCTTCTCTCTAGATCCTAAGCTTCTATCTCTCTATCTCTATCTCTCTATATATATCTCCCCTTTACTTAAATGTAAGCATGCTTATTTATAACATTTGCAATCATCAGAAGACAAGTTCGAATTGAACTCCTCTATCATTTAAAATGGAGAACTAATATTACAAAGTGGCTGGAAACTCTAAAGAAAAAAGAAGTGGTGGAGAGTTGCAAGTGTAACTTGATTTTTCACGTTGTTGATTGCGTGAAGGTTCTAGAAAGTTTTGCCGAATAGGGTGGCAGGTTACAGGACCGCCACCCCTGTCATGGGTGGCGGTCACGGGACCCTACCCAGGGGTGGCGGTCCTGTAACTAAAGACCCAAATGTAAGGAAAAAGAGGAAAATGGTTAGAATAAAGTATGCAAAGGTTAGATAAGGCATTTTGGGATGCAAATGTATACTTGGCGAGCTTTCTGGATTCTGAACACCTTGTGAAGAGATATAAATCATCATTGGGGTTTTCCATAACCTTTTTTCGACAGTATAATACATATAATTTTGTGTATGTACAGTTACCCTCTAGCAAATGTGTGTGATGAGAGTTTCATTTAGGAATTGTTCCCTCAACAGTCAAGTATGAACCGTCGAATAAGAGTGTGTCATCGGGTAGGAAAGGTAAAGTATGTATACCAAAGATGTGGTAATGTTCGGAAAGGTAGACATGAAGCACATAACACGAGAGATAAAGAAAGAAAGTTACCATGATGTGACTAGTAAAGGGGAAGTCGAGTGCCCTCGATCATGTACAGGGTGTGGAGTCAAGTAAACTCATCAAGGAGGTTGTTAGTGTCAGGGTCATAACCGATCGGATTTGAGTTGGAGACATAATATGTAATAGTGTGAGGTTAATTATAGAAAGATCATGTGCGGCATAAATTATACATGCCCATAGCATATTCATCATCAGTAGAAGGGGGTTGTGGACAATCATGTGTGTACCAGCTAGTTAAGTTTTGGGCATAGCCAAGGAAGGAATCATTGTAAATAAAGATGTGGCCAAAAGGCATAAGAACAATAATAGTAGTGTGGTTGGGGTCGAGGGTACCACCAATATAGTCAAGCCAAGATTGTCTAAGGGTGAGAGGAGAGGAACAATGTGTATGTGCAAATAAGACTGATAAATGTAAGACATGAAGGCCATAAGCAATAATAATGAATACATATTCATGATACATGTGGGAGAATGAGGTGGGGAGGAGACCAACAAGTGTGAATCCTAATTATGTTAAACCTTCATGTGCACAAAAAGTGTTAGGGAAAGTGGGATTGAATGGAATATGAGGCCAATAAGAGTCATGTACGAGTAGGGCATATGTGAACAGATCAAGTTGCAGACCGGAGGTGACCTAGGAAGATGGAGGAGGTGGAATGAGGTCCATTATATGTACAGCTGTCTAGAAAGGAATCATGGTTGTAGTAGAGAGAGGAGGTTGCTTGAATTGACACTCACCTGGACCAATAACAATGAAGGTGTCTTAGAAATAGGATTTGTCTACCTCAAGAGGAGTAAATTCGAGGTTGCGTAACTTTTCATTTGTAAGTTTTATGACATCGGCCTCATCATTGGAATTGTCGGTGATGACATTATCATGTTGTGTAGCATTATCAAGGATATTTTGAGGAGGGTGGTGGATGTAGGGCTAGGAGAAGCAGTAAATGGTGACATAGTAGTAGTGATGGAGGGAGATATGGTAAGAGGAATAAGATTATTGGCATGTGTAGGGATGGAAGGGGTGAATGTGGAGGTAGAAGAAGTAATGAAAGCACTGGATTGACTGAAATCATATGTATCAAGAGTATTGTAGGGAATTAGATTAAGTGGGGGTATAGGCATGACATTGATTGGGTCTATGCGGAAAAACTTGAATGGTTCGGGGTCATTGGAAATAGTATGCTCTTATCCATCATGTAAGAATTTAACACACTGATGAACCGATAAAGGAATAGTATGCATGGTGTGGATCCATGGTCTACTATGTAAATAATTGAACATAAATGATGTATCAAAGATATAGAACAATGTGGGAAGGATGTTGGGCCCAACTTGTAAAGGTAAGGCGATGGTGTCGATGCATGTTCAAGTAGTATAATCATAGCCATGAACAAGGGTAGAGGTTTTGATGATCTGACTATCAAATATTTGCAGTTGTGTGAGTAATGAGAGGGAGCACAGATTTAGAGCACAGTCGTTGTCAATTAGTAAGTGCTTGATATGATGGTGGCTAGTGGTAGCTGTAATAAGCAAAGGTGATGAATGATCACAAAATTAAGTAGGAGAGATATCCTCATTACTGATTGACATGACATGTGGTAGATTTTTGAGGGATTGAATAAGATGGGTGAAGGCAACACGGGGATTGTCACTTGCAATTTGAATGAAATGTAAGGCAACCTTTAATGTATGACGATAATTTGGTGAATTACATAAAATATCATAAAGAGATATTTTGGTTGGGGTATTCTTTAGTTGCCCAATGATATCATAACCTTTGGAGGTGTCAATAGGAACTATAGAGGTGAGAGGTGGCAGAATATAGATGGGTGGAGCCATGCGTTGCTTATTGCATCGAGTGGTGACCACATTGATAGCTGGGTCAGGCATTGGGGGGTTAAAGTAAGGGGGGTGTTGGGTACGAACCTACATAAAATCAGTAGCAATGGTAACCTAAAATCAAGAAAACATGATAATGTCAACACTGACGATTCTGA
Organism: Taxus chinensis; assembly: GCA_019776745.2. Classification (NCBI taxonomy): domain Eukaryota; kingdom Viridiplantae; phylum Streptophyta; class Pinopsida; order Cupressales; family Taxaceae; genus Taxus; species Taxus chinensis. The sequence goes on from CM034155.1 coordinate 214,700,667, forward strand.
TGATGAGGTCGATGCCATAGAACTTACTGATGAAACATTGTGCAACCTCTACTTTAATCCTTTTGAGGTAGATGAATATTATTTGTAATACACCTTCATTGTTACTAGTTCGAGTGAGTATCAGTTCAAGAAACCTCCTCCCTCTACTATGACCATGATTCCTTTTCAAGAAACTTGACATACACTAGACCTCATCCCACCTCCTCCATCTCCCTGGGTCACCTCCGGTTCGCAGCTCGATCCATTCACATGCACCTTACTCATACATGAATCTTATTGGCCTCATATTCCATTTGACCCCACTTTCCCTGACACTGTTTCCACACATGAAGTCTTAGCACAATTAGGATTCACACTTGTTGATCTCCTCCCCCCCTCATTCTCCCTACCTAAATCATAGACACGTATTCATTATTGTTGCCTATGGCTTCCGTGTCTTCCATTTATCTGCCTTCCTTGCACGTACACATTGTTCCTCTTTGTTCACCCTTGAAAAAATCTTTTCTCAAATATATTAGTTAACTCAATTGATCAAACCCTACTTCTAAACATGCATCATAACCTCTCCCCTTCTTCTAAATTTATGTACCAATCTTCTTACCCGTCCTATGCACCCACCATGGTTTCTTGCATGACTGTCATTATTGTTGATTTTATGCAGGTCCGTACTCAACACCCTCACTGATTTAACCCTCATCGAGCATTTCTGATGTTGTTTCCATCATGTTCTAACAAATTCATAGTCACGATCACTCTCGAGTTGCATAAAATGAGCTAAGCCATCATCCCTCTCTCATTTGCTTAGGGCTTTATAATGTTATATGTTTAGTGTTTACACATTGTTGTATGCGATCACTTTAATATCATTTGTTACAGTAAGCTACTATGAAATAAAGGTTTAATTAATTATCCAACATTAATCAAAACAGTAATCTATCCCTAGGCATATTTCTCGACCTCGAACTCTTTTATCACTAGGTCCCTATATGGGACTATAAAGTACATGACCAGGTCATACTATGGTCTGGGCCAACCTGTATGGTCTTGTCCCTTACCTAATAACAATCCTTCCATTACTTTGAAAATATTATGTGTATCATTTTATCTTCACTCGATCGACCTTAATGTGATATCTAAACTCCATAAGCCTATATAAGCAAGTAAAATGGACTTTATAACTCACCTAACATTCTTAAGCACTCCTATAGTAAGATATAAACACTAAAGAAGTCATGGATATCCTAAATCTTATTAAAACAATTGCATGTCCTTTATAGCAACCACCACACAAGTTTTAAGCACTCAAACTGGGTTCGAGAGTCTAACATATTCTATTTCTAAGCATACAATGGTACTAGAGCCACACCTTGGCAAAAACATGTCACTCCAAGCATTGCCAACGGTATTAAGGAAAAAATGGGATCTATTTTACCATCTCAACCACATCAAACCATACTATTGGCACACTAGATACAATTCAATTCTATTTCTAGCTATGCACATTATCCTTTGTGTCAAAAGATCTGAGGGAAAATAGGGGGTTGGCCTAGATTACATATACTACTTACACCAACACTAGGAGAACTACATGAGGCTTTCTCCCACTCGAGGAGATGTAGTGCAACACCTATATCGGTTCAACATGGGTTGACCGCTAGGATCTATCTCTTCTCGCCCACACATGGATTTATCCTTTTACTATTTAATCATTTGATGAAGTTAGCTACAAGTATCTAGTGTTTTCTATTTATTGTAGGTCATTAGGTGTGGTGCTAAAGGTGTGTGATCCCTAGAGATAGATAATGACAACAATTTCTAAACCAACAATAAGGAAACAAATTTATAGCTCCACTATTTACAAGTTTTAAACTCTATGAAGTAGGACCAAACTATACTACACCCTAGCTAGATATGTAAAAATTTGTATAGTAGCATTTTTTAGGAAAAGTCTTAAAAACGAAGCATTTCTAGGTTTAGACAAGTAATTCTAGAAAATTTACACACCCAAAACACTTAGAAGCATTTCTAGGTTTAGACAAGTAATTCTAGAAAATTTACACACCCAAAACACTTATGTACCTCTCTACATAACTAAGTCTTTACCCCTTCTTATATTTTACGTAATCATTTCATTGTTTACTATATTAATAGATATATTATGGATTGTATGGTTAACACAGACTAATTTATTCAAAATATTTAACTTATAACATATCTTACATTAGACTCCTGTAATATTTTTAGGGTATAAATATTACGAATGTGATGACACACATGAGCCCTATTTTATTATGGTTCATGATAATTATGCATATGTGGATAATTTGATTATGTTTTTTCTTATAATGGATACAATGTTTCTAATGAATCTCTAGAAATCTCCTCCCACAAATAATACAATAAGTGTATAGTCTAATGTTTCTATCTTGACTACTGAGTGGTCTCGAGGGTAAGGTTCTCATGATGAATTTATTCTTAATATCTGACCATCATTAAAGAGGAGGAACACGAGTTCAAAACATTATTAAAGAAAAATCCTCGAAATATTGATCCATTTCTCTATATAGCTAGGGATGGAAAAAAGCACTTGCCTATCTTTAATATTTCTAAATCCATTATTGCTTCTTCTATTGATACATATACTATTTCCATGCCTATTGTGCCTATATCTATAGGCGTCCCACGCTACCCTTCGGAATGCTACCATGCTTATCCCTATGCATACTACAATTCCTAAATCCCTTGTGCATACCCATGGGGCTTCCCACACGTATTCTAGCACACACGCCCTTGAGCATATTGTTCATATCTTGCAAACCCAAGTGTTGTAATTACAACAAGGAGCATTTATGCCTTCTAATGTTATGAATTCTATTCAACTGCTTCACAATCCATTTACACTTGAAATGACAAGTTATCCTTTACTCCTCGGGTTTGTGTCACCAAAGCTTCCTATCTATGAGGGGAAAAGTTATCATGAACAACATCTTTCGACTCCTTTCATGCCACTTGCTTAGATTAAGCTTACGATGATTAATTAATTACTAATCCTACAAGGCTAAAAGAATGTGCTCTATAATGGCTCTATGATTTACCTATGCATTTTGTATGAGTTTTTCTTCTTTGGATAATAAATTCGTTACGAATTTTCCTATCAACAATGGTGACAAGATTTCATATGCTCAAATGGATAAGATGCAACATGACTCCACTGAACCCATAAGAAACTATGTTTTGTGTTATAATACCATGTTTATAAAAACGAACCTATGCATGTGCACAATGAGCTTCAAGATTTATTCAGTCAAAATATCCTTTCTCCTTTATAGTAATTATTCATGTTTGACAAATTTTGATCTTTTGATGATATATGCTCCATCTTAAAAGAAGAAAAGGCCAAACTCCTTACTTTAAACAAGATTAAGTATACATTTACTACTCCCAATACATCTAACTTCTAGAAAAATCTAATTACAAAGGAAAACCTAATGATGGACAAGATTAATGCTAAAATTACTATTAATGTCATATTTCAACCTAAAAAGCTTCAGCTATAAGTTGCTCATCAAAGGAAATTCACATGGTTTCCCTCCTCACCACAAGTTATCTTACAAAAACTACTAAAGTGTAACCTTGAACACCTCTTCTCTTATTGAGGTTGATACAATCAAACCTCGTGGTAATTTTTTTTTTTCTAATGCATATTGTGACTTCAATAGATGTATTGTACACTTTACAAATAAATACTTCTAGCTTTATCATGTTATACAAAATCTCATTGATACTGATGTAATTTAATTTGACTCTCCTCCCAAACAATCTAAGTCTATCAATGATAGTTCTAAGATGAAAATATTCTATGATCCACACCCTAATCATAAAAATTCAAATTTTAAGGGCACTTCAGAGGGGCATCATACTTATAGAGCTCAACCACCTCTTACTACATATGGTCATTTACTAGATTCTCTGATTGGTATAATTAATCTTTTTATGCCTCCTAGGCCTATTATTACACTTGATGATACTAATATTGTTGACAATGATATTTCTTGTACACACTACATTCAAGATTTTGTTAGTCCACATCCTATCCATAATGCCTTGATTGACAATAGCTTATAAACACAATATGTTCAAATTCAAATTTCTTACATCTTTAAGCTTTACTAAGCAACATATGTGCTTTGAGATTAAGACTTCTTTTGGGCACATTGTTCTTCATCTTAATACGAGATATTCCATAATATAGCTATACCTTCACGGTTATTGATTCTCTTAGTTCATGTGACATGCTTATAAGATCCCCTTGGATTCAAAAACTTTAGGTTATCCCTTACATGATATATCAATGTGCTAAGTATATACGTGATGATCAAGTTGTTACAGTTAAGCTTATCTTGTATAAGACTCCTCTTCCTAATCCATTTGCTAACAAAGAACCTACTTTTGCATCCATGCCTGATACTCCTGCTCATGCTACATCTAGAGGGTCTACTCATATATATTCTCCTAGGCCTCCTAGTACGAGAAACAAATCTCCTAAGCATGTTCTGCTACCTCTACTTAACATGATACATCCTACTCCTTGTGGGCATGATAAAAATTTGAGGTTTAAACTCCCACCCCTACAAATTTTTTTCCTCACCCATATGATAACTATTGCTTTTACAAAAACATTCTAAAAATACTAAAACATTCAAATATTATGAAAATACAAAATCAAGACTTGCATATGACTTGATTTGCCAATTCTTTACTTGGTACATGTTTATCATATGGTTTGATAGATAACATATTCTATATACTTTTAACACACATATATTCTCAAGGTATTTGATTATGATGCAAGGCATACATATGATTATTTAATGCTTAGATGTCAAATCTCTCCTCTTACCTAGCGCTTAGTCAACATATGGGGCATCTCTTACACTACCATGTGTTATTGTCTCGTTACTGATCCAAAAATGGGGTCCATTGAAAATTGAATCAGTTTTTCCTATTTCCATGGATACTTAAAATTCATCCGATTTAACATGATTTACTCTTAAAATTAATGACAATAAATTGTAAAACACAACCAAAAAATCACGAAAACAATGAACATCGTGATGATAATGTAGTTTACCCAATTTGGGTTACATCTCTGGGTTCACTCAATAACGAATTGATATATAAATGATGTAGAAAAATAACTCTCACTTTAATGAGTTCTTATTCTACAACATCAAACCACTTGGCTCTGGCTCATGTCTCACGAAAATGGCTACAAGATATTTAGCTTTGGCTTGGGCTCTGTTAGTCTTGATGTCCTCTTGGATCTGTACTATGGGCCCTCAACATGACCATTAGTCTATGTGATTATTGCTTTGTCGATTCGATAAGTGACTAACATTGGACAACCTGGGTCTAGCTCGGGCTATTGGCTCATATGACATCGAGTAATGATAATTGTCACTAGATATGGTTTTGGATCAATTGGCACTAGTTATTGGTAACTGGAACTAGCTTTGGATATTGGCTCTATCCCTAGATCATTTGGTACTGACTACTGGCACTGGCTCTATCTCTAGCTCATATGACACTAGCTACTAGCAACTGACACTGGTTACTAAAAACTGACACTAGATCTAGCTCTAGCTCATATGACAATGGCTATTGGCAATTGGCATTGGCTACTAGCTTTGAATCTGGCTCATTCGGCATTGACTACCGTCAACTAGCAGTGGCTCTGGGTACTGCTTCGTCCACCTCAACAAACAACTTGGTTGGATATGACTATAGTCTCAGTCAACTGGGCTCTAATGGCCTTTTCAAATAAATGTTGTTATAACTGGCTCTACTACCAAAATTGACAATAATGTCGTTACAATGGGTTCTCATGGCCTCTTCGACAATAATGTCATTACAAATACTTATGAACACACACTTATACTAAGAGGCGGTGAATCAATATAAGATAATATTTTACTTATTTAAAAACTTAATAACCATAATAACAACATTCACACAAGATATAACAATTATGAAACACAAGATTTATATGGAAACACTTTCGAGGGAAAACCATAGATCACACAACACGGTCCTCGTAACAAATAAAAAATAATCAGAGGAGAGCAAAAGTAATAGATCACACAACACGATCCTTGTATCATAAACTTTATACAAAAGGTATATAATGGTGCATGCACAACACATATCAAATGTACGACAAAACACATCTATAACAGGGTCCCCATGACCAAAAGTAACAAATTTGTCCATGTATATTACCCATTTCATAACACCCCAATGGAATAACATTTTCATACTCTTTACAAAAAATAATAATTGCCTTTCCATCAATAACAATAAAGAAGGTTTATCCTTTTCACTTACATTACATTTCCTTATTCTAGCAAAATAACATGTTACAATTTAAATACACTTTTAGATATGAAAATCATCATTCATTTTTTTTTCTTTGTCTCACCTATAACCTGTAATATCATGATATCATGGGTCATCAACAAAACGTATCAATTCATTTTTTAAAACAGATATCAAATACATTGTACACCATCAATCACATCTAAATGAATTTCTTAACTAGCTTTACATTGATATTCCTTCTGACATATTTTACAACTCATGTGCAATTGCTAGTGATACTACATCATTAAGTGTGCAACCTATAAATAACATGAAAGTGGTCAATCTTATTGCCTTGTTTGAGGAAGTGAGACTTGATAAAAAAAAATATATTTTTTCTGATCAAAATTCATAATAAAATATCACGCATAAAAAAGAGAATGAACATTCACAAAACTATTAGGACAACCCTTATTTCAAGCGACAATGTTCGTATGATTCACTACTGATTCTAATCTTAGTCCCATAAAGTGCTTGGTCTTGTGGATTTTCTTAAAATCTTTCATTCATTCATTTTAGCAAATGATGCAACCCGAATATAATCTTCAAATAAAACATTTTTATTACACTTTTTGCGTTTCTCAAACAAGTATGAAATTTCAACTTAGTGGTCCCTCTCAATTCAAAAATTGGTGATGGGTAACTCTTTTAGCTCATTGTAAATTGTATTTTTTTATATACAAGTTCCCATGTCGAAAATCTCTTCGTTCACATAAATACAACTAATCTTTATATTTTCTCAAATTATATATGTATTTATTAAGGAATTCTTTAAAAAGCTATATATAATCTACTAGTTTTTTTTATCGTAAGTATCTACAGTTACTTGAAATTCTCTCTATTGTATATAATAAATTGTAAAATAACGACCTAGACACCATCAAATTCCAAGCCCACTCTGGAATGAAAATGACCACCATTTCCATCTAAAATAGTATGAAGAGTGACAATATGTGAACATTTTAATTACTTGATATGGGTCTGGAGTAATATATAAACTACTAGTTTTTTTATCGTAAGTATCAGTTACTTGAACTTTTTTCTATCGTATATAATAAATCTTAAAATAACAACCTAGACACCATCAAATTTCAAGCCCACCTTGGAATGAAAATGCCCTCCATTTCCATCTAAAATAGTATGAAGAGTGACAATATGTAAACATTTTAATTACTTCGTATGCATCTGGGGTAATACATAATCTACTAGTTTTTGATCGTAAATATCAGTTACTTGAAAGTTTCTCTATTGTATATAATAAATTGTAAAATAACGACCTAAACACCATCAAATTCCAAGCCCACTCTAGAATGAAAATGACCCTCTCCTCATAACGTGAATGATATTTTCATATAAAATAATACGAAGAGTGACAATATGTGAACATTTTTATTACTTAATACTTATGGGTCTGGAGTGAGAGTGACCCTCCAGATATGTATGGGTCACTAGTGAGAATGACCCTATGTATGCAGGTAATTTAATGACCCTCCGTATGTAGGTAATTACGCCGAAGACATTCCCCCTATGGGAAATGGATTTGCGGACATTCACGGGACTATGTCAAATTTGACGGCTTAAATGATGGTTTTGACATGCAACTTTTCCCTTTTTTCCAGTTGCATGCAAAATTGTTTCCTCAATGGGTGTTTCAATTAGAGCGCAAGCCTCACAGAAGACTTGGGAACCATACAAATCCTTGCTCCGCGTTCTAATCCAGACACCAATATCTCATTTAATGCAGAGAGAACAATCTACTCGTCTCTGGTGCACCTCTTTGATCGAGGAAGAGCAGAAGATGGATTGATTTGAGCCTTGGCAAAGAGAATGACTATAATATTGGATCTTGGGTCTCATATATTTATAACCCATATTCTATATATTTTCTTCAAATTGTTTATAATATCTTCTTACTTCTGTAAAAACATTTAAATAAAAGATATCACACTGCATTGTCCTTAATAGTTGGATGTCAAACTAATTGTAACTAACAACCAGAAAAATATCAGATTTAAAAAAACATAGTTTTATTTACTTGAATGAAGTAAAATAATAGTACAATTTGTTGGCTTCTAACATTTGCATTTTTTATATACTCAATTTACAGGTAAGAGAACATTTTTTTAGCAAAATAATCTATCAAGCAAGAGACCTTCACATTACAACAACATAGTATATATTGATGAAAACTGATGGGATTCTTTACTGCTTTAACTATGAAGAGTTTCTGCACAACTTACTCAATATATGAAAACTTTCCGGTATTTGATGCCTTTATATGTCTTGTTTTAATATTGATTTATATATGTTATTGGCCGGTGGTTTCATTAGAAATTTTCATTGTTTCCTTCTCTATTGGTATGTGTGCCATCCCATGGATTATTATGTCTAAGGCGATGTACTTATAATGCTGACTAGGTGACATTGCTACTTTCTTGATAAAAATGAGGAGGAAATCTAACGACTAGTCATCCTAATTATTTTAAAGGCATCCTAGTTATATTTTTATCTTTCTCTACCGATTCTACTACATATACTTCATGTAAATGTGAAAGGTTTTGCTCGGAGTGTAGCTACTACAAAAACAAGAGCCGCGAAGCGGCTAGTTCCTGTCATTCATGCTACAAAGATGTAATTGTATTTTAGCAATTGCTTGAGTGATATGTTGATTGTAAAAATTCAAGAAAATTAAATTTAATAGATTTTATGCCTATTTAAAAAATGATTTAAATGTTATTTAAAAATTTCAAGCCCAACATAATAGTATAATTGGACTCTTTTTATCACTAGTCAAAACAAAATTAGCAATGCATGTAATGAAATTATTAATGAACATGAAATGTACAAAATCTAAGATCAAAATATCAAATTTAATCTTTTTAAATAGATTTCAGATTTATGTATTTAAAATATCTACACTAATTCTTAAGTTATAAATTATAATTTAAAAAAATTAAGAAGGAAAACTTTTAAAAAAATTAAGAAGGAAAACTTTTAAAAAGTTTAAGAGGGAAATTTTTTTATTTACTTTGACAAATAAAAAACAAATGAATTAAGTTTAAATTATTTTGTTGTAAAATAATTAATATAAATTAGGTTATTAACATTGAGAATCAATGTTAGAATTTTATATTACTTAGAAATATTTGTTTATAAAAGTTAAACCTTTAATTAATTTTTATAATAATAAAAAAATGAATTTATGATGAAAATTTAAATGTTGTCTTTTTTGTATTGTTTAAAAAAGAACAAAAAAAAAATACCATGACAAAAGAAATTTGACATTTAATAAATAAGAACAATGTAAATAAACGCTATTACTATTTCAATGGGATACATGGAATTAAATGAATTGACAAATTGACAAGGGTTAATAAACGCTAGGTCACTTGGCCATTTACAATTTTTTGGCTTAAAAAAATAAAAAAACCTGTAGCTCAATAAGGGGGAAAAATTGTCAAATCTCCCTTTCTAACCAATCAAAATTCTAAGAAATTAATTTATGTGAAATTATATTTATATAAATATGTCAATTCAAAGTTTATACATTAAAAAATTTGACATAGGTGAAAAAAATATCATTTGTGATTGGTCCATTGACAAAAATTATTGCATTGAAGTGAAATGCCTATGGCAGGGACTAATAATGACTATCCCTCTAAATCAAAGAACATTTACCATTGGGCATTCACATTGCCATGTACACATGGGATTGCTAGTTTATCGAAAAGTGGGAAAGATAATTCGAGTATTACTTATAATAAAAAATTCAAATCCTTCCCCGCGTACTTTGCAAGCTTCATGAATAATTGTTAATGATTCATCTGATCTCGCATACAAATCTGGAAATGATGGCCGCCCTTACCAGCAGTAGCGAAGATTTTGTCATCCCCATTGAATGGGTCGATGACGTGGAATTTCAAGCCATCGAGAATGCCCTCGCACAGGCCACCTCGGCATATAAGCGCCTAAAAACCTCACATCCCGATGCCAAGCCGGATATCCAGAACGCTGACTCCGTAGGCAGGCGCTTGCCCGGTTGGGCACAAAATTCTTCAAACAGCAGAGCCTATCACAATTCTGATGAAAATTTGTATTCTGTAAATAATACAAGTAACAATAACCAGGCAGCTGAACATCAGAGGTTCGAAACGCGACAATTTTCTAGTTTAAGTCATAGCTGGTTATTTTCCCGCCCGCATTACAGACGTACGTGTTCTTCCGCAATTTTTTTATTTTTTTGGTTAGAAATATGTTCCTTTCCTTGTTTTATCACCGCAGAGCCACAACTCATTCTTAGGCTTAAATGCAAGAATTGAGTTGAATATGGTGTGTGTATGTGTTTTGTAATTACAGTAGGGTAAGTATATTAAATTATTGAAAAAGAGCCATAAAAAATGGTAAAACAGGAAAAGAGGCCGGAAAGCCCTATAACAAGGTGTACAGTTGGACTATTACAGTCCCATAAACCACACAAAAAATAAACATGTACTCTAATTACATTGGAAACAAAGCTCCAACACAGAACACAGAGCAAACAAACCCAAAGCCCAAAAAAGTAAACATGTACACTAATCACATTGGAAACAAAGCTCCAACATAGAACACAGAACTAACAAACCTAAAACCCAACTCCAAGAAGACCTATAGTTATTTTGGAATGTATCGGTCAAAGGTGCTGAGGGCATGGCAAACATGCCGGATGTTATTCAATATTGGTACTATTTATTAGAATGGAAGAAAATCCACAACCCTAGAAACAATAGTATGCAAACAAAAAAAAATCATAAGCCCAACAACACAAATAGGACCTACAGTCATTTTGGAGTCCATTCTTTGATTGAACATTGTTGGAAGGTGCACAAACAATGAAAACATATGTGGTGCATTAATCATAGTACTAATTATAATGGATGTAAACCCACACAATCTTAGAAAAGATAGGAAGCAAGTAAAAAAACCTTAATATCCCAACATCACAAATAAGGGGTATACTTTTTTCATAATCCATTCTATGATAAAAGCACCAGTAGAAGGTGAATAAATAATGGTAAGAGAATGTGGTTTGTTACTCAATATTAGTACTTATTATAATGGAATTAAACCCGCAACCCTAGAAAAGACAAGAAGCAAGCAACAAATAAAATCAAGAGCCCAACAACACAAATAAATGGTTCAATCATTTTGAAATCCATCATCTGATAAAAGCATTGGTTGGAGGTGCTCAAACAATGGCAAAAAATCTGGTTTATTACTCAATATTAGTACTTCTTATTGTAATGGAAGTAAACCCTTAACCCTAGAAAACATAGGAAGCAAATAAAAAACTCAAAAGCCCAATAGTACAAATAACACATATAGTAATTTTGGAATCCATTTTTTGATTAAAGAATTGGTCTAAGGTGCACAAACAATAACAACAGAATGTGGTGCATCAGTCAATTAATACTAATTATAAGGGAAGTAAATGTACAACCCTAGAAAAGATAGTAAGCAAACAAAAAAAAACTTAAAACCACAAAAACACAAGTACGACCTATATTCATTTTAGAATCTACTCTCCAAGAAAAGCATTGGTCAAAGGTCCACGGACAATGCCAAGAGAACGCGATTTGTTTACACAATATTAGTATTAACACGATTTTTAGCAATTTGAAGCTCGGTGAATGTCCCCTCTTTTTGAATAAGCTTGGACAAAGACCTTTGGCCCTTTTTGTCCACCCGATGGCCAAAGGAGGTTTCTAGGGTGACTAAGTTTTTATTATTTTATTATACTGTGCTAAAGTTTTTAAAATAACATTATAAGTTCCACATATAATAAATAATAAAGCTTATTAATAAATTAAAAATGTCAATATCAAAATACAATTAAAATTTAATTGTATTATGGGGGAAAATGCGACTTGCTCATGGGAGTCATAAATAGGGAAATGTGCCATATGGCCCATAGGGAAAAATGCGACCAGCCTAGGGGAAAGAAAGAATATTATTGGCTGGGTTAGAGGTGCTTTTTGGGCTGTTTTCCCTTTATAAGAGCAAGTCGACTTGCTTAGGCATCATCCAAATTTTTATTATCAGATTTTGCATTGTTAAGAGTTCTTGCTTTTATCAGAAATTCCAAGGATGAAAACCCTTGTGGATTTTATCTCTTGCGGACAAAAACCCCAAGGGATTGAGAGGGGATTTCATTTAGAAATTTCCAGCATTCTTAATCAGATTTCCAGGTTAATTTCAGCAGTGTTCGTGAAGGTGTTTTCAGAGGTTTATGACAGTCGTTGGGTCGACTTATTGTGGATGGTTTTGGCAACATTTCAAGAGGTATTTCCTTCAAATATATTTGTCAAATATTCTCCATATTATTGTAAACTAGATCACTGTAATTTTACATTTATCTGAAGTGTTTTTTTGAGGGTTTTAGGCAGATTAATAATCAGATTTCAGATCTGATTTCTGGGTTGTTTTGGCTGCAATAAATTCTGATTTTTGCATGATTTGATTTCTAAAAATACCAGTAATCATTTGGGATTGAGAGTATAAATTTTGAGTGTTATTTGCATTGAGATCTAGCTCAAACCCTAGTCGCATTTTCTTAATTAAATTCAGATCTGCATTAGGGTAATTGCCATAACATCCATAAATCTGTAGTTGCTGTTTTTATTTGATTTAAAATTCATTGGAGTGTAAGGGAGACCCATTGGGGATCTTTCACTCAGGCTTTGCTTTGAGAACTCCTTTGATTTACCAATCAAGCTTTACGGTGTTACATTTATTTTAAAAGTTCTTGTTTATTATTTGATGTTACTTCTCTTGGAGGATTAAGTTTGTTATATATCCTATTTATCCGAGGGTTTTCCAAAATGGAGTTAATCAGTATTTGTTCATTTGTTATTATAGTTTTAATCCCCTTTTAGACCTCTAGAAGTGAGGTCTTGTAAGCCAAATTGGCGTTTGACTTGGCCATGACCTAAAAAAAACATTTGCCTATATCTTTTTTATGACAATTTCTTTTTTGTTTTCAGTGCAAAATGCGGGGTTTAGTATTTGTTTCTACTTTTTTCAAGTGCAGTGTCATCTTAATCAGTGAACTCTGTGTAGGGGTTTGGAAAATTAGAAAATTTCATAGAATTTAGTTACTTATTTATTCTATATGTATATCATTTAAATAATAGGGACCTAACTCCATCCACAAGCTAAAAGCATAAAGTATAGGTGATGCAGTCAAGGATAGGGGTTCCAATGAAGGACAACCTTGGCCTTGCAACATATCACTTCAAACATACAGCACACAAAACATCTAGACACTCAAAAACTAGATTAGAAACCAAAACATTTAATTTTAGTGATGTTCTTTGAGGAGATATAGAGATTACACACTCACATTCTCACTCACTCCCGAGTCTCCCTATGAGTACAACACAAGGGAAGAATGTTACATAGTCCCTTTCCTGGACTGAACATTTGTCTTTGCTCCTCTAAGCTTCGTCCTCAAGCATCGACACTCTCTTGCAAGATCTTCCCCAACCTCAATCTGACTGCTCCGGCCCTTACTCTACCTCTTCCTATTGGTGGAGTGACTCTTTCCCTGCAAAATGATCTTGCAAATGCTCAAAATGAGCTTCCAAGTGTCTCCGGGCCATTAATGGGTGTATGTAACTACCACAAGTGAAACCGCCGGTCTCTGCAGATGGTTGTGCAACCACCGTGATGGTTATGTAGCCACAGGTTTACGAAAATTTGCGTTAGCCGGTGGTTTCTCCATGAGACAGAAAGCTCTCTATCTCAGTGGTAGAAACTATCTTTTCTCACTTATAGAGACCTGGTGAAGGGTGATTGCATCCATGTAGGTTTTCTTTGACTGTCAAAAGACCACAAACATAAAAGATATCTTTTTGGGTGATGGAAGGTTGCTCAATTGCCCAAATGATCCTGCATCAGACACCTAGGGTAAGAGTTTGTGAGCACAGTGCTCACAGTTTTGGGCTAGGTGATAGAACCACCTTCTTGGCTTCGTGCGTAAAGCCACGATGCACCCTTCCCTATTATGATGTAGTGCCAACTTTTCCAATTGTTTTTCTGGATTGCAAACCATCCTCCGCCAACAATGTTCCACACTATCTCATTCCAGCCCCCACTAACATTGGTCTGACCTCCCCTGCCAAATTTCAGCATCTCCTTCCCCTTTTCTGCTGTACACAACTGGACTGGTGATGATCTTGGCTGTTCTATCCTCCTTCCAACTGCTACAGTCAACTCTTCATCTTCCTTGGTCCCAATGTTGGAAAAGACAGAGCCATCTATCCTCTCTTCTATCAACACACACTTGTCAATATGCCTCACAAGATGATTCTTGTGCTCCTCGTCTTCACTTCTCTTCAAGGGGCTGAGGGTGTGCCTCTGCCCATCCGTCTTAACACTCAAAGTGTTAGCTCTTCCATCATACAGCTTCGCCCTATCAAATTACCATGGTCTCCCCAACAAAACATGGCACACATCCATGGGTAGAACATCACACAAAACCTTGTTCCAATATCTTCCAATCTGCACTTCCACTTCACAGCACTCCTCACAATATCACCATGCCCCACTAATAACCAAGACACCCTGTACAACCTTGGGTGTGGTATACATACGAATTCATCTTGCGGACAATTTCATTGAACACTGAATTACTGTAACTTCCACCATCAACCACAACTTTGCAACACTTAACTTTTGTCTTGCACCGGGTTCTGAAAATAAGGCTCTTTTGGCATTCTCCTTCCTTCGTCTCAACCTTAAAGATTCCCCTTCTTGCTAGCAAAATATCCCCTTGTTTCTGGTTCTTCCATATGGTCGGGTGAGGCAACGGATTTTGCATCAGCTCACACAACTCGTGCACTTCCTTCAATCCTTCCTTTTCCACAGTCACATTGAGCACGAGGATATTTGAAAGAATGATGCCCAAAGTCTCTGCCTTGTAGCATTTTCCATGCGTTCTTCCTATTCTTCGTTGATAGCCGCCCCTTCCTCTTTTGGAGGTAGCTCCTCCTCTTACTTGCTGATTTGGCATTTGAGATGCGCTTGCTTCTTCCTCCTTCCACTGCTGGTTATCTTCATGGGATGGCCGGCCTTTATCACTACTGAACTCTCGTCTTCCCCTTGATGCACTATGTTGCCTTCTAGACAACTTTTCGCCCCCCCTTCAAGCATACTTGTATGCTTCTTCCACGTATGCAACCTCAGTAGGCTGATTTCATCTTGAATATTCAACCACTGCGCATTGATGTATCTTCCCAACTTCTCTTGGTCCATCTTACTGTGACCAACTCAGATTGTAATCTTGTAGAACTCCTTTGTGTACTCCGCACTCAATTCTTCATGTCTCAAGTTTTGTAGCCTTTTCAACAAATCCAACTGATAATCAGCAGACAGAAATTTGACTCTCAGTCTTGCAACCATCCTCTCCCAATGGGTAATCTTGTCCTTATCCTTCCTATTCCTCGTAGTCTGCACCTCCTTTCACCATAGGGCTGCATGACCCTTCAATTTGATCTGAGCCACTTTCACCTTTCATTGGTCAGTCAATTCATCAAATTCAAAATTTTCCTCCATCTCTGTGAATCGATCAATCAGCTCCTCCAGGTTCAAAGTTCCTGAAAAGCTTGGAACTTTAATCTTGGTTCCTCTCCCAGTCTTTGTGATGGCTCTAACAAGCATATATCTCTCCGTCATCCAACTGCTCAGGTGCTGGTCCTACATCTTCTACTCCCAACGCTTCGTCTCTGCATCACTTACATCATCTTTTGGGAGGAATTCCCTTATTCTATTATCTTTTTCAACAACAGTCAATCTTGTCGGCATAACTCTCAACATCTCTACAATCTCATCTAATCTTCCTCCCATATTGGCAGCTACTGCTCCAGCACTTCCCACTCTTCTTGGAGCCATCTGAAGTCTCTCTCAATGCCAACCTATTGCTGTAATATCTTATTTGCAAATCAACATAGGACACACTTCTTTAGACCAATCTTTTAACAAGTTGCCCTCTACCCACTCATGCAAGATGGAGAACAAACACACTTTACTTATCCCAGAGTTGTTACCAGCTTTGATACCATTTGATGTAGTCAAGGATAGAGGGTCTAGTGAAGGAGAACCTTGTCCTTGCATCCTACCACTTCAAACATACAACACAGAGAACATTTACACACCCAACAACGAGACTGGAAACTAAAACATGCACCTTTTATTGATGTTATTTGAGGAGGTACAAAGATTCCACACACATGCTCACTTGGTCTTTCGATGAAGGGAAGAATGCCATGTAGTCCCTCTCCTGGATTGAACTCTAGTCTCTGCTCCTCTAAGCTTTCTTTCAAGAACCTACACTCTCCCTTGGAAGATCTTCCCCAACCTTGGTTTTGAACTTGCAAAGGATAGGGCTTGTGCACAATACCACCTCATTAGCACAGCCTGCTGTAACACTCTTAGAAGTGGTTATAAAACTGATATACGTCAATGCAAAGCAGTGTTAGGGGATATTAATGCAGTGACAAGCTCGAGCGAGGGCAGTGGATTTGAAGAAGCATAAACAAGGATTAATGACAAAGGAGATAAATCAAGCTTGTAATTAAAAACAACCAATGGCTTTGCCTAACTTGGAACCGAAAATTCAACCAAAACCATAGGTGGACCAAGGAAATGAGGAAAAGGAGATTCAGATTAGAATAGTAACAATCAAGAGCATAAGAACAGAATCACTCAATGGAAGGAAGCAAGAAAGCTCATCGATCTAAGGATAGAGGTCATCAAGAGGGGACCCAGGACAGTGAAGAAATATACAGCCCCACAATGACCCCACTCATACGGTCACCGAAGATCTATGTGCAAGAGCTAATGAATTGAAAAAGAGACTAGAAAGTATGGAAGCAAATGAGGAAATGAGAGATATTAAAATGGAAGAAATGATAATCGCCAAACAAAGGTTGGAAGAAGACAACAACATGCTTAAAGAACAAGTGGCAAAATTGCAAAAAATTGTGAGTGTTGGACAACAAAAGTGCATCAAACAAACCATTTGCTCTCCAACAAATGTCAAGTTAGGGGATGAAAAAGCAAGTGCAATACAAATAAAAGAAATACAAGAAGCACTTTACAACATGGAAGCGTGAGAAAATGAGCTATGAAACAAATTGAAAGAGGCTAAGACATAGGCATATGTTGTAAAAGAATCATTGGGCAAGCCGGAGGAGTTGATAGAGAGATAATTAAAGAGTCAAATGATAGAAGGAAGAGAACGGCATGATAAACTATCGAATATAATACTCCAAAGGGTTTAAGGACCATGGAGGAAGGGAGGATACAAGCAACCTAGCGAGGATTTCCTATCCAACCGGCTATAATAGAGAGGTCAGACCGAACAAGCAAGTAGAATTGGTAAGCTGAGAGAGGGGAGAAGGGATAGGCATATTCAGGTCACAATGGTGAACTATGAGGATAAAACAGGAGTACTAAGAAATGAAGACATGCTGAGAGGCTCACACTATTACTTAGATGAAGACTTAACCTTCTTGTAGTCAGAAGAGAGGAAAAAGGAGTGGGAAAAAGTGAAGGCAACAAATAATGAAGGGAGATGGGCATACCTAAAAAAGGGGAAATCCTAAATCACAACTTGACAAACCTGAAGCAAAGGGGGAGTATGGTCTGCTGGGAAGTTGGGAACACCTAATGTTGGTAAGTTGGAGTTGTAGAGGATATCCTTGGAGAAGAGGACCCAAGTTAGGGCCCATAGCCAAAGATAGAGATATAATCATTTTGATAGAAACACATGAACACGATTTGAAGGACAACAAAATTTGAAGGTTACAATAGGGTGGGCAATATTGAATAAAGAAACAGAGAATGACAAGGATCATGTGGGTGTAATGGTGTCAATTAACGAGTTGTCTAGTAGAAGTATCAAAATAGAAAAATAAGATGAAAATTAACAATATATTTGGATTAGAATTATAGAAAATAACACCAATATGAGCATAGCTGCATGTTGTTTTGCACCCAAGAATTCCAAATTTTATAAGAATCGTGATCTAGATCATGAAGACCCATACTCAACCCTAAAAAGGAACATTCCAACATACAATAAGCTTGGGGAAAATCGGGGACTTTAATGAAGGACATCAAACAAACAAGGCAACATTCTAGGAAGCAATGAGGACCTAGATATAGATCCTCTTTGGATGGTAGAAGAAGAAAATTAGCAATCGATCAGAGCCTCGGAAAATGCCATGGGAATGTCATGTGCTTTGGAGAAGAGTTGTGTAATGTCCCTTTTTGGGGGAACTCAGGAAATGGCAAAAAGCTCTCAAATCAGATTTAAAAACATTGCTGTTATAACCCTGCAAAAACTGATCTCAAAATCCTTCCTAGGGCAGCGACCTTCCTAGAGAAGAACAACCCTTTGAAATGGAGTTAGACCTTGCAAAAATACTTCCAAACTTGTGCCAAAATTAATAAAAAACCCTTATCACTCAATTGCAGCTGTTAGAAATCAGATTTGCATGTGAAATTAATTAATTATGAAACCCTAACCAACGAACATTCCCAAACTTGCTGAAAATAGTAGAACATTACCAAACTCGAGATAGTGGCTTAATAAAATACAAAGAATAAGATGATGATTTCAGATTTGCCAAAATGTCATCATACATACCAAAACACCACCTCACTATAGGTCGCTCCACTTGAAATAAAAATAATTTGCACCAAAGAGACAACACATGCAAGAGAAAGATACTTTATTTCCTTTCAAACCTGCTTGCACACCAAAAACCTCATGAGGGTTTTCGTCCTTGGATGAGATCCTCAACCCAAGGTTTTTCGTCCTTGAGAGAGAGAGAGTAAAAGGGTTACACTAGCCAACTTTGACCAAAATAAGAATAATCTCCAAAACATGAATCATTAATGCCCAAACGACCTCCTTAAATAGCCATAAAGAGTGCTTAAACAAACATAAACATCATGGCCGACCCCCTAAGCAGGTGCTTTTAAATATTAAAATGGGTATTTGGAGCTTACATGCTCAAAATACCTTTATTACTAAACTACTTAAGATTCACTATTGGAGCATAGTGTTTCCAATAGGGTAAATGATAATAAATGAAAACACTATCTAAGTAATAATAAAATATAATCTAGATTTCCCCTTGTTTTTCTCCTTAGACCCACAGGGAAAGAATGGGTTAAGGCCTTCTGAATTTAGCCTCCAAAAAGGGACATGACTAGTTGTTAGGTTTATGTGGCATACACAACTTGATCATATGTAATGATGGTATGAGTAAAAGGGAAAAATAAGGAAATTATACATGCAAAACATACAACGGGCAGAGTGTTATCAATTGTGTTATGTGCTCACAAAATTGTATATCTAGAATATAAGAGTTAGAAGTATAAGATTCTCTCATGGAGCATAAGTCAAATCACAACCCAATTGCTATGAAATTTCAACCACAAGAAGACAAACAACACGATGAGTACATTTTGGCCAGTCAAAATAAACTGCCAATCAAAGGAAACATTCTCTCGATAGAGGAAAATCAACAAGCCTTCAAGGAGGTATTGAAGAACAAATTGCAGGAAGAGGAAAGAAAAGGGGCAGCCAACATTGGTATGGATGCTACTAAGAGTGAGAAGCTAATGCACACCATTCCAAAAGGTCCAAACTTATGGAAGAGAGCTACCTAAAAAGAAGAAAAGAAACAACTTTCCAACAAACCCATGGCATGACGAAGAATGCAAGGCAATGTGAAGAGTGCTTAAGAAACCAATAGGTAGAGCAACAAAAAACAAAAGTTATGAGTAATTGTTGAGAATGAAAAAGGATAATACACAAGATATAGAATGAAGGAGCTGATTTACACAAGGAAAATGAAACCAAAGAGATTCTGGAAGGAGCTCTGCAAGGAAAAAAACGTAGAGAGAGAACAACATAAGTTAGCAGTTGGAACTTGGAGTATTCAAAACATATGTATAATTGTGAAAATGAAACTCTTCACAAATGAAGACATCATACAAGGGATTATAAAACTAGCAATGAGCAAAGCTCTAAACATAGATAATCTACAAGTGGAGCATCTAAAGTGGGGAGTTGAATTCCTAGTGCCTAAAATTGAAAAAATCATCAATGAAGTCATTCAAAATGGCTTCTCGACGGAGTGGATTACCAACCTAACCATACTTTTTGTTTAAAAGCGATGATAAGGTCCATCCGAGGCTCCCCGATTCATAGTATACTGACCCATATCTACAGTCCACCTATCCTTTAAATTATCAAACTATCATGGTCAATCCTTTCTTAGCAAATCTTTTTGGGAGTATGATAGAAAGTATGATTAACAATTGGGTAGAGAAACAAGGAAAGAGAGCAAAGGGGCAAACATGCTTTAGACCAAACACTCAAGTGTTGATCATTGTGTTACACTAAGACCTCTAGTTGAAAAGACTTGGGATAAAAAGTGGGATGTATATTGTTGCTTTGTAGACTTCAAGAAAACATTTGACATAGTGCCAAGGAGCAAAGTGCAAACCATGGACCAAAATAGAGGAATTAGGATTCCTAGTGCATTAAAGGGTGGTAATTAATAGATTGAATGAACAAGTCAAGGCTAAAATCAAAAGGAAAGCTGGGTTGACTAAAGTCTTCGAGAGTGATATAGGCATCAAACAAGGCAGCCCTTTATCCTTGACTTTATTTGGATTGTACATCGAGAAGCTGGAGATTTGATAAACAAATTTGGATGGGAAGGGGTTCACCTAGCCAAATATATGGTGAAACTCTTGCTTTATCCTGATGACCTAATTCTAATAGCTTAGACAACCCAAGAGCAAAGGGACCACCAACGGGCTTTAGAGCTCTTCTGTGAAGAATTAGGGATGCACGTGAATCAATAAAACCAAAATTATGATTTTCTCATTGAAAGGGAAGAAGAAACAATTTGATTTTCATTTTGAAGGAGAGTCTCTTGAAGTGGTGGTTGAATACAAGTATCTTGGCGTTGACAAACTCAATTAGGATATATGTAGGATGAAAAGAGTTCAAGGAGGTTGATAAGCTCTTTATACACTTCAAAATTAGTGCAGGAATGTTGGGTTATGGGATTGGAAGACCACCAGGGTCGTATTTAGATTACTCGTCACATCGATGTTGTTATATGGTTGCGAGGTATGGGCTAGTGGATTGTCGAGCTTGAAATGGAGTCAAATGGAAAGAATCTAAAAGCGCTTAATCACAAATAGTTTTAGAAGCTTGAAATGGAGGCAAATAGAAAGGGTCCAAAAGCACCCAATCACAAATAATTTCAGACTTAAGGACTCGGTTCTCTATGAAATTATCCCTATGGAGATAAAAAATTTCCCTTTAGAGGTAATTGTTAACGCGAAAGCACAACACCCCCAAATGAGTTATATAGGCCTGCTTTTCTAAGGCAGACTCATTTGGTGTGATTTGCATAACATTGGACCATCTCTCAAGCTGTGGGACTTGCGGACTTGAGATGGCCCTCCGGAGAAAGCCGACTTCTTCTTCCTGATCCTAATGCTAAACTACTTCTAAGGAAGGAAATGCGACTATCTACTCCTAATCTAACAATTCCAAGGGACCAAGGAGAGAGAGAGAGCATGAAAAGAAAGAAATCCTACACTACAGAGGTGATAGCACCGAGAAAAGGGAATTGTTGATCACACACGCAACTGCCTGAAATGGAGAGAGGTGAGCAATGGAGAGGATGGACAGATGCATCACAGACCAAAGATAAATTTCACACAGAACACCATTTCAAACCCCTTAAACACAACTCCCAGACCTGCAATGAAACATCAGAAATATGCACAATATACCTTGCAATGGTGAGAGGCGAGAAGAGACAACAAAATGAGCAAAGGATGGACAAAATGCATCATGAAACAAATTTTATTGCTCCAGGAGTTCACACAGTACACCATTAATGGGAAAGAGGCAAGAAAATGCCGTTACAAATCCAAGGGAGGAGGCTTAAACTCCACATTCGACCTTGGAGAAGAAAGAGAGAGGGGGCAGGGAAGGAGAATGAACAACAAACCTTTTACAATGAATCCTGCCCCTGTATTTATAGATTCGATCAGAGAGAAGAAAGAGAGAGAGAAGCGGGAAAAGCAGGTCAAAACTCAACCACTGCTGTTAATGCTTCTAATAAAATCTGCCCCCAAATCCATCTTTACTGCATCAATCCTTGGTTCGGCGCCTTGAAGGAAGAGGAAACAACGGAAATAGATCGAATCCGATCTGGTTGTTGAGACAGATGGATCCTACATTGAAGGCCCGAAGACATTTCCTCCATCTAGTTGGTGAGGCCGAGATCTTTCC
This sequence comes from Taxus chinensis, assembly GCA_019776745.2. Lineage (NCBI taxonomy): Eukaryota > Viridiplantae > Streptophyta > Pinopsida > Cupressales > Taxaceae > Taxus > Taxus chinensis. Next base: position 214,723,459 of record CM034155.1, read on the forward strand.
AATGACATTAGATTTGTAATATTTTGAGCCCTGAGTCGAAAGATATGCCCCTTCAAAGTTTGTATCGGGTCCGTACAAATGGATGGGAAAAAAACTTGAAAAATGGGTTCCCTTTTGATATGGGACATGCGGCACCCAGATTAGGGCAAAAATCGGTTTGCGGGTTTGCAATTTATCTTTTCCCCTTTTTCTACGAGAATCACAAAATCCTTAAAAAACTCCCTGCTTTCCTCTGGGACACGCTACTCCGCTTGGACACGTGAGCACCCTTTTTTGGATTGGGGAGGTGCGCTTAGGACAATGGTTTTCCTTTGTGCCATTTTAGTCAAAAGGAAAATTTTCACGGTTTTCCTCGAAGACCTTGGATCCTTGCCGTTTTTCCTCTTGCTCCTGACCTCTCTTTTGGCACTGCTCCTTCATTTCTGACCCTGTTATTTCATTGTTGAGTCCTCCCTCAACCCTTTTTAGATTTAAGACCTGGAAACGCCCAGAAGAACTCTTTCAAATTTCTTCTTGTGCAGGGTCAGAATTTGACTTTTTCTGTTTTGCCTTTCTTCTTGGAATGCAAGCTCGTAGGTCCGAAATTTTTCCCTTCATATTTTTCTTGTGTGGGGTTGTCTTGACCAAATTTGCTGGGGGGGGAATTTGGGATAACAATTTGGTGACTCACGGGGACATCTGCCTGCTAGATGAAGAGACCAGTGGCCTTGAAGCATCCATTGGGCATGGAGTCCAGCCTTATAAACTGATTCTGATCTGAACTCTGAAATTTTGACCTCTGAGCCTCTTGGAAACCCTGCTGAAACTTGAAGTTGAACTTCACCAAAAGCCAACTGAAATGGACTGTGCAAGAGCAAAACAACACCAAAAACTATGTACAAACTGAAAATCATACATACCCCAAGTGGGATATGCAGAGTGTGCAAAAGCACTTCTTCTGCTGAAAACAAACCTACCTACTCTACTCTAACCAAGAGCAAAGGGAACTCAAACAAAACCTGCAACTGGCAGGGAGAAATAGCTTCCCTTCCTCAAAAATGGCAGCCATGCAACTGATTTGGCACTGAACATGGCTGGTTGGATGAGTGAAAAACTGACAATAAGCCGGTCCTCCACCCAAATCATCAAGGTATCAACATTAATGGAAAATACCTCCTTAAGCTGACTTGCATCAGACTTCTGGAGGTGTTGATGATGACCCTTGGTACTTTGATGCTCATCCTCATGCCCTGAAGTAGGCATGACTGGTTTTGGTTTCTCCTTTGGCTCCAATGAAGCCAAGTACCTGATTGGGCATAGTTCGATCCTTTAAATGTGCCCTTTGTTCTCAGTTTCAACTCCAAAAATGGAGTCTTCTTGTGGACCTTCTTGGATGAATGGCGTGAGAGAGATGATGACATCCTCCTACCTTTTCTCTTCCTCCTCCTTTGAAGAACATGGAAGATCAGGATCTTCCAACCTTAGTTCCAGAGGGACATTATGGAGTGCAGGATTCTGTTCTTGAATGTTCTCCTCCATGGTAGCATGCTCATGTGCTTGGAATGTGAGAGATGGAGGAAAAAATGATGTGATCTCCATGGGTTCCCCTCCATCAAGACAATCCTCCAAGTCAGACAGGTAATTTGCCTCCTTGTTGTCTTGTTGCAGGTGCTCAACCTCCTCCATGGTGCCTTCTTGATCTGCAACTTGATCACCATGGCTCCCTTCACTATCAAACATGAAGTTTTTTAGATCAAACTCTTCTTCAACATCAGAGCTTAAAGGGGATGAAGTGGGAGAAAGAACTGAAGGTTCTTTGCCTGTAGCCTGCTCCACACTTAGAGCCTCTGAAACTGTATGGTCCTCCTCCATCATGGGTTCATCAATCAAATCAGGCCCTTGAAATGAAAGCAAAAAATCTTCAATGATGCCTTCTTCATTGAGTGGCCTCAACACTGATTTGATCTCTCCCAGCTGCTCCTCTTCAATGGGGCTTGGGATTGATTGTTCCTCCTCTTGTTCTTGCTCTTCTTCTGCTACAAACTCGGCCTCAACCACCACTGGTTCTTCAATCTTGACCTCCTCTATTGGCTTGACCATCAAGGGGATCTTTGTAAACCCAAATTTGGCAGCCCAACTCTTCAGATTGTCTATCATTTCTTTTCTGTTGGGCTCCTCTTCTTGATGTTCTCCTTGACTGGATTCTTGAGTCTCTTCCCAACATGGGCTTGGGAAAGCAAGAGGAGTGGCAGGTTGGGGTTCAACCATCTTTGCAATTGTTTGTGGTGGGAAGGGAGGTGGAACTTCTTGTTTGTTTGGAGGGGATGACTGTTTGGAAGGGAAAAGGACAGAAGAACTGAGATGAGGTGGAAGACTAGGGAATGGAGAAATGGAAATCAACACTTGGGGCAGCAAGTGAGGGGCTTGACTCTTGCCTCTGCTGAAATGATAAAGATTGAGGGAGAGAAAATGAAAGACAGGGAGCTGGTGATTGACTTACCCATTGACAAGGTTGTCCCGCACTTTGCTCATAAGCCCCGATCTCCTCAGCCCATTGTGTAAGCTGAGGCAACACTTCAACCATGAAGTCAAGCTTCTCTTGAGGGCTGTAATGTCTTGGAAAAGGGCCTTCCCATGGACAGGGCCCTGAAACCAATCTGAAATGCCTTCATTTGTGCTATGCCCCTTAACTGAACCATGATAACCTCCATTTTTTAATCTTCTCCAGTAGATCAGCAACCTCTGCATAATTATCGCCATTATATGCGTCCCCTTGTTCTTGATAAGCTCCATGGCCAAACTGATTTTGACTCTGCTCATATGGGTAAGCATAGTGGTCCTGGATCTGATTATAATGCTGATCTGGAGGAGTTGGGAAATACATTGGAGGTGGATTGTATTGTTGTAAGTGTGAGTTCCATGAAGGGAATGAAGTCATGATTGCACAACCTCATGGAATGGGAGAAAATGAAAGAGATGGAAGAAGAAAATGGATGAAATGAGTGGAAATGGATGGAAAAGGTCTGCAACTCAGAGAATGGGTTTTTGACCAGATGGAGTTGCCAGATGTGCTTGAAAGTGCCTCCAAAGGCTGAAATCTTCACCAAGAGCACATCAAACCTGATGAAGTGAAGTGGTAAGGTGCTTCAGACCTGTCCCACCAGGCGTGCCAAAACTGTTAACGTGAAATCACAACACCCCCAAATGAGTTATGGATCTAATTTTCTAAGGCAGACTCATTTGGTGTGATTTGTATAACATGGGACCATCTCTCAAGCTGTGGGACTTGCGGACTTGAGATGGCCCTCCAGAGAAAGCTGACTTCTTCTTCCTGATCCTAATGCTAAACTACTCCTAATGAAGGAAATGACATCTAACTACTCCTATCTAACAATTCCAAAGGACCAGGGAGAGAGAAAGTGCATAAAGAGGGAAATCCTACACTAGCGAGGTGATAGCACCAAGAAAAGGGAAGTGTTGGTCACAATCTCAGCTGCCTGAAGTGGAGAGAGGTGAGCAGAGGAGAGGGTGGACAAGATGCACCACAGACAAGAGATAGATTTCACACAGAACACCAATTCAAAACCCATTAAACACAACTCCCAGATCTACAAATGAAACATCAAAATATGCACAGTATACTCTGCAATGATGAGAGGCAAGAAGATGACAATAAAATAAGCAAAGGATGGACAAATGCATCACAAAATAGAGTTTTATTGCTCCAAGAAGTTCACACAGTACATCATTAGTGGGGCAAGAGGCAAAAAATGCCATTACAGAGTAGGAAAGGAGGTTCAAACTCCCATTTTTGACCTTGGAGAAGAAAAGAGAGAGGGGGGGCAGGGAAGAAGAATGAACAACAACCTTTTACAATGAATCTTCCCCTGTATTTATAGATTCAATCAGAGAGAAGAAAGAGAGAGAGAAGCGGGAAAAGCAGGTTGAAACTCAACCACTGTTGTTAATGCTTCTGATAAAATTTACCCCCAAATCTGTCTTTACTGCATCAATCCTTGGTTCGGCACCTTGAAGGAAGAGGAAACGGTGGAAACAGATCGAATCCGATCTGGTTGTTGAGACAGATGGATCCTGCATTGAAGGCCCGAAGACATTTCCTCCATTTGGTTGGTGAGGCCGAGATCTTTCCAACGACATTAGATTTGCAATATTTCGAGCCCTGAGCCGAGAGATATGCCCCTTCGAAGTTTGTATCGGGTCCGTACAAATGGATGGGAAAACAGTTTGAAAAATGGGTCCCCTTTTAATATGGGACACGTGGCAGCCAGATTAGGGAAAAATCAGGTTTACGGGTTCAGAATTTATCTTTTGCCCTTTTTCCGTGAGAATCACAAAATCCAAAAACTCCCATGGCCCCACTGCTCCGCTTGGACATGTGGCACCCTTTTGTTGGCTGGGGAGGTGCGCTCCAATCTTTTCCTTTGTGCCATTTTGTCAAAAGGAAAATTTTCACCTTTTCCTCCACCTCCCCACTTTGGCTTTGACTCGGGTTCAAACTTTGACTTTTTCCTTTGCCTCATTCTGGAATGTGAGCTCGTAGGTCCGAAACGTTTTCCCTTCATATTTTCTCTATGTGCATGGGTTGTCTTGACCAAATTTGAAAAAACACATATAGGGGCTGAATTAAATGGAAGGAAATATCCTCATTGCTTAGCTAAGGACTAGCTCCTATATGCTCAAGTGTGAGATATGTAGATGGAAAACACCAACAGAAGAGTGGGAAGAGAGGGTTTGTATTTTTTTGCTCCATAGGGATGGTAGAAATAAAGGAGCATTTCATCCTTGATTGCCCAAGGTACACAAACATCAGAGCTAAATATGAGGAAACATTAAAATTTGGTTCCATGGTAGAGCTATTTGAGAAAAACTTAATAAAAGGGTTAGGGAATCTGCTAACTCAAATCAACAAGAGAAGGAACAACCTTTTAAAGGATGTTGCCTATCTTGTAAATCTTTGAGCGGTTACAACAATTGGTGCAAACAGTGGTCCCACAGGCCGTTCGGTCTTGTGGATGTAATTAAAATAATTTCATATAATTTCTTCCTCCTATTTGTGGAGTGACTCGTCCCCTTCCAAATGATTTTGAAATTGCTCAAAATGGGCTTCCAGGTGTCTGGGATTGTTATCGGGTGTGTGTAACCGCCGCGCGGGCAAAGTTGGTGGCCTGTGTAGATTGGCTATTGCAAAACCTATTTGTATGAACCAACAGTTTTTCCATGAGATACAAAACACTTTCTCAATGGCAAAAACCATGTTTTCTCACTCTTAGAGATTCAATGAATGGTGATTGCATCTATATAGGTTATTTTTGACTATCGTAGCCCATGAACATAGAACATCTCCTTTTGTGTAATGCAAGATTGCTTGATTTCTTGGATGCCCCTGTATCAAAAGGTTAAAAACATAAATGTAGAGTCACCAGGAGATGTGCTGTACATGTACAAGGAAAGGGGCACGGACATCATTTTGAAATAGGATATGGGAATCTATGAATAAAAGCAATGACTATTAGATTTAAGTATAGTCATCATGAGAGTACATGGATGCGATCCCTATCCTTGAACTTGGGTTTCTTGGTGATTGTAGAAATTGGAAAAAATGTTTTTCATGAAAATTACTTGAGGTACGAAAATTGAATATAATTTCACTCTAGGGATATAACATGTAAAGCAACATCTTGTGACTAAGAAAAAACATCAATGGTAACAAGTCACTAACAACCACAAGGAAAGGGCATACACAAAGTATAATTACTATTTATCAACATTGTTATTACTAAAGAAGAGTTGGTTCCTATCCTGACAACATGGTGACTTGTATCCTGAAGCTTGCTTTCAAATTGTTAAATCTTTTGATTGATGGAATGCTTGGTAAACATTCATTGGCCCTTGAATGCTAAGATGGAGATTATTATGCACATAATGGACACACAAATATATACAAAAGGAGAGGAGGTAGATCGATGCTTGCAATTAGAAATGCATCATTATAACAACTACAATGCAAGGAAATCAACGAAGCTTGATAGCCACATTTAAGTGATGTTAGCATTGGAGATTGGAAATAAGTTGAATTCAAAACTTGGAGACTTGATTTTTGAAGCTTTGCTCTTATCCAATTTTGTATATGCACTCCAAAAGATTGCTTCTAGGCTGACAAAGCTTTTGGTGGCTTAAGTGCTTCATTAACCTTGTCAGCTTGCAATCTCAATAAAAGTAGGATCAATATACACACACCTACCATGCATACAGGCACAAGAGGAGAGTGTAACAAAATCCTACTAGAGGGATATGCCACGTAGATAAACAACTTGTGGATAAGAAAAAATGGCAATTGATGACAGCCACCTTGCAAAGGGACTCAAAAAACAACACAACCACGTCCGAGAGGTATTAGTATTAGTGAAGAGGAGGTTGCTAGCATGGAAACTTAGAAACTTACTTTCCAACGAGAGGAGATATTCACTTTGGGCTAAATTCTACCCCAAGGATAAGTGGATCAACAAATTGCATTTAGGTAAACATCACAATGACAACAATCAGAAAGCAAGGGGACCCACAAAGCATGAAAACCACCTCTAAGAAATGTTATTATTAGAGACGAGGATGCTGCTAACATGACAACTCGGGGGCTTGCATCTCAATGCTTTCTTTTAGATTGGAAAAATGTGTGGTGGTCGGAATGCTTCATAAACCTTCCTTGACTTTCAATTATTATGAATATGGGAGTACCGCGGGCACACTCTATGAACATGCACAACAGAGGAGAGGAGGCATTAATGTGGAATGAAATCCCAACATTGGGATATGCCACATGTGGACTGACCACTTGAGTGATCTAAGAATGCATGGACGTCAACAAAATACTAGTCATTTCAAGTTAATAAGAGAGTGAAAGGAAATATGATGCAGATGTGGTGACGGGTCCTAATGGAAGGATGCATTAGACTGTGCTGCGATTATAATTACACAATGGAATTAAACAACAACAACAATATCTTTATTCAACCATTGGAAAACTACACAAACTTAAGATTGATTGCCAATGATACAGTCTTACACAAACTTGCACAATGCCCTCAGGCTTACGCACCTATTAACATTGCAGTGTTGCCCGATTAATTCAATCCTCTTAGTCCTACCCAGACCTGTGCACAGATGTCTTATAGTACTCCTTGCAACCACACTTAGACTATTCCCCCAAAGTAGAAATGAAATAGAATTTCCCTTTCTCAAGTATAGTAATGTGTTTATATAGACACAATTAACTACTTACAATAGTCAGCTCAACTACATCCTGCTCATAAACAATTTAATGTGTTACAAATATTAAATGGAGGTTAAAGCCCAAAGGACCCATATCATAGTTGAACTCGATGCAACATATGTCATCCCAATGAATAGAATTTTAAAGTCGGTGGATCATCAACTCCCAATTGCGATCTCGAGGCTGTCAGTCTGATAATCTTGTCAGTTGCACTATCAAAGAACGCTGTGCATTACTGCGTGGTAGGTCCACACATCTCCGTTTCAAAAATTTCTTGCGTGGCAGTCCAATGACATCGTAGTTTCATGCGGATGCAAGGCATGAAAATACTTTTCCCCTTCTAATGCGAGCCTCTGAAAATATGTGGCACATTGCCACACATTTTGAAGTTTTCTTGGTTTTGCGCCGTACTCCAGTCACCTGCACAATGGTTGTGATTCCATCGCAAGGATTACAAGCTTTGTGCCATCCCAAAGAGTATGTGCATGACACGGAGGTGTTGCGATGCATGTTATGCATCCAATTCTAGTGCAAGGCCATCTAGCCTTGAAATCCTCTATTCAGCTCTGTGCCATGAGATCTATGCTTGTGCCAACTTTTGAAGACTGCTATGTGATTAGTGGAGTACTGTGGATCCATGTGGAGCATTTTGACAATGCTCAAACATAAGTGCCCTTAACAGATAAGGCACAAAAGAGAACATAGTTCACCTGTGCTGCACAAAACTATGTTTAAATAATTTGCATCAAATAAGGCTGCGCCTGGCAGACTTTGCTTATTTTCCCACTCTAACATATTTTTGGTTGTTGCAATATTGCACGTGAACCCGGATGCTCCTGCATCAAAATAGCATTAAAGGAATACCATGTGTAATGGAGTTATGACAGTCCTTCTGTTGCCTTGTCTTGTGTGACAGTAACCATAAGAAAGATGGGAAGGATTCCCATGTGCAATGTATGATTGTAATGTGTAAATCAAGTAATGGTCAAGTGGTGTGATTGGTGTACGCATGTATTTTGTGTGGTAACTCTTCTCACTTGTATCAAATAAATGATTGGGAAGTTGTGGGTAAGAGTTGAGAACAAAAAAATAAAATTCTGTTTGTTTGGTTTTTATCTTGGTGAAATAGTGGGCATGATTAAGAAAGCATCACAATTATGACAGCTGCAAGGCAAGGGGAGCCGTAAGCCACAACCACCACCTTTAACGGAATTTAGTATTGAAGAAGGGTGGTCGCTAGCATGACAACTTGGGGACTCACGCCTCGAAGTTTCCTGTTGGATTGGAAAAGCTTTTGGCTGGTGGAAGTTTGCTACTGGAAACAAATGTCACTATAGGAAATTGCCACATAGAATCAACACATTGCAATCAAGAAAACATGAAAGTGATAACAAGTGCAAGACATGATGATCCCCAATACGTGATACACATCTCTAAGTGATGTTAGTCCTCGAGAAGAGGTTGCTTAGACCACAACCTGGGGAATTGCATAAAGCTTCCTTTAAAATTGACAAAGCTTCAGGTGGGTGGATTGCTTCATAAACCGTTTATAACTCATAAATGTAATTAGCATGGGATTGTTACACATACACCCATGTTACGATATTCCGGATTGAATAATCTAAAATAATGGAAGAAGAGTGAAAATCCGATATATTTTTTTTCCATTTTGAAACTGCAAATAGAACTTCAAACGTTTTAGACTTACCATAACAAGATGAATCAAAGTCACAAAGTCTCAAAGCAAACTTTACTCACCATGATCATAGCATTTGTGGAGACGAAATGGGTAAACACTTTCATGAAAAGGAATGGGGTGCCATCTTATGCCACAAGAAAACTTCCAAGAGCAATTTGGTCATTGGACTTCTCCTAGAGCTTAGTTTGTCAGAAGTTCTTGTATAAATACTCCCATCATATGTATTTTTAATAATTTTTCTTTGCATGTGGGATAGTAGGAAGAGTATTGTAACACCTGCTCAATAACACCCTGGACACTTTCTAACTCCCTCATTGTTTTTAAGAATTCCCTAACACCTAAAAGGCTTGTAACTTCCTCATTATTCTTTGTAAGACCTATGATGAATTCCTTTTAACTGCTTGATGTTGACCTTTATGTCAAGACTTTTTTTATTTCCTATAACATTGTCATAACACATACATGCCCTTTAAGGCGTAAAGGCATTTTTTGTATTTGTTTTCTTTGCTTGTGAGATAGTAGGAAGATTACCGTAACACCTGCTCTATGACACCTTTAAAGCTTTCTAACTCACTCATTATTCTTTATAAATCCTTGACACCTAAGATGCTTTGTAACTTCCTCATTATTCTCTGTAACTCCTTTAGGAAAACTTCTTTTAACTCCTTTATTATGACCTCTGTGGCAATACTTTTTTTAACTCCTATAACATTCTAGTGATACATAAATGTTTATACATGTTTGAATACATTTCCTGTTACAATTTAACAATAACATTATCAAAATTTTGCCCTAAATTCACCTAGTATCATTTTATCTTGCGATTAATGAAGCATCAATGATAACAATCACAATGCAAGGGGATCCATAAAGCTTGACAACCACCTCTTAAGTGATGTTAGTTCTGCAGAAGAAGTCACAATTACAACATGGGAGCATGCACTAGGCAACTTATCTGTATAGTAAAAAATGGTTGGTGGGTAGAATGCTTTATAAAATTTACTTAACATATAATCATAATTATTGTTGGGTTATCACTCAGACCAGAGGAAAAGAAGCTCTATTGTAGTGGGAAAACTTTCTTCCCATAACCTTGTGTACTTGTTCTTACAAACTTTGTTGCCATTAATCTCCAATGGTTTGATGGCAACAAAGCCTTAAGAACAAATCTGCAATAACATTAACATAACTAATGCTCTTATCTATGAGAATCAAAATTGGCCAATGAAGAGAGAGACATGGGCTATCTGGCAAATTAGGTTGTTGCTAGAATCACTCTCCTAGTGGAGGCGAATCATCATTATTTTTCTTGAAATCCCCTACTTGGGCTGTGGAAATTTTGCAGGTAGGACAATAGCATCCCACTTGTCTTCAATGTCATGCTGACTTTGCATCTTGGATATTGCCAAAGATACAATCCAAAAATTAGTATTGTGTGGTGGTGATAAGTGCCATGCATACATAGCAAACTTGACTTGTGATCTGGGAAGGCTAATTAGCCACTTCCAATATTGTTGACATGGTTGTGAACCAGAAGTACCTTGATGCTTGTGACTCCTTATGCTGCTTCTTTGAGCATCCCAATGAATAATAGATAGTGCAAATGATCTAATTCCTGATCATTTTTATCTACTTGATGTTTAATCAGCGAACCAATACTGAACTCTACAATTTTATTAGAGCAAGTCATTAAAGCATAGCTAATTTGCTATAGAGAGATCCATCACGCTTTCGAAACTTATCAAATGCCAAGATTTAGAAAATCCAACATGTTAGCAGTTAGTGTCTTCTAAGAGTGCCGCATTCCAATTAACATTAGACCCATTGTGTTAGTGTCTTCTAAGAGTGCCACATTACAATTGACACAACCCATTGCTATGTCCATTAAACTTTGGGGTAAAACCTAAAGAGATGTTTGATGGAGTCAAACTTGCCATGTAGAAGGTATTTGTTCATCATATCTCTTATAACAAGATTCCTTGTAACTTTATTATGATGTCTATGACAAGACTCTTCCCAACTCCTATGACATTGCCATGACACATAAATGTTCAATGTTTGTTTTGACAATGTAATGGGTTTCCTCTTGGTTACTTGAAAATGTCACTATGTTTTGCCTGCATTTGATCCTTATGTACCTCCTACTGTGGTGGATTGACTTATGACCCTGTTTGGCGCTCATCAAGGAAACTTTGGTGAGAGCAAGTACCTTTGTAATCTTGTAGTGCCAATCCCCAAAATTAGTGATGATGTATTTGTGCCTTTATTCATAAACACCATGGAAATACCACATAAATGTATGTTCAATGGGGCTACAACACATGTAACTTTGTCTCTGAGTGGCTTGATAATGTATGAAAGGTGACAATGTTCTATGCCATGTTTCTCTCTACTTTGCTTCAATCATTCAATTGTGTACTTCCGTGGATGTGGTGTTGGTGCCGTTTAAGTCTTTTGTCAGCAATGAAATACAAAGGTTGCCCTTCACTCATAATTCTGAAGGTAAAGAAGTTCTCCTTCAGTGTCAGATACTTGAGGTGTTACCTTGGTGGTAGTGATTGTGGTGCTAGGCTCTGCATCCATAATCTACTTCCCTTGATCTGGGACTGTTGGCATTTATGTCTAGGTCTGGGCCAAATATACTTGCTTGGTGTGATATTCTTCGTTTGAATGTTTCTTGTCCCATGAGTACTGGACCACTTGCTAGTCTTGATTATTTTTGTTTTCCTTCAAGGGGTGTCTTCTTTGCTGTTGCCTCAAAATGCCCGAGTCTGGGACTGAGGTCCTTCGTTATGGCGCTTTCTGTCAGACTTATCACCATGTTTATATTTCTTGGTTTGTAATTTATTAGACTGAACCGTCCTTTTACTTTCATGATTAATTATTTCTTTAATATTTATATTTTATAGTATACCTATGTGTCACCCAAAGATCTGATCTCCATGGAATTCATTTCAGTTTGGTTGTATGCTTGTAGGCCACATAAGTATATGACAATTTTGTTTCTTTTAGGGTCACATATGCCAAGCATTGTCGAAAAATTGTGGTGTATGTTGGTATACTCCTGTATTGACTAGTCATGTCCTTCGTCCAACTACTTCCATTTGATGTACTAGTCATCATAGTTTTACACTGGTTAAAATTCTTCCTTGAGGACGTCAAAAAAATTGGATCAAATTTTTACTGGTTCATCGTCTTTAGTGTGATTTTGACAGTATTGCTCCCACCAGTTCTGATTGGTAGTGCTTCTTTCTGAAGTGCAAATTTAGTTCTCTTTAACAGAGAAAGCATGTATGGAGCTTTGGGATTCTACTTGATTCCACCAATTATCTAGTGCATCGGCATTTGCTTTTGTCTTTAAACAAAGTGGTATCAAAATTGAATTGTACCTTGAAAGGTGTCTGACTTCCAAAAGTTTTGTTGGATGTGGATGGTTGTGTGGAAGATGTCATACTCTAGAGAATTTGAGAAAATTTCTTGGGCATAGCCTTCTACTTTTGAAACTGATCCTCGTTGTTTTCGCTCTTCCTTTGAAATGCATCTTCTACCATCTTTTGATACCATCAGAGTTTTGTGTATTCATGCATGCTTTGTATTCCATTTAGGGTTATTTGAAATGGCAAAGGTAATTTGACAAGTAGGTGGTTTCGATACGGAACATCTTATAGCCTGACTGCAAGTGACAGGACAAATAAAGACGGTAACATTGATAAGAATGCTCTGGTGCTACCGATTCGATACCTAGGGGTGAGTATGGTGACACCACACCAGATTTTAAGAACTCAATGTATTATAAACAGAAATGGTATGTGGTGTTGCTTCTAAATAATAATTAAAGTGCATAGACACGATAACAAGAATTTAAATGAGTTCAAAAACAGGAAACATATAGAAAACACGAGAAATGTAGAACTGCAACTCAAAAGTTATTCTGAAGGTATTGTACATGAATTTGTGAGGATGGATGGAAAGTTGGAAACGTATAAAACTGTATGCGATACAGCTTGTACATGTGGATGCCTAACTCTCTCTAATGCTAATGATACATATTTATACAAATTCTAAAGAAGACAAATTTGCAGAAGGTGAAACAAGCTGTTTTTTGTCGTTTCACATTCTTGGCTAGACCGTCAAGCAGGGGCACGATCTTATGGCGACGGTGCTTTCACGAGTATTTGGCACTTGCACCAGTGTTGTTGTCAGTACTGGAGCTGAGGCTTGGGTCAGGAGGTTGTTGTTGACTCGGAGATTCTGTTGAATGCTAATGTCAACCAGCAGACTCCTTGTTGCCACTTGGATCAAATTGCATAGCTGGACATGGTCTATCGTGAAATCATAATGAGTTGTTTGACATAGGCTTCTACAATTTTGGCATCACTTGTCTGAACAGCGCTAGTCCAGCCTAACCTATTAGATAATCTACTTGATGAAAGTTGAAGATATAATTAAAAAAAATGCTCTTATGCGTATTTCAATCATGACATTCCATAGTGTTGCACGATGCAAGACACCCGCATGTGAAGAACATTAAAAACGAGAAAAGAAAGAATGAAAATATATCAATACCCATGAATGACCAAAGTAGGTGAACAGGACTTGTTGGCTGGATTTTATGTCACTTTATAAATTCTTGTCTGCCCAATGGAAGCACTACAATATCAGCAACAATTAGGGAATGTCACCTATCGACAAGGTGACGTTCCTCTACATTTGAGAGGGGCAGTTCCCTCGTATGATGGGTTTTTTGTATTTTTGGTGCTTTTAACTAGAAAGCACAAAAGGGCAACAAAATTGGAAAGGTAAAAAAAGAGAGAGGAGAAGACAGAGAAGACGAGAAATCTTCAGTAGAATAGAATCAGATAACTGTTGAGATGTCCCAAATGTAGACATGGAACAAGAACTCTTTATCTCGTAGGAACAACAAAATACAATGATTAACACAAAGCTATAAAGCACAAAGTCTTTATCACATCTGGAATGCATAGGTATGTTACAAAGTCTTTATCACATCTGGAATGCATAGATATGGCACAAAGTCCACGTACCTTCAAAGTCTGAATATCATAGCATCAAATACATCACGAAGGAGAAATAACATCAATGATATCATCCAATTATAAATAGAATACAAAATTTACAACTGGAGAGCATAAATGAAACAATGAGAAAAACATTGTATTCTTATATAAAGGAGAATAACAATGTGCACAAAGTCATAGTTATTATTCTCCAGCACTCAAAAAATGAGAAGAGAGGCAAGGAGTGTCCTGACTCATCATCCCCTTTACAATTACATTTCTAGCCTTATACAAGCTTTTATGGCCCAAAAGTAGTTATTTTAACTACTTTCCTCTAACTCACCCTAGTTCATCTAAACTTGAGTTGAATAATACATTAATTTGGCTCAAACACAGTATTTTAGCATTACATTACAAAAAACTCAAGTTTGAAACCTTCATTATCATCACTCTTTGGCAAATTTTGATAGTTACTGTGAATTTTAGCATGAAAATCGGTCTAGGCAGCAAACCAGAGAATAGGAGGAACTGGGAAACTATGCCACGAGTGCCTTCAATCACTGATTTGATTGATTTCTTTGTTTTAGCGGCTTAGGTTGTGAATCGGGGTACATGCGGAACAAGGGAACAATTCCCTGAGTGCTTGAATGGGCTGACTTTACCCACTTCACCTCTTCCCTTGTCAGCTTGTGCAAATGAGAGAACCTGAGGAACGCTCCACTTGTTCCCATGAGATCTGACTTTACTGATTATAGTGCTTATCCTTCCATGTGACTGTCGGTGAATCGATGTTAGAAAGGAACTAAGGAACACTTCCTTAGGTGTCGGTCAAGGCCGACGTTGCTGATTTCTCCAAGCAAAGTGGCTAAGGTGGTAAAGCAGGGAACATGTGGAACATAGGAACTGTTCCACCTATTCCTCAATTGTCCGATTTTTCCCAGTTTGGCCCAATTTTTGCAAAATTGACTAACTCCTTTGACAGGGAGGCTTAGCAAGATGGAGCACAATGACCAAAACATTGAGATTTTTTCCATCACTTGTAAAATTTTGAAGTTTTACTAATCTATGACAACACGACTCATGAATACATCCAACTAGTATAGGAAGTGCTAGGGTAAAAGGACCCTAGGAACAACAACTAACTAATTAAAAAAACAAAAGCATTGAAAATAAATGAGGGGTAAACCTAATGTAGTAAAGCCTCTAATGCATGTGGTTAGGGCTACTGGTATAAATATTTGTGTGGGGGGAGAAAGAATGAGAACCTCCTAAAGAGCATGGGTTGATGAAAGTTGGAGAGACTAGATGGCAACCTCATCAAACATCTTTGACCATCCTCGAGGGCATAGGGGAACCAACCGTGTCATCATCTATCACAATGAAAGAGCCAATGCATGCACTGATATGCTCATTAAAGAGTGCCTAGGATTGAGGGGGCAAGGTTGGGTAATAGTAGGAGGTTGGGTAATACTAGGAGCAAGCAAAACACTCCCCCTAGAATCCCTTCTAACATCCAAGGTTGAAGAGGCTCCTAAGGTTGCAGAATGAAACCTCGTAATTTTTGCTTGTCCAGCTCGCCCTTGAGGAAGTGGTTGCAAAGGAGCACATCCACGACATCAAGGAGAAAAACCATGTAGCATTGAGCAAGGTCGGATCCCTCATCATTGAGAGGTAGTGTGTTTGGCCACCTATAGCAATTGTGTTGTGTTGAGATATGAGCATCTGCCTCACTGACCTACCCTCTCAGTATCCGGAAGCAATACGTATAACCAAAGGGTAAACTTAATGCTCGCCAACCTCCATGATGATAGGACTAAGAAGGAGAAGGTGATCAACTTGGGGGCTCTAAGGGTCTCCTTGTAGGGACCTGTGCAACGATGGGTGACAACCTCACGAAGAAAAAGTGCCCAGATATCGTTGATACCGGTACTGAAAGCAAAGTGGCTAGAGAGTTACCAAAGTTTCTATAGAGACAATTATATCTCCCCTCGATTCTCATCGTATATAGGGCATCTTGAAAAATAAGTGCTCCTTGGTCTCCACCTTCTTAGAGGGAACAAAGAGCACATAGATTTGGCCCCCATATGGAATATGATGATCAACCTCAACCCTGCAGTTGGTGCCAACAAACGCTCAACTGACCGAGGGGGAACCTCAAGCCGTGAGACCAATGATGCTGGAGATGAGTTAGGTTGAGGATATGACACCATCTTGCCACTCCACGAGAAATGTTTAGTGCATAAAAGGCAAGCTTGCGACTAAGTAGACTGAGGAGGGGTGGTCCAAGTGACCTTGATGTGCTGCCTGTAGATATCCTCTTCTGACTGCTCAAATGGTGATCCTTCCTTAGAGAAAAAGAAGCTAAGGAGGGGCATCCAAAGAGTACCTTGAAAGGAGGCATAGTCTCTCAATAGAGATGTTGATAGACCTAGAGCATGGATACTAGTCCCACGACATGACTAGTGGAATCTCCCATGGTATGAGTTTGTGCCCATATAAGAAGTTTGAAGATCAGTCTCTAAGGTACAGAGGCATAGTGCAAAAAACTTAGATCGGACAATGCACTAAGGAGCACTCTGAAGTTGTAATCCCGGATCATACGTTGAATCATGTGAATTTGGATCCTAAGATTCAAGATAGTTTTAAGCCCAGGTCAGGGTTGCCCCCAAAACTTAGCTTGGATGATCCACTGAGGAACAATTTAAATGCCATTCAAATCGTGTAGGCTTGATCACGAGAGTTTGCATCCTCTTAAGATGTGCATCTTTTAAAGGATACCCCATACTAAGTAGATTTGAAAACATTGGTGCTCCAAGATAGAAAGGGGGGCATATTTCTTGCAAAGTTGCATGACTAGAGAGGTAGGCTTCATACTTAAAGATGGTCCAAAAAATTGGACCTGCTAAGTCAAGTGTAGTCCGATGTGATCTTGAAAGGTTCCCCTTTGTAAAGGAATTGGGATAGGGGAAGAGAATGTTTGGAGGCATTGAATATCATGACCTTAGTTTTGCTAATAAGGTTGATCAACATCTTACGAAGCTCATAAAAATGAGAAAGGATATCGAATTGTCTTTGTAAACCATCAATAGAGTGAGAGAGTAGAACAATATTGATAAAAAGTAGTATGACTATCACTACATAATGTAAAATGCAACCATCATCTCCATGGGTATACTGTGAAAAAATATCCTCTAACTCATAAATGTAAATGTTGAAGAGGGTTTGTGAGAGAGGGCATCCTTGCATGACCCCAATGTTACTCTTCACAAAGCTAGAAAGATTGCGAGAAGTACGAAATTGCTTGAAAATTGCCTCATAGATCCTCCAAGTGCGGCAATGAGAGAATCTGGAATGCCTACATCGTGCAACTTTTGGAAGAGCAGATGTCTTAGAATCGAGTCAAATGCCTTCTTGAAGTCTACACGACAACAAAAGACTTTGGAATACCGATGACACATTTGGTAATCTCTTCCGAAGATGGCCTGCCCCTATTCTAAGATCACCTCTCCAAGTGCTCTGGAATTTACATGTCTAACACTGGCACAAAGTTTGGAAAATGTATGCCCGATCATAATGTTCATGTGGTTGCTATGTTGGAGCCATGCCCAAATTTATGAATGGGATGGATTATGTGTTGGGATTAAGAACAAAGAAAACCTAAGCAAACAACCTCATTGAAAAGCTTTGCCAATGGGAAGGCAATGAAATCCACACCACATTTGAGGAATTTAGATTGAAGGCCATGAAAATCTGTTGTGTTGTTGGTACATAACTTATGAATAGCCCTTCTAGCTATAGTGACAAAAAAATAATAGATGGTCATCAAAATATGTTGTGTTGTTGGTACATAAGTTATGAA
Organism: Taxus chinensis; assembly: GCA_019776745.2. Classification (NCBI taxonomy): domain Eukaryota; kingdom Viridiplantae; phylum Streptophyta; class Pinopsida; order Cupressales; family Taxaceae; genus Taxus; species Taxus chinensis. The sequence goes on from CM034155.1 coordinate 214,741,302, forward strand.
TAGCCCTAATAGCTATAATGACAAAAAAACAATTGATGGTGGTAGAATGGAGACAATGACAACATGATGCTATAGGATGTTGTAAAAAAAGCTAGCGTAGGAAACCCATGGTTGGGGGTTGACGTCAGAAGTGGGGGATTCCTTCGGAGAAGAGTGTGCCAAAAGGTCTTAGGGGAATGGTGGGGGGAAGAGAAGAGAGAAAGTCGTCTAGATGTAAGAACTCAAGTTTCTTTCATCGAAGAAGACATCGATAATATCTACAAGTAGAGGGAAGAGTGAGAGACAGGCTAGGGAAAATCATAGTCTCTTATACAGGGATATACATGCATCATCATACCAATGGTTCATAGGGTAGTACCCACGGGGACGAGATGAGCTAGAGTAGTGCATAGTGTGGAGGCAGGAGTTAAGTGTTGCATCCCAAAGGGAATGACGTAAAATCTCATACATGGGCTCTGTGGTGGGAAGAGGAAGGGAATTGTATTCAAACATTAGTTGGGAGAGTCGGGCATCATAGTGAATGGTGTACTCATCATCAAAGTGGATTGTGGTGTAGGGAGTGTTGGGGAGTGCAGTGGGGGGAAGGACTGAGAAGTAACATGGAGGGTGAAAGTCAAGGCAACATGGTCGGCAAGTGCGAGTTAATGGGAAATAAGGAAATCTCAGGTGTGGGGGATGAGGCATTTGGAAGTGAGAACATATTCCATTCCTCACCAAATGGGGGAAACAAGGAAGTCTATTGAGAATGTAGAGATTCTATGATTCCCCTATTTGGAGAAGATACTTCCCATAGGTTGTGACGGGAGTATTTCCATTCGTTGATTCTCCCTGTAAACCAAATTCTTCAAGATCCGGCTCTTGAAGGCATAATGCGTCTTGCAAAAGATCATGTATAAGTGTTTGATTAATTCCTGTATGGGCATTGAAGTCACCCAAAATAATAGCATCACTTACTGAGGAATACTGGGAGATTTTCTGGTAAAGGTCAAGGTATGGGTCCCCATCAACATGATTGATAAAGGGTGTTGAGGCTGGGGGGAGTAGCATACTACAATGAAGACGCCAAGGATAGGAGATGGACCCCTTTAACCATGTAATCACATGTATTTGGAATGGTCCGTCCTTTCTACAGGTAGTGTTAAGAGTTGGTCGTCACTCTGGTTTTCTTCTAGAGCCCTTTTAATGCATCTGATTCATGTGGTCACCATCTTGCTTCAGAGTCATTCAATGAGCAATACCTTATTTGGTCTCACCCAATTTAGCATTATGGGGGATATATGTGTTAAGAATGTAATTCTAGAAACCCTTCACATTAATCAAATGAATAAGATGCAATGTTTAAACACATTGACCAACATCCATATCCACAGGAAGTGGATCAAATCAACTTGTTATGGAAAATATAAAAAAATAGCATATTGCCCCTAACTAATCACATCCGGGAATATCCGGAAAGCAGTGAATTAACAATAGTATAGCCACCACTAAACTAGGGATGTGACAACTAACTTACAACTAATTTAAAAGTAATAAAATTTAATTACTTTAACTTTAGAAGTTTATTAATGATGAATTAACCTAAGTTTATTCCTAATAGTATGTGATTCTCTTGCCTCTGAGTTGTGATATAGTGACCATTTCTATGCATTAACCTAAGTTTATTCCTAACATTCCCCCCCTTAATTCATGATGGTCTCAAGTGAACAATAGAGAAAAAACTCTAAAATAGAATATGTTTACATGAGGTAAACATTTATTAGCACACACATGCTAAAAGAAACCTATTCTAAGGTGAATGAAATAACTTTATCATTCCCCACCTTAGTTTAGTATGGTCTCTCTAGATCTCATCTGAACAAGAGTAGCTGGATGAAGGGTCTTTCTCTGAATGGTGTGCAAGAGATGGAATAGGCTCATGAATAGTCTCTAGATGTCTGGGACCTCTTTTGGGTTGGCATGTGTGCTCAAAAAACAAACGAGTGGTTCTAAATGTTTTGAAAACCTCTGTTGGGTTGGCTCTTGGCTTAATAAAACTTATGTTGGGTTGGCTTGCAACTCGAAATTGGGACTGACACAAAAAACTACCCTCCATTCACTTTGCTCTAATTTGCTAGCAATACCACTGTTGAGCGAATAATGAAGAATTTACAGTCTTCCATACTTTTCCCCCTAAATTCCGAGTGAAAAGTGAAGACAGCTAAGTTTCATGGGAATGAAAAAAGATATTGACACTTTATAATTATAGTGCGTTTACAATTTTGTCTCTTCTTCTATGGAAAAATCTCCTTTGGGAATGTCCCACTTCCTAAGATAATCCATGTCGAAGACCCTTAGCCTATTTTGTCTCCCCAACGGCTAAGTGATGAGCACAAAGGGAACTTAAGTCATAAAAATCTATTATAAAGTGCAAACAAAAATAATAATTATAAAGGCACTTATAGTAAAGTTATTATAGACTTAATAATAAAATAAAATTAGAAAAACTAAAGTCACCTTATAAAGTCTATTTTTCCCCTAGAAAGTGCGACCTCCTTGTGGGATGGAGCAAAGTGGAAAAAACATTGAGTGCGGGGCTGAAAGCTTATTGGATGTTGAGGGAGGCTAGTTGGTCCATTACCTCTATATAAGCAAGTCGACTTGCTTGAGGAGAGCATCCTTGTTCATTTTCTAAAATCTGATTTTTATGCTGAGCTTTGAGCTTGCATCAATAATCTTTTAAGGACGAAAACCCTTAGAGATTCTCTTTTGAGGACGAAAAACCCTCCAAGAGATCTAGTGGAAGGACGAAAACCCTTCTTCTAGTTGAGAGGATTCTCCACCCTGGGGTTTCCATTGCAGATCACAAAATAGTGTTAATTTTCAGTATTTCTCAATAGTTTGAAGGCTGTAATTTTGCTGATTTATCCAAGGTTTTGAAGGTGAAAGGTTGCAGTTGTGTTTCCTCTTATTTCCAGCCCTTCTTCATGTGGAATGACCTACTTCAAGGGCTGATCTGAGGTGTTCTGAAGTTGATTTTGATCTGATTTGGGTTGCTGCTCGTAGCTCTGATTTTTAGAGGCCAAATCAGCTCACTTTCAGAATTTTTGGTGTTCAAGAAGTGCCATTTTCAGCTGTGTCTGAGGCAACTGTCTGCAGAAATTTTATAAAATAAATTCAGCCTCATTTGAAGATTAAATTTGGTATTTCTTTTGTGATTTCACCCTTGCAATATTTAATGAGTTGTTAGAGTTAAATATTTAGTGGGTTTGCATCAGTTTTAGGTGATTTTCCTACCTTATGCAAGTCGCCATTTCCTTTTAGAATTCATATCTGCATTATATATTTTATCATAATGTCTATAATTTGTATTTCGGAGTTGGGATTTGCTTAAAATCCATTTAGGGGCAAAAGGTGTTTGTTTAGGGACATTACAGATGCATATTAGTACAAAATTGCAAATATTTTTATATACCTTTTTACACCTTATTTCATCCTTTTAGGACTTTTTACAAAAAATCTATCGACCAAAATCTCCCTAAATGTTTTGTATCAATTCCGTATCAGAATCTAGAATTTTACAAAAAATGTTTTGTAATTTTTCGTTTTACGGATTGAGAGTTATGGCGTGTTGAGCGAAGGTTGCTTATGGTGCAAAAAAGGACTCCCGTGAGGCAATTTTTTGTTTTGTTTTTTGGGCTCTTTTGCCTCTTTTGCTTTACAAAAAAGTCTCGAAATCAAGTTTCAGATCAAATGGGAGAAATAATTTTATTTTTTTATTTTTTTGGCCCAATTAGGTTTTTTCTTGCTAAATTTAGTATGGATTTTAGTAGGGACTAACTTCGTTAGTGAAGGTATTTCTTGCTATTGTTGGCAACTTCCTCTAAAATTGCCTCCAAATATTTTTAAAGGCTAAATAGATTGGTTTGGTGGGGGGGGTCGACCTCCCGACCTCTTACCCCTAAACCCTACTTCTAACCAACGAGGCGCACTATGCACTTGTAGCAAGAAGTGGAGGATATTTTATTTAAACAAGGTTAAAAAATTGCTAACCTTTGAAAAATGATTTGGCGCTGTCTGGAGATCTGTGAGGCAGATTGGCGGTTTAGGGTTATGAAAATCGGATCTCCGTGAAGTCTTTTGCTGTTTTATCTGCCGCTTGGCCTGATGCTGTTTTGTTTTTCAACGTTTTGTTTGCAAGACAAGTTTGGGAGGTCGATCCAATGGTTTGGCTGTATGTATTAATTTCCTCCGCCACTTTGAAGCAAGGTTGTAGGTTTGTTTGCATGCAAGTTGACACCTCTGTGGAGTTCGAATTTTGCTTGTTTGGTGTTGCTTTTGTGCATGGTCGTGGAGAGGAGCAAGCTTGGCCGTTTTGCTCACAAATCGACGTCAACTCTTTGCAGGTCGCTCTGAACTCACCAATGCAAGGTGTATGAGAGGATGGCTCGACTTTCCTGGTTCGGTCGATCTGCTTAGAGCACGCCATACCATGCAAAACTTGCCACTTGCCAAATGATATTGGCTTGCCCTTTGTAGAGAACAGAGATGGCTTGGCTCGGTGGTATGAACAGGATTCAACTCGCTTAGTAACCAACTTGATCCGGATGCAACAAAGCACGGTGAGGAGTTCTCTTAGCTTGGAGTGCAACTTGGTTTTGATTCGTTGTAAACCCAACTTGCCCAATGTTCAATCAACTTTGATGATTGCTATGGTTGATGGCTTGGTTGGGGAAAAACAGGGACCGATGCAACTCGGTCTCACCAACTTGATTCAAAGCTCGATGCAAAACTGCACAACTTGCCAGATGCAACTCTGTGTAAATCTTTGCCTCAACTCGATGCCTTAGTGGCACAATGCCACAATTTGGTTGATCTCTTATCAACTCGGTCCTTTCAACCAGCCCTGCCAATGCAGACAGACCTCCAATTTTAGCAGGACTGCTAACCATAATAGTTTCTAACTATTCCTCTAGATTTAGAGGAAAAAACCCCTATTGGGGAAAATTGATTTTTTTTTTAATCTGCAGATTATTAAATCTGCAAATGAATTTGCAGCACTATGTGCAGATCTACTAGGGGATTTGAGGTTGTTTGAAACAAGTTGGGAATGGATTGAGAGGCTCTGTGGCTCTCTCTAACTTCCTTTGGTGCTCCGAATCTTTCTGTAACTTCTTTTCTTTCCTCCTTGGTGATTCAGGGATCCTCACAGAAGTTGGGACCAACTAGCTCTAATACCAAATGTTAAGAATGTAATTCTGGAGACCCTTCACATTAATCAAATGAATAAGCTACATGTTTAAATAACAATAGTATAGCCCCTAACTGATCACACCCGGGAACATCTAGGAAGCAGTAAACTAACAATAGTATAGCCCCCACTAAACTAGGGATGTGACAACTAACTAACAACTAACTAAATTAAGGTAATAAAATTTAATTACTTTAACTTTAGAAGTTTACTAATGATGAATTAACCTAACTTTAGAAGTTTACTAATGATGAATTAACCTAAGTTCATTCTTAACAATATGTGATTCTGTTGCCTTAGAGTTGTGATATAGTGACCATTTCTATGCATTTTTTCCTATGAGTTGTGATTCAATGGTCATTTCCATGCCATTGTGCCTTTGGGTTTTAATACAATGATCATTTCTATGCAATATGCCTTTGAGTTGTGATCCAATGATTATTTCCATGTCGTTGTGGCCTTGGGCTGTGTTCCAATGATCATTTCTGCTCACTTATGCCTCTGAATAGTGATGCTATTGTGCATTTTATCTAGGAAAATAGGATCTCCAAGGTTAATCATCATATAAGTATAAAGGTTACTTGAAACACCTACTTCTCACTCTCGTATATCATTATTATTACTTCCTCTCCTCATATTCACGCTTATGGATCTCCTTTAAATAGGGGATGGTTCCAACCTAGGTAGGTGAGGGGTCCCTCACCCATAACTAGTTTAATAGTTACTGAACAATATAAGATACCACTAGAGTATATATTATTGATTTCTTGCATTGTACCTTCCATACATCAGGAATGTCAAACATGTAAAGATGATTGATAATAATCGTGAAGGGTTATACCATTTCACTTATACCTCCTCAAGGGTAGGTATTAGGTATTATTTAAATACCTTAAGTATTTATTATTTTTAATATACAACTATGCTTTATAATGCAGAGATTTGTTTGTTTAATATACGTGGCCACAATAGGTGTGTACCCCACAAACATGAAATGCTCCAACATTGCACTGCTTCTAGTTATTCTTTCCATCTAGTTATGTTGATTGCATTGCCTTTGACTTGTGATTCTATTGTGCAATTATGCACTTCTTCTAGTCATCAATTCCACGTAGTTATACTTTGTACTAATTGTACATGGGTACCAAACGTGACCCAGTTGCTAGAACCCATATTTGAGGTTTTTCCTCACATTTTCACTTTCTCTAAGTTGATCTCAAGAAGGCTTGTTGGTGGCCATTGCATGTTTCTTATTTTAAGTTTACTTAGGCTAATGCGGTTTCATTCATCCTCTCCTTTACCAAGTACATCTTAAGGGTGATTTTAGTATATATTATGACATACACTTTTGTATTGTCTAATATGCACTTGTATTATATTTTAAATGAATAAAACTCATAGTGTGTGCTCGTCATGATCTATAATAACTTATTAATAAATTATAAACAAGAGTTGCAATGTGACTAGTCCCTGCTGTAACATGGAGAAAAGTTAATTGAACAACAAAAATATGATATATTTGAGCATGGAAGAATGTGTCACGAATACACTGTAAAGCTTTCTAGGATGAAACAATAAATTATTGTTATATCCTCAGAGATGGTGCTACGTGAAATTAGACATGATGAGGGGGCTTTGAATTGCTTTACACACAACATATAATCTATGTTAACTAAGGTGGTCTCATGCAAAATAAGTTAATTGATTAAAAAAATGACAAAACTATTGAGAGCAGGGTTTTGTAGCAATATTAAATTGTTTAGTAACATTACAAGTAGTAATATAGGTTGAAGTGCCATTTGGTATTTTTTAATTTTTAAATATAGGTTGATATGTTATGTTGTATTTAAGTGTTTAGTAATTTAATGTTGTATGTCACATCATCATTATTTATATAGGTTGAGTTGTCTTGTAGTGGTATTAAAAATGTATTCATTAATTGTTTTACATGACATCACACTATTTATATAGGTTGAAGTATTATTTGGTGGTTTTTTATTTTTTTAAATATATGTTGATATGTCATGTTGTATTAAATTGTTTAGTAGTTCAATGTTGTATTTCTTATGATAATTATATAATATAGGTTGAGGTGTAATCTGGTGGTATTGTTTTTTTAAAATATGGGTTGATATGTCATGTTGTAATAAAATGTTTAGAAGTTCTATAATGTATTTTGTATGTCACATCATAATTTTTAATATATGTTGAGGTGTCTTTTGGCAGTATTGATAGGTAAATTAAAAAATATTTAAAACTAATATTGAATGTAGTAAATGATTCTTATTTTTAATTGAAGGGATTATTCTGCAATAAGGCTTAAATGAATATTTCACATGTCAACCAATAGGGAAGAAGATATGTAATGTCCCCAAAAGGACAAATTTGAACCCTAGTTGGATTTTTGACAAACCCAAACCCCAAATGCAATTTTATAAAATATATATCAAATTAATCTCTGCAGATCTGAATTATATTCTGAAAATTGCAACTAGGGCATGGGAGAAAACACATAAAAATCTGCCCTTATAATATGAGATTTCCACTCCAATCTGTCCTAGTGCATTTATGAAACCAATATATGAAGAAAAATACAGATTTAGAGGTACCAAGAGGCTGAGATAATTTTATTAAATCAGCAAACAGGCTGCACTTAAAAATTAATAAAGATGGTACCAAAATATCTGAAAATGACTTGATTCGACCTCTAAAAATTAGCTTTATTGATGGCTCTTCAAATCAGATTAGAAGTGATCTTCAACATAACAGATTTGCATTAAAAATGGGTCGCTCCACACAAGATAAGGCTGAAATAATTAGGAAAAACACAGCTGCAAACTTTACTTCAAACCTTTGAGCCAAAATCTGCAAATCTTCTTCTTTAATTGCTGGAAATACTCTGAAAATTATTACTAATTCGATGAAGCACAATGGAAACCCTAATGGTGGAGAATCCTCTTATCTTTTGGAGGGTTTTCGTCCTCAAGAGAACATCTCTAAAGGGTTTTGTCTTTAGAAATAATTTTGACGAAGTTAAGAGCTTCAGACAAAAATCAGTAAATGAGAGAATAATCAAGTGTGTCTTCCTAAGGCAAGTCGACTTGCCTATTTAATACTTGTGACCCAAAATGGTCACCCTTGATGACCAATCAACTTTTCACTCATTAAATGCTTTTTTCCCTCCAACTTTCCTTATGCAAGTCACATTTTCCTTGAATAATTCATTTTTGGTTAAACACCTTTTTGCATTTGTTTGCCTTTTCTATTTTTAAGTTGTCATTAAGTCCATAATAATTTGTTATAAGTGCTTTTATAATGTTTTATTTTATTTTCGCACTTTATAATAAAATATTATAACTTAAGTCTTCCCTGTTGATTTAATCCTTAGCCGTCGGGAGGACAAAATGGGATAAGGGTCTTCGTCATGATTATTTTAGGAAGTGGGACATTTCAAGAAATGCATTTTTAAGTACTTTTGGATTAAAAACATGCAAGTCCAAGCTTTAAGACATAAGAAATTCAACATACAAAAAATGATACTAACTTATGATAGGTTGAAAGTATGAAGTAATAATTAGTTAATCCTAGTTAGGCAAAACTGATTGCTATAGTACCCTACCTTCGGCAGGGACTAATAAAAATATCTTTAGTAGTAATCCTCAAGATAAAGTTTGTTTATCTTGAGAAGATTTCTTAAAAGAAAGAGATCTCCTCCTATCGTAAGCCTCCTTATCTATATAAGAAGCCCAAGGGCTTGGATTAAGATAGATCAATTGGAATCCACTGAGGTTCATTGTAATATTGCTGTGAGTAGGGTCATTGACCCTCTCTCACATCTGTGCTTAATTTATTAGCAGTCATTCTACCTTGATCATATTTGTGTCTATATTGCTTTAAATGTTATACAATTATGCACATGCAATCATGGGAGATCGTCTTGAGGTTTCTTCAGTAATCTTGGGTCCTTTTAGATAAATACAAGTGGCAAATTAAATATTACAGATCTATCTTTTCTCTTCAACCCTTAGTGACTCGGTGACATTCAACAAGCTTTAAATACACTCTCTTTGAAATCCCTCTTTGTTGCAAGAGACAACAAATTGTTAACATGATTGCAAATACGGACCCCACTCTTCAAGCAATATCAATCAAAACAGGAGCGTGAATAACAAAAGAAAGCTTGAATCAAATTTAAAACTATGAAGGCTACAACACAACTTCAAAAGCTGGTCAAACCTTGATTTTATCTCACAAGCTACAGCTTGCATTGTCATGGAGTAAATAGTGGGAATTCTTGACAACATGCAAAAACGACATATCTATGGTACAACTATTTGTTTCTTTATTGCCCTGTCTTGAATTTTATGTTGTCCAAGTAAAAATACCATCATTAGTTAATCCGTGGTGCCACCATTCATGTACCAGACCTCTTGACAAGCTCGATGTGAAGAAGTCCTCCAAAAACTCTTAAAACACAAATATTTCAAAAAACAATTCAGACCAGAGCATAAGATAGGAAAAATATTTCAAAATAAATGTCAAACCAGTAAAAGTTGAATGTGAGATTTGGTGAATTTGACAGTTCCAAATTTACATGGTTAATTTGAAATAATTTTTCTATTTCCATATGTGAAATTCAAGTGACTTATTGTGTAAGAGCATCTAATTTGAGTGTTTATAATGATGCAGCTACACCAAAGCCTATTGTGCCAAAAATAAATTTTGGAGGCCGTATTGTGTATAGCAGACTGCAATCTGAAGTTGAGAAAGCAAGCATGGAGCTTTTGCAGATAGTTAATTCTAAGAAATCGAATATAGAAGGTCGAGTTCCTATGGGTTTAGACCTTGAATGGAAGCCCTTCTATAACAGGCGTAAGATTCTGTTTACCGAAATATATGGGTTAGGGAAAGCATTAGATTTTTCTTATTCAATTTTGCAGTATTTGAAAATCTGTTACATTATCTCTGGCAACTTCTGTTTTATTATCATAAACTCCTATACAATTGATAGTTTACTTGAATATAAGACTTAAAAGTTCATGGTTGTAAACTATAAGCTATATTCCACTCATGAAATTCGAACATGTTAAGTCATTCTCATCTGGGCTAAATGTGAAGACGTTGACATTTGTAACAAGAATAATGATCTACCTTACATGATTTCCCGATTAAGTGAACCCAATCTAGCACAACTGATTGTACTTCTATATTCTTTTTAGAAGTATAAACTAGTAGAGAAGTGTGTAATTTGCTTCTCAGTTCTGATCATGAGGATAAACTGTATAATCCTTCTAAACATACGCAGCCTTGCTTGCATGAATACTCTTATCTCATGGCCTGCACTTTCACGTCCTAGTTACCTACTTTGGTCATTTGTGGACATTGATATAATTTCTTTCTTTCTTTCCATCTCATGGCATTTTGCACACACCATGCCCATTGTTCAAATGGTCTGCATCAATGGTGCAGGTTTTCTCCATACTTGTAGTGATGGATTTGCACCATTGATGCGGGTTGGTTAAAAGGCCAGATAAGTTGCTATTATGCACACAAACACACTCTCTTGAACATGCTTGTGGCAAATAATTGCCATGATATAGTTCTTTGTTTATTAACTTGATCAAAAGCTAATTGTAGTTTGCATTAATTGCAAATAAATTGAATGGTATATATAATGTGTGCCTTTGAAGATGCAAACATTTATGTTAACAAGCTAGTGTCCATTGGTTATTGATAGATGGATGGATTCTTAAGGAATACTATATGTATTGTTGTCACCAACACGCCTTCTATCAGAAAAGGGGACCCTCTTGAAATTTTGAAATAACTATTTTATTCATTGAATTCATCTTTTGGGAGGTTTAAGCTGTGTTAATTTAAATCAGAAGGCAGAAAAGGAGAAATTAAAACTTCATGTTTTCAAGGTTATTTTACAAGAGTCTCACTATGCGTCCCATGGGTTATTTCATGTTTTGACCTTGTTTTTAATAAAGCCCCTTAAAAACTTTTTATTTGGCCACTTGTAAAACATATTTGATAAGGTATGTGACCCTGAAACTTTAATTTGAAACCCATGCCTTATGCGACCTGTTGAAGCCCCTTTGTGAAGCAAACCTGACAGAATGCAAATCACAATTAACAAATCCATGGGGGAATATTGAAGATGCTTTCAAAATGGAAAAATTGCTCCATGACTTCAAGACTACGTGGAAATCCCATGTGGGCCACTCATGATTTCCAAATAAAATACACTTTGTGGTCCCCTCTTTTTTCATTCCACAAGTTATTTGAATTATTTCGAAGTCTTCTATTTGTTTAAAAGTGATTTCATTGGGTGTTGAATGCTTTGTGTGCAAGAATAAGTGAATTATAAAGATCACCTAAAAGCTGTGAGATGCTGAGAGGCTGCCACATGGGCCACTCATGATGTCTTGTTTTTTTTGCGAGAATTTGCGTCTTATAATACTTCAAGGAACTAAAAAAATATCTCCCTACATAAGCAAGGAATGAAAGCACCTGATCTTGTGTGCTAAAGGGCAAAGAGTACACATCTTCGTAAAACCACTCAAACTTAGATTATACAAGTAAATCCAACTCTTGTATGAAGAGTTTGAACTGTCCAAACTGAGGGGTGAAGTATCCTCTTGAAAGACATCCTGACATCTTGTTCTCCAAAGAAAACTAATTGCTGCCAACCTAGTTGTATGCCATAAACTCTTGCAACTATCTCTAACCATCCAACTATCCCCTAAAGGGGCCCTTTCCAAGAGAGAGGTGCAATAAAAAGTAAAGTGAATTTGGCGTGCAACCATCCCCAAAAACTTTGTGCCAATGGGCATTTCTAGAAAATATGGTCTGCGATTTCGTCTTTCCCACACGTAATGCAAAAAGCCTATGCTAAATCAATCTTACTCAATTGCGCTTTGGCAGCTAGACCTTGATGCAATACTAACCAGCCCAGGACCTTGCGTTTGAAGGATGTTCGTGTTTTCAAATAACTTTACATCGTCATTCCCATCCCACTTCAAGGTTGATGACCTGCCATTGGTTGTTCAATCGTTTGGCAATAGAATTACGACATCTTGTTTTGGTTTGCTGCTTTACAAGGTTTCCAAACATTCAAATTGCTCCTGACTTTGAGGCTCCTACAGGCTGCCACATGAACCAATCTCGTCGCCTTTGTCTCTATAAGGTTTTTACTAAGTGATCTCAAAGTTCCAAATACTTCGAGGCCACGAGTCATTGAATTTTTGCCACATGGACGGTTCACATTTCATTGAACTCATTAAGGTCTCAGAGCATGTATAAGAGTTGTTTAAAAGACTATGATTACGAGACATTGAGTTAGCGCCATAAGGATCAATCACGATGCGCCAAATGCAGAAATTCAAAGGCTTTAAGACACACTCTTGGAGACTGGGATTTCGCCACATGGATGGTCAAGATTTACCAAAATTTTACAAGGCCTCAAATTGTACACAGTTGAACTTCATAAGGCGTTACCTCTTCCTATTAACTCCTTCAATGTCAAATGATGCGAAGATCTTCGAATTGATAGTATGTGCCTAGATTTTAATTGGGAATAACAAATAACGACCTGCAAAACAATCATAATCAATGAAAACATCAATAATCCCTATTTGGATGGTTTTGGTCATTCAAAAGTGAGTATATAGTTTCATTATAACCGACCGCTTATAGAATTTGCAAATTCATGGAGCTAGATGTAGACCAAGGAAATTACATGAATAGAGAGAATTAACACAAACAAAGCAAACCTTCCCTTGATAGTTTCGAAAGCCACCTCATATTGGATCTGACTGTAAAAGTAGGGTTGAGTATGTATGCGGGCCAAAATATGTCTCAACATGTACTCTTACTCATCCGTTCAACTAGGGTATTTGAGGCAACGAGTAGGAGACACACAAGTACTCGCATACAAGGGGATAGACTTAAAGGGGCTATAGTGAGCGCTAAGGTCGCATATCTAGAGGGAAGTAACCCTTACACTTGGTCAACCTAGGGTTTCCAAGGCCCACGGTGAAGATAGAGGAAGGAACCCTACTAGGATATCGGTGGTTGGGTGTGGAGAGGTATAGATCAACAAATAAAGGAAATAAGTATGCAATAACTGAAATGAAAGTAACTAAAGAACTGAGATTTGATAAGAATGCTAAGCTAACTAGCATCAAGCATGCATAACTCTAAGCTAACATAGCACATTGAAGAAGAGGAATTGAACTAATATATGCAAAGTGACAAAGAAGGGTTAGAGCACTTACCTTGTACATGTAGGGTGGTTGTTGATGCATCTATCTCCCCTGAGAAGCAACATGCAGAGAGAGAGATTCGCTATTAGGTGGAGTAGGGGAAGACCATTCATGTCCTAGAGTCACTATATGATGACCCAATAGTGCAAACAATCATCCAAGAAGAGAGGTGTCCAATCCAATCCAATCAAAATGCAAGATGCACCAAAAGTAGAGCGAATAGATGCGAAGATGGCGCAAAAGAGTAGGGCAAATGGCAGTTCAGATGTCTTAGCTTCCTTTTTCCTTCTGAGTGTTAAGTGAAGTGGAGGTATATATAGGATGCCATTGCCCGCGGGTGATGGCGTCAAGTGTGAGAAAATATGACACTAGGCGATTGTGTCGGCCAAGGATGCAAAAATGAAATGATGTGTCACGAAAAGTAAAAATAATGTGTCGTGAGTCATGAAAGAGGATGAACAAGGTGCAAAATAGTAAAATGCAAGCGAGAAGTCATGAATATGATATGCATGAGACCTAGGAGGACAATGATACCTAATGTAAACCAAGGCTAAGACCAAATAATGACACTCTTTTCGTGTATTGTCTCTAACCCACAATGGTTACGTGAATAACCATTCCCCATTCTTGGTAGGCCCCTTTAGGCACCCACTCAGAAAATAGATGCATCAACAACCCTTATTTGTGCAAGGACGATTGTTAGTAACAGGTAGGAAAGATGAAAAGCGAAAAGTGAAAAATTAGGTGTATACAAAGTAATGCTCGTATTGCATCCGGTTGATTTGAAGATTTCTGTAGATTTGTGGACGCTCCAAGAAGTATTCCAAATGGAAGATTGATCAAGCTACAAGCATGAAGATGATTGACTTGATATAGGCAGAATAATGGTATGTTTGATTGATTCACCAAGCAATTAGACATGATAACAATATGAACTCTAAAGCTTGTTGGTGGATGATTTGTGAAGGAAAGACCATTGATTTATAGCTGAGGAATGATAATCTTGAAGCTATGATTATATTGAGTTGATTTGGAGATAACTAAACATGACTAATTTGTTTAGTTGAGTTTCAAGATTGATCAAGGAGTTAAATTGCTGTTCAAAATTCGCACGAATGAGTTATTGTTGAATTGGCAAGGGGTTGCACATGTGTTTGACTATTTAAACTCAGAATTAAAATTTTAATTCTATATCCTTTATTTAATTCACCCAAAAAGTGACGTGAATGATTTGCTTTTGGAAGGATGTGAATTAATTTTGGATTTCCATGACTTGGGAAATATCTTTAGTTAACTCAAATGCATGATTTGAGTTAATTTAAACATATCTTCTGGAATTTAATAATGATTTTTTAGCTTTAATCCTGACTTTTAGTCATCTTGAGTTGAGGAGGTGGATAGGATGGTTCTTTTCAAAGTAACGGGTCGTTTTGTGTTTTTATTGCCTGCAATTGTCTCCATTGCTTTAAGGTATTCCCAGAGAATCATATAAGCCAATTTCGACAAATACCCACGTGCTAAAACTCATTTTATCTCTTCGCCAAATTTTGTCTGAGAGAATTTTATTTATTTATTTATTAAATAAATAAAGTTCTGTTTAAAATAAATTGTGCTGCAATTAAACCCTACTGAGGATTTTCACGCCAGTATTTCCGCCTCTCAGTAGAGTATTCACCAGGGAAGAGTTTTTACTAACCAGCTATTCGGCAGGTTATTTTCAAAGCAATTGTCTGCAACTTCTGGCAGTGTTTTTTAGTTATCCCTTTTGTGTTTGTTTTCGGTTTTTCTCTATAAATCTGTCTGGTAATCTTTCCATTCGTTCTGTCTAGCCAGTTCAATTGCACAAAGTTTCCAGAAGTCATCCATGGCTTCAGACAAATTTGAAGTTAGTTATGAAGTGCCGGTTTTTGAAGCAGCAATATGGAAGCAAGTCGCACTTTTTGGGAATGATGGTTTATTAATGCAAGTCGCATTTTTGAAGTTGCCTGGCAGTTTGGAATATTTCGCCACAACGACTTAAGTGGAAAGCGGAAAAGTGTACCCCAGCAGGCAGGTTAAAATTTTACCTGCCTGCCCCTCATGATTTTCCCGCAAAGGTCTTATTTGACTCCAAATCAAGTCGCACTTTTTGGCTTGCCTGGCAATTTGGAATATTTGGCACAATGACAACTTAAGTGAAAAGCAGAAAAGTGGACCCTAGCAGGCAGGTAAGTATTTGGCATAATGACTTAAGTGAAAAGCGGAAAAGTGTACCCCAACAGGCAGGTTAAAATTTTACCTGCCTGCCCCCCATGTTTTTCCCTTAAAGCAAGTCAAATTCACCCATGCAAGTCGCATTTTTTGGAAGCTGCCTAGCAGGCTAATATTTAACATGAGAACTTAAGTGAAAAGCGGAAAAGTGGACCCTAGCAGGCAGGGTAAAATCTTACCTGCTTGCTCCTTGTACTTTTCCCTTGGCTTATAGCCAAAAAGTGCGACCCATCCTTGCATTATCAATTGCCTAAAAGCTGATTTATTTATTTATTGGTGCCAAAAATAGGAGGAAAGTCAAAGGAAGCAGGAAGGCTAAAAATAAGACAAGGAAGCATGCTAAAAATAAAGGAAAAAATTGCATAGAAAAGCAAGCTAAATCAGGCAAACTTGGGCACCCAAATAAGGAGAAAAAGCACATCCTATTATTAGGAATTGCTAAAAATAAGAAAAGGTAATGGGTAAAATTAGCATGCAGTTGCTTATATAAACAATGGATGTCATAAGGAGAGAGCAATTAATTCTTTTAGGTGGAGCATGCTGCCTTGGAGGATTTTGGCACCCAAGGTTGGAGTTGTGAGCAGCCGAGAAGATAAGATAAATAAATATTTAATTAATTAGGTCAATTGGTACAAAGCAAACAAACCCAACAAAGCAAACGGGTAGTTTTGGCGCCCAGAGACTGTTAGAAGCAACATGCATTTCTAATTCGCAATTACTGTTTTGTGGGCTATCTATTTTTTGGTTATCTGCATGTTGATGTGAGTGCACAAGTGAATAAAATAATATTTTTAGCTTGCTTGGCATGCAAACAAGGTCTAAAAATTTAGGGCAGCAGACTTTATAATCAGATTTTGGTGAAGAAATTAGGCATTCATGCCATGGATTCCATGTTTGTCTGAATCATTTGCAGGTATACTTCACAGGTGCTCATATTGGTGAAAAGAAGGCAAAGTCAATGTCAGATACATTGAACATATCTTCTGAATCAGGAGGAATTGCAGGTTCTGCACGAATTGATCCAATTGCAAGGTCTTCTGTCAAAAATAAAAGAAAAAGATCTCAGGCAAAGATTGTTTCAGGCATGATGCAACATGATGAAAGAGAGGATTCAATAGAATCATGCATAGTTTCCAGGCTTGCGAGATCAGTGATACAAATATAGGGCTTGAACCTATCTCTGATTTGATTGACAGATCCAAAGCCATTGGTAGATCATCTCTTATGCGGGCAATGAAGAATAGTGTAATTATTCAAGTTGCAACATTTTCGGCTACAACCCAGTTGCTTGAATTCGTTCTGGATCGTGCGAAGTTTTATCATCCTCTTTCTAGGACAATCTGAGATGCGACAAGAAAGACAGTGATCAAATTGGATCCGAAATTCATTGATTTTTGCCTTAAGATTCCGGCACGGCCAGTGGTGATCACAATTGGCATGCAGGAAGCTTGTGACAGATGGGAAAAGAATAAAGCAGACTGCGTGGGTATAATGAACAGTAGATATATGAAGAAGCCAAGATCACCGTCAAAATTCCCAAGGAGCCTTCTACGGTCATTTCTGGTGCAGGAAGTTGATGATATTACCCGGTTGCTTTGCAGGATAAATGGGGAAGCCAATGCCCATAATTTCCGCTCATGGATGTATGCCTTTATCAGAACAATTGAAATCAACAAAGTTGATTCGATAATCAATTGGTCGGAGATCATCAGTAACAACATCAGTGAGCAACTCAGAAGTGTGAGGTGGACTTTCAATTTCAAAATGACTTCGTACCTGGTATATGCCGCAACCTCACAAGGGATATTTTCCAAGCTAGATAGATGGGGCATACTTTCAAAAGATCCTATTTATGAGTGTTTCCCACAGCTGGCGATCCCTGAATGTTATAAGGATTATAAGGCAGTGAACGATGGTTTCTTCTATGGATTCATTTGCAAGCTGAACGGTGATCTGAAGAGCAACAAAGTAAGCAAGGAAGCTTGGGAAACTGTCTCCTAGCATGGCTGTATCTTCATCCAGTTTGCCGACTTCACATATCTTAGGATTATTGGTTTCTCAGGAGAACTAGTCAAGCTGCCGAGATATCCAAATGATAAGTGGATTATCATGGAGTTATGTAGGCAAGTCATAGAGTTGCATGACTTGCAAATAAGGCGTCATAAATCTACGATTATTTGCCCGGTTGTAGTGGGTAATTATAGTTGTCATAACATCCACAAAGCTAGAGGAGTTGAAGCAAAGATGTTTCTTGGTTATGATCATGAGTTCTTCCCAGATCGAATTAATTTCGATCCTTATGAAATAGCAAAGAAAACAATCTCCCTAGAATGTGCACATATTCCTTTGTGGAGGATTTCTGGATGAAATGTAGGAATGAATATAGAGTCAGAAAAAGAGATTTCAACAGTTTATCAGCTCAGTAGATTTTTGACTATGATTTGGCGAGGATACCTGCAGACCTTCTAGATGATGGGCATGTAGTGCTTGATTCATATCGTCAGATGGGGGGAGACAAGGCTGCGCTTCAAGCAAATGTGGGTGGTAGTCACACAATCGAGGAGAGATCTTCGGCAGTTTTAGTCAATACTTCCAATTGGTTGTTGACAAAAGGTTATTGTTTGGATGAGGCCTTGATGAACCAGATCACAGGGAATTTTGGTACAAGGAATATCAGCAGCAAAAGGAAGCATGGAGGTGAAAGTAGCCGAAGGCCAGAAAAGCTAAAGGTGCAGAAGAAGGCTCGAACATTAGATAAAGATAAGTCTGCATCCACTTCACCAGTGCTACTCTCAAACGAAGCTTCTCCTGCGTCAACCCACAGTACTTCAGCGGTTCCAACAACACCAGAAGTCATGACTAGTCAAGCATTGAGACCGGCATCATTCGTATATACTTCTCCTCTTCCGCTACCCATTTCTCCGCCTCCTCCTCCTATGGAGGAATTAAAGGCACAAATGAAAGAATTTGAACAGGCATTATCCTTGGATGACATGGGAGAAGGCAACCATAATATGGAGGTAAATTCAGATGCAGTAGAGCCTGGGCAGGAAATGGTAGTACACACTGAGGTTTCTCATTCCCTGAAGAGTAATTTCTCATCTTGGTTGGCTCTGCAGACAGTTCCAGAGGCTAGAGAAGAAATCAACTTGGAAGAGGAAGACTTGCAGCTGCTTATGAGCTTGGGAGGTAGAGGCAAAAAGTCTAAAGCTGCTAAAATAACTTCAAGGTTGGTTATTGAAGAATCATGTCAGAAGTTTGTTGAATTATCAGTTCTAGCTGAAGGGAAGCAAAAGGAAGAGCTAACGGCAACAGACATATCAGTAACCAAAGTGTCGTTGGGTCAAATCACCACAGAAGGATTAAAGCAAGATACACAAACATTGATAGACGCTTTATTCCTCAAGCTTGACAAGGAGAAGGCAGAAAAAGACAGACTTCGGATGCAGATCTCCCAGTTATGTGAGATCATCACTAAGGTTGCCAAACCTTCTTCTCAGCCCGTATTAGTGCAGGAACAGGTATGCGGCCATTTGGTTGAAGAGATTGAAGATGCAGGAAACCAGGTCAAAGCTATTGCTCAATGGAAAGAGCAAATCATTCACCAAGCTTTAGAGTAGTTTGAGGAAATACTAGCTAGCTTGGAGGATATGCACATGACATTATCTCAGCTGAAGGAACTAATGAAAGGTATAGAAAATGAGAACATAGTTGCTGAGAGTCACTTGGATACCTTAGCTACGATAAATTCATTGTCGGAAGATGTGCTAATTGCAGAGCAAATTGTACCTGTTGGATTGATAGAAAAGGGGAAGCGGTTGGAGATAGCAATTTCTTTCCGCATGGAGATTGTCAAGCTTATGCTGAAAAGCAGTTGCTAGAAGACGAGATGGAAGATATGCCAAAGGACATTCCAAACAAGTTGCTTGCTTCCTGTGAAGAGTTTCTTCTAGTTGTGCAGAAGAAGATTGATGAAGCCGTCATGCCTTTCAATCGGCAAACTCGTGAGACTTCATGCAGATATTGAAGGATATGGGCCTAGTTTGGAGAAGGTGAAGGCCAACACAACTACTTTGTCGAGAGGATTGCTGCGGTTTAAAACTGAGAAAGAAGCTGTTGCTAAGGCAGATGGGAAGACACTGAGTCACATGTTTGACAAGTATATTTAGTATCAGAACAAAGAGAAAGCGTGAAGTGTAGCGACTGACAATTTTCTTTCTCTTTCTCTTTCCTCTCTTTTTCTTATTTTCTTGGACAAAATTGTAAAACTAATGTAATTGGTTAAAAGCCATTACTTTTAGTTATCTGAAAAGCTCCTTTAATTAAGAATAGATGACAGACATGCAAAGCTTTGATTTAATCTTCAGATGCATGTCATATAGAGAGGAATTCTATGGGAAAGATTGTCATCTGTTTTCTTTGTAGCTTCCGCATATGTGAGAGCTCAGTTATTGTTTTCTATTTGTAATTGCCTTATATACACTATAAATAGAGGAAGAGCCTACGGGTTAAAAAAGGAGAATTTGTTAATCAACATTCTTGAGTTCCAGACTTTGTGCTGCAACCCTTGATGTCATTTTTGTGAAAGCTGAAGAATTGAATAAAGATAGATTTCCAGAGAACTTTGTGTCCACGGTGCATTTGCTTCTTACTTCTATGCGGATCTTTAGATAAACTTTGCATTATCTAAGATTTAGATTAGAAGTTTTTCTTTTCGTTTACTTCTGAATATTGTGAGATCTACTTGTTTATTTAATCCATGTGTATGAGACCAACTCTGTAAACTATTGGTTGAATTACACATCTTCCTTTCTTCTTTCCAACATTCCATTATTTCCTCTTGGTTGAAAGTACTTCATTAACAATTGCTTACTTGCTACATAATTGCTTAGCTATGGTTCATGAGCTTTGCAATTAAAGTAAAACCCACAGATACTTATTAGGATCCATACTTGACAAAAATCTTACACGGGAGCCTCACCGGAAAATGACGGAGATTTATCTCATGACTACCTAAGTTTTTAGCTGTGCAGAAAATCTAGCTAACATTTATTTAATTAATTTGATAATAAAATTAGCTAAAAGGGGGTGATAGGGTGCAATAGAATTAATTAAGTTAATTCTAGAGAGGTACAATGAGTTTAATAAGATTTTGAACGTTTATAATGCGTAGTGGTTATTTTGGGGTGTCTATAGGCCTCGAATTGTACACAATTGAATTTCATAAGGCGCTACCTCTTGCTATTAACTCTTTCAATGTGAAATGATGCGAAGATCTTCGAATTTATAGTATGTGCCTAGATTTGAATTGGGAATAACAAATAACGGCCTACAAAGAAATACTTATCAATCAAAACATTAATAATCCCTATTTGGATGGTTTTGGTCATTCAAAAGTGAATATACGATTTCATTATAAACAACCACTTATGTAATTCACAAATTCATATAGCTAGAGCCCCAAAAGGTAGTTGAAGATTTACCATTGATTCTCCAAGCATATCAAGTGCTCTATCCAATCAAGAAATGCCCTCCAATATGCAAGCATTCAATTCCACTTCTTCAGGACCTAACCATGAGTTTGGTGATATTTCCTTCATTAAAGATATCATGACACCACTCAAAACATAGGAGTATATTATAAAGTGAAAGATCCCAAACCCGTTTTTGTTTGAATATTATTATTATTATTATTATTTTTTTATATAATGCTCTGGTTCAGATCTGAACTGGTAATATCAAAATAATTCATGAAATATCACACTGAAACTACATAGATAAATTGAATACAGCAAACCCGACAAATCGGGCAAATGCAGAATAGGCGCCTAGGTTTTAAATGGCAGATTTCTTTATAAATATTTCAGCTGTATATTTAATAATGATTTCTGAAGCTAAATATTATAGCCATACAAATATAAATCTGTAGAAAGATTTAATAACAAAGATAGTCCAAAAATGCACAGTAAATGAAC
Organism: Taxus chinensis; assembly: GCA_019776745.2. Taxonomy (NCBI): domain Eukaryota; kingdom Viridiplantae; phylum Streptophyta; class Pinopsida; order Cupressales; family Taxaceae; genus Taxus; species Taxus chinensis. The sequence continues at coordinate 214,763,024 of CM034155.1, forward strand.
CAAAACCCTAGCTGATTTGCTATATTTGCTGCTGGGAATTACAATAGATATCTAACATGAAAAATACCTCTGACACAGTAATGAATAACTGTAGAAGAAGCCGCCCCCACTCAGATAGATGTGCAAAAGCCCACAGCTGCAATTTATTTCTTTCTCTGAAACTGCTGAAATGTTGAATAACTGGTGTAAACAATGAAGATTCCCAGATGGAAGCTTCTCTCACTGCTCCTGGGGTTTCCGTCCGCAAGAGGAATAATCCAGAGGGTTTCCGTCCTTGGATTCTGTCTGCAAAAGCTCTGTGCTAACTGCTGAGTGAAAATAATAATATTCTGAATGCTTTACCCCAGCTGCATTTTTCCTCATATAGCCAAAAACCCTCCAAAGGCCAAATCGCACTTTTTGGCTAACACCATATAATTAATATTTAATTAATTATTTTTGCTTCACTAATCAAGTCACACTTTTTGGGTATATTTGGCCATTACCCAAACAAGTCGCATTTTTGGCTAGGAAGGCAATTTATTTCAGTTTATGCAGAGTTTCATTTGATCTGGGCTTGGGATTTGCTAAAAATCTAAGTCAGACAGTCTATTAATATCCATTTGGGGATATGTTCATTTGGAGATAAAAGTTGGGCTCTAATCTGTTTGAGCATTCATAGAATTTTAAGACTAAACCCAAGTCACCCTTGCATCAGATCGTTGTTGGCCGTCTAGTAGACAATACTTTGGTGCATATAAGGTCATTTTGTGGCAAAGCTAATCGAGAAAGAGGGACATTATATAAAGTTCTTGGGGAAAAGGACGACAAAAGGAGATGAGATATACTGAGAGGATTTAAGGTCAATTAAAGACTCTAGACTTCATAAGTCCGCATACCAGCCCTTCCTATTTCATTGTACTGATCATTTCAATTTTGCATTTCATTTCATGTAAAACATTGAAAGATGCAATTCTGTCCTCTTCATTCTCTTAGCAAGTTATATCCCAACTCAAGATTAGAAAGGATCACTTGCTAGACTTTGACATCATCTCGCTCCCAGATTGAAGGCTGATATTGATGGTACATTGAAGACCAAGTTGGTGAATGCATGGCTGAGTACAACTCTTATTAGATGTCATGAGTGATCTGGATCTACCATTAAGATATCTGGAAGAAGCAGCACTCTAAGTTGCTAGAACTCATACTGTCTTATATATGAAAGAAAATGCTAAACAAGAATTCAGAAACAGAAATAATGATTCAGAAATGACACACAGGAAATATCGTAGCATTGTAACCTAGGTGAGCCGGTACGTGGGTACAGTGTGGGTACGGGTACAGGGATCCGGTATGCTGATACGGCAATTTTTTTGGGGGCACTTGGGTACAGCAGTACTTATATACATATAACAATATTAAAAATGTAGTTCAAATAGGGTCAAAAATCTACATGCTTACTTATACGGTGAATAGCTTAGTAAACAAATTATTAATGTCAAGTGACATATAGCCAGTCTAACGTGGCCTAATAATTCAAATGCATCCCATGTCATGATATTTATTGATTGCAACTTCGATACAAGTACATTGTTTCAAACTTCCACAATGTGGGTACAATAAATCCAATTGGTTAACATAAATACATAACAAATCACATAACTGGATTCTGGACATTTCCGGCCCAATTACCAGACTCCCTTCAAATCTAGGCAGAGAAAGACTTTCATTTCCAAAAAGAAAAGTTATTACAATATATAGGACCTTGCATTGATGTCTTACCTTACATAGTGGAGAAGCTGCCACTGTGATTATTTTGATTCCTACATTACCCCAACGCATCTCAACTGTTTGCAGAATTACTTACCACAAGTCCAATTGTATTTAAAGTACTTCTGTGATAGTTTTACCACAGTTCGAAGGGATTTACGTAATATCCATCTAGTTGACCTTTATTGACCCCCAATTAAGCTGACATAGTCTATGCAAATTTTTTTTTCACAAATTGGAGGAATGTTCTGCTATTGCAGACTTCACAATTCATTGATGTAGAATGTCCGTGCTGTGCGCCTTATGTGTACGTTTTCAGGGTACATCCAACAGTACGCCAATGTACGTCTAGGTACTTCCTACATGAGCATGAGACCCAGTACACTACTGCCAGTTATTGTTTGGATGTACCTTGAGTGTACCCCCTGCTTTGTACCACATATCAGGTATGTACCGTACCCATACCCATGTTTCTACAGGGTATGTAACTGGCTACCTAGATTGTAATCAATAACCTATGTTAAACATCTTGTACATCCTATCAGTACATGTCATTCTATGTAAAGTAGGATGATCATGGGCTATCTATCTTCCTCTAAAGTCTTCATGTTACATCTTTGCCTTCTCACAATATGGTTAGATATAGATGACACTTCATAATTCTGCTTATGGTCATGAGTTACCATTCCAAGTATAATGCACCCTCAAATTCAATGTATTGCAAGATGCATGTTATTAGGTTCACTCTTGAGGATATGCGGGGTTATCGTGGACCAAGCTTCAACAAATATGCCTCTTGTGTCCAATCGACCCATTGTTGGTAGTAGTATCTTTTAATGGAGTACTGAGTAGGGCCTAGCTGGATAGAATATCTATTGCAAGGATGGCACTCCAAGACCCACAAGAGGTGGTTTTTTGTTACCGCTATAACACCCTCTTATGTGGTAAGACCTACTTCTCCCGTTGCTGTGCTTATTGTGTCATTAGATTGGGTTCATGGCAATATTTGTCACAACCATGATAGTTGGAGCAAAGGGTGTCACTAGAGACCACTTGAGATTGGGTCCAGACAATTCAATGATAGTTTTGGAGCTACCACTTGTATCACGTTGTCAGAAGGTGATTGTCATTTACATAGTCTAGGACTATTGCATAGAGTCCCGTGGATTTCAAGAAAGTTCTCCTGTCTTTGACAGCAAACTTCTTGAGTGGTGCAATGATTGCACAATCCATTCCACAAGCTATATTGACTTGAGAGACTCCACGTAGTGACTAGTCAATTTACGACTTATTTGGTCTATTAGACCACAAGAGGCGGGTTTCCGTTATTTAGTTAACCATGTAGTTGAGTATTACACTAATAAACGACTCTAAGACACATTGACCATTGGGTTGTAACCAGTATTTCAAACCATGATATTGGTGCACGGTATCACTGCAATGGACACATGAGCATCTGGGTCCAACGACCAGTAATAGTCTTTGTGCACATTTTCTACCATTTGTATCAAAGCCGTTGGTGCTTGAGGGTGATTCCACTACATAGTCTAGGAGGAGTATTGCTAATGTGGGATTCAATAATAGTTCTTTGAGGGTCCCTTTAACGGTAACTTCGATGTACGAGTGCAATGATTGAATGATTCGTACTCTGCATATACTTGAGAGACCACATAGTGATTAGGTCTTTACGATGTTGGTCTATCTACCATATCTACCCATGATATTTGGGGAGGGGGGGCACTCCATGTTGTGGTAGTCTAGGGAGGCTATGCTCACTTACTCGATTGATGTCAAACTCGATTTCCCCCATTAATGTCGGGCACAGTTATAGGCAAGTATCATGGGTTGCGAACATAAACTGCCACGAGTCGTTACAATTGCGTGAGGAAGAATAACAAAGTCGTCATTGGTTTCCACTAAAGCCATTGATTTACTAGTCGTGAGTATAAATGAAATAGGTTATATGGAGCTACCACTTGGATCACATTATCAAGTGGGTGATTTCACATTACATACATCTAGAGCGAGCATTGTATGTGTGAAATTCAAACGAGTCTAGAAGGAGCATTACATGTGTGATGATGTCAAGGGACTTATAGTTTTACGCAATTTTCGAGAGAAGCAAAATATCTACAGAGTGCAAATCGAGTGGGTGACCTCCACTCTATAGATTTTCGAGAGACCGCCTACCTTTGACGATAACTTATTTGAGAGTGCAACGAGTGGGTGCATTCATACTCTATTTGTATTCACTTGATTTTTCCACCTACCAATCAGTCTTTGCAGCATTGGTGCACTTGCACAGGAGTCGGCCACAAGCAGCCCCTTTGGTCCTTTAGGATTTCTACACTTGGAAATCCTTCCAATTGTCCAGCCTGTTATTAATGAACAAAAATTTGTTTGAGCCTACCTACCCTACTGGAAAAGTAATCAAAACCCTTCTCATGAATGAAAAATCTGTTAGAGTGGGAATATTTATGCTTATGACTATTATGCTATTGCCACAAATTGGGCTTGATGTCAATAAGGTATTGATGTCCTTTTGGAATGAGAGATTAAAATGTCCAAAAACATATTGAGATCACTTGAGTAGGCTATTATGGGGCAAAATAAGTGAACACTAAATGCTTCCATGAAATGTCATTACAACGTCAAAATGATGATGGTGTATTCAATGATGATGCTCATAATGAGGTCATGATGACACAATCATTAGTTCCCATAATTTGAGATCTATTCTTAGACTATTAGTAGATTTTAATGTTCCACCTAGATTATGAAGATTCTAAAGCCATTCTATTAAATAGTTTTCCTCTTAACATTCTTACTAGGGCAATGTCATTTATACTTTTAGTCACATGTCTTCGCAACATCCACATATGAAGAAATAATATCAGCTCATATTTAGTTGCACAATAAAACATAATAGTTCTGGATCGATTGCACAAATAGGTCAGCATTCCTGTACATGAAAATGTACTATGGGACTTTCAGAATGAGAACTATATCACATAAAACCAATTTTTAAGTGTGTTTTAGTGTTATCTATTGCAAGAAAAGTAGGCCATATCAAGCTCGTTATATGTCGCATCTGAGCTTAATTTTTTTCTACTAAATATAAAGCTCATTAGATAGAGCATGCTCTCAAACGTTGAGTTCAAACAGCATGGACATTGTTGGGCTATCCAACGGATTTTCTAATTTAGTGCCCACCTTTAATCATGTCATTCTTAAGACTTATACGTTGCTTGGCTATGAGAAGCTACCTCTCCTAGATTTGTGATGACATGAAGGAATCTAGTGAAGGGTGTTGACTGTCATGGTATGGCTGACAAACATCACTTCGAAAACTACGTGGAATATCGGCATATCTACCAATTGGATTGAAGCAACAACATTAGACTAACACGATGGTTTCCTAGTGTCGTTTTTGTAGTCTTGTTGCTTTAGCATGTTGGTTTTGCTTCTAACAAGCATCGGGGGATTCTATAATGCAGGAGTTCGGGACTGTGGAATCCGGAAACTTGGTATGTTACAAGCTCGGGGGCTACAAAATTACGAGCAATATATTAATATCAACTTACATGGATGTCTCTAATTGGTTCATGTAATCTTGTTCAACATCAAGAGCTTCTACACTTAGATATGGGATCAAATGCTATCTTCTTTCCATAATGAAAGGACACAAAAAAATCGAGGTAAGAATTATTAAAATATAAGACTTATAATTTAGTATTTAGTTAAGTATTAGTTAAGTATTAACTAACAAACGGTTGTAACCACATCAACCATTTTGTAACCATCTCACACATAATAAAAGGATGGACATTTGTGCACATTTTCTAACAATTTGCGAGATGCTACCATAGTCCCTAAAGAAGAGCAAAGTGAAATAGTGTTCCATACACCAATTGATTTATTGTCTACAAAGGGTCTAGTGCCACTTATTTTCAGGAGTTGCTGTTTCACCCTCTATATATTTGAGCACCACCTCTTTGTACGGGATCATTTCCATAATGTCACCAAGTTCACCATTGACAGTGCCCATCCTATTGGAATTTCAGCCCCTTTGCTTTCATCTCCTAGTGTTTCTACCACCTCTGTTTCCACCATCCCCACAGCCACCGTTGTCACTATTCCTAGTGTTCAATGCCATCGTTGAAAAGCAAAGCGACCAACAAATCAATGAGTTTATGAGTGATTACACTAGAAAAGTGGAAAGAGCCCACATTTTTAATGAATTTCTCACTGGTATTTTGTTGGATAATTCAGAAGTTATTGCCAGGGTCACTCACCATTTTAAGAAGACAAATATAGATTTGTCTAGAGTAGACAAGGAGTACAACACATGCATGCAAGATAGAGACTAAGGAAAACAAGTAGTTGCACGATTTCTATGTGGGATCTCCAGTTTACAACTAAATATACATGGTCACACACTGTTTACCATTGTGGAGGCCATTGGTACAAATAGAGATTCGCCATACATGGAAGTAGCGGAAGAATTGTGGCCACAGTTGTCATTCTATTCTAGGAATGTTTCCAGAGAATATCCAATTCAGAACTTTGGCGAATTAGTTATTTTTAGTTAACTGTTTTTCACATGCAAACTCTTGTGTGACAAGGCTACATCCCATCAAGTCTATCATAAATATTTTGTCGTAAAACTTTTAAAAGACAGATTAAAATACAATGTTGGAGATATTTAGTTAAGTACGTCGTACTAGAATATTAGAATATTGTTTATGTGTGTATGGATGAGTTGTACGGGGTGCAACCTTATCATAAATAAGTTTAAGTAGAGATTTTTTAGGGATTATGGTAATAGCTTATTCCTTATCCATAGGAGTTTAAATCCCTATATGTAGCCTCTCTCTATGATGAATAAAATAATGAAATTCTTTGTGTAATTTCATGCCAATTATATTCATTGGTATCAGAGCAAGGTTCTCTCTGACAGTGATTGTGATGAACGTTTAATGCATTGTGCTAGGGGCAGCCATACTCCTCCTTTGCCCCTTTGCATGGCATTTTTTAATATGTGATTGATTATTTAGTTTGTAGTATAAGATAGAAATTAGTTTGTTTTTTTGCTATAGTTTAAAGTAGTGTTTTAAAAACCGGTCAAACCGGTTTGGTTTCGTTCTAAACCGGCCGGTTTGTGACTGTTTTACATTATACGGCGGCTAGTTCAAAAACACGTTTTTTAATTTTTTATTGTCTCTAAACCCTAATTTGGTGTTATAAATACACCCCCCCTCTATTCACTTTACACCTCTCTCATTGAGTATTTGTGAGCATTTGTGAGCATAAGATTGAAGAGTTTATTTTTTGTAGTGAGCTTGGAAGTTGGAGGCTTGGAGCTTGTTTGGCATTGCTTATGGGCTCTTTGTGGTAATATTGGCATCCATTTGTGAGCACCTCACCTCTATTTGTGAGCACCTCTCTTATTTGCAAGGATTTGGAGGATTGGGGCAGCATTGAATAGTGTTCATTTGGAGTGAGTTTGGGCGTTGTTTGGCATCAAGTGTGGGCTCTTTGTGGTGGCATTTACATCTACATTTGGAGTGTGGGCTCTTTGTGGTGCCATATACAAGCTTGAAGCATTTCTTCACCTCATTTGTGTGCACATTGAAAGGTATGTTACATTTTAAATTGGCCCCTTATTTTTAAATTTTATTAAATAAGAAATATGAAATTTATTTTGTTTTTATTTGCATTTTCAGATTTGTTTGCATTTGCAATGGCCCCCAAAACAAAAGACCCTACATGGACCCATGCAGACGTAATTGATGATCAAGTTTTTTGTAAATATTGTAAGAAACACATCAGGGGGGGAATCATAGGTTGAAACAACACTTGGCTGGTCAAAGAGGCCAAGTTACCCCATGTGATGCACCTGATATTGATGACATTAGGTTGGAAATGAAAAACATGCTTGAAAAAACATAGAGAAGAGAAGGCTAGGCAAAAAAAGATGGAAGCTGAAATAGGGAGAAGGAGGGAACATGCCTTGAGTGTTGAAGGATCTTGTTATGACCCTTCTGTGACTGTTAGAGACCCCTTTCGGTATATGCCTCCCCCACCCACTCATAGTCAAGAAAACCGGCCTAAAAAAAGAAAGACTATTCAAAGCTTTTTTCCATCTTCCACGCCTGCTACTGCTAGTGCCTCCATGCCAACACAAAATCAGCTTACCTTGGATAACCATTGGAAGAAGCAATACAAATAAGCAACTTTTGAGTACATTGCTAGATGATGGTATGATGCAGATATCCCTTTCAATGCTGCCCGCTCACCTTATTACCAGCCGATGTTTGATTCCATTGTTGCTGTTGGTAAGGGCTTCAAAGGTCCTAGTATGCATGACTTGAGAGGATCACTTTTGAAGAAAGAAGTTGCATCCATAGATGAATATTTGAAAGGTTGCAAAGCTTTATGGGCCAAAACATGATCACTATCATGTCAGATGGGTGGAGTGATGGCAAGGACTGCACAATAATAAATTTTTTTGCCTCTTGTCCACAAGGTATAATGTTTTTGAAATTAGTAGATGCATCTGATAGGGTGAAAGATGCAAATTTATTGTTTGAGCTTTTGGATGAGATTGTTTTAGAGGTGGGGGTGGAAAATGTTGTACAAATCATAACAGATAATGCCTCTAACTATGTTCTTGCTGGTAAGATGTTAGAGGCTAAACACAAAACAATATTTTGGACTCCATGTGCTGCACATTACATAGACCTCATGCTTGAGGATATAGGGAAAAAAGATTGGATCAAGAACACTGTAAAGCATGGCAAAAGCATCACCAAATACATCTACAATCACTCATGGGTATTGAACCTAATTAATTCATTTATTTAGTCTACGTTTTGTTAGTTAATTAAATAGTTAATGCTACAATTTTAGTCTAGGTCTAGTAGTGTCATCAATCTGAGTTGGTGTTGTTTTCGAGATAAAGCATGTCAGTCAGTGTCAAACTCAAATTCCAACCTTGTACGGATGCAATATCAGGCAAACCCGAGATCTGGTCAAATGTGTCAGTCTTGTGGGAGGTTTTGCTATCAAAAGCAACATGCACTTGAGCTTTAAGGTTCATTTTGCTGAGGGAGCAACATTTTGTATGAGGTTGAAGGCAACAAAGGAAGGAGACCCATCATCAATCTTGAGTTCATTGCTAACTTAGAGGCTTCCTTTTGCAATAGTGGCAAAATATTGCCAAATTGATTAAAGCTGAGTTCAGTTTCCAAGTGGTAGTGGTGACTGTCTTTGTTTCTGTATGTGTCAGTGAGAAGCTTGACACTTATAGGAAGTAGAAATGTTAACGGACCTGTTCATGCAGGGAATCACTAATAGCAAAGTGGATATAATTGGTATGTTTTTGAAAAAATGTGTGTGTGTTGACATATATATTTGTTTTCAGTATGTGTGAAGTGATTCCTTTCCCTATATACATACTAAGGGGGAATGTTGGAGATATTTAGTTTAGTGCGTCATATTAGAATGTTAAAATATTGTTTGGGTGTATGGATGAGTTCTACGGGTTTTAAACAACTCATCATAGATAAGTTTTAAGTAGAGATTTTATGGGGATTGTGATAATGGATTACTCTTTATTTATAGGAGTTCAAATCCCTATATGTAGCCTCTCCTAATGATGAGTAAAATGATGAAATTCTATGTAATCTCATACCAATTATATCAAAAGCTTGGAGGATTCTTGGTGTAGATTTATTTGCAAGTTATGTTCTTTTGTCAATGTTATTACACTGAGAGGTGTTCTTATAGTGGCAGCCAAGGAGTGTAATGACGTGCGTTGTTTGAAAAAACTCTTGATTGGTTGATTAATGTTTGATGGTTAAAATAATATATATAATATTATAATGTTGACTAATGTTTAATACATAAAATAAAATACATGATTATATATTTATACACGAAAATGTAATTTATTTTAGATGTGTGGAAGGTCAGTAGTGTGGAAAAAATAATAAGTGAAGAAGTGTGAAGATCATTACTGTGAAACAAATTTACAATCGGTAAGTAACTATATTAATTCTTATTGATGTATATTATTTATTGGATATATTATCATCCCTATATATTAGTAAACCCTACCTCAAACCCTAAATCAATATACACTATAAATATTTACGTTAACTTTTACTTATATAAATTCTATAAATATTTATGTTGGTTTTTATTTTTACATATATTTTATAAAACATATAATTTTTTTTAATATTTAAGTTAGTTTTTATTTTTAGATGTATTTTATAAAACATATAAAATTCCTATCTCAAACCCTAAATCAACTATGCACAATACATATATCTATACACTATAAATATTTAGGTTAATTTTTACTTATATAATTTAGTTTTTACTTTTAGATGTATTTTGTAAAACATATAAATAATTTTTTAATAATATTTAGGTTAGTTTTTATTAAATTTTTACTTTTAGATATATTTTATAAAAGATAGAAGTAACTTTTTTACTAGCATAGATATCTTAAATACATCTATCTAAAAGACACCGAGAGATATCAATCTCGAGGTGCCTATATTGGAATTCTCACTTAAGCTAGATAGGCACCTCAAGATTTATATCTCTCGGCATCTTTTAGATAGATGTATTTAAGACATCTATGCTAGTATAAATGCCTGTCTGATTTTAGTTGAAGCATTCAGTGTGATTTAATGTGTAAACTAAATCGAGATTGTGCTCTTCAATGCATCTGAGATATTATTAGGTCCTTGTTGTGAAAATTGATTTAGATGTGCTTGAGCAATATGCAATTATCAAGTGATTTGTGTAGCTATAAAATTTCAGGGATCCCATTAACATTGTGAGTAGGCTGATTTGGACACTGTCATCTCAGTCACTCCTTGTGGTTTGTATAAGTGGTGGTTAAATGAGCGTCTGCTGTTGCTTCAACTAAATATCGATGTGCAGGGAATGAATTCACCTTTAATCCTCAGACTCGTGCCATAAATTTGCACGAGTTCAAGTAAATATTGGATTCTATCTATTTTGGTTATCATGCAGTGCATCTAATTGGTGTTTGTTTAGCAAAAGTTAAACAGACTGAAATCTGTTTCTCTTTTTTGCCTTACTCTCTTTCTTCTATTTTTTTTTGAAGACTCAAAATTCACCTAGAGTAATACCACGGTAAATAATTCATTTTGTCAGATTGTTTCGTTGAGCACACCCCGAGAGATTCTAAGGCTGAGTTGCTCCTAATTCCTACTCCGCTGCGAATTTCTTTTGAGAGCGACAATCTACAACTTGTACCTTGGACTAAATCCAGCAAGTCCTAAAGCAAAAGGGTATACCCCAACATCTGTTGGAGCCTGTATCAAAACTTGCATCAACATGTATGATAATAGAAAATAATTCTTGAGAGATTTGTGTTAGAGAGAAACCAAATGAATTTCTGTTTCCAGTCTAAACATATAACCCATCATTAGGAAATGAAAAAACAAAGTGTGAGGAACAGGATTACAAACACAGGCCTTTTAAGAAATAGTCGCATAAAAACTGTTGGAACCCTACTTCTAACATAGCTGAGCACCTAACCCTATGAAAGATGAAACAATTGAGCAGTATTATCGGGTGTGAATATTTGAAGAGGCATTGGTTAATTAATTATCTATTGAGACTCAACTAAGTAATTTAAACTAATTAGGAACGAGACTTAATTAATTAACTATATTAGATGGCCTCTTGATCAAGGGACCCCAGGTATCAATCAAAGTTAGACCGCCTTCCCTATTTGGATTATTGTGGTTAATAGCAATCTTCAGTGACATCCATTTTCCTCCTCATGTAGTTCTATTCTGCAGAGATTACCTTGACATCTTCTGAACAGATGTGGTGCTCGGTTTTATATGAATGTTCTGCCAAAGATAATTTGGTGGTGCAGTTCCTCCTTATGTCAGGACCATGTTCCTCAACTCTTGCTCCGACTGTTCTCCCTGTCTCCTCGATGTAGGCAGCTTCACACTGTCCACATATAATAGAATAAACTCCACTCCTCATCCTTGAGTCCACTTTATCCTTGGGCCGATGTAATGATACCATTGATTGTTCTTTGTGGAAGAAATATTGATTCAATATTACGTCTTCTAAGAATCCAAGCAAGCTCATGAGAATCTCCTTCTGTAAGGCATGTAGACCTTGTGTATGTATTAGGTGTGAGTGTTTATGTAAATAAGAATCTCTTTCTATTTTTTCTGTACACATATATACATACATTGGAGACTTTCATGATGGTTAAAGATTGTTTAGGATGAATGTAAAACTGATTTTAACTATAGACTTGTTTTTTTTATACTAAGTCACAAACATAAAGAATGCTGCACCATTTCTCACAAATACCTGCCATTTTGTGTGCACTTCAATCCTGCACCTTTGAAACTGGGACGATTTTTGAAATTTTATATATTCCTTATTTCTGGTACTGGAAAATGTACTGCCTGTGGAAAGTTGGAATCTTGTTAGGCCTATAAGTTGTAACAAAGTTAAAACTCATTGAATATTGTAAAAATACAAAAAGTTTTTTGTATAAACGAATAGGAATTCTTGAATTTCTTGTGTGTGTGTAGAGAGAGAGAGAGAGAGAGAGAGAGAGAGAGAGAGAGAGAGAGTTCCCCTCTTGAACAATTCATATCCCATCATAATATCAATCCTTATTGAACCAATCACAAACTTCATCCCTCTCCAACAATCAAGCATTTAGTTATTCCCACACATATGTTCTTGCAAATCTACTCCTACTCATAACCTGTGAAAAGTATCTATGGAAGTGGAACCATCATCCCTTTCCAACAATCAAGCATTTAGTTATTCCCACACATATGTTCTTGCAAATCTACTCCTTATAACCTGTGAAAAGTATCTAGGGAAGTGGAACTATCTGTCAGTTATTGCACCCCATTTGCACATGATCTATATAGTTCAAAATTCACCACATTATACACTTCAACTCAAAAAAATTGAGCAGTCAATCAGATGCATTTGAGGCACTGATTTTTTTTTTTTGAAGAAAACCGTCACCCTTTATATTGATATAAAATTTGAAATACATACTCTACCATGCCAAGCATGGAAGCTATTAGCCATATCTCTAGCATTATAAACAAAAATAACAAGATAAACAATCATTGATAAGAGTCAAGGTTTGTGATTTTCCTGATTTCTTCTTGAATCTCAGTTGACCACCATAGAGGGGGTGACCCGTAGCAGAGGATATCCTTGTTGCCAGTTATTGCACCCCATTTGCACATGATCTATATAGTTCAAAATTCACCACATTATACACTTCAGCTCAAAAAAATTGAGCAGTCAATCAGATGCACTTGAGGCACTGAATTGAAAAATAGTTCTCTATACAGTTTTTTGGCTTCATATCCAGGTGCCCATTTTGTATGGGCTGGTTATCACGTTTCTCATGGGTTCCTACTAGTTTGCACATGTGCATGTGTGTAGGTAAGTTGGATATTAGTGCTTTGGCCCTTACATCAGATGATGCGCAAGAGTTCTCTCTCTCCATTGAAGTATAATTTGTTTATTTTGTGTCTGTAGCGGGCGAGATATTCAGTAAGGCGGCTGTGTTACAAATTTGCTTGGATGCCAATCGCTGTGATGTGATGCATATTATTCATTCTGGTATTCCTCCAGGTTTACAGTCACTTTTGGAAGATGAATCTTCAGTTAAGGTTGGCTTTGGTTTGGATTTGATAGTAAAGTTTCATTTAGTTCAATAATTGCAGTTGTGTGAATGGTACAATGCGTGCATTAATGATATTGAAGTCGTATAGATTTTTTCAAATATTTTACTGAATGATTTTTTCCAGGTTGGTGTTTGTATAGGTGGTGATGCAGCAAAGATGCAAAAGGATTATAATGTCCACGTGCGAGAAATAGAGGATTTGGCTGCTATCGCATGCCGGAAACTAAGACCTCCAAGAAAATGGAGTCTTTCCTGTCTTTGTGAGAAGCTCACTGGCAAGGAGGTTTTGTCAATCAAACTTCTCCTTTGATTGCTATCCTATATGTCTATATTTAAAAGTTTCAAAAGAACATTTTGGTGAATGGATATTATCGCATTAATTGGTGCATTGTACATATAGTGATATGCAAGATGATTTCCATTGCTTCTGGTACCTTGTCAATTATGCTCTTCTTGCATTTGACAATGTCTAGTAAGAAGCATCATGCTTAGGCAAATGCCCTCTACAGCAAATGATTATTTAACTAGATGATGCTGGATAGCATGATTGGAGTTTTGAAAGGAAAGGAAGATAAAGAAATTTTTATTAGCATTCATGATCAAACAAAGTCATTTTGTGAGTTAAGATATCCCCAGCTAGGCACCGGCAAGACAATAAATCCCCAATGAAAAAAATGCCCTGCAGTAAGACAACACAGAATGTTTAGCAAGAATGTTTAGACCATGCAACGTTATGAACCAACAGGACTCTTGATTGATCAACAGTCTTTGCACACAAAAGCAATTAGTTTAACACACTTATGGATCATCTTTAAGGAAACAATAGCTTTATAGATTTGAGACCCTTCACAACAGATACAGCCTCCACATAATATCTAAGGAGATATGATGACACCATACTAATATCGATCTAAGTAGATCGACTACTACTACACTCCACTTCAACAACCCATGTTGTTCTGAAAGCTATATACCCTAGAAGCAGCACCAAATTCTAACCGAATGGAACTCATGCTGAAGTCTAACTCCAAGAACTCTTTGCTCGAGCATAAGGGTGAGTTCTTATAGAACCAAACACCACCTACTTTCCATATTGCCTTGAAGCTACAAGCTACCTGTATGACATTTATTGAAGCCTCCCTAATTAAATTTGCCATAGTGCTCTATGCAAGATAAGGCCCAAATGTTCCTTAACACACATACAATTAGAACACAACTTGATGAATACAAGTCGGCTTAGCAAATACAATTATGGATTATGACAATCTTTCCTCGATGCAACAAACAACTTGAATTTGAATTATTATGCCCCTGAAGATAATGCACATGTCACGCTCTTACGCACAAGACTTTGCACTAGCCTTCCAAGTGAATCCTTGTGCGTTTGCTCAAATGAACTCAAATGGATTTGCAGTTTCAAAGACATGCACACAATTGAGATCAATCTTTGTTGGTAATTCGAACCTTTGAAAATGACTTATGTGATACTACACATGAAAGAAGTGATTCTCTATGCACAAATCCAAGGGTGACGTAAGGTAATTGTTTGAAGTCTCCCGTTCTTCTGCCAAGTGATCCAACCTTGCGCCATCCATTTGAAGACAAATGCGTACTGTAGAGATGCCGTGATGCACCTTGATCCTCCATTTCTGACGCTCGACCTCTTTTGCTGACAGACAAGTTTCTGCATTGCAATATTGAAATACTTGCTCACATCAGCTTTTGAAAGATGTTTTGGACTCTAGAAGATACTGTGAACCTACTAAACTCCTCTGGATTTGCCACAAATCACAATAACTATGAAAACATGTAATCAACTATTCCAACTGTTTTTGGTTTGACGTGGATTACTTGTGAGTCCAGATGTTCCTGTATGAGTTTGACAATGCATGATATACTTCATACGTTGCACTCTAATGCTGACCATAATGAAACTATCTTGCACGATTCTCTTTCGCACAGTCCTGCACACAACCTTACTTGTGCACAAACGTTCCAATTGCATTGCACATCCTTCCCTATGCAAACATCTATGTGCAACAGTGCTATGTAGGCTTGTGCAACAAAAACGTGCTCAACAGAAACACCTGCGCATATAATCATGTGCAAACCTATGTAAAGTTGAGACATACCCAACATTCTCCCACTTATTGAATATTTTGTGTAAGGGGAGCATGAATCCATAAATGAGCAGATGTGAGCAACCATGCCCATATCATTCCTACTTCAAGAAAACTTCTCAGTACTTATTGTCTCTGTGAATGAATCTGCAACATTCTCATCAGTATCCACATTCTCTAGCAAATATCCTTCTCTCTTCTACCATTTCCCTTACAAAATGATATAGCACATCAATGTGCTTCGTGCGAGACTGATACTCCGTGTTCTTTGCAAGACAAATTGCACTCAGAGAGTTGCAAGCTAGTCTTACAACCTTTTTTATGAACCCAATTAGTAGCTGCCATGTACTCAGCCTCTGTGGTGGATACATAAATACTTGCTTGACTTGACATTTACTCATCCAACTTACAGCTCTGTCAAACAAGTTGAACATGTATGCATTGTTAGACTGTTTGTTGTCAAGATCTCCAACCCAGTAAGAATCCACAAAACCATCTAGACTCAAATTCTTGTTAACACTAGAGGCTTGCCTTGATAGCAAATTGCAAGTCAAATCTCTTGTGTAGATACTTGAAGATCCTTTTCATCGTAGTTCGATGCTCCTTTCCTAGATTGGACATGTATCTGCTCACTGCTCTCATTGCATGTGCAATTTCAAGTTTTGTGCATACTATTGCATACATTAGGCTCGCCACTGCATTCACATATAGAACCTGAGCCATGTCCACCAACCCCTCTGGAGTCTTTGGACTTTGTGTAGTAGTTAGTTTATGATCAACTGGGAAAGGTGTATATACATGCTTACTATCATGTACCTTAAACCTTTCCAACACTGTCTCAACACATTTCCTCTGATTTACTAGAGTTTCCTGTTCGCACGATCCCTTTGACTTCCATGCCCAAAATGAACTTTGCAGCATCGAGATCTTTCATGTCAAATTGCACACACAACTGAGACTTAACTTGCTCGATCATTGCCTTGCAATTTTCAATCAACAACATGTCATCCACTTAGAGAAATATGATGAAAAAGTTTTCCTCTT
The DNA here is from genome assembly GCA_019776745.2 of Taxus chinensis. Taxonomy (NCBI): domain Eukaryota; kingdom Viridiplantae; phylum Streptophyta; class Pinopsida; order Cupressales; family Taxaceae; genus Taxus; species Taxus chinensis. The sequence goes on from CM034155.1 coordinate 214,779,677, forward strand.
CCTTGAGGTACCCAGAAGGATCAACTTTCCTTTGCACAAGCCCAAGTTTTAACACGTGGCTGTCAAACTTTTGATTGCATATCCTTGGTGATTATTTCAAGCCATAGAAGGACTTCTTCAGTCTACAAACCAAGTCCTCTTTCCCTTTAACCTTGAAACTTTTTGGTTGCGACATGTAGATTTCTTCTTCAATCTCTCCATGCAAAAATGCTTTTTAAACATCTATCTGATCTATCTCCATATTAAACGCAACAACAATAGCCTAAAGAAATCTAGTAGAAGTCAATTTCACAACACGAGAAAAGATCTCACGAAAGTCAATTTCTTTATTTCCAGAGAATCCTTTCACAACTGGGCGAGTCTTGTTCTAGTCCAATTTTTCTTGCGCATTGCACTTCTTCTTGAAAACTCCCTTGCAACCCGTAGGTGTTCTTCCAGGAGGTATTTAAACTAGATCCCAAGTCTCATTCTTATCTAGAGATTTGATTTTACCCTTCATGGCAATGTTTCAAGACTTGTCTATTTTGATCCAAGGGCTTTCTCAATGTCTTGGGGCCATTACCTTCTGTTACCGAAAGCAAAAATGCAAAACAAAAATCTGGCGGGCTATATGCCTTTGCGGCATTTTCTGCATGCGTTTGGATCTCCTCTACGCATGAGTTGCAGGTTCTTCCTCCGGATATGCTTTTTCATCCGCATTCACATACTTTGGTACAGGCTCTTCAGACTTCAAGTCAACCTGCACCATTTTTTACTCTTCTTTTGGTTGCTTCTTTGGTGGTTGTTCCCACACAACTTCACCATTGCGCACAACTTTTTGTGTAGGAATCTTTTTGATCTCCTTGAAGACCACATTTCGGCTATAGACCATCTTCTCTATCTTAGGATTCCAAACCTTACACCCCTGAACACCATTCCCGTATCCAATGAAGATGCACTTCTCAGACTTATTGTCAAGCTTCGTCGTCGTTTCCTTTGGTATATGGACTTACGTATCATAGCTAATAATTATTGTGTTGTAGGGATGGTTTCTTACCATTCCAAGCTTCTTGCAGAGTCTTTTCAACCAACCTTGATGAGGGTGAACGATTCACGAAGTAACAGACACTGGAAATTGCTTCGGACCAAAACTTTTCCTCCAAGTGCACATAACTCATTATGTTCGGGGATTTCTCCATCATCCTTTCATCCACATTGCAACTCCATTTTGTTGTGGTGTGTATTTAGTTGTCTTTTGTCTCTCAATTCCACATTGCTTGCAAAATTCCTCAGATTCCTTTTAGCAATTTTTTCCTTATTATTCGTGTGCAGGACCTTTATCTTCTTGTCCTTTTGATTCTCTACAAGGTCTTTGAACTCCTTGAATTTCTTGAGGACTTAAGACATCTTTTGGAGAAAGTATATCTAGGTTTTCCTAGAAAAGTCATTATATAAGTTTTTTTGGAAAAGTCATCTATTAAAGACACAATACCCACTAATGATGAAACCTTGACTGGTCAAAAAACATCATTCATTATGTATTACTTGCAAGATCCCGCTTGTGTGCGTATCATTTGTGAGGAACTTCACTTGACTTTGCTTGCCATATACACAATTTTTCGTAGAAGTCAATGTCTAAAGGATCATTAGAGATCCCTTTTGCTATTCCTTTGGATTGTAGTGAGCGCAACACTTTCTAGCCAATATGACCTAGCCTTTCATGCCAAAGCATTGTCTTCTCTACTGGAAGAATGCTATTTTTATATTTTTTTTCATTGGCCTCAAGAACAATGATGCTATTGTAAGAAAGAGTAATTGTACTTACATCCAATCTAAACAAGGGTCTAGTGTGCACGCCTGTTGCCAAAATTATGGCCTCGTGTACCATTTAACTATCATCCTTGTTGAATGACACCTGCACACCAACCTCGCACATCTTGCGGTCTGAAATCAAGTCTCTTGCAAGACCTGAAACGTGCAAAACACTAGGGAGAGTCTTGATCCTCCCATCTTGGAACCTCAACTTCACTCTACTTCATCGTATGATCCGGTGATTAGAGTTGTATCTCATAAACGCATTGCCACCATCATATTGTTCATTTTCGCATAACCACTGCTTGTAGGGAGTCATATGAAATGATGCTCCCGAGTCAATCACCCATGCATTAGTGCATGCATACGCAGTCAAAGCTGCCAAGTACACATCTCCAATTTCATCAATAGATCTCTTTTCACCTGAGGATGAAGTATCTGGTAGTTTACTTTTGGTCACATTCACTCTACAATCCCTTTTAAAATGCCATGTTTTGCCATAGTTGCAATACATCTTCAAAGCCTTAGATTTGCTTCGAGACTTCAAGTGCTTGTCCCTAGATTTCTGCTTACTTTTCTCCTGCAATCTACCTCTCACGGCCAATGCATTATTGGTTTGGTTATCTTTAGCAGTTTTCTGCCTCATTTCTTTTGACAATAAGACCACAACAATTTCATCTATATTTAACTTAAATGAGGTGCTAGTAATCGCCATTACTAAATTATCCCAAGAATTTGTCAAAGAACAAAAGTGTAATGTATCTCTCTTAATCATTCATCTTTATATCCACAAACAATAATCGACTAATCACAGTGTTGAAGGCATTCAGGTGCTTTGTAACCGAGACACCATTATTCATTCATAATGAATATAACTCATTGCACAATAATAGTTTGTTGACAAAAGATTTAGCCTGGTACAACGTCTCCAAATTATCCCATAGTTTCTTTGTCGTTTTTTCATCAGACCCATTTAGTAAAACTGAGTCTGATGGAGCTTCTAGCTTTCCTATCAATCTTGTTCCACTCTTCTTGTTTCGTTCCTGCATGTGCCGTTATTGACACAACCCAAAGATCTGCTTCCTGACATTTTATAACACACAAGGTTCTCAACACAGATCTCCCACTTGAACCAAGCACTTATTCCAGGCAAAACCAATTCTCATCGAGCTTCAACTGAGCTCTGATACCTGATGTTGGGATTTGTACTGCGTGTGATAAGTAAAACAGATAAAGAGCTATGCTAAAATCAAAATCAAACAAGGTACGAGAGAAAAGACACACAAGACATGGGTGTTGACATAAACTATGCAATATTATTAGTTTATTAAGTTCATACAAGTTCCAGTCAGAGCTGATGTTGCACAAAGGGGGATATATTCTTATTCAACAAACGATTACCACATTCCACAAATTTTTTTGTGTAGGCTTAATATTTCAGCATATACATAACATCTCAACAAATATCAAGATCACATGAAGACACAAATATTCCCTTAATTATCTTCTCTTTATTCATATATTTCAATAAGCAATACATTGTTCTGTTAGGAAAACCACTGAATACACTCAGATACTCATTCATTGACTCCAACACTCTCATCACACTCTTATCTCTATCCTACTCTTATATAAGTACAACTATATCCATTACAGGAGGACATGTTTTTTTGATTGTGTCAATAATACATAGAGTGTCTTCATTCCATACCATAAAGCACTCTATGACAATATGTGGGACTGCCTAGTAGTTTGTGGCCTTGCCCATAGCCGCGGTATAATTTGGAGTTTCCCCAAACAATACATTCTACTTCTAATTGATGAAGAACCTTGCTAACATCATCTCAACACTTAATATCTTGTCTCATCCTCGAGATAACCTTGATAAAGAACCCGCCAAAATACTTGATTTTTTCTCTCTCGGTCTTCACTTCTCTCTTTGCTTGGCTGATTTGGGGGAATGACATACCATTGACCGCCCAAATACTTAGGCATTTGGCCTAACAAAATAGATTGTAACCTTTGCTCGACTTGCCTGGTTGGGTGTGTTGGACGATAGTGCATCTTCTTCAAAAGTTTGTTACGAAAGAAATTTTTATGTAACGCACCCCTTTAGGAAGAAACTTGGCAAATTGGGTGGTTAGTGTTTGCTCAAAACTTTTCCATTCCACCCCATGTGTGGTTTCCCTTTACTCCCATTGTCGTAAGATTGTGTTTTCCATGGGTAACTTAGAAAGTTCATAGGGTGTTGGTCATCCCTCAATACTATTGAAGTCTTTTTCTATCTCTACGGCCACCTTCTCCAATGTCCCCATGTAATCATTCACTTACGCTCCATATTCATCCATATCATTTAATGTTTTGGCTCTTGCAACTTGCTTCTCTCGATACTCATCCGCGAGATCTATTAGTCTTCTTCTTCTTCACTCCACGCTTGTAGTATCTTGTTTTACATCATAGGCAACAAAGGCCTTGTTTAACTCTTCCTCCATGACATCAAGTTCCTTTTTCTCATCTTGGGTTGTGGCTGGCCAACTGAGTAAGCAAAATATGCTGCCGCATCGCCCAAAGTTGTCTTTAATGCATCGACTTGAGCCTTAACCTTATTCCTCTGATCTGCATTCCCCTTAATGAATATGATCATCTTGAAGACTTTGTAGTTCTCAATTGCCTCATCACGGATTTGTTGATATCTTATTGCACTAGGTGTGATGTGATCAATCAAGTTCTTCAATTTTCTCTGGTCGCTTTTACATAAGCTGGTTTGGATCGGCTTCATATTGCGGCCTTGCTTTAGATATGTTTTCAATTGCATGCTCCATTGCTTCCTCCATTGAAATGCAACTCTGCATCAAATCCTTGTGTGCTATCATCGAGGATCCCTCCTAGATGTCTCTTATGTATATGAGTTAATCCGATTGGCGACCCTTTTTTGTGTACTCGACCATGCCTTTTGCCGAGAGAATTTTTGCGATCTATTTTCTATGGGTAAGGATGACTTTGATTGTATTGAGTGACTCTCATTTTGTCAACAACCGGGAGGTGCTAAATGTTCCCAGGGATGAAGTGATTTGCTCAAAAAACTCCCTTCAAAAGAAACTTATTCTTTCTTGATTTTCTCTTAACATTGAATTGTTTTTGTGATTTTCTACGAGTCGCACTTCTCTACTTATAAGTCTTTTCCTTTTACCGTTGGGAATGTGTTTGTGAAATACATACCTAAACAGAGGGCCTTAGCATAAGTCATGTTTATCTTCCTTGATCCGCCTAGTATCGTCATTGAATTCCTTGAGAAGTATCTGTGACCATATTTTCCACACGAAGGATTGACTATTTATAGCTCGACTAAAAATAGCATTTGGCTTAAAATAAAAGTTTGCTAAAAATAGCAATTGAAGTGGAAGCGTGGCTAAAAATAGCATTAGCTGAAAATAGCGTTTGGCTAAAAATGGAAGTGCTAAAAATAGAATTTCAGGTCTATTTTTAGGAATGCATGGAAGGTTGGAAGAGGACAAAATCAGAAATAAATAAATAAAATGAGATGTTCCAAGTCAGAGAAGTCTACGCCAAAAGGAAGTGTGTAAAAGACAAAAATCAGATAAAACAAAAGGATAAAGTGTGGAAAAGACAAAAAAACAAATAAAACAAAAGGATAAAACGGAAGAAAAAACAGTCTACAGAGTTTGGCGAAGCAGCATGGGATGGAAATAAATTAAATAAAAACACGCAACAATCTATCTTACCTTTGGCACCAAAAGGGAGTGAAGTTCGTATTTCAATCCTGCCTTCCCCAAATTGCTTGCCCTCAAACAATTGCAAGCACATATGCCCAAGTGCCATGTGCAAGAGATAAAACATGCTATAGTGCTCCAAAAGTCTAGATCCCGTACCTGTTAAATGAGAGAGCTCTTGCCAAAATATATAGCTCTCATGATGCTCGTAGACATGAATTTGCATCAAGGGTTCCTCATGCTCCATATTGCAAACTTTATCCTTTATCTTATCATGCTTCTCATGAGAAAAATAAATTTGAAATGGCTTAATATGCAGCAATAAATATAACATTTTACAATTTCTTTCATACCTTACAATGTCATCAATATCTTCATTTCCTTTTTCCTTCATGATATCTTGGCTTTGTTGTATAAAATTCTTAGTATCCTTGTCCAAAATGGGCCGAATATCATCATTTGCTGTAATAAAAAAGAGGATGTTTATTTTACCACATAATCTGCATCCCATGCAATCTGCCCTCTTGTGAAAGAACTTTCCATACTCTTGGCTGTCACAACTTGAGAAGTACCATTCCTCATAACTTGCGAAACAACTTCTTTGTCTTGCATCTTGAATTTCAATTCCATGGTTTGATAATTTGGGATGAATTCACCTAAAGATTGTAGCCATTGTACTGCAAGTACTATATCCATCTCACCAATGCCAATAACATCAAAATCATCTCTTACCTCATGACTTCCTAAGGTGAGCTCAAGTTGTGGGATCTTCTTCGTTCATGAAAGTGAATATCCATCCGCTACTATCACGTCGAAGCCTTGGAAATTTTCTATCTTCAATCCCATCCTTGTGACCAAACCTTTGTCAATGAAGTTATGTGTAGCTCCACTATCTATCAACACAATGATCTTCTACCCATGAAGTTCTCCTCTAACTCGGAATGCATAGAAACTAGGTGGTACAAAAATTATAGCAAGTGTGGCACCCTTGATAACCACTTCCTCTTCCTTTGCATGTTCTTTAATTTCTTTCGGGTCAGCATTATCATCATCGTCTTCCTCATCTAAAACTACTTGAATTTAGTGGATTGACTGTTTACAATGGAAAACGATGGTTGGGTGTCCATGGGTCCCTACAATTGAAGTATAAATTTTTCCTTCTCAACTCATTTCTTGCCTCTATTTCTTGGTTGTTTTTTATCCATTCCTTGAAAAACCTGACCTTGTTGCCCAAAATTTGTTGTCCCGTGCTCACTATTTTGAGTTTTTATTGGCTGTCCAAGTGAGTCTTTTTGTTGTCCCAAAGATGTTGTTCGCTGCTGTCCAAACTGCAGTTTTTGCCTTTAGGGATTGAACTTTCTAAGTCCAAGGACTTCTTGATAACCCCTTGTAGAGAGGGTGGGCTAAGAGCTTTTACTAGACTTCTTAATGGTTCTGCCAATCCTTCAATAAACAACAACACAAGTCTTCTTTCATTGATATCCGGTACCATCACTGCCCTTCTATTCCTAAGAAGGAAGAGTAGTCTTAGACTCTTACCCAATCTTTGTTGTATATCTCTTCTTGGTTGCTCCTGGTGGGCTCTTCTATTCCTTCCCGTGCCCTTTCTATTCTTCACTCGACAATAATCCTTGAAGGATAGCATCTCTCTCACTCTGAAACTGAGGGTTGCATACTCTTCACCTTATGCCTCTATGTCATCAACATCATTTGGAGGATTTAACACAAGTGGTTGTTCCTCTTTTTGATGGAACTTGGCCCTGAATATTTGAGATGGCTTGAAGGATGTCTTCGCTGGTCCTGATGAGCTTCTCCCACCATTGTTGGTTGCACCATGGTTGCTAGATATATTGTCCTTGTATAACTTTACCCAGGTCCATGATTGACCCTGTCAATGCATCACACACTTCCCTATGAGATTCCCTTATTTTCTGCTGCAATTCTCATTGAATCCTTGAGATTACCTCATGCATATAACTTAGTTCATTTGTAGGAGGAGGTCTCTAATCACGCTCATCCATTGTTCTTTTTTTCGGAGTTGGATTCCTTCTTTGATAAACTATAGATGATTTCCCTGATTGCATTCAAATCTGAACTACTTCACAGGATGGCAAGGAACATGCTCTGATATCACTGTAATGTTCCCAAATGGACAAATTATGCTCCTAAATAGAACCACAAAATGAAATAAAATCACTTAATTCTTTACCAAAACAGATCGGCTATTTTTGTTTATGCAAGAACATAAAAAAAATACTAGATTGTGATCAATAAGAGGGCTGCAATTTTATTTATAAATCTGCAGATGTATAGCTCACAGACATGACTAAAAATAGATCTTTTTCAGCGCAACAGAAATGCAAATTAGCTGAGCTTGGCCTCCAAAAATATGATTATGGAACAACAAATCTGTAATATCCCCTTGTGGGATATTAATAATACTTGCAAAAATTAGAAACACTTAGAAGATAAACCCTCCTAGGTTTACCTCAACGAATCATAGTGTCAGCTTCAATACAACCCAAAAGGGTTGGAGTGAGCCAAAGTGAGGGTTGGATGGGCAATCCAGTTGGTATTTATACTTCTTTAACCAATACAATTTGTAGAAGTAAAAATAATAAATAATCTGCTGAAAACTAGCTGAAACTTCGGAAATTCATAACTCTCAAAATACTGACTCGTTTCACTTGAATCCAAATGCAGTAGAAAGGGAAAATTTTGTGCTTCTTATCAGCATAAATATTAGAACTTTGCATGCACTAGAAACCATTCAAAACAACCCTTCAAATCCCAAACCTAGTCGTTAGGGTTAGGGTAAACTCTACAATTTAAAACCAACACTTTTCTTTTCACTTGAGAGTCAATAAATGCAGTTTCAGATCTGCAATTAATTAATTTAAAACAACAGCTTGATAATCACCTCAAAATACTTAAAATCTCCATTAAAATATGCCCATACAAGTCGCTTTTATCAAATAAAAACCAGCAGCATATAAACAGAGATTTCCACCATAAATCACATTCAAAAACCCCTCAAAGCAAGTTTTAGATCTTCTCCAATAATGGCTCCTTATACATATGAAAAGAAATGATTGCAAACTTATTATTTCAAGCTCAAATGGGCACACGCACTTCACAAATGGTGGTGTTAAAGAACACCTTTTGTTTTTTATCACAAGTGGGCATACATCCCTTCTTTAAGCATGAAGATAAGTTTCATAAACCGTCAACATGCCCAAAAAAGAGTAAACACATATTCTTTTATAGCGTTTGCTTGCACATCCTCCAAAACTTTTCTCCCTTTTTGGTGCCATACTATAGGAGGGGATCTTTATTTAATATAAACCTAAAAATCATATCCAACAACAAACATTAAATGCATAGGGATTTAAAACAAATGTGGCCCATATAAGTCGACCCATGCATAGAAGGAATCACTTTATTTTTTGAATATTAAATAGTCTCCCAGAAAATGTGACTTGCTTAGTCACCTGGTTCACCTTTTTAAAATGTATTTATTATCTCAAGGTGAAGTCGAACTTCCCCTTTTATCTTTGATTTGCACATAAAAATATATCTTATTTTTAATTTTACATGTGCAAATCGATTTTCTCTTTTAATTTTTAATTAAAAGGGGGACATTATAAAATCAGATCCATAGTTCCCAAAGTAGGTTGCCTCACTGTAGGAAAGTTGGAAATGAAGGGTAGAAATCAACAACAAGCTTCTACCTTTAAACCCTTGCGGGAATCAACACAAATCTGCAACTCTGACCCTCAAAAACTGTTGGAAATCTAAAATAGAACCTTGAAAACCAATGGAAACTCCTGATCAGAGCTTCCTCACACAAGGGAAGAAGAGTTTTCATTCTTTTTCCAAGGGTAAAGAGGGTTTTCATCCTCTCAAGCAAAACTACAAAGGGTTTTTGTCCTTTGGAATAAAATTGGAAAGCATGCAAAGCTTAGACCAAATTTATAAAATTATAAGATGTCAAAAGACGATCTCCTCCATGCATGACGACTTGTTTCTATAACTTGTCTTGGCCTATTAGCCACCAAAAACAACCAATCAACTCACTTTACCTCATTTAATGTTTTCCCTTCGCTTATTTTCATCCCCATATGGGTCGCATTTTTCCTCTAGTGGAAATTAAAACATAAAGTAACTTTTATTTATTTATTTTGTCACTAGTAATTAATTTAAGTGCTTATAAAAAAATTTCATTATGCACTTTAAAATTAATTTATTAGGACTTGGTTTCCTTTTTTCTCATCCCTTAGCCGTCGGGAAACAATGAATGGGCTAAGGGTCTTCGACCTATTAATTTTGAGAAAGGGATATTTCATTTCCACATCAAGCATCTTGTTGCCCCAACAATGGTGCCTATTTCCACGACCTTGTCTTCAAATGTAGAGCTTGGTCCTAAGGAGTGAACGTTTTTGTATCTCCAAAGATCACATGGATCCCATATTTTAATGTACAAACAATTTTGAGCTTGTGTGAATGGATCTATGTGCTCTTTGCTACTCCATGTTTCCTTCATCTTATCACCATTTTTAGCATGTTGCCCATGATGACAAGCTTATGCAATGACATGGTAAGAAACAATAAATTTGAAAATTTCATATCTTTGGCTGTCCTCAAAGTGTTCACCTTCCTTTGCTGAATTGTAATGTGTTAAGATATCCTCAACATCCCCAACCTTGTGACTCAAAATTTTTGGGTGAGGATCAACATTCTCCTTCACCTTGAACTCTTCACATTCAACAAGTGAATCTTGTTGACACATGCAAACATTAGAAGTCAATAAAACATCTTCATGATTCTTACTAAAGTCATGAACACAATCAATTTGCTTCCCATGGGTTGCTTTTTTGAAAATTTCAGCAAGTTGAAAATCAACATTAGCAACTGGTAAAGCCCTTTTTCATGTGCATGACCCTCAACATGGTCTTCTTGGAATTCCACCTCAAAAGCTTCTTGTAGTTCTGGTTGGTCTTTTTCCTCATGCTCCACCATCAAAATTTCTTCCTTGTTCTTTGGAGGTTCTTCTGCATCTAATACTTTTTCTGGTTCTTCATTGAGCAACACTTCTTCATGTCCTTCACTTGTCGCATATGGCTTCAACTTTTCTGAACACTGAGCAACAACATTTTTAGCCAATCTATGTGCAACTAGCGAAACTTCCTGCTCAAAACCAACAATTAGTATAGATGACAACTGCTATGAAGTATCATCACTCTCATTCAGGTCCAAAGTCATAATGGTCTGCATTGAGGCTATTATATTTTTTGAATGATTTTTATGGACAACAACAAAAAAATATTCAAACATTTGGAGAATAAGATCATCACATTCTAGATCTAACATTAAAACAAAAGATATGGTTTTTGCCATTGCTTCTAGAATAGTGACCCTCCTAGTAAAATGACTTTTAATGTCATTTAGACCCTCAAAACTTTCCACTGTCAACTGAAATATTTCCCTCATGGTGTTGTCACTGTATGGCTGTTATGGAGTTGTTATCCTTGTAATTTTACTAATACAAGTGATAACTACAAGTCTCACAACCGGATCTGAGTACCTCAACAACTTGGGCATAACCAAATAAGTAATTGATGGATTCATAGCCCAAAACATAGACTTATATTTCGGTTGTCTTATAATGGACAAACAATTTGCCACTTACTCCGAAATACTGAGTATAACATTCTTTTGAATAAAAAAGCTGCTCCAGTTTCCTCCTTGCTCTGCAAAGCTTTGTTCCCAATTCACCTTGTATGCATGCAAAGCTAACTAATCCATATGAATTGAAACTAACATCTAGTAGTTTCAAAACAAATCTAACTAAACAAGAACATCAAGATAAGAGCTTATAAAACTAACTTTTTCAAATGCATGGAACTTGAATAAATCAAACTAACATACTTAAGCTATTTTTACTCTTTAGATTACTATCTAACACGAAGCTATTTAGATCCTAAAGCAATCAAATTTGTGTTGTTTGCTTCAATATGGTGAAGAGATCTCTCTAAAATGGCTACAAGGCCATGCTTAGATATTTTCCTACTAACCAAGCTTGAAGAAATAGATACAAGATGGAGAAGCTATTACAACGGAGAATGGCTCAAGATCAAATGTCTATAGCTTTAGCTAATACAAATGAGATGTGAATGAGGATGCACTAGGCTTGTATTTATAGGTTTCCATTTGGGAAAGTTTAGAATCCTAGTGCATGTGGGACAAAAGGTAAGCCCAAAATAGTTTTAACAAGGGAATGCACTTTTTGATTAGAATTAGAAGTTAATTAATCTTTTAGGATTAATTAATGATACCAAGTAGGCTTAAGAAGCTTTCTGAGAGCATCTGGAAGGGGTTTTGATGGATTTTGGATGTTTTGGAAGCGAGATTTAGCCGATAAGAAGGTTTATTGGTTAAATGTAAGATAAGAGGCATAATTAACATATAAAAGTTAATCAAGAGGATTACAACTAACGAAGTGTCGTTAATTGTCATCCTGAGTGAATAGAAGCATAGTTAGATAATGAAGTGTCATTTGACTTGATGAGAAGATAAGAAGGTCGTTAGCGCAATTTAAGTATTACAACTGCGTAAGCGGATTTTAGGTGTCTACATTTGCCCCTCTTTGGGGTGGCATAAGTGAAGCCCCTTCAAAGATAGTAGACAAGCATAAACAAGAAAAATCTTTGAAGGGGTAGAAAAATTAGAAGAATGAAGGATGCCCCCTCGAGTGTCGATGGGGTGATGAAAGAGGTTGATCGAGGATCGAAAGGTAGAAGAGAAAATACCAAACCAGGGAAAATCCCATTGCAATGGAAGGTAGACGGTGATATACTGAATATGAATATAGAGTAGAGATGTGAGCATTGATCCCCGCATAATACCAGTACGAACTCTTTTGTTGAAAAGTTCATGTGGGTATTGTTGCAAAGCGCAAGAAATGCTTTTCTTAACAAATCCTGTAGAAATTTTTTGAGGATGTCCCCTCGAGTGTCGATGGGCGATCGAAAAGATGAAGGAAATGGATAGAAGAAGTGAAGGGGAGAGGAAGGGATAGAAGGTGATCCCTATTGCTTTAAGAGATTTGGAAGAATAGTGTCAATTAGAAGCAAGTGATATGGAAGAAAAATGAAGATGAAGGGAATGGAAATAGCTTTCATCCAACTGATGTAAAAACAACTTTATTGCATCATATTGGTCATGATCTACGTCATTGGTCTTTAATGAAATATTCACACATAACAAAAGTGTAAGATGACATGAAAAGCTATATACGGACATTTGTTCATTGCCAAAATGTTAACTCAATGCAACATACAAAATGCAAACCAATACGAGAAAGTAAACAAGCCAACCTAACAGGGAAAACAAGTACAAACACACATACTCAAACAAATAATGTTCAAGACAATTGCACAAATATTTTTGTTATCAAGCTTCAATTTTGACCTGTGTGAATTAATGACAAGGGTTGAGAATGGCACCCCAAGCAAGGATATATGCTAGGCGAATTAATGAAGGACGTAGAAGTCCCATGAAAAAACAATTGCGCACTATGAAATTGCCCCAAGCAACACGTTCGTGCAAAGGAAGACAGACATAACAAGCAAACCAGCTTTTGTTAATGGAGGATAGGTCCAGATGATTTGTGAGTCGCGCACAAGAACAGGCGAGAATCCAAGAAAGATGTGTTTTGTAGGACAATTTTCTATGTTTGAGCACAATGCATTTGATACAGGGTTCAGCTACGTGCATGCCTTTTACCAATTTTTTTTTTAAATTTTTACAATGTTTAGGATTTTTGTTAATTTTGTAGATGTTTGGGGTATTTTCAAAAGTTATACAAATGTTTTTGTGATTTTCTAAACATTTTTGAATGTTTTTGTTATTTTTGAAAATTTTCCGAAACTATGTACAAGAAAAGAAGGGAACGTGGATGCCCCCAACGATGGATGGGATGTACAAGGGCAGAATGCCACACATATGTTCAAGATAGTGAAAATGTGAATATGCCCCCATCGATAGATGAGAATATACAAAGACAAACTCTTCACAGAAATACAAGAGGAGTATTAGCCGGATCAAGGTTAAAGGGGATAGGTTCAAATGAAACTCAAACATAGGCTGAGACTAGCTTAGGATAAAGCAAATGTTCCCTACAGATGTGAGAATTCTTGTGAACAACGAATCCTCCCAAGGCGCCGGTAACCGATTTTCACCAAGGGACTTGTCCAAGGTGCCACAATTGCGTGGTTTACACATTTGGACGACCTATTTTCTCTTTACTTTTTTTATTTATTTTTTTGCTTGTTTTTTTCTTGATTTTTGAGGAACTACATACTCAAGCATAGAACCGCTTGAGATGCATGGCGTTCATGGGTTCCTATAGTTTATCACCATCTGAGTGAACAAGTTTGTATGCCCCTGAACCATACTTAGCGACCACTACATATGGTCCTAATCAGTTTGGCTTGAACTTACCTTTCTTTTCCCGGTTTGTAGTGGTGTTGAACTGATTTTCCTTTAGCACCAAGTCTCACACCTCAAATTGACAAGGTATGATACACTTGTTATAGCCACGAGACACTCGATTTTGATACACTTTTAAATGATTAAGTGCGTGGAGGCGTCTTTCATCTAGTAGTTCTAGCTCTGCCAGTCTAGCCACATGGTAGTCTTCGTCTTGTCTAGATAGTTTGTGAGTGATCCATAGGGATCTAGAAAAACACACCATTCCATCAGATCCATTAGCACCAAGAAGGAAAAGTGAAGAAAAATGAGGAAAAGGATGTTATGTCAGCATTTTAACAGAACCGCCACTCTGCGTAGAGTGGCGGTTGCAGAACCGCCGCCCAACCTAGGCGGCGATCTTGTAACTGCCGCCCAGACAGGGCAACGGTCCTGTGACCGTTGATCTGCACCAGGCGGCGGTCCTGTTACTTTAGGTGGAAAAATAAAATGGAGCCCGAACAGTTCAAATTTGAACCAATTGTCTTTGTCTCTTCCTTTCTTGGGTCCCTTCACATCTTCCAGTGCACGAGAGGACATGGGAAGGCTATAAATGCATAGAGCAAGGTATTTGGGATTCAAAGATCCAAAGAGATCAAGAAGAAAAGTTTAATTATATGAGAGCAAGTGAGCAGAGATTCTTTAGTGCTGGAGTAGAATTGTAGGAGCAAGGTGTAAGAAAACAGAGCAAGCAAGTAATTGGAGAGAAGGTTTACATTGTTGCTTCTTTTCATGCTTATTGTAATCTGTAAAATTTGATTATTGGCCAATACAAGTGGGAAGAAAGCGCAGTTGCCCTTCTCGATTGGTTTTCCCTCAAATTGGGGGTTTCCAGGATAAAATTCTTGTGTTGTGTGTTTGAGCTTTGTTGACACTCTCTTTAATTCAATTCTAAGAACTAGATAATCAGTCACTAAAGTTCTAATCTTCTTTTCCAAAGAGAAAGTAGACCGACAAAGTATTTGTGATTTTGTGAAATTCCAAAGTAGAGGTTACAGATCAATGAGAGATATTCTCATGGAGGGAAGCTCAATTTCTAGGGGGATGATGGCCTTCGTGCCAAATACTAGGGATTAGGGTGTTCCACCAGTAGGAGTGCGAATGGAAGTTCTATAAGCCCAAAGGGTGGGATGAATCTGTAAGTGCCAATTCCGACCAGTCCTACTTATCATCTTTTCCATAATTCGAACAAGGGTTTTGTTGGAGGCCTCTGCTTGTCCATTACCTTGAGGGTAATAGGGAGTAGACCACTTTAGACGTATTTGGAAGCGTTGGCATAATGCCTTCACGATCTTGTTCTTAAAGGATTTACCATTGTTAGTTATAATGGTGGAAGGGATGCCATAACAACAAATAAGGTGATTCATGATGAACTTGGAAATTTGGGCACCAGTGACATACGTGAGAGGAACAACTTCCACCCATTTGGCGAAGTATTCTGTGGCAGTTATGATATGGGTATGGCCATTTGAGGAGGTAGGGGCGAGCTTCCCTATGAGATCTAGTCCCCTCTTAGAGAACGGTCATGGTGTTGTGATCGGTTGTAAAGACTGCGTCGGTTCATGAATAAGGCTCCCGTATTTCTGGCATAACGCACACTTCTTGACATACTTGCAGCAATTAGTTTCCATGGTAGGCCAATAATAGCCTAATCTCAATAATTTCTTCGCCAGGACCATTCCACTGGTATGGGCTCCACAAATACTGTCATGTACTTCCTTAATCGCTTAGACTGACTCTGCTACATCTAGACAACGTAACAGATTCCCGTCATAGCCACGCCGATAGAGGGTGCCTCCAAGGAGGGTATATCGGGCTATCTCTTGGATAAGGCTTCGCTTTTGAGAGTGGGTTATATTTGGGGGAAACATACTGTCTTGTAGGTAGTTAAAGATAGGATCATACCAAATGGTTAAAGGACCAACAACTTCACATGCCAAACATGATTCCGGCATGTCGTATGCAAGTTGTCGTAAGTTTTCAACAAAGAATGGCATGTTATTATTTTCTGGCGGAATCCGCAGCAAGGAACCTATTGTAGCCATAACATCTGCAAATTGATTTTGTGCTTCTGGGGATCTGCTCAAAAGTGATATTCACAAAAGAATCCTTAAGAGTCTCTACCAATTTTTTATATGGGATGAGCTTCTCATCCTTGTCTTTATATTCATCGTTGACCTGCTTGATTATCAACTGCGAGTCTCCAATGACCTTAAGTTGTCGGATGTTCCATTTGATAACTAGCTTCATCCCAGCGATGAGCGCTTCATATTCTGCTATGTTGTTTGTACATGGAAATCTGAGGCAGAAGGCTTGAGGTATAAAGTCCCCTGAAGGAGTGACGAGCACTACTCCCGCTCCTGAACCATGGAAAGTGAATGATCCATCAAAGTGTACTTGCCACTTGGCGGATTCTTGGATATACATCAGTGATGCATCTTGCAGATCCAGACACAACGGTTCTGTTCCAGGTAAAGGTGCTTCAACTAGTTGGTCTGCAAGCACTTGCCCCTTAATTGACTTCTGATGCACATATTCAATATCAAACTCGCTGAATAGGATGATCCAATTAGCCATCCTACCAGTAAGTGTTGGCTTTCACAATAGGTATTTTAGAGGGTCCACTTTAGATATAAGCTTGGTTTATTGTTCAACAGATAATGGTGAAGATTTGAAAGGTAAAGATGACAACCAGGCAAACATTTTCAATTTGGGGGTAGTTGAGCTCATAAGCGATCAAAATACGACTGAGATAATGTAATGTCCCCTTCTAGGACAAGTTAGAAATTAATACAAATCTGATCATACATAGTTGAAAACAATTAATACTTAAACCTTGACTGCTGCAATTTTAAAAAATTAATTCCCGCTTAACTGTTCAAGCACAAATCTTCAAACTTTGGATTTTGGGTCACAAAAATATGAAAAACAATATCTCAAAACCAGATTTTGCACAGCCAACATGAAACCCTAATTTTGACCTAAAAAATAGGTCGCCCAACACTTTTAGGACATAAAAACTCCTCCAAAAATTATGAAATCAATTTATCCTTATTCCTCCTAATATATATTATCAAATGCAATATTAAATCAACCCCAAACTGCAGATCTGAAATAAATATTAATTTACCATACCCCGAAAAGCTTGCAGACAACTGAAATATTCTAAAATTGATATCTCACTCAAAACTCAATATTTCTTCACCAAATAAAATGCAGATTGTTCTATCAATTAAGATCTTTCCAAAGAACTAAAGATCTGAATTTTGTGACAGCTGAAAACCCTCCAAAACAGCCCCAAAATCCTCAACCCAGTCGCTAGGGTTAGAAGAAGTTTACTGCATTAAAAATCAGATCATAAAACACCCAACAATCATCAATAACATCCAAATATCCTTCTCAAATAAATGCGCCACTTATCCAAACAAGTCGCCAATGCTTGCAAGCATAAATCATACAAAGAACACACTTTAACACAAGATAACTCAACAAAGGGAACAAGAGAGAATACTTCAATTGATCAAACCAACTTACTAACTTCCCACGCAAGAGAGAGAGAAAGCTTTAATGGGCATGCATCCCAACTCCAAGCATGGAGCATAAAACAAATATCATCATAACATAATTCTAACAATGATCCTAACACTCCTTTTTTAAGCAAGGAGGCACAAAATTCAAAATCCCTAGGAGAGGGAAATTATTAAATAAAAACAGTTTATTATCCCTAGGTGTGGCGCCCCTTTTAAAAATGGTGATTTTAATATTTAAAAGCCACCTAAATATTATTTAATTAATTCCCCTTTTTAATTTGCATTTTGGGAATTTAATTAAATAATTACTTGCTCCATAAATATTAAATAATTAAATAAATATTGCTTTATAATGTCAAATGATTAAAAATCACTCTCCAGACAATATTATAAAATTATTTAAAACATCCCTAAAGCCCACGGGGAATGATAGGCTAAGGGTCTTCAAAAATGGGGACCATCATGTCGATGTTGGGAAGAGGGAAGTCATCTTTTGGACATGCCTCGTTGATGTCTCTGAAGTCGGTATAGATCCGGATACCTATGGGCTTCTTTTGTACTGGAACTATATTGGATATCCATTTTGAATAATCAATTGGTATGATAAACCCAACTTCCAGGAGCTTTTCAAGCTCTTCTTTGACTAGAAGGGCCACTCGTGGGTGCATTTTTTTGAACTTTTGTTTGATAGGTTTTGCGTTTTCATGCACAACAAGGTTATGCACCACCAATGACGGGTCTAGACCCGGCATGTCCCCATAGGACCTAGCAAATATATCTGGAAATTCTTTGAGAAGTGTTACAAGTCTTTTGTTCTTGTGCTGAAAGTGAAGCTCCAAGCTTAATCATTTTAGGCTGCTCTTCTGTGCCAATGTTAACATCAATGGTTTATTGGATGCGTCCTCCATACACGTAAGATTAGGGGGGAGGTTGAGATCTTCTTCCAAGGGTGTCTCAATGAGATTTTCACCTTTGGCGTTGTCACTTTTTATGTCCTTCGTTTTTTCAATTTGTTTGTCAGCCTGCGCCTCAAGGAGGTTTTCACTGTGCGACTTGGAATTTTGTTTTTGCCGAGGCTTCTTGGAGGAATTTTTGCCCTCGCTTTTTCTAAAATTTTGCTTACCACGTAACTCAGCCTCCTCCCTGAAGTATGTGTAGGTATCAAGGTCGATGAAGAAGCCCATTTTATGGTCCCCGATAGGAATACTGTCACGAACACCCATGAATTCTGTAATTGCCTCGTCATTTTCAAAGAGGTCTATAGGCACGGGTGTGCCAAATGTATGCATGCAAAGCTAACTAAGCCATATGAATTGAAACTAACACCTAGTAGTTTCAAAACAAAGTTAACTAAACAAGAACATCAAGATAAGAGCTTATAAAACTAACTTCTTCAAATGCATGGAACTTGAATAAATCAAACTAACATACTTAAGCTATTTTTACTCTTTAGATTACTATCTAACATGAACCTATTTAGATCCTAAAGCAATCAGATTTGTGTTGTTTGCTTCAATATGGTGAAGAGATCTCTCTAAAATGGCTACAAGGCCATGCTTAGATATTTTCCTACTAACCAAGCTTGAAGAAATAGATACAAGATGGAGAAGCTATTACAATGGAGAATGGCTCAAGATCAAATGTCTATAGCTTTAGCTAATACAAATGAGATGTGAATGAGGTGTAAAGTTGAAAGGGATGCACTAGGCTTGTATTTATAGGTTTCCATTTGGGAAAGTTTAGAATCCTAGTGCATGTGGGACAAAAGGTAAGCCCAAAATAGATTTAACAAGTGAATGCACTTTTTGATTAGAATTAGAAGTTAATTAATCTTTTAGGATTAATTAATGATACCAAGTAGGCTTAGGAAGCTTTCTGGGAGCATCTGGAAGGGGTTTTGATGGATTTTGGATGTTTTGGAAGCGGGAATTAGAATGCAAGATTACAGGCTTAATTATCATATAAAACTTAATCAAGAGGATTACAACTAACGAAGTGTCGTTAATTGGCATCCTGAGTGAATAGAAGCATAGTTAGATAATGAAGTGTCTTCATTTGACGTGATGAGAAGATAAGAAGATCATTAGCGCAATTTAAGTATTACAACTGCGTAAGCAGATTTTAGGTGTCTACACACCTTTACTCATCAACTCCACGACTTTCAACAGGCTGGAAAGATTTATGCTTTGATACCACCGTAATGTCCCTTTTGGGCTGAAAATTGAAATAAACGGATGTTGCACGAACCCTTATAGATAACGAACCGAAAATGAATGACAAGTACAACAAATTGATTTATTTGTAACGAAAATGAAATTTTTGCAATTTCATCCCCAAATACTCGATTACAAATATACCCAAATGGTTCCAAAGCTTTTAGAAATATTTTTAGGACACTTAGGAACAAGGAAATGATCATCCAAGCCACCAAATGATTTTATTTTATTAAAATTATGACAACAACTAATACACTTACAGATATGGCCAAAAATATTGATTCCAAGGCCCAAATACAATTTCCGAAAGTACAATCAACCTCCAAAAATATGAAGAATCCAAATATGGAAGGAAAGTGAGTTGTGCCCTAGAAATCAATGAACTTCTCCCAAGGAGGGGATGCTACCCTAGGAGAGGGCAGGAATTGATCAATAAACCCTCAAATGCTTGGCGCTACCTTTGAAAATGGATGAATTTCTGATCACAAACCCTTGGCTGATCCAAACACTGATCCAGTTGGCTGTTCCACACTTAAAATTGCTAAAAATCAGATCTACAATAGAAACCCTAGCTGAATATGCATGAAGAAGATCTGATAGTAGCCTAATGTGATCTCTGAACTATACCCTAGTGTCAAATTTTTCATGTTATACCCTCTTTAGTCACCCCTAGAATAACCTAACCCTTAGTGTTAGGTCAAGTCTTGTCCTCCAAGAGTCCATCTGTGATGTCATCAGTCCCCCCTAGGTGATTTAGGAACAATCAAATTCATTCGAGTATGTTGGAACAATGGTTTTCAAGGCAAGTTTGCAACAATCTTAGAAAGCGCTCCCGTCACCCTTTCTAAGCCAGACGCACCATCACCAATGCAGTACAGGAGGCTCATTTTCATCATGGAGGTGTATCTAGGAGACAAGAACACCAAGGAATTGATTTAGGAAAAATTTGGGAAGTTTTCGGCGTTTAGGAGCCAACTCACCGAAAGCAGGTTTTTGGGCCTAAAGGAGCTTGCACCGAAAAAAGCACCTGATTTCAAGGAATGATTCCGGGAGCTTCGGAATGAGTTAAAGCCCAAACAAGATATCATTGGAAAGCTCTTTCAGTCCCCCACATGGTGGAAAAAATAGATCATCTAGCACCATGCATTTCTCAGGCCAACTCATTCTTCTCATGCACAACAGGTGATCCTGAGAAAAAAGGGATTTTTGGGGGTGTTGCAGTCAGAGTCAATTCTTGGGACCCTCTCCATTTTTTTCAAAACGTCATTTGCATGCAAAATCATATAAGGAAGCACTCGAAAACTCATTTGGGAGCTCAAGTTATGACCTTCGCAAGTTGGCTCTCAAGGTGTGCTCTACGATACTTGACCATTTTCACACTTGGACACGTGTCAAGCTAAGGTTAAGATGCAATTTCATGTCCATATTCCACCTTACCAAAGGGACATGAGGGACATAAAACTGTGCGCTCCCCCCATTTAGTCTCTTGGTCACCCATATGACCTGGAAACCACCTCTCTAGCCCTTTGACCGTGTTGACTAGCCCTTCCACCTAACCATGCATGTGTGACACTTGTCATTCCTAGAGAAAGGCGCATTTTCTTGCACCTATTGTCCCCTTTGCAAAGGGACATGAGGGACATAAAAATGTGCCCCACCCTCATTTTTCCTCTTGGACACACATGTGACCATCTCCCGGCCCCCAGGTGCTCCAATTTAGCTCCTTCTCCACTCCCATTAACAAATAAACGCTTACCACTTGTCTTTATTAGGGCAAGGCGCATTTTTGTGTCCCCGTTGCACCTTTGCAAAGGGACATAAGGTGCTGAAAAATGTGCCCTACCCTCTCCCTTAACAATTCAAACTTATAAATAGCAGGAACACTTAGCCATTTCACCATATTTCATCCCCCACACCTCCAAATGTTGTTGGAATGCTGGCAAAATTTTTCCAGAGATTGAATCCAACATTTTTGCCCTCAAACAATCCTATGATGACTACGATAATCTGAAAAGAAAAAAAAACAGAAAAAAATGGATTCAAACAAAGAAAAAATGAATTTTTTTGTCTGAAAACCCCGAAATCCGTGGAGGAGAAAATTTTCATATCTCACAAACTACTAAACGGATCGAGGTGTCGTTTTTTGCATTCATCAAGTTTCTCAGGCGCCTTGAATCTCCCAGAAAAATCCCTTGCATGAAAAGTCTAGACTTTTTGCAGCAAAGAAACCCCAAGTTTCCCGTTGTAAAAAATTAGAATTTTAAAATCTCTCAATCCAGCAACTGGTTTGAGCTGAAAATTTGGAAGAGCACTGTAGAGCAAAAACCCATATCAGGAAAGTTTGTTTTGTCACAAACCGAGGCCCAGAAACCCACTTTCCAAAAATAGTAAGCCTTCCTACACATGTACTTGTTATTTTTGGTAAGTCATCACCAAAAGCAGTTGCGGCGAAGACAGTGTACACCAAGGATAATCAGAAGATCATAATGGTTGATTAGTGCCAAAAATGGTGAAAATGACCACTTACTAAAAATAGTAAGTTCCCTACACGGACACTGACTATAAATAGGAAGTCATCACAAAGGGTGGTTTCAGAGGGAGCAACATACATAGGGATAACTTGGAAAGCTAAACTCACTGGTGGGATCAAAAGAGGATGAATTTCATTTACAAAAATAGTAACCCCCTCTTTCCATATATAGTAAGTGCTCCAGGAAACATGAAGTTCAAGTTCATAGGGGTGAAACTAGTGCATGCCCTCTCATTGGAGTATGCTGAGGTGGGTGACAGTGATGTCACTTACATGGATCTTGACGATCTTAAGTCATGCATGCTAACTGACAAAAGGGGACAAATTGAAGACAAAGTGTTCACAAGCGAATTGTTTGCAGCAGGTGGACATCCACTTTCTGTACAAAGCATCGAGTTGGTCTTGGCCTGCTCACACCATTATGAACCAGAGACAAGGACCATTCAGGCAGATGATGGCACAGCCATGGCAGTGATCATTCCCTAGGCTATTTCTCTTTCTATGCAGATTCCCACATGGAATAACATGGTTGTCATATCAAAGGAAAAGGCAGTGAACGAGTGGAACAACACAGGTGCATATCTGCAAGGTATTGCACTGGGCTCATGGATGAAGACTGGGAGAAAACCTTCCCGAATGCCCAAAACTCTTTCAAGGTGTGAGTTCCGCGAAGGTTTTTTTGATGCAATCACTCTCCTCAGTAGGGTGATGGGAGAAGCAAACACAAGGGATTTCCAAGAGTGGATGACACTCTTCATACTAACAATGACTGAGGGAGATCAAAAGATAGACTGGGGCCAGATCATAAGTGACAACCTGCATCGTCAATTGCTCCAAGTGCCTATAACAAAGAAGTTCTTCATGACTTCCTACTTGGTGTATCTTCTCGCCAGCTCAAGGCCATTCAAGGCATTGACCCTTGCTCAGAACATCTCTGCGAAAGTCCCTGCATTTGAAAAATTCCCTTAATTGGTGTTGAAAGAAAGTCATCAGCACTTAACTCGGGTGAACGATGTCTTCACAATGTTTGTCATCAAGACTCTGGATGGTGACTCGCAATCTAGGATGTCGCCACAAGCAACCTCTTTGATAAAGAGATATGGATCATTCTTCATTCAATTCCCCACTTTCTCCTATATCCGAGTCTCTGGCTTTGATCAAGCCCCACTAAGGTTACCTCGGTACCTTAGTGATCAGATAGTATTGTTCGAGCTTTGCAGGCAACTTGTACAGGTGAATAGTAAACTCAGGAACCGAAAGAAGAAGCTTGTCTCCTTCCCCATCTCACTTGGGGTCTTCACATGCAAGAATGTCAATGATGCATCCCACCTGGAGGCGGCCTTCGCACACCTAAGTTTGCACTCATACACCCCCAGGTCCAATTTCGACATTCGGGTTGATCCAGACACATTCCATGTCCCAGAGTTGCATCATGTTCCAAAAATAGAAGACTATTGGGCCAATTGTGTGGATGATTTCAATGTCTTTGAACGAGACTATATAAGAATGATGATTGGGGAGATGAAGAAGTTCAAGTTTCCATGTTATGAAGAAGGTGTGCAAGATGATGGAACTGAATTGTACGATCCAGAGTATAGAGTGACGAAGGCTTCCCCTTTGCCACAGGTAAATTGGAGTGTTTGTGAGTTTGGCGACATCGCAGAATGAACAGAGAAGGTGATCAAGAGAACAAAGGAGTGGTTCCAAAAGAAGAAAGTTGTTGCCCTCAAGTCTAGAAGTTTCCCCGCACCTCAGAGACATGCCTCGTATCATTCATCATTGAAGGTTGTGGAGGTCACTTCAAGTTCAGGCCACTCAGGAGCGAGTTCAAAGCAGAAGGTTACAGAGTTGGAAGTCCCCTGTCATGAGAGGTCACCTGAGAAAGTCAAAACATGGAGACACAGGTTGAGAAAGAAGCAGTCCAAGATTCAACTCTTGAATAGCCACAAGATGTCCTTCCTCTTGATGTCACTCTTGCTCCCTCTTCACAGGAATAAACCTTTTAACTTGAGCAAGAGATGATAAGCATGACAGTTGCAGAGCCAGAAGAAGGTGATATGTTCCCTTGGATGAGGGAGACAATTTGAAAGGAAATCCGTACTATCCAATAGGTCAAAATCCCCGACCTATTAGCAATAGCGTCGTTGGCCTGAGGAAAGAAAAGAAAAGTTGCTCATATGACCTCACACTTCTACAACGGCGAGACAGGTGAACAATACATTGAAGTGGTTCGACCCAAGGTAATCAAGCCGGTGGAAGAAATGACGCCAGCTGATTACGAAATGAGTACCATTCCATTGGGTCCAGCCACCCATGAAGGAGATGAGCATATGTTTCAACAATCTTCCACTCGCCTCATGGCGAGAAATCAAGAGTACAAGAAAAGGATTGAAGACTTGGAAGAACAAGTGCAAACACTCTCTTCTTACATGCAGCATCTAGTGGATCTGAATGCTTCATCAATCCAGATTGAGGAAGTAGCCCCAATAAGCAACATTGATCTGGAATCCATTAAAAAGACTCAAGAGTTCACCATACAGGGACGAGCAAATAGTAAATGGACGGTACGATCTTGGAAAAAGGCAAAGCATTGATCCCAGAGGTAATCTCACTTTTCAAGTACATGTGCACAACTGTGGAGAAAACTTGAATGCTCAGAGAAGAATTGGAAAAGGAAAAGGAGCATTGGGATCCAATTTTCCCATTGGTGGAGGAGATGGGGAACACTCGTTCCAGAGAATTGATAAGTAAGAAAATATTTGATGCCCCATCAGAGGAATTGTCACGTGTGAGGGCAAGGAATCTCATTTCCAGATACGAAATGATCAATCGGGCCATCGGCGAGTTGGACTCGAACGAAGAGTGGGCCTACAAGCTACAAATTCGTGTCAACCAAAGAATTCAGAAACTTGAAATGCCTGTGATAGAGGAATGTACCGCTGCAGATGAGTTGTTGGGTCCATTCGAAGAACATGTCAAGAAAGTAGTTGGAGACCCACGATCTTTCAATGAGGACACCTTGGAGGCACTATCAGGGATTCGAGCCACCATTGCATTCATCGCGGAGAAACATCAGTCATGGTTTGAGAAATGCAAAGATATCAATGATGCTACTGATGGTTGGACATAATCTTTGAGTTGCATGCCTATTCCCCACGCGGACAAGTGGCCCCTGTAACAACACGTTTCAACAAAGAGGTCAAAGGAGTGGAGATTTCTCAACTGGAGTTGCTCAGAGAACGGTTAGGTAGTGAGGCAGAATAGACGAGAGCGGCTTCTTCATCGGCCTAGTCTTCTCTCTCTTCTTTCTTCTTTTCCTCTTCTTCCCCCCAACTTTCTCTCTCTTCATGTTCTAATTCTTTGTTGGGGTTGCACTTTTTCATAATGCCTAATTTTGTAATTAAAAAGTCACTTTAATGTTATAATGTAATAAGTCACCTTTGTTTTATAAAAAGGGACTTAATATTTCCTAGGAATATGAAAAGTTTTAAGTTATGAGAAGGCATATGAAAAGTCATTGGGGGGTAGGTGAAGAGTCACCTCTCTTTCTATAAATTGTAAAGGCCTTCTCTTTTCAAAGGGATGGTCATTTTGTGAGTTCATGAGAGAGTGATCCTTGTGAAGAACAAAGAGATAGCAAATTCTACTTCCCACTTTTGCATTCTTCCATTCTTGTCATGTACAATTTCTACTCAAGCAATCAATACAAGGATTTTATAGCCTTTTTTGATTGGGGGATTTACTAATACTTTGTGCTCATAAATCCTAATTGGTCTTGTTGCCATTTGTAGGGTTGTTTTCTTTTGTTTTATGCGTGTTAGAACTTTATGATTAATGGGTGTAGGACTTTGATTTTTTACCTACGACATTAATCCCTCTCCCTTTTTCTCACTCCCTTTCCCATTCTCCAAGCAAAGTCCTCTCTAACAGAAAATTGTTAGTTTTGGCGCAGGGTCAATGGAGTGCCCCTGTTGGATCCCCGACCAAAACGCCACCATTGAAGCCACTTTTTCACGCACATGTAAACACTGAGCTGCACCGTACAAGTAGAGGGACTCAGATTCCTAGAGCGTTGGCAAGAAGTCCATAGATTTGTCCATTCGAAAACTTTTCTCGCCAACAAAGGGTTTTTGTCCTCAATGGATGAAGAGGAAGCACAGTTGGTCCAACTCTCAAATTAGAAATTATCCAATGGCCCAAAAGAATGCCAGAAATGAACCCCCACACCACCTTTTATACCTTTTCCTCTTTATTTTCCAAGTGGAGAGCTCCATGTGGGATTTAATAAAGTAACTTTATTTTCTAATTTGATGCTGCTTACTTTTTTCCACCCACTTAAGTGGGGACCTCCTCTGAGGAGTTCCACCACACTAAAAAACAGTAAAATTTACTTTATTCTCTTTTTTAAATGGGTTAATTTATTTCTTTTCCCCCTTTCTTTTACAAATTAAATTAATAAAAATACTTGGTGAGTAAAATAATTTATTTTGCACTTTATCAAATTATTAATTTGGAAAAAAGGACATTACAAATTGTATTTGTATCTTCGTCACTTCTTACAGTTGACAATCTTCTTTTCTTGAGGAGCTATTCTAGTGCATATAATGTTAGCTTATCTGTGTTTGAGTAGTTGGCTTCATCCACTCATATAGATTTGTTGCATCCCTTCACCTAATCAACAATATGGGGGGTGTGGAGTAGATCTTGATTTTTTGGTTGTCGTGTCCCTTGCCTTGGCGGTTGTTTTATAACATTTGGCACATGACATTTTTTGGTAGTTGTTCGAATTAAGTTTGCTGAACTCTTGCACAATCAACGCTGGTGACAGTATCCTTGAATGGAGCTATTCTAGTGAAATATAGTGCCAATTACTTTTTCAGTGATCGAGCGATGGACCCATTCTAGTGTAGAATTGATTTTAAGTGACTTTCCATCTACCAAACACTTTCTTGCTAATAGAACTTTATTGAAAAAGTTGGTCAAGTCTGACACACCTAACAACTATTAGCTCTTCATTGAAGAGTAGTGGATTTGGACTCGATTGTGTTTGTAAGTCTGGCATCCACAACACTTGTCAACTTTTCAGTAGCTTCGGACCATTTATTCTCCTCAAATCTTTTGTGATTTTCAAGTCTACTGATTGCATTTTTGTTTGACAGCCTTCATTCCATCAAGTGCACCTGCTTCAACATTGTGTTGAGTTTTTTTGAGCCTTACTTCTTGGGATACCTTGCAACATATGTTTTCTCTTTACACTTTAGCTGCTGTTACTTGTTTTTGGGTAAGCTTGAGTTGATACATTTCATCCATGGTTAACTCTTTTTTCCCAGTTATTTGTAAATGGGCACCTAATTTGGCCTAGTTGCCTCGACCTGTTAGGAATAAATTAATTCATCATTTATAAATGTAGCATAAAGTTGTGTTATAACACAACTTTATGTAGGTAGGCTATTTAAGTTTTGTAACTGCTACATTAGTTGCTCACCCTATTATATAGGGACTGCTATGAGCATTTGGGTTTGGTAAATAACTCTTTGTAATCCTTTTATCATACTGAATAAAATCATTTCTTGATTTACAACTTACATTTGGTATTTGAGCTTTGATCACCTTTAGTTTTTACAACAAGAATGATCTGTTCATCAAGTGAGCTCGTGGAAGGTGGATCTGACTCTCTCTTGTCATGAATCTCAACATCCATGTTGATATAGATATTCTTGGTTTTTGGATCCACAAGTCTGTAACCCAATACCCTAAGAAAATGTATTTTTCATATTTGATATCCAATTTTCTCTCTTCTTTTTGGGAATGTGCATGCTTGCCTTACATCCAAAAATACGAAGATGAGCTATAGATGGTTTATGCCTTGAATGTACTTCTTGTGGAGTCATTCCATCCAGAGCTATAGTGGGAACTCTGTTTAGCAAATACAATGCTGTTTTTTACTACTTCTTCCTAGTATGTTTTCTCCAAACTTAAATCTTCAATCATAAAACACACCATTTCCATGATAGCGTTTTCCAACTTTTTGCAATACCATTTGGCCGTGGTGTGTGAGATGGAGTTAGCTGATGTCGAATACCATGTGTTGCCAACAATGTTGTAAAATCATTACTAGTTATTCCTCCCCTCAATCTTAGCAAAGAGTTTTGATTTTATGACCAATTTGATCTGCATGCCAATACCACAAGTCTTGTATGGCATCTTGCTTTGCTCAAGATCTTCATCGTCACCCCTCCTAATATTGGAGTTGGCGGAGGGGTGCCTCTTGACACACGAGTCCTCGAGGAGTGGTGTTAGGAGGAGTCAGGTGTTCCATGCACTTTGGCCAACCTAGGCCTCTTGGATGTATGAGTCCCTATGTACTTTAAAACTTTGTTTTCATGCAATCTCAAGGACTGCTCCACTATAGGCTTACGGAATTCATCTATATCAATCTATTCGAGAAGTGACAAATTCATCCTTGAGCAAGTTTGACCCATCATCAGTCATGCCCTATGGTATCTCCATATTCATAAGAGATTCCATTTGTCCCAAGCACATCCAGGCATACCACCTGCGTCAGACCTCGTATTCGTCAGTGCAATTGGCCCAATAGTCTTTGACTGCATGTTCATGGGCGAACATGGGACCCAATCAAATTTTTGTGAAGCCCTTATTGTCAAATTTGAATCTTTTGAAATGGGAGTGCATATTGAAGCCAGAAAAGTCACGCTTGACTCCTTGAGCATTCGTAGAAGTTCGACATGTCTAATGTCTCAATGTGATAGGAAATGGGATGGTTGCTTTGTGCTTCTGCCTTAGCAACTTGTGGACTATTGTGAGCTTTCACATACCGAAATCAGGATCATTTTTTTTGAGGCATACTTCAACAGATGGTAAGGAACATAGTCGAGGCAACCAATTCGGATGTAGGTGAATTTGGGGAATCAAATGAATGGGCTATTGTGTCAGGTGACCAACTTATCACCCGCCTCAGACTCTTTTCACAAGATTGTTCTCAAAGGTTCGGCCTACGAACATTATGAATGTATTGTTCACCCTGGTGAAATGGGCTTTGCTGTTCTTCAAGGTCAGCTGTGGCTAGTACTCCCAGATTTTTGTCTCCAAACTCCATGTCTTGTGAGCATTCAACACCATGAAAGTTCTGAGGCTGGTGGTGGACCAAATCAAGTAGGTCATGTAGAATGTTTTGAGACAATGCAACTTGGTCAACTGTTTACGAAGCAAGTCACCGATGACCTTTCCCCGATCTATGAATTGATTTTTATTGCCTGCAATGGCTATAAAGTGGAACATCCATGGTTGAAATTCTCCTATAGCTTTGTTTTCCGTCACTCAATTGAGCAAGGTGATGATACGAGAGATATCCTCATTGAAGTCTGACTTGTGTAACTTCTTTGGTAGCTTTGTCTTGCCGAGCTTTCTGGCCTTCAACCATGATGAATTGATATCATGGGCACACTAATCCGGTTCTGCTCCCAATAGACCTAAACCACATACTTGTCGTGCTAGTGCATACACATAACCAAGATGGCCGAAGTCTAGAAGCAATAAACATTGGACATTCTATATAAAAATATTTGCTTCTTTCCTCATCTTGTTTAGATTCCATCTCAAAGTAACTTTTGCCTAAAACTTAATTAAAATCTCTCAAAGTCTCTTCTCCCCGAATTTCTTCTGTGTTTTTTGTAACTATCTCTTAACTCTTCTCCTATATATTCTTCCTCAAACGTTGCCTCCCTAAATTTCTGTAGCAGCGCAGGGGTTGATGCTTGGATCAAGGGCCTTATTTCTTGAAACGGTTTCTTGTGATTTGGGTGGTGAAGGTTGCTTCGTATCTCACTACTTTCTTCAGTACTATAATTTCTTTCTCCTAACATTCTTAAATCTATTCCTTCCTCTTGTAGAATATCTAAGTTCTTTATCTTCCTCATGCTTTACTTCTATTTTATCACTATTTCTTTGCCTTTCACTCTTTATTGTGTCTTCATCTATTCTATCTAATCTAGTTCTTTCTACATACCGACTATCTTCTCCCTCTCATTCCTTTTCATTCTTCCTTAAATCTATGTTATCTTGTTCTCTTACTTTGCATGTTACTATTTTCTTTATTGACTTCTCTAAATCATCTACTTTAAAAAAAAAAACTAGCCAAATATTATATTAGGTGGGAATCAAAATTTCATATTTGACTATGCCAAGCCTGAAAGCTATTTGCCCAAGTTGAGCATTATACAAAAGAAGAGCTGAAGAAATAATCATGATTGGGAATCACAATTTAGAATACATCTGATGTCCTCTTGGAGCTTGTTGGACGACCATGTAGGAGGCATGCCATAGCAGCGAAGATCCTTGTTATCTAAGGCCCAGTTTGCCAACCCATCAACAACTTTATTTCTTGCATGGGGAATGTGGTGAAATTGAACCTCTTGAAATTTCTACTTCAATTCTTTTATCTTCCAAACCTCTTTAGCAATTCGCCAATTGGGAGAGGAGTCAGTTCTATAATCTGATAACAAATTAATGATTTGGGAGTTCGATTCAACTTGAATTTTTCGCCATCCAATTTTTAGAGCTTGTTGCATGCCTTTATGGACTGCTTTCACCTCCGCAAAATCATTGGTAGTAGTACCCAAATTTTCTGCAAAAAAGAATTGCACATCACCTTCATTGTCTCTGCCAATGCCCCCTATAACAATGCTTCCTCGATTCCCTTGAGAAGCTCTGTCAGTATTCATTTTCCCATAACCCAAAGGAGGTCTATTCCATTGAATGTCTCTGATGGGTCTATGTTTAAGTGGCAGGTGGGGTAAAGTGACATCTCGAGGGTCTAGAGATAACTGATTGCAGATACACACCCACTCCGGAGACAGAATCTGGGGCAAAGAGATTTTTTGTTTTACACTCTCAACTATGTTGATTTTGGTTTTTTTCCTGGTTTTCTCTATTTCCGATATTCCATAGAGTGAGAGAGATGTTATTCGAAAGCAATGGAAGCAGATTTTGGCCTCTTGGAAGATTCTGCTGCCATGCTTTGAAAGTCTTCTCTAGAGATCCAAAGTTATTCCAGTGCAAATTCAACAAAGAGGAGAGATGTTGTCATTACTTTATTTACTCTCCTCTACTCTTCTATTCTCTTTCTTCATCCATCTCTCCCTTTTTTGTTAAACTAAATCTAGCTAAAGGCAGCTATTACCCTTGGTCTTCCGCTCCCAAGGTTTATAATACATGCTTTCTTTCTAAGAGGTCTAACATTTTATCTACTGTCCCATGTAATCCGCTAAAAAACAATTTTATTAGCAAAATGCACTCCTTGCTTCCATTTTCTATGTATGAATAATTCTTCTCCTACATTCTCTTCCCTACTTTGTTTTGGTGAGGGAGTTGTAGCTTACTATCTAGTGTCATCGGGTCGTACAAATAAGCTTTGTTTCTAGGTCTGCAGGGACAAAGCTAGTTGATGCCCCCATTTTCTCATTCTCTCCTCCTTCTAACCTCTGTTTATCTATCCTTTCCCTTAGTTGCTCTCTCTTTTCTGCCAATCTAATCTTTTTCTCTACTACTTTCATTTTCTTATTCTACTTATCACACTCCTTACTCTATTTCTTCTTTGTCTATCCGTGATATTCTACTTCCCCCCTCTTAATTACTCCGTTCCTCTTAACTATTCTTTTCTTCTCTATTTCTCTTCTCTTCTTCTAATCACTAAATTATCACTAATCTCTACAATATCCTCTAATATTTTTGTTAATATTTCATTTTTCCTTCCCCCAATTGACATACCAAATTTTTTTAATAGCCACATCCCCAAGGACCCCCCCCCCCCCCTCGTCCCCCCACCCCCTTCTTTCTACCCATCATCCAGTAGGTGCCTTGCCCTAAATAAATTGTCCGCTGCCTTTTATCAATCCCGTCTCCTCCCCTTCTTTCTACCTGTCATCCAGTAGGTGCCTTGTCTTAAATAAACTACCCACTACCTTTTATCAATCCCTTGTCGACCAGGAAAATTTAGATAAAAAATGGTATTTCCTCAATAAATTTCTACCCATCATCTAGTAGGTGCCTTGCTCTAAATAATTTGCCCACTGAAGTTTATCAATCCCTTCTTGATTAGGATAATTCAGATAAAAATGGTATTTTCTCTTTAAAAGATACCCCTCTATCCTTCTAAAAGCTCGGTTTTCTTTGTGTCAAAACTGGTCCACCCTTGGATCACTCATTCAGTAATGAATGAGTCTAATGTAGATTGGAACCAGTAATCTACTGCGCGAGTCCAAAGTTCGTCAATTTCCTCAAGTTTTTTCAACTTGACTCGTATCCAGTCAATTGGTTTCTCTAATTGCAATCTAGACCACTCTATTGCTTTTGCTATCCACAGAATCCAAGGCCAAAGTAAATTTGGAAAATTCGCCCAAAACTCTTCATCTTCTGTGCAAAAGAATGCTTCCTCGACTTGTAACTGTATCATGTCCTCTTCACTTCATGTTGTATAAAGTTTTTAAGCTTCTCTTCCCACTGATTTTCAATCTCAGTTATTGTTGGCTTCCAGCACATTAGAGGATATCCACCTTTGGACATCGGTTAAAAGGAAGTTGGGCTCATAAACTAAATGTTGTCATAAACTATGCTCTATCTCTAGTTTATTAAGTTTGTAAAAGTTCCAGTAAGAGCTAATATCTCAGCTTATATATAACATCACAACATTGAACATATATTAAGGTCACATATTCCCTAAACTATCTTCTCTTTATTCATATATCTCAATAATCAATACATGGTTCTGTTACACATGCTATTGAATATACTCATATACTCACTCACTCCAACACTTTAATCACACTTCTATCTCTATCATACTCTTGTATAACTATATCCATTACAAATTGATGCATCTATAATACATACAATGCCTTCATTCCACGTTGTAAAGCACCGTCTGATACCACGTGGGACCGCCTAGTAATTCGCAGCCTAGCCCATAGCTGCAGTATATTCAAGAGCTTCCATGGACGATACATTCTGCTTTTAACTGATGAAGAACCCTGTGAAGAATAGGCATAGGATTTCACCTTGCAAAACCCTCTCGAGTGAAAATACCAGCACAATAAGCTCGTTCTCTTGCATTAATTTTAAATAGCTTACAAATACAATAGATACTCTTCAAGGCACTGTTATTAACATACAATAGTCCATGCACTAAATTGTGCGACTACAATACAATACAGGCATTGTCAATAAACTAAAACGTGTTACTAAACAACTGTGTTCTAATACTAAACATCCCACATGCCTAGACCAAGCCTTCTAACCATATCCAACAATCTCTCATATTGTTGCTATTGTTTCTAATTATTTTGCATCTCTCACTCTTGACTGGGTGCATGCCCATAAATAGACATAAGACTTGGTATTCTCCACACACTTTCGAATCCGTAGATTCATGATGAGTGTTGGGAAAAGTCATCATTCTATAATGCTCCTTCACCAATCGTGTTGCAGCATTATCAACATGTTGCTTACCCACCTCCAGTCGATAGGTCTAGTCAGACAATGCATCATATACTAGATACATTGCACTACTATGCTGCACAACTCCACTATGCGCCATAATACAACTATCCTGCGAACAATTCTCTTGTGCACAATCCTGCACAGCCTTCCCTGCAGACAGATGTTCCTACCACATTGCACATCTAACTAATGCACATATTCATTTGTGCACAGTTCTGTGTGCAAAGTAATCTATGCAGCAGTGCTACTCAGGCCTGTGCAACACAAATGCTTGGACATATAATCCTGCGCAGACCTATGCAAAGTTGAGACATACCGAACATCTTTTCCTCAAGAGGTTCGTTGTCCTTAGGTGTTAGGAATGGTTCTGGGGAAAGTACCATACTCCCTCCTAAGATTTTCCAGCATGTCTCCTTAAGCCCTGGACATTCCTATACCAACATTATCCATCTTATATTGGCCCTCATGTGGTGGTTGATGATGATTTTGTTAATTCTTATAGCCTGTTTCTTACTATAGACGTGTGACAACATAGGATGACATGTTAAGGCATAT
This sequence comes from Taxus chinensis, assembly GCA_019776745.2. NCBI lineage: Eukaryota > Viridiplantae > Streptophyta > Pinopsida > Cupressales > Taxaceae > Taxus > Taxus chinensis. The sequence continues at coordinate 214,814,073 of CM034155.1, forward strand.
ATGCTCAAGTTGAGCATTTGAATCAATAACATTGCCAAATAAGAGACAAAAATACTTAGCATGGAAAGTCATCTTAGGACTAAGAACCCAATGGGTGAAATATAAGACCTTTCGATCTCCTCTAGGATGAAGTCATTAATCATGTTTCTAACATAGTTGAACATCAGAGGTATCTTTTGAGAACCTAGAGAGGCATTATGCTTGAAAAACTTCACTTGTTTAAATCATATTTACAATTCCAACAACTGAATTGACAGCCAGAGTATATCAAACTTATGCTTTCTTGCTGTTTGAGGGCCCCTTTTGCACAATTTTGAGTTTCTTCATATACTGCGAGAACATTATATTTGTATATTGTCTTCGCAAGCTTGGGTCAGATGATCAGTTCATTTTTAAATGACCTTGTTATAATGAAATTTATGGACGTTACTAGCACCTTTTATGACACTAATAGGGCTCTGTAAGAGCTTTGTCCAGTATGAAGATTGAAGATGCTGGATGTTTTATATTATCGAGATGTTCTAAGATTAGATAGAAACTATCAAACATCTTGATCTACCAAATGAGAGAACAATGCTGATAAAATCATATTTTAAGAGCCCTTGCACCCAAACTGAACATACATGATCGGGGATAAAACATAGGCACTAGAGCCTTTACCTAGACACAATTATGAATCTCATTCCCTTTTCTCAATCCGGAATATCAGGAGAATCGTTGAGCACAACCTGGCTTATCTTCATTATTTGCTGATGTATTCAAGTATCCTTCTCGAAGCCTTTTCTATTTTTTTGCCCCTTCCTATGTTCAGATTTTCATAATTTCTTGTATTCTTTGGATTTCTGTATTGCACTTTTCTTCTCTTAGGGATTTACTAGAGATGTGGCAGGCAGTCCTGCTGGTTTCTACGACTCACGTATCTTCTTGCAAACCATTTGGCTATTTTTCGCCTTCAACGCACATTAATGTTTTTTAAATTATATAAGATTATTCACGTCAGCTTGATTTGATTGATCCCATTTTCTTGTTTTGTTAAAAATTAAAAGTGAGATGCCACACAAAAACCTACAATATGCCGGTTGAAGTTTGTGAAACCCTTATCTATTCAGAGATAAAAGAATCATCTTGCTTCATTGATAGATGGCTACTTGTACGATTGAAAAGAACCATTTGTTATTTTCATTAAAAGAACTATCTGTTATTTCCATTACTGATTTTTTTAAGCAATATCAGATGACATCCGATGGTAATAGATGATTGGGAAATGCCTTTAGGAAAATATACAATAAACCACACACATCATTTATCGTAGTAATGTGATGTATGATATTACTGGACTTCCAAATCAGCAGTCTATGTCCTTTTTTCCAATTTTTTTTTTTTTTTAAAATTAAATAAGAACAGACATTTTATTTCATAGGAGAAATATTTTTTGAATTAGTCGTCAATAAGAAAGATTGCAAATGTTAAATATGAAGATGTTGTGTCTTGCAATATAGGTGGACAAGCCAAAAAACATTAGATGTGGAAATTGGGAAGTGGACAATCTAAATATTCCGCAACTACAATATGCGGCTACAGATGCATATGCTTCCTGGTACCTTTACGAGGTAAGTGACTATTTATTTTCTAATATATTGTTTATTTGCAATTATCTTCATTTTCAGATGATAATACACTGAAATAGTTTCCACTTGGATTTTGATTAGAATAATTTTTGGTGTCTTATAACAAAAGTAAATTGACTTCCTAGTATATGAAAAAAATTGAAATTCCTACACTCTTTTGTACTTCAAAGACAAGGAAAATAATAATGAAAATCCCTAGTACGTTGCTATGGGAAAACAAAGATGTGAGCATCAATATTAAGCTGTATCAATGTTATGAGACCATAAGAACAGAATTGTTCTTAGTGAGTTTGGAGGTTCAGTCTTTATGGATAGAAAACAACAAGCTCTTGCCTCAAAGTATATGCTATATGATCAATAAAATCCCAAGATCAATTGCTTGATGGGATTGATAAAATCACAACTTGCTGCCCTACTTTGAATCTACTTCAAAATGACAGTTTGAAATGCTAGGTACTTAGAATTAGTCTAATATGCTGCTACAAACATAAATAGATCTTGCAGAATTGAAACATGAATGAAATCAACCATGAATAGTAAAGCATAGAGCACAAACAATATATTTTGTCCTAGAAAACCCTGAAGTGGGTAAAAATGAGCCAACCACTGCAAAAATACAATCCTAGCCATGCCTTACGGAAGGAAGACCTGACATGAAATCCATTGAGATAGACTCCCATAGTGTTCCTGGAATCTAGTGATATCATGATTGAGCTTTGGCCAGTATAAATACTTTTGCAAGATTGCCATTATTTTCTCCACCCCAAATTGGCCAGCAACCCGAATGTAGCGAGCCTACCAAATTTTTAGTGCCTCTTCCACTTTTTCCTTGTCAACTTTGATTTCGAGCACTCATGTTTTGTGCCATGTTGTGGTTGAGTCTCTTTTTCCCTTATAATGATGACATGGATAGGCCAAATGTGCGCAAAGCTCCACTTGTGAGAGACAATGTTAACTAATTAGAAAGTACCTGCGAGCAACTGGTTTGGTGTATTGTTGTGGTCTGACGATTACGAGTTAACTGACTTGAATCTTTCCTTGCTTGAGAGAGGCGAAGTTTGATGTTTGATGTCTGACCGCGATGATATTTGATGTCTGACCATGTTATGAGGTTTGCATCAGGCGTTATTTGAAATTGTAAATGCCTTTCTTGGCACTGGTCATTGCTTGAGTCCCGTCTTGCGTGTTTGGGTTTTGGACCATGATTGCTCTTTAAATTGTAATTACGAAATAATAATAGTAAGTAGAACCAAGTAAATAAGTAAGAAGGAAAGAGGGGTTACGTGAATTTAAAAAAAAGAGAAGAGTTTTTCGATTTAAAATAATACAATAAAACAAAAATAAATAAATAAATAAAATTTGTAATGTCCCCAATGGGATAAATTCTGACCCCAAAAGGAACAGCCACAAATCTGATCTCTAACAACAAATTATAGAATAAATACTTAACACAATTACTGCAGATCTGAATTTAATATGAAAGTGCGACTTGCTCTAGGAGTTGTTATTCCATAAATTTGACATAAACTAGCTCAACTACTTGTCAAAATCAATCATAAAATTTTATATATGCAAGAACATCAAGAAAATACCATTTTTCTGATCAATAAGAGGGCTGGAATTTTATTATAAATCTTTAGATGAACAACTTACAAAAACGGCCAGAAGGAAGTGATCCCAAGCCCAAATCCACTGAAACAAAGCTGAATATGGCCTCCAAAAATATGACAAAGATGTTGGTGATGACATCCGTGCTCTAGAATGTGTCAAACTCCACCCACAAGGGTGTAAATAACCCTAGATCTGGCTGAATTTGAAGGTAGAAATATGCCCCAACACTTGTGTCTTCAAACCCTAGCTGGAAACAATATAAATCTGCAACTTTGCCCTTCAACACTGTTGGAATTCAGAAATAGAACTTGAAAATCAATGGAAACCTCTGTATAGAGCTTCCTCTCACAGAGGATGAAGAGTTTTCGTTCTTCAATCCTTGGCAATAGACGGTTTTTGTCCTCTAATGCAGATACAACAATGGGTTTTCGTCCTTTGGAGTAAAATTGGAAAGCATGCAAGCTTAGACCAAATTTCAAAAATTATAAGATGTCAAAAGATGCCTTCTCCATGCATGACAACTTGCTTTTATAATTTTCCTTGGTCTCTTTGCCACACAAAAGGGCCAATCAACTTTCTTTCCTCATTTAATATTTTCCCCTTGCTTTATTTTGGCCCCATATGGGTTGCATTTTCCTACCAGGGGAGGATAAAAATAAAGGAACTCTTTTTCTTTTCTTTTATTAATTTGTCACTAATAAATAATTTAAGTGCTTATTATAAAATTTCATTATGCACTTTAAAATTAATTAATTAGGACCAGTTTTCCTTCTTTCTTACTTCCTTAGCCATCAGGAAACAAAATTAGGCTAAGGATCTTCGACCTGCTGCTTTCGGGAAGGGGATAGAACAATCCTCCCTTCCCCAAATTGCTTGCCCTCAAGCAATTGTAACTCATATGCCCAAGTGCCATGTGTAAGAGATAAAACATACTGTAGTGCTCCCAGAGTCTAGATTGTGTACCTGTCAAATGAGAGAGCCCTTGCCAAAATACATAGCTCTCATAATGCTCATACACATGAATTTGAGGTGGAGGCCTGATGGATGTCTTTGTCGGTCCAGATGAGCTTCTTTCACCATTGTTGGTGGCACTTTGGTTACCTGATATGTTATGCCCATGTGGAGCCTTTGCCAAGTCTATGAATGAGCCTGTCAATGCATCATGCATTTCCCTTTGAGATTCTCTCAACACATGTCACATTTCTCTTTGGTTTTCCCTTTGAGATTCTCTCAGAGCCTGCTGCAATTCTCTTTGACTCCTTGTGATTACTTCTTGCATGAAGCTCAACTTATCTGTAGGAGGAGCTCTCTGATCATGCTCATCCATTGCCCCTTTCTACATTCAAATCTGATATATATATATATATACCTCCCACAACTAGCAAAGATCACTGCTCTGATGCTACTGTAATGTCCCCAATTGGACAAATTATGCCCCCAAATGGAATAGTCACAAATCTGATTTATAACAACAATTTATGGGAAATATATTTGATAAAAAGAATACATATCTAAATTTCTACAAGGAAATGCGACTTGCCTTGGAGATGATTGATACTCAAAACTGATTGAAAATCATCCAAATCTTTAACCACACAATTCAGGCTTTATTTTAGATGCAAGAACACCAAAATATAATTTTTCAGATCAAGAAGAAGAGCTGAAAAATTTATTAAAGAATGCAGAAAATCAGCTTACAGACAAGGCTGGTAAAAATGTTTCCTAAGCCCAAATCAGATGCATACAAGCTGGAAATGACCTCTAAAATTATGGAAATCAAGATGGAGATGAGATCTGGATCAGCCGCGCCCTAAAATTTGTCAAACTCCACTAACAAGGGTGTAGATAAACTTAGATCTGGCTGAAAATGCAACCCAAAAATCAACTACACTCTTTGTTGTCCAGTATTTTTGCAAGGGGAAAAATACATCTGAAGGCGGGACAACGATACCACAGTGTCGAAAATTTTCAAAGCCATACCTTCCAAAGGCACCCCCCCAGACTAGTCCATCCCCAACACCGGCCTTACCCAGTCAGTCCAATGACCCTCCAATGGATGTCAACTCAGTCCCCTAGGTGATTTAGGACATAAAAGACAGCCCCCCTAGGTGATTTTAGGAGTTCTTGGAGAATGTCAATTTTGGGCAGTTTTGGGAAGGGCTACCACTGGCCTTCCCGAGATTAATGCACCTCCCTGAAGCGGAATAGAGGAGTAAAATTGAGCATGGAGATGCAATCAAGGTCTAAGAACATCAAGGAAAAGATTTAGGAAGTTTCAGGGAAGATTTGAAAGTTTTGGGGCAAATTCATTAGAAACAGGGTTCTTAGGCCTAGGCAGGGCATAGGGCCAAAAAAGCTACTAAGCTTTGGGAAGCGATTCCGAGAGCTTTGGAAAGAGTTAGGAGCTAAACAAGACATTGTCGGAAAGGTAATTCAGAGTTCTACATGATGGTGGAATCAGTTTTTTCACAACACTTAGGCGCAATATGTTTATAGCCAGTTTTTCTCATGCTTAGTCATGGAGCCAGAACAAATATCTGATTTTTCAAGGCTCAAATGGAGGAATCGAGAGTTGAGACTCCCACCATTGGATTCAGAAGGACATTTGTAGTCAAATTCATATAAAATTTTGTCGAAAAACTCCATCGGGAGCTCAAGTTATCACTGTCACAAGTTGGCTCAAGGTGAGTGTTCCATACTTAGCCAATTCTTGAAGTGGACACGTGTCAGCTACAGGAGCCTGGCGCATTTTGATGTCCCTTTCCTTCCTTTAGCAAAGGGACATAGGGGACGCAAAATCCCCCCAACCCACTTCAGCCCTGTGGTTCCTTATGCGCCCGAAAGTTAGCTCCTAAATGCTTTTTCCTAGCCTCCCTCTCATTCTCAACTGCAAATAACTTCATTCTCCTCCATCACTACCTCTGTGATATTTGAAAATTGAAGACTCCATTAATGGCTGCCATGAAGAACAGTAGTGAAAAAGGCTACGAGCAACCTTTTCAATTCTCAAGGTTCCAGTGGGCGAAATCACACGAAAATTGGAGGGAATGATCATTGAAAAATCTAGTTTTTCTTGAACTAGTTTTCGTGCGCCGAAGTCCCTATTTTTTAGGGATATGGAGGATTGAGTTTTCATCAGCATTCTGCCCTGCCACATGATGAACAGTAGTGAAAAAGGTAGTGAGCTACCTCTTCAATTCTCAAGGTTTCAGTTTGCGAAATCACATGAAAATTGGAGGGAATGATCATTGAAAAATCTAGTTTCGTGTAAACTAGTTTTCGCGCCATGAAGTCCCTATCTTTTAGGGATATGGAGGGCTGTGTTTTTTATCAGTATTCTGCCCCCGCCGATGAAAATCTCATTTTCCCACTTGTTCAGATGAAGAAATTACCCAATATTTCAAGACTTGTTTTGTAGCAATTTGACACCCGCAGTGCACTTACGAAGGAGGATTGAAATGTTCCAAAGTGTTCGAAAACATCGGGATCAATTCGGTAGAGCCTTTTTGGATTCGATTCAGTAAAAATGGGTTTTCGGGCCTAAAGGAGCATACACCGCGAAGGAGTGCTTGAGCTTTAAGCAAGGATTCTTGGAGCTTCGTAAAGATTCAAGAGCCCAACAAAGTACCTATGGAAGGTATTTTCCATGCCCTAAATGGTGGAAAAAATGAGACCTCGTGAAACATCATACACTTCCTTAGGTAACTCATTCTTCCGATGCACAACTGGCAATCTCAAGAAAAAGGGGGAATTTGAAGGTGATGCAGTCAAAATTGGAGCTCCAAACCATCACTATTCAATTCATTGAGTGTTTTGTAGTCAAGATCATATAAAATTTCACCTCCAAACTCATCCAGGAGCCTGAGTTATCACCGTCACAAGTTAGCTCAAGGAACGTGTTCAACACGCAGCCAAATTTTCAAGAGGACACGTGTCAGCTCCAGGAGCTTGGCGCATTTTGATGTCCCTTTCATCCCTTTAGCAAAGGGACATAGGGGATAGTAAAATGTGCCCAACCCTTTTTAGCCTCCTGATCACTCATAGGACCCTCCGCATCGCCAATTTAGCCCCCAGGAGCTTGTCAGAGCCTATCCTCACAGTGCACGGATGACCGCCAAGTGTCGCAACCTGGCGCGATGTGCAAATTGATGTTCCTTTCATCCCTTTAGCTAAAGGGACAAAAGGGACGGTAAAATGCGCCCAGCCCTAGCTTCAAAATATGCAAAAAATTCTAACTCCTTTGCTGCTTCTGGTGCTACCTGCACACACGCCCGTGAAAACTCAACTACCGGGTTCCTCTTCACCCCGCCATTGCTACACTGAATCAGCTCCTCAAAGTCTTCTTCATATTGAAAATGAAGATATCTCAGAAGAAAAAACGGATCGAAACAACGAAGAACGAAGAGAAAACGAAGATTTTTCACCAGATAACCACAAAGTCTTCCAATCGAGAAATCTTCATATCTTGCAAAATACAAGTCGGATTGAGATGCCGTCTTTTGTAGACTTCCTCATTTTTCAAGACGATCAAGATGCAACAAACGGGAGGTCGAATGGTGCCTTGAATCATTTGTTCCAACAAAAACCCCATTTTGTGCCCTAGCTCACATTCGTTGGATTTCCCATCAATCCGGCAATGGAAACGAGCTAAAAACTTGCACATGAACTCCAAATGAAAAACCTATCGCAATGGAGTTAATTTCATCACTATTGGAGGCAAAAACTAGACCTGCAAATTTCAAGCTCCATTAATGGCCACCATGACAGCTTCGTGCCCGAAGCCACTGCCAGGCGAAAATTTTAAATTTTATTTCCAAGCATTCTAGTGGGTGAAATCAAGTGAAATTCGGAGGACGTGACCGCGACGACGAGCTGAGTCTGAAAAAAATATGTTCCGTCGCAAACCGAGCACTGGAAATCCACTTTCCAAAAATAGTAAGTTTTCCTATACAGACTTGCTATGTTTGGAAAGTCATCATCAAAAGTGGTTGTGGCAAAGGCAGTGTGCACTGAAGATCACCAGGAAGCCAGAATGATTGTCCGGAGCAGAAAACAGTGAAAACAAACACTTACTAAAAATAGTAAGCCCCCTATATGGGTGCTTACTAAAAAAAGTTAGTCATCCCAAGAAGTGGTCAAGGTGAAGGCAGTGTGCACAGGAGTGAATGAGGGAGTTCATCACATCAGGATGGTCAAGAAGAGGCAAAAATCACCTCTTATTAAAAATAATAAGTCTTCCATCTGGGTTCTTATTATTAATGGTAAGTTGCACTCTGAGGGCAGTTTTGGCACAATGGAACATAAGGGGATAATCATTTGGGATCATCCATGGGTATTTCTCACAGGGCATTGAGATCCATCCCAAGGAACACGATAGTGTCTTTCAACACTCACTTCATGATTCGGGTCACAGGTATATCATGTGCAGGGTGGAAGTTGTGGTCATCAATGAAACAATTCATTCAACTTGGCAGGATTTGTTCCAAGCCTTTAGTTCCTTCAGAGGGGATCTTCATGAGTGATGCTCATGGTCACCAATGAAGTCATTCGACAATGTTTTTAAACACTTAGTTCCTGGTGTTCATGCGTCATCCAAAGGAAGTTTCTCAGGGTGCAAAGAGTTTGGGGATTCAGAGTTCATCACATTGGAGCATTCCATCGAGTCATCTGGAAGGATCAACGGACTTTATCGGAGGCGGAATCTTTCGTCGTCAACATCATTCTTCCTTCTTCTTTCTGCTCTCTCTCTCTCTCTCTCTCTCTCTCTCTCTTCTCTGCCCCCAACTTTCTCTCTTCTCAATGTTCTAATTTTGCGTTGGGGTTGCACTTTTTCGTATGTCTTAATGTTCCTAATGTAATAAGTCACCTTTATGTTATAAAAAGGGACTTAATGTTTTCCTAAGAAGGCGAAGAGTCTTAAGTCATGTCGAGACATACGAAGAGTTATTGGGGGTTATATGAAGAGTCTTTTCTCTTCCTATAAATTGTAAAGCCATTCCCATTTCAAAGGGTTGGTGATTGATTTTGTAAACTCAAGAGTGCATTGTACTTAGAGAGAACAAAGGAGATAGCCATTTTCTTCCATTTCCCCCCTCACTATTTTTCCTCCATTCCCACACTATGTACAACTTTAATTGAAATGCTAAGTAAGGAAGAAGTTTTCTGTTTTCCAAGGCATATGAATGTGTGTATCTTTGCATGCATGGTTTCCTCTAGCCAGTAGCATGGTTTCCTCTAGCCAGTAATATGGATGTTTTGGTTGTCTCTTCTCATAAATGCATGTGCTGAAATTTCTAACTAGTGTGTGCAAGAATTTGATTTTTTACCCGCAACATTAGTTCTCCTGCCTCATATTCCCATTCCCTTTCCCGCTCTCAAGACAAAGTCTTCTCTAGCAAGTGATTGCTAGCTTTGCCGTAGGGACACTGGAGTGCCCCTGTTGGATCCCCGACCACAAGGCCACCAGAAAAATCCACCCTTACTCGTGCATGCAAATACGGAAGTTGCACCGTTTAAGTAGAGGGACGTCGATTCCCAGAGCATTGGCAAGAAACTCACAAATTTGTCCACTCGACAAATTTTCTCGCCAACACTCTTCTTCTTCAAACCCTAGCTGGAGAAAATATAAATCTGCACCTTAGGGCCTTCAAACACTGTTGGAAATTCATAATTTATCCTTAAACTCAATGGAAACGCCTGAATAGAGCTCCCTCGCATAAACCTTGGCAATGGAGGGTTTTTGTCCTCTAATGCAAAACACTTTAAAGGGTTTTTGTCCTTCATGTAAAAATGGAAAGCAAATAGCTCAACCAATTTTCAGATATAAAAATATGACAAAGTGATGCCTTCTTGATCCGTAAACTGCCTCTTAAAACGATGAACAAAACATGTTTCAGTGATACTGAATGAAAAATCTAATCTAAGTTTTATCAAACCAACATGTTTATGAAAGAAACATTCATTCAATATTGAGAATGGGAAATTGCAACACAAGGAGACAACAAAATTTATATTGAAGAAACCCCAATGTGGGGAGAACTCCAATGGGTAAGAAAATTGCTTCCCTTCACCATGCAAATCTCCAAATAATACAAGTTTACTGTCATACAATGGCCTTCAAGAAAGATTCTAACTCCTTCCTCTTGTATAACTTGCTTATAACTCTCACCAAGAAATAACTTAGCTCTACTATGAACAAAACAAGAACAATTCACTTCCTCTCTTGCTTGCAATTGAATACACCCAAAAACACTTGCCTAGAATGATCAAATGCATGCATATTTATAGTTGCTCTGCCCCAGGACAGATGGAAATACAAACCAAAATTTTTGGAAGTCCAAATATTTGTAGTTGTTGAGTTTCCCTAGTTTTGGTGTAGTTGGGGACAAGACTGCCGATGTCCACAGACTGGTGGTTGTGCAACTGCCGGTCCCTATAGCCGGCGGTTACATAACCGTCACATAGAAAATCTCTTGAACAGAACAACAATGGCCTTTGATGTCATTCGAAGGTGTCCGAATCAACCTCAGCCTGACTAGACCATCTTCAGAATAAAGAATCTGCTGAGAATCTGTACTACAAGTATAAAAAATGGAGAATACATAGAATCAGGTATTTTCAAATCAATTTATGGATCACTTCTCCATACATGGCGACTTGCTTTTATAACTTTTCTTGGCACATTTGCCACACAAAAGGGCCAGTCAAGTCCTTTCACTTTATTTAATATTTCTTTACCCCTTGTTTTATGTCTCTATATGGGTCCCATTTTCCCTCTAGGGGGAAATAAAAATTAAAGTTACTTTTTTTGTCACTAATAAATTAATTTAAGTGCTTATAATAAAGTTTTATTTTGCACTTTAAAATGAATTAATTAGGACTTAGTTTCTCTTTTTCTCATTCCTTACCTGTCGGGAAACAATGAATGGGCTAAGGGTCTTCGACAACTGCTTTCGAGAAGGGGATATTAAAAAAAATAAGAGAAGAGTTTTTTTGATTTAAAATAATACAATAAGATAAGATAAGATAATTATAAGTTTTTTGATTTGAAATAATACAATAAAAATAAATTAATTAATTAATTAAATTTGATTTGAAATAATACAGTAAAACAAAAATAAATTAATTAATTAAAGAAGAAGAAGAAAAGGAACGGGATGAGCTGGAATGAAAGTAAGAAGTGAATGTGGTCAGTGCAGAGTGGGTGGAGGCACATGGGCATTGGCAGCCCTGGTAGACTTGTGACATGTCTTTTCACTCATAACTGCTGTGTAGATGGTTTGCCCAAACGCGTCAAAGAAATCTGTTCTTATTGCCATGGTTGCTGGTTTTGTCGAGAATGAGTTTGTTGGAGTGGCCTTGGGAGTTTTCAAGTAAATGCAAATTGCAGGTGTAGAAGCCAACTACTCAATCGTTTTACCAGCCCATGCCAAGCAGAAATGCTTATGTGAATTTTACTGCTAATATGGCCTTGGAGGTTTTTAAACAGGTGTTGACAGGTGGAAGGCCACCCCACAACCCTTACCAGCATCCTCCCTAACCGTGCCAAGATCAGAACCTTGGTCAGCGTGTAGACAGTCAGACTAAATGCCTCAAATCAATCTTGATGCATTGAACACCATGATTGCAGGAGATGCATAAAATATTATTTTGTTAAAAACGTGTTGGAAATGTGCATGGTTAGTCAATCTACTTCAACCTTTGCCATCTCCCTCCCATCTGTGCCAAAGGAGACCCAATCGGATTTGGCGCTTGTTGGTTTCATTTGGGGACTCCACCAAAGCTCACGGTAAGGAGATTTTGGACTGTTGCTGTATGCTCTAACACCTGGAGGACTGTTGTAAGCGTGGAAGCTTGCAAAGGGAGGGGCATGTGATTAGTTAGACAAATGCCTAAAAAACAAAACACGGATCCTCTTGATCGATATTGGTTGCAAATCTCCACACATGGATTTGTTGAAAAGGCCTTGGAAACTACAAGCAATTGCAATTGCAATTGATAGGTGTAAAGTAGGTCCTCGTACTCTTGCTTGTTGAATAAACATTAGCAAGTATATGTTTCTGGGAAAAGGTGAAGGAAATGGGTTTTGAGATCTAGCTTATGCAGTATGCATGCACTTGCATATGAGCCCAAAGCTCATGCCTAAGCACTGTAGTTTGGTAGAACATTGTGAAGGGAAAGTTTGCCAGGGAGAATACCCTTTATTTCCTAACGTGGGTGATGCACTTTTGTTAGTTTGCATTCTTGATTGAAAACCTCGTTGTGGGTTTCATTGGTGTAAGGAGTATCAGGGTTTGGTGATCTTGCAAGTTGATGATTTGATATGTTTATGCCTTGTATGCCCCTTGAGGCGGGTATCCTCCTTGTTGATGATATGATTTCAGTATTTGAGACTCTGTTCCTTTTTGAAAGATAGAGACCACTGTAAACATCTTGTTATTCTATAATTGCCTTCTTGATATGGACATTGAAGGTGTATGGATAGACCATCTGTGCTGGTAAAACTTGTTGGTATGGATTTCCTTGCTATAATAAATATGTGAATCTGATACGAGTGTGGAGTTGCTAGTTAGCATGATAGGACTATGGTGAGTGGGTTTTCCAACTCGCTTATACAGATTTTGAACTCCTTACATGTATAGTATGAAACAATCAACACACTTGAGAATGATGGGTAGTGCCAGGGATTTAGGAAATACTCTAGCTGGCATAGATTCCGGCATCTCTTTATTGTTGGCCAGTCCTTTGGTGGATACGATATCACTGTGGATACAAGTGCTTCGGATATGTGTGCAATGATGCGGGCACAACACAAGGCTAGTGAACTGTTCTCATTAATGCATAACCGAAGATGTGCACCCTTGGTTTGCCAAGATGGCAGCATTGCCACAAAAAAGGTTTAGTACTGCTGAGAGCATAATGTTCATTTTTTATCTATTCGATTTGTGGGTTGACCTCCTTGGCCAAGTGAGCTATCGTTGACGAAACTTTAGACGTTATATTCTATCAAATGCCGTTAAACCAATGGTGGTTGCATGGGTGGGATCAAACTAGTTTGGACCACCTCTCTTATGCCATTTCGTCACTAACAAGCATGAATTTCCTCTCTCCTCGTACCTTGTAATTGCTTTCATGTTTATTGGAATGGATTGCTTTGAATTAAGTAGTATGTACGTAAAAGAAATGAATGTTAATTTTTTTGTTATCCATTATGAACCATAAAATAATCTTTTAGCCCTGCAACCGGTTTATAAAATGCTTACTCGGATAACCAGAAACCAACCTCTGAAACTCTAGCAAGCCGAAACGTAACCTTCCGCATGTTTCCGGATCAGCTCTTAGAGTTGTGAGTGCGAGCACTCGTAAAACTAAGTTATCTCGAAAAGAAAACCTTCAAAATGTTTCCTAAACATCCTCAAAATTGACGCACAAAAGATGTCTCCAAACTTCTCCCCTGTATTTTGATCGCTAAAACACATGTTATGATATATAATGATCTCCGTACAATCCATAAACCTCGTTAAAACATTTGTTTGACGTGTTTGCGAAGTAGGTTTCAGAAGCACCTTGGAGAGCTGGTTGTAGGAGGCAACCACTCGATGTTGCAAAAATCCCTTTGGAACTGTTCTAATTTAAATCCCTACGGATCCAAAAAATGAAATCTATCATTGTAAACCTCTTCATTGTTGTATAGATAATTGCATACCATAACTAGTTTTGCATGTTTCCATCGAATAACAATTTTTCCGCCTCCATTCTGTAGCCACCCTAGCTTAAGTTGCTTAAGTGCAAACTACGATATTCCACCAATTGGCTCCAGAAAGATACTTCCGAAATGAGTTTAATTGTCGGTTTTTGGTCCTGTCATTATCTCTGCATTCTCCACATAGCAGAGAATAGGTTAAAAGTGTTTTATTCCATGTTTGGGTGTTCGATGACATTTTTGCAAAGCCATTCCGTAGTGAGTTGGGCTAGTTTGAATATTAGAATGACTAGGCCCTGTTAACCTGTTCCAGACTTTTTGAGACACTCTTCGTGGGTACAACGAAATTGATGTTTGGGAACATATGTTATAACCATAATTAACCCTCTTAAACACCGTAAACAAAATGATAAATGAATTATATTATTGCATGTAAAAGTGGTGTTCCCTCTTTAACCCTTGTTGTGGCAACAAAAATGAAAACTGCATGAAGGAATACAAAACTCATTGCTCCCTCAACTCTGAAATATGATTAGGCTTCAAATGTTGTGTGAAAAACTTGATTGTTCTCTCTTTCATCTCAATTTTGGTCATGTAAAAAAACTGATTGTTTGTGTGAAGAAAACAAATGAATGTCTCTCTCTCTCTCTCTCTACCTCTTTCTCTAAACCGAGAAAAGTGATTATGATTGGAAATGTTGTGGGAACTAGTAATCTTGTTATCTCTATAAACTGTGGTTACAAATATTTGATAACATTGCTGGATAGGTGAGGTGGGATCCTACCTCTCTCTCTAAACCCTAGAAAATGATTATGATTGGAAATGATTATGATTATGATTTGATTGGATTATGATTGGATCCTATCTCTCTATAAACTTTGGTTGCAAATATTTGATAGCATTGTTGGATAGGTGAGGTGGGATCCATGCCAACCTTGTCTTGACACTATGTTGTAGGTGGCAAAAATGCAATGTTTATTGTGTTTAATGTTTGAATTGCAGTCGGATTTCTCAAAAATGTATATTTTATTTGAAAAGGGAAATTTAGATCTCTATTGTTAAAATAAATGTAAGGTTGTATTTTGGATGTAACTGTATTAGTTGAAATTGAAAGTATCAAATTGAAATTGTAAAATATGATGTATTTGTGAATAGTGTATACAATAATTAATTAATTATTAGAAACTAGTAATTAACAATGCAATGTTAGCCTTGCATGACAAATGAACATTGCAACAATAGAATGAAACAAATAAATAAATTGTAAACGAACCCGATCCTTCAACGTAGCTTTTACTAATTGCTCCCATAGTGGAACCAGATGAATTAGTGAAACTCCTAAATTGTGGGACAAGAACCTATGCTATATTGCAAACTAACATTCACTTTTATTGCATAAAGTGGGTCAGAACTATGCGACCCTTTTGGAGCTTAGGATGATTGATCCTTAGTCTTGCTTGTTTTTGCTAACCAACCTTTTGTGCGTTTAACCCAATGCACTTTGTACATTCTACTTACTAAACTCATGCGAGTTACCTCGGTATGCCATTATGGGCAAATATGTGTTCTTGGCAACTAACAAAATTGAATAATCAAATTAAATTAAATAAACTTTGTGAAATCATTATACTGTGATTATCCTTGGTGCTCCTCACTCTTTCAAGTAACGCATGAAAGACTAGTTAAATTGTGCTAGACTATTATGGAATAAGAACAATTTGATAACACTGATGATTGATCTCGTTATGTGATCTAAACTATGTAATTGGATCGAACTTATTTCTAGAACCTCTAAGCAATTACTCGAGGGAAAAATGTTGTAGCCTATAATAATTACTGAATTCGTGTCGCATAAAAAGTTGTTGAAAGTATAGAGTGAAACTTGAGTTTCTTCCTTTTAACTTGATGTTAAACCCTTTTGATGTTAACAAAAGAAACAAAATTCCCTAACTTGGAAACAAGAGCTACGTGACTCATATGTACTTTAAAAATGATGCAAACAAATGATTAATACATGAAATTTAATTGAAATAAAGATGTTAGCATTGTAATCTATGCACCTTGTGGATTAAGCCTCTTCCCTACTCTTTCTTGTGGTTATACTATTGTATTGTGTTTTGCTCTTTTGAACAAATGTGGTATTTATTTTATTGTTGTCATGTTGTATGAGTGTATGCATGTGTGGGGGTGGGATTCATCATTGATTATGGAGGGATAGAGGGGTGTTAGTGAATGGAGAAATAAGGAGTTGTATGTCTTATATGGAGGAAACAAGGGGATTTGTGGCTAGACTTAGTGGAGGTATAAGTATTGATACTATTAAGCGGAGATACAAGTGTTAAAAAATTGTATATTGATAAATTATATTGCATGTTTGTATTAGAGAAACCAAAGACTAACCAAGATTCTTTATTGGAGTTATAAGTGGTAGTTTGCAATGATGATCTCTCCCCTTGCAAGCATCATAGATAGACTTGGTAGTGTGTGTTGTTCTTATTGGTGAAATGCCTTTCTGACTCTCTCTTTATTTTAATGATCTTTTGTTGCATTTTGGTTGCTCATTTGAGCACATATTCTTTTATTTAATGGTATTTGTTGTAACTTGCATGCAAGCGTATGTTCGTTTATCGTGCGTATGGGGAATTACTTATGTCATTAGTGGAGGTATAAGTGTAGGACTTGAAGAAAAACTTTTTGTGAAATCTAATGGAGGAAACAAATGAATGATATATTAGCCTTAGTGGAGGTACAATTGATAAATGTAAGTGGAAACATAAGTGTTAAAAAAATTGTGTTTGCATGTTGTAATCAATGGAGAAACAAAAAGTTAATTTATTTCCTTAGTGGAGTTATAAGTGGTAGTGAATGACTTGTTCTTCCCTTTGCAAGCCTCGTTTGGCTTGGGAGTGTGTTTGGTTTTTATTTTGGATTGTTGGCATCACTCTCTCTTCTGTCCTGGTTGTGTAAAGAGGTGATGCATGTTAGTTTATGGTTTAGGCATTGTTGTGTTGCTAAGCGAGCCCAAGTGTTAATTTTTTTTATCTAGGTTTTGGCTTGTGTTTTTAGTCTGAATTTTATGGGCGTTACATGTGGTATTAGAAAAGTTCAAACTCTGGGAGATGGAGGTATTATGTTGTGTTGTGTTGCATTGTTCACAACTTGTACTTTTGATTTTGTGAATGTACCTACAGTGGTTACCACTTGGTGTGGTTTTGTGAGCTACTGATGTGTTTTGTGATGAGAGTACCAACTTGTGATTTCATGATGTATTGCACGTGTGTTAACTTGTTATGTGAAAACCATATTTTTGGTGAATTGTGAATGTGTTGTAAGGTTGTGTTATCCCACCATTTTGTGTATGTGCCACCCATGCGTTGTGTCAAAAAAATGTGCTTCTTAGTGAATTGTGTATGTATCACCCTGTTTCATTGTATTCGTGTTCCTTGTATGTTATGCGATAAAATTGTTTTCCCTTGCAAAGTGGGGGCATATGGTGATCTTATGACCCCTATTGTAGTGCACTTGTACTATCAGTGTATTTTGTGGCAAACGTGTCGTGTTGTGAACCATACACATACTGTGATATGTATCATCCTGTTACATAATACCTATGCATACCATGTTATTGTTGTGATGTCATGTGTAAAATAATTACGGAAGTGATGTAGTTATGTGCTATGTCGTGTTACCCTACACTGTCAACCCCTATAGATAGTATTAAGGTGTGTGGAGTGAGGAAGGGTGAACAATTGTCTATATTTGCTTGAGTCGAGTACGATATAGGAAGTGGAGTCTTTCGTAGATTGAAAACCCATTTTTGTTTGCTTGGTAGGTATGCCATTGCTCCACGGATGTCATGCATATTGTGTAGCATGCACACCTCAAGCTCAGTAAATGAAAATATCTACCTATTTTCTCATTCCTTAAATGGATGTCTTAGAGATGACTTTTTTGTGTATATGTCATGTCCCCTTTTCAAATAAAGTCTAAAATTAATAATATAATGTCAAAAAGTGATTTTATAAAAGACACTAATGTTATTATTATTAAATAAAGGCGACTTTTATATTTTATAAATAGAAAGCCCCTTTATTAAATAAAGTTAAAAGCCCATATGTGGCACCCCACTTGAGAGAAGCAATGAAAAGGTTATAAAAGAAAGTGTTGGGGTCATTTAGGAGATATCTTTTGTCTATTATCTCTCTCCTTTTGAGAAACGTTGAGCATTTTGCCTGTTTGTGCATTGAGGCTGAAAACATTGAGCATTTTTCTTGTTTGTGCAGAGGTGGGATTGGTGATTTCTTTAAACTGTTCCAATACCCCCCAAAGTCCAAAGGATTTGGAATCTATGAGGTTGCCTGTGACTTTACGAGAGAAAGAGATGTCTATGTCTGTTGAGAAAAAAAGTCCAGCCTCCACCAAGGCCAAGTATGATACCAAGAGGCTCAAAATTGATCGAAGTATCAAAAATAACACAACCAAGGGCCCTCTTCCTGAGGATGTTAAGGGGAGAAACCCCAGTCCCCCAACAAGAGATGAGTCTAAAAGGAAAGATAAGGAAAGTAGAATGCTTGAATGTTTCAATAGGCTTTATCAAAATAAGAAGGGGGAAGGGGGCGAAGCCTCCATCCCATATGAACTAAACTCTTTGTTTTTCCCATGAAATTGATCAGTTGGAGTGGTTTAGAATCCCATGACATGAGGCCTGCTGTTAGATAATTTAGGCATACTAGAGAGTAGCTAGATTCCCTGCTTTTACAAAAGGCTAAAGAGACAGGGATGATCCTTGACTTTGTGCTGAAATCTATCTAGCCCAAAGAGATACATTTCTCTACTAAGCATCCAAAGGGAAAAGGAGGCTCTTCCATTTCGGTAAATGTTCAATCTATGCCCTGAATGATTACAGAGAAAGAACAGAGCTATGAAATCGGTTGGCATCAAATCTTGGCAATGTTCTATGGATTATTGGTGGGGACTTTAACAAGGTTGAGGACAAGGGGGGTAAACAAGGGTGTACCACACTTGAATGGAAAGGCAATGAACTCTTTTTTTGGTCTAAAATGAAAAGGATACACAACGTGACTGACCCCTTATTGAGAGACAAGGCTAATAGCAAAAGTATATGGTATACATGGTGTAATAATCAACAAGGTAGGAAAAGAATGTACTCAAGACTTGATAGATTCCACCTGAATCTGGATACTTTAATATACCAGTTAAAGAAGGAAGTCTTATAACATTGTTCCCTTTCAATATTTCAGACCACCATCACATTGAATTGCAACTCTCCCTAAATTCTTCTCCTCATAAGGAGTCTGGGTGGAAGTGTCTATATAAGCTAAATGTTTCCCATCTTCAAGATAAGGACTTTTGTGATGGTGCTAGATCTGTTTGGAACATTGCCAGAACCCTATCAAACTTACCCTCACCTATTCAAAATGGAATAAGTCCATGGAGGTTACCATGAACTTTATAAGATCCTATGGGCAAGCTAAGGCTAAAAGGAGAAGAAGGAAGTTTAAATAAGTCCAGGAGAAACTCATAACTTCTAAGGCTCTTTTGTAAAGGGACCCATACAATCCTAAACTACTTGAAGATATGGTTCAGATCAGGCACCGCCATAGAGTTATGCAGCATTACCTTGCAAAAGGGGCTCAAATTAGATCAAGACTTACATGGCTAAAGTTAGGGGACGAAGGAACTAAGTATTTTTTCAAGGTTTTGAAGTCTAGAGATAAGGTTAAAGCCATTGAAATTGGAGGTCTCCTCTCTGAGGACATCAATGAGTTTAGAACTGCTTTTTTCTCCTTCTACTCTAACCTGTTTGCTTCAGATGGCTACTCATCACAAGTAGAGAAAAACAGGAAAGTGTGTACCAGGATCATTCCCAAGAAAATCTCTGCGTGTGCAACTACTTTCATGGATAGTGTCATCTCTCTTGATGAAATTCTCTCCACCATTGATTCTCTACAAGATGATAAGGCCCCAACAATAGATGGAATGCCTATTGTGTTTTATAATGCTAACAAGGATTGGATTGGATAGGAAATCTTAGATGTCTACAATGAAGCTATACAAACGGGCTCGCTCAGCCCAGAAATCAATAGAGGAGTGATCAAATTAATTCCCAAGGATGGGGACCCACACCAGGTTAAGAATTAGAGACCCGTTACTCTATTGAATATTTCTTATAAAATACTGGCTAAGGTTCTTGTTAGAAGAGTCGTTTCTACCCTTCCCAATCTTATCTCGGTCACTGAAATTGGTTTTGTGATTGGTAGATTTATTCTTGATAACCTGATTATTAGTCGGGAGGGCATGCTTTGCAGCAAAACATTTAAACAAAATGTTTGTATGACTCTGTTGGAATTTGAAAAAGCATGTGATAGAATTAAACAGCCTTTTATAGAGATGATGCAACAGACTTTTGGATTCCAGGACAGATTTTGCAAGATGGTTATTCTCCTTCTTAAGGATGCCTCAGTGCTAATTGAAGTTAATAATGAACTTATTGATCCATTTGGGTTGCAAAGATCTATAAGGCAAGGGTTTCCCCTTGCACCTGTTATTTGTCATAGCGGCTGAAGCCCTGCATTATCAACTCAGTGATGCTTCTCTTGGCCCTCCAGTAAGAGGTATTTTCCCTTCCCAATCAAGATCCCCTTCTTGATATTCTTTTTGCTGATAATTCAACTTTTTTCTCGGGATTGGATGAGGGAAATTTCCATCAAATTGCCTCCGGACATGACATTTATTGCGTTGCTTTTGGCTCTAAAATTGCCATTCATAAGTCCTGACTCCTTGGTGTTGGGCTGGGATGACTTCGCCCCTGATTGGCTTGCTCGAGATGGTTGGTATTGAAAAGGTCCTAATGAAATTGTTAGATACCTTGGGATTCCTTTCACCTTGTCCCCCTCTTTTAAGGAGATGTGGTGTTTGTTCTTTGACAAGACTAATAAGAAAGCGTCTAAATGGTATGGACACCTGTTGTCTTTCCCAGGAAGAATTCAGGTGTGTCAAAAGCTGTCTTCATAAAACATATACTTCTCCACTTGTTGGATGTTAGTAACTATCAATTTGATAAGCTACACAAAATGGTCAGTGACTACTTATGGTCAGATGGAAAAGGGAACAGGAAAAGATATGTTGTTTCATGGAAAGTCTCTTGTTCTCCAAAAATGCTTGGTGTACTGGGGATCACAAACCTCAAAACTCAAGGTGTAACATTAGCTGTGAAATGGATCATTAGAGCCCTTAAAGGCAATGAGTCTTGGAAAATCCTTGTTAGGAAGAATATTTTTAGTGGATTTCCTGGAGGTAAACCTTTGTGGAAAGGTCTACATATTGTTGATCTTCTAATCAGCTCGTTCCATGTTAAAGTTGTTGGATCCCCTATCTTTCAATCCCGTTGGAAGGCTTGGGAGAGAGTCTCAACATCTTGCTATTGCTCAAGCTATCTTATGTGGCTTGGGCTTTAGGTGCCAGGGCTATATATAAATTTGGTGGAATTTGAAACACGAGGATAAACTCTTAGCACTGACTAGAGGTTGTTCTGCTTATTCATGGTTCTTAAAAGGCATCCGAACCTTCAAAGATCTGCATCTTCATGGCTCCCAGCTCTCATGAGAAGATATTAAAAGAAAATTCAATAACCCCCTTCCCAACTAAAAACCTACACTATGGTCAACAATGCATTGCAGTGTTCGAAAAAAGGTTTGATCTTGGAAGAAGATGTACTTTGGGACTCCCTAAAATGGATAAAGGGTCCCCCAATTGATGAGATCTCCTCCAAACAGCTTTATTCGAAACTTTCTTTCTCCTAGGATTTTTCTTACCTTTAATAAAATGTGGTGTTTTGTGACCCCCTGTATAATTGGACATAGGAAGTGTTGTTCTGTGGTCTTCATGTCTTGAAACTAAAAAGTTTTGTTTTATAGGGTTGTTGATTCATCAAAAACTTGTTGGATTTGATCATCCTAAGTCTAGGATAGTCAATTCATATTGTAGCTTGTGTGGGGAATTGGAAACCATTGGACACAATTTTTTCCATAGTTACCTAAGACTCCGGGACAGCAGGACCAAGTTTTTGGGATGGCAAAAAAATTCAAAATTTCAGGGACAGCGGGGGAATGGTGGGGGTACGGATAATTAAAATAATATATAAAATTATAAATATTAAAAAAATATAGATAAATTTTAGAAATTTTATGAATAGCAGTTCATTTTTAATATATCAGTCCACCATGTGCATATAGTCCATGTCGAGACATCCATATAAAGATATGTGCTACAAAGATACAGTTACAAAGATATGTGTTCATATAATTTTTAATATTAATATGTAATATGTATGTTGTTGGTTTTCATAGTATGTTGTGACAGTCCACCATTTGTATTTGTGCTCGAAAATTTCTGTATTCATATATCACCCACTGGTAATGTTTTTAAATCGAAAACAACAAAGAAATTAATTAAAATTAAAAAAAAAAGTGAAAATAGTTATTTTTTAATAGAAAAAAGTGTTTAAAAAGTGTTGCTGACGTCGGGGACGTTTGGACGCCCTCGAGACGTTTCTCAACCGTCCCGGGGACATCCAGATGTCCCCCTCCCATCCCAAACGTCCCATGGACGTTTCTTCCATTTGTCAAATGTCCCCGGGACGTTTCCCTTGCAACTTGGAAGTTTGGAAATGTTTCCTTCGCGTTTCGGCGTCCCCGGAATGTCCGGGATGTCCGAGAACCCTGGGATTTGGGGGGGACGCGTCCCCGCGTAACTATGCATAAATCACATTGTGGATCATATCTCAACTAATTTTAAGTCATTAAACTCACCATTTTTTCCACCTATTAGTGATGATATTTACTTTTGTAGTGCATTAGTAGCCAACATAAGCCTTGTTGTGTACCTAAATTTTGTAGGAGACATTTTTTTGACTTCTTCATGTCAGGAATCTTCTACATCTTTGTATGCTTTCACTCTTACATTTTTGCTTTGCACACTTAGTGGATTCTACGTGTAATTCATGTAATTTGCATGCTTCCACTTGCGTTTTGGATGTTTCATATAAGTCTATAAAATGAGAGCAAGTATTGTCATCTTGGATTCTTATATTTTAGCATATATGCTTGATGAATATTTGAGTATTTGAATACTATTGATATCGACATACTTCATATGCCCTACTTTTGTGTAAGCTCTTCTATTGAATATTTTTTCTATTTTTGCAATAGTGTACTTAACTCTACACCACTACACAACATGTTCTCATAATGTAACAAAGAATGTTCAATGTGAGTGGCATAGCCCTTTCTTCCATTCTTTTTGGGTTTCTTTCAAACATGATCACTCGTGTATTTTCTAATATCATGATTATATTTCACCTAATATTGGTCACTTTGAATGTTTGATAGGCACTGCAATCATTACCAGATCTCCCGTTGGTGAATTCCAAGGAAGAAGAAGAAAATAATTAGAATTGTAAGCATGACCTATGCTAAGCTACAACAATTCTCAATGGTGCTTGCCATTCTTTGACATTTAAATGGGGAAGCAACATTGTTTTATCTGCATATAATATATTTCCTTGTTCTAATCTATATTTCGTATTTCCTCTGTTTCAAGAGCATGTTTCCCTATTTATTCTCTATTTTTATAATTTTCAAGAGATAATTTGCATGCCCCTTTTCAAATTTGGGTTCAACTTCAGAAAGCGATTTCTACCAACCCTGTTGTTTAGATACTCAAGTCCCACTCTTTTGATTAATAAGAAATTTTTCATTGCCAATGGACATGGACATCTCTTGTTGACTTTTGAATCTCAACAATTCTCTTTGTGGGCAACATGATGTGTTCCTGAGAGATAATCAAATGAAATCTAATCTGTAAAGGAATCATGGTGTTATCACTTGGAATTTTGAGACATACATAGTGCTATTAGAGAAAATATGGTGTTATTAGAGCTTGGGACCCGTGGTTCATATTTTCTTTGATAAGGAGGACTCAACAAAACTATGTGCCTGTTTGTGCGCAAAGACTATAACAGCCCCTTTTTATGTAATATAAGTATGTAACAATCATAGGGTAATGTTCCGTGTCAAATGGGGCTATTGTAAAGATTTTCCAAAATACATGCTGCCAGCCTTAAAACTATTGGCTGGCATGCTTTTGGCATCAATTCATTAATTGCTTGCTTGCTTTGTTAGATTATATCTTTCCTTGCAAGATATTTTTATATCTCCTATGAAATGCGAAACATCTTATAATCGTATTGTTATGTATTCCTACAACCTTCATGGACTTAATAAAACTAACCAATTTCATATTAATAGTAAATGCTCAACAATTTGTGTTTATTTGAATTAATTTGATATTTTAAAATGTATATACAATTTTCACAGTACCAAAAGGCACTACTGGTACCAAAAGCTTCGCAAATGGGGTAAGAGGCTAGAAGGTGAAAAGCCTGAAGTGGTGGGTTATCCTCACTAGGACTCCCCCCTACTAACATTGCCAGCAGTTTTGCGGTCATGGCTAAAATGAGTATGTAATTGAGCTTCTGGACTCTCAAAAGATGTGGAAAATTAAGACTACAATGAACATGTAATTGAGTTTATTTAATATTTCATGGTATAACCTTATTGAGTCTTTAATCTTGGAGAACTTGAGCATGGTATTGAAGTATTCATAAGTAATTCTTGATTTGAGTAAAAGACATCATCTAATTATCTCAGATAACCATGAAAACAAGTCACAATAATATTATAATCATTATCATTTTTTCCCTTCATATTTATGTCTTTCTTTTAATGGTCGGCGAACAAATCTTTAGTTTTTTCTTTCAAGTTTCAAGATTTCTACTACATTTTTTATTAAAGGGAAATTACTTTGATCCACATTTGATTTACTTCAATCTTTAACCTCTTTGCATTTAAGAGGTAGACTGTGATGACATAAATACATCGCCTCTAAATTGTCTACATCGTTGCTAATTGAATATCGTCAAAATTGTCAAACCTTTACAAGTGATGCAAATGTGAAAATGAGAGTATAATCATGAAGGAGATAAAAATTGTACAAACATTGATAAGAAGTGACAAGTTTATTTTTAACTCTTTATAAGTTGCTTAATATGTACAATTTAGCCATCAACAATGCCATAAAACATTCTACTGATATAATTAAGATGATGCTATATATTTAAGTCCATTTTCAACCCCGCTTTTAGGAATTGAATATCATATTTTTTTACTATTAAGTTGATTAGTAGAAATAAAGTTTTCATATATGCCAATAGTTATTTTTTCATGTTTAGCATGAACAGTTGTTTATTTGGACATTCTTATACTGAATAAAATAGTTTATAATTGGTGTAGATTATAACTAGATTAGGAAATAAAAATTGTGGGAATAACTTAAAGCACACAGAATCAGAGAAGTTGTTCACAATGGGCACCATGATTTAGTTGAAAATGTTATTTTTTTAAATAAGTATTGCCATGTCAAATAAGTCAGCCCCTCAATACAATTCTAATGAAATAAATTATGCTGCAGAAAATAGTGATAATCACTCCTCTTCAACTTTTAAATCTCAAGCCTCATGTTACAACCATCATGTTGGAATTTCATATCCCAACACAGTTACAAATCTGACAAGCACCTGCAAGTTACAACATTGAGCCAGAAAATCTTTGGAGCCAGTTTCTGACAACTAATAGGTTAACTCAATGTTAACATTTCATCCATAAGAAAGCAACAAAGGTTGCCACTTAACCACCACATCTCACTTCAAAATTTTCTGTGCATTGACTTTCCCATAAATGGATTGAATTTCAACCTCATCCTTCATGGATGAAAGAATCTATAATGTTTGTTGGACCTTTCAGTAAAAAGCCACCCATTCTTTTCATATCCAAGAATATGGACCTTTGCCCTTCATGCCATGAACTAGGTTCTTGTTGCATCCTTAATGAAAAGTTAGAATACAAATTTCTTGTCAGACAAGGCTACAAAATGTTTCTAAACATTTCTTCTCAAGTGCAAGATCCAAGATGCAACATGATCAACTGGGTCAAGCTCCAAACCAAGGTGTCCTTGCCGTCTAATACCCATGCATCTCTAATATGCATGCATGAATGCATTTTTTGAAGTCCAACAAACTTCAGATTATTTTGGTAACATATTTGATATTCTACATGCTATCAGAGTCAAAAATTTAGTTGGGTTTTGGCTGTCCAAATATTTGGTCCAGAGCACTCTGCTCTTGATCCTCTTAGTACAAGTGCCAAACAGAATTGGCGCCAATATTTCCATATTTTGGAGGCTTGCCTCAACCATTTGAGGATGGGAGATGTCCTGGTCCTTTATTTCCCCTTCTAAAGGAAATCCCACATAATTCTAGTCAGTTTGATAATTTTTTTTGGTGTTTTCATGACTGATAACATATAGACAAATACAGCTTGGGCTGGATTGGATTAGTTGAGACTTTCTAATTGCGTTGAATTATTTGCCCCTCCAATATGACAGCTTGAGGTTGGGCTTTCTAGGTATTAGTTCACTCCATAGGAATTGTCGTCCGCTTCTTATAAGTAAGGGGATACCTAAGTATTTTCTAGGCAGGGATCCTGTCTCAAAACCCAAAATGTCTGCAAGATTCCCTTTTGGGACTGATATTGAAGAAGAAACACCTTTTTTTTGCTTTCAATATTTAAAGTCTTGGGCCTCCCTTACATCTCCAGCTCCAAAAGATAGATTATCGTTCGCAAATTGTTTATAAGCCACATCTTTGATACTCTTAAAAATGCATGCATGAATTAAATTTGCATATGATAAAAACAATCAATGAACACCATACATTGGAGGAAAACATGCTACACTTTTTAAATCCTCTAAGGTACAAAGAATTTCAAGCCAGAAGCACTACTGTTTCTAGAGCTAATTCCCCGTATTAATACGGCTCGTTCATCCCCTTATATGCATCTTCCAGGCCTCGATTGTCATTACATGAAAAATGTATTTGTGCTGAATTTCCCATATTAGTACAGCTTGTTTATCCACTTGTATGCATCTCCTAGGTCTTGATCATAATTACATCAAAAAACGTTTTGTGTGTAAAATGTTAAAAACTTTCATGTGCATTTTACTGACTAAATATTGCAGAAATAAAAAATGTAGAAACATTCGTACTATTTATTCTAATAGACTTAGTTAATACATGTGTTCACATGATATTATTTAATTGTTGCTTTTTAATAATTTTATAGTTTCACTCAGTCCACAAGATCAAACATAAAGTCGTTTGAGCCTTAAGTAGCTGTGAATCAAATATGAAATCAATTGCAAGATATGTTTGTTAATAATGTAAGAAATATTATGCTTTGAAAAGTTAACGTCAGAAAAGAATCAGCAGCAAAGTGTCCATTGATAAGTTGGGTAGACTGGTCTGGGAGATAAATTTCAAAATGTTGGGTTACTGAAAGACTCTGCGGCCTATGCTGGATTGGTTTAAAAAGTTCCCCTAGAAGTGGATTACCAACAGAGAGTGATTTAAGTTTTTGGGAATTCCTTTTGCTTTTGATAGCACCTCCTTTGATTTATGGCAATATGTGCTGGATAGGGTTGGAATAAAATTTATTTATGGGTTTCTAAGCCTTTGCAGACAAATTCCAGGTTTGCATTAAAATTCTCGCAGCTATACATGTTTACTACTCTTTGTGTTGGTGCCCTTCCAAGGCTTTGTTCAACAAGTTAGCCAAACTTCTCAGAGATTTTCTTTGGGCCAATGCCAGGCAAGCTAGAGGTGTCCACAAAGTGACATGGAAAGTGTGATGTTTGCCCCGAAAAAAAGGTGGCATGGGTATAATGATGTTTATAGGCAAAGCATTGCCTTATGTGCCAAATGGGTGGCGAAATCCATTGAAGGGAAGGAGGCTTGGAAAATTTTGCACAAACAATGCATTGCTTTAGGTGTGTCCTATGGAAGAAAATGTTGGGAAAATATTGGGATGCATACCTTAATCATTATCGGCTCCTGTCAAGATCGAAGGATCGTTTATTGTCAAGAGTGTTTGGAAAGCCTTTGAGCTTGTCAAGCCCCTTCTTAATTGGGTTGGCGATGGTTTTAGAACTAGGTTGTCCTTTAATGACCACAATATATGGTGGAATGACTGACAATGACATCCTCCTTGCTGATATGCATTGGGCATCAAAGTTCATATATTATACCGCAAAGGGATTTCCACCATACGGGATATGGTCTCACACAGAAATTGGACTCCTTGGCAAGATCTCAAGAAAATTTTCAACTTGAACTATACAGATCCCCCATCTGTGATTAAAATTCAGGAGATGATGCCAGATGTCATGCTTCACAAATTGGGTTTACAACCCTTGGTTGCATTGTGGCGTGACTGGAAATGGAACATTAACACAACCTTTGAACACTACAATTAAGGGGTGCTCTACAAATCGATCGAGTCCTTTTTCGCCCTCGCTTGGCAAGCTAAATGCGTGTTGGGTTTGAATTCCTCTCCCACAATGTGGCCCTTTTGCCACGAAAGGGTTTGGAAATGTAAACTCTAGCCTAAAATTTGTCACTTTCTTTGGTGTTTTATATACCATGGCCTTCCTATAATCGAGAGACTCAAACACATTGGTATCTCAAACCCCAAGTGCCTTGTTTGTTCCTAACCTAAGTCTTTCAAGCAATATGTTTTGGTCATGTCCCTCTGCGCAGTCTGCATGGTCCTGGATTCACTCTTTGTTTCAGCCTTTTCATCCAGAACCATTCACTTGGAAATCAACTTTTTTTGGCGACCATTCTAATTGGCCTTCATATGTATAGCTTCTATATGGATATTTTTTAGAGATGTAATTTTCTTTCAATGTGGAAAGCTAGAAATGTTGCTATATTTCAAAATGAAAACATTTCTTGGCAATTTTCCACTTGCAATAAAGTGGGTGTTATTTATTTTGTATTTTCAAATCCAGGCCCAAGCGTAAAAAGTGGTGTTGGGATTCCAGTATTTGCAACAACTGCTTGACCACTGGGGGAACGCTCCTTACACCATGTGGAATGACCCTTTCAAGAGTTTCAACAAAACACACCAAATGCAAATCTGAAAATTAAATTGCAGGAGACTGAAAATATTAAATCAGCGACTTGAACTATCACCAAATATGCCAAAAATCACCACAAATCAACTCGCCACAATTATGTATTTATTTTATGGAATATTAAGAGCCAAAAACACAAAAAAAATGATCTAAACTGAAAATTGCAGCCACAAGAAAAATATGAAATATGGGTCTAAAAACCCTCTAAATTCACCAAACTTTAGATCCCGGCCTTTAAAAATATTACAAATCAGATTATGAAACCAGATTTCTCAAATACTTCACCAAAAGTTCCAAACCCTACCCAAGGTAGGTTGCTCCACCCTAAATAAATCAAATACCCACTGGAAATTATAAATATCTCTTCAAATCAGCTCTTTACTTCAAAACCAAACAATGATGAAGGGTTTTTGTCCTTCTAAGAATCCTCACAAGAGGGTTTTCATCCTCAAGTGGATGAACAAGGAGTAACAAGCTCACAATGCTCAAGTAGAATAAAATGCGCCAAGTCTAACCTTCAAATGAGGCCTTAGATCTTCTTTTATAACCTCCTTTTGGCGCCAAGACTCGTAAAGGAAAGGCCGAACTCTAATGAGCCATTATAATCTTTCATTAATCCTTTTTAAAGGTACTAAACCTAGCCGACCTCGTTAAGAGGGGAAAACTCTAAAAGAATATATAAAATATTATAAAACAATACAAATAGAAGCTCAAGGTTCTCCTCTGTCTTTTTCACTTCTTTGCCATGGAGAAAGAATGGCAAGAAGACCAATTAATAGCTCTCAAATGGGAAAAAGGGACATTACACCATGAACGGGGTGCCTCCAAATCCTTTGAGATTGAGTCTGCCGCAAACTACTAGGTGCAGACATAGTCGCTCGCATAGCCATCATTCTTTCTCGATTTGTGGTTGTTTCTTTGCTCCACCATCTTAGCGGGAGGGTTAAAGTTTGTCACCTCCTCAATGCAAGGTTGTTGCTGGTTCGTCATGTTGGACACCTCTGTCTCAAGGAGTCATTGTGGTTGGCTCTGTGCCACCAAGTTGGGGTATTATGGTTCATCTTGCTATACAAGATAATGTGCAAAAACTAGACAGGTGGACCACTATTGATCCGCTAGCGGAGGAGATTTCTAGTGGGGGGTTCATCCCCCCAAGGATGATCCACCACCTCCCCCTAGTGCGGCTGCAATGCGTGCTTGACTCTCCCCAGGTTGTATAATTTGTAATCTGCACTTCTCTATTTTGCATTTTTTGGCATTGGATTTTTTAAGGTTGTAGAATTGTCAATAAGAACAACGTGGCGGTTGCCCAATTGCTAGTGACAGTTTCATTCTGTAGAGACCAACAATTTTGCCTTGCATCTAGTAACACAGATTGAAAAGGTTGAAAATGTTTCAATTTTCTTTGTCGGGATTTTGGACTTCTTGGCAAATTCTCGAGGTAAAGGGCATAATTACATGTTTGAAGGGGGTCAGTAATGATCAAGAAACATTAGAGGAGTTTTGGAATTGGATTCCCATTGCTAGATAAAGCAAGTTGTGGTCTTGGTTCATAATTCAAATGGGGAATTGGAGTTCTTTAGCAAAGAGGATTGGAATTCAATTTGATTACTTCATTCTCAGTCCGATCACAGTGCACCACTAATAGAAGGAGAATACACATCTATAGCATCCCCTTCTCAGTTGAAGACCCTTAGCCCATTCATTGTTTCCTAACGGCTAAGGGATGAGAAAAGGGGAAACTAAGTCATAATAAATTAATTATAAATTACATCATAAAATATTATTATAAGCTCTTAAGTTAATTTATTAATGACAAAATAGAAAAAAGAAAGAAAAAGTAACTTTATGTTTTATTTGTCCCTAGAGGAAAAATGCAACCCATAGGAGGACGAAATAAAGCAAGTGAAAAACATTAAATGAGTCAAAAGAAGCTGATTGGTTGTTTTGGGTGGCAAAAGGCCAAGACAACTTATAATAGGAGGTCGCCATGCATAGGAGAGGACATCTTTTACACATCTTATCAATTCAAAATTTTGGTCTAAACTTGCTTGCTTTCCAATTCAACTCGAACGGACAAAAACCCTTTGTAGTTCTACTTGAGAGGACAAAAGCCCTCTTTAAACTTTAGGAAGAAGAACGAAAACTCTTCTTTCTTTTTGAGAGGAAGCTCTAATCAGGGGTTCCCACTTTCAAGGTTCTATTTCAGATTTCCAACAATTGTTGAAGGTTAGAGTTGCAGATCTACTTTGTTTCCAACTAGGGTTTGAAGAAGAAAAGTGTAGCTGATTTTTGGCATGCATTTCCAGCCAAATCTAGGGTTATCTTCACCCTTGTGAGTGGAATTTGACACATTCTAGGGCACGATTGATC
Organism: Taxus chinensis; assembly: GCA_019776745.2. Taxonomy (NCBI): domain Eukaryota; kingdom Viridiplantae; phylum Streptophyta; class Pinopsida; order Cupressales; family Taxaceae; genus Taxus; species Taxus chinensis. The sequence goes on from CM034155.1 coordinate 214,845,498, forward strand.
TGGATCTCATCTCCATCTTCATTGCCATATTTTTAGAGGTCATTTCCAGCTTGTATGCATCTGATTTGGGCTTTGGAAACATTATTTCCAGCGTTTTCTGTAAACTGATTTCTGCAAACTTTAAATAAAAATTACATCTCTTCTTCTTGGGTAGAAAAATTAGATTTTTAGTGTTCATGCCTTTATAATTAATTCCTATCAGTTTTGGCAAAGATTTGAAGGATTTTACATCAATTTTGGGTGTCAACCATCTCTAAGGCAAGTTGCATTTCCTATAATTAATTCAGAGTTGCATTGTTTTTCATCAAGTATATATCTATCAGTTGCTATTATAAAGCAAATTTGTAGGAATTCCTTTTGGGGGCATAATTTGTCCATTTGGGGACATTACAACATTATGATGGCTGAGTTCAGTATTCTTTCATGAGGGGAGTCTCCCACTGAGTATTGCAGAGTTCATTACAAGTATAGGAGCCCATGAGATTGGCATCCTTGTAAGCCTATGAAAGTGTAAACCTTCTAAACTGCATAACATAGTGTAGATGAGGAAGCATGGCTTCACTCTTGCTAGAGTTTTCTCACAACGAGTTTCTCTAGGGTAAATCTCTTGTGTATCTCTCTTCTTTCTTGTGTTTGCTTGATTGTTTGCATGTATTGAATTGTTGAAACTAGTCCAACACTTTAGAGATGTCAAGAACCCTCATTCACAAGCATAGTGCTTGTTCATAAAAGGGAAAGAACCTCTCATTCATTTGTACTTTCATACAAGCACATTGAATTGCCGTCATGTACGGAATAGAAGCATGTTTAGGATGAGAAGGGTAGTATGCAATGTATGAAGCATGTAAGAAATGCACGTCAAGGGTTGCATAGTCATTTGTATCAGTATGCTGCAGATATCAGTTTAAAAGGCTGGGAAACATCTTAAAACATCATTTTTAGTGTTGTTTTATGGCATAGAACTTGGGGATAACATTTATTTATAACAAATCTATTAAAGAAGATTTTGGAGTGGAACATCCACACAAGATTATTGATCAGATTTCTTCTCACCCTCATTGCAAATGAAGCTTCCTTTTATGAAGCTATGGTGTGCATTGACACCTTTTGCAAAGCCCCTGGTTTGAATTTGCAATGGAGTAAGAGACTTAATGCTATCAACAAATTATGATGCCATTTCCTTTATGGCTTGAGAGTTTTAGTTGGAAGTAGATTGGCAAAGGGAAAATGTTTAGATTTCTTGGAATTTCCTTTTCTTTTGAGACCTCCGCATCTACCTCGTGGCAGTATGTTCTCTAAAGGTGGATAAGAAAAAATGTTATTAGATTACCAAATCTTTATCCTTGGTAGGTAAGTTGCATATCTACACAAAGGAGCTTTGCAATGACTCATGTCTACTACTCCTGCTGGAAGCCATCTAAAGCTGCATATGGCAAGCTTTCCAAGCTGCTTCATGACTTTCCGTGGGCTGATGCCAAACAAACCAAATAGACCCACAAATTGCATAGGTTGCGTGGGACATTCGCTGCATTCTGCAGGCATGGGCATTATTGATGTCCACATGCATAGTATCACTCTCTATGCTAAATGGATTGTTCAAGGTATTGAAGGCTTAGAAGCTTGGAAAACTCTCCTTAGACGTTGCATTTCTGTTGGTCAGCCTTACGACAAAAAGACTTAGAAGGGAGTTGGATTATTCAAGTTATTGAAGGCTCAAAAGTTTGGACCATTCTCGAGAGACATTGCATTTTTGCTGGTCATCCTTATGGCAAAAAGACTAAGAAGGGAGTTGGTTTTCACACTCTCCTCATTACTCCGACCCCTATTAAAATTGAAGGCTTGTTGCTAGCTTGTAGCACCTAGAAAGCCTTTGAATTGGTCAAGGCATTTCTCACTTGGTTCGGAAATGGGTTTAGGACTTAATGACAACAATCACTAGTGGTCACCCATCATCAACGTCACCAGCTTGCCTCTTGCCGGGCTTTAAGTAATAAAGCTCTTAGACTATTTAAAAATGACAATTTAACTTTAACTTACCTTCCATTCTATGCGTTTATGAATCATGCCTAATGTTATGACATATAGGTTAATTCTTCAACCACCAATGACATGATGGAAAGATTGGTGTCAGAATTGTGATACATCTTTCAATAATTACACACATAGGATTTTATTAAAAGTTCTCAATCCCTTTTCCTTGGCCTTGTGCAAATTAAATAGCTACCATAGCTTGAAATCCTTTCCCTAGACTTCACTCTTATGCATTACTAAAAAATGGTAAGCTAAGCTTGAGCTGGACCTTACCCATTTTTTATGGAGTTTGGTTTATCAAGGTTTCCCTTTGGGCAAAAGGCTCACCACATTGGGATTCCTCGCCCCAAGTGTCCTTCCTGCAACAGATCAGAGACCTTCAAGCACTTGTTCTCGACTTGCCCTTGTGTCAAGTGTAACTAGGAATGGATTCATAGCCTTTTGAGCCTTTTCATCCCCAACCCATCTCATGGAGACTTGTTTTGTTTGGGCATTCTGCTTGGTGGCCAAATTATATTGCTTTCATTTGATTTTTTTCAAAGCTTGTATTCTTTTTTGGCTCTGAAAGTTTAGAAACTCTAATGTCTTTAATAATGAGGATGTTTCTAAGCAGCTTTGAACTATTGCGAACATTTATGTTCTTGTCTCAGTATTCTTTTAGATTCAAAAGCAAGTTGAGATGGTGGCTCAAATGTTTCAAGATCTCTAGAATTTGCTCAATCATTCAGGGAATGCTCCTTACACCATGTGCAAAATTCTGCAAGATACCCACCTTCAAGGTTTCCACAACGGTGGTGGATTTGTTCTCATAGATGCTTCTCCACCCCTTCTCAACAGTGGGGTTAGAGTCTACCTGCTCATGGCAAGGTCAATGTCGGGTTTTATAGTGGTGTTCCCGGTGTAATATGTTGTGGATGTAGGTGTGATTTGTTCCTATGTCACTCAGGTGGAGACTTGAGAGTGATTGTGCCTTTGGTTGTGTAGGATGGTCAAGTCTAATAGGTGGCACCAAATTCGTCCTCAAGGGAGCCCTACACTAGGGTAAATCCCTTTCTGTGGGATGACCCAATTCTTTGTCCTTGCATTGTTGCTTGTGCCTCATGTGGCTCTTTGCTTTTTGTGTGTTCCTTGGTGGTTTTTTATAACACATTTTGTGACTTTGTTTTATTGTTTTTGGGCCATTCAACCAACTGGCCTCCTTTATATTGTAAACCATCATATCTACTTTATATTTTTTTGATTAATAGAAATGTTGATGTGTTTCCAATAAAATTCTTACTTTAAAGAAAATAACTAAATTCACTTAGATGCACTGTTGACGGTGATGGGGACCGAGACGATTTGGTGTCGTTCGCAAAGTCCAACACAGTGGTATGAAACACAGGTTTCTTCTATTTCTTCAACAGCCTTGACGACATATACATGCAACTACTCTCGTGGAGCTTACAAACTTTCGTTCATGGAATATTTCAAATTATTGGTGTTTTCCCTAAAGACCTAACCTAGATCGGGCTTTGTGCGTTACAAGCACATTCAACAACCTTGGCTTAGGTTGTCTCTTCTTGTTGTCCTTCCTAGCTCTACCCTTTCGCCCTCTTCTTCTCCGCCTTTTCTTTTGATGAACTCGTCCTTGTCATATAGCTGGGCCTTCTAGCTTCTCTCTCCGTGTTGGCTCATTCTCCCTGCTTAGATTCAAATTTGAACTTGGGTTCATCAATGCCTTGAGCTACTTAAGCCCCATCTAGTTGTCCTGTAGTGCCATGTCAACCTAGTCGTTGGACTTTTCTGACCATTGTATCCTAGTCAATTCTCCTTTTGTCAAACACCTTCTAACATCTCAATCATTTCCAACAAGTACCAGTTCTGTCACGCACTCCTTGATCTCATTCTTTGATCGCGTCTTTGTCTCCTTCTATCACGCACTTATACACTCGAGTTATGTCTTTAACACCTCTTTGCACACTGTCTTGGGGCATTTTGGGCCTTCTCCACATCATCCGCTCATTTCCATTGCATTCTAATTACTGTGCAAACCTTCATTTCATTGTCTTGCACATTCCACACATCCTTCTGCATTGCGCAAAAATCTTCGCAATTCCCACGCGCCTCTAATCTACCAAGCTAAGCCAAACTTAATTGTACTACCAAAACACTACGCGCATTGTTGCACATTATTCTTTTGCACATACTCTATTCCTCAAGCCTTCCGCTCACTATTGCGCACCCACTTCTACTACGCACTCTGTGCAGTGCACTTCTTGTTGAGAACTATTGCGCAAAGTACTCCCTTATCTCCACGTAATCACTACTTGACTTTGTAGCACTTCCTTTTCTCTCCTACGCGCTTCTCCAACCTTGCACTCACCCATACTTAGCCAAAACTTTGCATGATTGCCCTAGACCTTGGATGCTCCTGCATCAAACACCTGAGGTACTTTAAACTTGAGGTCCACCTCAAGTAATGTGAGTGAGTGGTAGAACCACCCTTTGAACCTTTGAGACCGATTGTTTCGGCTCCTTCGTCCTCTAAACGTTATCATGGCCTTGGTGATTCTTACGACGTCTCTTCCAACGTTTCGTCACTTCTCGGTAACTCCTCTGTGTTATTTTGTGCACTTCGATGAGCTTCAACCCACCATAGCCTAACCTCCTCCTCCCAATAGATCTTGCTCCTTGATCCTTTGCAAGCCTCTGTTCATCGTCATCCTTTTACCTCGCAAGTCGGTGCTTACTGCAAACCTTTCCTTGTGTGAGTCCTTGCCGACCACTAATCGTTCTCCTTCTCCTAAGGATTCTATGTTGAGCCCTCTATTTTGCGAGCCTTCGCTCGCTCAAACTTCCTTTGCGAGTCTGTGTTCGCCAACGTCCATCCACCACCTAAAACCTTCAGGGATTCCTTCCTCTGTGCATTTATCCTACACGCTCGTCTTCCTTTTCTCTGCTTTCTGGGCTCCCTTCTACCGCCATTCCTGTCTTGTGCACCTCTCCTCCTCTGCACTCTTACTCTTTACACCCGTCTTCATTCCAAGGGCTCCCCCTACACACTCTCCTTGCACATCTATTTTTCTACTCTCCTCTTGTTGCCTTCTTGCTGCGAATTCTCTTCTCTTTTGCACGTCTATCTCTCTGTGCACTTGTGGTCTTCGACCCATTGCAAACTATCCATCTCTTGGTCTGTAATGTCCCTTTTGGGATGAGATCTGAATTTTTTTGAAATTGCACAAATCCCTGATGACAACAAAGTACAAAAATCTGAATTTAAATGACAACAATCAGATATTACCCCAAATTAGGGCAGTGACTTGATTTTGGTTTGCAAGCCCTCAGAACAGCATGCAAAAATCTGATTTCTTCAATTACTCTTGAAATACTCAATTACAAAAGTACCCAAAAGGCTCAAAACATTTTGGAATATTTTTAGAATATTTAGGCACAAAGAAATAATTTTTTTGACAAATAGCCGACTTTGTTTCATCAATTTTGTGACAGAAAATAGGGTAAATTACAGCTGACCGTTACAGCCATTTGAAGCCAAAATAAATGCAACAATGAATGCCCTAGGGCAGAATTGAAGGTTGAATAAACCCTAGCTCCAAAGAAACCCTTAAAAATAGATGAAATTTACCCCAAAATGGCCGAAATTTACCCCAAAATGGGTTGCTCAAGTTCCCAAGTGGGTCGTCTAAGCTGAAAATGCCCTAGATCTGATCCAAAACATTGTAACACAACAAAACACTGAAACGTGTGGTTGTTCCACACCCAAAAATCTGGAATTCTGATATCCCTTTGAAGTCCTAGCTGAAAATTGTGCCCTATCACATAAATTTTGAATTATAGCTCTGAGATTCTGAATTGCAGCCCAAATATGATCTCTGAATGAGATCACCAATGCAGAATTTGAGGGTTTTCGTTCTCAATGCTGAATTCTATTTAGGGTTTTTGTCCCCAATAGGATAGCAAAGAGGGTTTTCATCTTCAATGGCTGAAAATTGCAAGCACAAACGCCAATCTCTAAATAAAAATGAATTCATATGACAAGCGATCATTTTTTTTCACACCTAGCGACTCCTTTTTATAATTGTGGGTGGTATAATCCACGAAAAAGGTAGCCCAAATGGGTTGTCCCCTTTTTAAGTGGTGTTATGTGCCCCTTTTAACTCCATCGCTTATATTTTTAAGTCGGCATTTGCACTTTTTTGACCAACTTCACTTTCTAATGTTATAATTAAAAAGTTGCTTTAACAAATATAATACAAGGCTAAAAATAGCAACTTACAATTACAACATTGAAGTACTTCCCTTGCTTTTCCCTTTAATCCCATGGGAAGTAAAAATGGCCCCAGGGTCTTCATATCGAACTAGCTTTGAGGAGGGGACATTGCATGGTGTTCTTCTCTACCTTGCCTCTTCTCCTTTTCTTGGCCTCTGTTAGATCGCACGCTATCTACTTGTGCACTGTCAAGCCATGATCTGCTTGCTCGCAATTCTTTTTCTTTCACTTCCTTGTGGCTACTCCGCCATCTTCTCCTCTTCTCTAGTGCATCTTCACCATCACGTGGTTTTCTTGGTGCCTTCTCTGTCAGTTGCGCTCCTACGTCTTCATTGTGCAAGTTGCCTTGGTGGCTACTGGCCACATCTTCTCTTCCCCTTTTGAGGGCATTTTTTCTCGACCACTTTCCTTCTCTTCTTCTATTGCACCTTTTTCATTGCACAAAACTTCTTAAGCTTCTTCGCAATGCTCCCCTCCTTCCTCTATTGCCTACAGGGCAGCTTCTGCATCCTCCCGCAGAGTCTTCGCACTGTTGTTGCGCCCTTCTTCATTCACGCAATCTTCCTTTTGTACACCTCTCGCATTATGCACTTCTGTAGTCTCCTCGGACCGTTCCTCCTTGATTTTCTTCAGGGCAATTTCTCCTTCACACAATTCTCCCTTGTGCTCATCTTCTCTTGCACGCTTGTCTGCACGCTCATTCTTGAGATCTTTGCGGATCTCTTCTTCTTCGGGCGTGCTTTGTTTCACGCGCACTCTTGTAGTCTCCTATGTGGGCTACTCTGCTTTGGTTGCCTTGGGGGAAATTATTTTTCTCTGTTTCCTTCGCAATGGTACTCCCATTACCATGTGCGCCTTCGTCTGCACACTCCTTTCCTTCTATTGGGGATTCTACTCTTGCGCACTTAGTTTTGGACCCCTTTCGTCCTTCTATTGGGACTCCTTTTGCGTGCCCTTCACCCTTTGGCTATGCAATCTCCTCACTCTTCTCTTTGTCCTTCTGCCTTTATCTGTGGGCTTGCACTATCCTCCGTGCACTCATGGTCTACGACGACCATCTTCACTCCTCCAACAGCCTCCTTTGCCAGCTTAATACTCTTGCACATTGCTGCCCTTCTCCAAGTGAATTATTTCTTCACCCTCTACTCATCTCGTGAGATTTTCCCTTGCACAACGGCCCAGATGGAGACCCCCTCTTTGACCTTTATGTTGGTATATCTTAGTTCTCGAGCTCTGGGGAGATCATCATCTTAGGGGACTTCAATGCCTGTACTAAAAACATGCAGATTCCAAGGCATGACAGGACCGACGATGTACTTTGCACCTCTGAGGTGGATTCAGAGTTGGTTGGTTTCTAGCGTGATTTTGAGGACACGACAGGGCCCCTGATTTCCTATGGCCGACATTTTCTCCAATTAGGGGAATCTCATGACCTACTGATCCTGAATGGCATTTCTCGCTTTCCTGAATCCCGGTTCTTCACCTGCAAACCATTTTGTGGTGGGACCAGTGTGGTTGATTACGTCATGACTATCCCCGACTTGATTCCTTACACCACTTTTGTGTCTCCCCCATCCCTCTTGTTGACCCTGCGACCCACTCCTTTTCCCTCCAAGCTATCCCCCCAGAACCCCACCCCCTCCCCTTGCATATCACGTACTACTTGGAAATTTGACACAGGGGATCCCGACACCTTTTCCTCCTGCCTTCGTTTGCTTATCCCCCCATTCCCCACTTCACCTCACTCACCTCGGATCAGATGTTTAATACCCTCTCCTGCGCTATTCTTGAGGCGGCCACGAGTTCCTTCCCCCATGTCACCCACTCCAACCTACGCCATGGTACATACCCTATGAACAAATGGTACGACGAGGAATGCAAAGCCTTCCATCGGAAACTCTGCTCTACTTTCCTACATGCCCTTCCCTCCTTCCCCTCCCTGAAGTCAACCTATCGTCGCCTCCTTCGACATAAGAAATGCACATTTATCTCTCATAGGCGTCGTGAGCTTCGTTTGTCACTTATCCACTCTCCTAAACATTTATGGCGCACCATTCTTCCCCGTGATTTGCCTTTACCCCTAGACCTTGATCCCAATTCCATGTTCACCCACACCTCCACTCTTTATGACTTCCCGGGCCAACCCCACATCTAGGTTCATTCCCGTCCCTCCCTTTGCCATATTTTCACCCACACCAATGTGAGGAATGCCATTCTTGCTATGAGTTGTAGTAAAGCAGGGGATGAGGAAGGGTTCTGTGCGGAATTCTTCCAGTATGGTCAGAAGACGCTCCTCAGTTATCTTGTAGACATCTTCGATCAAGTGATTTATACAGGTTTTCCAGTCTCTTGGTCCCACCACATCATCCACCCCATACACAAGTCAGGGTCCACTTCCGACCCCAACAATTACATGACTATCATGGTGGGTCACACATTCTCCAAGCTCTATGCTACTGTTCTTCACTTGCAGCTTTCTGAGTTCCTCAATCACTACCACTGTAGAGCTAAGGGGGCAGGCAGGCTTCCGACCGACTTACTAGACTACTGACCTCATCCTCACTCTTTGGGCTATCATCGAAGAGGCTCACGACCGCTCTTCCAGAGTTTTTTGCTGTTTCGTGGATTTTTGGAAAGCCTTTGATTTTGTTCCACAAGAAGCCCTTTTCTGCAGGCTCAGAGATATAGGCATTTCCGAGATTTTTCTTATAGCCATCATGCGCCTTTATGAGGAGGTCCTTGGCCGCCTTCGCACTTTTGTTGCCTTGTCCGACTTCATCATGAGTACCATTGGTGTCAAACGGGGCTGCCCCCTCTCTCCTACCTTATTTGGGATCTATATCGATGAGCTTGAGGACTTTCTCAGGGATCACATACAGGAAGGTGATGGGTGCCTTCTACACCAGGTTCTGATTTACATCCTCCTCTTTGCAGATGACGTAGTTCTCCTTGCTTCTTCTGCTGAGGGTCCCTAGAGGAAGCTAGATGCCTTAGCCCTTTTCTGTGATCATCAACAGCTGACTGTGAATCTTGGGAAAACCAAAGTTATGGTTTTCAATTTTCTGAAGACCTCAGACCTCCACTTCTTCTTTAAGGGTGTGGAGATTGAGATCACTTGCTCTTATACCTACCTGGGGATTCTTTTCTCTAGGCCTCGCTTTAGCCTTCATCCTGCTCTCCAACCCCGGGTTAATAAGGGCTATGGTTCTTCGGCAATTCTTGAGAGACAGTGTTTCTACCACCACTTTCAGGACATTCCTTCCAAGATGTCCCTCTCCAATTTCTTGGTTAGGCCCACGGTTTTGTATGATTCGGAAGTTTGGGGTCCCTCTCTTTTGGACTCAGATTGGGCCACTAACGAGCGCGTTCAGATCCTCATGCTCAAACTTATTATCAGGTGCAAAGAATCTATTCCTCACAACATTATCCTTGTTGAGTTTGGGGCTCGCCCTTTTCGTTTGGAGACCATCTTCAACCTTGTGTTGCTATTGCTCTGTATTCAGGGGTATTCTAGTTTTTCTGTTGACAAGGACAGGTACACTTATCTTGTCTACTGCTCCTCTGAAGCTATTACATCCGCGGATCACGGTAGACGATCTCGCTGCTAGTATACCTGTGTTTCACGCCTCTTCGAGTCCGTTGGCATCCAGATGGACCGTCTCCCACCCTTTGGCTATTCTCTGGATGCCCCTGCCCATCTGCTACCCAACCAACAGGATCTTCATAGGATAATCAGAGATGATATCTACAGACAGTTCATCCAGCACACATTGACCAACCCCCCGGGGGGGTTGCGTCCGAAGATGTCACTCTATGCGGCACACTTTCTCGAGATCCGTGATGGGGTCATTTTCAGACCCATGTGCATTTCCCAGCATTGGTTGCAGGCCCTTCGTATCTCTCTTGTTCAGTGTCAAGTGGGCTCACATCGACTCCGTATTGAGACTGATCATCACTTAGACTGCTCGGAGCGGACTTGCCTACTTTGCTCTCTCCAGGAGGTTGAAACCGAAGAACACTTCATTTTTAAATGTCCTGTTTACTATGATATTCATGGGCGATTCCATTGCCTGTTCCGCGAGCTTCCTTCCTTCACAACTTTCTTCAGATACTATGATCAGAGATGTCTTGCTCTCTACCTTCAAGAGGCCATCAGGCTTCGAGACAGGCTCCTCCATCCTCCCCCCCGACGGATGGCTACTAAACTGATCACTTCCTTCTTCCCATTGCTCTCCCCGGTGAGGGGTGCTAAGCGGCATTTGGTCAGATGTTTGGACCCCCAATCCAGGTTCGTCAGGTCTCGTGACTCCGTTCCTTCCACCCGAGGCTCCCTATCTCAGGCATGTCCCAGGGCCCCTTTGCATAGACAGCGATCCATCAGGCCTACTTTGAGGCACCACCTTCCTCCCAGACGCCGACTCCCCAGGCATTCCACAATCTCTGCTTCTTGTCATCGGCGCACTGCGAGTTACTCCCATCCGGCCTTGAGTGTTAAGTGATGTTGCTACTTCTTCCACTCCCTCCCCACACAGTCATCTCTCTCTTCTTCATTTCTAGTCTCTCGGCCTCTGTTGTTTCCTTCTCCTCCTCTCCTCTCATTGTATTTCGGGTGACCCGTTTGGGTCCTCTTGTTGGGTTTGTTTGCTTTGTACTCTGCAGTCCCATTGACCTACTTTTGTGGTCATGTGTTGGACATTAATAACATTATCTTATCTTATCTATCTCCGCCTTTTCTTCTAATGAACTTGTCCTTTTCATATAGTTGCGCCTTTGTGCTTCTCTCTCTGTGTTGACTCCTTGTTCTCACTCAAATTCAAATTTGAACCTGGGCTCATTAATGCCCTGAGCTACTTTAGTGCCATCTAGTTGTCCTGTAGTGCTACGTCAACCTAGTCGTTGGACTTTTTTGACCATTGTATCTTAGACAGTTCTCTTTTTGTCAAACACCTTTTGATATCTCAATCATTTCCTCCAACTACCTATTTTGCCGTGCACTCCTTGCTCGCATTCTTCGACCGCACCTTGGTCTCTTTTTGCCGCGCAGTTATACACATGAGTTTTGTCTTTAACATCTCTTTGCGCACTGTCTCGGGACATTTTGGGCCTTCTCCACATTATCCACGCATTTCCTCTGCAGTCTAGTTACTGTGCAAACCTTCATTTCATCCTCTTGTGCATTCCACACATCCTTTTGCATTGTGCATAACTCTTCGCAATTCCTATGTGCCTCCAACCTACCAAGCTGAGCCAAACTTAACTGAACTACCAAAACCCTACGTGCGCCATTGTGCATTATTCTTCCGCACTTACTCTATTCTGCAAGCCTTTTGCACGCTATTGTGCACCCACTTCCATTGCGCACTTTGCGCTTTGTACTTCTTGTTGAGAACTATTGTGCAAAGTTCTCCCTTATCTCCGCCCAATCGCTATTTGACTTTGCAATGCTTCCTCTTCTCTCCTAGACGCTTCTCCAACTTTGCACGCACCCATATACTTAGCCAAAAAATTGCCCTGCACCTTGGATGCTCCTATATCAATTTTTTAAGAGTTATATTTGTTGGAATTTTGAAGCATTGACTTTTAATTAAATTTTGGTCTGACTTATACATTTGTTTATATAGATAAGAAGGTGATCCAGATTTTATTGGTGATGGGATGGACAATGCATCAAATTGAAAAAGCTTAATGTGTTATAAAAGCAATGAACCTAGGCAATGGCAAATGGATCTAATAAACAAAAATAAATATATTGCAATATGAATGCGAGCTTTATTGAAAATGAGAATTATTTACAGAAAGGTTTAGGATGCCTCAGCTGCGTACATCACTGCACTTCCACTTGATACCGATCGTTTGATAAACGGGCGATTTGTGTGGAGATGTTTTGCTATGAAACTACTTTGTTGTCCTTTTTGGCGAGGCATCTCAATATATACAACCCAGTACATCAAGAAAGGAAGAAATTCAATGAGAAAGATGAAGTGTTCTGCCTTGGGAATCCACCAAGTCATCTGCTATTGATGTGTGAGGATAATTTGTGCCGGCAGGTAAGAACAAACGGGTTTGGCAGTTATAACCAAAGCTGGGTAAGAATTTTACTTAGCAATTTATGGGCCTTTGTTTTTGGGGATCAAATATTGCCAGTTAGAATTTACACCCTTTGGTTAAGTTCTACATATCCTATGCTTTCTGACACTTTTAGAACAGGGTTATTTTTTAGCTAGTCACAAAGCAACAGCCCTGGCAAGCTAGCTGTCCTGATTGGTGCTGTTCAATGAGATCTTATCAAGAGAAACTTGTCTAATTCAATAAGTTGCACTCCATTTTGAATTTCCTACATAATGTTAGTAGTTACACGATTTGCAAACCAGTGTATTACAATTTACTCCTCTACAGGCTGCAGGATCAATATTGGTAGATTGTGTCTCCTTTCTAGTAATATCCAAATTTGGTAAAACTTTATACAAAGAAACTTAAAAATACCTGCTTTTATCCAGAATATGCAGCACTTGGTTTGGATGCTCACAAGAAATGTTATGAAATGTACAACACATATCTTTTAACATTGTGATCTAAGATCTGGCTCAGTTCTGAACCACTATTTGTGTCTCAGTTGAACAATAATATACATGTCACATTGAATAAACAACACTGGTATCTTTTATGAACGAAAAATGTGATTATGTAAATATAAAGGTGGAGAGTACTTGCATTCCCCAGAAGTGAAGAATACTTGCACCTACACCCAAAATAAAGATGGATGCACCTGCAATCCATGGAGGCTCTCCAATGTGGCGGATGGGATAGGATTATGTGAGTCTTTTTTTTTTTGGAAAATTTAAAATAAGCCTATTCGATTATGGACACATAATTATGGTCTGACCCACTCAAGACTTGAGATTTATGCATGCTCATTAATGTGAACTGGACACCTTGACCATTATGTAACCATAATTAATGGACTAGTACATTGTTAAAACGTTGTTACTTACAATAGTTAATAGTATGCTGGGTGCTCTGACAAAACATGCCCTCCCACCATGAAATCTATTCCTTTGAAGCTCTTTGGCTGCTGGAACTTGCTAGTTAAATGGTAACCTGTTCTGAATCTGCATACAGTGAGCTCATAATTTTCCTTTTGATAGATGTATTGGGTCATGTGGGGGGCTAGCGCATTCACTTCACCTGAATATGGAGCCTGCTTGAGGACTGGTTTATGAAGTTAGAAAATTAAAAAAATGAGTGAAGCAATCTTTGTCATGCTCCCTGCCTCCTGCCTCCCCAGTTATTGATTGATATGGAGATCATCTTACAATAGAGAATCAGCCATCTTAATGAAGTAAAGTTCATTCGGGTTCGAAGGGTACAACAGACAACATGTTTGCAAATGCTCACAAAAATCAGTGTGGCAGTATCGGTTGTTGAGAATTTTGGTCCACATTAATACATCCTGCTATCTTAAATTAATTGTCTCGTTTGGAAATATGATATCAGGATTTCTTATGTGAGGGTTCAAACAAGTAAGTTCATTCCATCTCCTCCCACTACCATGAAAACGAGTGGAAATACTCCACAGAGTGTCCCCGGAATTGACTTTCACCTTTGATGGTGACATTTTCTTTAGCAAGGGATGTTTTTGACTCTTGCCCATCCCATTTGCAATCAGCCAACGAGAACCTGATTGTTTCTGATTGCTCCAGCTCTTTGCGCTGGTAGTTTCCTGCAACTTAAGACCTGCAACATGAACATTTGTAACTTTGAAATGACACGGCATTTCTTTCCTATCTTTGGCTTCTTCATGGATTTCACTATTCCATTTATTTGGTTCTCGTCTTCCTATTGCGGGGCTTTGAGGAAGTGCAACACGCTCTACTTTTACTAAAGCTATCATTGGAGCTCCTACTGGTTCATGGTTCCTTAAAGGGTCATGCAATTGAACTCTCAGAGCTATTGTCAACATATTTCCCATAGAACCCCATCTTTCCAGAGCATGTTTCTGCATTTCAAATAAACTTTGATTGCATTTGGGGTGCCTTCTACCAGTTAATTCCAAATTTACATCATGGCGATCATGAAGGATCTCAGGTATTCTCTCATTTGCTTCCTTGTCATTCTTTGCTGCATCCAATTGCTTCCACTCATCTAAAGTTATTGCCATTTCCATCAAGCCATCATCATTATGGTCACAGCCTTTGGCATCTGATAATCCCAAGCCTGCATTACCCTCCAACCCAAGGGTGCCGCTTTCTTCGGTTTTCCTTCCTACAGGAGGAATCCTTTCTGCCAGCCACAATGGATTCACAGTGGAAGGTGCATCTTGTGTTGTCATATCTGATTGTATTTTGAGCCCCTCAATAGCTAGAGATTCGATCTTTTCCATAGCTGAAGGAACCAACTCCTCAAGAAAAATGAGTTCATTGTCAGTATCCCTAGTGGCAGACATCTCAAGCTTCTGAGTCTCCCTAGTGGTAGACATGTCAACATCCAGAATCCCATATTGTACCTCCGCCATTCCTTGTGAAATAGCCATCCCTCTACCAATAGAAAACTGGTCAGGCCTATGATCCAATTCATTTGTTAGCTCTGGACCAATGAACTGCCTGCAGTACAAGTCGATAAACATAAGTGATAGTTGGCATAAGAAATACTTCTCCAAATTTTCACACCCAAAAATGTAAAAACAGTGGCAGCAGTTTCACCTTGTTTTGGATTTGTTAAGGCCAGGACCTGCTTCTGATGCTAATTGTTCAATACTTTTCCCAGTGATGTCTTCAAGAGGCATCATTTCTTTAGCTTGTATGGTGAGGATTTCAGGTCCGAGCGAAGCCAAGCTGGACAGAATATCAATGACGCTTGAACCTGTTTCGGCAGGCACTACAAGAGGCCTTGACACCTGCATGAGCAAGCTTCCTTCATATTTACTATAATCAAATGACAAAGTATTCATTGACCTTAGAAAACCTCCATCCTGCATTCTGATAATTGAACCAAGTCCTTCTGCAAGAGCAGGCCTCTCAACATGCTCCGGGGTAGGAAAATTTATGGGACTGCCAAATCCACCTCGAGCATTTAGAGGAGAATTCTGAAAAGCTTTTTCATCCAGACCCCACTTTTCCAATAGTGCATCGACCTCTTCTTTTTCTAGCATGTTGGCTCGCATTTTACTCAACATAGTCTGTGTCGCTTTTTGAAACTCTGATTCTGCAGCCTGCACTATTGAATCCAAATATACATCTCCATCTGAGGCCCAACTGCCTTTGGAAACTTTTTCTGAATGTGAGATTGAGGGAACATAAATTTCAGGGCCAAGATTTCCTCCTTCCAACAAATATTCTCTCTCAAACTGCTTGAGAAGGCATGCTCTGGGAGAGTCCGGATCACTTTCAGAGCTTAAATGAAAGGAATTATAATCTTTATCAAGCATATTATGGGATGTATCATCAACCAGATTTTTTCCATTGCCAGTACAGACCTTCCTCAAATCACTGTTCCACTCTTGTTGATGCTGACCAGACACTAAAGATGTTTCAGCATCAACATTCTCCTCCAAACATGGATTGGGTATATCCAATTGCTGAGCCTGTTGGAAATTTGTCCGACCCTCAATCTCTCCTCTAGATCTCAAACTATTCACTGAAAGCTCTTTATTCAGTTCCGGTAATTGCCAGATATTCCTACCGCTCATCTCCAAACCCTTGTCAACAATTGTGTACTCAATATCATCCTCTTGACTAACAACTTTGTCTTTATCTTGGCAGGCATCCTGATTAAAACTGCCATTAGATTCACTTGCATGAGTGAATGGAGTAGAAAACTCGATCGTTGATTCAAGGGCGAACAAGGATGCCAGACTATTCATTTTCACATCTTTTAATTGTTGGAGATATGTGCCTATTTCAGTAGGTATCTCATTCACTCTAAAAGCTTGATCGTCTAGGCTCAAATGATCGATGTCATCAAGGCTGTCCCCAGGTCCAAAGATGGAAGGAGAAGAATTGCTATAGACTTCTTGATTTCCAGAACTAGAAATAAGAAGTCTTCTAAAAGATTGATTTGATACAATTGTGTCCTTTTGTAGCATTTCCTGAAGTTCCGTGTTTGGGATTTTGTATGAGAATGTTACAGTCAAGGTTCCTTCTTTACCTTTACCTGCAAGATTGAAACTCATAGTCCGGCTATTGTGTTTTATATTTTCTCTGTCTTCAGTTAAGTGCTCTGGAAGCAAACTGCTGAGATCAAGCTGATGCTGGCCAAAACCTAGCCTTTTGGAATTCACAGTAGCAGTAACAAGAATTGTAAATAATTTTGATTTATAGTTTATGCCTTTGTCTGGTGTCCTACTGCCATAGATGGTGCAAATCTGATATAGGGTTTCTTCAAATTTTGCAGTGCCATCACAAACACGAGCAGGCTTTGTTTCTTCTTCTCCATATTTTCGTCTCCAATGGACAGAAACAAGCAAGCCATTCATGCTTTGTGGAAGCCCTTCTACACTATGGACATGCAGGGAGAAAATACATCTGAATCGCTGCTGTCGAATATGTGCAAGATCCTGCAAGGGTTTCAAATTCCATAAGCTTTTCTTCTTCTTAATAGGAGCCTCAATCTGCTGGCTAAAATTCAAGTTGTCTGCCTGCCATCTGGGAAAATTATCAATGGCAGTACCTATCCTATGTTCCTCACAGCTACTAGAGTGCTGTAGCTCGGAAGAACCAGGATTAGGTTTCAGATTGAAATCAGATGATTTTTTAGTATGTTGGATTCCTGACCATGATAATCTTGGGCGACTATCCCATGTTTCAACTTGCTCAAAGGTGTGGTGGGCCACATCAGATGTAGAATGGCGAGAACCAACAATGGAGACTGGAAGGTGGGAAAGAATTTTGTTACAAGAAACATTTTGACAAGACAATTTGCTTACCTGGCTACCAATTGGCTGCAGGCATCCATTCCAAGATATTTTCTTCCCTTTCTCATCTTTCCTCTGACAGAGATGCTCAAATTCCTGGGGCAGTTGTCCTCCATTTCCAACTCTATTGTGTGTACCAGTCAGCAGATTTTCCATTCACAAAATAATAATAAAATTTCATTAATAATCCTTCATTTCCCACCTTGGAATGTCAAAATTATCAATATGAGAGAAAGAGGTCTGCGGTTTAAAGTTTTAACTGCTTGTATAAAATCATGTTTTAAGAATCCACACAAGTTTGTTCATATATCCTCACCAAATGCAGAGAAGTGCAGAATTGGACAGGCTAATTGCCCCCATTCTCTGTTTCCAATTCACCTTGTTTTGCAACGCCTTATCTTAACTAAGACATTGCTAGTTTTTCTCCCAAAATTTCTGGTTTATTCCAATAGAAATCCACAAAAATACAGAATTAGAGAGCGAGATAACAATGAGTTCAATGTTCTCAAGCTCGGTAATTTCACAATATATAATACGAGTTCCAAGTTCTCAATGTCAGTGATTTCACAAAGCCTGTTTTCAAATCCATATTTCTCAGAATGATCGGTTCATGGCACACCATATACACGAAGTCCCAAAACTGAAATTTACCTAACTAAATTTCCCCAAATTTCTGCTTTCAAACTGTAAGAAAATATATCCTAGTCCATCTCAGGAGCAAAACAACCGTGGAAACTCCTTTGATGCATACTTCTCAGGATGGATCCACAGCACAATATTCACAGAATCCGGTAACTGAACTTTACCTCACTAAATTTCCCCAAAAATTTGATATCTGCCTGTAAGAAAACTCATCCTAGTCCATATCATGGAATGAAACAACCATGGAAATAGCTGTGGTGCATACTTCTCAGAATGATCGGTTCATGGCACACCATATTCACAAAATCCAAAAACTTAAATGTCCTAGAACCAAAATTTATCTAACTGAATTTCCCCAAATTTCTGCTTTCTGCCTGTAAGAAAACTCATCCTACTCCATATCATAAGCAAACCAACCATGAAAATTCCTGTGATGTATGAAGTCTGCCCAAATGGTGAACATTGAATTCTCTAGACTCACAACTTTTATGAATTTCATGTGAAAGCTGTCAAAGTTCAACATATTTTTACACTCAAAAGTTGCAAATTTCCTCCATGCCCCTGCAAAATTTAAAATTTCTTGTATTCAGATGCCAATTCTATCTACACTTAATATTAAAGGTTTGTTTTTTTTTCATTCACCAATTCTGTCTAGTTTTTTATTTTATTTCAGGAAACACAAAGTAAAGGCAAACAATTGCAATTCATTTTTAATTTTAAAGCAAATATCTTCAAAGTTTAAGCAGAAAGAAAGTATAGAGTTTGTTAATGGGACTCAGAATTTCATCCAGTTACAATGGAACGGTAATAGGGTATTAAGGAATCCTAGAAGCTGAATTGAGTAAAGCTAAAACCACTAAAAAAAGAAAAAGAACAGCAAAGCAACTACTTCATCTAGTATGTGTATTTTGAAAGCAAAATTCTGAAGACTTGTCCACACCTGTTCAATTATACGCCTCTCTACCAGATAGCAAACATATTACAAAATCATTCTGAGACTGGCACAAATAAATTAAAGATGACAGCGGCTTACATAATTTTCATTATATTTAGCAATCAGTAATAGCAAAACAGAATTTGAGGAAATAAAGTAGTTATCATGTTTGGGACTCCGTCAATGTTCCTAAGAAACAAACTGGGTAAATTTGGAAAAAGAAATCTAGATTTCTGGTCATACTTTGCGGCCCATCATCAGGACGAGTTTATCTTTTAAAAGAATTGGACCCAAAATAAAGCAGCTTTCTCCAGCAAAGATTTTAAAATGACTTTTTAAACAATAATTAGCAATTCGTTGCACAAAAGCAAACATTTTGGCTAGTGAAATTTGAAGTAACGAACCTTTGATTTTTAATACTTTGTATTGCTTTGAAGTCTTTCAAGGTATTTTCGGAGGAGAGATCAAGAAAGGTGAATATCTACGGAACTTGAGAAAAAATAGTTGGGAAAGATATCAGTAAAGGAAGATTATGATAGACTATATGTTAGAGAATTAGCTGAGAAATTTAGGCACTAACAGCTACAAATAAATTTATCAGCAATTTTTTTCAGATGGTAGAGGCATAACATATCAAGTAATCCAATATTTGGTTGCGGTTAAATATTTTTTCTACCATATTTATATATATATATATAGAAAATGTTAGCTCAAGTATTGCTTAGGGCGTTCATAATCCTTAATTCGGCCCTGCTCAAATGGTAAATCAATGGCTTTCTTAGTAGAAGCCCAAGACCTCACTGTGCTATAAAAACAGGAGTATTCTTAATCGTAATACATTCAGGCAAGAATTGGCAGTGGCGTTGCTTATCAAATGTACATTCAGTAGCGTCAACAAAGATGTGATATTTAAAATTTTAGTTATGTTGGACTTATTACAAGGACCTAGGCCTCCCACTTAATACTGTTGTAAGCTCGATGTAGCTTTCCTCTTCCTCGAAGTAAATATAAGATGCATTTCTCTGAAGAAAAATAAAAAACAATCTCAGATTTAAATTTGCAAAACCACGTATTAAGTGTGAACTTGAGTAAATTATTGCATCCAATTCTGAATTTGCTTTACCCCATCCAATTCCTAATACGTATCCCTGATACGTATTTTAGGTGAATTTGATAGAATAGATACCCCCAATGCCATAAGTGTTCTACTGTAGTTGTTTCAGTTCCAAGGATCAAACTTCAGAAAAAGTAGCAATAGAAACTCTTAACCCCCTTACCGTTTAACAGTCCGAGAATGAAACTTCAGGAAAAAAAAAAGTAGCAGTAAAGGCTCTTAAGCTTCCTTACCAAAATATAAAATGCTTGGGCCTTGCTGCATCACTCCAGTCAATTTACGTAGGAGAAATGGTAACAAAGGACTCTGAACCTCCCTTACCGATGTAGCAACAAGAGACTCTTAACCTTACCAAAGTAGCAAGAGAGACTCAAACCCAAACTTATAACGGTGCTTTGATTTCTTATGTTTCCACATACTGTTTTCATCTATGTATTCTTTGTAGGCATGCAAATTTTGAATCCACCTATTTATCAATTATGTCATTTCCTCGAACTTCCATTGAAGTTTTAAAACTAAATCGAGAAGAAGAAGAAAAGATGAAAGATATGTTTCCAAACACTCCTAATAGGCCTCAAATTTCCCTCAATAATAGCATCACCACCCAACAAATATCTTACCCATGCAATTTTATGTGAAGCCTATTTTTTTTAAATATATGTAATTTACACGGCCTATATTCAGCCGGGGAGACTCCAATATGGATACACGCTCCAAGCCCATTTAAAATAATGAATTTATCATTAATTGGGTTACAAGTTCGAACCACAATTGTTGGCTCTCTAATAAATCTGGGATGCAGTTCATCATAATTAAAAAATAAGCCATGCAGTCTCATAATCAAAGCAAGCTTGTAATTTTTCGTATTAAAAAACAATCATCCGAACAAATAAATAAGCTCTACAAGCTTCTGCATATCATCTGATCTCAATTTCAATTTTTTAAAAGAAAATCTAATTTGAAACAAATTTTGATTAAAAAAACGTGAAACAAAAATGTGGGTGATCATATAATAGGTACTAAATACAATGTTTACTTACAGTTATGTTCACTGTTATCTGAAGCCATTTTCTTTGCCCCAAAAATAAACACAAATCATGAATGTTTCACAAGAAATCGTTGAATAATGCGCGCAAATTTCTCAATAAAATGCGCGAAAAATCTTCAAATTTGTTCATCGATTTGAAATATTTCAGTCAATTTAGTTGGAGTGCATTTCGGATCCGTTATGCAATATTTATTGTGTATGTGAAACAATAAAAAACATTGAAGCTAACCGTCAAAGATTTCTCACCTAAAAAAAGTGAAGATCTCTTACAAAAAAGAAAAAACTTTACGTTGAAGATTGTATATAGTTTACGAAAAAAAAAATTCAAAAAGAGGAAAAACTTCACGGCGAAGGTTTTATCGAGGATTTATGGCAATTGCACATTTATCACCATGTTTTAAACAGTCTACCAAGCTGTGATAAAACTATTCATTGTTTTGGGGTATGATTTTACTCGTGTCTTCGTACATAATTTTGGTACAGGTTCAGGTATTTGTTATAATATTGTATTTTTTAAAAGTGTATTTGTGTGTGTAGAGATTATTTGTTTAGATTATGTTTTTGTTGTGTGTTCTATTTTTAGAGGTTTTTTCTTGTGTTTTTTCGTCTTTTTTATTCTATTTTATGTTTGTCTACCCCTTGTTTCTTAGAAGATGGTTAATTTTTTTGGTCTGACTTTTTCTCACACATTGTGTGTTGGCTTGTATGCTAATAGGGTTTTTATTTGAATGCTAAAAATGTAGAAATACACAGGGGCATTATGAGATTTAGAGATGAAATCAATATAGATCATTTGACCAAAGAAAAGCATCTATGTGCCAAAATCAATTACAAACATTTAGAGAAAGATCATTTATCATTTACATGGCATATTGATTAGGTCATCTAAGGTGGTGAGAGTTGGGCACTAGCATTATACATGGTGTGTTGTTTCGAAAGAGTTCTTCCATCGAGGGCTTTCATAACAATGAAGGATAACATAGGTCCCTCAAAAGATTTGTAGTTTTTTCTTGTTTTGCAAGGTGTTGTAGCTACATTAGAATTTCGGTAATACGGTCTTCAACTCAAATTGTGTTATGCTACAATTATCAAAAATGTAATATGGTTATGGGAAAACAATTTCGGTGTGGTAAATGATATGGTTTTGATTGGATTGCTTGTTTGTGCTGATATTTTGGGGTCTTCTTTAGAGTATCTCTTATCAATAAATATTTTTAAATTTGTAATGAACAAGACATCATTCTTAAACTAATTCTTCAATTATCTATGTTCCTACATTATTCTTTTACACAACTAACTCTCGTTTCTTGATTTATATATTTTTAAATTTGAATTACAATATATAATTAATTAAAATTTATTATTAATACAAAAAACCACTTTTCACATCTAAACTTTGTTTTTTTAAAAGATAAAATTTTAAAAAAATTACATTCATTTTATTTAAGAGTTATATAAATTCTTATATTTTGTAATTATTACAAACAAATATACTATAAAAGTTAATTAAAAATATTTAAATAACTAAAATATATATCAAAATTTCACAAAATTACTTAATAAAATATGATAATGCAAACTTTTAATTCAATTTTTGTCAGTCACCCCAAAAATTGAGAGGGGTGCCCAAAGCTTACAATAGCATGTATTTTTTCCCCTCTTTAAAAATCATCATTAAATGGACAACCAATATTTTTGAAGGTTTAAAAAAACCTTAAAATATATTAAATACTAATTTCTTTTATATTATATTTATATTTCTAATTGAAATTTTCTATTTTTTATTTTTTATTTTTTATTTTTTTATATTTTATATTAAACGAATTAATAAATTCATTTAATTAGAAAAAATTATTCATAATTAAATTATACCAAAAAAAATATATTTTATAATTGTGATTGATAAAATACTTTTCTTAAAGATCCATAACATTTATTGAAATACAAAACAACCTATTAATAAGGCCTAATGGTCAAAAGACAAGAATTAGCCTCCCCAACCTTTGTCTGATATGACATTCATTTAGTAGGAGAGCATTTTCACATGTTCATTTCGTTTCTTGATCTCGATCCACACTTGTTCCAAGGATCCCACAACAACCGCCCCAAACAAAAGCCATGAAGGGAAGTTCAAACGACTAAGTTACTTTTCTAAAGCTAGTAATGGTAGGCAACACTCGACAATAGACATCTATAGTTGAAAGGAAGGAGTCAAATGGATTATTCCCATGACATTTTTAATGCCCACTAGACCGGTGGAGCCCCAAAACTATAAGGGAAGATTGGGAAATGTCACCCACAATAGTAGAAATAAAAATAAAATCATTAAGAGAGGTCAAATGAGAGTTGCCCAAGATTCCAACACAAATTAGTCTTGTGCGAAAAACCAAGGGCTTGATTGGAAAATGAGATCTCGATCTTTAGTTGAATTGGAGCCAACTTTGAAGCAACCTCGAGCACATAGATAAATGTAGATGTTTTTTTGAAAAAGGGGGTTTATAACCAGAAGAAAGCTACTCGTGGACATCAAAAAGATTAGGCTAAAGCCCATTGAACATGAAAATTAAACCATAATTCTTGTAAAAAACCTCATGTATTTTTAGCCCTAACTCTAGAATTGAAATCAACTGTACCGTATTTGTTGTAGAAGGATACACATGAAACATAAGGAGCATAGATATCTTAAATACATCTATCTAAAATATGTCAAGAAATATTAATTTCAAGGCATCTATCTAACTATATTAGATATTGTTTTTTTTTTTAAATGTTTTTTCCTAGAAAAATGAAAAAATAACAATGTAAATGAGTCTAATGGAAGTTAACTTTATGGATGAATTGTCATGTAATAGTTAAATAGACGTCAAATTTAATGTTGAGAATAAAAGCGAACAATTCACTCCATTACATCCTTGGCTACAATTGTAAAAACTCCTCTTGACATAAAAATATGTTCTACACAAATGACCATGTTTATATAAACACCACAAAAAAATTGTAATATCGATGTCGACTCTCTAACAAGTTCATAACTATTTTCTGACTTTATTTTGTACTTTTCTAATAAATTTTCAAATTAAATGGTGCCATGTAGCATGAAAGTGGGTTGAGTTTTGTTTAGACGAAAATACATGTAAGGAGAGATGAGTAAAATGGGCGTTCACGTCGTTTCTATTGCACTTCAATGCTTACTCTTTTCAAATTAAATGGGCTTGCAAGATACATGTGAAATTAGCTTCTCGAACATTCTAGAAGGATGGAGATAAATAGACTGCTCTAATACAACTTTGAAAGTTGGTAAAGGGTTTAGAAGAGGAAAAGGCCCCACATCAATGCACTCAATATTTTTTAATGTAACCCATCATTTTATTCGATTTTTTATTATTATATTTTACTATAAGTCACGACATTTTCTTCTCATTCCATGTGTTTTGCCACCTCATTTGAGTTGTCATGAATTTTTATATGGCTAATGTGGTATGATGATGGAAGGGTAGCTTTATTCCCTTCAAGATCATAAAGGGAGTATGTACTAAGAGTTGAGGCCAAATTGTACACATTGTTCTTACCTTTATTGTATGCTATATTTAGCTTTTTATTGTTATATATTATATTTAGTTTGTAGTGGGGTTAACTACGGCATTATACTTTTTTATATTGAAATTATTAGTTTTTTTTAAAGGTATATGTGCATTTAATGTTAAGGATTAAGGGTATTTATTCCATCAAATTTGTTTAAGACGGGTTTCCTCATATCTTTTTTTGATCTTTCAGTATTATATTTTAGTGTATGATTAGATAACACCTTTTACGTCATCATTGAACTACAACATACTTGATTAATATTATACTTTGACTATTTTTATTATGTTGTGTTGATATTATTGACAATAATGTTAGTGACACTTTTATCTTTTAAGAGTTTTTTACTTCGTTTTTTAAATAATTTTATTTTTAGTATGGAGCAAAGTAGTTAAATAAAATGAACAATTAAAAATTTAAGTGAGAAGAATACAAAATTTATATTTGTAAAGAGTACAAACGACAATACGAGAAACTAAATAACCATAAGAACACGAATTAATAACAAGACTATACAATAAGTGAATAAACAACTCATTGATTATAAAAACAAATCATCAACATGAAATGAGGGAGATGATAATATTAAAAAAAAAATGTTCATATAATGAATTTTCGTATATTTTGATTCAATTTGATGTAAAAGAAGTATTATGTGGATAAATAAATATATAGTTTAAATTGTAACATAAATATTTATAATAATAATTAGTCTAATCAATAAATTTTAAATTGTAAAAGTGAAGTGACATGTAAGGTTTAGATTTGGCTAAATTGTTTTCATGATCTCATGACTATTGTCAAGATGTAATAGTAGAAATGTGCGTTTAAA
Source organism: Taxus chinensis (assembly GCA_019776745.2). Lineage (NCBI taxonomy): Eukaryota > Viridiplantae > Streptophyta > Pinopsida > Cupressales > Taxaceae > Taxus > Taxus chinensis. Next base: position 214,870,860 of record CM034155.1, read on the forward strand.
AATTTGGTGAAAAATAAAATTTGGTGTAATAGATATGTTTGAAATTACTTCACAACCATGTTCCCATGATTCTAATCTTTAAAATCCTTGGTTGGTTTCCTCTGTCTTTTCTCTAATCACTTGCAAGACATATTTCTTCTTGTCTTTAGTGGGCATCAATATTTAAAAGCTTCAAATGAAAACACAATTTGTTTTGGTAAAATCAGAGAATAACAAAACTATCTTGATATTTGTCAAAACCCTAGACAATAACAATATCGAAAACAACAAACCTCAATAATTGGAACAACTCTACTATAATGCTGATTTCTTTGTAGAATGCTCACAATTCTTATTTTCTAAATGAATTAAAATACCTTTATCAATAGATTGAATTCAAATTAAGATCATATTAGAACCTAAATAGTCAAAAAATGAAAAAAAAAAAAAAAAAAAAAAACAGACAGAGTCCACCCTAACCAAAAGGGGCTAGACAAAACACTTCAAGAACATCCCAATGTTTTGTACAAATCCCAAAAATATTTGGATGATTTGGACAAAGAGCTTAAAAACAAAAGGATGTTAAAAAGGAGAGAAGATAATAATTAAAAAAAGATAGAGAAAAATTGAAAACTATTCAAAAAGCCAATAGTCATACCAATAACAATTAATTTACATCAATAATTGATAAGTACATAAATATTTTAAAATTATACAATCTAATAACTAATAAATGTCTAAGGACTATTTTAAAAGATTTTGGAAAACATTCATTTGAATGTTTCCTTCATCACGAAGAAAAATAGTTTACAACAATTTTTTATCTACACATATATCAAAGCCAAACCGTAAGCAGCTCCCCTCCTTCCTTTCTTTATATAAGTGTCCTTAAGGGTTGTATATCCATCCCTTTGAAGAAATTTATTGATGGATAAAGATCCGGATATAATGTTAACTACACCTCAGTAGTACCCACTCAACTCAAACCCAGCTCATCCATTTTATTCTACATCTCAAGGTAAACATTATATCTTGATGAATAACATAACAATTATGATTCATCAAAATTCGCACAAATTAAATTTAAAACTTTTATCTTATTCATTTTATAACTTACTTAAATAATACCAAAAAAAAAAGAAGAATGCAATTTTCACATACAAAAACAAAATAACTATCCAGATCAGGATCAATTTTGACAATAATTATCTACTCATATCACCAGAAACAAGCATTCTGAACCTTACCCTTCGCTCATTTTTCCTGATAATCCTAATTTCAGAATAAAGACAGCCATCTTCAAACATTCCTCCATTTTTTGTAAATCAGTTCAATTGCTCTTTAAAAATTAAAAAGAAAGGAAACCACCAAATAAAAATTTCCTCAAAAGGCTGCATAAATCTGAAGTTTTTCTCATCTAGAAACTTCTGCTACCAAAATAGAAAACAGAAAACTATTGCTTCTTATTATTTGTCAAATTATAAAACAGAAAACTGGGTGACCAGATGAAAGCCCTTAAAAACAGAAATCTGAACAGGATTTAACTTACAGATTTTCAGAAACTTGCTCTAAGTTGAAGCCATTTTGTTGAGGAATGAAAAACAAAATCCTTAAGATAGCTGAAACTATTCAAATTTGAGAAATCATGTTCCAATTTTGGATACTTGGAATGCTAATGTGAAGCCAAAAGTGAAAGATTTCGTAGAATAATCCAAAGAAGGCATAAATATTATCAAAGTGATTAAAGGTGGTGTTTTACACTGGAGACATGAAATACACGTTGGACCCAAATCTAAGGTGTATACTTTCTCCAACAACATGGGGGAGTCTACTCACCATTAGATCATATCCAACACAATTTGTTTTTTAAAACCATTTTTAATTCTCATACTGGTCAGTACCCTTTTTGACTTGTGGGGTTCTATTGGCTTTATCTGAAAACCTTTATGCTTAATGTCTTGGCTTGGAAGTTATGCCTCAAACTTTTCAATAACTTAAATGTACGCTAGAAACTTGGAATGATCTAATGTGGCTTTTTGCCCTGAATGTTTGATTTGGTAGGCATTGGTACCATTTCAGTCATTCAAAAAAAAAAAAATCCTATAATGGTTGGTAGGTTTTATTTCCGAAGGTTGTGCCTAACATGAATTTCTTTATTTTGAATGATGTCATCATAAAAATAGCTTTCCTATTAATATAATAAAAAATAAATAAATTATATGTGTATACACACACATACAATGTATATATACAGCACATACCAATTTTATTATGTACTAAATTAAATTGTTTAATTAAAATTAAAACTAGACATTTTTTAGGCATGTATATTTCTTAGGAAATATATATACTCCCTCGCGTGATACATGATTTTTTGTTTTCATCTTCGTATGAATCATAAAAATGTTAAGAATGTATTTCATTTGTCATTAAATATTTGAAATACATGTTCAATAACATATGATAAATTAGGGAGAGCTCGCTCCAATTTATATAAATCTATTTTTCTCCACTTTCTATATGCCTATATTCGAAACATGTATCATATATAATGGAGAATATCACTACACATGGCATATGATTGGCTCGATAAAGTGTTGTACATGATAGAACTCAAAAAGAAGTAAATTTCTTCAAACCTTTTAGCTTTGGCATAACATATAACATCAAGAGTATTTAGCATGAGACAACAAGGGCTACCATATGTTTTGGGAAATCTAAGCTTCATATCATAAGCTATAATTGTTGAGGTTTCTTTTTTTGAAACTCAAATAGCAGATTGCAACTTCTTCCACCTTATACTAAAGCCATACCATGTATCACATGATTACACCATACAAATTCACAAGCCTGAAAAGCCATATAATAAAATATAAAAAAAATATACATCTATATTCTACCATATGAATGGGATTATGCAATCATATTTTTTTTACAAACACTGAGATTTAAGGCTCCACAATGTTATTGAATTGACAAAAAACTAAAGGTTTATACTAGGATCACATATATTCATGCCACCCTACACTTAACTTTTAATTTTTTTAGAGGTTACAAAATTTCCACATGCAAACACGCAAGGATGGAAAGCCACATAGCTTGCTACTAATATCTTACAGTCCATGAAGTGGGATTGGATCCATAGTGTCAATTCAAAACCACATATAAATATAAGGTTAAAGCTCCACCTTGTTTTGTGTTGAATATAATTAAATAAGTCTATATAGGTTTTCATGAGATAGATTCTTTCAAATTTAATATTTATACCTTAATTAGTGGATAAGCAATGTCATTTAAACCATCATTTACACCATTAGACTACAACCTATTTAAAAGTTGTTTTATTTTCAATCAATTTATATTTAAAAATTATGTATTCTCAGTTCATTGTTTTACCATGACTATGTAATACAACTTTCGCTTTTCTATGAAATTATTTTTGCTTCTATTTTAATTTTTATTAACTAAAAATAATAATTGTTATTAACTAAAAATAATAATTGTTATTTGAAAAATATGAACTTAAAAATTAAGTATGTATTTCATTTATGGAAGATTGTGGTAAAAAAATTTAAAATTAAACTATTTTTTTTAATGCTAATATTTGTCCTCATTTAATTTATTTTTGGTGTAGTGTTAATTAATCTTAAAATTATAATAGGAAATTTAAATTTGATGGTTGTCTCTTTCAACTTGCAAATTTAAAATGTTCAGACTCATATTTTTTATACAAATTATAATAATATATATGTATGTATTAAAAAAATTCAAATAAATGAAACCAATTTTTTATTGTTAATTTGATAATGATACTAAAAAGTTGCAACCATTCAAAAATTAAATTTAACTATCAAATTTGTATGTCATTGGTTAGATAAAATACTTCCAACAAGCGTGGAATATGGTTTTTCACACATTTTCAATTGTTTGTTGTGTAATAACTTCATATTGTGACACATCAAAAATTCATAAGGCTTCTTGATTGTGTATTATTCTTTATTATGCGGAAGACCTTGCAGAGTTATTTATTTCTTTACAAAGTACATGTGTTATTTTAAACTCCAAAACTAGCTCCAAAAAATAATGAAACTGTGCTCACAAGACTAGGAAACCCCACATTTATCTAAAGGACATAAGTTATATGTTTGATGAGTGTTGACTTATAGAAGTTTAAAATTTCTTGTGTTTTACCACGAAAGAAGGATTATTTTTATATGCATGCATACAAGAGGGAGCTAGAGCATGGACATCTATGTATTTTGAAATCCAGCTAAAAATGTAAGATAATTTGTGTGGTGTATGTAATCAAATGTAAAAAGAAAAATATGTAAACATAAAAGAATCAAATGCTTTCAAACTTGCATTGAAAATGAAAGAATCAGAGAGAAATTTGTAAATTGAAATACCAGGAATTAGAACATGTTTACTATATTCAAGAGAAATCTTTGAACAAGTGGATGAGAATCCTGCATGTAATTGTGTAAGGTGAGACAACCACTTAGTATTGGTGGTAACTTGTTTTGTTAAATTTCTCCCACCCTCGTGTTAGGACATCTTTGATGTCTTGATTCTTTTTCCATTTTAAAATCTTAATCTATAAAGATATCTGAATTATCAAGGACAAATTGAATCTGCTTTTTATGTCTATGAGGAGAAAGGGTGCAGGAGATAAAAACGGTTGAACTTCATTCCATATACATAAAATGGTATACATTTGATATTATCAAATTTTCAAAGAATAAAATATCAAAGGAGACTATGACAATGAAAAGAGAATTTCCAATAAAGTTAACTATGGAATCATGAATGCCTATTGGCCAACAAGACTAAACATCTCAATTTTAAATCATTACAATCAATCCTTGGTTTTTAATGCACTTTTATTTGGATGTTAAAAAAGCTTACGGTTTGTTATCCCATAAAATTGACAAGGGCAATTTTACCGATAACCATACCGAAACTTTTGTTTCGATCCCTCGTTAGGGATCCTTCGCGTTCGAAACGTCGTAAAGTCCCTTCCCGGGAAATCTAGTTTTTGAACTTAGTCTTTTTGAGCCTTTTTTTGGCTGGGCGCATGGATTTGCCTTGTAACACCAAGTTTTGGTGCGCCCCCTTAAAAGCCTTTGGCGCATGGTTTTCCATGTTAACACGTCTTTCGGTGCTTTTTGGTGCCAAAGGGCGCATATAATCTATGTGTTACACCAAGTTTTGGTGCACCATAGGGCGCACATAACTTCATGTCGACAATACATACGATGCGCCAAAGGCGCGCTCATTCTTCTGTTGTCGAATACTTCCGTGCGCCAAAGGGCGCACACTTTCCCCTGTCGACAGCAGTTTTCATGCGCCATTTCAAAAGTGGTTGGCGCATTGATGACAAGTTTTTCTATAAATATCAGTGCGCGCCCAATGTCATTTTCATTCCTTTTAATCAAAGCACGTGATTGCTCTGGATTTGTCAGCTCTGCTCTGTCGTTGTCATCGCCCTGTGGACCCGCTCTTCAGATTTTTGATATATATTCGAGGTAAGAGGTTCTCCCTCTTTTCCATTTTGTGCTTTCGTGTTCTTGGTCTGGGCGTTTCTTGGTCTGTATTTTGATTTGCTAGCCAGTGTTAAATGGAATAAGATTGGTTTGAGCTAGCTTTTCCCCCTGTGCTGTCCTGTTCATTTTCTTCTTTTTCCCCTCCTCTCCCTCCCTCTTTCCAGATCTGCCAGAAAAGGGAGCTGTTTTGAAATAGCTTGGTCTGCTGAAACCTCTTTGTGAAACCTTACTTGTCCAAGCATCTTTTGAAGTAGGAGGAAGGAAGTAGAAAATATTTGAGTAGTTAGTGTAGTTCTCGTGGCGCACTGGCGCGTTTTATTGCAACAAAAACAGTTGCGCCCCTCGGCGCACTTACCCGCCATGTTACATGACCAAAACCCGCGCCAAAGGGTGCACCCTCTTGTCATGCTGCACCTAGAACTCATGCGCCCTCAATGGCGCGCCCTTTTTGCATGCTACAAGTATAAATTCCGCGCTTCCTTTTAACCCTTTGGCGCACCTTCTTTCCATGTTACATCCCGCTTTCATGCGCCAAAGGGCGCACCCAGCTTTCATGCAACACAAGCCTTATTCGCGCGAGTATAAAGTTAGAAAGGCGCGGGCGCACCCTCCATTGCAGTAACATAATGTTGTGTAAAACCTTCATGCGCCACGCCAAAGCCTTTGGCGCACCATTTGTTAATGTTACACAATCTTCCCATGCGCCAAAAGGCGCACCAAAACCCCAATGTAACACGCATTTCCTGTGCGCCCTGCTATAAAATGCAACCTGCTTCATCCATGCGCCATGTGCCTTTGGCACCAGTATAACCTCTGCAACATTCCTTTTCTATGCGCCTTATCTATTTGGCCTGCCAGTTGTATTTTTCCCACGCCCTGAGCCTTAAAATCTCTAACTCTTTCTTCTGCTAGCTTTCCAATGGAAGATCAAATGACTAATTCAACCTTTTTGGATTGGGTCTCACTTCTTCTTCGTGAAGATCAGAAACTGAGTTCCAAAGAACACATGTCTACGTCAAGCAAGAAGCCCACCAAACCAAGAGGAAAGGCTAAGCTGACAGAAGAAGAGATGAAATACAAATATCAGAGGGTCAGGATGCCCGAATCACAGGCCGAGTGTAGTATGGATGTCAGAGACTCAGAATTGGGTCACATTGACATGGATGAATTCTGGGTTAGGACTCAAAAAGTTACAAGGAGTCCATGGATGGAAAAGTTAATAGGCAGTGCCCTGCACTTCACCGGAGGAATCCCCGTTAGTGCTGTCAACAACGAATTCATGATGGTGATTGCCCAATGTTACAACAAAGACACAAGATGTGTCGAGAATAGCAAGGGCAAGGTAGTCATAAACCTCACTTCCCGTCATTTTGAAATAATGCTCGGCATCCCTCATCACCGGAACTACGTGGCTGTTAGCCAACGAGAATGCATCAAGGCCTGGGAAGACAACGAAAACCAGTGCATGCAGTTGATGAATGAGGTCTACCTAAAGAATAAGAAGGCGGTGACCCGGTGGCCTCAGACTATCCACCGAAGTGATTTCTCAGAGGAACTTAGTGATACTATCACCTTCCTGAGCAGAGTCTTCGGGCTTTTAGATGCCCACTATTTCCATAAGTGGATGCTGCGGTACCTGGAGACAATGAATAAGAGTTTGCCCGATCAGCGCTTTTGCTGGGGTGAAATAATCAGCAGCATCATCTCTGAGCAGCTACAACAGTTTGCCACAACAGGAGTGTTCCATATGAACTCCTATGTAGTCTACGTTGCAGCGTCAGCAAGGGATTATCCGGAGCTGAACCGAAGTGGAGTATGGCCTCAGGCCAAGATATTTGATTACTATCCAGAGCTGAGGTTGGAGAATAGCATCCAACATTTCGTAAAAGTTAAGGATGCATTCTTCTATCATGTCATTTGCCTACTGAGGCCAAACATGACTCACAGCCGGACGACCAAGAACATAGTGGCAGTCACAGAGAAATGGGGGGCCCTGTTCACCCAATTTCCCACGTTCACCTATCTAAGGGCTGCCAACTTTTTGGGAGAGCCAACCAGGCTACCAAGGTATGCTGGGCCTAAGCTGATTCTACTAGAACTGTCAAGGCAGCTGGTCACATACCATGAGAAGTACCTCAAAAGAAAGAAGGGTGGAACTCCTTTCCCCCTCACAGTGGGCCGATACACATGCTCCACCCACCATAAGGCGAAGGAAATGTTCACAGAGCTGGAGCTACTCAATTTGAAGCATGACTTTCCAGCCAGGCCTACCTTCGACCCAAGAAGCTGCTTGCCAAAAGCGAAGCTCGATCCGATCCATGTCCCTCAAATTGAGGATACTTACATTGACGTTCTCCATGAGGTAGAACTCAGAAGAAAGGATCACTCTCGCTTAGCATTGGTGGAAATCATCCAATACGGAGTAGCCATTGTCCCCGAAGGCTTCCAGACTACGGAAGATGAAGTAGATAAGGTGTATAATGACACAGATGGGGATAATTGGCCCTTCCCGGCCATTGACAGGAACAAGGCTCCTCAAACAATTGAGGAGAGAGTCAAGGAGACTATGCGAAGAACAGAGCATTGGTGCCGCATGAACGGACTAATCTACCTTGGGGTAGATTTCACAACTTCCCCTTTGGGCAATGCACCTCCAAGGTCAAAAAAGTAGCTGAAAGGCAAAGGTGCAGAAGGTGAACCTAGCACCATTCAGGAGGAAGCCCCTAAAAGTCCTCTTCCTTTAGAGCCTGAACAAGTCATTACTCTTGATGAGGAATTGACAGAGGATAGTCCTATACGCGCATCCACCCAGGATGTTGGCGTCGCTACAACTTCAGAGGTCCCTTCTATTTCTTCTTCTTCTCTTCCTTCCCCTCCTCGAGTGACTCAAATGACCACCCCTTTGGTCGTGTCCTCTGCCCCTTCTTCTACCCTTTCCCCTGCCTCTTCATCTATCTTCTCCTCCCTCGCTGATTTATCTTCTTCTATTTCTTCCCTCATCTCCGAGCTCCCTTCCCTTCCTATGTCTTCTGTAGTTGCGGTTCCCCTTCCTCCCGTGGACATTTCTTCAGCTATTCTTTCCATGCCACCGTTGCGTGTCTCCACGTTTTTTCCCCTCTTCTACCGTTGTTTGCCTCCCCCTCTGTCTCTAGTCCTTCTTCTATAGGACCAGCTTGGATCTCTCAGCAGCTGAGCCAACAAAAGAGGAAAGTCCCCATCACTCCGATGGACTTTTCGGTCATTCCAGCTAAAGGAGCAAAGAAGCACAAGCCGGTTACACGCTTCTCAAAGAGCGCTACAGGTGAGAGAGTCATGGAAATAGCATACCCCAACCCCCTCAAAGAGAAAGAAGAGCTGTCTCCGATAGATTTCACTGTGACTCAAGTCACAATGGGGACATCCTCAGAAAGTCTCCAGGGGGAAGCTCTTTCCACAGTTGATGCACTCTGCAAAAAGCTTCAGGAAACGAAAGAGGAGAAAAGGCTACTGAAGGAGCAGAACAAGTACCTGCTTCAAGCCTTACAGAAGATGGGGAGTGCACCTCCCACAACTGCCGCCTAGACTCCTGAGCTACTCAGTCAAGAAAAGATCAATGAGTATTCAAAGATCGGTGAGCAGGGTATGGCTGTTTCTGCTTGGAGGAGCCAAATTCTCAAAGATAGTGAAAGAGTAATCGCCGAGTATATCAGTTTATACTTAAACATCGAGAAGGCGAATAAGGAACTCCAAGCATTAGCAGGTCCGATATCAGAAGAGTTAGAACATGCTAGACTCCAGCACGAGACCTTCCAACAAATGTTCGACTGTTCAGTCGAAGATCTGGTCAAGTTCGGAGTCTTCGGTCATCCAAGGGCCCTCAACAAAACTATGTCCACTCTGGACTATCAGATAGATCAGCTGGAATTTGTTTTAGAAAAGATAGACAAGGTAAAGGAAGAGGCCCTGGATGCAATGCATCAAATGGAGAAAATTGTCCTCGCCATGACTCCAGGGTTGCTCACTCCTTCCCTTACCTTGAGATCAGCTGATGACACTATCCGGATCTTCAAGGAGATAGCTTCTCAAGGGACAGGGCCAGAGGTCACATTCGACACTGAATCTATCAACAACCTACTGGCCTGTAGGGACTTCATCGGGTTCCTTATCGAGGCGGAGAAAGATTATTCCAAACTCCCGGAAAAGCTCATAGACGAGCGGGAGACTTGCGAAGCAATCAGTGAACGGCACAAGGATCCATCACAGGATCAATTTGGGCCGATGATTAGCAAGTTTTTGGAATACCGCGCTCAGTTCCACATATCATCACCTGAGCAGCATCAGAAACAGGCAACCCCTTTTCGGCCGCAGGATGATGATGACATGAGTAGCTTCTTCTTCTTCTTCTTCTTCTTCTTCTTCTCTTTATTCTCCGACTTTCTTTTTGAAATGTCTAAAATGTGTTGGCACAAATGATGATATCATCCATGTTGCATCATGTGATGATGTCATCCATCCAAGTTGTCAAAGTCAACATGACTTTTAGATATTTTGTAAATATCTTTGTAAATAAGTGGTTGGCTCCATTTTGCCTTCTCTCTCCCTCATTTTCTATAAATATGAGAATACTTGTTGTATTCAAGGGTGAACATTTTTTAGATAGAAATAGAAGTGAGGAGAGAAAGACTTTGAGCTTTCTTGTAACAGAAAAGAACAAGCAATACAATTATTCAGACTTTGTGCTCAATAGTTGTGTTATACATTAGATCTTTCTTACGTTAGATCTGTATGTGTTTAATCTGTTGGATTCATATCTACTTTTCCATCATTTGTTTATCAATATTGCTTTGTTTATTTATGTAAGTAGGTTCGGCTCTGTTTACTACCAAACTAAAAGCATAAATCTTCTGACCCTTCTGCTTTGGAATTCATTTCTTTTCTCCCTTCGGATCTGTTCTTTCTCTTCTCCCTCTTTCATTCCTTTCTTTTCGCAGCCTGGAACACTCTACTGGGATGAGATCCCAACCCCCGAAGGTAGAATCTGTGAGACTTGCATAGGTTCCTGCTAAGTAGAAATAGCAATAAACCAGTTTCACTTTGCTGTCTCAAAGAGGGGCTAAGCCCTGCACACTGTTGGCTCGTCTATCCATAGATCTGTCCACGCGACAGATTTTCGGACCAACACGGTTATTTGTAAGGAGGGTGATAATTCAGCCATTAAATAAACAATCAACTACTTTGTTTGATTTCGATTCCTAAAGTGGTGGATACCTGCTTCCTACATGTACGCGATGATCCACTTCTTAAATTGACAGACATGCATTATTTTGGTGGTGGTCATATAGTTTTAGTGAACATGATTTAATGTGTTCCATGTAAAAAAACAAATGTGTAAAGCTTCATAACATCATCGCTATTACAATCAACATCAACAATTACAATATCACTCGTAGTGAACCAACAGTTTGTTGCAATTTACCAACAGTTTGGCCACTTACCTTTAATGAAGTATTTTCATTACTTGAAGGAAACTCCCAATCTATATAAAATGTGTCACATTTAAAGGAATCTTCCTTTCTCCTTTTCTTAAATGCACCATGGATCTTGAACAAGGTTACAAAGTCTATATGAACTTTTTCACCTCCAACAATAAGCGCCCAAATTTCGTCATGCACAATCTTTGACTATTAGTCATTACTAGGATTCAAGTGATCAGCTCCCCAAAAGAATATGCCTACCTCCTCCTTTGAAAACTTGATTGATTACACAATAAACATATAGGACTACATCGCAACATAATAATTTTTTCATAAACAAAACACCTCAGTTCTATGTTAAAGCCCATAGTTATCAATGTTTAGCTTATCAATGCAGGAGATGAAGTGATTGAACTTCATTCCTTATACATAAAATTTTATACCTTTGATATTATCAAATTTCCTGATAATAAAATATTGAAGGAGACGATGATGATGAAAATACATTTTTCAAGAAATTTAATTATGAAAGGTCTATCAGCCAAAACTATTATTATGATTATACTAATTAACTCATTTTATGATATTTAAAAAAAATGGATGATGAATTTAATTAAAACAAAGTTGAGATTGCTACAACCACCTCAATACAAATTATATATGATAATACAAATTTAATTTATTTACTTCCAATACATAGATTTACAATGTTTGGTCTAGTGTTGAAACTTTATCATAAAGTTGGAGTGAGGTGTACAACCACCTTTCCCTTTCATTGTATAAATTGTGTAATCCCAGTCAATAGAGAATTACATTAAAAATACATATGAAGATGCACTTTCATTGCTACCATATAAAATCCAAAAGCATTGAATACCATTAAGATAGTCCTCTTTTCATGGCATGGTTTTATACGTGAGCAATCACAATATATAATTGAGCAAGGTTTATGTCGCGACCCGCCTCGGGACACCGTAAACTACACCCAAATAAAAACACGTCTAGAAAAAAAACATTGGAAATTTTTTTTTTTTGAAGTGATTAATTAATACTAATTTATTATTTCATTTTTTTATTTTTTTTACTGCTTTATGTTAATAATTAATTTATACAAATTTAATTTACCCATAATGATTAATCTCTAACCCCATACGAAAATAAAATATTAATTTCCATAAAGTTTACTAGGGTCACCACTTGAAAATATACACCCCTTTAAAAATTAACTAGTTATTTCATCCCCTCCCCCTTTTATTTAATTACCAATCACACCTTTTTAATTTATTCTTCCATTCCCAAAAAAAAAGACTTTGACCTAAAAGTATGTAGGGTCACATATGGACCCTAGGATTAAACAAATCTGGGCCTTTTATCTCATCTTGCCCTAAATTTTGCCCTAGCATATCTTTATCTCTTATTTTCTTTCTATTTGGTATTCATTTTGTTTTCTTTTTTTTTTTTTTGCTGTGTGCAGGTTGAGGAACTAAGAAAATGATTCATGGAGTCTCTTGTTTTTCTTTTGATGGAAAGGATCTCCTTTCATGTTATATCCTTATCAGTGTTATTTAGTGGATTTTTTTTTTTTTTTTTAATTATTTATTTATTTTAGTTTGCTGGTTTTTTTCCCAGATGTCTAACTGGTTGGAAAAGCAGACTATTCTTTTTTGTGAGATGGAGGCAAATATGCCTGAAAACTCACACTCAATATATATATATCTCTTATTGAAACCCAAATAAAAATAAAACCCTGCAATAATACCAATATCCGCAGAAATTTTTTTTAAAGGCGGCGGTTTGGCATAAGGCCGCAATTTTGAAGAGAAGGGGGAAGGGCTTTGAAATTGGGTGAAGGGGATGTGAATGGAGGATGGGGTGCGTGGGAAGGATGTGGTGGGCGGTGGAAAAGTGTGCAGGTTTGGGGAGGGGTTCGGCCCTCCCCATATTTCCTTTTACTTTCCTAAAATTAAAACATTACTCCACCGTATGTTTTTACTTTATTATGATTACTTTATTTTTGTTTGTTTATTTATTTTTTTATTACTTTTCTTTTATTTAGTTTATAATATATACATATATATATAATGAATTAATTTATTAATCAATGTTTAATACTACATTATTATATATTATATATTTATATATGAATAATATATGATTAATTATAATTGATTTTCAAATTATAATTAAGATTTTATAACTGTGATAATATATATATATATATATATATATAATGACAATAAATTTGAAAGAACACTCTATAGTTATATCTTAACATTTAACCAAATAAGATATATATAAATATAATCGTATCATATGTTGTGACGCTGAAGTATACAATACTTAATGTTTGCAATATATATTTTTATTGAATGATCTACTCATTTATGTGATAAAATAAGAGAGTGGTAACATAGTTCAAAAACAAAACAAAAAAACAAAGAGAGGCTTGAAGTATGTTTACAATTTGCAAGGAAAGATACCAACTCACATAAACTTTTTTAATAAAAAAATTTCTTTAGTTTTCTCATAGAATGTAGACAAAACTTATTTTCTTCCATTCGTTTATGTAACAAAATTTACAAGGATTTATAACACAAGAAGATAAATATTTCTATACAATGAGTCCAAAAAAAACTCCATGTTGAACTAACTTCCTTTCAAATGCAAAGCGAATTCAAAGTTTCGGATTTTCACAAAGTAAGATCTCCAATAAGTAAGATATTATCTTTCGAAGAGACATGCTTTCAATAATCAACTTTTCTTTCTAAAAGGGAGTTACCACAATTTCATTTACAAAGGACTCAAATTCAATGTACAATATGTTTTACACAAAATGCATAACTACTCAAGAAATAAGTTACAAGTCTCCTTACAAGCTTAGGAAGAGAGAGTTTTCTCAAGAGTGGCTTACACATGTCTAAAGAAATTTACCAACCCAAAGAAGAGAGTTACAATCAATGGAGATTCCACTAAATCATTCCTTGCAAGAAACAAGAGGTAATGACCACAATAGAGTGTAAAAGATAAAGAGCTACAATCCAACAACCCACTTTCAACATGAGATCCCCATATACATTGCCTTCAAGAGAACCAATAAGGAGAGAGCTTGTTTGCCACCCAACCATAGGCATCATCACATGCCTATCCCAAGGTTGGGATGCATGCTAGCCTCCCCCAAGCCCATGGGAAAGAGGATAGCTAACCAACACTTGCACAAGGAGAAAGGTAAAACAACAATGAAACAAACACACACAAACATTAAGTTCTCAACAACACAAGACTCCAAATTACAAGGAGGAGACCCGTGTTCATCCTCCAAAAATGGGGAAGAGAGGAGAAAGTTCTCCAAAAATTAAGCATCAATATTATTTGCACAATGAACACAACTTCTTAACCTCCTCATTGCTCCTTATTCGCAACAAAACCCTCCTTATTCCTCCCCCTTTCTCCAAGTCCTCCTTGGAAGGATTTTCAAACCCCAAAAGGGGTTTCCTTACCAAGGATGGGGAAGGAGATTCAAGCCAAATGAATCAACTTCCCCACCTCAACCATTGAGGGGAAAAAAAATAAAAAGACTCCTCAAGGCTTGGCCATCAAGTCTTGAGGATTGAGAGGGAAAATCCCCTCTCTCTTCCCCCACACTCCAAAACTCTATCATGCCATATGATGGAGGGAGTAAAAACACACAACAACACTAAAAAACTTCATTCCACAATAACAATTTTCAACAATCAATCTATCAACTAAAATAAAGCAACACAACATTAAGATCTAAGAGCCTACCTCAAGGAAAGCTCTCCAAAAAGCTTCCTAACTTCAAGATTTCCACCCTTAGCTCCAAGCAAATCCCAAGCTCCAAATCACCCAAGCATCCAAGCAAGAAAATCCAAGGAAAAAAAAAAGTCCCTCTCATTTTTCATGAATGAGAATTTGAAGAGGAGCAAGCAAGCATTCTCAAAAATGAGGGGGTGACATGTGTCACCCCTCTCCCTCCTCATGGTCAAAGATGCCAAAACAAAAGAGAGAAAGGGTAAAATTATCTTTTTGCCCTCTTCTCCCAAATTTCCTTAAATGTTAGCAAGACAAAACTAGTGGCACTTTTGATAAACACACAAATCCACATCCCTTACATGTATGTGACCAAACAAGGGTAGAAATGGAGGGAAAACTCCCTCTAGCCTTGAAAACAAGCCCCCCTACCCATTAGGTAGGGTCCAAGGGCTCATTTTAGTGATAGGGGGACTCCCAAGCTACAAAGGGGTCCCCAAAAATGCCCAAAATACCCTAATTTCGGGTTTTGCATTTTGGCATAAGGGTAGAGGGTGTGGGGACCACCCAAGGGTCTCACATGTGACCCTAAACCCTTGTGATTAAGAGACTAATTAACAAAAATCAACAATTTAAAAGAAAGTGGGATTATTAACTCCCAAAACAAGTTTACAACCTTACTGACAACCCTAAGCAAAATTAATAATTCAAAGCAAAATACATTACATACATTGGGGTCACTCATAGTGCCCAAAATTAATAATCATCTATCCTAAGGCTTCACACAGTGAACATAGCTAAGACTCAACCCGTGGGCTGCTTGTGCAAGTTTGAGTAGCTGGCCTGAATCCCACGTTCTTCATGTAAACCTGTCACCTGCACACTCACTGCACACATTAACCGCACCTATCCTATACAATATAATTAAATGACATAGTAAGATATCAATGCATGCTAAACTAACCTAACATCCTACTGAAATCAAGATGCAACAACGTGCACAATTATATTCCATATTCCAAAAGTTAGACAAGATGATAAAGTGACATATAATCCCACCGTGCAACAACTATCCATCAATATAATTAGGCTCCAAGCACATCATATTTCATTAGTTTCCATGTCATAACAAGAAAATGCGACAATAAAGAGATTAGGCTAAATTGGCGCTATACGCCTGAATGTTACACATGTCTAATATAATCAAATATCTAAAAATAATGTCCAAGATATCACCAATCACTGTCAAAACATGTCTATGAGCAAATAACCAACAAGCTACTGAGCTGTAGAAAGTGTGGGCACTACAGTTTATATGATAATATTTGATTTCATGCACATAGCACGAGTGTTGCAAAAATGGTTGTGTATGCAAAAATATGGAGTTGACTTGATGAATGTGTTATGTGTCTCCTAATATGCAAAATCGTGTCTCAGTTTCTCTTGTCCAGTTGCAAATCATTGAGAAATCAGTCTCTTTTATAAAAACCCTAATATGTTCTCAGGTCCTTGTAAAACCCATAAAAATGAGGGATGTTGAGGGGGTATTTTTTACTCTTCCATTATTATTGCAACCCTTGTGATCAATCAAAATTGAAAACAACACTCAATGCAAGTTAATAATTAGTGTTGTACACATAAGTGTCATAACCCTTATATTTCCATATGTACAAAAAATAATATTAACAAGAATGAATCTCTAAATGATTGAATAAGACTTTTGGTATGGGGATACTTTATAAATAGAATAGATTCTTCTCGTACAACTTTTAATATAACTCTTATGAAAAAGGAATCACATAATGTATGATCATTGATGTGTCTGTAAGTGAAAAAAATGCACTTATTTATTTTAAATGGTTTGAATTCAAATTAGGTCCCCTATTATAGTGTAATGTGGCACCACAACATATGGGAAAATAAGGTTAGGGGCCAAAAAGGCAACATAGCCATTTTGTGGGAAGGCAATCATTTTCATGTGGCTTGAAAATGGTTAATGTCCCCTATAAGTGGTCAAGGCTCCAAAATGTTAGAAATAGAGAAGATCGAGATAGAAAAATATGAGAGAGGAGGAAAGACATTCACAATAGACAAAGAACAATATAATCCTATAAAATTAACCCAGAAGGATTTAAGAAAGCAATGAAGGGGAGTCGATAAAGAGTTTCTAACAAAAAAGAAAATTTGAAGAGCAATGACACAAGGTAACACACATTGATAAGAACCTATCTTGAACCAATAATCAATAAACACGTAAGTAAAATAGTGTCATTATAATTACCTATTCCTGTACTAAAATTAGGTGTTTACACTAACACACACCCTAAATAAATAAATAAGGTGATTATGTATATAATTTCTTATTTATGTAATAGTGTAAGAGTTAGAACAAGATGTATATTTGAATTACCTAATAAACAATAATATTTAAATCAGAATATAGCTCCCAAAGCAATTTACAAGGTGTAACAATTGATATAATTTCTCAACACACGAGATAGGGAGGGTTATTAGTTAATTATAGAAACAAAGATGTGATCTAAAAATGCAAGGTGACTGTGCAAGTTACTAAAGGAGATTCATTTCTAGAATTGTAACTTCAAATTGAGCATGTATAGAATTGTATATCTTATCCTAGAGAGTGGTACGATCTAGTCTTGTGTTGTACAATTTCAAATGTGGATTTGATGATATTTTGTAAAAAAATTGCACTTATGACACTCTGTGATGACCTTCACATTGAAACCCTATGTTTCGTACATTTACGAAACCCTTTGTATGGTGTAAAACACCCTCAAACCCTAACCATGGGTGAGAGGCCCCTGTAAAAGGTTAGTATTTTGGTTGAGGCATAATTATGCCACCTACGTTGGCACTACTCCAAAGAGGCCTCAAACCACACGTAGTTCTCCACCTAGCATGTGATATCTATATGGATATAACTACTTTAGAAACTTTATCACTTGATAATGAAAGACAATAGCTTGACACATTTAATATTTCCTTAGCTTTGAAGGTCTCTAGAATGGGAAGCTTGACTCTTGAACCTGGTTGGGAGTGCTTCAGACCTATGTATGGGATGCTCCTAGGTTGTGCTACTAGTTTTAAGGAATTTAGGAGATCTTATAGTGCTTTAAGATTATATCTTGTAATCATTTATCTTAAAAGTGTGAGGTGAGGTAAATAGGTGAGTTAGACTTAGTTTTTAGGAGTTCATAGGTTTAATTTTACGTTAATGTTGACATATGGTATATGAACCAACCCATGAAAATATATCAAATAGGAAAAGTATTTTTGGGTGATGGGATGCTAGACCATTTGGCCTAGGCCAAATCATTGGACATTTTGGTCTCATCCAAATGATCCTGCACAGGCATCTCATGAGACTTTGCAAATTTATGGGATTGATCTTTGGGAAGATTAATTTTTTGTGAACGAATGCAATTTATTTTGTGAATGAATGATTAGTGTGCATGGTGAAGAAAGTAATGTGAAGGGGATAAGGATATGTCATTTATGTTGGGAATGTGCACCCATTTAGGTGTAAGGCCAGACGTGTCATCATCAAATGATAAATTTCCACATTTAGGCATATATATTTGCCCTCCCTTTAAGTATGAAATGAAAATTACATACTTAAAGGAAAAGATACCTAAGAGTATGCACACACTTTGTCTTCACTCAGGTTTGATGATTCACTTGAGTGTTGGCATGCTCCATGATGAAACTTACAACACATAGTGTAGTCAACATCTATAAAAAATTGAACTATAACCCATGTTTGAAAATGTATTTGTAACTTGTAAATTGAATTCGTATGTAGTAAAGTAAAGAGACAAAATCATGGAGGATTACACATGTTTTCTTTATTGAAGGAGAAGCTCCTAAAATTTTTGTACTTGGATATTCAAATTTGAAATGAGTATTTGAAGGATTGCAGGTAATCTGTCTCCATTTTACTTAAGGATATGTCAGAGTTGCAAAGGAATTGAGTGTTTCTTGACCCAAAATTTAAAGGTGGCATAGTAATTTTGTTCCAAGAACCTCAAAAGAAGGAAGATTGACACAAGGTTTTCTAGTCACCCTGATATATTCCAACAAAATTTGAGAAGTTTTCCACAAGGTTTTCTAGTCACCTTGATATCTTTTATAAAAAAGTGAGAAGAAGGTTACCACAAGGTTTTGTGGTCACCTTAGTATCTTCTAATCCAACTAACCACATTAATTTAGACAAATCTAGGTCCAAGTGCACAATAACACAAATTTGAAAAGGAATAACTAGTCTCATTCCCCCATAGTGTAATGTTCTTATGAGTATCAGATGCAAAATTTTGGGTATAAGAAAAGGAGAATAAGGCCCATGCCCCCATACCATATATTGAAATTGTGCTCGAGTCATGCAATGCTGAAAAGGAATGAAGTACTCAAACCCCCCACATTTTTTATTGTAGACACTAAAATTTGGTAACTTTTCCTTTTGTAATGCCAACTTTGATTATGCACCCTTGCTAAGACAAATGTTCATATTTAAAATCTAATTAGTTCCTCTCTCTAGATCCAAAGTAGTTGTCACAACCGTTTTCTATATGTAGCACCTAGAAATCAGTGAGCTCTAAAAAAGGCATGTTTTAAATAAATCCCATGATTAGATTGCCAAGGAATCCCAATATTTCATTTAATCAATGCTTAGTCGTCCTTTGCATGCCACTCCACACGCCCAACCTTCTGATAAGTGCTTGAAAATTTGTTATACATACTCGTCGCTATCCAATATTCCACAACTTCTTTGTATTTTCTTTTGTTTGTAATATTTATTCTAGTTAATTTTTTATCACAACTTGTGTATAATAATGACATAGCTTTTAGCTTAACACTCATACTAGCATATCTCACCCACATACATTAATATTGATTTAATTATCTGAGTACTACATTCTCAACAACACATGAGGCCTATCCTATTTGAATAGAATTCTTACAAGAGATAATCCATGAATTCATGTGTAGGGTTGAGGAATGCTCGAGGATAAAGCAGATGAAATTGTGCAAAGACCAAAAATTTCTTTGGCATAATAGTGTAAATAAAGCAAATATTGGGTTATTTTTTTATGTAAGGCAAAAGATCGCTCAAGAATAAAGCAAATGAAATTGTGCAAAGGACAAATAATTCTTTGGCATGATAGTGTAAATAAAACAAAGATTGGGTTATTTTTTATGTAATCCTCTAGTTAGATGTTTCTAATATAAGACAAAGTTGTCTAAATGCTATAGAGAGCTTAGTTGTGTATACATATAGTAACAGTTATGGTAAGGAAATTTTATGCAAAATTGTGTGATCCACATAGACCTACACAACACACTTTAATTTGTTTCACTTTACAATTGGGATGTGGCTCACTTTAGAGCTATGGGTTTTATGTGTTTCATGGTATTTTAGTTGACTTTTATTACTTTTAACATTTTACAAAGGAAAAGTGATTGATCAATCAGAGGTATGTTTTTTTAATTGAATTTCAATTATTTCCATATAATCTATGATTTTAACAAAAAATAGCACCAAAGTAGTTGTCACAGTTGTTTTCTATATGTAGCATCTAGAAATCAGTGTGCTCTAAAAAAGGCATGTTTTAGATGAATCCCATGATTAGATTGTCAAGGATTCCCAATATTTCATTTAATTAATTCTTAGTCATCCTTAACATGTCACTCTACACACCCAGTCTTCTGACAAGTGCTTGAAACTTTGCTATCCAATATTGCACAACTCCTTTGTATTTTCTTTTGCTTTTAATATTTATTCTAGGTAAGTTTTTATCACAACTTGTGTACAATAATGACATAGCTTTTAGATTACACACTCAAACATTGATAGCGATGAGGCATATCCTATTTGAATAGAATTTTTATAAGAGTATTTTCATCGTATTGCAATTGAATTTTATTACTTTTAACATTTTACAAAGGAAAATTCGTTGATCAATTAGAGGTATTTTTTAAAATTGAATTTCAAGTATTTTCATATAATCTATGATTTTAATAAACTGTCAATCTCATTTTGGTTCAGCTCACCTATATTCTAATAAAATATTCACATTCATACCTGTGAATCTCACTTCAACAGGAATGAAACTTCAAGATGAAATCCACCAATTTTCCTTTTCCTTGTTATTTTATAGCAAATTTTGAATTCATTATTATATAGTAACTTTTGCAAGCCTATGGATTTTTTGGAGATTGAACAAGAGCATATGTTTGAGGGGAAATATTTTTTAGCATTCACGAGGTCAAAAACGCTTTTGGGACAACATACTATGTCATTTTTACTTTCAAATTGATAATAAATTTCCTCATTTTCTCCACCCTCTCCTTGGTGAACATATCATGTAACAAAGTTTTTAAAACACTTACATATTTTATTTGGATGTCATATGCATCAAGTGTATTCCAAATCGATAGAAATGGAAAAAAAAGGAAGAATTGGATAGATCAATGGACCAAACTGAAACCTTATGTTTGAGATAAAAAGACAATTTTGCAATGCTATAATGATCCAAAAATGGATATGAAAATACCTAATTATATATATTATCCATATTTGATACTTGCAGTATAGATTCTCATCATATTTTTCTTTAGGAGATGGTCTAGTTAGGCTGAGGGTGATCCAGACACCTTCGAATGACATCTACAGGACATCATTGTTTTGTTCGAGAAGTTTCATAGGTGACGGTTACACAACCTCCCTAGCAGTTATGTAACCATGGATCTTTACAGAGTGGTGGTTGCGTAACCACCATGGTGGTTACGCAACCACTAATAAAAGGGACTGGCAGTTGTGTAACTGTCAGTATGTCTTCACCGACGGTCTTGTCCTTGACAACACCATAATTCAGGAAACTCGATAGTTGCAAATGTTTGGGCTTCCAAGTGGTTCGGTTCATTTTTCCATCTATCCTTGGGCAGAGCAACTATAAATACAAGTTTGATTCTTCATTCTAGAAAGTGATTTTGAATGAATTCAAGTGTGAAGAAAGAGGAGGAGTTGGAGTTCTTTCTTGTTTTGTTCATTAAGAGTGAGTTTCTCACTGTTGAGAAGTTGTGAGCAAGAAAATACAATTAGGAGTGTGAATCCTTCTTGAAGGACAATTATTAGCAGTATTTTGTATTTTTTGAGAATTACATAGTGAGAGGGAAGCAGTCTACTTACCCACTAGGTTTTTTCCCACCTTGATTTTCTCCAGTATAATTTCTTGTGTCTTCTTTTCATTATATTTCTTAATTTGTAGTATAGTTTTGATTGTTTCATGCACATTATATTGGTTAAAAGTAATTTAGTTTAATTCTATTCAATTATCACTAAACATGATGTGTTAATTGTTGAAAAGATGTAGTTTACGGATCAGATTGGTATTAGAGCATATTATATCAATTGGTTTTGTGTGGTTACCTTGTGTTGACAGTTACAAGTAGATGCCCCTTACCCGAAAGGGAAAAGAAATCATTTAAGGTATCATCATTACTTTTGAAGCAAATATTTCCATGAGGAAGTGGAAGCAAGGAATCTAAGACATGGCTTGTAGAGAAGATGCATATTAGACTAGAGAAGAGTGTTTCTACAAGATGGAGGCAAATGTAGCAAGTTTATCCAAGCATGTGGGAAGTATTTCCTTGCCTATAGGGAAATCGGAGTCCATCATGGGATTTCTCATAGAGAAGCTTGTTGTTTCGAACGAGGCACCAAGATCCCTTACACAAGATACTTATGAGTATGAGGAAGAGAAACCTCATGCAATCCCTACACCTCATCCATTCAAAGCAAAGGAAAAGATAGAAATTAAGTCTTATGATGGAGACATGAATGTTGAGAAGCTATACCATTGGCTAGCTCAACTTGAGGTATATTTTAGTTTACATCAAATCAATGAGAGTTAGCATATTTCCTTTGCAATGTTAAAACTAACCCATGCTTTAACTTGATTTGAAATTTATGTTAATTGTTTGGTTGTTAAGAAGCTTCCTCCTATTACTAAGTGAAATGAATTCAAGAAGCTAATCAAAAATCATATCTATCCTATTTGTTATGAGGAAGATAGGTCCATGTATTGACAATATCTCAGGTAAAAACCAAGAGTACACTAATGAGTTTTGGAAGAAAGCTATCCAGATGGGAAAAGATGTAGTAGATCGGGGCCTTCTGATGAAGTACATTGGTGGACTCCATAGCCAATTGAGGAGACTAGTTCTCTTGGCCAAGCTAGTGGATGTAGATGAGGCTTGTTCTCAAGCCCACTATTTAGAGATGGATAAGAAAAAGAGTTCATCTACCCCTCAACCTACTTCAGACAAACAAGGTGACACCAAGCAAGAGGAGAAGGAACAAGGGAAAGGTAAGAAGAATGCTATTTTCATTTGTAAGAAGGGTATTAAAGTTCATTGTGGTCATTGTGATGTTGACACTCATTCTAAGGAAAAATGTTGGAAGCTCCACCCGGAATTACATCCCTTCAATAATAAGAAGAATTAGAAGAAGGCTATGGCTACCCTCGAGGGAGATAAAGTATTTTGCAATGAAGAGGTGGATGAGACTATGTGTTGTGCCTCCATCCGCAGAGAGGTATGTTTGGGTAATAATAAGAATTTTCAAGAGAATGAACTTACTAAACTCTTTCATATAAAAATTCATTTGAAGAAAACCAAAGTGGATGCTCTTTTTGTTACTTGTTCGCAAGTCAATTTAGTTATTAAAGAGTTAGTTGATAGAATGATGTTGGAAACTTACAATTATCCAAGTTCATACTCAATGTGTTGGGTAAATAAAGGCATAGACATCAGGATTACCAAGCAATGCAAGATTACTTTTGTTGTTGATAAAAAATTAATTGATGAAGTTATTTTGGATGTTGTTCCTCTTGATGTGTTTGGTTTAGTGTTTGGCAGTATGTATTTTTATATCAGAGATGCCATCTTCATGAGAAGATCCAACCAGTACCATTTGGTGAAGGATGGTAAGAGCTATGTCATTTCAGCTTTTACAGGAGACTCAAATATTTCTTCGGTATGTTCCACTGAAGCCCAGAAACTTAATGCTAGTTGGAGATTTTCTTTACTTCTTCTAAGGGATAGAAAATTTGAGGAAGTTATCTCTGATACCACTCATAAGATGGTTACTAATGAAGAGAAGAATCAGATGGAGGAGTTTATTTAGAAGTTCAGGGAAGAGCCTATGGGGATGCCCTCAGATAGGCCAATTAAGCATATGATACCATTATTACTCGATGGTCCACTTCCAGACTCAAGATTCCACTCGCAATCCATGTAGGATGCCTACAAAAGGAAACAACAGTTATAGTCTTTTTTTGAGAAAAAAACACTTCAGGGGGTGGCTGGTCACTCTTGTATGACAAATATTGTTGAGCACTACACGTATAATTTTTGGCCAAACATGCAAATAGAAGTTGTTAACTTTGACAGGGGTTTTATTTCATGTAGGGAAGGAGATTTTGGGTTATGTATCCCAATATCAGTTTCTTCCCGGCCAAAGGTAAGCTTATTCATGGATTTTATGGATAGTTTTCCTACTTCCAAACATGGGTATGAGTATGTTTTTATGGTGGTAGATTGTTTTGGTAAAATTAGTATTCACATTCCTTGCAAAAAGACTAGTAATATAGCAAAGTTGTTGGTTGCTAATGTCTAGGTTCCTTTTAATTTTCCTAATGTTATTATGACAGACAGGGAATCATGGTTCATTGGTGATTTTTGGTCTATATTGTGGCAGAAGATTGGTACTACAAGGTCTGCCGCATTTCATCCACATCTAAACGAGCCGACAAGAGTGGTAAGTCATACCTTGGTCCAGTTTTTGAAAGATCCTAGGACTCCAGATGAGAACTTGGCATATATTCAACATCCTTATCACATGGTAGTTCATATTGATACCAGTAAAACCCCTTTTGAAACATGTTTTAGTTATTTTCCGAAGAGTACTTTTGATGTTGTTTTGAGATTACCATGCAGAGACAACAGAAAATTGGAACTGGAAGTCCACAAAGATGATAAATTCAATTAGACATTTCATCAGATGCACCTCCATGAACAGGAGTGGTATTCAAGAGATGATGTGGGGAAGAAATCTCCTCACCTTATTAGTCCTTGAAGCTTTTGGGGACTTAAAAGCCTCAAATTGGCGAGGTATGATCCAAAAATGGATATGAAAATACCCAATTCTATATATTCTCCATAGTTGACACTTGCAGTACAGATTCTCATCATATTTCTTCAGGGGATGGTTTAGTTAGGCTGAGGGTGATCCAGACACCTTCAAATGACATCTATAGGTCATCATTTTTTTGTTCAGTAAGTTTCCTAGGTGATGGCTACACAACTGCCACATCGGTTACGCAACCGTCGGTAATAGGGACCAGTGGTTGCGGAACCTCTAGTCTATCTTCACTGGTAGTCCTGTCTCCGACAACGCCAAAATTTGGGAAACTCAATAGTTGCAAATGTTTAAGCTTCCAAACGGTTTGGCTCATCTTTCCATCCATCCTTGGACAAAGCAACTATAAACACAATTTTGATTCTTCATTCTAGCAAGTGATTTTGAGTGAATTCAAGTGTGAGAAAAGAGGAGTTGGAGTTCTTTCTTGTTTTGTTTGAGAGTGAGTTTTTCATTGCTGAGAAGTTGTGAGAAAACAAATACAATTAGGAGTCTGAATCCTGCTTGAAGGCCAATTGTTGGCAGTATTTAGTATTTTTAGAGAATTACATAGTGAGAGGGAAGCAATTTGCTTACCCACTAGAGTTTTTCCCACCTTAGGTTTCTCCAGTATAAATTCTTGTGTCTCCTTTGCATTCTATTTCTCATTTTGCAGTATAGTTTTGATTGTTTCATTCACATTATATTGGTTAAAAGGAACTTAGTCTATTTCCATTCAATTATCACTAAACGAGATCTGCTAATTATTGAAAAGGGGTAATTTATGGATCACACAAGGCAAAGATTCAAAAGAAGGGAGGTTACATAAAGAAAAGGGTAGGATTAATTTGAATATTTAAAGAAGAAAAGGTATTCCATATTATAAACACAAAATAGGTGTTCAATAGGCCATTAGATTGTAGAGTCGATGCAAAATTCAAACATAAGATATAGTTTAAAAATGTAATAATGAGAATCATTCTTTTGACCCCAGTACTACTCCCTAAAGACATAAATCTCTAAATCCTTTGTACACATTTTAGAAGGCCTTTTTGTAATGCCAATTAGGATGGTTTGTTAGAAACCAAAAATCATATGCAAGGCTAACAACTTATCAATTCATTAATTAAAAAGTTGGAATGTATATAAACATTGAATAGTGTTGTTAAATTGAGTTACAATTGATGATCCAATGTGATCAAGCTCCATGAATGGAGGAAATAACATAAGAGCTAACTAGCCAACTAAACTAGTGAAAAAATTGAACTAAGCAGTTCATAATAGTGAACTAAACACATAACATAAGAATAACTAAGGACAACTAACACTAACGCTTAGTTACAAAAATACTTGAACAATGTGCTTTACTATCAACAACACAATTTGATAAATGTTAAGATAATATCCTAAAATACTAAAGATATCATTCCCCCACTTAATTTTGCATTGTCTCCAGTGACATGAAAAGGAATTCTATGAATGCCTCAATTTTTTCATGTGCAAGTGCCTTTGTGAAAAAAAAATCATGTTTTTCTATTGTTGAGAAAAAATGAAATTAAATGTGATGTTGGATGTGCTCGCAGATGAAAAGTACCTACACCTCAATGTGTTTGGCCCTCTCATGAAAGACATGATTGTGAATAAATTTTATCACACAATCATTGTCACAATGTAGGAAGGTAAGTTTATTTTATGGAACTCCCAAACCTTCCAAAATGTGACATAGCCAGTTCTCCCTGCAACACAATATTTTGCTTCAGTTGAAGAGTGTGAAACAACACATTGTTTCTAGATCCCCCATGATATTGGTCCATATACCAATGAAAAAAATATTTAGAAATGGATATTATATATTTAGACATAAAATTATGTACTTATTACTATTAAATTACACATCTAGTATGTCTTTAAATGCATGATTCATAAATAAGAAAATTAGACATTGATAACACTTGTTTTGTTTTACATTAACATTGTTTTATCTTTTCATGCTTTCGTCCTCCGCTTTTCTTCAAATTATCCCTTTAGTTTTGGACATCACACAATGTGTTACTTAAATTAATCTTTCCTAATTTATCCTTAGATATTTCTGGACATCAGCTCCTAATAAGGGATAATAGCGGTCGATGCTACTTCCCCCTATGGGGATATTTATCCCTTCACTTGGTTATCATATTTTTAAAATGACCCATCACTTTTTTATAGTTTCTAAGATTGTATTGATCACTTTGGGTTGGCTTCTAATGTTGTTAATGTCAAAATTCAAGCAAAGGATTTATATATATGCACAACCTACTAATTATTCTAAGGGTCAATTGGGCTATTATCACCTATCTACTGCTTCGGAAAAAGGAACAAACTTAAGGACCACATTTGGGTTGTATTATTCACTACATAGGAAGGGAAAATTTTGAATTCCATAACACTCATCATTTTGGGGGAAAGGTAGCAATTTTGCTCTTTGAATATAAGTCCCTCTACTTAACCGATGCAGTTGTTGTATATGCATGCGTGTGAAAAGGTGGATTTCTGTTGTGGCCTTTCAATCGGGGATCCAACAGGGGCACTCCACTGACCCTACGGAAAATCTAGCAATTTCTTGCTAGAGAGGACTTTGTCTGTAAAGCGGGAAAGGGAAGTGAAAAATGAGATAGGGGAACTAATGTTGCAGGTAGGAAATCAGATTCCTACACACACAAGTTAGAATCTTCAACACATGCATTCATGAGAAGAAACAACCCTGCAAATGGCAATAAGACGAGATAAGACTGCGAACTCATAGTTTCTAAAATCTCCTCATCAAAAAGGCTACAAAATCCTTCTTCTTGTATTGATGCTTAAACAGAAGTTGTACATAGTGTGGGAATGGAAGAAATTTGAGAGTGGAGGAAAGTAGAAGAAAATGACTATCTCATTTGCTTTCTCTAGTTATAATTCACTCTTGAGTTTACAAGATCAAATAGAGAAAGGAGAAAATGAAACCATGAGAGACTTTGTGACTTGTTTCGAACAGTTGCTTCGTAGGATACCTAAAGAGGATTTGTCATCTCAAAACAATGTCAAGATATTCTTCGTCAATGCTCGATCATCAAAAGTAGGATTTTTGCTGCAAAGAGCCTAACCAAGGAACATTGTAGAAGCACAAATGATGGCTATTGAATTTGATTACGATCTCATCCTTTCTGGAAAGATCAAGAATCCATCAAAGGGAAAGACCCAACATCCTAGAGACGAGAGAACCAATCCATTGCTGCAAAAGTTGGTGAATGAGATGGCATCTTTGAAGAGGGAATTATTTGAATGAGTATCTTCTCAAAGAAGCAACATAAATCAAATTGCATGAGCACCCCAAAGGCTTGCCTTAGAGGCCCCACCCATGAATGTAAATTACAGATTTGAAGAAAGTGAAGAAGAGCTTGAACAAGAAAGTGAAGGTGGTAATTTTCTAGAAAGTGATGAGTTTGAAAATGATACACAAATTAGATTATGTGAGTATTCTGGATGTGATAAAGAAGATGAAGAGGATGTGCCCAATTTCTTATGTGCGGTATTCACTCATTCTCAGTCCGAGAAAAGAGCATCTCCCTCCACTGCTGCAAAAGAAAAGAAGGTTGATGATCCTCATGTGGTGACTCCGCAAAATAAAATAATCAGTCGAGGATCCCCACTTCCATCTTCCATGAAGTTTGCATTGTTAGAGCCTGGCCCTGTAGCAAGTAAGAAGACTCATGCAATCCTAAGTAAGCTTTCCAATTCTAAACCCAAATCTATTCCTACAAAATATAATTCCTTGAAAGCTCGTAGTGTGCCATTCAAAATACCTTACATTCCTCAAACATCAAATCTTGCTCCTAAGCCTATCCAGACTCCAAAATCAGTCCCTTCACCCCCCTCGTCCACATCTACTCCCTTTGACTGCATAGAATATGCAAACAAGGCCAAAGTGCAAATTACTAAAACTGAATATTTGCGGATTCATCCTGAAAAATCTGAGAGGTTCATCTGATATATCAAGAGTGGTAGTCTAACACCCAATGTTGTAACTTCTAGTTCCAAAGACATGCTACCAAAATCATTTACGCCTCCCTCACTAAACATGCTACCAAAATCATTTACGTCTCCCTCACTAAACATGCTACCAAAATCATTTACGCCTCCCTCACTAAACATGCTTTCTCTGAGTGCATCAAAGACTGATAAAGTTGAACCTTTCTACGTCTCTCTTCTTGTTGGAGAATATGTACTGAACAATTGCATAATAGATTCTGGTGCCTCAGACAACGTGATGTCTTTGAAGGTCAGCAAGGATCTTAAACTTACCATGACTCCACCTAGCGGCTCTCGTTACTCTTTAAAATCAAAAGAGGTCTCACTTGTAGGGAAGGTCAAAGATGCACAAGTGGCTCTCACCAGATTTCTAGATAAGAAAGTTTTAGCGATAATTTTGGTAGTAGATGTTCCAGCCTCGTTCAAAATGTTGCTGAGTAGAAATTTCTGCCAAGACTTGGGAGGGAAAATTCAAATGAATTGGTCTTCTACAACCATACCAATGAAGGGAGACATGGAGAAATTTCTTCCCGCGAAGAAGATGAGGTACATGGTACGAAATTCCGGAATCCCAAAAGCTAACATCTTGTATCAAGGTAGTAGGCAGATGAATCACTTTGTGGCAACAGAGGAAGAAGAGGATATTCCCATCTTGAGAGGTCCAGACATGCCTTCTTAGAGAGATTTGGACTTTGAAGAAGCATTGAGGAGATTCGAACTACAAGAGGGCAACCCCAAATTTCCAGATGATGCACACAATGAGGAAGAGAAGATGGTTCTCGATGATTTTCAAGAAGAAAAATCAGCTTATATGATTTTCCAAGATGAAGAGTTATTGTCATTCCCATTTGGGGATTAAGATGATCTCAGTCAGGCCATCTATGGAGAGAGAAAATCAGCTTGTGATGAGCCCGTAAAAGGTTTGAAAGAAATGTCTGTACAAGAAATGTTGAGAGCCGCAGAAGAAACAAAGGAGCCTAGCTCAATCTTCAACTCCTGAGGCAAGCCATGAATCTGCAAGACAAGCATGAAGTTGATTTGGAAGCCTTAACCAATGTGAACGTTGGCCATATCGAGATAAGGCAAGATGAAAAATATGATGCCGCTCTTGAGATAATGGTTAATGGATGCAATAACGAAATGAAGATATGTTCTTTCCCATTTGAAGATGAAGCTCTTTTCGATGAAGGGCCGGTAAAGTGCAGCGATTCCGGGTATGATGAGGTAATCCCTCCAAATAGTTGCCTTGAGCTGCAAAATAAATATTCGTCAAAGGCATACAAAGAGGAGTTGCAGGAAATGATGAAGCATAACTCCATGCAAGAAATCTTGGATGCAATAGAAGTTGTGGAATACCCCGAGTTGATTCTTGATCTCTTCACTCATGTCATGGACACACAATACAAGTATGAGTTTGCCTATGATCCTCACGTCAGTACTCAAGCAATTCATAGTGGAGTAAAGGAGAAGGATAAGTCTAAGGTTTCTCATGGAAAAGAGGTCAATGAACATAAACCTGGGAAAGAAAAGAATCCAGAATGTTCAAGCAATTTGAACGAAAATTAGCTTTGGGGCAGCGATGAGATGCTCGATGGAGAATCAGCTATATGGATAAACATGGAAGGAAATTGCCATTATGAAACTGATTTCAAAGAACATGAAGGCAGTGAAATTTCCAAGCGAAGACCTGGGCATCAAGAAGCTCATGTAGACTCACTCATACCAAGTACATAGACAATTATGAAAGCACCTTGCTTTCATAAACAACTGAGGAGAGGAGGCTACTTTTTGGAACCATTCAACGGCTTCACAAAACAACATCACTCGGTGTTGCCCACTCAGGGGTAACCTTCAAAGAATGAAAATAGCTTTAGTGAAAACGGGTTGTCCCCCACTATGTACCATAGGTGATTTCTAGGTGTGTTTCCTTTCTTGTTGTGTGTGTCATTTCATTTTGGTGTGTGTGTGTGTGTCTCTCTCTCTCTCTCTCTCTCTCTCTCTCTCTCTCTCTCTCTCTCGTGAGTTGTACATGACTCCGCAGGGCCCAATGGATAAGGCACTGGTCAACGAATTATATGGTCTAAAATTGATATTTTGGATTCTCATGTCATGTCTTCACTAAGCTCAGTCCATGTCATGTCCCCAAACTATAGCCAGTTGTTGTCGTGTAAATGTGCAACAGAGAAATTGACAATTTCCAAGCACGACAACGATACCCCAGTGTCAGATTTTTCAAGTTCTTTCATTCCAAGATACCCCAGCTCTGTCCAGTCGGTCCAGTAACCTCCTAATAAATGTTAATCCATTCCCATAGATAATTTAGGAAAGTCATATCAACCCCACCTAGGTGATTTTAGGGAGTTCATAAAAGATGTTATCTTCTGGTAGTATTGAGAAGGGCTATCGTTGGCCTTCCCATGACTGGATCAACCCCCTAGAGCAGAACGGAAGGGCCAAATTCAACATGGAGGTGAATTGAAGACCTTAGAATATCAAGGAAATTATTTTTAAAGGTTTAGAGAAATTTTGAAATACTTGGAGCAGTCTGAGTAAAAACAGGGTTCACGAGCCTAGGCACTGCACAGGCCTAAAACATCTGTTGGGCTTGAGAAGAAGATTCTAGGAGCTCTGGATGGAGTTAGAAGTAAAACAAAACATCTTCAGAAAGAGGATTCCAAGACATACATTATAGTAAAATCATATTTTTCACAACACCTTGGAACATAGGATTTGCAGGCAGTTTTTTTCAAGTATAGGTGAAGTCTCAATTCACAAATCCACTTTTTCAAGGATCATATGGATGAATCAAGACATGAGACCCCCACCATTGGATTAAAAATGTCATTTTCAGTTAGGATCATATAAAATTTCACCAAGAAATTCCACCGAGGGCTCAAGTTATTATCATTCCAAGTTGCCCTCTGAAAGTCAGTTCCGATGTTAGTCAATTTTCAAGAGGACATGTGTCAGCACCAGGACCCTGGTGGGATTTCATGTCTCCAACATACCTGAGGTCAGGTACACCAACCTTTGAAAAATTCACCTATCCCCCATGTGAGCTCTAGGACCCTCATGTGACCTTCAGACTTGATAGTTCAACCCCTAGGTGCATTTTTGGAGCATCCATTCCCTGTTGTTAGATCAAACACCACGTGTCAGCTCCAGGACCACCATGGAAATTGATGTCCCTAATGTCCCTGAGGTCAAGTACATCAAACATGGAAAAAGGTGCTCAATCCATATGGGGAGTCTTTTAGTCATTCACGTGACCAAACTTCAATCCCTAGGTGCATTTTTGGAGCATTCATTCCCTACCGTCAAATCAAGCGCCATGTGTCAGCGCCAGGACCACCGTGAAAATTGATGTCCCTCATGTCCCTGAGGTCAAGGACATTACACTTACCATGACTCCACCTAGCGGCTATTGTTACTCTTTGCAATCAAAAGAAGTCTCACTTGTAGGGAAGGTCAAAGATGCATAGGTGGCTCTCAATATATTTCCAGACAAGAAAGTTTCAATGATGATTTCAGCAGTAGACGTGCCAGTCTCGTTCGAAATGTTGCTAATTAGAAATTCCTGCCGAGACTTGGGAGGTAAAATTCAGATGAATTGGTCTTTTGCAACCATACCAATGAAGGGAGACATGGAGAAATTACTACCCGGGAAGAAGATGAGGTACACGGTACAAAAGTCCAAAAGCCCGGAAACTAACATCTTGTATCAAGGTAGCAGGTAGATGAATCACTTTGCGGCAATCGTGGAAGATGATGATATACCCATCTTGATAGATCCAGTGATGCCTTCCCGAAGAGATTTGAACTTTGAAGAAGCATTGAAGAGATTCGAGATACAAAAGGGCAGCCCCGAAGTGCCAAATGATGCAGAGCACGAGGAAGAGGAGATGGTTCTCAATGATTTTCAAGAAGAAAAATCAGCTTATATTATTTTCCAAGATTAGAAGTTGTTATCATTCCCATTGGGGGATAAAGATGATGAGCCATTGATTTTGTCTCTCCATTGCTTTTTTTCCCACTGAATTCTCATTTTTCTCCACTTTGTGAGAGATGCATTGTACCTGGGTACCTCATCAGGGCTTGTTCTCGAGACCCACTATTTTTTCCGCCCACCTAAACTACACTCAAGGGGCGGTGTTGGTGCAGAATATTATTTATTTATTTAGAATATTCATACAAGTATATTTAACTTGTTTAGGTGTTATTTAGTCTTCAGAAGTTAACTACCACCTTTATTACCTAAGTGGTCATTACATTTTGTTCTAGAATTGTACTCAACTAATCCAATGATAATTATCTCCATGAGTCTTAAGTGTAAGTTACATTTTTCCTCCTACATATAACACCTATTGTAAAGTTATTTTATAAGTTGAATACAAGCTATTGCATTATTCTCATTTTGTTCTCTCTCTCAACAATTTGTTCATTCATTAGCGTTGCTCATTGAACCGTGCATTCATTTGGTCCAAAGATCCTAGCAAATACTCTGATAAACTCCTATTAGATGTAGAAGGCCGAGTTGGCTCAAGGTGACCTCAAGTGATATAAGGAGTTTAAAAGAGGAGTAACTCGACCCTTTACACAATGCATACAAAGGCGAGATGGCAAGGTAGAGAGCTTTGTGTAGGCAATCAACACCAAAGATTGGAGGGCTTTTCTTCCTCAAATCTAATTGCAATGAAGAGTTTTCATCCTCACAAGCAAAAGTTGAAACAACAGCTCAATCTCTCAATATAAAAAATAATAATGGTCAAACATTGGGCCCTATCTAGAATTATCTATCTGGGGGGTGCTATCTTATCTATATATGGGAGCACTCCCCCTCCAAATGACCCCCCAATACTTTTTTTATAAGTTCACTTTGACACTTTTCCCCGAGTAAAACCCAAGAGTAACTTCCCATTTTCTAATTTGATATTGAGTTACTTAATTTGGAAAGACACCTATATTTTCTGTTTATAATAATAAAATAATATTAAGTTGTCACTTTTTAATTTAAAAATGAGTTACTTACTGAAAAATATTACCTTTATTATTTTTACTTTATTTGAAAAAGAGTCATGACATTGCCATTGGCAACATGACCTAGGGAATGGCTTTACTAACCCTACCTCCTCTAATAGGCATATTGTTAGTATAATACCATTAATATTTATGATATATTAGTAGAATTAAGATTTACCAACCAAAATATAACTATTTTACTTTTATCTCTAGTATAGGTGATGGCAAGTTAGTGGAGCCACAGATTATATTGATTCCCAACAAAAGGTGGCAACTATTGTCAAAGAGCGAACATATCAATACAATGTTTAAGCGTATGCCATGGCGAATAAGGGATTACAAAAGCATGTTAAGGTTCATTCTTTACAATGTTAAATTACAATGCACTGCATTTATTTAGAGGCTAAATGCATTTCGATAGGTATATAGCAATGACAGATGCATACACAAACTTGGCACTCACCTACCAAATCAATACCAAGATTGACTCCCCTAATAGAGTTGAAATATAATTAAAATTGATGATAAATATATAAAAAGAAATTAGACAGCTATATAATCTCAATCTTCATAACAATTTGCTGGGAAGGACTCTAATTTGACCCTCAACCTATGTTTCACCAAGCCCCCTTCAGGAGAGACAGAAATAAAGTAACACAAAAAAAGGATGCCCAGAGTTACCCTAACATCATAGAAATTATATTTGAATAGTAAAATAGGCTGTAACAGAGGACGGAGACGGGATAGGGGGGTCACAAAGAGGGACCAAGAAACATGGCCGACAACAAGGTCACAAAGAGGGACCAAGAAACATGGCCCTCAACAATAAACACGAGTGTTGAGATACAGCTAGCAAAAAATGGGAATGGAAAGCAATGCCAGATTTAAGAAGAATACTACTTGACATAAAAATGGATGTAATGTAACCCCAATAGGAACAATTGGAGATTATCCTGCCAAACATATAGTAGGATTTCATCCAACAAAATCGTCATGCATCTGTTAGTGATCTCACATCAGAAAGTGGATAATCTGCCCCTCAGGTAGAGCTGTCACTTTCTACACTTCTAAATTGCTCATGCTTGGTCTCTTTGTTCGCATTTTGAATTCAGTTGTGAACTGAAGATGGTTGTGATTTAAAAAACATTTAACTTGTGAAAGTCTAATGGACAATAATAATGACAGGAATATAGACCAAAGGTTAGAGAGATCATAGCATTACAAATGTCAGGAAATTGGATTAGAGGGAGAGAAAAGTAGACTTGAGAAAAAAAATTAATAGAATAGAACTTCCAATGGAACTTGAATGGCGGGGACTATACAAATTCAGTCCCACATTGGTAGAAACAATTAATAACAACAATTACGCAATACCCATCGAAGGTGAAAAACCATCAGCCCATGCATTAATACAAACAGCCACAATACTAAGAAAATAATGAGAACATGGTGCTCAGCAGTCCATAGCATTAATAACAGCTAAATGATCGATCAAAGGCCACTCTGAACATCAAGGGAACTGTCTCCTGTAACACAGTATGCAGTTAGATAGATAACTTGCATATAGGGCAAGAAGCTTGTTTTGCGAGCCAGGGATCAATGCACTGCAATAAACAATGCAATTAAGTAAACAACCATGTTATAAAATCATCTACATAAGAATTAAGCATATGCCAATTTATTACTCTCAAAACAAACTAATGACTTCCAATGCAAAAAGTATATGCAATCTTTTCTTGAGAAAAAACATAAAATCAAGGTCTTACGTCTTTATGAAATTTATGCATGCATAACAAATGCCGAATGACCTCTCCAGATTGTGGCATCTCTAAGCAAACAGAACAGACTTCATCTGAAGTATCATTCTGTAGAACAGCAAAACATTCTTAGAAAAAATTGAAGACAAGTATAGCAAGAAAAAACATCTGATAACTAGCTACCTTTCACAAAGAAAAATTTGTGTTCACCTGAACAGTTGATACAGGTAACCGATCTATATGTCGCGGTGAAGCACCACGGCAATTATTATTGTCATCATCAAGCGCCAATAACATCTCATAATCAGCCCTGATAACATTAAAAATATATATCTATTATATTGTGAAACCCATGTATGCCACTTGCTCATTTCTTGTAAGACAAGACATCATCTTCACAATTAATGCACGAGTTATGTACGAAAATTCAACTATACTCACAAAGTACATTAACATTTCCAGGTCAGATACTAGAAAACAATGACAAAACAGAAACATAGGAAACAGATACATAAGGTAGGCATAGGTTGATTAAAAATGCACGCTCAAGAATAGACTTAGAATCTGTCTTACGACACTCAAATAGGCAGATGATGAGTTCAAAACTGGTTTATATTTTAATTCCCATACCATAGTATAGTAACCTGTGTTAAAGGATAAATGCAGGACCATGTCCCAAAAACCCTTGGTATTCAGACTTGCACCTCTACAAAAATGGAATTTTAACTGTTTTGATATGCTTTCGTTCTCTCTCAGCAATTAGATTCCTTTGCAACAGGTCAAAGTTACCTTTAGTCTTCAGAATGCTGATATTTCATCGATAAGAATTACCATTGAGAAAGTTGGGTCTTCCATTCATGATTCAATATGCCAGAAGAAAGATATTTCACCCCTTTTGGTGGAGGGACTTCACAAAAATCGTCAAACTCCATTGTTGGAGTAAACTTAACACAAATTCCAGACTCTCTGACTGGCTATTGACAATTCAGAGAATACAAAAAGGCCCAACCAAACCCAAGAAAGGTACCATCCGCATCCTCTAGGCAGTAATTTGGCATTGGATCAAAGATCTGTAAATTTAGGAATGTTGGCTCCAAGGTGTCTGTTCCATGGCAGGCAGAAAAGTGTCAAATACTTGTTCTGGTATTACACCAATGCCAGGCCAAATGTTTGCTCCAAGGTCTGTTCCATGGCAGGCAGAAAACTCTCAAATACTTGTTCTTATCGCACCAACACCAGGCCAAATGGTGGTGTTAAGCTCCTATACTAACCTCCCCTAGTGTTCCGAGGAGTGGTTCTCCTTTGGGATTTGCATTTCTGAAACATTGGACTTTAAAGAGCTTGACAGTTGATCAAAATTAAAAGTTTGTATAACTTTCAAAATTGAAAGTTTATATTACGTGTGGAAAGCGCATAATTCAAAGGCGGCAATCACAATTCTGAATTTTCTCCTCCTAATACTACATTCTTACTGATATTGGTTTAGCAGATCCAATATGCCAGCTCAGACATAGATAAACCCAGAGCCAAGGTCTCATATTCACTTACAAACAAATCATCCGCATCGGACCCTAGAAAAACATCATTATTTAGATGATTGAGTTGATCAGCTGAACTTCTTAGTTGATCGGAAGAGTTGAAGAAACTGAGTACAAAAGTGTAATAGAGGCGAAGGAAAGGTGCATGAAGACTAAGGGATGCACAGGGATGCACCAGGATCCTAGGACCCACACCACTTGAAGAAACAGTCACAGTGGCGGCTTTGGCTAGGTTCAAACCCACATTACAAAAAACAAGCTGACATAGACAAGTCTGGCTTGGTACAAACTCACTGCAAATGAGATAAAAATACATAACCAAGTGTCCAAAAGGAATTTCAACAATCATGTGAAAGACATTTGGAAATCTCTGTGGGAATCACCTGCTTGATTGTAAGCATAAATATACCCCTTGGGAGTGTTCATAAGGCTTTCTAAAGACATTGAGAATTAAGAGAATCCTTGAGGTAGAAGATAGTTGAACTACTAAGAGCAAAGTCAAGCAACCTGATTAAGCATGTAATCCACAAGAAGGGAAGCTTGTAAAGCATTTTCAAAGTGGTAGAGAAATCCCACAATGTCCCGTCAACATTGTAGAAATGCTAGAGAAGGCCCACAATTCATTTGAGGGCTCAATTTGACCTTATAAATCTTGCAAGATGATAGTGGATATGAGGAGGCACAACCCCACACTTCTATAGTTTTCTTGGTTTTCTCCAAGTTACCTCTCTTTTCATCTATATTTGATTCATTAACTTGCTTGCTTTCATGTCCAACTGATAACAAGCCAAATACTTGTTCATACCATCAAAAAGAAGTGCATTTCAGTCATATACAATCTAGAGAATCAGCATACTTCTTTACTACATCATTGTCTTGTGGATTGGAAGGGTCACATGTTGCTCATATCATTAAAGGGGTGTGAAATCTGATGTATAAACATCGTCGGTGTATAGGTAAGCAATCCATCACCAAGCAGCCCAAATATTTTAGAAAGAAAGCAAGTTGCTCACACCACTCTCCAAGCGAAAGAGAAGGGCGAGGTGTGGAGAGTTGTGAAGACAACTCTTCAGAACATCATGAAGAGCAAGTCAAGAAGAAAAACATAATGTCCAAGTGTATGGGCAAGAATTATTGCTCTAATTGCAACATGAGTAGGCATTGGCAAGTAAAATGTTGGAAACATTCCTGCCCTTTTTCCGTGGGTCGTTTTCTGCATTTTTGTGGCCCTTTTTTCTTCCCTTTCGAATTCGCAGTTAGGACAGATTTCTGGCGGTCTCAAATCCGCAAATGCAGTGTGAATAGTACACATGAATAATGCCATGAACAATCCACATGAACAGTGCCGCGCACAGTTTGCATTCTAAGGTAAAATTTCTGGGTATTCAAATCTGCAAGTTTCAACAGAAAATAGAGGCTGCATTCCACTTGGAGTTTCTTATAATGCAGGAGTTTATAATTCCTTGCCTTCACGAGTTTTTGTCACCCAAAAAAAATACACGAGTCTGTGCAGCTGATAGCTGGAGTTGAGATCATAGTTTAAAAAATTGTACTCGGTAATTAATCGGCAGCACAAAATTTGACTCAAAATCAAGAATCGACAATTTCTCAACATTAATCGGCAACTTTATCACCACTGTAAAAAACATCTATATTCATAAAATAAACTTAAATGTCATGTAAGACATGAGAAGTGAATGTACAGAATGCCATCAGTATATTTTCTATTAAATTTCGACCAAAAAAGTACAACTACAAAGTACAAAGTTACAAACTACAATGTTCATAGAGTCATATGATATCAATATACATATTGCAATTCATCAAGTGAACCTAAAATAATTTTGCTGCAGCTGCCTTGTGGAAGTGAAAGGTAGAGATTCCTCCTCTGCAACACCAACATCATCATCTGCAATAATATCATTTGGATCCTCACGAACTCCTCTTAATGCCCCTAATGTTATGCTTCTTTA
Organism: Taxus chinensis; assembly: GCA_019776745.2. NCBI lineage: Eukaryota > Viridiplantae > Streptophyta > Pinopsida > Cupressales > Taxaceae > Taxus > Taxus chinensis. Next base: position 214,910,135 of record CM034155.1, read on the forward strand.
GTCTCCCTCTCTAAATCTACTATCTCCTCTATGGTAAGTAAACAATCCATTTGTCATATGGATCAATCTCATTCAAGTCAATTGCATCATAACTCTATACCCCCTCAACTTGTCTCACCTGAAGACAAAGATGGTATTGCACGAAGACAAATTCATTGAGGTGTTGTGTTGTTATCCTATTGCACTTATTTTTGTGAACAGCTTCGAACATGCTCCAATTATGTTCACACCCAAAAGAGCTAAACGGCTAAAATAAAATGTGAATGGCTAGCCTTTGAGAAATTGGTGTTTTTGCACCATAATCTTCCCACCTAACATCTACAAATACGATATTTATAATTTTGTAAGTCAAACTTTGAATAAATGAAATAAATTTAGTACAAGTATCTACGAGTAGCAAGACTAAAAAATCAAAAACAAATGACTAAATTTGTTTTTGCTTGGATGAGGGGTGTTTCTTCTTTTAATGCAGAGTCGAAGAAACAAGTCTCTTCGTTGCATTCTTTTAAATCTACAACTCCTCAATAACATCTCTAGTGTCATCATCAAGGATTGTCCTCTCTATTGCATGTATTGAGGCCATCCACAACCTTCTCATCAGCCTTAAATGAATTTGAATAGAAAAACTTAGGATTCGAGTAGTCGGCCACTACATGAATATGTCGGAAGAGTAATTGTTCCACCTCCAATCAATTATGCACCAAATGGGTTTATATTTTCTTCTATTATGCCCATTATATTTAGCTATAGCCTCCTTGGCCACATCCATAACATCATACAAATAACCCATTGGGTTTCTCTCCCCATCCACCAATTGTAGAACTCAAACCAAAGGCTCTAACACCTAAAACAAGATAATACACAAATCTAAAATCAAAATTAAGAATTAATTTATAACAAATAAATGATAAATAAAATAGTTAAGTTTAGATTACCTTAAAGATTTTCTCCATGTGCTTTGCAAACATATTGTCAAAAATGGTTTTCATGACCCTTTCCCCTTCAACCTTCCTAAAATCGGTAGACTCCAACCAACCTGCTTAAGGGATGTTAGACTCACAAACATCTGCTTAAGGAATGTTAGTGAAGATACAATGATCTACAATGTGATGAAATTTGTGGCAAATAATGTGACTCTTAATCGCACAAGTTCCTTTCTGTCGGTGTGCTCTCTTATTAAGTTTAACACCCAAGTGTGATTGTAAATGAACTTGGTAATATTTCTTGCATATTCAACCACATTTTTCACTCATGTGAGTTTTCTCATATCTTCCAATAGGAGATCCAAGCAATGGACTACACAAGGGGCCCAAAATGTGTAGGGAGTCTCTCTTTAAGAAGTCTCCTTACTGCTACATATGTCATTGCGTTGTTTGTTAAAACTTTGATGACATTCTCCATGCCCACTTCATTCACCTCCTCATACATCATATCACACAATGTTTGCAATTTTCATTTGGTGAGAGGCATCAATTTATTTCAAGAAGACCAGCTACCCACTTGAGGCCACTAAGTTAATCAATGTGCAAATTTTCTCATCTGTCTGCCCATCAAACAAAATGATGCAGCCTTTTCTTTGCCATACCTCTTTTTGTTCTTTTATAAGAGTTTTGGTATGTTTGGCAAAATCCTCCGCCAATGGGCCACTCAAATCATAGGGAGTAGGAGTCTTGGCCCCTTGCCGACAACGGTCAATGCAGTGACCAAATTCTCCCAAAATGGACTTTTCACCACATTGAAAGGAATGTTGTTGTGGTACCAAAAGTTTACCGCAGCCAAGATCATTTCCTTGTTCCAAGTGGTACCTTCGAGTGAAGGTTATGACCAAGGCTACTTCGAAGAACACAAAAAAATAGTCGAACCTAACATTGATCACTAATATCCAGTGATGATAGATAAGAAAATGTTGTTTGAACTTCAAAACACCGATGTTATTCTCTTCTCCAAGCAATTTTTCCCAAAGCTTGTTTATTATACATTATTACTATTAGTATCAAATAAGGTTATCGACTTATCATGGTGCTCCTCAAGGAGATCAAACTCTTCAACAAAACAAGGTTATGGAACAATGTTGACTTTCAAACTCCAAAGACTTCAGCAAGAGTCCCATGAAGGGGGTTGTTGCTTCTATTTTTATTCAACAGGTAGTCCCATGGAAAGAAAGTTTAAGGAAACAAGAAATTTTAGAACCTTTTCCTAAAAACAAGGAGTTGCAACTTCTTACGAGGAAAGTTTGAGCAAGTGGTAAAGAGCGGCTGAAAGTTTCCCACACTCACTCCTTTTTATAGAAAGATATTTTGCCAAAAGTCAATTTATAAATGAACAATGTGTTGTTGGACTTCGCTTAAGCCTTCTAAAATGGTAAGCTCAAGGTATTCCTTAAGATGACAAATGGCAAGATCACATGTAGTTGATAACAATGGATACTGCAACAAGTGATGAATTAGGCAAGACCATCTTCATTTTTCTTCGTCGACCCCTCTCTGCGACCACAATCCCACGAACCCAACCCATGAGCATTCGAGCCAAGCCCTCAGCGAGCTACGTTGAGCCCTCTCTGCGACCAAAAGCCCCCCACGAATCTAGCCCACGAACATTTGAGCCAAGTCCACAACTTTTGGCTCCCCACTGTTGATCTTCCTGCGAACTGTTCACCTGCACATGATCAAAGCTCTTGGGTATGGTCCTCCATCGGTCGTGTTTATCCCTATGAACCATCCCTAAACCATGGCTTGCCCCTTTCGTGGTCGGTGTTTACAACTCGGCAAATTTTTTGGGCTTTATGCCCAGACCAATACTCCAGCATCTCAACCAATTGGGTGACTCCCCTAGCCCCCTCTCCATAACCCCTCTGCAGGCAGTCTTCCCACCAACAATGTCTCCATCTAGCTTAGCTATATAGGTAGATTCTACCACAGGGAGAACTGAATAGGGACACAATTCAAGGGGGGGTCTACCCAGCGTCATTGAGGAACTTCTACACAGACTCGAAACCGTAGAATCCTCCAACATGGCTCTCTATATGGAGGTCTTCGAACTCACTTTGCGGATGGAGAAGGTGGAAGCGAATAATATCCCTCTACGAAGATCACTAGAAGATTCCACATCACACTCCTCCCTTAACATTGTTAACAACCAATTGCAAGCTGAGATTCTGGACCTTAAAAATGAATAGGAAGAGTTCAAAATCCAGTATAAAAACCTCAAACGACAATCGGACTGTTGGGCTCAAGTGGTGAAGGGAAACGGCATTGTTCCTCCTTTGGCAGCAGTAGAAGAAGTGGTGAAGGCAAAGTTAATAGAGGAACGTGCTAGGTGGGCTAGAGAATTAAACCTCAACATGAGAGATGTGCAGCTTGACAGAGCATGGTTCGCGTTGGACTCAACGCTTTTCTTCCGTTTTAAATCGGTGGAGGACATGCTTAGAGCACTCAGGGCCAAGTGTAACCTATTCTCCCTTCCCAATAAGATCTTTCTTAATGAAGACCTCACCAAAGCCCAAGTTTCTGAACTCGAGCAATCTTGTGAAGCGGTGATGACAACTAAAAAAGCAGGTAAATGGCGGTGATTCGCAATCTCAGACCTATTATCTGAGACTCCTTCCCCCCCAACTGGGCTCCCGGGTCCGGCCCCAAATGACGGTCTCGCTAGGAGAGACGAAGGAACAAGGGCTTTTCCATCACATGTTGGAATGGTAACTGGGTATTCTGGTCTTCTCTACGCGTACTATATGACACCCTAGGTCTTTTAGACCTTTTTGTCACAAAAACTCATGAGAGCCATGTTCGTCCTCTTCCAGAAATTCGGGGATACCACTGGCATTCTATTTGTAGGCAGGAGACTAGAAGCTCTAGTGGTGTCAGAGGTTTAGGCGGGGTTGCTTGCTTGGTCGGAGACATCTTCCAAAACAGCATTTCAATGGTCGTTGCAAATGAGTTTGCCCGATTCTTTTGGGTTGGGATCAAACAGGCTTCAACCCACCTCAGAGACATCTATATTGCCGTTTTCTACTTTCCCGCAGCTTCCTCCCCTTACGCCATTCATAATGGCCCTAACGGGGATCCTTTCTTCGACCTCTACACAGGTATTTCACAGTTTTCAGTTGTTGGCGAGGTCTTCATTCTATGGGACTTTAATGCGCAAACCCAAAACCTCCAGGCTCCTCTTCACGACAGGACTAGTGATGTGCTTTGTGCTTTTGAGATGGATCCTAACTCCATTAGTCTTTAGAGAGAGTCAAAAGACTCTGCGGGACCCTTGACGCCCTATGGTCAACATCTCTTACAAATGGGAGAGTCCCACGAGCTGCTGATCATGAATGGTCTTTTGTGTTTTCTCGACTCCAAGTTCTTCACTTGTATGCCTCACGGTGGGGAGGCTAGCGTAGTTGACTACATCTTAACCACCCCTAACCTGGTTCCTCACATCTACCACTTGTCTGTCTCCCACATCCCTCTTGCTAATCATGCTGCCCTTTCCTTCTCTCTGAAGGTTGATCCCCCCAGGTCCTGTTCCACTTTCACTGCCCTCCACGCACTATCCTGAAGATCGGAAAGGGTGACCCTAAAACCTTTTCATCCCATCTTCGTCAACTTCTCCCCCCTGAGCCTCAGTTCACCTCCCTGCAAACACGAAGTACGACCTCCTCTCCATTAACCATGAGGCTGCCCAAAATTTTTACCCCCATATTACCCTCATCCATCATAGCAAAAAAACTTGTCCCATGAACCAATGGTATAATAACTGTAAATCCCTTCACCCGCAGCTTCGTTTCGCTTCTATCCATGCTCTCCCATCCTTTCCCTCTCTCAATAACACTTACCGCCACCTCCTTCGCCACAAGAAACGCTTTTTCATCTCTCAACAGAGATGGGAACTCAGTGAGTCCCTTCTTCATTCTCCCAAGCACTTTTGGCGTACCATTCTCCCCTAGCGTTCCCCTCCTCCGCATGACTTAGATCCCAGCTCCATGTATGCTCATACCTCTACTCTTTACGATGTCCCTGGCCAACCCCAAATAAGAGTAGTTTCCCAAAATCCAAAAAAGGAAAGAAATGCCAAAAAAAAAAGATTCGCAAAGAAAAAACAGGAGAAAATGTGTTTTTTGCTATTGGGAGCGGGCTGGGAGCGGCCAGAGGCCTGCGGAAACGGCCAGGTATGGACTGTTCCGTACCCGGCCATTTCATTAGGCCTCTGCCCGCTCGCGCTCCCTGCCCGCTCGCGCTCCCTGCCCGCTCCCGAGGCCCCTACCTGTCGTTTCGGCAACTTAGGTTTCCCCACCTTCCACTTGCCACATTTTTACCCACACGAATGTTAAAAATGCCATCTCAGCCATGAATAACAGCAAAGCAGTGGATGAGGAGGGCTTCCAAGCAAAACTCTTCAAGCAGGAACTTGGCATCCTGAACAACTATTTAGTGGATCTCTTCAACCAAGTGGGTTTGTACAAGTTTTCTGAGATCTTGAGTCCCACCACATTATTGACCCCATCCACAAATCGGGTCCTAATCTCTGATCCCAACAAATACAGAACAATCATGGTGGGTCACACATTCGCCAAGCTTTATGTTACCGTGCTCCACATGCAACTCTCAGAGTTTCTGGACCAAAGTCACTACAAAGCTAGGGGACAGGCAAGGTTTCGACCAACCTACCAGACCACTGACCACATCCTCACTCTTTTGGCCATCATCAAGGAAGCACGTCATCGCTCTTCCAAGGTTTTTTGTTGCTTTGTCAACCTTTCGAAAGCCTTCGACTTTGTTCCACGGGAAGCTCTCTTCCTGAGGCTTAGAGAGATTTCCATTTCTGAAAATCTTTTAGATGTCATCATGCGTTTATATGAGGAGGTTCTGAGGTCGTCTTTGTATTGTTAATGAGGTTCTCTGACTTCATCAAGAGTACCATTGGGGTCAAGCAGGGTTACCCTTTGTCTCCTACATTGTTCAACATTTATATTGATGAGTTGGAGGAATTTCTCACAGGGATCACATCCGGGAGGGGGACGGTTGTCTTCTCCACCAGGTTTTGATCTTTATTCTTCTTTTTACGAACAATGTGGTCCTTCTTGCCTCCTCGAGCGGAAGGTCAACAAAGACAATTGGATGTTTTAGCCCTCTTTTGCAACTACGTATGCAGCTGAGCAGTCAATCTGGGTAAGACCAAAGTTATGATCTTCAATGCCCTGAAGACATCTGAGTTTCATTTCTTGTACAAGGGGGAAGAGCTAGAAATCGCCATCTCTTACACTTACTTGGGAGTGCTCTTTTCTAGACCTCGCTTTAGTCTACGACCAACACTTCAACCTCGGGTTAATAAGGGTTATGGCTCCTTGGCGATCTTAGAGAGACAGTGCTTCCGCCATCACTTCCAAGACATTCTATCCAAGCTATCCCTCTCAGACTCTCTTGTCCGGCCCCACGGTTCTTTATGGCTCAGAGGTTTGGGGGCCCTCCTTACTTGATGTCTAACTGGGTTGCAATGGAGAGAGTTCATATCCTTCTTTCTTAGACGTAACATCAGATGCAAGGAGATTGTTTCCCACAATATCATACTGGCAGAATTTGGAGCCCGCCCCTTTAGGTTGGAAGCAATTTTTGGCCTTGTCTCCCTCCTACATCGTATTCGAAAGCTTGTTGATTCCTTTGTGGGAAGGGATAAGTATCCATACCTGGGCTACTGTTCTTCTAAGGCCATCACTTCAGCTGATCACTCTGGTCGTTTGCCTTGTTGGTATGTCAAAGTATCATGACTTCTTGAGTCTATTGGTATTCAGACAGATCGCCTCCCTCCATACAATTTTTCCTTGGAAGCCCCTACCCATCTCCTTTCGGGCAAGCAAGATCTGAACAAAATCATCAGAGATGATATCTACAAGCAGTTCATTCATTACACCTGAACCAACCCCCAGGGTGGGCTACGTCCGAAGATGGCCTTCAATGCCGCACATTTTCTTGAGGTCAATAATGGCATTATCTCTCGGCCCTAGTATATTTCTCGGCATTGGATGAATGCTCTTCGCATTTCCCTGGGTCAATCCAAGGTTAGCTCTCATAGGCTTCGGGTTGAGAGCAATCATCAAATTGACGGTTCCAAGCAGATTTGCCAGCTCTGCTCCCTCCAGAAGATTGAAACGGAAGAGCACTTCATCTTCCAGTGCCCCATCTACTACGAAATCAAAGGGAGATTTCACTGCTTATTCAGGGAGCATCTGACATTCACCGACTTTTTCAGATAATATGATCAGAGTTGCCTTGCTCTCTATCTGCATGAGGATTTTAAGCTTCGGGAGGAGACCTTTCAGCCGCCTCTTAGGCAAACAACTACTCAGTAGATCACTTCCTTATTCACAATGCTCTCACCTGGCAGGGGCACTAAGCGGCAAAGTGACACCAACCCTGATTACCAGACGAGGTCAATCCGGACTTAGGGCATTATTTCACAAACCAAAGACACCAAGACACATATGAGGTCGAGACCACCCTCTCACAGATGGCCTTTGAGATCCACCAGATGTACACAAAGAGTTCTTACCTCCTTTAGACATCAGCACTTCAAAACTTCCGGAGCCTCTAATTTCGGGCTTCAGCACATCACTAGCTTCTTCCATTCGGCCTTGGATGCTAGTTGAAGGGGTCTCCTCCCTACCTCCTCTTCCTTCCTTCACTTCTTCTGCATGTTCGGGTTTTGTTGGTCTCTGGAGGCTCTTTTCGAGCCTCTCTCTTTTTGCTTATTCTTCTTTTCCTACTTCTCTTTTTTGGTTGTACTCGACGACCTTTTGGTTCTTTGGTTGGGTTCTCACTCACTTTCTTTGTATTGCCGCGGTCCCATTGACCTACTTTTGTGGTCATTCATTGGACTTTTAGTATATTTATCTTATCTTATCTTATCTTATAAATTAAAATGTGACAATTTTAAATATATCTCCTATTAAGTTGAAGTGTATTCTCAAAAAACTTTATAGAAAATTTAAGGAAACAAGAAATTTTAGAATATTTTCCTAAAAACAAGGAGTTGTAAGTTCTTACAAGGAAAGTTTAAGCGGGTGGTAAAGAGGGCCTAAAAGTTTCCCACACCCGCTTCTATTTTATAGAAATATATTATGCCAAATGTCAATTTATAAATGAACAATTTTTAAAAAAAAATATATAATAAATTAAAATGTGACAATTTTAAATAAATCTCCTATGAAGTTGAAGTGTACTCTCAAAAACCTTTTACACCATGGACCAATTTTACTAAAAATCCTCCTAGAATTACTCTTGAGCACCTACTCGCAAAATTTAGGAACAACCCTCCCATGGGACCATTTCCTTAGTGTCTTAGACAAATAATGACTTGTGAACAATGAAAATAAATTAAAATGATTGTGGTTTTGTTACTTTTCATTCCTGTTGCCTGCAGGCCATGTTGTTTTGTACCTTGTTACCCCTACTAATCTTTGAAAGTTTGCAACCCTAGGCCATCCCTAGCAAATTGGAAACCCTAGCCAACTTGAAACCCTAACAGGAAAACCAAAATTGCATAAAAAAACTAAAAACAACCCTCTTTTCATTCCAAATGATTTATACTGTTTATGGTAATTTAGTCACCGATTTCCGGTGAGTAATGGCTCGCCAAAAAACAGCAATTAATCACCATAACAAAAATCTTGATTTTTCAAAAGATATATCGTTTTGTAAATCGTGATTTATCGCTGATAAATGGTGATTTTTAAACCAAAGGTTGAGATATAAAGATTCAAATTTCAAGACCTTTGTCATTGCTCCAAGAACAATTACAAGAGGATATTATTGTCAATTTGCAGGAAAGAATTGTTAAACTTGAGCAGATCCAAGCCACTTTCTGCTTCCCCATGCTTTCAGCAGCTTAATGAAGTAGTTTCAGAAGTTAACAACAAACAATCAAAGATAATCATTCAAAACAAGCACCTAAATAAGGAAACCCCAGCCCTATAATAATTTATTGCAAACCAGGTTTAAGAAAGAAAATCCATGGGTACAAGTGGTTAAAGGGAAGAAGGTACCTCTAACAGTTGAGATGGCTGTCCAGACTCCAAGCTAAGTTTGAAGAAGAGAAGACAAGAAAAAGCATGGCACTCAACCTTTGTGTTAGCCCAGTTGATTCATTACAGATTGGTCACACATTCTTGCATGAATCTTTATACTTAAAGGACATCTCCCTTAACAAAGCTTGGACATTGTCAGACAATGTCCCTTAACCAATTACAAACTGCAGAAGAGCATTTGCAAGCTCTTAAGGCAAAAAAGAAACTCTTCTACCTCCAAAAAAAATTATATAGACACGGATCTTACACAACTCCAAGTGGAGGAGCTTTGGGAACCTTGTATTCAAGTTATAGCTACCGAGAAAGAAAACAGATGGGCTGTTATCCAAGACTGTAGGGCTATCATTCGTGATTCTCTGCCTCCTGGGTTATCATGATCTGGACCATTAGCATGATGACAACTTCATGTATCACTAGGTGATAGCATCCATAGCAAGTTGGAATTGCAATTGTTCCTTATGGTCTTCTATAGGTGTCTTTCAGGATGTTGCTTCACGAGATATCATCTTTCTTTTTGAGATCCAAGAGAGCTCTGAGATGCACCCTCCCTGCAGTCACAAGTTATGCTTGGGCTTAGCATATCAGTGCGAGACCCATAGATCTGGTGGTCTTCGCAGTTCAAGTGGAGTGGCTTGCCTCATTCATGATAGCCTCGGGCCCAAAGCATCATTGGTAGCTTTTGTTGTCCATTCCAGATACATGTGGTTTCATAATCAAGGGGCCCAACTATTATTTGGGACATCTTCATTGGAATATGTTCCCCCCGCCTCATTGCCCTTTGTGGTGCCATTGAGATATACTTTTGACTTTTTTTGAAGATATAGTATTTCTCAATGTGCAATGTTATTCTTCTAGGCAACTTCAATGCCCATTTAGAAAACCCACCAAATACCTATTCATGATCTTGCACAAAACGAGTTGTCTTTAAGAGCCAAATCTTGAGGAGTTTGGTTTACGGAGAGAATCAGTGGATACATATACTCTGGTCACAGCTTAAGGGAGGCATCTTCTCTAGATGGGGGAACCAAAGTCTCCACATTCTCAACAAGCTTCCTCGTTTCCCAATTCTAGTAGAATCAACTTGTTTCCCCCTGGGGGTAGGCACAGCCGAGGCGGGAGGAAGCAAGCATAGTAGACTATGCTGTCACTTGCAGATACCTCAACCCCTACATCTAGGATTTCACTATTTCGTACCAACTCCCACTTGTCAACCATGTTGCCTTACTTTCAGCCTTCATATTGCTTCTCACTCCTATCCCCCACCGTTGAGGCACCTCCCACTATGCCCCCAAACACTCCCCGCACTGTGTTCCACTTTGATGATGAGTACACCACTGACTATGTTTCTAGGGTCTTCCAAATCTGAATACTATTCACTTCCTCTTTCCTTTGAAGATTCCATATACGAGTTTTTACATCATGGCCTTAGGGACACAACCCTTGACTCATTACCCCATAGTGTACACTACTCTAACTCGTCTCATCCCATGGGTCCTGCCCTATAAATTGTTGGTGGGATAATGAGTGCAAATCCCTAAATCAAAGACTTCGCTTTGCCCTTGTTGATGGCCTTTCCATCGTACCCTCCACTCATAGAGATTATCAATGTATTCTTTGACAAAAGAAACGTGAGTTTATTATGACTTTCTCTCCTTGCTTCCCTCCACCATTCCCCCAATACCTTTTGGCACATTCTCCTCCTAAGGAAAACCCTCACTTCTGACATCCACCCCAAGTACAAATCCTTATGCATGTTCTCTTTACGACATGCCAGACCAACTTTTTGTCATTGTCTCCACTCCACCACCATTTATTGTTTTCTCTATCAATGTAGTTTTCAAAAGTTGTATATCAGGCTCAGCAAAACAACAGATTGTAAGGGCCTCCAAGTTGAGCCCCTCAAAAATGGTGTTTATTATAATTTATTATGACTTTCTCTCCTTGCTGCCCTCCACCATTCCCCTAATACCTTTTGGCACACTCTCCTCCTAAGGAAAACTCTCACTTCTGACATCCACCCCGAGTACCAATTCTTATGCATGTTCTCTTTACGACTTCCTAGACCAACTTTTTGTCATTGTCTCCACTCCACCACCATTTATTGTTTTCTCTACCAATATAGTTTTCAAAAGTTATGTATCAGGCTCAGCAAAGTAGCAGATTGTAAGGGCCTCAAAGTTGAGTTCTTCAAATAAGGTGTGGTTTCCCTTGCCTTCCATTGGCAAAGCTCTTTAATGAGATTTTTTGCTTGGGTTTTCCTTGTTCTTGATCCCAACACATAATCCATCGCATTCAAAAGTCTGAGGATAGGTCCAACCCTGACAACTACATGAATATTATGATTGGGCACACATTTGCCAAACTTTATGCCATAGTGTTAGACATTTGACTTTCAGAGCACTTAGAGAAAGGTCATCTTCGAGCAAGAGCTAGGTCGACTTCAAGAGAGAATACCACATCTTTACACTCTGCGCTATTATTGAGAAGGCTCAAAATCGGTCTTCAAAGGTTTTTATTACAGATTTGAGACTTCCATTGTCCATATTATGAGAAAAGATAATTTTTGGGAAACAATTGTGTACGCTCATCAAAGCATACACAATTTTTTCCCAAAATTTGTTCTTTCTCAAAGTCTTGTGTTGTTTTGTGGACTTCAAGAAGGCCTTCAATCAGCTTTGACACATCTACATTTCCAGAAGTTGCGTATTGTCAGCATTTTAGATTCTCTCATAATCGTCACTTGGAGACTATGAAACTATTGTCAAGCAGTTTCCTACTTCTCATGGTCTTTCTAGCTTTGTGAAGCATAACATTGACGTCAAGCATGGATGCTTTCTCTCATCGACCCTCTTCAACATCTACATAAACAAGCTAGAGGATTTTCTTCAACCCCAGATCACATGTTTGCCCTTTGGAAGTATGTCACTCCAATGCAACAACTGCCAAGTGGATTGGGCTATAATTTAAGAGCTCCCAAAGTCGAGTGAAATTTCATTTATGTGGGGTTTGCTAGCCAAGGAATGGGAGTTTTTTGTGGAGTGAATGGAAAGGGGTCGCCACATGCTAAGACCCTTCAGATACATCAAAGAGAAAGAAGATGTTGATATGGCAGTTGTCCTAAAATTGAGGCATCATTTGGCAAATAAAAGATCTAAAGATAGAAAGCTGCCTATTTCTCCATTCGTCAATGTCGTGACCCCATCACACCTATCTTCGTCATCCCCCACAACCGTAATGGTAGATGATTCACCTTTTAGTCACAAGAGAACAAAAGATGTAGGCCTATTGGAAAGGGCATTCAAGAATGAAAACCTAGACATAGCTGACCAGCAAATTAGGCATTTAATTTACACGTGTTGTCCCTTTTAATGTTGTTAGATCACCATATTGGCGGGATATGGTGAAAGCAATCAATGATGCTCCTAAAGGGTACACCATCCCAAGGTATGAAAAGGTGTGCACCACTTGATTGGCCAAAGAAAAAAAACAAGTTGAAAATTCATTGCAGCTCGTCAAGAATTCATGGGTCTAAACAAGGGCGTCCATCGTTTTCAATGAATGGAAAGATACGACAAATAGGCTATTGATTAATGCGATTGTAGTGTACTATGGAATATTTTTTGGGGTTGTTATATGTGAGGGGCAAGTGAAGGATGCCTAATTCATTGTCAAGATCCTCATAGGACCCATTGAGACAGCAAGGCCTCTAAACATTGTCCACTAACAGACAACACAAATAATTGCAAAATTATAGGGATGTTGGTTGAGGAAATGTATAGGGACATATTTTGAACACCTTGTGTCATTCATTCCCTCAACCTAATGTTTAAAAAATTGGGCACTAAAATTTCTTGGATCAAACACGTCTATGAGGCAAGCGAGATACAAATGTTCATTAGCAACCACAAGTCCCGAGCCATCTTCAAGAGCTTCTCGAAGTTGTAGCTGTCAAAGATCACTATCATTTTTTAATTACTAAATTTAATTTTGTAAGTTTATAATTTGTAGAATTTTGAATTTTGAATGTTTTATATGTTTCCAATTTTATTTATTTTAGTTTCTTATTAGGTAGTTGAGACATGATTTTCCTCGCACACACTCGTCTCGAGATGACTTGTGAAAGTAAAAGATGCATTGAGCAGCATGGTTTTCAGTCTTAATTGGGGTGTATGGAGGCGTGCAAACACTAAGAGGGCCACAAAGGTGAAAGGGTGGATCCTAGATGGCGGGTGGTGGAATTTTGTGGAGTACTTGCTCAAATCTACAAATCCCCTTGTGAATATGCTCAGATTTGTTGATATGGATCACCATGTTTGGGTGACATTTATGGTGGAACCGACTCAATGATTGAGTCGATTAAGTTCATAAATAATAGAGAAAGATCCTATAGAGATCTTCTTCAAGGAAGTGCAATGGCATCTCATTGTTAGTTGGAACAAAATGACCGCCCCATTGCATCTTCTTTCTTTTTCCTTGACTCCAAAATAATATAACACAGAGCTCCTTTCTTTGCCTAGTAGGGTTGTGCCATATAGGGATATGGCAATTAGTGAGAGGTACAAAGCAGCCTTGATTAGACTCTTCCCTAATCCAAAAGTAGATGACACAGTTAGGAAGTAGTTTGTGGATTTCATATCCTCTAGGGATCAATCCATTATCACTCTTTGTGACTAAGTACACGATGGATAGTTATTCATGGCGGTACCTCCATGGGCAAGTATACCCCCACCTCCAAAAACTTGAAACAAAAAATTTGTGCCAAGTAAGATTTTAATTTTTTAATTTTAATTTTTTAACACTCTTTCTTCTTTAAGTTTTGTTTTAAATTTTTACTTTTGTAAATTTTTATTTTAAATGTTGCATTGACTTTTTGGCTTGCTCAATAGGTTGCCAGTTCTCCTTCAGTTGAGCGAAACTAGGGTTTATACTCCTTAATCCACTCAGTCAACCGCAACAAGTTGGGAGCGAAAAAGGCGAAGGATTTGGCTTTCATGCATTCTAACTTGCACCTTCTAATTGTAAATTTTGGATCAGATTGCAATAGTTTTAACGCAGTAGATAATTTGTTTAATTTGATTAATTATTCATATGTAAATATTACAATTATATAGCCTATTGCACTCATATTAACAAGCAGAGTAGGCTTACCAACTAATCACTAAAATCTCTCTCAATATTCTATTTGTGCAAGTTGTTTAAACACCTAAACAACTTGCATTATATTTCTAACAATAATAATCTCTCACACTCATAATTTATTTTAAAACTCGTCATGGAATACTAATTCCTAACATTCCCCCTTAGTGTGGACATGGGGAGTAAGCACACCATTAGAACTGAAAACAAAAACGTGTGTCCTTACAGGATGCAAGCTTTAGGTCTACAATTCCGCTAATTTGGATATTTGTTGCACGTGATCACCTACATATGAGAGCTAAACAGTCCCGCTTTCACTCCAATGAACTTTTTCATCAGCCAACCACACTTCCATCGATACACCTCCATACGAGAACTCAACAATTCTCACTTCACTTCGAGTGAGCTTCCTACCAGCTAATCAATGAAGAAGTATGATAGTCAGAAGATCTTTGTAGTCAGTTGCTCTCTTATTCATATGTTCGTAGTCATCATAGCATACATAATAAACTGAAAAATCATTATCTTGATCATCTCTAATGGCATTGGTCTCACAGTGTGAGGTTTCCACTCGACCAATTAAGGGAGCGCTAACACCAATTGTGGGTTGAGATAGATCATCATAATCCACAAGGGATCAAACATGTCGTATATGCTCCCTCTAGAATGTGGAGATTGACGAGCACTTCCTTTTCAAATGCCCCATTTATTATGAGAATTGAATAGATACCATTGTCTTTACAGAGACTAGGGTGACTCTCGATTGACTTTCTTTTGGTACCCAAACCACCAATGCCTGGCTCTATTTCTTCAGGGGGTTTTCGCCCTTCAACATAGGTCCCTTTTGGGCGCCCCTAAAGGCCCTAGGCTAATCATCTCTTTCTTTCAATCCATCACGAACGTTGGCAACATTAAGAGCCCTTTGGAAACTACTACTTCACACATTGTGGGGGATAGGCATATGAGACGGCGCTCATCTCTATACAACACTACTACTGACATTCCCTAGCACATTATCTCTTGAAAACAAGGATCTACTCATCATCATGAATCTATTCCTTGGCGTCGTAGATCTGCTCGTTTTGTTTTCAAGCCACAAAGCACAAATTACAAGTTTCTTCCATGTCGTGGGGTTTCCTTCGGCCTTGAATGTTAGGAAGGAATCCAGGGTTACCACCTAGGATTACCCAACTTGGTCCCTCAACCCTAACACTCACCGATAAGCATTATCACGTCCTAAATTGGCCCTTTCGTGGTGATAGACAATGACACAGATGATTCCCCTATCCCAAGCATGGTGAAAGATGTTTGATGAGACTACCACCTAGTCTTTCCGACTTTCATCAACCACTACTCTTTGGGGGTTCTTACTCCTCCATGGCTATTTGAATTGGTACCTTAACATATGGATTGGGGCTTTACTACTTTGGGTTTACCCCTCATTGAATTTGGTGTTTTTGTTTTTTCAAGTTGGTCTTTGATCTTGGTGTCCTTTTACCCTAGCACTTTCTATTGTAATTGGATGTGTTCTAGAGTCCCATTGACCTAATCTTGGTCATTTGTCGACATTAATATAATTTTTTTCTCTATTTAAAAACCCTATCACATTCATTCATATTTACTCTCAGATTATATAATAAATTTTACATGTTTATATAATAGATATTTACCTTACATACTCTTGCAGGTACATAACATTTGCTAGGCAAGAGGTTGGAACAACAGACTCCAAACAGCGCAATCATTTTCACTTCATTAGGAAGTAAACAAGAAAGGAATCTTATTTGAAAAGGTAGCAAGTTAAATCCCCAGCTTTTCATTCAAAAATGATTCTTCACCTTCTTCAAAAAGAAGAGGCAGCTCAGCCAAGTAACTGGCTCAACCCGGGTCATTCGGATCATGGGGAGTATACTATTCAAAACCAGAAGCAACACACAAATGGTATTGCCGATAGGTTGGAATACAGAGGCACTTTTACCAGTAATGCTAATATTCATTTCATTAACTTGGGTAATTTTAAGCTTCCCCTCCTTATTATACATTGATGGACTTGGAGTCCCTGCCACAATTTATTACATCATGATTGGAATCTCCCCATATTCCCTTCATTGATTTCTCTACCTAGCTTTTATCAACACCTGGTCAAATGTTTTTACCTGTGTCCTATCCGTGTCCACCTATTTTAATTCTTTGTTCTCTTTCTTTTATTTTCTCTGCCACACTTCACCTTTACCTTCCATCCCTTCCATCTATTTGTTCAGAATCATTTATTTTTCTTTTCTCCCACCCACTTCCTTTTTAAATTTCATTTATTGTATTCTCATATTCTCCTATCATGTCCCTTCTGTTTTTTTCTACTTCGTTTGAATCTCTTTTTCCCCAGTTTTTGTGTCCTTTCCTCCTTTTGCAAGCCTTTGTGTGGACGAGGATTTTCCAGCAGGTTCAATGGCTACACAGTACACAACAGTGGACATGAAGAAAACAGCTATCTCTAATCACAATCCAGCATATATGAATCTGCAAGTACAGCCAAGCAAGTGGATTTCAAAACTTCATTCGGACATATATAATGAAACGGCATTGCATTCTGATAGTTATATATCTACACACATGGAGGATTCAATATGCAGCAAGATATTTCATTCAAAGAGGGGGCACATGAGAAAACCACATGGCTCACAGACAGCAGATGGGTTTCAGAATCAGCTGTCTTCACAAAAAAGATTTCCAACAAATGACTGGAAAAATATCTGTCCAATTGAACAAATACTTCTAGATCTTCAACACATACCCCAACTTATCACATTAAATTCAAAGGTGCTAAGATCTGTCAAGCATGCCAAACCAGAGTACAGCTTTTCATTGATATATAAGATGTTATTTATTCCTCTTCCAATCATGAGGTACAGAAGTAAAACAAATAAGCATTTCCAATCTGTATATAGCACTCACTGCTATAACAAATACTACCAAATGGAAGGAGCTGTACCAAAGATAAAAAGTCTATACAAGAAGCAAAAGCTCCAAAAATATGGCATCAAATTCTCAACTCACAGCCATGGGTTTTGACTCTTGCACTCGAAAATATAAACAACTGATCAATTTGGAAAAAGAGGAATGGCAGCAAAAATCAATTATATCAGCACATGAAACTAAAGGTAAGTATCTTTCTGTTCACCTGTTTTCTAGGGGATTCTTTCGTTGACCCTCGTCCTCCACAATGTCCCACCTGGTTCTTCTCCACTACTGATTTTTACCCTTCCAAACTCCTCCCTCCTATCTCTAGTCCAAGGCCTCATTTCAAATCTATCTTTACTGCTCCACAATGGTCTTTACTGAAAATGGAGATAAAAAAAACCCTTTCCCTCACAAATCCACAGTTCCTTGGTCGCCCACCATCACTGCCCAAGATCCACCTCAAAGAAAGAAATGAATTACAACTGTCCCAACTGCCCAGACACAGAGCAACACATTTAACCTTCAGCCCAAGGTTAATTCAACAAACTGCAACCCTATGGTTGATTCTTTCAATACCCAGTTTCTTACTTGCCCCATTCCCATTTTCCCTGAAGAAACCCAGACATTTTCGAGATGATGAATGCTATTCAACGTCCTGCTACACAGCTGAATCAGACTGGTCAAAAACTGGGAGATATCAGCCCCATGGTCACAATAACGGGCACTTGTATCAATCTTCTTACTAACTCTCAGCTTCAGCAAAAACAAAATATCAATGATCTGAAAATCATCTTTGAATTCCAAGAGAAGATGATCCAATTAATTCTGTATGACCACATAAAAGTTTAGAACTTCTAAACAGCGAGCTCAGCAGGATCTGGTCAATCAATATCAGAATGCAAATGGCAGAGGGACACCTGGAGATAGTTGCAGAAACCCTCCAACAAATGGCACGGACTAGCAAGTGCTTATTTTTAATCCTGGAACTCACACATGCTACTCCTTCAAATCGGACTCTTCAAGGGCCAGTTCCTTGTGGTTTGCAAACTACCCTTCTAGAGACTGAATAGTAGTGTTCTCCAAAGTCATGGCAAAGTCCTGGACCGCAGTCGATATTACTGGGTGCTTCTATATATATGCTTTTGCTCTCTATTAGTATCTGAGTTCTTCTGACTAATATGCAAAATCCTTGGGATATTTTTTGAAGGCTAACCTATAGTTTTGTCAGCCTGATCTTTGGTAATCACTGTACTCAACTGTGCTTTACGGAACCCCTCTCCATCCCCTATTAGGTTGGTCTTTCTTGCTTTCTTCTCTCACTTGTCTTGTTCGTATTAAAGGAGTTGAGTTCAATGTATTAGTTCCATCTTCGTCAATACATTTAGACTTTATTTTAGAAATGCTTGTTAGGACCAAAAGCCTCTATATAGTGGAGGTGTGATCCGAATTAGATCCTAGAAACCATCATAGGTCAGTTGATTGAGTTGATCAGCTTAAAACTCTTAGGTTGTGTGACTAATGAAGTGCTTCAAGGCAAATTTTCACTAAATCGAAGAAAGAGTTAAAAGAAATATGTTACAGTCTACAGAAGGTAAAGAAAGGAAAGAAAAAGATGCAGGAAGGTGCAAGGATGAACGAGACATGGGAAGGGCCACACCATTTGAAGAAACAATTATAGTGACGAGTTCAGCTAAAAACCTTGACAGTAGGTTGAGCTTATGACAAACCCCACAACATGAAACAGCCTTACTCTGACGGGGCCGGCTTGGTACAAACTTGCTCCATATGAGATAAAAAGATAGAACCAAGCGTCCAGAAGGCCTTTGGTCGCTTGGAAATCTGTGTATGAATGAGTTGCTCACATGTAAGCATAAATATACTTCTTGGGGGTCATGTAGTGGCCTTTAAGAGGCATTGGGAGAGTTCTTGAGGTCGAACATGACCGTACAGCTGAGAGCAAAGCCAAACATTTTGATTAAACTAGTAATCCAGAGCAAGGCAAAGCTTGTAGAGCATTGTCGACATGTAGAGAAATTCCACAATGTCTGATTATCATTGTCAAAGTGCTAGAGAAGCCCCACAGTGCATTTGAAGGCTTAAATTAAGCGCTTCAGAAGATCTGCCCAGCATGCCAAACCAGAGTACAGTTTATCAGCAATAAATAAGATGTTATTTATTCCTCTTCCAACCATGAGGTACAGAAGCAAAAAAATCAACATTTCCCATCCTGTATATAGTGCTCCCTGCTATAACAAATACTGCCGAATGGAAGGAACCGTACCAAAGATAAAAATTCTAATAGAAAAATCAAAAATTCCAAAAATATGGCATTAAATCCTCAACTTAGGTGCTAAGATCTGAGGCTCAAATTGAATTTAAAGGTGCTAGGATCTGTCAAGCATGCCAAACCAGAGCAGTTTATCATAAATAAATAAGATGTTATTTATTCCTCTTCCAATCATGAGGTACAGAAGCAACAAAAATAAGCATTTCCAATCTGTATATACTATATAGCACTCACTGCTATAACAAATACCACCAAATGGAAGGAACAGTACCAAAGACAAAAAGCCTATAGAAGAAGCAAAAATTCCAAAAATATGGCATTAATAAATTCGAAACTAGCAGCCATGGGTTTTGACTCTTGCACTTGAAAATGTAAAAAACTGATTAGCTTGGAAGATGAGGAACGGCAGCAAAAATCAACTATAGCAGCACACAAAACTAAAAATAAGCATCTTCCCCTTCACCTGTTTCCTAGGCATTCATTTGTTAACACTTGTCCTTCCCAAACTACCACCTGGTTCTTCTTCACTGCTGTTTTTTACCCTTCCAAACTCCTCCCTCCTATCTCTAGCCCAAAGCCTCATTTCAAAACTATCTTTACTGCTCCACACAAGGTCTTTATTGAAAATGGAGATCAAAAAAAGTCTCTCCCTCACAAATCCACAGGTCCCTGGTCACCCTCCATCAGTGCCGAAGACCCACCTCAAAGGAAGAAATGAATTACAACTGTCCCAACTGCCCAGACACAGAGTAACACATTGAAGCTCCAGCCCAAAGGTTAGTTCAACAAACTGCAACCCTATGGTGAATTCTTTCAATACCCAGTTTCTTACTTGCCCCATTCCAATTTTCCCTGAAGAACCCCAGACCTTTTTGAGATGATGAATGCTATTCAAGGTCCCTGCGCAACTAAATTAATCGATCAAAAGTTAGGAGATATCAGCCCCATGATCACAACAATGGGCACTTGTATCAATCTTCTAATTAACTCTCAGCTTCAGCAAAAACAAAATATCAATGATCTGTAAATCATCACTGAATTCCAATAGATGAAGATCCAATTAATTCAAAAACTGCTTTTGTATAATCCCATAAGATAAAAGTTTAGAACTTCTAAACAGCAAGCTCAGCAGGAGCTAATCAATCAATATCAGAATGCAAAAGGCAGAGGGACACATGGAGCTAGTTGTAGCATCCCTCCTACAAATGACACGGACTGGCATGTGCCTATTTTCAATCCTAAAACTCGCACATGTGCTACTCCTTCAAATCGGACTCCTCAAGGGCCAGTTCCTTCTGCTTTGCTAACTACTCTTCTAGCGAATGAATAGTAGTGTGCTCCAAAGTCATGGCAAAGTCCTGGACCACAGTCGCCTATTACCGAGTGATTCTATATATATGCTATTTTGCTCTCTATTAGTATCTGAATTCATCTGACTAATATGCTAAATCCTTGGGATTTTTTTGAAGGCTAACCCATAGTTTTGTCAGCCTGATCCTAGTAATCACTGTACTCAACTGTGCTTTATGGCACGTCTCTCCAGCCCCTGTTGGGTTGGTCTATCTTGCTTTCTTCTCTCACTTGTAATTTCCGTATTAAAGGATTTGAGTTCGATGTATTGGTTACATGATACATCTTTATCAATACATTTAAACTTTATTAAAAAAACATTTGTCGGGACCAAAAGCCTGGAAAAAAATCACAGTTCAGTTGATTGAGTTGATCAGGTTAATTTCTTAGGTTGTGTGACAAACAAAGTGCTTTAAGACAAATTTTCACTAAATCGAAGAAATATGTTACAGAAGCTGAAGAGAGAAAAGGGAAAGATGCAAGAAGGCACAATGATGAACTAGACATGTGAAGTGCCACAACACTTGAAAATAATTATAGTGATGGGTTCAGCTAAAAACATGTACAGAAAGTTGGGCTTAAGACAAACCCCGCAACATGAAACAGCCTTACTCAAACATGGCTCGCTTGGTACAAACTGACTCCATATGAGATAAAATGATAGAACCGAGCATCCGAAAGGTCTTTGGACACTTGAAATCTCTGTATGAATGGATTGCTCACATGTAAGCATAAATATACTCCTTGGGGTTCATGTAGTGGCCTTCAAGATGCGTTGAAAGAGTTCTTGAGGTAGAAGATGACTGTACAGCTGAGAGCAAAGCCAAGCATTTTGATTAAACCAGTAATCCAGAGCAAGGCAACGCTTGTAGAGCATTGTAGACATGTAGAGAATTTCTACAATGCCCCATTATCATTGTAGAAGTGCTAGAAAAGCCCCACAGTGCATTTGAGACAAGAAGGCACAACCCCACTCTTCTGAAGTTTTCCCACATTGGGTTAACCTGGGAGAAATAGTTGTGATCTCTCTTTTATGCATATTTGATTCATTCGATGGCTTGCCTCCATTCCATGTAACTAAACAGATTCAATCACTTAAGCAAGCATACGAGTGACACATTTAGTTGATTACAAGCATAGTATTTGTTCATAACAGCAAACAGAAGCAGATTTCATTCATATACAATCAAAAGAATCAGCATACTTCTTAAATACACTCGTCTTGTGGATTGGATGGGTCACATCTTGGTAGTAGCATAAAGAGGTGTGAAATCTTATGTATGAGTATAGTATCCATGTAGGTGAGCATGTATGCAATTGTGTAATGAATATAAGATGTAGATAGCAGCCATAGCTATAGGAACATCAATTTGCAGCCTCATGTATATTGATTTCAGTAGCATAAAACATTGGATTGACGCATAAATAGATGTGAATCCATGTTAGTGAATCATTCAGTTATCCAAGTTGATCAAGGATCAACAAACATTAATCCCAATGTTTTATACCCCAATATAGCTCAAGTGGGACAGAAACATTGCAATTGATGCCTCGATGAGCATCAAGCCTGATTTATATGGGTTTGAGCTAGATCCAGTAGGTCAAAACTTAAGATGGGTTCAGCATGCTTTACTATTACCCATTTTCTTCCATAGTTAATTGGGAAAAGATGCAGTGAATTTTTTTAATCAAAAATATTGTTAAACAATAAGCAAGGCATTTGAACTTCTAAAAGAAAAACCAATTTTCATAAAGTTCCTAAGTAACAAATGCATCACATAAATGTGAGTTTGTGTGTGTAAAGGTGGATGTCTATGGAAAGCCCAACAAGATGGGTTAAGAGAACATGCAGATTAGGTTTTTCACATAACCTGTAGCAGCTAAAAACCAGTTTGCCAAGGTGCACCACTAGAGATCGACAATGAGATATCTAGCTTGAAAACACAGCGGATAGGTATCTCTAGGGTTGAAAAGGTGTGGATCCAACCAACAACAAAATATTTGTTCTCCTATACTAGTTGGAACAACAATAATTGGAAACAGAGCATGGAATAACAAGATAATCGTAATTACCTTAATCCAACCACAAGATCTAGCAAATATTTTTGTATTCATATATAAATGGATAAGGGTGAGAGAATGTAATATTCACAATTTCACTATTCCCAAATGATTAATATGAGATGCAATACAAAAATGTAAAGCCCTAATGCAAATCTATATGCCAAAGACAATATAAGACCAAACCCTTGATATGTTGAACTCTAGACTGTTTCGGTACGGCTACGGTATGCTGATACGGAAAAATTTTAAAAACTTTGGGTATGGTACGTTATATATATATATATATATAGAAGCCTTTGCATACTTATTGAAATTTAATACTCATACCATCATCAACAGCGACCTCTCCAAGTCTGTGTAAGTTAGGCTCATCCAAAGCTCCATCACCATGCTCTGCTTGGCTTGAAGCTGTACTTGTCCCACAGAGTATTTGACAAAATCTGTCATCGGAACAGAGCCTTCAGACCTCATCCTTTTCAACCCAATTCTTTTCTAGTCTGAAATGGGTTCTACAGTCACTGTCGGTACTCCCTTCTCCATCATCACAGTCACTGTCACCTGCTACCGAAAACAAACCCACTATAATTTTTATTAATATATATTGCTTGTGTGGGTTGATCAATCATAGGGTCATTGATTGGGTCAGAGTATAGACAGACAGATATTCCCTTCTCTCTCCCTCCAAAATTTAAACCCTCTGTATATGTATGTGTTTTTGTTGTCGCTAATTCACTGTACAAATGTCCCATATGAGGAGTGAGTGGTGGTGGGGGATTCTTGCTACGTAACTATTTGCAATCTCCCTGGAAAGCTGGACCCTTTGCCATCTCTTGTTTTGCAAAAAAAATGCAACACTAAGTACCTTAGGTAATCAATAATCATTGTCTGTATCTATTCCTAACAGACTAGGTAAGCCTAAATTTGTAGTTTACCTCTTTTTGAGTTTGATTTGACGGTATGTTTTTCACATGTAATTCCAAGCTACTAACACGCAAACTCTATCTTAATGCAATGTTCGTCAATCTTTACTTTTTCTCTTTTCAAATAAAATTGTTGAACATATAACGTGCTCACAGCCACGTACTTGTTCTCTTTGTTGGCTTCTATTTCTACTTGGTAATGCTTCTTCTCATCAAGGCTTGGACTACAAAGCAGATAGTGTCATTGGCCGGACTCTTCCTTCTCCTCTCTGCGGGACTCTTCCATTTATTTTTAAGTTAAAATGTTTTATTTTTTTATTTTTTTGAGTTACATGCAAAAAAACACATATTTACCTGTGGGTACGCTGCGGGTACGTACCCACAGGCCCTGGGTGCGTCTCGGGTACGGAAATCCGTACCTGGGACCTGTGGGTACATACCCGCAACGTACCCACAGCAGTTCTGTACCCGTACCTGAAATGTTTCAGGGCTGGTACGAAGGGGGGGGGGGGGGGGGGGGGGGGTGGGGCCGTTTCAGTGCAGTCCAGGTTGAAATAGTGATAACATAGAAAGCTTCAATTTGTGTAACAAGGTGCCCTCATAGCCGCAAGTATGCACAGAAACTGCTAACTTATCTTCAAGGATTCCTAATGCAATACAAAAATGTAGAGCCCTAATGAAAATCTATATGCTGGAGACAATATATAAGACCAAACCACCCTCAATATGTTGAAATAGCAATAACATAGAAAAGCTTCACCTTGTATAACAAGGTGCCTTCATGGCCGCAAGCATGCATAGATACTACTAACCTATCTTCAAGGATTCCTAATCGTATAACAGTATTGTGGGAGAAAGTCTTGTGTCAGCAATCTAGGACATTTGGCAACTCCTCACGATCCCTATTGGCAAGCCTAGTGGAATTTCCGTGAAGATGTAAAGTTGAGCGAAGGCTGGAAGTCCTCTATGATCATTGTAGATCTGATAATTCTGAAGTAGACAACCATAGAAAAAGAGATCTAATAAGTCGAGCGACGGTGAGAGAAAATGATAATGTCTTGGAGATTGATAGGGGACAAAGGGGAATGAATTTCCAATATTAGCTTATATAGGAGACCTAAAATATAGGGAGGGACACGTCACTTAACCAAAAAACAGGGGCCTACAAGTCAAAAATATAGGAAAACTAGCCCTAAGAGTGCCCCATGAGCCAAATAAGAGAAATGGGTGGTCAGACAGTTGATTTTTGAAAAGGGGGTAGTTTTCCCTTAGGGCATGCTGCTGGTTTTCCAAAATAATGTGGTCTGATCACCTATTGTTTCATTTGGGGGGTACTTTAACAAACATGAAGATCAAACAACTTAAAGGATGGTAATAGCTCTGTACGATGCAAACTACAATCATGGAAGGGTTAGCCCAAAACCAAAATGGAGATTACAATATATCAAAAGCCATATAAACTGCAGCACATACTCGTTGAAGTCGCGTTGAACTCCAGCAAGGAATTGATGAGCTACATTGTTTTCAACAGCATGTTCCATTGCCTCCAACACATCTACCCTCTACATAATAGATCACCAATCATATAAAAGTACTTCATTATACAAGATCATGCAATGCAAAAAAAAATGATAATTGAATACCTCATATATTTTACCATTTCTATGTTCATATGTGGTGGGAATTGGAATCTTCTGTCACGGAATGCTCTCCCTGAAGTGCGGTGCCATCTTCCTGAAACTGTGTCTCTCCTCCTGTGTGGTGAAACTATTGGAAGACTAGCCTGAAAGGGTGGCAATGATGGACGAATTCTCAAAGAATGAATTGGTTCCCTTCTTCTTGCCCCAATTCCAAAACTTGCCTGCCAGATTCCATGTTTGGTATATCAATTATTTGTTTTCATTTGGTATCCAAAATAAGCATTCAATGCCTATACAACTTGCCAACAAAATTGCACATCTATATTTGTTGGGCTTCACCAAAGAAACTAGAACCAAAACTGCAAATGCAAAACAGACATTAAAAGTAACAAACAAAACTGTGATCACAAAAAAAGACATTAAAAGTAACAAAAAATACTTCGATCACGAAAGAGACATTAAAAATAACAACAAAAATGTTAACATCACTTTCCTATTATGGATGCACATGTTACCAACAAAGTATCAGATTCATGATATGGGTTTTAACTCTAAATTTGGTTGATATTTCAAAGAAAGAAAATATGTGACAATAGTGTGAATTAAAGAAATAAAGGAAAGGGTCCAAGGAAAAGGTAACACATTTCAAAATTGAAATTTGGTAAACATTTACTGGATGATTATGAAGACTATACTGCAATGTAAAAATGTACTTGCCATGTTTTGGAGCAGCCTTAATGAATATGGGAGTTGTAAAATGTTGCAAGTGTGGACTATTGCAGGTTATAATTTATAATTTGCTTATCTTACCCTGAAAATTTATCGCAATCCAATAATAATAGCAACACATTTCATATTACAGATTACCTTTTCTCTGGTAAAAGTACCTTTACAAAATCAAGATTAAGAAAGGAAGGAAGTTATCTCCAAAATGAATATTCAAGCTCTATAGAATTATTGATGTTTACTTCTCAATGGTACAGCATCCCCCTTCCTAAACAAATCTACATGCCCTCAAAATATGATATTTTGAAAAGCACCAACTATTCAAAGCAGCTGATTTGAGTTGAAGAATCCACTTGTCGTAGAAGTGGACATATGTGCAAAAAACATCGTTTGTGATGTGCTTGTTGATCACATGTTTTTAAAAACATATTTAAGGAAAAGCTGGCATAGAACTCAATTAAAAATTAAGGAACTGAGAAACAAAATTAATTACAAGTACCAGAAAGCACAATTAAGAATATGAAAATAATGAAAGGTCAAATTAATTCAACTTTGGATAAGAATGGTGAATATGTGAAGTCACTAACACCATTTCATGCTATGTTGCATGTTTAATCATATGAAAGAAGCCTTTAATTTTTTCTAACTTCATTGAAAAAGGGAGGTGTCCCTCCTGTGTACTCAATATAACTTGCATAAAACCAGTACAAATATATTAAATCCATCCATCTGAAAAATTCAAAAATGCCTGGAGATATCAATCTCAAGGCACCTAACTTGGATTTGCCATATGCCACATTGATTAATAAATTAATTAACTTCTCTACAAAAATTTCACTACCTTGTGATAGATGGCCTCAATCTAGCTATACCATTATGTAGGGCTTAAAAATCATTCCTTAGAAAAAACCGGCTCCAAACTCTACCATACAAGATATTACGATTGTTAGATCAGCTTTTCCAAGCAAGAAGAAAAAACTTACAAATGACGGTCAAATGGATGTCGATATTTTAGGTCAGACATTAATTGTGAACAGTTCACAGACATTAAAGACCACCACCACCACCCGGCTGACATTGTAGGAAGCCTTTCAGCGTAACTGTCATGTATGTACTAACATCATCTCAAGCTCAGACTGTAGAACAAACATTTAATAGTTGTTGAGGGAAATATTAACTGAATATAGAATCTTTTAGTGACTGTATCAACAAGCCAGACAACAACTAACTGCTTTAAAGTTAGAAAATCCAGGACTGATAAGCAAAGCATTTAGCCTTGGAGCAAATAAGGCCTATTCAGGAGTGATGAGTAATCATTCAAGCTTGAAACAGATGGAGGCCTTCATACACTGATCTAAAAACACCTGTAAAATTCTTGGTGATAACTTCAAATGCTAAAATGACTAATTTATGAATAAAGAAGCCAATGACACTCAGTGGTTTCTGTAAGAAGCTGATAACATCAAGAAATTAAATGTATAATATAAAAAGAGAAGAGAGAAGCCTTTTAAGTTTTAACAATCAGATGAACTCAAAGGCGCACAGCTAGAATAAATTCTGAAGATATAAGATAAATAAACAGAAAACAAGTTCCAGATAAATGATAGTGCAATTTACTTACATGTAAACCAGCAAAAACAGGAGCATTGTTGGAACCAGAGGCAGTTAAGTGTTCCCTCATCTCTCTTTGTACCATCGAATGCAAAATAGCATCATCATGCTGCATGCATTCATCATATTAACATTGAATAAATCAAAGTGACATTTTTCCCATGCAAGATATACCAATGTAGTGATTAAATTTTAAATTACGTAACCTGGAATGCAAAAACATCTAAAGTTCCAATATCATATTTCAAAACTTCGCAAAATTTTCCAACAGCTGTATTAATAAAATTACATTCATATGATAAGATACAGAATATTAGAACAAGATGAAAATTAGATCAGGCACACTAATAATGATCAAATAATTAAAAATATATCTATAGACAGTGCTTTCACCTGTAAACCTCCTTCAGGTACTTCACCTGCAAATTCCTCCTGGAGCTGCCTGGCCAGGATTTCATCCAACTCTATTTGTCTGGCCCTGGCACCTGCTTCCTCATTACCACCCTCTATGTTTACACTGCTGCTGACTGGAGATTCTAAGCTATCAACATCAATAAGATTATGATCAACAACCTCAACATCACAGCTGGATTCCTGAATGGCATTGCTAGTTAAACTAGTAGAAGAACTATTTCTTCGAGATGGCCTACAAGACCTCAGCAGTATAACTTCTGGTGAGTCCGCTTCAGAAGAATTCCCTTGATCCCCTACCAAAGAAAATGGTGAACAACCTATGGTTTTGTCAAGCCTTGACAACTGCCTTCTATTTTGATGCATTCTTGAGTAACCTAGCGGCTTACGAGTCAACTGCATGGTTCCTTCCGATGCATTAGCCCTTGACCTATTGAGAAAAACATCATTTCTGCAGGCTTGGCTTCTGACCTCTGTAACTGAATCCGAAGAACCACTATACCCGGGACTTTCACACACAGAGAGTCTGTTAGCTTCTGCAGAACCTGATGAATTGCCCCTCACCCTTTTCCTGCCAAAAGACAGCAGACAAGGAAGTAAATGTCAATACTACAGTCATTAGAGAATCAACCCGATATCGTCGTGATAAACCAAATTCCAAGTAAATAAATTAGTTTAAGAGTTAAAAACTGAACAACCCCCTTAAGCTACAGAGATCAAGCACTGATGTGGTTTTAGAAGAAAACACTACAAAGAACAAATCCCCGGGTGAATCACAAGAGAAGGGCGATTAAAAAACAAACACTCCTGTGGGTTAAATAATTTATACAAAAAAGGTTAAATACTTCAGAGACCAAGCCATGCAAATTATCAATGAAAACCTACACGATCCAGTACAGATATCTTAAATGCATTTATCTGAAACAATGCCGAGAGATATCGATCTCAAGGCTCTTATCTTGGATTTTTAGCATACGACAATTATTAACAACTTTGTGACCTTCTTCCCAAATTTCTCACTGAATGGTGACAAATGGTGTCGATCTAGCTACGCTAGTGTGTAAGGTTCAATAAAATATTTCGGGGTGGGGGTGCGGGGGGGGCATGGGCTCCAAACTCCACCATACAGCCAAAATATTACAGTTTTTTTAATAGACTTTTCCAAGAAAAAAGAAAAAACTTCTCACTTACAGTCAAATGGATGTCAGATTTAAGCACACGCTCACAGAAATTACAGCCCACCACACCCCCCCAACATTATAGAACGCCTCTCAGCATAATAATAGATGAAAATAAATATTGAACTCAATGGTGTTATGAGAAACTTGTCTGGATGATAGCCTTATTTTCAGTTTTTTGAAGGTACATACAATATTGATATGTACTAGACATTTGTCTTACAACATGTGATAAGAAAAAAACTGTATGGAGTAATAGATGAAAACAAACATTAAGTTCAATGGCATTAGGAGGAACTTCTTGGCATAATAGTAGTACTTTCAGTTTTTGAAGGCATATACAAAGCTGATATGTACTTAAAAATTGACATGCAGCATGAGATATGAAAAGCATTGTATGAAAGACCAATAATCTATATTAAACATGAAACAGATCTTTTTTCCGTCCCATGGCAGAGGAGTATATGCAAGGCTTGTTATATACAAGAAACGACTCAGGCAGGGCAACAATGATTGAAGTGATAACTTCAGATTGACTGCATTCAAAGTCTAAAAGAAGCCAACCATTGATTAGATTTGTTTGACCAAAGATTAATATGGAGAATCAATAGCATAAGTAAAAATGAACTACGAAGTACCCATTAATACAATGTAGCATGTTGTATATGAAAGGCATCTGATTTTCTTGGAAGAAGCCAAACTGTAAAGAAGTTAAAATTTATTGGTTACCTGCACTGTAGCAATTGAACACAGCTATCCTTCCCTCTTTCAACCGTATCACAAGATACAATTGCTTTTCCTTTGCTTCTATCATCTTTTTGGGCAGCAATGGGTAAACGGTCACTATTACTCTGAAAAACCTGATCGCAGTTGATGGAATTATTTGCATTTGCAGATTCATCATTCATAACACTCCCCTCTAGGTTGTCACCAGCCTCTCGTCGTCTTTTAACTCCCTTGGTTGATGTGGCAGCATCATTTGGAATCTCATTTGGAGATATACGCCCATTGCGTACCAACATTTTTCTTCGATTCCGAATAGGCATAGTCATTGCACGTCCAGATATAGTTTCTTTGCCATTCATTTTGACTTCCTCTCGGGCAGTACGGAATAATTCATCAATGTTTAGAGTTAGAAAATTTTTGTCCTCTCTAGACACATTATCACAATTTCCCATGGATGACTGTCGCAGTAATCCTTCTGTCGGACCACATAAAGATTGAAGAGGACATGTCTCTGAAGAGGGAGAAGTACTTTCTGTGTGCACAAGGTCTTGGTCATGAGCACAACTGTCCTTACTCTGCCTACATTGCATTCCACATGAAGTTCCTAATAAACTTGGAGAGACATTAGACGAAGCTAAAGTGCCCTTCCCCACTATGGTTTGGTCTTCCTCTCTTTTGTTTAAGTTTTCATTCTTTCCAGCTCTCTCCCGAAAAGAAACAGAACGCAGTCGCCTTGCCCCGGTAGCCCTTCTTAAGGGCCCACCATTCTGTCTAGCCAAACGATCTGGGGGTGTGTCTGGAACCTCTAACAACTCATGCCCCACCCTATCCGACATCATTCGAAGATATTATTATTGTAATTTCTAAGAACCTTGCTAATAAGTCTTCCAAAAATCTCTGATCCTGCACAAATTCTAATCAATTTCCTCGATCAAAATTCCTGTAACAGAAGCCCTGCTAACACAAACAAGGAGAACATGGTAAGTCCCACTGCAAAAGGGAAAAACATTAATTGCAGTTACAAAGAACAGTAAAAATAGAATGCAATGACTGGGAGTAAACTTCAAATAAATAAATAAAATCATACAAACTACACCACATATATTCAAGATATAATAGCTATAGGTGACATCTTGACATCTTGAAGCTGAAAAACACCGAAATGATGATAGTGAGAGATGAAATAGGCATCAACAGACATAAATATGCAAAAATACCTTTTAAAATCCCAGCTACAACTGCATGTAACAATGGCACTTATGATGGAAAAAATCTATGGTTGAACAACTAAAGAAAGACAGAAAACAAAAACAAAGATTGGGAATTATGGTTATACAGCCTCCTAATGGTGGGCAACAACGTGCTTGTGTATGAACATATGTATTTGTATATGTATATGCATGTACATTTGCATGTAAATAACAGGAGTAAAATAACGAGAGGAACTATTATAGGCCAGAGTTTGAAACCCTGGGAAAGTGACACATTCCACATGGTAACAAAGCAAACAAAATAAAACTGTCAACAACAAAATACACGGCTCCGAAATGACACAAAGACTTGCATGAAATGCTGCCAACAAAAATTTAAAATTGGAGCCATAAGGAAACCTTGTTACTCCCTTATATACATAACATAATCCGATCTGATTGGATGGCCATCCGTGAATGAGTTCTATTTCCCAGCAATAATATTTTTGAACATCAAGTTTCAGCATATTGTTATGAATCTGAATGAAGCATATTCATATTCCAAACAAGATTGAAATGTTAGTTTGCAGGTCCAAAGTGCACCGCTAAAATATCTCTAAGGGAGTGGATAACCTTTAGAATCCAACTACATATATAGATGAGCATATAAGTGTAATGTGCAACACAATAAGTGGTGGGCCATGGGCGGAGGGGGTAGGCAGTGGGGCAACACTGCACATCATTTACCCTTTCACATGCCCAATAAAATGCATTTGCAATTAGCATCTAGAGAAACGACAAAGAGGGCAACCTACAGTAATAAGGGTTCATATTTAAAAGCAGCTGGATGAGAACTAAACTCAAACACCTAGGCAATCAAACCACCACTTCAAACCACAAACTACAGGAATGTGAATCAGTGAACTCTGAAACCCAATTGATGCATGCAAGTGAGCGTCTTCAAAACTTAAAAGCAATTAAAGGAGAGAAACTAAAACATACAAGCAGTGCTGACTGACAGATGCACTGCAAAAGAGAATAACAGAGAAAGAAAACCATTGGAACTCTTAGAATGCATTTCCAAATGGCGTGTAGAAAAATGTCAAAGATGAATAATGCAAAGCGGAACTGCCTACACTGATTGGGGTTCGCACTTAAAAGCAATACTTAAGTTAGAATACCTAGGCAACCAACCCACCAGTTTAAAACACAAATAACAGACATGGGAATCGGTGAACTGTGAAATCCAATCTGTGTACATGGTATGCAAATGAGAGTTTGAATCATAAAATGATAAGAAGAGGGGAACTATAATGAGCAGCAGAGCTGAGTGACCAATGCACTGCAACATAAGAATAACAAAACAGAAAACCATTGAAACTCAAACTGCCTCTGCAAATAGCAATAGATGATACAAAAACACCAGAAAAAAAGAAACTGCAGGGAGCCAGAATACCGAATTGACAACTGCATTGAACGAAATCACCAACACAACGAATGCAAATGCAAAAATCTTATTGAGATGGCACCTATAATCTCTCCTTCAAAACAATAAAAAAACAAAGTACGCCAACTTTCCACATGGTAAAATCTTGAATGAAATTATTAACTGCAAGCCAAATGAAAATACTACAAAAAGTGTGAACAATTTAACACAATAAAATGGAGTAAATCAAAATTGAGGGAAAAAAATAAATGCAGAAAAGGGCTAATCATGTTAGTAAACCAATCAATATAAGCATCTAAGGTAATCAAAAATGTTTTAACCACAAAAAAGGACGTTTTGTTACAATCACAATGGTCCTGCTCTACTAATTATGATACAAAACGGTTTTAGTACCGATTGAAGGGCTCTTTAGCATAATCAAAAAGTCCTAATCATGCTAGCAGACAAATCAATGTAAAACATCTACGGACCTTGGCTGTACTTATCATAATAAAAATAGTTTCGACTGTGGAAAAGGGGTGTCTTGATATAAAAAGTAACAAAGCCAAATTGAGGGAAAATAAATAAATGGATAAACATTCTAGAAAGCCAATCAATATAGAGCATACTAATCATAGCCAAAGATGATTTCCACCCTCCCCCCAAAAGGGAATTTTAACAAATCAAAAAAGAGTAAATCTTATCAAACGGGATAAGCTTGAGTGGTAACAAATCAGGGCTTCCAAAGGGAAACCCCGCATCCAACTTGCTGAGCACAGTGCACCCCAACATGGAAAAGTGTTGAAATTAAATTAAATACTGCATCCAACTCATTGGGTACAGCACACCCCAACAGATGAGGTCAGGTGCAAGTACCACACGAATTTGACAGATGAGATACCCGATAACTTGTTGGGCTTATAACCTCGCAAAACAATCAAATGGGTTGGTTTAAGAGACAATGGCTTTGTGATCCTGAAACCTTACATTTTCTATGCTAGTAGGAGGCAAAAGCCCATTTCCAAGCTGGAGTTTTTTTCCCAAATTGAGTTTCTCCAGGATAAATCTTGTCTCCCTCTTGTTGTCTGATGTTAGTTGCGTTGCTTACTTGTATTGTTCATTCCTTCATGCTGTTTTCATTTTCAGCTCTTAGGAAAATATCATAAATCCAAGATAAGTTGTTTCCAAGTACAGTTCTTGGTTTAAAACAGAAAGCAGTAATAGAATCAGTCACATACAAGTTAAAGCGGCAGCACACTTCTATTGTTATAACATTGGTAGTTGCTTAAAGTGGTTTGAAACGGAAATTGAATGAAAGGTGTAGATGGCAGCCAAGAGCTGTAGCACACATAAAATTTCTGCATTATGTGTAAGTTTCAGTAGCAATTTGCATTGGAACAGCACATAAGCAAAAAACAATCATTGAAACTCAAACTGCCTCTGCATATGGAAATGGATGATTGAAAAGCAGCCAAAAAGGAACTGCATAAAGGCACAGTACCTAATTTACAACTGCATTTAATGAAATTGCCAACAATATGAATGGGGAATCAAAAAACCTACCAGGATAACACCTGTCATCTATCCTTCAATAGAATAAGAAAAAAAAAGCCAAACATTCTGCAGGATAAAATCATGAAGGAATATATTACCTGCAAGCCAAATAACTATAAGCATTCTGGGACATCATTTTGGGCAGAATACCAAGAAAAATAGTGCATCACTAGTACATCACCTTGCAGATGTCATATCTCCTAGCCCATTGATCAAAATCATAAACTTTAATCTTCATTGGAAAGTTCATCAAATGAACTAGTTTAGACGCCCTCCATACATGCCTCCGGAAACTATGTAGGGTATCCAGAGGAAGTTCAGGGTCTCAAAAATGCTCCAAAGGATCTCAGAACAGCAAAATACATAAAGGTATAAAAACACCTAAAACAGTAAATTATTTTTAGAATATTTGGACATCAGGTTGTGACAAAACCTCTTAACTTCTTGGGGAACACGTCAAATGACTCTTTACATTCCAAATTGAATCACTTCGTATTCTATTTTTTGACTGTTAATTTCCTGCTAAAAATAGATCTAAAGGCATGGGAACCTGAATGTAAAAGGGCAGAGTAATTGTAGTGAATGGTAAACAGAGTTTTGTAGCTACTCATCTCTTCTCAGAGATTGCTATTGTTTTGTAAGATGCAGAACAGAGAGCAATAGCTCCACATCTCTTCTTAGAGATTGTTACCTTCTATTTGTAATGGCATGGGAGAAATAGCTCGTCTCTTCTCAAAGAAAGCAACTCGCATCTCTTCACAGAGATAGCAGCTCACAACTTTTCTTGGTGATAGCCATAAATACCCCCCATATCAATGAAGCAGTAAATTCTTTTAATCAGATTTTGTCTCTCTGTTTATTTTTTATTTCTACTCCTCCATAGTTTGTTTTGCTACAGCCATGTAATATTATTTTATGATAAAGTTCTCCAATATTATTTTATGCTCTATTTGTTGTAACTAAAATCACTTCAGCCACTAACACATTGAGTTTTCGCAATTCAGTGTGTTGTCCAATGGAATCCTGATTCGTTCCAGATTACTGGTATCGGAGAAAGGATAAACATATTCTGTAAATTTTGCAGGAATTATACAAATCATGGGAAAAGCAAGCAAGAAAAATCGACAAGAGAACCTGATTCAAGATGTGGATCCATTTTCGGCACCACAAAATGAGCATGAGTGACTCCTTGAAAATCAATGGTTTAAGGGGTGAAAACCAATAGTCACAGACCAACCTTGGCATCAACATGGAGGCAGATGATGAATATGCGAAAGAATCTTTCCCAATTTGGAAGCCTCATCACAGAAGGATTACTCAGAGCAGAGGAAAGGCAGAAGCAACTTGCAGAAAAAGAAGCATTTTTTGACGAAGTTCAAAAGTACCTAGCCGTTGATAGAAAATGAGCAAAACCAATATATTTTTTATTAATATAAAAGTCGTGTTACAAGAGGTAAATATAATCTTGCTAAAGGCAAGTTACAAACCCGTTGCCATACGGAAATCAACTACCAAAGCCCAACTAATTTATTTTAACCCACTGAGTAATTAATGATAAAACTTAATTACTAATAACACTAATGAGATAAACAACATGAAAGAAGGTCTCGCATGAGAAGCATGCCCCATACAAATACATAACAAATTAACAAATAACATATAATGCTTTGGATCAAAAAGACCCAGTAGTCGTTAATTATATAAGGAATGATCAGAAAATGAGTCTACTAGGGTTTTCTGAAAAACTTGGCTCCTTCCGAAGGTTTATTTGAGCTTCTTACAGTTTTGAAAAGGAGGGCCGATTTGATTGCCCTCCAGATGATCAATGAAAGGTTAGGGAGCTCGCCCCCTCTAGGCTTCACATACAGACAAAACGTGGTAGGAAGTTCATCCACAACAATTGCCAAAGAGGTGGAAACAACAATGGCAGCAGCTCGAAAACGCAAAGGACCACAAACTGCCAGCAAATCTCCATGCATGGAAGCTATGGAGGAGGATCCAGTCATGTTGTTGGGTGCTAATGAGATCAAGAGAAAAATTTCTGGCTTGCTGGGGAAAACCCCTAATTTGCAGAATTTTGGGAGCCAAATGATTGAGAGAAGAGATCCAGGCCTAAGCAGGGAAGTGGAGAACAAAACCTGCAGAAGAGGCTATTTCACAGCCAGTTTTTCAAATGACCTAGATCTGGACAAAGGTTTTTTTTTCTTTTTTTTTTTTGGGGGGGAGGGGGCGGTGGGGGAGCAGGCTTGTTCATGAAGTACTCACACATAGGGTTAAAACCCACAAAGGAACTGCCGTACACAGCTCTGTTTCGATCCGACCACATGCACTCCCCAAAGAATTCTGGTCAAAGTATGTGTTTAATATGATTGCCAACATGGTGGGAAAAGCAGTGGAAACTACTAAACCCTTTCATTGAAAAGAATTAACTAATTATGCTAGAATTTTCATAGATTTGGATCTCTCCAAACTGCTCCTGAAGAATGTCACTTCAAAATCAGGGGAGATCAACTTGATCCAACCTCTGGATTATGTAAGCATTCCATTCAGATGTAACAGATGCCACTAGTATGGTCATTTGGTGACAGAATGCCCTTCAATGCAAAAAATTATTCAGGAGATTATGCATTTTTAAGAGTGTTTTTTATTAAATTGTTGTTATAACCATTGTTTTTAAAAACTTTAGAAAGGTGATTTAATTCAAGATCGAGGTGATCATGGTCAGCAATTCTAACAGCTCTAAAAGTTAAAGAGTTTTTAAAACACCTACTTTTTGGGACGGGTGATGATGGGACTCCGCCCTTAGGTAGTAGTCAATGTGAGTTTTCTTTCTGAAAACTTGACGAAATAAATAGCCATTTTCATTTCTTTTTAGAAGGATGTCAAGGAACGGAATTGCATTGTCAATCTCAGTTTCCATGGTGAATTGAATGTGGGGAGAGATGCTCTTTAGGTGTTGGAGAAAATTATTAAGGTTTTCCATGCCGTGAACCCAAAATACATTGGTGTCATCGACAAATCTTTTCCACCAATTTGGTTTTAAAGGGTAAGATGAAATAACTTTTTGTTCAAGATTTTCCATGAATAAATTGGCAATAATGGGGGAGAGCGGGGAACCCATAGCAATGCCTTCGGTTTGCTCGTAAATTTCTCCATTGAAGCTAAAGAAGGTAGAGCGCAGACAAAGTTCAACAAGATTGAAGGTTTCATCGTCAGTGATTTGCCTAATGATGTTAATGGCTTCCCCGATAGGGATTTTTGTAAAAAGAGAGATAACGTCAAAACTAACAATAGAGCCATTTTTATCTAAATTTTTATTTTTAATAAAATCGACAAAGGAAACCGAGACCTTGATGAAAGAAGAGGATTTCCCCACTAAAGGGTTTAAGCTTCTTAGGCAAGAAAGGAGGCAAGTTTATAAGTAGGGGGGTTTATAGTATTGACGATAGGCCACATTGGAGCACTAGGCTTATGGATTTTTGGTTGGCCATAAATTCTCAAGGTGATTTCCATTGACGGAATAAGATTTTTTCTTAATATTATCATCTAACGAAGAATTTTTAATAGCATTAGATACAAACCTTAAAATTTTATTGATAGGGTTTTTATTTAGTTTTCTATAACTACCACAATTTAGGTGATCAACCATTTTGGAAACATAGTCAACGTGATTAAGAACAACAGCATTACCTTAATCAGTTCAGCTTTATTATTATTCTTAAGGTTCATTAAAGCAATGAGTTCAACTTTAGTAATATTACTTTTAGGAGGCTTAGCTTTTCGAAGAAGGACGGCGCACGATCTTGTCTAATTTCCTCGGCCAAGGATGCAGGGAGACCAAATTGTTTGTTCAAGATTAACAATAATATCTTTGGTAGGAATAAAATTTTGGGTGATGGCAAAACCAAGGCCCCTATTTAGTAATTTTAAGGGCAGAGGGTCAAGGTTTTGATTAGAAAGATTAATAACATTACCTAGGTTTTTATTTTTATTTTTATTATAAAGATAAGAAAGAATTTCTTTAGAGGAGGGGGGGTTTAAATTAATGGAGGGGGATAATGACTTAATTAATTGACTGGGGGGTGGGTATAGAGGAGGAATGAGCAGGGCACGCAATGAGAGGAAAGGGTTGAGAGGAAGCCACGTTTGGAGCTAAGATTGGGGGAAGGGCACATAAAGCGCTAGGGTTAGGTAAAGACAACGAATTATAAGAATCAGATTTCTGAATATTAAGAGATGGGCAGGGAGAGGTGCCTTCATCTGAGCAAGAGGAAGAAGCACTCAGATTCAAAGGAGGAATATTATGACAGATTGGATTATCACGCAAGATACAGGTAAAGCGATCTGAGGAGGGATGAGAAGGTAATGGGAGCCTAAATTCAGGCATGGAATGGTTGAGGAGAGAGTTAAAACCCAAAAGAGAGAGAACATTTCTACACTCAGAAAGGCGACTTGGGGATTGGTGCTTTAGAGATAACAATTCAGAAGAAGAATAGCCAATAGAGTGATTAGCTGTATAAGCGGCTTCAATCCAGGGAAAATCAGATTTTTCCCAATTACTTAAGTTTCTGCAATGCGGCTTTTCCCATAGTCTGCAAAAATTTTGTTTTTGTTTTTCACTAGATTTGGAAAAAATGGATTCCGCTTTTAAAGCTGAGCTGGATTCAATTCTAGACCAAAAATCAAAGCGAATGGAGGAAGCCAGTTCGAGGTGGAGGGAGTAAAGTCTGGAGGATAAATTGCACAGGTAGGATCAGAGACCATGGATTTCAGATTTTAGAAGAGAAGAGCTGGCAGAATTAAATATATTTTTATTTCTTTTCTTTTTAATCTTGAGAGAATGAGAAATACAGACAAAAGAAGGAAAAATGGAATTATCCCTACATCTTTTAAGAAATGTTAGATCAGCAATCTTCTTTGATAATTGTAATCTTAGCTTTTCAAAAAGCCTTACCTTATCTGCATAAACCCTTCCATATGGGGTAACAATTGAATTTCTGAGATTTTCACAGTTCATTGTTGAGAGAGTTGTTTGGAGTACTGTGTAGTAATTTTAAAAATTAGAGGGCTCAATGCCTAAAACAAGAGAAAACTCTTAAGTAGAAATGATTGCAAAATAATGGCCATGGCTATTTCTTCTTCAAGAATCAAAAGCTTGATGAAGATCTGAAAAAGTATTTGAATTTGGTTGCTGACTGATTGGACAACTTCGGCGTTGTGATAAAAATGGAGAGATTGTTGGAAACCAATTGGACTTAGACGACAACAATAAGTATGACAACTTGAATCAAATTGTCTTGATGGAAAAAGAACATGAAGAAGTAACCACAAGGATCATGTTGCAACAATTGTTGATGTCTAAATCAGGAATTTTGTTCAATAACAATAATATGATTGTTGATGCATGGAGAACACAAGATCATGCTAAAAAGGCGTGCAGGTTCCTTTTAGATCACTGGCTATGGTGGGAATGAGGTAAGAATCATGCATATTTCTTTTTTATGCATGCACATTTGATACTTGCTAAACATGCATGGAGAAAGTAAGATCATGCCAAAAAAGCATGCATGTTCTTTTTAGAACATGGGCAATGGTAAAACATGCATGGAGAAAGTAAGATCATGCCAAAAAAGCATGCATGTTCTTTTTAGAACATGGGCAATGGTAAAGTTCATGCAAAGATCATGCATACCTCTTTTTATGCATGTACACTTGTTAGTAGATCCACATGCATGGAGAAAGCATGCATGTTCTTTTTAGAATGTGGGCTTTGGTGGGATTACTATAGCATACCATTTAGTAAGGTGGCAGTTTTAGAAAATGAAAATATTGACTTGTGGATTGAATGTAGAATGGGTAGAAAAGCATGCATGATAACAGTAAGATCATGCAAAAATCTTTATCTTTTTGGAATGATGCTTTGCTAGGTCTAAAAGGCAAAAGCTTTTGTAAGAATGTTTTTAAGGGTCAATTTTTTTCTTAGGGTTTATTTTTTTCCTATTTGCCATTCATGCATTGGTACTTGTTGCATGACTCTTGATGTAAGTGTGGGACTTTCTCCTCTTTTTTTGTTAATAGATTTTTACCCTTAGCCAAAAAATAGAACTAGTTTGGATACCGTCCATACATGCCTCCGGAAACTATGTAGAGCATCTGAATGAAGTTTAGGGTCTCAAAAATGCTCTGTAGGATCTCAGAATAGCAAACTACAAAAAGGTATCAAAATACCTAAAAATAGTAAAATTATATTTTTGTATTTTTGACAGTTCCAGATCATGAGAAAACCTCTCAACTTCTTGGGGAAACACGTGTCGCATGACTCTTCACATTCCAAGTCAAACCACTTCATATTATAGTCTAAGACTGTTCATTTCCTGCTAAAAATAGATATAAAGGCATGGAAACAGAAATGTAAAGGGGGGAGGGATTGCAGCGAATTGTAAACAGAGAATCTTGTAGCATCTTATCTCTTCTCAAAGATTGCTACCATCTTGTAAGATGCAGAACAGACAGCAATGGCTCCACATCTCTTCTCAGATGGCAGCTCACACCTCTCCACAGAGACGCTAGCTTGCGTCTCTTCGCAAAGATAGCCGTACATACAACCTTCTATATCAATGAAGCAATAATTTATTCAGTCATATTTTTCATTTATGGTTCATTTTGCTATAATCCTGCTATATTATTTTATGATACAGTTCTGTAATATTATTCTATAATACAGTTCTGCAATTGATGTAATTAAAATTGCTTCCGCCTATAGCACATTGAGTTTTCACCTATAGCACATTGAGTTTTCACAATTTAGTGTGTTGTTCATTGGATTCCCAATTCGATCTCGATCACCATAATAAGTGGGAAAAATTTAACACCATAAGAAGTGGGAGCAATTTAACACCATAAGAAGTAGAGGGGTAATAATTATGCTAGCAAACCAATTCATATGACCATCCAAAGGCCTTCACTCTTCCAGAAAACCAATTGTTGCAAGCATTTAAGGCCCAAGGGTCTTAACACTACCGATCATAACACAAAAAAAAATTAAACCCCTGAAAAGGGCTATATATAAAAAAATAAAAAAGGAGTAAACCCAAATATAGGAAAACAAAATAAACAAAGAAAAAGGACTAATCCTACCAGAAAACAA
Organism: Taxus chinensis; assembly: GCA_019776745.2. NCBI lineage: Eukaryota > Viridiplantae > Streptophyta > Pinopsida > Cupressales > Taxaceae > Taxus > Taxus chinensis. Next base: position 214,951,526 of record CM034155.1, read on the forward strand.
ATTGATATGAGCATCTAAGGGCCTTGGCTATATTGATCATAACAAAAAAAGGTTTTAACCTCCCAAAAAAGGATTTTTTAACCCAATCAAAAACAAAAAAAACTCAAATTGAGGGGAGAAACAAATCATTGCCAGAAAACCAATTATTACGGGAAGTTAAGGGCCGCGGCTCTACTGATTATCATACAACTAGTTTTAAATCAGGAAAAAAGGGATTTTTAACACAATCAAAAAGGGCTAAATTAAAATTGAGTGAAACATAACAAATGCAACAAAGGGTTAATCATGCTAGCAAAACAATGTATATGAGAACCGCAGTCTTTACCGATCATAAGAAAATTCAAAATACGGTTCAGTCTTGACCACAAAAAGGGGATTTTGAAGTTTAAAGTTTTAAAACTATCAAATAGCAGTATATCCAAATTGAAAAAACAAAAAATAAACACAGAAACCTGCTAATCATTTGCAAACCATGCAATATGAGCAACAACGGGCCTTGGATCTACTGATCATTAAAAAATGGATTTTAGCCCAAAGAAGGAATTTAATACCTAATCAAAGGTCTCTGAACTGCAACAAAAAGAATTATAAACCAAATTGCAGAGATTTAAAACCCCATCAAAATCCCCATTTTGAAGTAAATAAAGGATTTTAAAGCTTCTATGGATGGATAGAAACCAGTTTTTTACACATTTTACCACAAAAAAGATAATAATTTTAAAAGGGTTTTAAAGCTTTGTCATCAAATTTATCCATTTTTCAGAAGAGCACAACTCCGGGCCCTGATTAAAATCAATCCAAAACAATTCCTTGTCGATATCCAGTGTATGAGCAGTTATTACGAAAAGGGCAAAATGGTGTTTCATTCATCAAATTTAATCTTTTGTTTTATCAGTACTAAACCCTTACCAAAATCTAGTACAACGGCTGTTTCAAAAAAGGGAAATTTTTCATTTAGACCAAATTTATTCATTTTTCTGATCAAAACCAACCCTTTATCAATTTCTGTTGTGTAAGCAATCAAAAAATCAAACCCTTGTCAAGAAAAATTGTTATAACAATTTTTTTAAAGGTGTAAAATAGTATTTTAATTAAATTTATTCATTTCTGATCAGTACCGCACCCAATGTGCAAAATGGCATTTTGTTCAAATTACTAATTAGCCAGATCATTGCCAAACCCATATCAAAATCTACTGCATAAGCAATGAAATAATTTTAAAAACAAACACTTATCAAAAAGTTAAAAACTAAAGTAATAGCAGTTTTATAAAGGGGGGGTGCCATTTTGATCAAATTTATTAATTGGCTGATTAGTGCCAAAATAAAACTTATCAAATTTCTTGTGTAAGCAGTCAAAACAAAATTCTTGTTAAAATCTGTTATAGCAGTGTTACCTGTGTCTCAAGCGCAGGGGGAATGGGGACACCAAAAAAATGTAGGGACAGTGGGGGGGCTGGAGTGACAGCAGTAGGGCGGCTGAAATAAATACAGATATTTCTTAAAAATAAGTGTAAAGCTGTGTGATAGGATAATATAAAATTTAAACAGGGGTAACTGCTTATCTCACTTCGAAAAGTTGAAATTAGACAAGGATATGTGCTGAAAATACCCCTCAAAGACTTCCTCTTTTGTTGTTATAAATGAGTTAATAAAAAGAATAGCATGCAGTCAAGGAAAATAAGCTTGCTGCTTCAGTGTTCTTTAACATCCACAATCAGGACGTAAAAGTGTCATTAAAACTGAGTTTTTTTACTGTTTTATACAATTCTTTCTTAAAAATAAGTGTATGGCTGTGTGATAGGATAACAAAAAATTTAAACAGGGATAACTGCTTATCACACTTTGAAAATTTGTTAAACAAAGATAAGTGCTCAGAATACCACTAAAGGAGTTCCTCTTTTGTTATTATAATAAGTTGGTAAAAAGGATAGTATACTGTCAAGAAACATAAGCTTTAGTGTTCTGTTAACATCTACAATCAGGAAGAACCCCTGGGGGATGGCCCACCCGGTCCGGGAGGTTGCGTTAAGGCGCCCTGACCTGGCGGTCATGGGTTCAAATCGCCAATTTAAATAAGCTGGGGGGTGGGGCATAAACATCAGCCCCAGAGTTATAGCTCCAGTGAAGAGGATTCATGGATGGACTCGCTTACCAATTTCCCTTGAATCAAAAAAAAAAACACAGTCAGGGTGTAAAACTGCTACTAAAAATGAAGTTTTTACAGTTTTTTTCTGGGACACTGTGATGTTCCCCTTGGGAGGGTGGGGCCGGCAGGATTTTTCCAGGATGTCCCCCATTTTCTACGATCCAGGGACGAACCGTCCCCCATCCCCTAAACACCCGGACGTCAGGCACTGCAGAAATACAAGGGGGGCACATCCCCGTGTGAATGAGTTATAGCAGTTTAAAACAAATGGGGAAAATGGCATGTTGATTAAATTTATTCATTTCTCTGATCAATGGCAAACCCTAATCAAATTCTGCCGCATATGAAGTCAAAAATCAAAATGATTGTCAAAATCTAATGTTATGGCAGTTTTTTAAAAACTAATAGGAAAAATGACATTTTGATCAAATTTAATATTTTTCTGATCAATACCAAACCCTGACCAAAGTTAATGCATAGGTAATCAAAAAAAAAAAAAACTTCTCAGAATCTAGTGTAAAAGTCATTAAAAGAAAGGGACAGAACAGCATTTTGATCAAATTATTAAATTTCTGGTCACTGCTGAATCCTTTCTAAATTCTACTGAAAGAGTCCAAAAAAAAAAACTCAACAAAATCTACAGCTGTAGCAATATAAACAAAAAAAGGGCAAAATATTGTTTTGATAAATAAATCAGTATTAATAAAGAAGGGCAAATTATCATGTTGATCAAATTTATCGATCTCTGTGATCTACCAGTACAAAACCAAATGGGTAAAATGGCTTTTTGATCAAATTTACTCGTTGCTCTGATCAGTACCAAACCCTTACAAAATTTACTGTATAAGCAATCAAAAATATAAATCCTTTCCAAATATACTCGTGTTGCAGTTTAAACAAATATGCGTAAAATAACATTTTGATCAGATTTATTGATCCTCTGATCAATACCAAACAGACCGTTACCAAACTCTCTTGAATAATCAGTCCAGGCTCCAGATAAACAAACCCTTGTCACAATGTACTGTTACAGCAGTTTCTAAAAAAGGACAAAATGCCATATTATTATAAAGTTTAATAATTTTCTGGTCAATAACAAACCCTTATCAAATTCACAGTATAAGTAATCAAAGAAAAGGAAAAACCCCTTGCGACAATCTAGTGTAAGGGCATAACTAAAATGGGCAAAATGATCAAACTTATTAAGCTTCTGATCAGTCCCAGACTCGTATGGAATTCAACAGTATAAGCAATCAAAGAAAAAACTTATCAGAGAAAAAAGCAACCGTTGTTAAAATATGGCAAAACCCAATTAAAAGAAAAGCCCAAATTGCCATTTTGATCGAGTCAAATCGTTCTTCTACACAAATCAGAGATTCATGAGCGAAAGTTTGCATTTAAAACTTTATCTTTTTTTGTAAGGTGGGGAGGAGAAATTGATCGGCTATGAAAAATACCTGTTTTGCTCTGTATTTTTTCAGATTTTCGCCATGAAGGGAAATCAATCCCTTTACCACCTCTTCTATAAATCCCAATCTTCGGAGATCAATTAGGTATGAAGGGGAGAAAAACAACAGAGATGCCCAAACGGGTTAGTGTTAACAGTTAAAAAATATTACCGAGTTAAATTAAGAGAAAAATAAATTTTCAATTTATGGTAATTTTTTTAAAATTGTAAAAAAAAGTAATGGAGAAAAAAGAGTTAAAGGGAAAAGCACCACCTAATGATTTCATCAAGCTCAATTTTGATGGAGCAGCCAAAATTAATCCTAGAAGGGCTGCGCAGGTGGAATTTTTCACAACTCTTTGGGCAACTCCATCCTTGGTTTTGCCGAGGCTATTGGTCATTGCTCCAATAACCTTGCGAAGGCCAAGACTTTATGGTGTGGTCTTAAAATCGCAAAGGAAAGGCGATGGGATAACCTCATTATTGAAGGTGACTCACAGATCATTAGCTATACGGTAAACAGGAAAAAAATGGAGCACTGGAATCTAACCCTCATTGTGAAGGATTGTATTGCCTTAAATAATTCAGGGCAAATTCTTCGCACCTTCAAAAGTGCGAACAAAGTTGTTGATGGCCTTACCAACCTTGGGGCTGAGCTCAATCATAAAAATGAAAATATGGTTATATTGCAACCAATTGATTTAATTGGGGAGATTGGTGAATTAATTAAGCAGGATGAGCCTTTCATATCACCACGAGTGATAGGCACGGATTCCACATAGCTGTAATTATAATAATGACAGGATACATCCACGCATCTTTCTCCGCACAAGAGAATTATTGTCATATTTTCACATTGGGCAAGCAAATTTTTGGCATGCATGAAGGGTATTTTAATCTCCAACCTCCGTTTGCGCTCCTCATTCGAACTGTTCAAGGAGCTTGTATGTTTCTGCGGCTGGAAAATGGAGACAGGGAAGAATGTGGCAGGGCCTACTAAGTGCACCAAGGCAGGTAAAGGGAAGGCAATGATGAGTAATATAGAGCATGAGATTCAAGTCAATCTAGTTCACAACTACTCCATCGATGACATCCATCATTCTTTTTTGGGACTGGTAAATGATCTCAGACTAAGGCAACTCCTGAATGTGGGATGTCTACTGGACTAAAGCACACGGGTTACTGTTAAGGAAGTCATGGGTTTTTGGAAACAGACATTGCTTGAAGGTTTCAAAGACCCTAGGTTTCTTAGATGGATGGCCACAAATCTTCTATGTGCTCAGTTGTCAACAGGCTTGGGGACTCGCGGTGGATGGAGTAGTTAAAGCAATGAATGACCCAGGATAGTCCATTGCTTGGTTGGACACGATGAAAGTGGCGCAAATCATAGGAATTCAAATTGTTCTTATTGGGGAAAGCAACTCCTTTGCAATTCATGAGGATGTGGAGTAGTTGGGGTTTGATATTAGACTCCATATGGATCAGATTTGGACGCTCTCCAAGGCTCAAGCTATGGAAAGCATCTCTCAAGGCAAAAAATTGGATGTGATTTATGTCATGTTGAATATCCTGTTTGACAAGTTTGAAGACTCCAAGTTGGTTGAATAATGGTCGCTCTAATAATTGAAGAGGATACCAGGGATACCGAAATTTTTATAGTCATGGTTTCAAACACCTTGGGGGAGGATGATATCTAGTCTCAGGTGTGTTTAATCTAATGTCTTTTAATTTTAGCATAATCGTAATATGTTCTCACCACCTCTAGGTGGTTATAGTACTTGAACATTTAACTAGTTTACCACGTCTTTTTGATATAAATATTTTAAATAGTGAGGCCAAGTGCCTCTTTTTTTATTTATCAAATAAAAAATTATGGTAATTCAATATTAGGAGGCCCTTGTAAGCCTATTTAAAACAAGGCCATGAAATGTTAAAGTAAAAACTTAAAAGTTGTTGGGCATAGTGGAGAAGATAAATAATGAATTGTCTAAAATATTTTATTTGCTTGCATTATTCTATTACAAAATTAATATGAAGTATGGTATATTTTTATTGATGATAAAAGTTACACAAAATGAATTATCTCTAAATTGAATTGACATTATTTTCTCATCATATGAGCAAAATTTATTTGATGTTTAAATTAGTCCATCCTTGTGTTTTAATTATGCACTTAAATGTGCTTACAATTTATGGATTATATGTGTCCATGTCATGTTGCATCATTTAGTTGCATTCTCATCTTCATCAAATATGATTGGAATTCTCACTACATAAATTAAGAATAAGTAAGCATAGATGGATAGCTAAATTGAGGCACATAAGAGTAGAAATAAATATGTTATGTTGCAAGAGTTAGTTTTAAACCTTGAGAGTTGACTACGTATACACCTATATTTGGAAATGAGGTACTTGACAGTATTGATTTGACTTATATCCATTGATCGTGACTTGTGCACACAAACATAACTTAAACGCAATATTCCACTCTCTCCTAAGGATTGCAAATACTTTTTATTCTCCTACTCTAATGCTCAAATACCTACAAATTTGATCTCATGTCTCATATACATCCTATATATCTTGTCAAACTTCTCTAGTTTTCCACTTATAACATTCGACCTCCCTGAACACTATTGTTCAAGTTAGACAAAACCAATATATGGTTTGGTCCATGTTTGATGATTTTACCTACAATGGGATAACAATCATATTTTCTTATGTGTATTCTATTTCCACTTCTTAGTAGTTGGCTTTAGTGTGAAATCACATCCCATGGAACGATATAAAAATAAGTTAGACACACTCATTTACTCACTTGGCATTCGCAAGAGCTTTTCTAACAAATAGTTTTCAAGTGCCCTAATCTTTCCTAAATCAAGAGCATACATTAGGATCAACATCTATATAAGTCTAAACCATTATGTGAACAAATGGTATGATGACGAGTGCAAATCCCTACACCACAAATTACAACACACTTTTATCCAAGCCCGTCCCTCATATCCCACCTTGAAAACCTCCTATTGTTGTCTCATTCATCATAAAAATGCCTCTTTTATATCCCAAAGTAAAAGGACTTTATGTGCATCTATCTAGCGTTCTCTTAAGCATTTTTGGCATACTATTTCCCCTCATTATTCTCCTCTTCCCCCAAAGCTTAGCCCCAAATCCATGTTCTCTCACACTTCCAATCTTTATGATATTCCTGGATAGCCACATATCCAGGTTGACAATCCACCATCTTCCTACCACTTATTCACATACAAAAATATTAGAGAGGCAGTTAGAGTGATGAATAGTAGTAAGGTTGTAGATGAGGAAGGGTTATAACTAGAATTCTTCAAGTATGGTATTGGGGTGTTTGGTAGCTTTTTGATTGACCTCTTCAACCACGTAGTGTGTTCTAGTTTTCCATCGACTTGTTCGTGTCATACCATCCACCCAATCCAAAAATCGGGCCCCAACTTGGATCCCAACAACTATAGGACGATTATGATGGGTCATACATTTCAAAAATTTATGTTACAGTTCTCCATATGCAACTTTCCAAGAAGTTAGAGCATAGGCACCTCAGAACCAAGGGGAAAACAAAAATTTGTCATGTTCGTTGGATTATTGATCATATCTTTACTCTTCGAGATATCATTGAGGAGGCACACCATTGCTCTTCAAAAATATATTATTACTTTGTAGATTTTTGAATAGTTTTTGACTCGATTCTGCACGTGACACTTTTGTAGAGACTCGAAAATATTGGTATTTTCGAGACCCTTCTCATTGCCATTATGCATCTGTATGAGAATGTTTTGGTTGACCTCTGCACAACTCGTGGGGAGTTGGATTTTATCATGGGTACAACTGGGTTTAAAAAGGTGTGTCCCCTATCCCCAACTCTTTTTGGGATATACATAAATGAGCTAGAGTCCTTCCTCCATGAGCATATTCAAGACAATGATGGGGGTAAACAATGAAAAATCCAACTAAATTAGAAGACAAAGAAAACACATATACAAAACTTCCAGTCAATTCTTCCTTGCAAACCTCAAATAAAGTTGTGAGAAGCTTTGAGCTTATGAAACCTTGTATGTTATTAATTTTGGATGCTCTTGAAAGTGACCTCCAAATGTGAGAGTAACAATGTTACGAACACAGATTTGGCTTGGATGTTGTTTCCAATATGTATATATTGGATAACAAAGTTGACATAGTTTTCTTGTTTCAACCCAAGAGGATTTGTAAAGGGGTAAGTTTTCTCTTTTATAGAGGTTGAGTAGTGGTTAGAAGTGGTTGCAAGAGTTTGACTAAGCTCCAAGTCATAATTGTAATCACTTGGGCTAACAAGTAGACTTGGCAGGGGTAGTAGACATTTGGAATAACAGAAGTTGCATCTAGAAATATAATTGCACGTACAACTCTATTGCCCCTCCTTTCTAGTTATTTAAAAGTGGAGTTCAAGTTGAGTTGACTGGAATGAGGATGTGGAGTTCAAGTGTAGTTAACTAGAATGAGGAAGTAGCAGTTGACTAGGAAAATAGGTGTATTTTCCCAATTAAGTAACTAATTTAATTAGCTACAATGTGCAAGATAATTAATTAACCATTTATTTAATAAATGACAATTAACTTAGCTAAGATGGTATTGTGGACTAATTTAATTAATCCAAGGGGGGTAATATGCATGATTAATCAATTTAATTAATCAATCATAAGAGGGATATGAACTAGGATGTGTACTGAGATAGTACTATGAACAAGTATGTAATTTTAGGGTTTCTACATTTTCCCCTCTTCAAAGTGTTATTATGAAGTAATAGTATTTTAAAGATAGTAGACGCATGCACATTAGCAAGCGGAAAGTGGCGAAGCAGTTGGATGCCCAAACGAGAAGGATGGTAAGGGAATGTCCCCTTGAGTGGGTGGGTAACGTGGCAAAGAAGTGGATGACCACTTAATAGGAAGAAAACAAGGAATTGGAACAAGGATGAAAGGAAGGGGTGTGCTCATATTATGAACGTCATTTGGAGAGTGAAATTTAGAACAACTTTATTTTATTGTCGCACAAGAGAGTTATCACCATGATTATGAAATAATCGAGATGGTTAACCCATATACATGTAAACAAACATGCACACAACAAATAAAAGATAAAAAGGAAAGAAAACCCAATATACAGAGTAGGTGTAGGCATTAGGGTTATAAAGGAACCAAGATGTTATCACAATACTTGTAAGTGGTCCAAAAAACAAGCGTGAACATTACAACACAACATTCAAAAAGAAGACAATCAGCTATGCCCCTAATTCTTGCCACTGTGATGATTAAGTAAGTGCAAATGCCCCCAAGCACTTAAACTTATGAAAGGCTTGGGAATAGGATCAGACTGAAGAGCGGAGTATACTTGGATACTCCACATGACACTCTTGTTGGATCCGTTTTACAAATGATCTAAAAGAAATTTCCCAAAGCGAAGTTGTATCATGAAGGGAAAAAAAATTGTGACTTACCCCAAGTAGAGTAAGTAATCGTGCAGAGGGAAGAAAGTGATAGTTGTAAAATTGGAACAATCATTAGGGTAGTAGATAAAGGTTTGACTTTATTAATAGTGTGTTGAATTTTTGAAAGATCCACTTCATGGGTTTTCCAATTATAGGATTTTTTATGATGAGTGAATGTTTGTTAAAAGAATTGTTAAGTTTTCTGATTTTTTTATTTTGAACATATGATTTTTTATAGTTTTACAATTTTTTGAGAAAATTTTGATGCAAAAAAGAGGAGCAACATGTTTGTTACACCTGATTTATTATGGACAAATGATGATGTTGAAAGCATAAAACAAGCATGTCAAACAAACCCACTATGAGCATGAAGGAACCAAGCCAAAGTTACATGTGTACTAGGATGCAAAGAATTTTTCTGCAATTGGTCTATCACAGAGGTAAATAAAGTACAAAAATAACAAACTGAAAGAAGCAAAAACATCATCACAATGTTGACAAACCACAACAATACAACACAATGTGTAATAACAACATCTAATGACACTCCTACCGTGTTTCAAATTCAAGAACTAGACAACTATGAATGCCCTCGAGCAATAGCTTGAACTTGAGAGGATTGGATCAGGCCGAAGAGTGGAGTGATACTTGGATACTCCAAAATACACTCTTGTCAGATCCTAGTAAAGTGTGATCTGTATTGGATTAAAATGTGAGATCCAAGTGTGCCCCAAGCAAAGTTATATTGCAAAAGGGTAATTGATTGCCTCGAGCATAGATATACACCATGAACAAGAAAAATGATTAGCAAAGGATGATCTAGAATTATCATGAGGAGCACCTTCAAATGGCAAATTGTTGAACTATGTTATTTAGTTGCTAAAATCTGGTCAAACATTGTTATGACTATTTCACTTTTTCCAGTTTTATATTGTTTTTTTCAATTTTTGGAACAATTTTATATTGTTTTTGTAATTTTGAACATATTTGAATGTTTTTTGAAATTTTTGAAACATGTTTGAATGTTTTTCATTTTTGAAACATATTTGAATGTTTTTTAATTTTTAGAAACATGTTTGAATGTTTTTGGACTTTTGAAAACATATTTGAATGTTTTTTATTTTTGACTTGGTAAAAGGGGTGCACTGCTTGAACACAAGTGCAAACAATTAGAAGCATTCCATTATATAGGCATAATTATAGATGATATAGTGATAGGATGTCTCACTCCACTCATGACTCCACGTAACTAGGAAGGTGTGAGGGCTCATCACTGAGAGTGAAGAAGGATGTGAGAACGAGGTGAATAGTGATATGAAAATGAAGATGATGGATGTTAAGACACAGGGTGTAACAATGATCCATGTGAGAAAAATGTAATGCATCTCCACTCAAGATTATCTAACCCATTCTAAGATGATTCCACTTTATAGTTTTGTACTCGACTTAGATCCGTAGATGGTCTACTAATTGGCAAGACTTGGTTGAAGGAATTGTTGTCTCTCTTTAATATAAGTAACTTCTTGGGATTTTTTTGATGAAGCACTTTTTGATTCTAAAGGCTTTATTGGTTAATTGTTTTTGTTTTTTTTTAAAGGGACCCCTTACACGTTGCCCCATGACACTAGTAAAAGGAAAGGGCTCAACACCGAAGATAAAATGTAGGTGAGTAAGGACATCTTCCTCTATTCCTAGTCTCACACTACCAGTGAGAAGTATGGGCTCATCACTGAAGACTGTGAAGGACGAAAGGTGTAATGATTTTTTTTGTATTTGATTTTTCCTTGTATGTTGATATTGTGCTTATTGGGAAGGAACATTCTATCCCCAAGTCTTAGTCGCATGCGACTAGTAGGATGTAAGGGTTCAACATCATAGACCGAGATCACACTGAGATGGACGATCAAAAGGTTTGGCTAAAGAATTTTGAGCTTTCTGTTAAATAGAGAGATTGTTTGAAAGGAGGAGTTGCCATTAGTAAGTTTCGAGACAAAACTATAGGTAAAAAAATCTGAAACAGTAGAAATCATAACAAAGATGAGGCACACAATGCCCAATAGGAACAAGGTTAACCTGTGTCGTGATAGGTGAAGGATGTGAATATATGATAATGGTATGATTAAAGTATTTGCCAACAAATGGAATGCTTAACATTATTTGCACTTGTGTTTCCGGTTTTTATTTTCAAACAGTATTTTAAGCAAAGGTTTGATACAAATTTTTACTCTCTTTTTATGATTTTGAATTTTTTTGAACATTGACGGGTGAGGATTTGAAATGGACTCATCAGGAGAAAGGTCCACATTTAATTAAATGGTCCTGACTTACGAGACTTGGGTAGACAATATCCAAATCAATAAGGTGAATCACATGATTTCCGGAGTCCTAAGTTACAAGACTTGGGCAGATGAAATCTAAGTCAATGGAGAGAATCCTAAGATTCAAGGAGTATTGATTTACGAGACTTGGGCATATGAGATCCAAGTCAAAGGAGAGAATCCTAAGATTTTAGGAGTCCTGATTTACGAGACTTAGGTGGACAAGGTCCAAGTCAAAGAAGGGAATCCAAAGATTCAATGGGTCCAGAAGTATGAGACTTGGACAAACAAGGTCCAAGTAAATGAGGGAATCTAAATATTTAATGAGTCTTGAGATACGAGACTTAGGCGGACAAGGTCCAAGTTAACAGATGTGTGATTAGATAAATCTTTGATGAGATCGAAAGATCTATGCAATGTTAGAGGAAGATTATCGATGCGGGGAATATGTTGAGATTCATATTCATTTGTGAGTGGAAGAATGCGAGGAAGGAAAGATTGGTCTCTAGATGTACACCCAAGGCTCTTTATAAGTTATAAAGAGAAAATATCCAATGTTGCTTCATCGAGATTATGGATTAGTTGATTTGATCAAATATTTGTAATTAAATATTGAAAAAGGTTGTATAAGGATATTCCTGGGTATATGCACCTCATATATCATATGTATGCAGATGTTTTGACATGTAAGGGTCATCATTTATGAGATGCCGACAAGATTGATCATTGGAAGTGTTATGTACACGGAAAGTTGTGTGTCTTCAATAAGACTAGAGATGGTGAGAATAGGAGCGAGTAGTGGAAGAATAGAGTCAATCTCAATGGTGTTTGATGATGGACTCTCTTTAACAGAGTCCTTACCCTTAACAACGTGAATGTCAAGATGGGTGAAAAGAAAAAGCTTTGAAAGTGAAAGTCTGATTATGGAACTCTTAACAAAAGAGATGCTAAGCTGGGAGAATTATTGTACGAGCTAAGTGATGTGCTCAAACTTTTGACAAAGTGAATGTAAAAGGAGATGAGGATTTGACAAGGTTAGTTTGCCTCCACTTTTAAAATGGATGTTTAAACGAGACGAGAATTAACAAGATGAGGTGATCAAATCTTAACAAGGAGTGTGACGAAAGATGAAAAGGTTCAAAATGTGAACTCTTAACAAGATGAGTATTAAGAGAAATGAAAAAGGGTGGGGGGTCTTCACAACACTTAACAAAATGAGTTTTGTTAAGGCAAAAGAGGGGATTAAAATGTTAGTTAGAGGAATATTAACAAAATGAGTGTTAAGAGAGGGAGAGAGAGAGAGGAAAAGGTTTGAAATATTTCACGACCCTTTAAAAAGTGGATGTAAAGAGGGAATAGGCAAAAGGAGTTGGCTTGCTCAATTTGTGACAAAATGAGTGTTACAAGAGGGGACTTGAAATCATGATGAAGGTTCTCAATTCTTAACAAAATGAGTGTTAATAGAGGATAAAAAAGAAATGGAAGGATAACACTCAAATAACGACAATGTGAATGTCAAAATGTAGAGGTGAAAAAATGATGATGAAAATCTCAAATCTCGACAAAGTGAAAGTGAGAGATGAAAGGAAAGTGATTGATGAAGGATCTTGAATTAGAATAGAGTGAATTATTTAAAAGAGAGGAGTGAAGAGATGTTTTGAAAAGGTCATCAATTCAACAAAGTGAATGTGAAATATGACAATGTAATATGGATGAAAATGCTTAAAGTTCAACAATGGAAAAGTTAAATTCAAGACTTAGAAAGATGAAGGATAAAATTGATCATAAAGGTGCTTGACTGTGATAAATCGAGTATCATGATGTTAAGACTTAGATGAAAACAATGAAAGTGCTTAACTATGGATGTGAATGTCCACAACTCATGACTTACACTCGTTTGTAAAGAGGTGAAAATGAGACAAAAGTGGAACCAAATAAGGAGTATTTGGAAACGTGAAAGAGATAGGAAAGTGAACCTAAATAAGGAGTATTTAGGAAAGTAGAAAAGATGCAAGAATGAACTCAAATAAGGAGTATTTGGGAAAGATAGAAAATGAGATGAAGATAGAAAATGAAAACAAAAGTTTTGTTTATCAATGTTTTGGCCTCTACCTTAGATTGGATTGGACAGTGTGTGGCCTCCTAGGTGGTTCTCTCAACTAGGTGTCAGCAGTATATTTGAGTGAGAGTGGTGTTATTTCTAGTTGTCAGTTTTAGTTTACCCTCTTTAAAACCCTGAGCAAAGATCTTTCTCAAAATGAATCACACTAGGATCACCACTACTGGATATCTGTGACTCTAATCTCATAGGCATACTAGTCAGTTGGGATAAGAGGTATCTATTTCGTCAACTAGTTCGCTCAATGTGCCGACTACTTTGGGGTTCCTGTGGTACTCCTCAAATGAGTTTTATGGCTTAAGCCAAAGCACTTCCCATAATTATAGCAGTTGGGCAATAGCCTTGTCAACCGCACCTACAAATACAATGTGAATTGTTCATTTTATCTTGATTAAAGATTATATTGTCTTAACCACCATTCTTTGACCAAAGTAATCTGCAGTTCGTAAGTTGTTTTAAAGCATCATTCAAGGGAACCCACAATTAGTAGTTTAAGAGTAGCCTCATGTAGCACTAGTCTTACAAATAAGGATTAACACATTTTCTTGGGGTAGAGAGGACAAGACAAAAAGAAACGAACCCACATTTCTAATTTCCTAGATCACTTAAAAAGTGCGAACAAAGAGCATACGCATGAGGTTAGTTTGATTAAGAAAGAAAAGAGTTAACTCCCAAAAACAAAGAAACAATCACATTTCTGATTTCTAAGATCACTTTGAAAGTGTGAGGAAAGAGCATATTCATGATTGTTTCATGAATAACCTCACAAAAATGAAAAATGACAACAAAAAACTGCCACAAAGCATTCGGGACTATGCAAAAACGACGAAACATTTACAAAAATGTCAAAAAAATGACAATAATTGCACAAAAACGTCGAATAACCCTGCACAAACAAGGTGCACAATTAGTCCATTAAAGGAAATTGACAAAAAAAATTTAACTAAAAAGGCCTAATTAAGTGAAAAATACCTAAGTTAATTAATTAATTAAAACTAATTTATTAGTATTAAAACGAAACCTAACTAGAACATTTAATTAATACTAATCTTATGAAATTAGTTTTAAAAAATTAATAATTAATAATCATATGTAAAATCTAAGACCTAAGTCTAAACTTAAGTTAAGGATAAAGAATAAAAAATATTTTATCTAATCCTAATTTCTAAACTTTATAACTGAATCTACAAAATCTTAATACACTATGTGAAACCCTAAACTAAGCTAAGGTTATGTGGGCTCTTTGTTTGTTTGTGTTGTTTGTTTTTGTTTTGTTAATAAGTGTCGTGTTTGTGTGTAGGGCTCGATAAGAATGGACGGGGTGTTCAAGGAGCTTAGTGGGCTATGACGAGCAAGGTTTTGGTAATGTAGGCATGGGATCTGTGTGGGAGATTGGCGAGAGGGGAGTCAGTGTAGGTGTTAGGGAGCTTACTGGTGTGGCAATGGTGGTCGGTTGATTTGCGGTAAGACGTGGTTAGGTAGATTGGGGGGGAGGATATCGAGAGTGTGAGAACCAAGATGACGATGTGGGTGTGCTAAGGTAGAGAGGGGTGAGGGGGTTTGGGTTGGGGAAGAGTTGTCAGGATCGGGGTCAGGGTGGGCTTGACTCGGCTGACAGGGATGGACGAAGTGTTCAAGGAGCTTAGTGGGCTATGACGAGCAGGGTTTTGGTAGTGTAGGCGTGGTATCTTTGTGGGATATCGGCGGGAGGAGAGTCAGTGTAGGTCATAGGGAGCTTGGTTGCGTGGCGATGGTGGTCGGGTGATCTACGACAGGACATGGTTAGACAAACTGGGGGGAAGGAGATTGGGAGTGTGAGAACTGAGATGACGATGTGGCCCCAGGGTAGAGAGGAATGAGGGGGTCTCAGACGGGGGAGAGTTGTTGGGGTCGGGGTCAAGGTGGGCTTGACTCGATTGAGTCAGGTAGTGAGTGGGGAGGGTAGACCTAGGTCATGGTCAGGGAGAGTTAGGTCAGTGAACTAGCTCGTTGAGCTAGGTAGAGAGGGAGGGAGTGGGAAGAGGATTGGGTGGCTCGCCGAGCTATTGGAGAGTTAGGGGGGTTGAGGAAAGAGAGGGGTTAAGGGGGTTTAGCTAGGGTTTAGAATTTTTTTATATTTTTTTTAATGATTAAATGCTTTTGATCAAAGCTATGAACCAAGGGGTAGAGGGCCCCAACCCTATAAAGGAGAAAGAGCATTGGAAGAATGAAGAGATGGAAGAAGGGTTGAAAAGGACCAACCAGAAGAAGAGAAGAAGAAGAGAAGAAGAAGAAGAATAGGACAAAGATAAGAAGACCCACCATCTGAGAAGAACAATGGGGGATAACGAATGCCCAAGAGCATCCAAACCAACATCAAAGACATAAAAAATCAGCCATACTGAGTACCTACACCAGTGTTGGCTTCCCTGAGAAGAATCCTGAAAGCCTCTCTGACACGGTCTCTAAGTTCATTCAGGTTGTCTATTGTTGAATGAACAGGAAAGAGGGAAATGTCAATGTCAACCGGGGGAAGGAGTTTGTGATCCATCTGATCATAAATGAACAAAGAATTCACATTTTGGGCGTAATGCAACAAATCGTGATATTGACCACAGAGCCATTAAATACCCCGACCCGAGCCTAAAGCTTGCTCATCAACTTCTTCCACCCACAACAATGGATCAGGAAGTGAGAAGTCCAACAATTCGTCATGTAAGCCTACACGATGGATAGGATAAATCTGGTCAACATCGATGAACTCCATGACCGATGGATCAGGATGAAGCAGGAGGTAGAAGAAAACAAAGGGCGCTGCGATATCTGAGTCTATTCTGGCGTGGCGAGAATGGAACCTAAAGGAGTCGCCAAGGATGGTTTCAATGGCCTCTGCTTCATGATGAGATGAATACTGAAAGATTTCAGACATCTTGTTTTAGTTGATTTCCTCTGAAGTGGCCAATTCTGGATGTTCGCTATGAATAAAAACGAAGGGAAAACCCACGAAGGCCATTAGAGGAGACACCGAAAAGCCATAGTGCAAACCAAGGCCGAACCCTACGTCATAAAACAAAATAAACAACACGAGGAAGCATCGTGACATTGCAATTAAATGTATTTCCTTTCAATTGATATGATAGAAGAAAGCCCAACCCAGTCCTTCAAGTCACATGAGATTTTGATGGCGGAAGGAAAATCAATAACATGATTAGCAAATAGATCTGCAGCAGAATTGGTTTCTCAAAAATTATAGCGGATGCTCCAATTTCTTAGTTTTCCAAGCCAAAAATGAATATTGGAAAAGAAGGAATTAAGTTTCCAAGAGAGGGAAAATCCTTTAGCAATAACATGGGTGATGATTTGAGAGTCCCCTTTTATGAATAGAGATTTGTAACCAAACTGGGCAACTAGTTTAACTCCTTCCAAAAAGGTTTGAACTTCAGTTAAATTGCACGAACAATCACGGATTGAAAAAGAACCAGACATGATAAGAAGACCATTAACATTTCTAAGGATACAACTAGCGCCTGATTTTCCTAGATTACCTCTGGAGGCTCCGTCAAAGTTTAATTTCTAGGAGCCTTGAGGGGGAGGCCTCCATCTGACTTTCTTCCTTCTCAAAATTTTCTCCACTTGGGATAAGCCTCACCTAATAATGGACCCGGGGTTAGGAATTTTAATGAGTGGTCAAGCTTTTTTGATGATAACATCACGCGAGGAGAACATAGGGTTATTAAAATTGTTTTTACTAACTTTTTCAGATATAGCCACTTCTAGTTTAGTTAGTAAAGCGGACAAGTTAGAGGACTATTCTCTAAAGATTCACAGGCTGTGGTCCCACCAAATAGGCCAAATAAGAAAAAATGGAGCCACGAGCCATATGGAGCTCAGGGAGCTTTTGGAATCCATCTTGGGCCAAGCAAGGAGGGTATCTTTAATATTATTACAAGGCACCCAGGTAAGATTGAGCTTACCAAGGAGCCAAATCCAACTCTTAGTAGCAAAGGAACAAAAAAGGAAAAGATGGTGTATATCTTCTTTCGCTGCACCACAAAGGACACATTTAGAGGGCCTGACGTAACCCCATGATCTTCTGCGCAATTGAGTAAGAATTTTTTGTTAAGATCCAACCATTCGAACAATAACCAAAATTACAAGGAACCCCTTTACCAGACATTGCAATGAGCTTGAAATGTCCTTCTTTAATAGAGTAAATGCCTGAAGATGAGCCCAACCAAATCAACTGATCTTCACAATCCTTGAAGGTTGCACTTCTGGATGAGAGATCCTTTTTATAAGAGGAGACTTCTAAGGGGGAAGCACCGAGGGAGGTAACATCCTTCCACAACCAAGTGGGGGAGCCGTCAGGATGACGGTGAACATAGTTAGCAATATTACCACCCTAGGCAACCTTGGTGACACTCATTACTCTATTTAGAATGGGACTAAGATTGATAGGCGCTTGACCATTCCAACTTTCCTCCCAGAAGTTAATCAAACATCCATTATTAATGTGCCACGAAAAATAGTCCACGATTAGAAATTTGCTATTACAGATGGAGTTCCAAATATGGGAGCCTTTAGGAAGTTCTTCACTTGAAAGAATGAGCTCAGGGTGGATGACCTCCAAATATTAATGGGAACGAACCTAGAAGACCAACCTCTTAGCATCAAAAATAAAGTTCCAGAATAATTTCGCTCCAAGGGTGATGTTTTGGAGAGCCAAATCCACTATCCCCAGACTACCTAAAGATTTGGGAAGTTTGACAACGTCTGATTTAACCAAATGAAATTTTCTTCCATCATTGTTCCCCTGCCATAGAAAGGATCTGACTATCTTCTCAAATTTAAGCAAGACCATTTTAGGGATCGCCAAAACTGAAAGCATATAGATCGGAAGGGCACAAAGGACCGATTTGATCAAAAGAGCTCTTCCAACCAAAGATAGCCATTTCCCTTTCCAAGATTGCAACCTCGACGAAAGAGATTGGAGGAGATCATGCCATAAAATAACTTTGACTTTACCATAAAACATTGGTATACCCAAATATTTATGGGGAAGGGAACCCACTGTGAAGCCCAGAACATCCTTGATTCTACGCTACAAATGAGGAGAAATGTTAAAAAATAAGATGACAGATTTATGAAAATTGATTACCTGGCCAACATCAATAGAATAGGAATTCAGAATATTAGACAAGGCTCGAGCTTCTAGGAAAGTTGCAGAGCCGAAGAGGAAAGTGTCATCTGAGACCCCTTCTACTACTGAAAAAACCTTTCGCTGAACCATTGACCAGGATGGAAAAGAAAGGGGAAGAAATGCAGTTGAACACCCAATCACATAAGTGGTTGCAAAATTCCATAACCTGAAGGGATTTGAGAAGGAAACTTCAATTGATACGATCATAGGCTTTTCTAAATCCAGTTTAATCATCATACCAAGACAAGAGGAAAGGTGCAGAGTGTGGATTAACTCACGCGAAATGATGATCCCATCAACGATGGATCTTCCGAGAATAAAGCTGCTCTATTCTTGTGCTACAAGCTTATGAAGAAGGGGACTGCTTTTGGAGGCGATGGCTTTGGAAATGATTTTATATAAATTATTACAAAGAGAGATAGGGCAGAAGTCATTAAGCTTCTTTGTGGGAATTTTTTAGGGAACATACAAATAAAAGTGTAATTCAAAACACCTAAAATCTTACCAGTACTTCGTGATTATTCCACAGCCTACCACACATTGTCCCCTATGACATCCTAAAAGACTTGGAAAAAAGCGGCCAGAAATCCATCCGGACCAAGGGCTTTATCCCTTTCCATAGAAAAGACAATCTTGTGAACTTCCTCTTTGGAGAAGGGGAAAGGAGCCAAACATTGTCAGCTTCATTAATCAACTTTTGAGAGTGCGCCAAGAGAGGAAGTTGAGAAACCAACGAGGAGTGTGATTCGTCATTCACAAGCTTTTGAAAGAAAGACACAAACTCAACTTTTATCAGGGGTTGGGTGGAAATATGCATATCATCTTCCAGCTTCAGGGAGGAGATATAGTTAATGTTTCTTCTAGCTTTAACAGAAGCATGAAAGAATTTAGTGTTTTTGTCCCCATCATTTAACCAGACCTCCCTTGATTTTTGCCTCCAACAAGTTTCTTCTTTCAAAAAAAGATCACCAAGCTCACTAAGAAGAGATTTTTCTTTGAGATGATCCTCCTGACGCATACCATTTCTGAAAACTAAATCATTTAGAGAATGAATCTCTTTCTCCACCCTTAACTTTTCCAGGAAGATATTTTTGAAGGAGGAAGCATTCCAGGCAATCAATAGGTCTTTGAGCAAATAATTTTTTTTGGAAAGGATAAACATGCTTGTGCTTGACACAAAAAGGAAGCCCACCAAGATTTGACTCGGGTCCAGAAAGAGGGATCCTGCATCCACATGGATTCGAACTTAAAAGGGGAGCGACGAGGAGGGAAGTCGAAATTGATGTTGAGGGAGATGGGGAGATGATCAGAACCAGACAGGGGATTGACAGAGCATTTAAGGAGAAAATTTTGTTGAAGCTAATCTTCCAAGATCAGGAATCTGTTAAGCCTGACAACCGTATAATCGAACCCTGGACGACGATAGTTCCAAGTGAACCAGCCAAAGTGGGGTTTAACATCTAATAAATTGGAAGTATCAACAAAGGAGAGAAAATCAACTTGAGAGTGTGGTTGCCAATGAATGCCACCCCGCTTATCTTTATCTGAGAGGGTAGCATTGGAATCCCCAACAACAATGGATTTAGATTTCGTGATGGAGCCTAGGACTTCTTGGACCTTGGACCAAGTTTCCCATTTTTTAATAGGATTATTCGGGCCATAAACATTCCAAAGATAAAAAACTCATCTGAATGTTTCAAACTAACCTTACACCATTGATAATAAGGATTATCCAAAAGCAGGTCAATACAACAACCACTAGCCTTCCAAAGAATGCCCATTCCGCCAGAGGCACCGTCCAAGTCGACAAAAAGGCCCTCCCAGCCTTTCCAACTACAAAACCAACCAACAAGACAATCCACACTAGATATTTTTTATTCTTGAACTAAACAAATTGAAACATCCAACTCTACAACACAGCGTTTGAGCAGATGTTGTTTATTAGGGGTGTTAAGGCCCCTAACATTCCAAGAAAGAATATTCGTCTTTTCTTCATAGAGGACGCGCCTCTCCTACTTGAAGACGGGAAGAAAGAACATAATTGCATTTGTTTACCAACAGCTACCTCCTTTAGGGAAAGACTATCTTTGGAAGGATGTCCGAGTGGAGCTTTCAAACCTAGATCCATATTGAGGATTGCTAGAGTTGGACGGATAAAGCTATGCAAGCTAGTATCTTTGGAATGATGCTCGAGATTAACCTCTGATTCATTGTACTCCTCCCCTGATCTCGCATCTTTAGATCTAATCAAATCTTCTTTTTCACTAACCCATTTTTCCAAGGAGGCTACATCGGCACCGAGCCCCAATGAAATACCCTCTTGAAAAAAATAAAGGATTTGAGTGGAATCATGAACCACCGATGCAGTCTCTTTGACTTGAGAGTCCAAAGAAGGGCTAGAAGCCTTATTTGAAGAAAGAGGAACAAAGACCTTTAGAACCGATGATTGAGAGATCTTCTTTTTCCAAATGGCGTATCTCAAAGGGAGGGTTTTTACAGGCATTTTGGAAATGTCTGGGTTATTTGCAACAAAAACAACAATTAGAAACCACCTCATAATCAACCTTCTGAACCCATTTCTTGCTGGAGGTGGAGATCACTATAAAGTCTTACAGTTTTTTGGAAGGATTTACAGAGAAGCAAACTCGACAAAAGAAGAGAGAGAGCCTTCAAGGGTCACCAGATCAATATGGACAACTTGTCTTAGGCTAGAGCAATTTTCTTAATGAGATTTGGAGACCAAAACTCACTAGGAGGAGAATAAATCCGGATCCAAACTTGAAAGTCATCCATTTCTGCTTGTTCTAGATCAAAGTGAGTGATCCACCCACGAATATGAATCCAAGAGTCAAAGAGTAAAAAATATTTCCTCACTAGAGAGTTGTCCCGTTGAGCTTCGCTGCGAAAGATCACCAAGAAAAAACCTTTATCCAAGAAGCGGATATGAAGGCCACTCCCCCATTGGGTATCGCACCAACTATGAATCCCTTCAACGAATAAGCGACAACCCATGAATTTGGCTATTATTGCTATTTTTCCAAGGAGATTGAGTTGAGAGGCGAGTCTTTCTGAGTCCTCCAGGGAGACAAACACAAACTCAGTTGGTAAAGAATCATCTTAGGTAGAAACACTCCCTAAACATCCTTCATTAGCCGGTTTCGAAACGACCACTCTGGGTCCCAGGTGATTCAGGAGAGTAGACGACAAGCCAGGGTCAGTTGTGCATCCCTTCACACCTTCTAAGTCGCAGGAGGGTTTGGGTTTGGATCCGTTGTGACATTTGAATTTTGAAAAAAGGACCATTCGGAAACAGTCCCCAATTGTTTTCTGACCATCTCTCTCTTATCCCATTGCTCCATAATGCCCAATAATCTACCATAGGGTTTATAATTTCTAGTAGAGAGTGTAGGGGGATTTTTGTAGAGATGGTGAGTTGAAGAGTTGTAAGAGGAACAACATTTTTTTTTGTTTTAAAAAAATAATATCTACTTCTAGAAAATACTTGCAAACACCAAAAATTCACCTTGAATAAAGCAACTTAATCAATCACCTACATTTAACAGAAGCTTCCAAATCTAACCCCATCTAAAATCACCACCACATTTCGCAATAAAACACCTACTTGAGGATATTTTGTTTTTTATTTTTGTACTCAAAAACTGCAAAAAACACTTCAATCAACATAAAATTATTTTTCAGCAATAACAATAATATGTTATTTTATTATTGTGATTTTATAAACAAATTTCTGATATCAAAAATCTCCCAAAATGCATGATGTAAATGAAACAACAAAAAACACACTAAAAACAAACATTAATCACACAAATTAAAATATTAGTGAAATGTAAAGCAGAAATGAATGAGAAAATTTAAAAATGGGTTGGTTCCACCGAGCGTGCCAGAATGTAAACAATGAAAAATCTAACTAAAATAGAAGACAAACAAAACACATATGCAAACCTTCTAGTCAGTTCTTCCTTGCAAACCTTAGATAAGGTTATGAGAATCTTTTGAGCTTGTGAACCCTTATACGTTATTGATTATGGATGCTCTTGAAAGTGACCTCCAAATGTGAGAGTGACAATGCTAAGAACAAAGGTTTGGCTTAGATGTAGCTTCTAATATGTAGATATTGGATAACAAAGTTAATAGAGTTTTCTTGATTCAATCCAAGAGGATTTGCAAAGGGGTAATCTTGTTATTTTATAGAGGTTAGGTAGTGGTTAAAAGTGGTTACAAGAGTTTAACTAAGCTCTTGGTCATAATTGTAATCACCTGAGTTAATAAGTAGACTTGGCAATATTAGTTGTAGATTTACAGGGGTATTGGACATTTGGAATAACATAAGTTACATATGGAAAGATAATTACATGTACAACTCTATTTCCCCCTCCTTTCTAGGAATCTAGAAGTGGAGTTCAAGTTGAGTTGACTGGAATGAGGAAGTGGAGTTCAAGTGTAGTTGATTGGAATGAGGAAATGGCAATTGACTAGGACAATAGATGTATTTTCCCAATTAAGTAACTAATTTAATTAGTTACCATATACAAGATAATTAATTAACCATTTATTTAATAAATGACAATTAACTTATCTAAGATGGTGTTGTGGACTAATTTAATTAATCCAAAGGGGTAATATGCATGATTAATTAATTAAATTAATCAATCATAAGAGGGATATGAACTAGGATGTGTACTGGGATAGTATTAGGAACAAGTATGTAATTTTGGGGCGTCTACAATGGGTGCCTACTTCACCAAGTTTTGATATCCATCCTTTTGTTTGTTGATGATGTGGTCCTCCATGCCTCCTCTTCAGAGGGTCTACAGATACAATAGGATGCCTTAGCCTTGTTTTGTGATCTTCGACAATTGACGATCTACTTGGGTAAAAATAAGGTTACAATCTTTAATGGCTTGAAGACTTTACACCTCCACTTCTTTTTCAGGGGTGAGGAGATCAAGATAACCAACATATATACCTATTTAGGTGTCTAGTTCTCTATTCTGCGTTTTAATTTGAGACAAGCTCTCCAACCTGGTGTCACTAAAGGTTATGAATACTTAGCCCTCCTTGAGAGATAATGATTTCATCACCACTTCCAAGACATCTTCTCCAAAATATCCCTCACATATTCCCTCATTAAACTCATTTTCCTTTATGAATTTATTTCTCAGGGGCCCTCCTTACTGGAGATTGATTGGGCTTCTACTAAGCGAGTCCAGACACTTTTCCTTTTCTGATTTATCAGGAGTAAGCAAATTGTCCCCAACATATTATTCAGGTTGAGTTTGGAGTCCGCCCTTTTATATTGGAGACCATGTTTGACCTGATCTCTTTCCTACACCATATATGAGGCTTTGTTGAATCTTTTGAGGGGCGAGATAGATATCCTTACTTAGCATATTATTTATCAGAGACTATTGTTCTTTTTTATTCCCCTCACCGTGGTCACGATTGATATGTTGAGGTTTCCAACCTCTTGGGGACAGTGGGTATTCAAATGGATCATCTTCCTCCTTTTTGATATTCCTTAGACGCTCCTGGCCACCTTCTACCTACCTAGTAGGTGATGAATAATATCATCAAAGAGGATATTTAAAGGCAGGTCATTCACACCACTTCGATGAATGCTCACGGGGGGTTATGCCCTAAAATGGAATTGTATGATGATCACTTTATGGAGTTGAGTGACTATCTCGTTATCCATCCTCGGTATACTTTACATCACTAGATACATGCCCTTCACATCCCCTATGGTTGTCTCAAAGTAGGTTCTCACAGACTCCGATGTGAGACGAATCACTACCTTGATCATTCAGATAAGATTTACCATGTAGTCTCCAAGAGATTAGGATGAATACACACTTCATCTTCGGTTGCCCCATTTACTATGATATCAAAGGGAGCTTATATTTATTATTTAGGAGGGTGCAAGATATTTATGACTTCTTTAGGTGCAAGGATCTGATTAACTAAAATGGGGGAAATGTAGTAATAGTTAATCTAATCTAGGAGGACATAAATGTTGTAAATAAATGCACTAAAGTAATATGAAGTGACTAAAATGATTAAAATGATTGAACTAGTAGAAATAAAACCCTAATATGCAAGAGGAAGGTAAGGAATGAACTCAGTTGATTATGGATGATGTCACAGGGTGTCGCAGGTCTGACTGGAAAATACAGAAGCTGAAACAACTACACAGAGGTCCCAAAAAGAGTGGATTTGGAAGATCTGAGCAGACTGGAGTGCCCAGGAGGGTACTGGGGCACCCTGGTATGGCGAAATAGGTGCCCTAGTCTCTGAAAAAAGCTTAGAACCTAGTTCTTTTTGGGTTAGAAGATGCTCTGTAACCTTCATTACAGTTGTCACACTGGATTTGTTGAACTGCGCTGAATGTGTCGAATATAGCAAGATGAAGTTTAATACCTATAAGAGACAATGGAAGTATCAAAACCCTAAAAAAAAAAAGATACAAATGAATGGGTCAGACTGACCTCAGCTGCCACAACAATGGGCTTACTAAACTAAGTGTTGCACTACATTTCAGACCCAAATGTAGTTTTGGTGTGTGTGTGCATGTTGTGCCCTAGGTGCTCTTGTGTCAGTCACACTTTGTGAAGTAGTGAGCAATAACTAAATGTAGAAAATGTAATAGTATGTGTGCATGGAATAGAATAGAATCCCCCCCCTATGAAGTGTGTGTTGATGTAGATCTCCTAGCCTTGATGCATGGAACTATGTGGATGCAAGTGATGTAATGGATGCAACTCTAGATGGAGTGATAGTAGTAAGTGACACTAGGACCCTCATTATGGTCTCATAACTTTATATTTATAGGGTTCTCTTGCTCTAATTTCATAATTAATCCCGACATGGCCGACTAGGAAAAAGATAAGGATGAAAAAATGGCTAGAAGAAGCCCTAAAAAGAGGTGGGAAAGTAAAACAAGGATCAGGGCTCCCCAGGTTGGATTAGAGCGCCTCAGGGTGCCCCAATAAAAGCCTGGGCACCCCGGTTTAGGAAAGAATGTTGGGAAAGTTCTGAAACAACCTGGGCATGTATGTAAAAATGTGTGGGAATGACTAAATAAAAGTAAAAAAGATGGCAAAAAGGTGGGATTAATTAGTACTTTCTTCACTTAAGAACCTTCTAAATAGTAGCATGAGACCAGACTAAATAATGCCTAAAGTGCATGATTTTGTGACTACATTTTCCCCCACTTTATGTTGGTGAGCAGGAAAGCTTAGTAACATAAAGTAGATAAATATGCGTATTTTATGTCCATGTAGAGTATAGTAGAAAACATGCCAAAGGACTAGATAAAAGCGTGGAATGATAAAAAAGATGGAGGAGTGTGGAAACTATAGATGAAAAATGCACATAGAAAAAGTGATGAGAGTGAACCTAGGGGAAAATGTGTGTAGTTGTTATGGTGTGTAATGTACCTGCATGGTTAGTAAGGCATGTGTTGTCGTGGAATGTTGTTGTTGTTGCCCCCAATTTGACTGTTTGTTTCTCATACGGTCGGACCTACAAGGAGAAAATGATCAAGTAGTCAAATATGTATGTATGTAAAAATGCTATGTAAAATACACATGTGTATAGAAATGTGATACACAAATGTAAAATACGTGAAATGAAAAGTGTAAATGGAACATGTGCACCTGATCCATGTCGAGAGAAAGGGTGTAGAAGGATATCATGTACTACTGCAAGTTTTTTGGGCGATCTCACGCCACCCTGGCTGAAGAAGTGTAGGGAGGAAATGATCTGTGTCCTCCAAACTTTAACCACTTCTACTGAAATGTGTGTGAAGAGATCTTTGTATTGTCCTAGTTTTTTGGGTGATTCGACGCCACTGGCTGAAGTAGTGTAGAGAGGCACACCCACTGTAACCTCCAAGCCTGTAACTGCTTCCCATAAATGCTAAGGACACCATGTCCTATAAAATCCGTTGTGTATGGGGTTCGTAGACTGGTCTGAACCCACTCATTGTATGTAAACCCACAATGCCAAGGGCGGAAAGTGCATTGTACTAAACCAGTGTAAATATGTTGTGTTAGTATGTAAACCCTCAAATGATGCCCCCCTCTTTGGGGTGCATGTGATGTCGCTGATAGGAGAATGCGGCCCCAAAAGAGGACCTACCTGCACTCTAAACTTTGTAACTCTGCTCTACAGGGGGAAAGGGGGTGCGCTTGGTAGAAACCAAGGCACACACAAACAAGGATGGCTAGCCAAAACAAGTGTTAGTTTGAAAACACATGCATGCAATAAGACAAGTGTAAAAGGCACAGACAATGTAAGAACTATCGAGCATAGTAGTGTAAACACGCAAGAAAACAAGTAAGCCACACAAAGTGGGTTGCAAACATGGGACACTAGTAACGATGTCACAAGACACGCAAGGCCATCATGGCCACAAACAACAAACAAGTGTGCACACAAACATAGGGTAAAGCCCACATACAATAGCAAACAATGGAAGACAAGTAGAAACAAACAAAGTAAGTAGTCATGGAAACATGTAATCCTGCAAAACAAGTGTTGCACATGGAACACTCGTTAGCATGTTAGAACAATAACCAATATGTCAAAGCGTGTATGATCAAATAATGTAAGATGCTAAGTACAAAATGAAACAATAACACCTGTATGAGATGAATGTGGATGCCCCCAACGACCAATATAGGAAGGGTAGAAGGTGAGCATCCATGTCGCGTGTAAGATTCATGTATCTGTGATCACACTAAACAAAGGCATGAACACGCATGTGTGTATGATATAGATAATGACATATAAGAAATCAATCTAACATGTGTAGTAAATTGATCATACAAAATAGTAGTAAACAAGAGTAAATGCCCCCAAGACAATGCAATATGTTGTGGATGAATGGAATGGAATGCAAGATGGAATGATAGGAGCAACGTGCCCCCCAAGTGGATGGAAGTGTATGCAATGAGGTTCATTTTTTTTTCCCCCTCAACAGTCAAGAATGAACCGTAAATGAGAGTGCATCATCGGGAAATGGTCGAGTAGTGTTTTGTGTGTCTAGCGCACTGCGATGAATGTGTATATGTAGTGGTGATGAGATGTGACATCGAAATGTGGTGAGATATGTGTATAACAAATTGTTGAATGGATGAGTAGTTTAGCCTAAGCGTATATCACTATTGATGAATGGATGAGTGATGATTTATCCCCTAAGCGTATATCACTATATGATGAAAGGATAGAGTGATGATTTAACCTAAACATATATCACTATATGATGAAATGAAAGGATGAGTGATGATTTAGCCCTAAGTGTATATCACTATA
Organism: Taxus chinensis; assembly: GCA_019776745.2. Taxonomy (NCBI): domain Eukaryota; kingdom Viridiplantae; phylum Streptophyta; class Pinopsida; order Cupressales; family Taxaceae; genus Taxus; species Taxus chinensis. The sequence goes on from CM034155.1 coordinate 214,979,570, forward strand.
AGATGAAAGGATGAGTGGTGATTTAACCTAAGTGTATATCACTATGAAAGGATTAATGATGATGATAAGCATATATCATTATAGGTGAGTGGTGATTTAGCCTAAAGCGTATGTCACTACAAGATGAAATGAGGGAGTGGTGATGTAACCTAAGATTATACCACTAAATAGATAGAATAGGTGACGATTTATCCTAAAGCGTATGTCACTATAGGAAATTTCGCATGATGAAATGTCGCATGATGAGTGTAAGGTCCATTTGATTGGTAAACCCTTGGCAGTCGAGTATGGACCGAGGAACTAAAGTGTGTCATAGGGTGGTGAGTGCAACACGTAGAAAACAATGTAGCATGTATGGTGAAACTAAATGACCATGTGATGAGTAGGATTTGTAAATGTGCACGGTATGGATAATGCAATGTAGGATGTGTAGGGTGTGTACGATGTGTAATGTAATGTGTAAAGTGTGTAATAGGTGTAGGTAGAAATGAAATATGTGATGATAAAATGTAAAGTTAGACTCATATGGAATGTAACCTAGTGTAGTGTGTAGAATATGTGTAGAAATGTATAGTTTATGATGTGACTATGTATAGGTTATGCGTGGATAGCCTAATAATGTATGTAATGTATATGATGATATAGGTACGTAGTGACATAATGATGCAAGAATGTAGAAGTGTAGAATGTAGACTAAGTGTAGTATGTATGGTGTATGCGTGCGGTGTATGATGAAATGCAATGTGTAATGCCTAAGGTGTGGTGTGTGGGGTTCAGTGTAATGGTAATCCCTCAACAATCAAGTGTGAACCAAAGCACAAGAGTGCATCATTGGGTAATGACGGTGCTATGACGTGTGATATGATATGTCTATAGGAAAGGACAATAAATGAGAACTATGAAAAATGTGATGTAAGACTTATGTAACTATGTGAAAACATGGGGGGGGGAAGTGTGTAATGTGCTATGCCCCTCAAGTAGGAGAACTAACCAATGAGAGTGAAAGGTGAAGGTCCTTCATCGGACCTCTGCGAGGAGGAATACATGGAGCCATAATCTAAAAGTGGTGGCATAGTAGATAAACGCGAAGCTGGTGAATGAAATCTATATGCATTTTAAGGATGAGTGTAAGATGAAGAATGTGGTGTCTTGACATGCGGTGGTGATGAGGAGGGTCGGGGTGGTTGTGGTGATATGTTTGATGATTTGGAAAAGGATCTTCGTGACGACCCTAGAGAAGGGGTGAAGAGATGACAAACTATTTGTAGAAGAGTGTTTCTTAGGAGGTGGTTGAGCAACACTAGCTGGATACACACGAGAGATACGAGCCCAATGCATGTGATTACTAGTATTAGAAGGTTGTGTAGCAAATGAAAGAAGACCCAAACATTCAAGATCTTTAATTATTTGTGACAAAGCATGGCAAGCATTATCATGATGTCCATATATTCGATGATAGTGGCAATATGGACGACCATGGTATTGTGCTAGTCAGGAAGGATGATAAGAAGGAGTAGGTGGTAAAGTGATCAACTAATGCTTAAGAAGATGAATAAGAATGTCGTAGGCTGGAGTATTATGTTCAAATATGAGAGGCTCAGGTGATGGTATGCCTTGAGTTTTGGTTAAGTGGCAAGTATCGGTCATAGAGCGCATATGAGATGTAGAACTAACACAAACATGTGATTGAAAAGCATCCTTAAGTTGTTGAATTTCAGCGGTAAGAGAGGAAATCATAGATTCCATAGTGTGGAACTTTTCTTGGAATAAGGCATGTAAATCAATAATTTAGTCCAATGGAGATGCATTAGTTGGGCAATTATGAGGTCCACAGCTTTCATCTAAGTGGGTGAATATTGGACCTATTTGGTGCGGTGACGAAGTGTCATCAACGGAGAAAGGAAATGGATTAACTAAATTGTCTAAATTTTCATTGTTATCATTGTCAAAGTCATATTGAACAGCGCAGGAGACCTAATAAGCGAAGGTGTGAGGTTGGTCATCCAAATAAATGTGAATGCATAATACATACATTGCCATGGTGTATTATTCTTTAGTAAAGGGAGGTAATGGACATCTATGAGCATACCACATAGTGAAGTTGGGTGAATAGTAAAGAAAGGAATTGTTACAAATTTTCACAGTACCAAAGGGCATGGGAAATGCTATATCAATGTGAGCTGGATCGAGTGTGCCTCCAATATAATCTAACCAAGATTGGTCGAGAGTAAGTGGAGAGAGAGTAGGGTAATGTGCAAGGTGGACAACAAGATGAAAAACACGAAGCCCATACGTAGCGGTGAGAATAATGGATCCATGATATAAATGTGGATCATATAAAGGCGAATGGAGGTCCTCAAATGCAAAACCCAGTCGAAGGAGACCATTATGTGAACATACAGTGGCCTTGCAGGAGATATCAAGTGGTATATGCTCCCAATAAGAATTATTCATGAAGAGAGTACAAGTGAATGGTGGGCATACTGAAGGGCATGAGAGAGTGATGTCCATGGACTAGAGAGGCCCCTGATATGGAATGATAACAGTAGTAGTAACAGGCGGTGGGGAAGGAACTGCATCTATCATGCGAATGTCATCTTCAATTGATTGCTCATTGACAAGCAGAGGTGGTGAAGGAATAGGTAAAGCAAGAGAATATTGTGGAGTAGACCCTGTATAAAGTATCATGGCATTGGTGACATCAAGAGTTAATGATGAATCATGGGGGACCACATCAACCATACAAATAGTATAGGGACCGAGTCATGCAGAGCTTCAAGAGATTGTGGTCCAAAAGCAGAAGATGGAGAAGTAGGGACAATTATTGCATTAGGAGAATCAACTATAGGAGAGTAAACAGGTGAAAGTGAATCATCGTGTGGTTCAGTTATGGCAGAATCTACAATGATTGGATCAAGGAGAGGGGCTTGAGCCTCTTCAATGATTTGTGTTAAGATGGTAGGGTCAATAGTACATAGATAAGCAACAACAACGTCATCTATAGCTTTAGGGTCCATATAGAAGATGGTAGCTGAATAAATGAAGGACAAGGTCTATACCCAGAAGGATCAACAGTAGGAGTATCAACAAAGGCATGACCAAAGCTATCAAATTAGAGAATGAGTGGAGATTCAGAAGGATTATGCTTAGCCATGATAAGAAGTAGGGTTCACCAAAATGATTAACTAAAATTAACTAAAATGGGGGAAATGTAATAATAGTTAATCTAATCTAGGAGGACATAAACATTGTAAATAAATGCACTAAAGTAATATGAAGTGACTAAAATGATTAAAATTATTGAACTAGTAGAAATAAAACCCTAATATGCAAGAGGAAGGTAAGGAATGAACTCAGTTGATTATGGATGACTGTCGCAAGGTGTCGTAGGTCTGACAGGAAAATACAGAAGCTGGAACGGCTGCACAGAGGTCCTGAAAAGAGTGGATCTGGAAGATTTGAAGCAGACTAGAGCGCCTAGGAGGGTACTTGGAGGAGCCCTGGTATGGCAGAATATGTGCACCCTGGTCTCTTAAAAGGCTTGAAACTTGATTCTTTCTGGATCGGAAGATGCTCAGTAACCTTCACTACCTATCACACTGGATTCGTTGAACTGCGCCGAATGTGTCGAATATAGCAAGATGAAGTTGAAGACCTGCAAGAGACAAGAGAAGTATCAAAACCCTAAAAAAATAAAAGATGCAAATGAATGGGTCAAACTAACCTCAGCTGCCACAACAGTGGGCTTACTAAACTGAGCGTTGCACTACATTTCAACCCAAATGTAGTTCTGGTGTGTGTGTGTGTGTGCATGTCATGCCCTATGTGCTCTTGTGTCAGTCACACTTTGTGAAGTAGCAAACAATAACTAAATGTAGAAAAATGTAATAGTATGTGTGCATGGAATAGAATAGAATCCCTCCCCCTATGAAGTGTGTGTTGATGCAGATCTCCTAGCCTTGATGCATGGAACTATGTGGATGTAAGTGATGCAATGGATGTAACTCTAGATGGAGTGATAGTAGTAAGTGACACTAGGACCCTCATTATGGTCTCATAACTTTATATTTATAGGGTTCTCTTGCTCTAATTTTGTAATTAACCCCGACATGGCCGACTAGGAAAAAGATAAGGATGAAAAATGGCTAGAAGAGGCCCAAAAAGAGATGGGAAAGTAAAACAAGGATCAGGACACCCCAGGGGTAGGGACCGGGGCACCCCAATATAGGCCTGAGCACCCTGATTTAGGCTAAAATGACGGGAAAGTGCCGAAACAATTGGGCATGTATGTAAAAATGTGCGGGAATGATGAAATAAAAAGTAAAACAAGATGACCAAAAGGTGGGATTAATTAGTACTTTCTTCACTCAAGAAACTTATAAATAATAGTATGAGACCGGGCTAAATAATGCCTAAAGTGCATGATTTTGTGACTACAGGACCATAGGTGCCTCGTTGTATACTTACAGGAGGCTCTGAGGCTGTGTGAACACACTCTTCAGCCACATTCTAGACCAAATTCTTCCCAATGGATCACTTCCTTCTTCACAGTGTAACCTTTAGTGAGAGGCACTAAACACCAAGGTGAGGCCAACTCCAGTTCTTAATCTATATCTATTTGGCCCATGGAAACCATCCATAGATCCCCGAGAAATCTTAGACATACCCATACCAGATCTTACACTAGGAGACAAAAAAGATCTATCAGGCCTTTGAGATATAATACGGTGTCTAGATAATAACTATAGACACAAAATCACACACTTTGAGTCATTATTTAGTCCTGGTCTCATACTACTATTCATATGGTTCTCAAGTGAAAAGATAATAATTAACGCATGTATTTGGCCAGTTTGCATTGCTTTATGTTGTTATTTTCGATCTTACACCCATACTCACCTAGTCTGTACTATCATATTGTGTTTTCCCTAATTCTGACTAGGGCACCTAACAAGGACTGGGGCACTGTGGTCCCCTCTGGGTGCCCTGATCCTCTTTACACTTTCCTCTCACTTTTTGGGCACTTTCTATCCATTTGAGCTTCTTATATTTTTGGTGGTTGGCCTTTTCGGGGTTAATTACAAAATTAAAACAAGAGAACCATATAAATATAAAGTTATGTGACCATAATGAGGGACCAAGCACTAAGAACTTACTATCACCACCTAAGGTTGCATCCATCAAAGGCATCTATAGCTACATTTGCATCCATCTAGCTCCATCACAAGGCACACAAGGATGGTTCATCTGCATCACACTTCATAGGAGGGGATTCTATTGTTTCCATGTACACATTTATTACATTCTACATCTAGTTACATGCTCTCTACTTCACAAAGTGTGACTGGCACAAGAGCAACCTAGGGCACAATTCCACACACACACACACACACCTAGAACTACATTGGGTCTGAGATGTAGTGCAACGCTTAGTGATAATTCCATCCATTTGGAAGCTGAGGATAATCTGACCCCTTCATATGCATCTTTCTTTTTTAGGGTTTTGATGCTTTGTCTGGGGTTTTGCAGGTGATTATTCATTGCAGGTTTATCAATGCCATCTGGTGACATTCAACAACATCCGCAGTGAACTAACATAGGTGAATACTTAATGACACATCAAAGGAGGTTTTCTGGTCATTTCCATAGACTAGGGCACCCTATATTCAGACCAGGGCACCCAAGGGAACCCCTATCCCTCTTCATCAGGTGCCCCAGTCTATCCAGAAACTCTAGATCTACACTTTTCCAGGCTTCTGTGTGAAGGTTTCCTCCTCATGTTCATTTGGTCTCCACTGTGACATAGTCTTGCAACATCATCGAATTAAGCTAAGGCCTTCTTAACCCTATTTACAAATTAGGGTTCCATATTTCATTGCTTAGGTTGCTTGGGTATTATTTAGTATTTTATTACTTCATTTATTCAGTTATTTTACTGCTCCTATAACATTAGATTACAGTAGAATATTATTTTATTTTAGTTAATCATTTTGGTGAACCCATTCTTTCATCACTTGGGATCCTAATTTTTCCTCTATCATGGATCCTACAATTCCTCAAATTTCTTTATATGATTTACTTAAGATGCATCCCAATTTATAGGCTGTTATGAAAAAACCCTAGACACCATGTATCTTCCTTGAGATACGCCTCTGCACATAAGTCAATGTTATTTTCGATCATTTATTTGATGACCCTAGTCCTCGCGATCCTCCATCTAATCAACCCATGTTGAAGTCAATTCGAGCTTTACATTCGTTATTTCAAGACAAAATTTAGGCTATGAAATCCACGATTACATATCTCAAATCTGAAATCCAACATCTTAAGGATGCTTCTCAGGTTCATGTTTGTTCTCCTTCTACATATCATCTTCATTCTATATCTACTACATGTGTTTATATCAGTGAGCCTCAATTCATACCATTACTAGAGCCTCTCACCTTTTATCACAATACTAAACAACATAACATTCTTACTGAGCTCCTTAGGTCATCAATTGATCACTTTACCACCTACTCATTACTATCCTCCTTATCGGATAGCAAAATATCAAGGTCGTCCATATTACAATTACCATCGAATCAATGGACATAATGACAATGATTGCTACGCTTTACAACAAAGAATTAAACATCTTGAGTGTCAAGGCTTTATCTCATTCATTACACAACATTATGTTGCATGCCCATCTACAAATGCTATATCTCAATGGGTTCCTAAATCTGATTCGTCTATCTCTAATGAGCATCATGATATCACTTCTATGTGCCTTCTTTATCCATTAAAGTTTCACCTATTCAGTCCACTAAGTAACCTCCTCTTAAGGATAGTCCTACTCCTCCACTCAAGTTATCTACAAAATTACCAAGTCCATATAAGAAACCTCCTCTAAAAATTAGTTCAACTTGGCCTCCACTCAAGTCATATGTGGTCAAAAAATAACCACTCGTTACACAAGGCAAGTACACTCTAACTAACATTTTTCAACTATCACAATTTAAGGAACCTATCTAGTCCTCGCCTCTGCGTCCAATCACTTTTGTCAAAGAAACTAATCCTTACATTGATCCAAGTCAACGTCTTTTGACTAGACCTCCATCATCGCTTACATACTGGGGGGCATCATATCTCTCGTTTTTCCCACCATTAGCTATCAAATGTCAATATCATCTAATGTACTTGACGCTTCATTCTTTGACTAATCTTCTTAAGTATTATTACAAACCTATTGATACATTTGCATCCTCATTCCACGATGATACACTCTTATGCTTGTGGTTCACACTTGACTGTTGAGGGCATTCTATACACATGAACCCCACACACTGCACTATAGACATTGTGCGTCTTCATACATTCTACACTTTACATCCTACATTTTGTCTTACATACATCATACACATTCTACTCATGCCTCACATACTACACCATAGCCACTACATATTGCACATTTTCACATATCATACACGTCATCTTACATTTTACATCCTACACCTTACATATTACATCTTGCGTCTTACATCTACTATGCATCTACACATCTTAGGTCATCTACACATCTTGCATTACATACCATACACCCTACTATGCACATTACACATTTTGCACATTCTCTTCTACATGCTGCACTCACTACCTGATGACATACTCTAGTCTCGCGGGCCATACTGGACTATTGAGGGTATACATCACAAATGGACCTCATCACCCTATACATGTTCATCATTCAATATTTTCTCATGTGATATAACTAGATTAAGTGATATATGCTTTAGGCTACAGGGTCACTTCTTTTAGCATCATCTCATGATAGGCTACATCATCACTTTCGCTTTCATCATTTAGTGGTATACACTTTAGGATAACTCACCACTCCTTTCTATTCATCTTGTCATGATATACACTTAGACTACAGTGTCACACATAACTCATTTATGTGACATATCATCACTACACACTCATCACAATGTGTTGCACACAACACATAGTTCGACCATTTCCTAATAACATGCTCTCATTTGTGGTTCATTCTTGATTGCTGAGGGGGCATACTAAATGAACCTCACTACATACAATTCCATTCACTCAGGGGGCACACAAATCCTATCATTCACTCTACATTCCATTCCATCCATCCACAACATACTGCATTTTATGGTTGCATTTACTCTTGCTTACACTTGCTTTTACATGTACACTTTATTACACATGTTAGATAGATATCTTGTATGTCATTATCATTATCATACACACATGCGCATTCACTTTATTTCTTGTTGTGATCATAGGCTATACATGGATACTACACACATCATGGATGCTTGACCACTAGTCCCACAACAGATCCTAGGGGCATCCACATTCGTACACTACATGTGCTATTGTTTTATTTTTTTTCATAACACACTACTTTGGTTTATAACATGCTTTGACATATGTTTTATCTTTCTAACATGCTAACGGGTGCTTCATGTGCATCATTTGTTATGCAGGGATATTTTCTTCCATACTTGTTTGTTACATTATCTACTATTGCTTGTTCTTGTTTATGGGATTTTCCCTTTATCTTGTGTGCACACTTGTTTGTTTGCGGCCACTGCGGCCTTGAGTGTCTTATGACATTATGAGTGGTGTCCCATGTTTGCAACCCACTTTGTGCGGCCTAAATTGTCTTCTTGGGTGTTTACATTATCTGCTTATGTTCTAGCTTACACATTCTCTGTTTGGCTTACACTTTTTTTCTACATGCATGTTCGTACTAACACTTGTTTTCTAGCTACCTTGTTTGTTTGTGCCTTGGTTTCTACCAAGCACATCCCCTCCCCCCTACAGGGCACAATTTCAGTATCTGCGGTCGGTCCTCTTTTGGGGCCGCATTCTCCTATCTACGACGTCACATGTGCCCCCAAAGAGGGGGCATCATTTGGGTTTACATACAATACCAATACAATTCAATTTTTAGTTTTTATCCATGACACAGTGGGTTACATAGTGAGTGGGTTCAGACCAATCTGTGAACTCCATACATAGTGGATTTTATACAGGGAACAGGGTGTCCTTAGCATTTTGGGGAGTAGTTAAAGGATAGAGGATAAACCAGACCTTCCTCTCTACACTTTGGATAGTGCATCAGATCACCCAAAAAACCATACGGTACAGAGATCTCTTCACTCTCAGGAAGTAATTATAGGTTGGAGGATAAATCAGACTTTCCTCCCTATACTTCTTCAACTAGTGACATGAAATTGCCAAAAAGTCTCACATGACATCAATAAGATCCTTTCTACACCTTTTTTCTCATCACATATCAGGTGCACATGTTCCTTTTTCATTTTCATACTTTATTTACATGTGTTTTTACATATATACATGTGTTTTACACATTACACATATACATGTGTATTTGACTACTTGATCGTCTTCTCTTTTGTAGGTCCATCCATATGGGAAACAAGCAGTCAACAACAACACACACATAGTGGGCACATCAAACACATGATACTAACCATGCAGGTACACCACACACATTGGCATCTACACTCACTTTTCCGCCCTAGGTTCACTCTCATCACTTTTTTTCACATCTTTAGTCTCCACGCTCCATGTTTTTATCACTCCACACTTTGTCTAGTCCTTCGACACGCATTCTACATCACTCTACATGGATATCAGGTACACATCTCTATCTACTTTATGTTACCAATATTTCCGCTCACCAACATAAAGTGGGGGAAAATGTAGACACAAAATCATGCACTTTGAGTCATTATTTAGTCCCAGTCTCATACTACTATTCATATGGTTTTCAAGTGAAAAGAGTAATAATTAACCCATGTCTTTGGCCATTTTGCATTACTTTTTGTCGTTATTTTTGATCTTACACCCATATTTTCCTAGTCTATACTGTCATACTATGTTTTCCCTATTTTTGACTAGGGCACCCAGCCAGGACTAGGGCGCCCTAGTCCCCTCTAGGTGCCCTGATCCTCTTTACACTTTCCTCTCACTTTTTGGGCACTTTCTAGCTGTTTGAGCTTCTTATATTTTTGGTGGTCGGCCTTTTCGGGGTTAATTACGAAATTAAAGCAAGAGAACCATATAAATATAAAGTTATGTGACCATAATGAGGGACCAAGCACTAAGCACTTACTATCACCACCTAAGGTTGCATCCATCAAAGGCATCTATAACTACATTTACATCCATCTAGCTCCATCACAAGGCACACAAGGTTAGTTCATCTGCATCACACTTCATAGGAGGGGATTCTATTGTTTCCATGCACACATTTATTACATTCTACATCTAGTTACTTGCTCACTACTTCACAAAGTACGATTGACACAAGAGCAACCTAGGGCACAATTCTACATACACACACACCTAGAACTACATTGGGTCTGAGATGTAGTGCAACGCTCAGTGATAAGTCCATCCATTTGGTAGTTGAGGATAGTTTGACCCCTTCATATGCATCTTTCTTTTTTAGGGTTTTGATGCTTTATCTGGGGTTTTGCAGGTGATTCTTCATTACAGGTTTACAATGACATTTGGTGAAGTACAACAACATCCATGCAACATGAAGCAAACATAGGTGAATACTCAGCAACATATCAAAGAAGGTTTTGTAGTCATTTTCATAGACCAGGGCACCCAAATCTTAGACCAGGGTGCCCACGAGTGCCCCTATCCTTCTTCAAGTGCCCTAGTCCAGCCAGACAGTCCATATATGCACTTTTCCAGGCTCTTGTGCAAAGGTTTCCTTCTCTTATTCATCCAGTATCCACTGCAACATAGTTCTGCAACATCATCGAATTAGCTAAGGCCTTCTTAACCCTCTTTGCACATTAGGGTTTCATATTTCACTGCTTAGGTATTATTTTAGTATTTTATTACTTCATTTATTTATTTATTTTACTGCTCTTATATCAATAGATTACACTAGAATAAAATTCTATTTTAGTTAATCAATAACATAGACAACCTCTACACTCTACTGCCTCTTTGTTTAGTTGTCATTCCATTTAAAGTTTATTCCAGTTAGCCTCAGATGTTAAGAGAGATGGATCTACCATTCCCTGATAGACTTTCCTCGTTGCTTCTCCTTAGCCATCTTCCTTTGTCGTCTCCCCATCCTTCTTCTCGTTTTCATTTCCACCCCTGCTTTTGGGTTTGTGGGATTTCTCTTTCCGGTTCTATAAACTTCTTTGGCGTTGTACTTTTATTTCTGAGGAACCTTTTGGTTTTACGGATTTTTATTTGTACATGATGTTATTTGTAGTCCCTTTGACCTACTTTTTTGGTCATTTGTTGGACATCAATATATTTTATCTGTATCTTTATCTTTTATCTACACTAAGTTAAGAGTAGACCAAACTAAGCCAAAATCATCTAAAGGCCAAATTAATTGCTATTAAGTATCTACACAAAAAGGACACATTAAGGGGTTTTACTTTAGTGAATGTCAATATACATGCACTCTATTTTAACATTATACTCAACACTCATAGAGGGTGCATATGAAGTATACCTAGTTATTCCATTACTGGTGTTATGACACAAGGGAAAACATAGAGGAAGGGCACTCTAGAATTGCATTCACTCTTACATGACCGCTAGGAGAACTACATGGAGTTATCCCAAAAACCACCTTCATTTGGGATAATTTTATCAAACATATCACATGCTTGGGCGTAGAGGTCAAGTTATTATTCCCTTAGGCATCTCCTTTTAAGGGAAATCCAAATCAGTCCACATAATCACATTCTTGTTAAGGAATGTCTATTTTATCATTCCATGTAAGCCTTGTATTGGTTCCCACATATCCTTTTTTAGCATCTATGAGTATGGCAGGCATGCTTTCAAAATGTAGGAAGCCATTATATGAGTGAAGATTTATTCAAGTGAGATTGCCACATTTAACTTACCATTTAGTAGTGCACAAGAAATCGATTATAGGTTGTTGGACATAAATTTCTTAAGCATTGGACCTCTGTTATGCATTGCTAGCGTCCAAGAAGGTTTCAGTAATGGCCATGCCATCCAAACCAATCTCATATCTCATCAACACTATGAAAATTCAGCCTGTTGGATTGAGTGTTGTAATATATATATGGACTTACAGATTAGTAGAACCTAGGTAAGTGCACTCATTTTCCTAAGGCCTTCATTGTATTTAGCCTGTTTCAACAAACCATTGAGTGTAACTATCCTACATATCATATCGACATGTAAAGGAGCCCCAAATGGACTAGTTACGCATTATTGGATTTAACAAACTCATGTGCCCTATTAGTTTATAAGTTTGACAAACCTATTTAAAGTCAAAAGAAGCTGATAATTTTTATTGCTTTGTGTGCATCCACAAGAAAAAAATAGGTTTGACACCTGATTTCCTCATTCCCAACACCCTAACAAATAAAATTTTCTCAGGATTGTTAATCATCATGAAACTAATTAGGATATTTGTGTCCAATCTCCTAGCATAATGCAAAAGTGGATGAGGAGTCAAATTCTACAGGATTTTTAATGACAAATTTTTCCAAACCAATTTCCATACAATAGAGATTGAGGTCTTGCAACATGAGGGAAAGGAGAATTGTGTGCAAGGGTGAACTAGTAATATGAAAACATGAGAAGACCTGAAGCTTTGCCCTATTATGCCATATTATTTGGATGTCACAACCATTTACTCAAATCTATCAACGAGTAACTACAACTTATAAGATACAAGGCATTTAACACGTTTTAGTCATTTTAGATGTCGATAATACATCACCACTTTTGAAAGAAGAATGTCATATTTAATAGGTAAATATATTTGAAATGATTAAACATTGTAAAGATGATCACCTGCATATTCAACCAATTTGACCTATATATGAATGACTAAGTCAGTGTTGTACAATTAGGCATTAGATTACATACTTTTTAAGATGTAAGGGCTAGTCTGCCTAAACCTTCTAGAGCTGAACATATAGATCCACACAATGCACAAGCTAATAAAACAAACTAAGCCATATCTAAACACTTTCAAAACTGAAGCAGTTACATTGGTCATATTAGCATCTAACCACCGATAAAATCACCTAGGGTATGATCCTGACCTTAACCGTTTGACTCTCTCATTTTAGGTATCTCAAGGCCTTTCACTCAATACATAATGAAGATCCTGTGGTGGGATTTTTCATTGAAATCCAGTACATCAGCACTGAATTTTAGACCAAGGGTGTCATGCCTCACTCAAAGGTGTACGACGTCATTACCGTGACTTAGAACTATAGCTAATTCCAATATCCCGATCAGCAGATGGAAAATACGTGCATAAAGTTGTAATATTTTCATTTTAAAGGATAAATAATTATATGATGGTTAAGATTTCTCATTACAAAGGTAACATTGACTAAGTCACAAAATACGATGAAGCAGAACTACATCTGTAATTGAGCCACACAGGCAAACTTGGAGAGATTATAACAATTTGATGCACGTCGTATCAAACAAATATTGCAATAACGACATGAGGGAAAAGAAGTTGGCTTAACATTGCATCTACACTTTAGATACTTGTCACAGTTATTATTGTTAGTTATGTATATTACCTTCTTAAACGCCGATGTTTCATTACTAAACCGTGACAACGTCAAGGTTGCATAATCAGTTCTGAGTTAACAATTAATGGATAGTATAAACTTATTAATATTTACTTTTCGAGTGGCGGAAAATCACAAGTGCTAAAATTAGAAAAGGAGTCATGGGTTCCATTTTGTCTCTAAACTTGGACCCATGCTCTCGAAGTAGATGTGTAAAGATGACATATTAATGACCATTTCCAATTTATTTAATCATCCCACTAAGGGAATTCCACAATTATATTGCTAAGTTAATAATACGTGTTATGACATATTCTTATCAATGAAAATATTTGCAATATGCTTTGTTGAACATTTAAGGTTAAATTTAGCACAAAAATAACCAAAGTCACTTAATGTAATAAAACCACATGAGAAAAAATCTTAATAATTGTTAAAGGTGCCTAAAAAACTTAAGCATTCTGCATCACTCAAACACAACCGAGTAGAATTCAGATTAATCTCCACTGTTAAGATTAAAGCAAACATCTATGCATGTTTAAAAGAGGGGATATAGATTTCCAAAGAGCCTAAGTAAATATTTCATTTCAAATTTCTTCTCCTTCTCCAATTTCATTCGGGTCTCTAAATTGACATATTTATTTAAGTTTTTGCAAAGAGGAATGAAATTCAAGCTCACAGGGTTTATGAATTCAAAACTCTCCTCTATAATCTAAATACAATCGTGAGTCAAAGTCCCGACTATGGAGCTGGTATCATAGCTCAAGTTTCTAGCTGACCAAATGCTCGAGGTGATTAGTTAATTAACTTTTGCGAAGTTCAATTTTAAATACTAACCACTTTATCCTCACTGATTTCCATGCTCTTGAATTTGGATATTGGAGTTGTATTTTACCCATGTTTTTTGAGAACTTGCTGTTAAGTGAGATTTTAAACGACAAAAGGCCCTCCGACTTAGATAATGAAAGTAAATAAATTAAAGGTTATGTACTACATAGTTTACTGAGAGGAGCATTATGAATTTTTTTGAGACTACTATTGAATAAATATGAACATAAATGATAAATGACAAAATGCTTATAGATAATGTAAGGATCAAGAATCTAAGAAAATAATGAGAGGATTATCTTGAGGCATATATTATTAATTTGAAATATAACGTATTTTCATAGTTATATCGATAGGATATAAAAAACATCTATTACTTTTGCCAACTATTATAATTAGTTTCAAATGTTTGATTTTTTAATTTTTATTTGTTTTATTTGGCTTACAAATAAAGATTGGATCAGTGGACTAGATGCATTGGATTTGAGATTTTGCTAGATTTTGGTTACTGTACTATTTTGTTATACCTATATGTTTTGTTGATTGTTATTATCTTGAATATTTCCTCTTCATGAGAGTTGCTTATTGTATGGGGTAGGGTCCCCTCAACCCTCTTTTACCTATTGTAATTTTTTTTAAGACTATGGAAGACAAAAAAATAGCATTAAACTCATCTCTTGTAACACATAAAATAAACCATTCACAAGTTGTTAGCAGTGATTTGAAAATGTAAGGAAAATTGAAATTTTAAAAAGGAATGTCACAAAATTTTGAGCCAAACAATGATTCCCAAAATCCATCAAAAATAATGAAACTTGTAAGATACAGTGTTGAATAGATATAAATGATTTAGTACCTCAGTAAAATTCACTGTACCAAAAGAAAACTCAAAGAAGAAATATCTTCGAAATGATCAAGCTTTGTAAAGATAACACCTTTAACATGATTATCTTCGTGATTTATAGATTATGTGGCTTGAAAATTCCCTCTAGCCATCTCGCATGGAGCAGTGCTGCCAAATTTTATTTGTGCTAGATGATGATATTTTGTATAACAACATAAAATTCCATAATTGTTCTCTCTGGCAGGGAGAGAAAATAGTGGTCTATTTAAGAAATATATTTCTAATCCTCATTCTAATGAAATATAGCTCATATATTCTCTTCTTATGTATTCTCAAAAATGTCAATATCAATGAACATAAAGCAAACAAGAAAGTCCTAACAATTTAGTTAGCATATACATAAGTGTTTATACCCTTTTTAAATTAATACAATGAGATACATACATTAAAGGAGGATGTATGGTTTGTTACATGGGTTATTCTAATTAATTAACTTTCAACATTTATCATGCAATATCAGAGAAACCCATTAATACTAGCAACTAAATACCAAACTCATATCATGTATGGAACTTCCTGGACAACAATTCTCAAATATAGCTCTAACTAGCATTGAGAAGGTACCAGAGGAGGCACCACCAATCAACCTTCAAATTCTTGTAGAGTATTTCTTCACCTCTCACTCTCCACTGCTCACTCTTTTTTCCAATCAATGTCACTTGACATTAATGGGTTGCTATGATATTGCATGATTAATGTTGAAAGTTATTGAGTCATGACATGAGATTGGTCACATTAAATTTTAGTTTTGAAGTTGTAGGGATCGTGACTCAATATTTGGGTCACATGAATCTTGTCAGTACCATCTTAGGATCCCTACGAGAAAGGTTATGCTCACATAATGAATTACGTCATTACGTGTTTGTTACCCTCCCTCTAACCATACTTAGTTGGCACAGAAAAGGTTCATACTACATGAGTGTCATTTCATAATACCTACCCTTCATTTGTTATTTTGTTACGCTTTCATCCTAGAGATAGGTTATACTGAATTTCATTATGATATCCATCTAACAATAGAGGTGTGCAATAATTCATCGAGTCACCGACTAGTATAAGTACCTTATAACACACGTCGTAAGGTAAACTATGTCAACCTATGAAGACTAAATTAACTTAGTTAAGCATAAAGATATACCAATTCATAATGATAAGATAAATAGTACTTATCATCATTTATAGTCACTTAGTCATTTTAGTTTACTTAAGTTAATTGTGTACATCTGCACTATTTCTTATAACTGTCATAATGTTCCTTTTGTACTTGGTTTCGTATTGTTGTAACTATTTTCCCGCTAAGGTTTAGTAGAGACAAATATGATATTTATGAGTATATATTATCATGACATGCATGTTGACTATTTTTATAAGGACAACATTATGTTTCTTTAGTTTTTATATCTTATAACTGAAACATATATTATTTGTGTATTTATTTCTGCCAGTAAAATAATATGTTACATTGTTTTTTCTTGGGGATTTCATCATCATATATTGAATATTTAATACATATTTGTGCACTAATGAAGATTTAATGATACAGATTAAATATCGTAAACAAGATTACTCATTGATATTCATACAGCATTGTAAAACATCTTTCATACACTTTCGTATAGAACAAGATATTAAAAACAACATGTTTTAGATTTAATAATCATATTAGATACTTTCATGTCCCTTCAAAATAATGATTAAATTAATCAAGAATAATACATAAGGAAAAATACCTTTTTATATAGTTTGTGAAGTAATACTTTTGCTTTTCAATACAATATTCCAAATTGGATAAATAACAATAATCATTGCATGAAAAAATCACGCATAATAATCAAGTCAGTCACTTCATAATGAATACTCCATCTTGCATGATGTAGGAAAGAGAGAAAATAGTTTGCATGGTTAGTTCATTAAACTGGCATGAATTATCAACTCAAAATCACGCTGCATCATTATGAAATAAAGAGTATAATTTGGATACATGTCCCTTTCATTCTTATTACCTTATATCAATTAACGTAATGAAATTAAACAAGGTAATAATGCAATCTTTGTTTTTCTAACAACCAACAATAAACTGAATTTTATAATCACACAACCTTATCAAAGTGAAGATGCTAGTAAGGAAATGTTTCCAAACAATACATCAAGGATTTAGTTCTATCTCAATAATCAGTTTGTGTACAAGTCTCAGAACTTATAGTCAATATTAAGATAGACATAATTTAGAAAAGGGAATAGTCATCTACAGTCAATCCCATATTTTCCAATTATTCACAATCCTTGTTTTTGATTAGTTTAAGATAATAAGATAGATCATAATGATAGTATTTAATTATTTTGCAACAAGAAACAATCATTCTTATAGGATGAGTCAAGTCCTCTATTACATAAGTGAACGGTCTAAAAACTTCCCTTCTTGGGGTGAATTTTGCTAATCATAAGTTACTCATAATAATAATTCACCTACGATCATAATCTCATAACTAGAGGGCTTATTACAATAAGTCATAGTCAACAAATAGATGTACATTTTCCTCTATTAAGAAATGATTTCTACCCAACTCGAGTGAGCTAACAAAACACTCAATATTTTTTTGGCGAGCTCGAGATATATCTACACTTCACAAACCAAACAAAAGAGAATAGAATACGTCTCTAAGGGATTCAACATCCTTATATGACAACTGAAAATTTTATATATCTTATTAAATAAAAAATATGTTACTACCCATCTTGAGAGAGTTGTCCAGTCCGTTATCACTATCTAGGCGAGCTTAAGGAGCTTTATACAACTCATCAAATAACCTATATGAATGCAAGATGTATAGAACATGTTTTATATGTATATATGGTTATATACCCAGTTCGAGCCATAATTGAAATCAACAACTCACCACAGAAAATAATGTAATCTTGGTATAAACGTCATAAAACTCACTAAATGAAATAAGGCATAGACATCAGAGTACTAGATGTCTATCAAATAACACATAACCCAAAAAGTGTATGAGACTGTGCAGGTCGATTTCATATCCATACACATGTAAAAGGAACCATTCACAAGCTGAGCAAGGATAATATGTTCCTATAACCAAGAATTTGAAATATTCAAGAGCAATACGTTCTACAGTTTACCCAATATTATTTGGGTTATCGTCTCTTTGATCAAACACAAATATAATAAAAATAATCTCATGACCATTTAGATCGGATTGTCTAAAGGATTCTCAAGAAAAAAGAAGACAAATAATACAATAAGTATCTCGATCCCAGTTCGGGGATAAATCCTAATACCCATTATTTGTGGCTATCAGACACAAAATATTCTTATGGAACTCATGACCATATCGGTCGACTTCACCCATGTATTTCAAAGAAAATGAATAGTTCCATGAATTTAATTTTTTATTCATACCCAGTTCATATTCAACACAAAGAAATCAAATAATGAAATACCCACTAGATAATAACGTTTTATCTAATTTTATTCACCAAAAATCATTGGTTTAACATACATATTTTCCATATTTCAAACAGAGAAGAAGAACCAAATATATTCTATATCTTAGAATTAATCAACAAATAAAAGTTAGAATAATCCATACATATGATCGATTTGGTATTTCACAGTGATTTCCTTATTTTCTTTTGATTCAGAAGTCGAATCAGCTCCAACAAATATCAGACACAATTTCCCTTTGAATGCTTGTTGGTGTATATGACTTTTTTCTTTGTCATTCGACATTGTGTCCACCATAGATGGTTAGTCATCTCACTTAGTGAGGTCATAGGTCATCAGGGTTAGTTAGGGTTTTGTACACATGTTCATGCATAGGAGTTACACATCACTCCTATATGTACCTCTTATTTTTGATCTATGAGCATGTCAAACCACAGTGTCTTTCTCTACTTGATTCTCATTTTTTGATTTGATCTCTTGTTTACTACGTGGAACATTTATGACACCATTTGAAGTGTAACCTTGTTTGATGTGCACGGGGTTTATGTATTGATCCTCGTAGAACAATTTGATATGGTATCAGAGCTATTTTATGGTAAACATGCACTCATTTTGATTCCGGTTAATTTTACTTTATTTTTTGGTTTTCATGCTTCTTGTGCAAGTTTTCGATCTTCGTTTGGAATCTTGTTAATAGGTTTAACAATATTTTTTTTTGGAGTTCATGCGGTTTTCTGGTTGCGCATGTGCAGGTTTCAAGTGTTTCTCAGGTAGATCTAGCTAGCTATAACTAAGTTTGGAGGAACGGCTAAATATAGAGGTGGGATCTTCAATATTTAATTAAAAGTGAATTTTTAATTAGAAAAAAATTTGTTTTTAATTCTGGGCTTTTTTCCCTCTTTTGGTTTGCATTTCTCCCTTATTTGGCCTATGTTTTCCCTGCATTTACTTCTTTCTCCTCCCCATGTTCTTCTTCTATCTCGACTTGGACTCAAGTTGAGTTTAGGGAAATTTGGGTCAAGTTGGCTGCTCCTTGGTCGAGTTGTGCGTCTTCATTGCATCAGATGGTTCTGGTTTTTTTCATTAGATGAGCCATCAAGTTGTGTTGCTTTTCGGGTGATTTTCCTTGCATTTTCTTCCCCTAGAAATCTCTCCTCTTTTTAGGTGTGTTGGCTTGTTGGGTGTGCTCATTTTTTCTTATCTCCCTCGGCAACTACGTGTTTTTCTATTGTGGTTTGGGTGTTTTGCAGTACGGACTCAAGTTGTGTTTGCGTTATATCGGGTTGTTTTTTTTACACTGTTATGCATTTTTTTGAATTGTTTCCATTCAGGTGGGTTTGTGCATTGGGTCACTCTGTTCACAGATGAACTGAGCCCTCTAACCTGCATGATCAAGTGAGGTTTTCATTGTTACGTTGCCTATGAACTCTTGTTTTTCCTTGGTTTGTTTATAGTGCTCATTTACCTATGTTGGTGGTCATGCTTTCTTTGGTTAAGGGTGAGCCGAGCCATGTTGTGTCAAGTTAAAACCTTGTCTTGTGTGTTTCATCATGTTTTTTCTTCACTGCCTTTATACTTTTCTTCTCCTTAACCATGCACATGTAACTGTCTACCTCTGTTACCTTGTTGTTCTCTCGCCCTTTGTAGACTCACTCCAATCCTGGTCGTTTCACCCGTCTCCTCCTACTACACTTATCCTTTCACCTTATCTTCTAACCGTTTCATGCCCTATCATGTGTATCAGGATACACCCCAACATGTTGCGTTGGACATTGCAACCTAATGATTTGTTCCTCTCCTCCACATGTTGAGCTCATGGACCGAACCTTCCCGTGTTTTTAAAGCCAAGCTTCCCCGTTTTTCGTTGTTTTAAACCATAATTTTAAAGTGGTGGATTTTTTATTAATAAAGTGGGGTGTGAATTGCTTTTGGTCAGTTTCTTTTATTTATAGGGGTTGTTAAGTTATTAGGGTAATGTTTAAAATTAAGTTTGGTCTATAGTATCTAACTTTTTTTAGGTAAGTTTTTAAAGGGTCCTAATTAATCAAGGTAGCATATTAAATTAAGGTGGTTATTTAAATCAAATTTAGGTATTGTTCGATAAAATAGAATCTAATGTTTATTATTAATTAATCTGAGAACTTAAATAGGAATTAGGATTAATTAATTGTGCTTAATTAGTCCTTAATTTAATCTTAGAGGCTTAGTTCTCTTTAGGAAGTTTATTTAATCATTATTAGCTTCTTAATTATTTCCAATTAGCTCTTTAATTCTTTAATTCATCATTTAGTAGTTTAATTTTATCATCATTTTATCGTTATTATCATATTTTTGTTGCCTTTTTATTTAAATTAGGCTAATTAGCAAAGTAAAAGTTACAATTTTATAGTGTTATTGGTGATTTTTTTCTATTAATCGTTTGTTGAGTGTGTAGTGTCCCTTTTAGCTTTTTCACCTTCTGGGAGCTCTTGTTGCATCCTGGAAACCTCTTGGACTCTTTTTTAGCCCTTTCTTTTCTTTGTAATCACTCTAATCTTTGCTTACGGGTTAGTGAGCATGTCCGCCACAACCTTGCAACAAGATAGCTTCCTTCCATTCTTCCTTGGTTTTGTGTTTGTTCACTTGTTTTTTTTACACAAGAACTGAGTATATTGTGGTCTCCACACTTGTGTGATATTTTTCTAATTACAAGGTGAGTGATCAACCATCTCACATCGCATGAACACCTTGGTGTAATCAATGCATTACTTATAAAGTTTCGCAATCAAGGGGGTGTTCATTTTGTGTGGTTCTTTGTTTTGTGTTATTTTCTTTGCTCACTTTTATCTGCTATGGATCTTAATATTGTTCCTTTTCTCACCCCATTTAACTTATCAAAAATGGAAAGGATGTTGTAGTCTCTCACTTTGAGAAAATAAAAACTTTACCAGATAACTATGGGATTGCAAACTTAACCTAAAGAAGATGCAGAGAAAGAAAAGTGGTTTGACAAATGTGATGAAGCCTTTGGCCTTTTGTGTCTTTATGTATCACTGACAATGCGCTTTCATATTAACACATCCAAATCACCCAAGGAAGTTTGGGATGCTTTAGAAAAAAAAAAATTGGGCAGCAAGATGAAATGAAAGGGCATGAACTAGAAAATGAGTTCATTATTCTCAGCCCTAGTAGTTTTGACAATCTCCGATATTTTTTCACCAAACTTATATCTCTAAGATTGTACAACTTAAAAATTATGGAATTGAAAAGAAAGACTCACAGCTCATACTTTTTTTCCTTACAAAACTTGGTCCCAATTATTTTGTATTTTGTCTCAACCGTCCATGCTACAAAAAGAGCATTTGGTGCAAGTTGGACTATGCCCTCATTTGATGAGTTTGTTGTTGATTTGACTAGAGAATAGGATAATATAATTCATATGGGTACTCTTATATCCACAAAATCCTATTCTCTCACTGTTGGTCATGAAAAATTGAGGGTTTCAAAAGATAAGAAGCAAAACAACTAGGATCATGAGAATAAAAAGGACCAATCCACCACTAAATAAAACTTTGTCCACTTCCTCTTCTAGTTCTAAATATCCTAAAGAGCGGATCAAATGTGGGTACTGCAGTGGTAAGCATGAAGAAGAAAAATGTTTGAAGAATAAGATTGACCTCCTCATGAATCTTCTTGAGAAGAACAACATAGGAGATCCTGATTATCCCAAGCCATACTCATCATCAACTCATGAAATTTCTAAGGAAAAAGAGAATGGAAAGAAGAAAGAAAAATAAAAAGAAAAAGAATCAACTAAGGAGAAAACAAAGGTAAGATATTTAGTTGCAGTTATGTCACATACTCCTACATGGGTGAATAATTCAGGTGTATCTCATCATATGGCCTCACCAAACATTGAGTTTTCTTCATTAGAGCCATGTGATATGTCTTCTATTTGGCTAGGTGACAAAACTTCTACACCAGTTTTTAAGAGAGGGTCTATTGAAGTGAATGGTGGACATTTCAACAATGTGCTTAGTGTTCCTTCACTTTCAACTAATCTCATTTTAGTATATCATATCACTCACCTTAGTTAGGGCATGCGGGTTGATTTCACTCTAGATTCTATTTATGTCAGAAAGCTTCACAGTAACAATATTATTACAGTTGGTACAGTTGATCATCACACTTGGCTTTAATATTTTTCTCACTTTATTCCTCCTTCAAATTCTTCATCAGATTCGTCTAGACTTGATGATATTTTTGAGCTCACTTCTAATGATGATGACTTCTCTTCTAGTTTGTTTAATTACCATAGTGTTGGGAACCACCTCCACCATTCACTTATTATATACAACATATTGAGGAGTTATTTATTGATCCACCTACTTCGAGTGCACTTTACATAATTTTCAGGGATCAGGTACTTTGATTTGGGACTCATTGGATATCAGGCACTCTTCTATATAGTTGCAAAACATTCCACCTTCCTTCTTCATCGTTGCTTCAGATTCACCATCTCTTCATAGAGTAGTTGGCACTTCCACCTCACATATGGAGCATCGTTCCTTAGATAGGAACCACACCTTGTCACTTCGGGGATCTTCCTATTCACTTGATACAATGTGGTCTTCGACACGTTCTTCATCTTGGGAGGATGGATATAGTTTCTTCATCTCTTCTCTTCTTCTAGAAATATTGCAGTTTTTACATGAGTACCTTATTAGGCCTTTAGTTTTCGGGACTCATTTCATGCATCTTTATTAGGTTGTTTAGGGTTGTATTTTATCTCTTCTAAGTGGATTTTTTCCCTTTAGGGGTTTTCCTCCATTACTTTATATCCTTATTGTAAATGGGTAACTCATCAGACCTAGTTCACTTGATACAATGTGGTCTTCGACATGTTCTTCGTCTTGTGAGGATGGATATTGTTTCTTCATCTCTTCTCTTCTTCTAGAAATATTGCAGTTTTTACATGAGTACCTTATTAGGCCTTTAGTTTTCGGGACTCATTTCATGCATCTTTATTAGGTTTTTTAGGGTTGTATTTTAGTCTCTTCTAAGTGGATTTTTTCCCTTTGGGGGTTTTCCTCCATTACTTTATATCCTTATTGTAAATGGGTAACTCATCAGACCTAGTTTTCAAGATTCATTTCCCTTCTCCTCTTCTTATTTTTCATAAATTTTATTGTTTGTACATGGGTACCTTATAATGCTTAGTTATCATGCCCCAATGACGCATCTTTCTTATTTTTCTAGGGGATTCATCTTTCAGTTCTGACTTTCCATGACCTCTACCTCTGCTTCGATGAAGGGGGTGTTGGTGTATATGAATTTTTTTAGTCGTCACTCAACAAATTTTCCACCTCTGTGGTTAATCATCTCATGTAGTGAGAATACGTCAATAGGGTTAGTTAGGGTTGTGCCCACATGTCATACATAGGAGTTACACAACACTCCTGTATGTACCTCTTATTTTTTTTTATCTATGAGCATGCCCGACCCTGTGTCTTTTTTCAACTTGATTCTCATTCTATGATTCGATCTCTTTTTTACTATGTGGAGCGTTCGTGACACCATTGGAAGTGCAACCTTTTTCAATGTGTACATGGTTCTATATTGATCCTCTTAACTCGTATACATAGCTCGAAGGAGAAAATAGTGATCCAAAATCAATAAACAATAAAAATAAGTTTGCATGCAATAGCTTCTAAGTGAATCTTCCAATTCCCATTGCCTCCACTAATTCCCAAGATATTAATTACATTTAATTCCTATAGTGCCACGTCTGTGGCTTCATTCAACTCACCACCGCCTTTTCCCTCCCATTTCACATGGAGTTCCCATCGAGCAGTCCCAGATAATGTTTACAAACTTAATTACATTATAGCATTATTAAAAATTGAATGGTGGTCGGTCTTTGACCGAATAGTTAATGTTTATAATTTTCCACGGTTCAAAGATATCATCAAAGACCTATCTATACTAAACCAAAACATTACAAATGTTTTCCATATGGTCTTAGACAAAAACATGATTCATTACCACTATAACATTTTCAATGCCCATTCAAACTTATTAATACAATTTTCCAAATCACTAAGGTCTATGACCTTTTATTTAAAATATTGAACATAATCATTTTCCATGGTCGATGACCAACAAAAGTAACACAATGCAACTTCACCTTCACCATGTTAAGTATCAAAGAGGAGATTACAACTATCAACTTACAATTGCAATGATGGTCGATGACCAATAAAAATAGACTTTGACAAACATACATTAACATACCCATTTATTGCCATCGATTATGTTTACGGTATATGACCATTATACATCATTTCAAGATCATATTAGTATGGAAACAATATTTTCTTACATTATTAAAAATTTCTAAGCAAGATAAACAAATAGGTACATTTACCATGTCGCTATTTCATAACTTTTTCCTAGCAACGTAAAAGATTTTTTATAATGCCTTGGGGTCTATGAAAAAAATTATATGACCAGGAAGTTAGTCAAAACATTAAAACTATGATTATTTCTACACATTGAATTAATAAAAGGCAGAGCAATGGGTCAATTTCATTGTATGATTACAAAATTATCAGTTATACAAACAAGGAGGTGCTCAATATCCATGTTAAGTACAACAAAATGATGATAATTTACAGCCATCCAAATAGACTTAATTACAGGGTGTGACATACTTCCCCCTTAAATAATCATCATCCCAATAATTTTAACTCATCATCATAAAATACAATAACTAAACATAGTCCAAATAATTCATGAATTACTGTTTGAGGACAAATCAACTCATAATTTCAGAGAACTTGTAAATTTTCCATATTTTTCAAGCAATTATTTACTTATAAATCCTTGTTGTGACAGCCTTATGATAGAAATAATTATAAAACAATCAGTAATAAGGAAAATGTTTCCATTGCAGTCAACAAAATTATCAAAATAATGAGTATATTAGTATCAAATAATAAAAAATAGAAGTTTTTATCATTCAAACAAATAAGGAAATGTTTTTTTATTACTTTCAGATTTTCATAGCACTCTAACTGGTTTCACCACAACAATTCTCGAGTCTTGAACATGGTACTTCAGTAGGTGTTGCTTGTTTTTCAGCTTGGTGGTTTTCTACTGCAGCTTGGATTCTTTGTTGTGGATTTTTTTTCTTCTTCAAGGGACAATTTTTGTCATAGTGGTCACCACCACACTTGAAACATCCATTGAAAGATATTTTCCTTTCAAACTTATTGTCATTTCTAGTAGTACTATCATGTCCATTTATTTTTATATTTACAACAAGGTTTGTTGTTGTGTCATTTATATAGGATTTGAGCTTGTATTTCTGGGTGACATTGGTGAAGGTGAGTTAAAGCTTGTCTTTCACTTCTCATTTATAGGTGAAGTTATGGCTTGAAGATTTTGCTCCTGCTTAATGGCCTTTTCAAAAATAGATTCCATGGTAGAAGGACCATGGACATTAACTTCACCCCTAATGATTGGGTTAAGTCCCATGATGAATTTTCATATCCAAAAATTTTCATCGGTTTGGTTCTGTGGAACAAACTTTAGTAGTTTAGTGAATTTCTCTCAATATTCAATTATAGTCATTTTACCTTTTTCCCAGGTCTGAAACTAAGACATTTTCTGGTCATAATATAATTGTGGTAACCAAATTTGTTTGATGTAATGTTTAAATTGATCCCAAGTTATATTTGTTGTATCAACACCCGACTCCACATTTTTGCCATCCCACCAAGAGGAAGCCTCTTTGGAGAGTTGAAAGGCACCTCAAACAACTTTGCTTTCCTCTGAGAAGTCTCATGTCTTGAAATACTTCTCCATTTCTCTTAACTAGTTCTAAGTTCCATCTCCCAAGATTTTTCTGTCAAACTTGTGTGGATCTATTCTCTTAATATCTTTTAACAACTCATCTACCAAACGGGCTCTTATGTCCCTTGGTTGGTTTCTAACATTCACATTCCCCAATTTGGGATTAACATTTCCAACATTTATGTTTCCAGCATTGGGGTCCACTGCATTGTGATTTCTAACATTAAGGTTTCCGGAATTAGGCTACCTTTGATTTTAAACACTACTGTGAATATCACTACTACTGTCCACATCCAATATATATTGTTCAAGAACAACTAACTGGCTACACGTTTCTTGTATGACAACTAGTATCTCATCAAGTTTTTGGGTTTTTGCTACTTCAACCCTCGTAGCCCTATTGTTTGCATTATTTCCTCTTGTCCAAACCATTTTATTTTGTTAAACAAGAACAAAAAAAAATTGTTTGCGTAAGGACCCGTTAAGTCCAAGAGCTGTAAGCCTTCATCTCTAATACCAAAATGTAACACCCATGTTATACTTTAACAAAATAAGGATTTTTTTTACAAAACCCTTAATAACCAATTTATGCCTTTAATGATTTTTAGCAAGCAACAAATTATTAGAGTTTTCGGGAGGATCTCTGATAAAAAACAAATGCATGAGTAATTACAGAAATTGAAATAACTAACAATAAGATGCAATATGATCAAGAACTCACAAGGAAAGAATGGACACAAATCAACTTAATGCTCCATATGCTCCATAAGAGAAGTATAGCCTAAGTTTTGTAAGTGCATAAGGCTTGGGCGTGCAAACATAGGGTGCGAAAGTGCACGCGAGAATGTAGTGAGGTAGGGCGTGCCCAGGATCGGGACTTAGCTGTTTTCAGCATAAGGCTATTTTTGGACATGGAGTGTGGAGCACACAATGATATGAAGACTTGCAGACTACGCTAAGGTTATTTTGGGATAACAGAAGATCGAGCACCATGCATATTTTTGGACTAATAATAGGATTTGAACTAGGAGTTAACTGTAGAAAATCTATTATTAGCACTTGCATGCTTTTGTATTCTCATGTAAGGGTGCATGGCTATTATTAGCATGTAGCCTATTTTTAAAGGTGCATGGGTGGTGAAGGGAAAGTCCCCACCCCTATAAATATGTATTGATTTGCATGGTTTAGGGATCCGATGTTTTGTAGAGTTATGTTGTTGGTTTGTACACGTGCATGACTCATGGTGACATTATTATGATGTATGAAGCTTATGTGTTTTGTAGTATTTAATATAATGGATCTTATTGGCTGGATAATGGTGTTGGATGTAACTAAGCATGGATTTTGTAAGGTAAATCTCATTATAGTCATTGTTTAGTTAATCTTTCTTAAGGTTAAGATCTAGATCTGGGTTATGCATTGTGGTTTAATCAATTATCTGTTATGGATCTGAAATATACATTCATTCATACTAACATCTTGGACAAGCTTCACTCAGAGGGACCTGGTACCTTTGCATGCTTTGGGTGAGTGCTCAGTTCAGGCTGAGTGATGTGTCAACGCACCTTGGGTTTTGTGGGTATATTCTAGGCTACATCATTGGTTCCGTTGTCGGGACCTCTTTCTCAATTATTTTTCAGGATGTTGTATGATGAAGATGTATTGGTTGACCTTGGCCAGTATTGAAGAGTGGTTAGATGATCTAGAAGAAGAGTATGCTCATAGATTTAGCACTGGACCTGAGTTTAATGCACGTGCGTGGGTTGAGAAGAATCTTTATGATGCTTTGTATGAGACTTTCTTTGCCATCTTTCCCATAGAGTTGTATGAGTGGATGGTTGCTTATGCATCTAAGAGGAATTGGAGGTTTCACATGCTTGTTTGGACATAAGAAGAATTCTAGGCCTTGTATGATGCAGATCTGATTTGGACGTGCTCTGTGGATGTTTGGTTCCATGGTGTTTTGAACAACTATTTTCTTGAGTACGTAGTTTCCACTTACTCTTTCCCAGAAGTTGTTGAGTTCCAATTTTGCGCGAGCCCAGAGGATCTTACTTGCATGGTATTCCTTTAGAAATCAAGATCTTGATCGTGACCCTAGATTTGGAAGAAAAACCTATGGCTAGCTAAACCCCACCATGTGTGGGGGTAGGAGTAGGTTTGGTAAAGATGGTGGACCTAGTGGCAGAGAGACAGAGAGAAGAAAGGTGGCTTAAGTTTAATGAAGCATGTGAGAGGGATCTGATGAAGCAATTGAGAGATCGTGGAAAGAATGGTGTTGTGGAGGGAGATGGCTCATGAAGGATTTGGAGCTCACGTAGAGGACGTGGAGCCAGAGCATCTAGAACTCCCCCATTTGGGAAAGCATGGTAGAGAACCCTCCTCGGCTTTGGATGAGGGTGCGTCAGATGAAAGATTGTGGACCATGGGCATGCATCTGAACCTACCTAGCAACCTAGCCTTTGCGCTTGGTTTTACAAATTCTACGGTAGTTAATAGTAAGAAAGCTAGTGTGAGAAGTAGAGTTGCAATAGATAGAGTCAATTTGTAGTCAATTTCAGGAGTTAATCAGGGAGCTTATTCATCTATGGCACAATCATCATCTATTTTATTTGGAGGACCAGCTGGAGGTATATTTTCTGGCATCATGTCAGAATGTGGGCATAGAACATTGGTATAACATCTGGAAGTAGCACAACTTTGCAGACTGTGGGAGTCCAGTTTAGCATGACCATTGGAACACAAGGTAGTGCATCCTCTGGTCCATTTCCTACTTCAGGAGGAGGATCAGGAGGGTCAGGTGGCTTGGGTGCTGGTAGATCTGGTGGCTCTGGAGGTGGAGGAAACATAGAGGTAATTGGGACTAGACTGGTGGGCATGGTCCACACCAGCCCCAACAAATTTATATGGAGATGTCCCTTCATCTTCCAGAATATAGAGGCATTGAAGATGCATCCAAGCACATGCATATGTGTGAGATATTATGGTGTGTGAAGGGGATCATTGTTCAAGAGCACAAGGTGAGTCATTTTATAATTACATTGTAGGGGTGCACGCATAGTTGGTATAGGAAGTTCAACCCTGACCAGAATTGTGTAGATTATACTATGTTTGTGGGATGCTTTCTTGAAATAATTTAATATCCCTGAGTTTGAGAAGAAGAGCATCAACTGTTGAAAGATATTAAACAAGACACTACTGAGAGTGTTCGAGAGTATGATGCTCAGTTAAAAACCCTTTTTTATAAGTTATATTATGACATCCATGTGAGCCAACATGCACAATGGTTCATTGGAGGACTGATCACACCTTTAGAAGAGGCACTTTCACATTAGACTTATACAGATCCACGTGAGGTGCTTGAAGCAACTCTACGCACTAAGACGGTAGGGAGTGTAGACATAAGAGTAAGCCCATTTTTGGAAGCTCAGATTGCAAAAATGACTAAACAGTTGGAGAAATTATTTGCTAATTCAGGCATGAGACGTGCACAGTGGAATTTGGTGCACAAATTATGAAGTAGAAGGGGCATACTAAGGATAGTTTTCCTCATAAATCAGTGTGCTCCTTGTTTACTGGATTGTGGGATCTATCTCTTAGACCATAGTTCAAGTTGGTGCCCATTGTTGCAATGTGTGATAAGAAAGAACGTGTCCTATTACTGCAAGATCTATAGGTCTACT
Organism: Taxus chinensis; assembly: GCA_019776745.2. Taxonomy (NCBI): domain Eukaryota; kingdom Viridiplantae; phylum Streptophyta; class Pinopsida; order Cupressales; family Taxaceae; genus Taxus; species Taxus chinensis. The sequence continues at coordinate 215,009,879 of CM034155.1, forward strand.
ACTCATGATACTAAAGATTTTAGGTTGATTGATCAGATTCATGATGCCATTGATATTGGCGTATGACAGACTGGTGTTGCAAATAATTCTAAGGAGAAAAGTGAGCATCATGACCATGATCATAATGAAGGGTGCTCTGATGGAGGTTGTGGTAGAGGTTGAGGTTACCGAGGAGGATTCAGAGGCCAAGGTTGCGGTAGTGGAAGAAGTGATTTCCCTTGTGGAACTTGTTATACATGTGGATCCCCTGATCATTACAGGCATGAGTGTCCTCAAAACATTGTTTGTTATTTTTGTGGAAAGAATCATAACTATGAAGAATGCCCAGACTTATATGAACATTTGAGTAAGAAACACAAACAAGAGAACAAGGGCACGAGAATGGTTAGAGTGCAGTGCACCATGGAAGATCAATGGATGTCAAAGTTAGCATGTTGGATCCTGAGTTGGTACCTATGAAGATTACTACACATGCTGAGGTATGTGGATGCATGCACCAGGGAAGTTTCTGAAATAGAAACCTGTCATTACTAAATAGGAAGTTCTACACATAAAGTATCCATAACCTATGCACTAGAAGGAGGTTTATCAAGTAACCATGAAGGTAATTTGGAATTTACAGGGTGAGATACAATGTTTGAAAGAGCAGCCAAAGAAAGAACAAAATAAACCAATGAGCTCCATAGACAAATGTTGATGATTTAAAGGAGCAAGATACTGTGCCAGGAGAACATTATTCCTTTATTAGGAAAATAAAGGAAAACTGAGCTCCATCAGACAGATGTTGATGATTAAAGGAGGTTTGCAAGATTGTCAAGGAGAACATTATATTAAATTGGTTAAAGGGAAACACTTTGTGCTGGGATTGAGCATGAAAGGAATATTTTACATGTTAACCTTCCCCCTCATATCCTAGATTATGAAAAGGAGATCACTCTGAATGTTGTTGTGGATGGTTGGATTTTGAGTAATATTCTAATTGATATAGGTGTGGAAGTAAACATACTCACTTTGGATGCATGGGTTCAGATGGGCAGACCACCATTGCAACCATCTTCAAATGTTCTGTTTATGGAAAACAGGACTAAAGCCATGCCTATTGGAGTTTTAAAGGATGCATCAATTACTATACAGGGAGCCAAGTTTACTGGGGATTTTGAGGTCTTAGCACTTACAGAAGCTGACATTTTTCTAGCTTTACTTGAATGCCCTTGGTGTTATAAAAGCAATGTTGATATGTGTTTCAACAAAGGGTATATAAGTTTTTATAACAAATAAGAGTGCATCATTATCCCCTTGACAGATGGGAAATATGCACCTTATGTAGAGCCCTTAAGTGAAGAATATTTGAATAGAATTTATGTGTGCACCATTCGAGATCTAGAAGTTCTTGAGCCATCAAAGGAAGGAGTTCTCCAATGGGATGATGCACAGTCCATGAGTGATACTACAAGTGTTTCATGTGACAACTGGGCACATGAAACTTATGAAATGGTTGGGCATGAAGTATGAAGTGCAGTTACATGTGTAAGCAAGCTGTGTAGTATCAGGTATTTGGGCAGCAACCAGGTACCAAGGTACACTAGTGAAGAGAATCCAGAAGTATTCCTGCTTGCTATGGAAGTTCAGTGGGAATGTTAGCTAGAAAGAAGGAATATGCTAGTTTATACTCTGTGTGGGATGGACAACACGCTGGTGGATGGTTCACAGGGATAATATTTTGGAGTGGAGAGAAGTGAGGATTGCTTTATCTGCTAGATTTTTAAGGAGCAATGTGCCTACTCAGATCTGTGCATTTCATGGTAATGATCATGTTCAACACCATGTTCAGCAGTGTGAGAGACTCTGGACAGAGGGGCAGGAAGCTTTACCACCTTCGTTGTGGGTGCACAAGCTTTATTTCACCTTATGAGGCTATGTGTGCACATGGTATCTCTATGAAAAGTTGAATAGAGAGACTGAAAATTGGCAAGAACTTACTACAGGTATGATTCATACCTTTGACTATTTTTCCACTAAACCTTTGGTGAATGAGGCATTACAGGTTATGAAGCACTTAACTATGGGAGATAGTGCAAAGGTTGAGGAGATCCTTTAGGATTTGTTAGGAGAGTCAGACCTGGAGGTGCATTTTGAAGAGGAAGAAATAGATGTTGAACAACTTGGGCGTGCTTGCCTAGAAAGAGAAAAGGGTAAGATGGTCTATATAGTTGATGATGAGGAAGTGGAAAACTTGGATGTTGAGCATACAAAAGGTACACGTAAAGTCTTAGACAGTGTGGATGAGAAGGCGCGTGCCTACCATGAACCTATGAAGACCAAGAAAGTGAACATTGGAATGGATGTTGAACCAAAGGAGGCCATCATTGGAGATTATTGGTCTAACTCTGAAGTTGCTAAGATAATTGAGCTGTTGTGTGAACTCCAAGACCTGTTCCCTAGAGGCTATCATGAATTAAAAGGAGTACATGAATCTTTGGGTGAAATGAGAATCAAGCTGAAGGAAGGTGTGTGCCCAGTTTGGAAGAGGCCTTACAGGATGAATCCAAACTTGTGCATCAAGGTGAAAGAAGAAATTGACAAAATGTTAATTTATGGGATCATTGTGCCCATTGAGGAGTCAGAATGGGTGAGCCCTATGGTGATCAACATCAAGAAAGATGGGAGAATCTTAATTTTTGTGGATTATAGGGAATTAAATGCTACATGTGTGATTGATCCCTTTCCCACACCATTACTGAGGAAATCTTGGAGGGCATTGTAGGGCATGAAATATACTCCTTCACCGATGGATTTTCTAGGTATCATCAGGTAAGGATAGAAAAAGAGGACCAAGAGAAGACAACTTTCACCACTGAGTGGGGAAGTTTTGCATACACAGTTATGCCCTTTGGATTAAAGAATGCACTTGCAGTATTTTTGTGCATAGTGGTACAAGCATTTCAGGATTTTATTCACAAGTTCTTACAGTTATATCTGGATGATTGGACAGTCTATGGGCTTGTAAAGGATCACTGTGATAATTTGAGGCTGATGTTTGAGAGGTGTTGACAGTTGAGCATCTCTTTAAATATTAAGAAGTGTGTATTTGCCACACCCTTTGGAATTTTTTGGGACACATCATCTGTAAGGAGGGCTTGCTAGTGGATCCTGCTAAGGTTGTTGTGATTTTGGGCTTAGAGGAACCTACTAGCCAAAGTGAGGTGTGTGGATTCTTGGGGCACACAGGATATTACAGGAAGTTTATCAAAGGTTATGCCAAGATCGCCTGCCCCTGGAGGAATTATTGAAAGGAAAAGGCAAGTTTTATTGGGGTGAGACACAACAGTGCACATTTGAGACTATAAAAGAAAGGCTTACTATAATGCGTATTTTGCACTTTCCTTCATGGTCCAAACCTTTTCATGTTCATGTAGACACCTCTGGCATGGCCATTGGTGTGATACTAGTTCAACCTAGAGAAGGGATTGTTGGTCATCCTATTTACTTTGTGAGTAGAAAGCTAACTCCAGAAGAACAAAATTACACAACCACAGAGCACGAGGCATTGTCTATGATCTACATGCGCTCCATAAATTTGACATTATTTTCTTGCTACCCCATTCATATTTTATACAGACCACATGGCATTAAATTATTTGGTAAATAATACCATTTTACAGGGGTGCATATGTCGTTGGATTCTGTTATTTCAAGAGTTCAATTTATAGTGGTGGTCAAGCCGGGGTAAGAGTAATTCTAGTCCAAACCATTTATCAAGGATTCAATCAGGAGAGGAAAGATAGAGCATTGAGGATACACTACCATATGCATAACTTTTTAGGTTAAATCGTGCATGCCCTCAAACTTAGAGGACATTGTTGTCTTTTTACGCATAGGTGTGACACCTAAGGGAATGAAGGCTTTGGAGAAGAAACAACTTTCCATTCGTGCCGCACCTTACATGTTGATCAGTGGAGACTTATAGAAATTAGGTCAGCATGAATTTTTGCATCAGTGTGTACTTGAGCATGAGTGTAAAACAATTATGGAGGAGGCTCATGGTGGCATTGCAGGTGGACACTATGTGGGAGATGCCACCACATGTAAGATTCTATTAGCTGGTCTATGGTGGGAAACATTATACAAGGATTGCAAAGAGTATTGTAAGGCATGTGACCATCGTTAGTGCTTTGGAAAGCCTGGCATAGAGATGAAATGCCTTTGAGGCCTATTGCTAGCTCAAAACCTTTTGAGAAGTGGAAATTGACTTTGTGGGCCCTATCTCCCCAGCTGCTTGTAGGATAAGATCATGCTACATTATAACTTGTACATACTATCTTACAAGGTGGGAAGAAGTGGGATGCCTATAAAGGATTGCACAAAAGCTACGGAAACAAGGTTTATGTGGGAAAATATTATTAGTAGGTATGGATGCCCTTTAATTTTAAAAAGTGATAGGGGTACTCATTTCCCTAATTAGACTATCAGGATATTACTGGATGCATTTATGGTTGCACACCATAGGAAAACACCTTATCATCCTTAGAAAATGGAATTACTAAGGCCTTCAACAAGATACTGATCCATACATTAACAAAAAATTGTGATGTTGGAAGGAAAGATTGGGATGATAAAGTCTCTGCTACTTTGGGCATACTGAACAACCTACAAGAGGTTGAATAAAGCAACACCCTTTCAGTTGGTGTTTGGTGTAGAGGTAGTTCTACCAATGGAATTCATGCTACCTTCTTTGTGTATTGCATGTGCATGAGGTTTGGCTGATGAGAAAGCACTGGAAGAATGAATTGACAAATTGATGCAGCTGGATGAGAGGCACACCATAACAAGATGGAGTCAGAAGAAAGAAAAATCTAGGCAGAAGGCATGGCATGATAGGCACATCAAGGATAAGAAGCTTGAGGTTGGACAAATGGTACTTTTGTATGATTCAAAGTTTTTGTGCCACCCTAGAAAGCTTAAGGTGCATTGGTTGGGACCGTATGTTATAACTTATATACTTGATTCAGGCACTTTCTAGTTAGAGGCACTGGATGGAACACAATTTCTTGGTTACTTCAACAGGAGTAGGCTGAAGCCCTACTATAAATAAGTCTTCTTGGTGTTTGTAATAAGGTAATATTTCCATTAGATTAGATTTCTTTAATGCATTCCCTTTATATGTGTTTCCTTTCATTGTTGTTATGCTTTGTCAATTTAGTTCATTGTTTTATGTAATAAGTGTGCTTGTGCGCCCGAAGCTGATTACTATCTAAGTGTTTTCATGCACAGAGGACCGTGCATACCCTTAGTGTGGGGTGGATGAAGAAGGATTGACTGGTGCCTTATTTTGGATTGTGGTGCATGATAAAAATAAACTCACATGTGATCAAAGAAGGGACATGTTTAGAAAAGAAAAATTCAAAGACATTGCTTAATTTTAAGACCACACGTGAAGGATGGACGCTCAATATAACGTGAGTAGGCTGCAACATTGGAGACTACTTGAGAAGGGTCACATTGGATAAGTACTTCAGTGTAGGGAAGCATGGGTAGAGGATATATGTGATGAAGAAGTAGTAGACGCATGTGGAGGTTATGACTGTGGTGCAAAAATGTTAGGCACAAAAGACAAGGCATGACGTGTAGAGAAGCAAGTGATGTGGAATTAATGTCATGTACGGTGGTAGTTGGGAGAAATTAATGTGAAGAATTTTTGAAATTTTCTATAAGTTTGGAGTTTGTAATGTCATTGTTACCTTGCATTGTTGAAGCTATCAAGTGTGAAGTGTGAAGAAGAACTAAGGATGAAGAGTAATCTACAGATCTATAAGCTAGGAAGGATTGAAGCACGGTAATGTTAGAAACGAGCATAGAATTGTGATTCAAGCATTGGTGTGTGTGCTCTGAGGAGGGTTTGTGTGATTAGGGTTTGAAGAAGGTAGAGTTACAGCTAGGGTTTGACAGATCGAGGGGTCTGGTTCACACTCATGGTACACAAATTGAAAAGGTGATAATTTGGAAGTTACAGTACATTCCAGTCAGGTGAGAGAGGAGATATGGCACCACGACAAGCTCCAACTATTTAAGTAGAGGCTGACGAAGTGACAGGGGACTGGTTGGTCGAAATGTTGTATCTAGAGGGAGTAATTGAAGGGTGACCATGGAAAACTAAGATAACACAGTGTAAGATTTCTGACACTAACCACAGAATGGATAAGTGCATGAAGGATATCACCACCGAGGTCATTAGAAAGACTAATTGAAGGATGAAAGATGGAAATAGGGTTTTGGATGACTCTGTCAGAAAATTTCTTGAAAGTGTAGGGGTCATGCAAATTCTTGAGTTACATTACTTTGGGAAGCTTGAGAAATTGTATCAAGTGGCTCATGTCGCGAGTACATGAAGATTTATTTTATTTCATGGGTAGAAGAATTCAGATTATCGCTAAACTAGTTGAAAGGTAATAGGGTTATGTGACTCCGGACGGGAGATTACCAGTGACTTGTCTGATGATGAGTGTATTGATGCAATGACCACTACGCTTAAGTACAAAAAGGGGGGATGAGCTTTCAAAGTAACCAATATTAAAGATATGGTGACAAGGGTTGCAACAAGGCTGGTGGGATGTAAGCTAGGTGCCTCTGAATGATGGAATGAGGTAAATCAATGTTGGTTGCACATAGCACAAAATGGCCAACAAGACCTATTACAACATCGATGGATACATTGCAGAGAACTTAGTTGCTGAGGCGCGTGTCCAGGTAGACAAAGGTGATAAAATTACATGGGGTGTTATTCTTCTGTTACTTGTATTTAGTGAGATTGGTGTACTTGATGGGCCGAGGGAGAATGTCTGGGAATTCCCCTTAGAGAACAAGTCACCAACAAAGAAATTTTTGAAGTATACATTGTGTGGCTCCATTTCAAACACATACAAGGAGTGATAAGAAAAGTGGTTCAGGTGGTTGCACTAGGCATTTGAAGGGGAATGGTGTATCCTACGCGAGCTACCTACCATGTTGGATGGTGAAGAAAATTTTGTCGTTTACCAACACTTCAGTTTGGGACAATTCCATATGAAGACGGGTGAGAAAATCCCCTGGTGTAAGTTTCCTTTCACTTTTACTTGCACATTACTTTAAGGATTATGTGAATAGGTTGCATAATGCGTGAAAACTTCAGTTTGATGTTGATAAGGTAGACATGCAGATATTCATATCCTATAAAAGACCTATGTATGGCCAAATAGGGAAGCGTATGTCGAAACACTTGAAACAGATAACATTGACATAACTCGAGAGACCATGGACATAGGAAAGATTGAACTGACACACGTCTGTGTACCTTCGACCATAATTAAAATATGGAAAGGTGATTAAAGGTGAGGACATAGCAGTACCGGGTCCTCCAAAGAAGAAATAGATAATGGGCACTACAAGGCTAGTTGAACCTGTGCAACCCACTCAGGAAGTGTAGACACCTATAATTACGCCCAAGCAATTTAAATACTTAAATTGCGCTAATTATCCCCTTTCTCGCAAATCGACGACATATCGTCAAAAACACTCATATTCCCTCTTATTGTCATTAATTAATTACAACACGCTAATTAATTAAGTCAACTATCCAACAAATACCCTAATTAACGACCTTCCGTTAATGAATCACCCCTTCTACCTAGACTAATTATTAATTAATTAGCTTTCCCTTCCATTTAACCAATAAATCAATATTTAATTGATTTAATCCCCCTCTAATAGCCTAAATCGTACTAATATTCCTCTAATTAGCTTCTATAAGCTTACACCTACCTATTAATTAATCACCTTTGATTAATTAAAATACCCCCCAACTCCCATGACTTGCTAAACATGTATTAAACTCTTCTAAAGTAAGGTTACCTTTAATAAAGCAACCTTATCCATTCCTAATCGAAGTTTTACCTTTATCCCACATGCATGAGAATGTGTTGAATACTTTATCCTTTTGGGCTATATAAAGAGCCCTCCACCTACCTTTTTACTTACACCTAAACTTTCTAAGAGAGTAAATGCAAAGCATATAGCAAAGAGACTAAGAGCTTGCACCTTGCCCTTTTGAGAGTTCATCATCTTGAAGAGTTAAGCCTCTTTCTTAAAGTGCTTGGGTCATATGGGAGGTGTCAAAAGGGTCTTGTAGCCCAACTTTGATTAGCCCCCATTCCTAGGTTCTTGGAGCATTAAGGACAACTATTTTGATAGCCATGGAGCTTACTTAGGTCCATTCATTTATTTGTTGTTAGAGAATAGAGGAGTTTAGATATTTAGCATTGTTAGTTTCAAAGTTTGTATTGATGAATGCTAGCATCTAACCCTTGTTTAATTCTTATCATGATGGTGTTTATGCTTTGTTTTAGCTAAATTGTAGAACTATTTTAGGTGGTAGTTCTTGCTTCATTTGATTTAGCATTAAGAAAAGTATACATGCACACAGGAAGAACTAGTACCTACAGGTTTGGAGAATTTTCTAGAGCAGCAGGAAGAGGAACATGCTAACAACAAAAATCTAGACTGTAGACAAAGGATTTTGCATAGAATGCATACATCTAGAGATACTAGCGACAGAACATCACATCCAGTCAAGAGGTCACCGCGTGTAACACCGGTGAAGAATGACAAAGAAGAAAGGAGGAAGTGTCGAAAGTACATACCAATCAAAGATAGTGAGGAGGATAAGTCCTCACGACAAAATGTGCATGATGATATGACTACTCCAAACCTGGAAATGCATGATGATGAAGAGATAGGTGAAAGAATAGTCTATGAGGAAGTGGGCCTGAGTGTAAGTGCCCAGGAACCTGTTGGGGATCAAAGGAGTGCTATTGGAAATATGGAGATCATAGTACATCCTGCGCGTGAAGAGAAAGAAACTGAGGAAGGAGAAGAAGTAGAACAAAGTGTGGGCATTGAGGCACAACAGGATGTAGGTGCCACTGCACAAGAGGACATCAGAGAGCACACCAGTGGAAAAAAAGAAGGCAATGTGGTAAGGACTCGAAACTTGGGATATATTGATGATGTAACTAAGATCATTCGCGCTCGGTTTCTAAATACTTTTCCCAGGGAACAGTTATATGGTTGAGACTTAATGGATCTAGAAATGTAAACAACATGCACTCGTAAATAGTTGTCTTGGAGCATGCAAACTCACATGGATGAGCCTGAATTTGACATTTGTGAGGAGTCACGTGTATCACATATAATGAATAGGGTGCCACATACCTGCCATATTACTGTCAAACCCACATAGTTGTCTGATGAGAAAGTAAGTAATGCGTTGGTTAAGGTATCTACAAAATTGCGTGCCATAACATTGATAAAACGACAACTATAAGAGCACTTTTGGATGATAAGAGGGATAAAGGCACATGAATAAAGTGCCGGAAAAAGAGAAGGCTGAGGTAGAAACACAGAAGAAACAGAAAATGGCCAAAGAAATTACTGATGGGGTTATGGAGAAGTGACTTGATTTGCAGGATAAAGTACCCAAAGAGTTTCCGTCTGCTCTTCATTATTTGCACACAACAGTTTAATTACTTTTAGAAGAGGGGCCAATGCACCTGCCAAGACCAAAGGATGCCATAGAAGAGGCAGCGAGAGCTAAAGCCGTCGTTACAAGTAAAATTTCTAGTTATGAGTCCATTATGTAGGATTTAAGAGATGAATTGAAAAAAGCGGATCTGACATCAACACCAGATGTAATCATCAAGACAAGGACTCTAGAGGAAGAAAATGAGGTCCTTCAGGTGGCCAAGGATGAAACACTTTGGCATGTAGAAAAAGTTACGTTGGTAGAAACTAAGCATGATGCACTTGAGGTTACTAGGATTTTACATAAGGAAAGAATTAAGGAAATTAGGAAATTCATCACAGAGAAGATGGATGTAATGGAGGGAATGATCTCAAGTATGGAAAATATTCTCAGGATTTTATAGAATGAAGGTGGTAAGATGACTCTTGATGAATTGGAGGCCGTAGTTATAGACATTCCAAATAAGACACATAATGTGTTGAGTGATTGGTATGCATTAGAGGTAGAAGTACAGAATGAATATCCCAAGTTGATCCTGCCAGTAGAAGAGTGAGATACCAAGTAGTTTGAATTTCTTTTTGTGGCAGTAGTCCTTTCATTCTTTCATTCAACGATCTTTATATTTTGGAGGGATAGGTTGCGATTACCCATTGCCGAGGGTAGAAATCCATTTTAGTGTGGGGTAATGTTTGGCTGAGAAGTATAGCCTAAGTTGTGTAAGTACATAAGGCTTGGGCACACAAATATAGGGCACGGAAGTGTGCGCAAGAATATAGCGAGGCATGACACGCCCAGGATTGGGACTTAGCCGTTTTCAACATAAGGCTATTTTTGGACATGGAGTGCAAAGCACACAATGATATGAAGACTTGCAGACTACACAAAGGTTACTTTGGGCTAGTAGAAGGTCGAGTGCCATGTAGATTTTTAGACTAATAATAGGATTTGAACTAGGAGTTAACTGTAGAAAATCCATTATTAGTGCTTGCATGCTTTTGTATTCTCATGTAAAGGCACATGGCTATTATTAGCATGTAGCCTATTTTTAAAGGTGCATGGGTGGTGAAGGGAAAGTCCCCACCCCTATAAATATGTATTTATTTACACGGTTTAGGGATTCGATGTTTTGTATGGTTATGTTACTAGTTTGTAAGCACACATGACTCATGGTGACATTATTATGATGTATGCAGATGATGTGTTTTACAGTATTTAATATAATGGATATTATTGGCTGGATAATGGTGTTGGATGTAACTGAGCATGGATCTTGTATGGTAAATCTGATTATAGTAACTGTTTATTTATTCCTTCATAACATTAAGATATAGATCTAGGTTATGCACTATGGTTTAATCAATTATCTGTTATAGATCTGAAATATACATTCATTCATGCTAACATCTTGGAAAAGCTTCACTAAGAGGGACCAAGTACCTTTGCGCGCTTCAGGTGAGCACTTAGTTCAGGCTGAGTGATGTGCCAACACACCTTGGGTTTTTGTGGGTATATTCTAGGCTACATCAGAGAGAAATGAAGAAGTGAAGACACAAAGAAGGCTAAAATCCCCCCGAATATGATGAAGTTGTTGATGTCAATAGAAGAATTGGGTCCTGGAAACAAGGCCATGTTAGGTTTCCAAGTACATAAAAAGATGCAATGGGAATAAATAAGATAACCCAATATGAATTCAAAATTGGATGAGGCACTAATAAAGAATCTTAACCAAGTAGAACTTGCTCCAAAGATCACCCTCCAATCAATAGAATTTGCACAAACTAATATGTTAAATATTTTTTTAAAAACCATCGATTAGCCAAGTAGGCACAAAACAATAGAGGAAAAATTCGGCACTACAAAGGAATGGAGAAGTTGCGTGAACATGTCATGCTCAAAGAGTATTATAGGAATCCACAACCGCTATAAAGAAGACACAATGACCCTCAATATGGGTTCTAATAATAAGTACCTATTTAGATACCCATTTATATTACATGTTTGAAATTCTTCTCAATAGAAACAAATGCACTAAATGTGCTTATTGCAGAAAGAAGAAATGAAACAAATAAGTCATTTTGAGGGGGGGGGGTTTGGTCTCCTACCAAACCGGGCCCCACCCTCTGGTCTTCAAAAAATATTTCCAAAAAATGAACCAAGTGATCATTGTATTCTTCATCATTCATTGCACAAAAAATCCTGTCAAAATGTGGCACTTTATAAATTAGTGCAAAAAGTACAAGTCCCCATAGAGTTTTGCAAGAACCCCCCTAAAATGCGACACTTTATGAAGTAGTCCATTTACAAAAATAAATTAAGCCATCATGTAGAGAATGAGAAAACATTCACTTTTGACCAAAATAGTGCTCAAATCTGAGCCACCGATCAAAATTTATAGCAAATATAATTTCCCATAAATAATGGCTTATTTAATTAAAATTTTACAAATTGATTTAAAAAATGCTGGAAATGGGATGAAATGGAGTCGTATGTATATTTGTTGGAACCAGAAAATAATAAAGAACAAAATTATTTAGCTTGTAAGGGGGAATTGGCCTCCTGCTAACCCGAGCCTCACCCTTCGTCTTCATTGGGCGAAGATACAAGATTTAAATACAAGCAAAACAATAATAATGCCTTTTACAATGCCAATGATGTTGTTTTTATACAAAAGCAATAAAAATGAGCCCCCCCACTTTTACATCAACTCCAAGCACTATATTTAGGGCTCCAAACAAATAAATGGCTACAGTCTGCGTAGGTCTGAGAAATGATTGTATATTCACAGATCTGATCACATGTTGCTTCGCCTTTGTAACACCTCAACAAACTTCAACATCATTTTGGTGGAAATGCATAGCCAAAAGAAATCCAAGTCAACTATTAAAATGAAGGTATATCCATTACACCAGGTTAACACGAATGCTATAATTTGTAATCTCAATGTAATAATACACACATGACAGAGCTCCAAAAGGCACATCCATGTACAGAGAGCAACAAGAGGCTACTGAGTTGAGGACTGGAGGTTGAGATTTCTGTTGAGGTTTTGAAGGAGGCAAAGAACTGGGTAAAATTTGAAGCCTAGGGGGTTGTCAAGCATCAAACGAATTCGAGCACAAGGGCAACATAAAATAAACATGGTGGGCCATCATGGTAGAGCCAATCCCACCAAGACCACCATGAAGGAAAGATCTACATAAACCACATAAAAACCCTAAAAAACTGGTAAATATGCCAAATAGTCTGCAAAAAATAATGGTTCTACCATATTTAACTACAAATATATATTTTAGCTGCAAAACTCCTAGAAAGATCCCCTAAAAAAAATCCCCACAAATGTCGTGATTTTGGAACCCCAGAATTTGTAAACCCTCAAATTATCAATCTGCAAAAAACAAAAACTCATTACCATATTGAACCAAGATGAAGTCGAATCTATTTGCACATGAATTGTTAGTTTCACAAACAAAGTATTTTAAAAACTACAAATAACTCAGTAATAGAAAATGTATTACTAGAATAGCTCTGATACCATATTAGAGTTTTAGGGAGGATCTATGATTAAAAACAATGCATGAGTAATTATAGAAATTGAAATAACTAACAATAAGATGCAATATTATCTAGAACTCACAAGGCAAGAATGACCCCAAATAAACTTAATGCTCCATAAGATAGAATGATGCAAGTGATGTACATATAGGAGTTGAATGTGCAACCTCCTCCTAAATAAGTGGGGAATAACTCTCACTAACTGTTACTACAATTAGATTTAACTCCACATAACTAGTAGGCTAACTCAATAGAATTAGTAAGATAACTCAACACAACTACTACAACTAAGCAAGCATATCCCATGAGTGTAGGAAAACTCCAAGTAAATAAAAAAATACAAGGAAAATGAATATCATACACTAACAACCCTAATAACATTTTTATGCCTTTAATGATTTTCAACATGGAGCAGATGAAATCCAACATATTAATATTGCAATGAATATCATTATTTCTTAATTCACTACAAAGTAATCCAACATCAATAACCTTAAAAACGTTACTAAGGTTTTTTTTTTTACAAAACCCTTAATAACCTTTTGATGCCTTCAATGATTTTCAGCATGTAGTAGATAAAATCCAACATATTAAAATTACAATGAATATATTTATTTCTTAATTTACTACAAATTAATCCAACATTAATAGTATTACTGAATCCATCTTGACAACATATAATAACCATGTGAAACTGTAAGGGTCCTAGATTTATCCCGATCTCCCTTAATCACTCTACATGAGCATGTATACATTATATACATTTGTTTAAACCTTATTATAGGTTCTAAGAACCTATGCATATTATTAGTGTCAGCCAATAAAGTATTCTATTACTTCCCTCTAGATCAAGACACTACTGAAAGAAGAAATGGTGAACAGACAATGCAATCAGTCATTTTCAATACTATGGCCATAGTTATCTGGCATTGTTCTATCAAGCCAATTTCAACATTGAACACAAGCCTACGAAACCTATCTTCACTTCATCGCACAACTATCTTAATACAATTATCAAGATTCCTTTGTGTTGATTAAAAAATAAATTTTAGTTTTTAAGCTACAGGGATCATGACTCGATATTTGGGTCACATGAATCCTGTCAGTACCATCTTAGGATCCCTATGGGAAAGGTTATGCTCACAAAATGACATATGTTATTATGTGTTCATTACCCTCCCCATATCCATCCTGGGATGACACGAAAAAGGTTCATATGATATGAATGTCTTTTCATAATACCTACCCTTCATTTATTATTTTGTTATGCTTTCATCCTAGAGATAGGTTATACTGAATTTCATTATGGTATCCATTTCACGATAGAGGTGTGTAGTAATTCATCAAATCACCGACTAGTATAAGTACCTCGTACCATATGTCGTAAGGTAAAATATGTGAACCTATGAAGACTAAATTAACTTAGTTAAGCATAAATATAGACCAATTCATAATGATAAGATAAATAGTATTTTTGATCATTGATAGCCACTTAGTCATTTTAGTTTACTTAAGTTAATTGTGTACATATGTACTATTTCTTATAACTATCAAAATGTTCCATTTGTACTTGGTTTCATATCGTTGTAACTATTTTCCTGCTAAGGTTTGGTAGAAACAAATATGATATTTGCAACAAGTATACATTATCATAACATGTGTGTTGACTGTTGTTATAAGGCCAACATTATGTTCTTTTAGTTTTTATAACTTATAACTGAAACATATATTATTTGTGTATTTATTTCTGCTAGTAAAATAATATATTACATTGTTTCATCTTGGGGATTTCAACATCCTATATTTAATATTTAATAAATATTTGTTCACTAATGATGACATCATGATACATATTAAATATCGCAAACAACATTACTCATTGATATTTATACAACGTTGTAAAACAAATTGTATACACTTTCGTATAACACAACAAGATATTAAAAACAACTTGTTTTATATTTAATAATAATATGAAATACTTTCATGTCCCTTCGAAATAATGATTAAATTAATCAAGAATAATACATAAGGAAAAATGCCTTTTTATACAATCTGTGAAGCAACACTTTTACATTTAATTACAATAATCCAAATTGGATAAATGAAAATAATCATTGCATGAAAAAATCAACTCTAATAATCAAATCAGTCACCTCATAATGAATACTCTATCATGCATGTTGTAGGAAAGAGAGAAAATAGTTTGCATGGTCAGTTCATTGAACTGACATGAATTATCAACTCAAAATCATGTTGCATCATTATGAAATAAAGAATATAAATTGGATACCTATCCCTTTCATTCTTATTGCCTTATATCAATTAATGTAATGAAATTAAACAAGGTAATAATGCAATATTTGTTTTTCTAATAGCCAATAATAAACTAAATTTTATAATCATACAACCTTATCAAAGTGAAGGTTCTAGTAAGGAAATGTTTCTAAAAATACATCAAGGATCAAGTTCTATCTCAATAATCAGTTTGTGTACAAGTCTCAAAACTTATAGTCAATATTAAGATAGACATAATTTAGACAAGCGAACAATCATCTACAGTCAATCCTACATTTTCAAATTATTCCTAATCCTTATTGTTGATCAGTTTAAGACAATAAGACATATCATAATGATAGTATTCAATTATTTTTCAACAAGAAACAATCATTCCTATAGGATAACTCAAGTCCTCTATTATATAAGTAAAGGGTCTAAAAACTCCCCTTCTTGGGATGAATTTTTATAATCAGAAGTTACTCATAATAATAATTCACCTAATAACTAGAGGGCTCATTACAACAAATCACAGTCAACAAATAAATATACATTTTCCTCTATTAAGAAATACTTTCGACCCAGCTCTAGTGAGCTAACAAAACACTCAATATTTTCTTGGTGAGCCTGAGAGAGCTCTACACTTCACAAACCAAATGAAATAGAATAGAATACCACTCTAAAGGATTTAACATCCTTATACCATAGTCGAGAATTTTATATATCTTATTAAAGCAAAAATATGTTACTACCCAACTCGAAAGAGTTGTCCAGTATGTTATCACTATCATGGCGAGTTTAAGGATATTTACATAGCTCATCAAATTACCTATATGAATGCAAGACATATAGAACAATATTTATATGTATATATGGTTATATACCTAGTTCGAGCCATAATTGAAATCAACAACTTGCCATAGACAATAAAGTAATCTTGGTATAAATGTCATAAAACTCCCTGAATGAAATAAGGCACAGTCAACAGAGTAGTAGATGTCTATCAACTAACCCATAACCTAAAAAGTGTATGAGACCATGTAGGTCAATTTCATATCCATATGCATGTAAAAGTAACCATTCATAAACTAAGCAAGGATAATATGTTCTTGCAACCCATACTTTGAAACAACAAGATCAATACATCCTCCTTACCTAATATTATCTAGGTTATTGTCTATTTAATCGAACATGGATACAACAAAAATAATCTCGTGACCGTTTCAATCAGATTGTCTGAAGGATTCTCAAGAATGAATAGACAAATAATATAATAATAACTCATTCCCACTTCAGGGATGAATCCCAATACCCATTATTTGCAAATATCAGACATAGAGTATTCTTATAGAACTCATGACTGTATCAGTCAACTTCACCCATGTATTTCAAAGAAAACAAATAGTTTCTTGGATTTAACTTTTTACTCATACCTAGTTCGTATTCAGCACAAAGAAATCAGATAATGAAATACCCACTAGATAACAATGTTTTATTTAAGTTTATTCACCAAAACTCATTATTTCACATACATCTTTTCTAGATTTTCAAATAGAGAAGAAGAACAAAATATATTCTATATATCATAATGAATCAACATATAATAGTTAGAATAATTCATTTCTGAGTTCGATTTGGTATTTCACAACGATTTGCTTATTTTATTTTTCTTCAGAAGTTGAATCAACTCCAACAAAAACTAGACATAGTTTCCCTTTGAATGCCATTGTAAATGCCATCAAATCCATTATAATAGACTTGCAATAATTATTGAAACTATTAAAAACTTATGTGAATACCATTAAATCAAATGCACAGCTCAAAGGATAAAATGATGAACCAAAATCAATAAACAATAAAAATTAGTTTGCATGTAATAGCTTCCAAGTGAAGCTTCCATTTCCCAATGCCTCTGCCAAATCTTATAATATTAATTGCATTTAATTCCTGCAGTGCCACATTTGTGGCTTCATTCAACTCGCCACCACCTTTTCCCTCGCATTTCACATGGACTTCCCAATGAGTGATCTCAAATAATGTTTAGAAACTTAATAACATTATTAAAAATTGCATAGTGGTCGGTCCTTGACCGAATAGTTAATTTTTATACTTTTCCATGGTTCAAATATATGGTCAAATACCTATCTATACTAAGCCAAAACATTAGCAATGTTTTCCATATGGTCTTAGACCAAAACATTATTCATTACCACTAAAACATTTTCAATGCCCATTCAAATTTATCAATTCAGTTTTCTAAATCACTAAGGTATAAGACCTTTTATGTAAAATATTGAACTTAATCATTTTTCCATGGTCCATGACCAACAGGAGTAACACAATGTAACTTCACCTTCACCATGCTAAGCATCAAAGAGGAGGTTATAACCATCGAATTATAATTGCAATCATGGTCGATGACCAGTAAAAATAGACTTTGACAAACATACATTAATATACTCATTTATTGCCAATGATTATGTTTACGGTCTATAACCATTACACATCATATCGAGATCAAATCAGTATCGCAACAATATTTTCTTACATTATTAAGCATTGTTAAGTAAGATATACAAACATGTACATTTACCTTGTTGTCATTTCATAACCTTTTCCAAACAACGTAAAAGACTTTTTATAATGCCTTGCGGTCTAGGACCAAATTTCTATGACCAGAAATTTATTCAAAACATTAAAACTACGATTATTTCAAAACACTAAAATAATACAAGGTAGAGCAATGGGTTGATTTCATCATATGATTAAAAAATTACCAGTTATGCAAATAAGGAGGTGCTCAACATCCATGTCAAGTACACTAAAATGACGATAATTTACAACCATCCAAATAGACTTAATTACGGGGTGTGACATGTTTAGAAGATTGCATAGTGCATATAGAAGAAGTGGATCTTGTGGAAAGAAAGTGGATTTCGACATGGGGGTTGAATTGGATGTTTGATTAGAGAAGTTTTAATGTACATGGATCTTTAATGGAGGAAGACGTCGGTTAGGTGATTGATTATTCCATAGGAGAAAGTCGAGTGAACAAGACACGAGTCTGAGGAGAATTTGTTTGAAGATAAAATCGATTAGGAGATGAAGGTTAGGAAGTGAAAGATAAAGCGGGTTCCCTATTGTCAGCAGTGCGAGGAACCATTAGATATCTAGTAATGGTTGACATCATTTGATTTGAAAGCCTAGACCTAGATTGATTGATTGAACTCCTTCATATTGAAGGAATTTCCATGTCAATTCAAGTAGTGTAACAACTACAAACTAGACATTTTGCAAAGATGGAGATGCTCATGGGAGTTTCCAAAGGGAACCTAATCATAAGGACACAATTTTGACAATCAAACAAGTGTGGAAAATAAGTGTCAAGTGCGAGTGTCAAAATCGTTGATGAAATTTTGGTGGAACTTCATACTGTTCTATTTGATAAAAGAAGCCAAAATTGAGAGAGAGGTATGATTTGTGATGGAAAAGTTCACTACATAACTTGGACAAAGTTTCACCTTGTTCTATCACTAAAAAAAGGTTGTAACTTGGATAAAATTTAGCTTTGTATGATTTGTGATAAAGGATATGTGACACAACTTGGACAAAGTTTCTCCTTATTTTATTACTAAAATAAGGTTTTTACTCGGACAAAGTTTTTTTTTGTAAAGGTTTGGTACACACAAATAAGATAGGATAAGGTTAGCTTTGATAGGAATAAGGTTTTTACTAAGACAAAATTTTTCTTTGCAAAGGTTTGGTACACACAAATAAGATAAGATAAGGTTAGCTCTGTGTCGATAATATTCCTAGGGATTTTAGACTATTCACTCACCAATATTTTTCTAAATAAGTACGCGTATCAAAACAAATCCTAAATACGGACTATACGCCACAATTTTGATATAAATAAACATAAATTCATTCATGTAATTCAATAATCAAGAGGTGTAAATGCAACAACTTTCACCCTTACTCTGCAATTGAGGATCATACAAGCCCAAAAGGCTTAAAATTACACAAAGAACTGATAACTTCTCACCTAGATAGGTCTTATCATCACCATACCCTTCTCAACATCCTCATTCTTTTCCCAATCATCCATCAAACTCATCCAAACCTCATTAAAGCTCTCTATACACTCACCTTGGAATTACTTGCTCAATTTCTTGTCTCACTAGCTCTTGCTCAAGTATGAAATATTTAGATTTTGATTCCTTAATGTATTTTGAGGTATCTTTCTCTGTTTCAAACCTTAATAACATGTTATACATCCAACGACATGATCTAAAATGAATTTAGACTTCATCTCTCTTAAACTTGCCCTTGTTCTCTCTCTACTTGCTCTTGGCAACACTAAGCAACATTGGCATATTGGACTTCACCATAGCTTCTAAGACCTTTCAACCTGCTTGACACATCAAAATATCTTAGTTCAGTCAAATAAATACATTCAGAGTAATCAAAATACCCTCATTTATCCCCTTTGTCAAAAACTATCTCCTATGCCCTTAAGACAAGATATATTGGTATAGGCAAGGTTAAGGACTTCTAGACTAACCCATGAAAATATGGAAACCTCATTTGGCTTCTCCCAACATCCCTTAAGTGCATGTAAATTCTTAGAATGCAACTCTTTGTATTGTTCTCTCTAGCCCCAATTTTGTCTTTAGGCTCTCAAACCCTCAACTAGGTCTGGGATAGTCAAGTTTCCCACATAACTTCATTTCTATAACTTTTCAAGGAATAAACTCATGATTTATGGGCACCCATTAAGGATCTCCTCAAGCATGGAAAGTTTCAAGTTTCATCTCAAAAGGGAAATACAACTTCCTTTGTAAAAGACCCTTCTATATTACCCCTTTGACCGTGTTTAACCACCTTCACCCAAACTGTCATGTAAATCTTGAGTTTTAACCCTTAGTTCCTTAATATTATTAAATAATCCTCTTATGTATTCCCTTATCATGATATCTTAAGAATTTAATAGGAAAGAGAATTGATTCGAGTCTTCAAAATGCAAACCCTATCCCAAATTGACTGTATTCAATAGTACAAACCCGAGAGGATGCAAATGGTTGTAACTTTAAGGTCCTTTGGATTTATGATCTAAAACTTCACTAGCATGATGGTTTATACCTTCTTCATGATCTTAATCTACCATTAGGCTATGAATACAAACATGAAGTGGTTATCCAAGAATTTACTGTCCTGCACATACGTGTAAATCTGGATAGTAAAACCCTTACTTACCCATAGTAAGGCATAGACTCCTCCTTTGAACCAAGTTCATAATTTCTCCTCTAAATCCTTCAACTCGAATTTTCCTGAAGCCACATTCAATATCTCAATCCAACTTCTTGCTAAATAAGAAAAGTTTATTGTGTTTTCACATACACAGTCACAATTTTGTGAGGTTACTCAAACATGCAAAAGGAAATACTGTGAAGATTTCACCTAAAATACCTTAAAGACTATTAGTGTAGAAATTATTACCTTCCTCCCTTGTGAATAAACTAAAAAACCCAACCTTTACCTCTGCATGTGTTATCATAGTCACATTCATTGTCCACAATCAGCCAAAGATCCATTTGTGCATCAAAATATAACATGTGCCAATCAAACCATTCATAAATTATTTATGGAATGTAAGTAGGATCACTAAAGGATTAACAACATTGGTCTATTCAATCTACAAAGATCAAAATCAGTCACACTATTGTAAAACTTAGAAGTACCCCTGAAAGGGATAAAGTGTACACACAAAATAGAGATCTATATGCATCTTCAACTGTAAGTCTTCAAAACAAATAATTAGTTCTTCTTCACTCCCTCATTTTCCTCTTCCTCCCACACGAGGAATTATATTCTTACACACCTATCACCTCCCTATATTCAAATTTTTCTAATGCATGTAACTCCTACCTAAAGTGTAACTGCCCTTCCAAAGCTATGACGAATCATAATGTGTTGCTATGACCTTTTTTTTGCATTTTTACATTATTTATTACATTTCATAACTACCACCCTCACATGATGAATTATTGCACATTCTATGACTAAGAAAAACACTTACTAATCTTTAATCAACCCTTAAGACTCTTTATTAAGCCTTTACAACTGAAGTATACTTTTGGAGGGAAAAGCTCTAGTTTGAAATTCAAATTCCCTCACTCCCGATTCTCTCTCTCTCATGACTCCACATGCCAAAGATAACTTCATTGAATTAATAACTAGGAACACTTGTAATTGAATGGTCTCATGATGATGCTCCTACATCATACTCGCAAGGTGGAGAAAAGTGTACCTACACTTTGCTTTTTTGTTCATGTTTCCATCTTCATTGTTGGTTCTTAGTTTTCTTTTCTTGCTCCTAATGTCTTTAGCTTGCCCATATCCACTTAGGTCTCACATAGTTGTCTTTTGTCTTCCATTTGTGATTTTCATCTTCACTTTCTCCATCTCCATGCTTCCACTCTTCTTTGAATCTTCACTCTTTGTCTTTACCCTCTAAAATGGGGTCTTTACGTTTTCTTTTCTTCATTTGAGCACTCAAATGAGCTTATCTTTCAATTCTTGTGTTTTATTTTTCAATCATACCTACACATTCACAAATACACAAAACCTTATATTCAATAACAAGATACTTTTAAGCCTCTTCACCTGTTTTTCCTTCAATTTCTTTTTCCTTTTCAATCTTCTCTTCCATCTTTTCAAATTCTTCTTCCCCATACTTTACTTCTTCAACAATCAAAGCACATTTAAGTGCTTATATTTCTGCCTCTAGCTGCTCTTGACTCATGTACACAAACTGAAAATCATTCTTTACTTGTTCTCCTTTGAATTCTTCTTCAACAATGAATGCTTCCTTGCTCTTATCTCTGATTTCTTCTTTATTTTTTTTACTTGCCTTCCTTTTCATTATTTTAAACTTGTTTTTATCCAGAGGATTTTTCGGGTTTTGGAATTTTCCTAAACCTCCCTAAACCATTACCACACTGTAGCATGTTTAGAGACCTTTTTGACGGTATGCAAAACTCTAGAAATGGAGTCCGGGTGCAGAAGATATCACTGGTCAAAGATTTGGTTTGAAAACAGTCAAAGTGGGTCAACAAGTGACTAACGCGTTAACACATGGTAGTTTTGGAAAAAGGTGAAAAAGGTTAAGTTTTGTTGTTTTGACCGCCGGTCTTCGACAAACGGTTACAAATTGGTGGACCCCTCTATTTGCTGGCTGGGGGCCCTTAGCCACGTTCGACACTCTTTTTTGTAAGAGGGGTGCCTTCGCCACCTATTTATTCACATTTCTATTATCATTTTTACAATTTTATATGCCTTTTATGATTTACAATTACCCACGTGGGATTATTGTATTGGAGAGTTCATATTGTGCATTGCAGGATTGGATCAGCTTGGGAAAGCTATATTTTAGCTCGGTGGGGTGATCAACTCCCCACCGAGTTGATCACACTATATTCCATATTGTTCAGGCTCAATGCTTATCTATTCAACCATCGAATTCCACATATACCGACGGATGTTGGACCTTATCTATTTGGTCGGTTAAACTTCTACATGGCTTGGCTATATATACTCGATGAAACAATGGAGAGGATCCGCATTACAACATGGAATAGACAACTCAGCCCTCAATGTGGGTGGATTAACATTGCATGAATCATTACTAAAAGAAAAGTCAAAGCCACAATGAAACAAACTCATGGCGAAGCCACTTAGCTCGGTCCGTATCAGGCTCAACAAACATTACAAAGGCCGACCGTTTCAATGCAAAACCCAACATGGAATTCTCATTGCATGCAGGGATATGGTGAGTCCATAGGGTGACTCGACAGGCTATCCATAGCCCTTTATTGGCACAACAAAATGCAACATGTGTGGTTATGTGACATGAGATCATTGCTCGGTTGCTCCACATTTAAACAACAATCCCCATTATTCCGCGACAATGTAGGATTTTTATCCACACATAGTATAAACAATCACGACTCAAAAGGAAGGTGGTGACTCAAACCCCCGACCTTCTAGTTCAAAAGCACATCTATCAAACCAACTTGTCCATAGGGGCTCGGCGGTGGGTAAGTGAGCTTGGCTCTTTTTAAAGAACTTTTTCTACAGGTCTAAGAAAGGGAGATAAGGAGCAACAAACATTCAACCTTGGATTTGAGGCCCTTAGAGGCTGAATTTCATCATGGTGTAAAAATGAAAGTTGCTTAGAATTTCATGAGGATTCCAGATATGTAATTTGTTTCCATGTAGTGTTTATAAATACCCACTTCTAGGCATTTTTTAGCCGTATTTGCAAGGGGATCACACTGTGGAAGCATTGTAGGAGCCATGGATCGACTTTGGGACAATTTATGATTATGTGTAAAGCTCCATGATTCTGAGATAAGCTCATTTGTAGGTATAATGGTATATTTTTCATTATGGAAGGATTAATTATACTTCTTTGGGAAATAATAAATCTATTCCCTTTTCAAGAATCTGGAGATGAAGCCTTCGGGTGAACTTCGTTATCAATATGGTTTTTGTGGATGTTTCATTTCAGTTTTAGATGAAGCTTTTGATAAGATAAAATCATTAATTGGTTTTTATTTATTTTTAGTAAGCAATCATTCATTAAAAATGGGAAAAATGGACTTAAGATTACAATTCAGTATCCATAATCCACAAAGCACAGACAAATGCACATTTCAGTGTTATGATTCAAATTCAGATTGAGGTACATAATTTTAAAGGAATTAATCAATTTTGGAGTATAGAGCCATAAAATTGATGTTGAGTTCCTAGATCCTTAGAAATGTTAAAAAGTGAAAATTTACCTCACCCATTTTCGGGTCAAGTTTTATTCCTCTTTTATCTTCCTCTTCAGTTGTAATCTTTGTCCTCTCTTTATGAGTGACCTTAGAGGCCATTTTACCACCTTCCTCAACACTATTTTCAACTTTATACTCATATATTTTCTTTATATTTCTTGGAAATTTCTTTCCAGATCATCTAGCTACTCTAATCTTTGTCTTATCTCTCTTGCCTCTTCTTCCTCCCATAACTTTATTTTTCTTTCTTATTATTTCATTATCTCTTCTTTCGTTCTCTTCTCACTATTCTTCATCAACCTAAGCATCTCTTTTTCCAACTCAACCTCCATATTCTTGTTAGCAAGTCTTTTTCACCTTGCCAAGTGATACCTAGGTTTGCTTTCTTACCCATTCTTTTGACTTCTCTTCCTTCCTTCATTGTCTCTTCTCTTTACTTCACTTTTCTTCACTTTCCAAAGGAGCAACCTGTCACTCTACTTCACATACCCACTCTCATAAGAAGGCAATTAGTCAACTCAATCAACTTCAAATGACCAAACAACTTAAAACTCATATATATTCAAAGCTTGTATCCAACATTCTTCTTTTCAATAACAAAAACAAACTCAATACCTTTATCATCCACACTTTGATACCAAATGATGCAGAGAAAAATAAATTCATTCATGTAATTCAAAAATCCAGAGGTGTAAATGCAATAAATTTCACCCTTACTCTATAATTGAGGATCATACAAGCCCAAAAAGGCTTAAAACTTGTACAAAGAACTGGTAACTTCTCACCTAGATAGGTCTTATCATCACCATACCATGTTAATCATATTCATTCTTTGCACATTCATCCATCAAGCTCATCCAAACTTCATTAAATATCTCTATACACTCACCTTGCAATTACTTGCTCAATTTCTTGTCTCACCATCTCTTGCCTAGGGATGTAATCTTTGGATTTTTATTCCTTAATGTTTTTTTTTATGTCTCTTTCCATATTTCACACCTCAAGAACATGTTAAACATCCAATAACATGATCTAAAATGGCTCTAGACTTCATATCTCTTAAACTTGCCCTTGGTCTCTCTACTTGCTCTTGGTAACACTAAGCAACATTGGCATATTAGACTTCACCTTAGCTTTCAAGACATTTCAACCTGCTTGACACCTCAAAATATCTTAGGTCAATCAAATAAATGCATTAAGAATAATCAAAATACCCTCATTTATTCCCTTTGTCCAAAACTGTCTCCTATGCCCTTAAGAC
Source organism: Taxus chinensis (assembly GCA_019776745.2). Classification (NCBI taxonomy): domain Eukaryota; kingdom Viridiplantae; phylum Streptophyta; class Pinopsida; order Cupressales; family Taxaceae; genus Taxus; species Taxus chinensis. Next base: position 215,035,362 of record CM034155.1, read on the forward strand.
AAGGTATATTAGTGTAGGAAAGGTTAAGGACTTCTAGACCAACCCATGAAAATTTGGAAACCTCATTAGGATTCTCCCAACATCCCTTAAGTGCATGTAAATTCTTAGAAACCAACTCTTTGCATTGTTCTCTCTAGCCCCACTTTTGTCTCTAGGCTCCCAAACCCTCAACTAGGTCTAGGACAGTCAAGTTTCCCCCATAACTTCATTTCTAAAATGTTTCAAGGAAAAAACTTATGATTTATGGGATCCCATTAAGGAGTTATTCAAGAATTGAGAGTTTCAAGTTTCATCTTAAAATGGAAATACCACTTCCTTTGTAAAAGACCCTTCTAAATTATCCCTTTGACTGCATTTAACCACCTTCACCTAGAATGTCATGTAAATACTAAGTTCTAACCCTTAGTTCCTTAATACTATTGCATAATCCTCTTCTTTAGTCCCTTATAATGATATCTTAATAATTTCAAAGCAAATGGAATTGATTAGAGTATTAAAAATGTAAACCCTAGCCCAACTTGACGGTATTCAATAGTGCAGACCTGAGAGGATGCAACTGGTTATAAATTTCTGGTCCTTTGGATCTATGATCTAAAACTTCACTATCATGATGGTTTATACCTTCTTCATGGTCTCAATCTACCAGTAGGCTATGAATACAAATATGAAGTGATTATCCAAGCATTTAATGTCTTGCACTTGAATGGTCTCTTGATGATGCTTATGCATCAAATATATATGAATGGGGTTGTCACCAAAAACAATATTTGGCATTCCTTGTGGGTTTTAATAGTCAAGTAGGACATGGGGTGTTACTCATTTCTTTGGTCGGTTCCCTTAATGTGCCAACTACTTTAGGGTTCATGTGGTACTCCTGATAAAGAGTTTTAAGTGTTAAACTCAAACACTTACCACAGTTAAAGTGGATGGGTTTTACCCTTATTTGAACTTGCAATGACAATGTATTTTATTCATTTTATCTTATTTATCAAAGTGTGAATTTGTCTTTCAAATAAGGAATATGTATGAAAAATTTGTTAGTAGTTTGTTTTTTTGAATTTGTATGGTAAATGTTTCCAATTTCACAAAGGTCCTACACACAAACAATTATTAATTTTTCATGAACACACAATGTTAGGAAAATACCGAGGATTTCAGCCATTTCTAATTCTTAAGGTCACTTGAGAGTGCAATAGAAGAGCATATGATGGAGAGCTCATTCATAATTCCATACACTCATCAAGAAATGAATAACTTCATTCACACAAACACCTTATTTTGGAGAACTTGTTCTTGTTAGGAATTTCAGGCACTGAGAGGGGGGTGAATCAGTGTTGATTAAAACTTATCAGTCAATTTCCATTTTTATGCATGTTATTGTTAAACTATCATGATTTTCATAAGCATGCAACATTAACTATGAGATAAAGAGAGAGAAGCATACACACAAGGAGACCAGATATAATGTGGGAAACCCTTTCGAGACAAAAACCCATGGAAACCAATGCACTAATTTGGAAAATTTTCCTTTATAGTTACAATGCTTTCTCGATTGAGATAAAACTCAATTTGGAGCTACAACTCCAGTAATTTAACCAGGCAACCACCCATTCTTTGACAAGCTACAACTTTCCTGGAAGCCACAACTTCCAAATTTATTACAACACCCACTGACAATGAGGCTTCAACCCCCTGGAATTTAATCAGCCACCACTGATCTTTTGTAAGCCACCACTTACAAGGAGGTTACAACCCCTTGAGATCTAAACAATAACTTAGACAAGTAATAAAATAAAGTTGAACATATAGATTGTGTGTTGCACATTCAATAGATTATGATCACTCTTCTCTTTCACTTTACAATATCAGATATTCAGGATTCACTTTACCTCTTTTTGGTCTCTTCCCTCAAACATTCATAACACTTGATTTTCTGCTTGTTGGCTTTGTTCCTTTTCAACACACACATCTCTCTTCACCTTCAACAATAGATGTTCGTCTAATGGATCTTTCTCCTCTCTAAATCTGCAAGAATTATTCTTTTAAAAATATATGGATCTCATATGTTCATTTGATTTCCCTAGCTCATTCCTCTCTTTCCAATAAATCTCTATTTGATTGCTCCTTGTTCTTCTCTTTAGCAAATCCACATTATAAAATTGTATCTCCTTTCCCTACAAAACCCTCTGCTTGTCTCTCCTTCATCAAGATCATATATTCTTTAATGGCTTTGTGTCATTTCCTTCTCTGGAAAAGACCTCTACTTTACTAAGCCTCCCTCTCTTTTCTCTATTTTTCAAGCACCATATTATTCTTGAGATTTGGATTTTATATTCAAGGTCATCTCTCCATATTTTTCTCCTGGCATGCCATGCACTTCATCTTCTTTGCATGCATTGGAAAAATCAAAAGGACGTTGTAAAACTGCCTTCTAAAAGAGTGCCACCTGTCATTCAATTATTTCTTCTATATTTGAGTTCAAATCATGAATTTTCTAATTCCAAGGCATAGAGAATCAAATTACCTTTCCAACAAGTCCAAAAATTATAATTATGACACATGGAGCTCGAGATATTTGAAATCGGGTCTAAGGGGGTTTGTGGAGCACCAAGTTCCAAAACTTCACTACCATTCCACAATGTAAATTGGTTAAATCGGATAATTAGGGAACACACGGTACAAAGGAACATGGGTCATCTGGGTCTCATGTGCCCAAAATACCCGCTTCATCCACAATACATTCCTTCTCCTTTGTATTTCAGGTCTTAGTCTCATGCAGAGAACTTAGGTTCTCGTGGAATAGGTTCCACCCGCATCCTGTTCTCTCGACTCCTCAAAATTCCGCACTACACTGAATCCTATATCCCTTTGTATTTCGGATTTGAGAGGCTTGTAGAGAAAATAGTCCCGTGAGGAACTTGTATCGCTTGGGTCGTTTGGTCCTGATATGTCCGCTTTACCCACAAAACACTTAACTCCTTTATTTTGCAGCCCCAAGACCAATGCGAGGAACACATGTTCTCAGAGTACATGTTTGACCACATCATTTGTGCCTGATTTGACCTCCCGACCTGTAATACACTAGCCCTTTGACTTGTGGGTCAAAATAAGCTGAGGGGAACCATGGAAGTCAAGGAATTTATACTAGCAGAACCCCAAGTTCCTGAAAACCATCCTGAACCCGTAATACACTATAACTCAAAATATTCAATTTTTCACAAATTTTTCTAAGTACTTAGAATTTTTGCCTTTACCAAGGAGACTGTAAGAGCACTTAGAACATATGTAAATGAGTTTTAGACCCCTAAATCAATTTTACCAAGTGTACCAACCTATTCAAATTTTCTCCAGTAAACTCCTGTGAATCCCTAACTCACTGTCCATGCATGTAGTGACCCTGAATGATTTTGGAACCATTCTAAAACATCCTGAATGGATAATACATTAACTAGAGCCCACTGTACACTGCTGAAACACCTCATATACCTTAGAAACACCTATTTTACATATGATTACACTTGTTTCACATATAATTGATTCTGATTAATCCTATTTGACATGATTCTGAATGAGCTTCACCATATCCATCTTTTGTTTGACCATGCACACTATGAATGACTCCATGGAACTACTTGGACACAAATTCTCTTTGTAGTTCCAACTAGCATTGAGAAGGCACCTGAGGAGACACCACCAATCAAACTTTAACTTCTTGCAGAGTCTTTCTTCACCACTCACTCTCCACTGCTCACTCTTTTTTCCAATCAATGCCACTTGACATTGATGGGTTGATCTAATATTGCATGATTAATGTTGCGATGACAACACAAATGAAAATGAAAATGGTCCAAAAAACTCCCCCTTTGTCAGTGATGGAAAGCCATTAAGAAAGTCTAGAATTTTGATGGTAAAAAAACTTTCAATCTTGGTTTCTGACAACACTCTCCCCCTTTGACATCCATGACAAAGGGATACCATGAGAAATATGTAAAAAAGATTGATTTACATGGTCTTTCCTTAAGAAGCTCCCCCTTGGATGATGTTGTGATTTTTACTGATAAAGTTCACTCAGCTGCATGACATTCTTCACTCCTGTTAGCTTGAATCTGCAACTAGCTCTTCTTGTCCACAAGCTCCCCTTAGGAATGTGTTCCATCTTCTCTGAATCCCATTAGAAGAAAAAAATGATCCATTTGATCTATTACATCTTCAATATTTTTGTACATCTCTTTTCTATGCCAAATCCATGCTCACATCATGAATACAACCTTCATAGCTAGCATAGACATCATTAAATCTGCTTCCTTTCTTTACTTCACTACTAAATTTGGATATCAACACCTTTTCATACTTTGAGAAGATACATTCTTTACTAAATCAGGTTCTCCGTTATGTTGAGTTTTCTCCTTCTCTAACTCTAATTAACAACAAATCTGATCCATTTGACCTGATGTGAACTTTACCAGGGCTCCCCCTAGGCTGATACACTCCATAATGGGGTTAAATCTTATCATACATCAGAACATCCTCGTTGCTCATCTTATTTGCTTATGTATATTCAGATTCTTGAGATTATTGCACATCATAAGGTTGTTTTATCCTCATATACTTGACCATTAACCCTTGAAGAGACACCAATGAACAACTCATTATCCTTCGAGCCTAGTCACGATATTCTTATTATTTCACTTTATTATGCTCAAACAATAAGTTGACACCTCTTCAGCTCCAAACACTACCATTCTTTATCGTGTTCACTCACACCCACATATTCTCATCTAAGTAGTAATTCTCATTAAGACTCAGAGCTGTTATGATTCATATTTACACGAGATTATCAGGTTGTTCATTGACTCAAGACAATTTCTTGGAGAAACTTTTTTTTTTGAAGACAACATTGAAAAAATTCTCTCTCTCTCTCTCTCTCTCTATGTTTGCTCAAGAAGACACTCTAATAATTCAGCTATACTAGAATTTTCGATCATGGAGCAAGACAATAATTTCTTGGAATTAACATACCTTGATAGAGGCAACAATCAACAATGGTTGACATCAACCAATGACTTTGATAATCAAATTTAACTTCACCATGAGGAACTCTTGATTAGTAGATAGATAAAGAGCAAACTATGCTTCCTTTAATTTGTGTATACCTTATAGAAGCATAGGGAAGGAATACTATCCTATCATTTCTCATCAGAACAAGATAAAGTCATCAAAAAATCATGATGACCCATTCTTTCCTTTTCTTGTCCTTGTTCTCTTGTCAGTTTCCTTAGATGTATTCCTTGGAGTGACTAACACATCACATAAGCTCACACTTTCTGATTATATGCTTGAAAGACACACATGTTGCATCTACTCTAACACTGCTTGAGGAAGAAATTATTCATTATTTGCATTCAAATTGTATTCCTTCTTGCCTTTATCCACACTTAATGATGTCTTATTTTTCATGGATTTCTAATTTTCTACATCATCTGCCCATGCTACTTTCTTGTCCTTCTTAGCTTATTTGACCTTATATACCCACATCGCATTATTCTTTCTAGAGACTACTTGAGGCTTGGATTTGTCCAATTCCTTCTTCTGATAAGCATATAGCTTAGTTTTTCAATGTTTGGCATAGTGTCCAGGGTTTAGAAATTTTAAGAAAATGACATGTTTGTTGTTTCTAGGAGATCTATTTGTGAAAAATTGATTACTAGGCTCTTCTAAGAACCACCTAGATTTATGCCCTCTTTCATGGAAATTTAAACATATCATGTTCTTCTCAGCCTTAGGTTTGCAATTTCTCAATGGATGTTCTTTTTCTACCTTTCTCCTACAATATCTAGCTCTATGTCCAAAGATGTTGCATGAAAAACAAGTTCTATGAAACTTGCCTGTGAATTTGCTTGCATTTGGCTGCCTAAATATATTCTTGCGCTATTTTTTGTCCTTCTTGGATTGAGAACATTATTGACAAGAAGTGTGACTTGATTCAGCTCTCAAAGCCCTTTACTTTGTTTTTTCTAGCTCTTCTTTTAAATTCTTTATTTATGCACTTAATCTTTCACACTCTTCATTCTTGGCTTTAAAAGTTATCTGACATTTATCATGCTCTACTTCAATAGAATGTCTTTGTTTGCTTTACAAGCCATCAATCTAGTTAGTCACTTGTTCTAACTCAACCTTCAGGGTCCTTGAATCTTCTTTATGCTTCCAGCAAGCATCCTCTTTATCTTTTTTGTTCTTCACATTTTATTGCTTGGCCTGGTTCAGGTCATCTTGCAGTGTCTTCATGGCTGAGCTCAGTTTATCACAACCTTCAATTTTTTCCGTGAGAGCCTTAAATATAAGTTTGAATTATTCTTCAAGCTCATCTACTTATTTCGCATGTTCTTTCTCCTTTTGGGCCAACACTTCTTTATGGTGTCTAATTTGACCTTCTAGTTCCATCAACAAGGTTCTCAGCTTGGTAGCCTCTTCTTCCTTGAGTTTGAGGGAGTTCAAAACTTCCTCTATTTTAGAATCATTTTCTTTACATTCTTGAGCATTCTCTTGATCTTTCTTATTTAATTTCTTCTCATGAAGAGTGATGTGCTTCTCATAGGCTGTAATGTAGACTTTCAATTTCTTGTTTCTCTTCCTTGGATTTTCTAATTTATTAAGTTCACATTCCAATTCAGCTACTATATTTACATGTACTTCCTCACCATCTGAATCATTTTTGGAGCTACTATAAATTTCCATTGCCATTAGAAACATCTCTTTGTGAGCTTCATCCTGATGCTTCTCGTGAGTTGATCTTGTCATGCTTGTGTCTTTAGGATCACCTCCAAACTATTAGGATTAATACAAGAGGACCACACTCTGATACCAATTGTTAGGAATTTCAGGCACTAAGAGGGGGGGTGAATTATTGATTAAGACTTATCAATAAATTTCCATTTTTATGCTTGTTACTATTAAACTATCATGATTGTCATAAGCATGCAACATTAACCATGAGATATAAAGTGAGAATCATACACAAATACATACACAAGGAGACCAAATATAATGTGGGAAACCCTTTCGGGACAACACTCCATGGCAACCAATGCACTAATTTGGAAAATTTTCCTATATAGTTACAATGATTTCTCGATTGATCTACAGCTTAATCTGGAGCTACAAACCCAATACTTTAACTAGTACACCACCCAATCTTTGACAAGCTACAACTTGCCTGGAATCCACAACTCCCAAATTTAGTACAACACCCACTGACAAGGAGGCTTTAACTCCCTATAATTTAATCAGCCACCACTGAACTTTTGTAAGTAACCACTCACAAGGAGGTTTCAACCCCTTGAGATCTAAGCAATAAATTAGACAAGTAATACAATAAATTTTATCATATAGATTATGTGTTTCACATTCAACAGATTATGATCACTCTTCTCTTTTGCTTTACAATCTCAGATATTCAGGATTCACTTTACCTCTTTTTGGTCTCTTCCCTCAAACATTCATAACACTTAATTTTCTGCTTGTTGGCTTTGTTCCTTTTCAACACACACATCTCTCTTCACCTTCAACAATAGATGTTCGTCTAATGGATCTTTCTCCTCTCTAAATCTGCAAAAATTCTTCTTTTGGAAACGTATATGGATCTCAAATGTTCATTTGAATTCCCCGGTTCATTCCTCTCTTTACACCAACCCTCTATTTGACTACTCCTTGCTCTTCTCTTTATAAAATATGCATTATATAATTGTATCTCCTTTCCCTGTAAAACCCTTTGATTATCTCTCCTTCATTAGCATCAAATATTCGTTAATGGCTATGTGTCATTTCCTTCTCTGGAAAAACCTTCTACCTTGTTACGCCTCTCTCTCTTTTCTCTATTTTTCCAGCACCATATTATTCTTGAGATTTGGATTTTTATAAGCAAGGATATTTCTCCATATTTTTCTCTTGGCATGCCATGCACTTCATTTTCTTTGCATGCATTGGAAAAATCAAAAGGATGTTCTAAAACTACCTTCTAAAAGAGTGCCACCTGTCATTTAGTTATTCCTTCTATATTTGATTTAAAATCTTGATTTTTATTATTTCAAGGCATAAATAATCAATTTACCTTTCCAACGAGTCTGAAAAATTATAATTCTGACACTTGGAGCTTGAGATACTTGAAATTGGGTCTAGGGGGTTTGTGGAGCACTAAGTTCCAAAACTTCACTACCAGTCCACAATGTAAATCGGTTAAATTGGATAATCAGGGAACACATGGTACAAAGGAACATGGGTTGTCTGGGTCTCTTGTGCCTGATACACCTGCTTTTTCTAAAATACATTCCTTCTCCTTTGTATTTTAGGTCTCAGTCTCATGTGGAGAACTTAGGTTCTCATGGAATAGGTTCCACCCACATCCTGTTCTCCCGAATCCTCAAACTTTCGCACTACACTGACTCCTCTCTCCCTTTGTATTTCAGCTTAGAGAGGCTTATAGAGAACAAATTCCAATGAGGAACTTATACCTCCTGGGTCTTCTAGACCTGATATGTCTGCTTTACCCATAAAAAACTTAACCCCTTTGTTTTACAGCCCCAAGACGAATGTGGGGAACACATGTTCTCGGAGTACATGTTTCGCCCGCATCATCTGTGCTCAATTTGACCTCCCAACCCATAATACACTAGCCCTTCAAATTTTGGGTCAAACTAAGTTGCGGGGAACCATGGAACTTGTACCGGCAGAACCGCAAGTGCCCAAAAACCATCTCGAACCCGCAATACACTGTAACTCAAAATATTCATTTTTTCGTAAACTTTCTAAGTACTTGGAATTTTTGCCTTTACCAAGGAGACTATAAGATCACTTAGAACATATGTAAATGAGTTTTAGACCCCTAAATAAATTTTACTAAGTGTAATGACCTATTCAAATTTTCTCCAGTGAACTCATGTGAACCCCTATCTCACTATTCATGCATGCAGTGACCCTGAATGATTCTACAACCATTCTGAAACATCCTGAATGCATAATACACTAATCAGATCCCACTGTACACATATGAAGCACCTCACACACCTTGGAGACACCTGTTTCACATATAATTACACCTGTTTCAAATATAATTGATCCTATTTGACATGATTCTGATTGAGCTTCACCATATCCACCTTTTGTTTGACCATGCACACTATGGATGACTCCATGGAACTACCTAGACACCAATTCTCTTTGTAGCTCCAGCTAGCATTAAGAAGACACCTGAGGAGGCACCACCAATCAACCTTTAACTTCTTACAGAGTCTTTCTTCACCACTCACTCTTTTTTCCAATCAATGCCACCTGACATTAATGACAACACCAATGATAATGACCTGGTCCAACAGTTCTTAGTCTAAATGTTTTAAACTATAACAAATGACATTTTTTTCACCTTGGATGACTTTATCAATAACTATACCTTGTATCAACACTCCATACAATGCTATTTCAACTTGGAAGATGAAAAAATTTCATGAAAAATTCAATTACCCATACCTTCCTTCATCTCTCTTCACTAGCTTCTTGAGGTCTTAACACAAATCAAGCAAAATTGTTGATATTTTATGCTTCATTGATATTATAACCCTTATCCTCTATCACACAATCTCAAACTAATGTAAAATCAATCATCAAAATGATTATAAAATTGAACTCATTAACTTCCTTCAATTCACTCAAAAATGCCCTTTCTAGGCTCTCAAGAGCAATGCTCATAGTAGGTTCACGGTTGGAATGATTAGTAAACTCCTTGAACAAAGTGAAAACATATCCAAGCACCCTTTTTCCTCAATATGGTGTATATAAAATTTAATAACTCAACTCCTTCAACTCCTCTTTTTATCAACTTTTTCTTTCCTCTAGTTCACTAGCTCCCACTAGTCCTCTTAACATGGTTTTCTAGGCATATATTTATCTTTTAAAGGTTTCAAGAAAAAAACAAAGAATATTTACACACCCATTTACAAGTTTTAACTATACCCAAAGTTTCTAAGTCTGATCTCAAAGGTAAACGACTTTTCTTACAAGGTAAGCCTCTCAAATTAGGTATATGATTGTGTGTTCATCTCCTGAGGGTAGACTGTCATATTTTTCTTGCATTTGATGCTACATTTATCCCTCCATGTACTCTAATCATCCTATAAACAATCACCGAGTGCTATGTAAATATTTTCAGGATGTGAAATGGAGAGGGAAAGCTCTAAATTCAATTTCATCAACTAAACCCTAATTGTGTCCTGTTCAAGCCCGAAAGGGATTTAAATTTATAAAAGGAAAAATACCTCATTTCCAGACTCCGTATTTGGCCCCATGAATATTTTTACCTCCTTAATAATATTGTTCTACTAGGGAGACTTCATGCAACATGTATACTTCAAAACCACGTATAACTAGTTGTCACAGGTCTGAGAAACTTAGGGTTTTATCTTGAAAATACTTAGTTTTATACCAAGGAACATAGTCTCAAGTAAATATTTATCATTTACCTTATTAATATTGTTTATACCTCATTATAATGATATTTATACATCCTTTGATCGAGTTCAAGACACACACACTTTGCAAAGGAAACATGTAATCCTTATCGTGACCGTGAAACACTTTCTCAATCCTAATTTCTTAGGGTTTTCAATCATGCAAGAGAATATTTATGCACTCAACCTTAAAATTTCACTGCAATAAATTTTTACCATGTTATGTAATCAAAAGGAGGCTTTAACCATGAGATTACAAGATGATTATACCTCAAACTTTTCCAAAACACAGTCAATGCACATAACAAAACATTACTTATCTAGGATCAACATCACCATACCACTATTGCCCATACGTAGAGTTGCATTATGTTGGAATCATCAATAACCTATTTCTACAAAAATGAATAGATATAAAAAAACAAGGAATAAACCATGCACTTCAAAGAAATGAGGATTTCTTGCTCAAATTCATCCTCAATGAACTATGTTACCAAAATTAGAGCTTTTTCCATGCAAAAACAAAGTGTATTTCATATTAAACCATATTTATCTATTAAATAATTCAAACTTTCTCCTTATTTCATCCTCCCATTTCTTGAGGAGTGTATACATCCATCTCTCCATTCGAGCTTTATCTCATTCTTTTCCCTCTTACATAAACCCTAACTAACTCTCAAGACCCATAATGTTCATACATGGCCAATATATGCATATTACATCATTTTTAGACATTTTAGTGGCTTATACTTCAACCTAGGACCTATTTCATCACACCTAGATACCTATTACGCTCTTAAACCATCAAGAATCTCCACTTACAAGCCACTTTCCTCATTTTCAAGCTTTTCAAGTTTAAATTCCCATTTTGGAGGGAAAACACAATACAGAGGAATTCAAAATTTCTAAACCTTTTCACCAACTTGAAATGACTCACATTGTCTCATTGAGGACTCTAAGACACTCCAACAACTCAAAAACATGACAAGAAGGCTAATTGACACCTTGATACTTCTCTCTCTCTGATGATCCTGCATTAACATATGTGGCGTTGATCAAATCAAACAAATGTAACTTTAAACAAATATGTCAAGTGTTAATACTATTCAAAACGAGTAACCTATAGATTAGAGTCATAATTACATATAAAATAGTAGGAAATTGAAGATCAAAAATATGAAACTTGGGAAATTTAAGAAAAATGAGTGAAATATTAACATAATACGCTAGTGTGTATACCAGTACACCAGTGCATAAAGGGTAGAATGCACGTTAGTGCGTGAAGATGAACACAAATGCGTGAACAATGATGTTGTCACAAGAAGCAAGAAAAATAGTGTTACACTAGTACATCAACAATTATGCAAGCGTGTGCAGTAGAAAAATAGGCTAATAACAACGTGTGAACAAATATGCTAGCACATATAGCATAAAAATAGGCTAATGGTAGTGCGTGAACAATTATGAGAGTGTGTGCGGTAGAAAAATAGTGTTACGATAGCACATGAACATCTACGCTAGAATGTGAAAACTTGTACCTGCACAAAAGAATCTCAAAATAACCAAAAAACAACAAAAATATCATATTTTTTCCATCAAAATTCAATTTTGATAGCACTTCCCCTCCTCTATACCTGCAAAGAAGACTCAACACTACCAAACGATAACATACATACTCAAAAACAAAGAAATTTTTGCAATTCGAAAGAACTTGCATGTAAAATGGAAAAATGAAGCTTTAAACTAAAATAAATAAATGAATGTGCATGAGATAAAAGAGTGTCCCACCGGGCATGCCATATGTATAAATTTTAAAACTTTAAAATAAGCTAATTGAAATAACCTAACACCAAGTAGATCCTAACTTAGTTAAATTTAAGCAAATACATCATGATAAAGCATGAAAGAAAAGTTAATTAACTTTCATAAAGCACGAATCTAACATTAAATGTAAATGTCCCTTTGATATTTGGATGTGCTTTGGATTTTAGGTACTTCCTTAAATGAGTCAAATGTAGACCACACACGATCAAGGATTTCTCAAGCAAGAGGAAGAGATCTAATCAATTATGACTAATTTGTCATTTTTAAATTCTTCTCTTACTACTCTTTAACAAGTAGAAAAGGGGGGAGATTTAACAAGCCTTGCAATAACATGAATTGTTCTTCTCAGGTATAATGTATGTCAAGGACATGGTGTGTAAAGGTGTAAATTGGTAGGAAGGTACTAGGTTTCTTATATAGCTTTCCATTTTGGGATAAGCTTACAACCTAGTGAATGTGGAATAAAGTGAATGGTGAATTGTAAAGGGATAAGTATGATTAGAAGAGATTAATTAGTTATTAGCAACTTGTGGGAGTTTGGGAAGGTTTAGTTAATCAATTAGGATTAATTAATAGCAAAAGTTAAGCTTATAGAAGCCATTTGGAGATGATTTGAAGGGAAATTAGTAGAATTTGAAGGGTTTAAGAGGGGGATTTATCTAATAAGAGGGTTTATTGATTAAATATGAGATTGGAAGCTTAATTAACTAATAATGGTTAATTAATTAATCAAAAAAGGATTTTAACTAACGAAGTGACGTTAATTGGCATCCGAGATGAGGGATGAGGCAAGTTAATTAACAAAGTTTTGTTAATTGACTGAGACAAAGGGTAATGTTAGTTAATTAGCGGAAAATTCACTAATTATAACAAAAAAATAGTAAAGAGGACAATTAGTGTAATTTTAGTATTAAAATTGCGCGATCGAAAGTAGGTGTCTACAATAAGTATACAAGGAGTGAATTATAAATTTGAATGATAGAGAAGCAACTCCCTACCAAAAGAAATTATTAGCATTTAGAGAAGAGAATTTAGCATTTACTTGTTACATAGATTAAAGGTCATTAAAAGTGATAAGGGTTGAGCTCTTGTATTACACTAGACTACTTGTTGAACTTCTTTATACTCGGTTTGATATCATAAAAGAATCACTTCCTTTAAAGGGCCTGATAATAATTGATAGATAATGGAGGCCCCTCAAAACATCCCTCAATTTTTTATAAGGTGATGTTGCCACATTAGGGTTTCAAGTTGGAAGGAGATCAGTTTGCCAAGGATCTTCACAAAATTTGAGAAAAACAAGTAATGTTTTTAAAAAATAAAGAGCAAGCGAACATGGTCATCGAGTCAAATTTTGAATTCATTGACAACTGCCAAAAACATGTTATGTTTATGGAAAAATAGTAAGTTTTTGGTGAAAGGTATGGTTCTAGTTCGGTTGTTTCATTCACACTGAATTTTTTGGGTCTTCTCTGCCTTAAGATTTAGACTTTTGTTGTGTTATATGTTTCCAATGACTGTCTCTTAAATTACAAAAAACCAAAAAACATTCTAATTCAACCCACAATTATTAATTATTTATAAAAGTTCCCATGTTCCTATTCCTAGAACATTCTATTTGTGCAATTAGGTATGAAATTATTAGTACACATGGGAATTCTATAATAGTAGTTGGGGGTGGTAGTGTTACACCATAATATCAGTGAGTTGTTAACAATTAGTGGGCAATGTTAAATTTGACGTCCAATTGACCATATTTTTAGAAGTTGTTTTTCTTATTATGAGAAGTCAATCGAAAAATTATAATATCTTTCCCATATGATGGAGTTTGAAGCTTGTTTTTTCTCATAGTTGACACTACGGTGCATCTAGATTAGGGTCGTCTATCACAAGTTAGTGGAGAATTTATGGAAAAGGTAATAGAATGTTTAATCATTGTGATATGTAAAAAATCCAAGATAAGCACCTTAATATTAATATCTCAAAATATTTTCTCAAATAAATATATTCAAGTTAACTAATACATATTTAAATGTGTGGTTAATTGTAACACATTATTAATGTAGAATCATTTTTGACATTTACAGAGGCATACCGATCTTTAATTAATTAACATTTAATGGTAAAGATTTGTCCCATGTACTTTGGAGGATAAGTTAGATTAGCTATTTTATTTAATAGTAATGATTTGAACTATCAATCAATAATACTTTTAAAGGGAGGTTGATTTAAATTTTTTATTTTAGAATGATAATTTAACATACTCATATTACCATGGAAGGGACATTGAATACAATATTTTATTTAAGAGTTTTATTGGGGATGTTGGATAGATGTTACTCAAAATACTATCAAATGGAATTAAATAGGTTGTAGTTTAATAGTGCGCATAATAATGTAAAAGGTGTTGTCAAGCTATCCACTAAAATTTTACTCATAAAAATACCAATAAATAAGGGATGAGGTTGAGATCGTGTTCTGGATAAATTTCACAGAATAAAAACTCCTTAATGTCTAAGAATTGTGTATGAAGGGAGGTTAAATGATGTCATATGTCAGTTATAAGGTTATTACAGGGAAGTTAAATCAAATAGGTAATAGTCTAAAGATGTATATAATAGTGTAAAACGTATTAAGTAACAATTCACCAAAATATAAATTCTATAAGATATCAAGTAGTAAAATATGAAATATAAATTTTACTATAGGAATTTTACAGCTAAGCATAATAATTTCCTATTAGAAATGGATTAACCTATCACTCCAATAAATTAAATCTCGTTCCTCCTCTTCAGGCTGAAATCAATTGTTTCCATTGTCATGTGTTTTGGCAGATTGTTGCCCTACAAATATTACTAATTCATGGCGGTGTATAAACTAACATACCTATATTATATAAATATATGTAAAATATGCTGAGAGGTATAGTTCGCAAGACGCTTATACCTTTCATAATATTTTACATAGCATGTTTTGATTTATGCTTATATAAATCTATGTATGTAAAATATGCCAAGAGGTATAAACGCCTTGCGAACTATAACTCTTGGCATATTTTACATATATTTATATAATATAGGTATGCTAGTAGCATCCACGGGAGTTGTATTATACATAAAATGATACCAAAAAATAAAGTCTAGAAAATAAGGCGAGAATTTAGTTCGTGCATGAATGATCTTGACGAGAACCTATCAAATTGGTGACTTAAGAATCATATTATTAATAATAAGGATCCCCACCCACGCAGCTCATTGGTAAAATAAATGATTCTTTCTATATAATATCAAGAACCCAAGATAGCATTCGAACCCCTATATTTTTGATATTTCCTTGAGTCATAAGAATTCCTAATGAATTTGATTAAACTACCTTAAGGTATATTTTCTACCAATAAAAACCAACAATATCCAAGATAATATATTGAAAATTTCATGGAAAGATAAATATTTAATAATCTTTTCTAATATTCATTTGGATAAGAATGTGACAAATAAAAACTAAAATGAGAAAATGTTAACAATTAATCCTTTTAGACTCAAATATCTTGCATGGGACATCATAGAGGCATTTAAAGAGGGAACCATTTCTCTTAAGATAATAAGTATCAGTCATAAAAATTCCATTTCTATAATACACAAAGTTCTTATGGATTTTATTAGTAACAATATTATCATGTTCAAAAAATAAACCATATTTACAGAGCACATAGGTGGATTAAGTCCATCAAAAGTGCACTACAAATTGTAGCATAAATGTTGAAAAGTGATTATGAATAATGAAAATAGTGATTATTATCTGTTTCATCGATCATGACATCAATGGTTTGGATCAGGAAGATGGTCGTCCCTCCATAAAATGCATTTGCACACTTGTTGATTTGCCTCCCTTAGGATGTATAACGCCTATCGATGTAAAAATTGCCCCCAAAAATATAAGATATTTTAAAAATTATTTTTCTTCTCAAAATTGATGGGTCTGAAAATTATTTTAGGCCAAAAATTGTTAACACATAAAAATATGATGGTATGTTACGTGTAAACTATAACCATGTCTTTGTACAACCCAAATATTTCAAAGAAAAAATTATGAACACGATCATCGAAGTAACGATTTTCACAACAAATCCGAACATATGGACGAATGTTACAATGTTTTTTTATGTACATTAAACAATACATTTCCAAGTCAAAGTGGACACCAACGACATATCCTTCCATTTGAGAATTACTTGATTTTCATTCACCCCCATCTTTTCAACTCTATAAAACATGGATACTTTATTCAACGCCACAACCTGCTAAGATTTTTGAATCCATTGTACTTCTCTAGAACCTCGCCCATTTTCTCACCATAAATTGATTCCTTTCCGTTGCTCTGAATCCTTATCTAAATCTTTGGAGTGATGAATAAATGTTCCATCACACTTTTCACAAAACCCTCCTTCGGCATCCTCGCCTTCAGAGATTCTAACATGCTGTATAAATAATCCACCGTGCCGCCGACATCATAATTGTGGGTCGCAGGGAGCCTGTTGTGGACAAAAATTCCACCGTCTCCAGTTTTCCTTGCTAACACGTCATATATGTGGTAGGTCCACCATTGTATTAAATACCAGAAAATTCTGAGTTTGTTCGTAAGAAAAGATGAGGGTTTTGATGTTTTGCAGTCAAATTTCCTCATAAAAGAATAGAATTCCCAATGCAACCACACAATCAAAGAGCCTCGATCTATTCTTTTTTGTTGAAATGATGGCCTCATCGTCCTCCCATTTGACTACACTGATTTAAAGTAACTCTAGTCCCATCTTCTGAGATGCTAGAGCTTCCATTAATGGCATCCTATGAAGGCCATCCACCACATAAAAATCAATGATATACACCTTATTTGTATTTTTCTTTGAGACAAAACACTCCAAAATGCTCTGATTTGTCATAAAATAAGCAAACCTTGCATAAGGGTAGATTTTGTATAACACCCGAAACTTCGTAGCAGAACTCTCACTACAAATTTTTTTCATCAACCTACATGAAAAGTTGTCAATCCTAAAGAGAGATTGTTCATTTTCTATTGCTTGACTAAGAATATTGTAGGCTGGCATTGTCATTAACGACATGTTGTTGCTTTAGTTGCAGTCCTTCTAGGTGAGCCATCATTTCAAAGAGCATGAGAGAGGATCTTATTTTCTCAATGAGCATAGATAAAGATTCCCACCACTCTGATGCCCATCATGTGGTCCCAACTTGAAATGTGTTATAATTCCCATCATTGCTCTAAAATGCATGGCTGTGGGACAATTTTGTAATTTTTTTTCTTTTCTGTAATTATTGTTTTAATTTCATGGACACAAATTTTGTATTTCATGGGCATGACATTAGACACTTTCAATCTATATGTACAAATGTTTGTAGTCTAAGAAAGCATGTTCCATTGCAACATTTCCTTGAAAATCCTTAAAACCTCCTCGAGAACACCATTTTGCACATATGATGTAATCATTGCAGTCCATAAAACCACGTTTGCATTATGCATTTTGTCAAAAAAAATCACGTGCTTTCTATATACTTACACATTTTACATACATGCATATTAGGGTATTTGTCACAGTAACATGAGATTGAAATTGACATCTAGTGATTTTCCCATGGATCTATAAACCATGTTTTAAATATGTCGCATTGGCATAGAGATGAAGAATAGTGGAGAAGGTGAACTCATTGGGTTGGAATGGTGTTGTTTGCATTTGGTGAAAGAGTACGAATGCCTCTTAAGCCTCCTCATGCCTTTTGTAACCTTCCATTATCATATTCTAGGAGAACACATCTCACCCAGTCATATGATTGAAAACTTGGCAAACATTGACCAAACTTCCACATTTTTCATACATGTTGAGAATTGTATTCTATAAATATGTGTTTGTAGAAAATAAAGATCCTCTGCCATTGATGTGAGAGTGGATTTACTTACTCTATGAAAGGGATTTCTTGGCAATGCAGGTCTGTAATAAATGAAAATGTGTAGAAGAGTCTACAAGAGGGTTGTATGTTGTAAGAAGAATGTACATCATCTCTTTCAAGCCACCATCTCGATAGAGTGTCCTGAGATTTCTGTTGAAATGGGCAATGGATGACATTGTATGAATGTGTAAAGTTATTCATTCCACATCAATAAAAATATCACCTGGTTCATTTTTTTATTCTGATTTTAAATTTAAGTTCACATTGTTAGCTTCTTTTTGGTGGGATTTCAACTGGTTAACAGGATCAAAATTATTCATAGACTTTGCAATGAATTTACTTCAAAGATAACCACAAATGCTAACCCCATTGTATTCCTTTGTTCACTATCAACAGTAGACTTGGAAAGAGTCAATCCTTATGATTCATGTATTATCAATGCCCATGCCAACCTTAAGGGTAATTGGTGTGTTTCCTCTTTGTATTGGTGTAATTAACATGGTACATGGATTTCTATCTGTAAATGATATTCCTTAGAAATTATCAAATTCAACCATTACATATGTTGGCAGTTGTGTTGGACCACTCCTAGGTGCATATATTATGCTTAAGATATATCCTAGAGCTCCATTTAAAATTCCTTCTTCTATCCAAATATTGGATGTCAACATAACCCTTGTATCATTAGAAATTAATAATTCAACATCGAGTTCATCATCCGGACCTCATGTTAGTGTGCTGGTGTTACTTATTGTAGTTGCAATTCTACATGCAACATGCCTCTTCAACATAGATTTATATATATTTGTATATATATATATACAAATGTACATTCAACATTAGATTTATATAAATGACAATGTTCCCTCATCAAGCATTTATATTATACATAGATTTATATATATTTGTATATATATACAAATGTACGTTCAACATAGATGTATATAAATGACAAAGCTCCTTCATCAAACATTTATATTATACATGTGCTATGCATTTCTTTCCATACTTCCACCACTTAAACATATACATTTAAAAGTAAAAAAACCGTGGTGTTATAAGAACATATTTTCATCATTATTTTTAATTATAACAACATTCAAATATATATTTATCAATAGATAAATACATTAATTACCATAATGAACTTATACTCTTATATTATAGTATAAAGAAATAATTCTACTTACAAATCTCTTTTAGAAACTGGAACACTGAAAGGGGGGTGAATCAATGTTCAATTCAACCTTAAACCAAAACCAATCAGATTGTTCATGTAAATAGTAATGTAAATCAAAAGAGAAATACTAATCACACAGACACATGAGACACAAATTTTCAAGTGGGAAACCCAATTTTGGAAAAAACCCACTGAAGCACTGCACTATAGGCCAAGAGGTTACAAAAATGTTGAGCTACAACTCAACTGATGAAGCTAAAACTTTAAGTCAAGAAACAATTTGACAATATGCAAGCCACAAATTTCCATAAAGCAACCACTTCCTGATTAGACTGAGCTACAACTTAGTACGAACATAAAGATCTGACCACACTTCAATTTGGATGTCAAGACATATGATAATGATCCTAGATTAGCAATCTACTCTTCAAAATTCACCTTAGTCTCTATTTTTCAATTCACATTAGAATATCTTCTTCACTGTGTTTGGATTTCAATCACCCTGTATTCACCTTCAATTCACCTCATGGCTCAATTCAATGTATATCACTACATAGTTCAATTCATTGTCTCTCCGTCTTCTTCTCTTATCTCATCAATTCTCCTCTACTCATCAACTCAACACTCCTTCGCAAAGTTTCTATCTCTGATTTTAAAATTTTATCTCTATGATTTTCACTGTTATGTTCTTCTTCATATATCACTGTTTACTTACAATTACTTATATTAAACAACTCACTTTTTCAAAACTGTTTATTGTCTATTCATGTATCTTCGTTTTTACTCCTTCAATTCACAACAATTCACCTCCTTATGGTAAAGAAAATATCACACTTTTGATTGCAAAAATTCAAACTCAATGTTCTCTCCTCTGTACACACATTATCTCACCTATATGCACTATTTTTGTTCATTTTCATATATGAGACCACTTAGTCTCAATTCTAATTACACTTTTTCATCAATTGTATTTTTTACTGTTACCCATTACTTTTTCAGATTCTTTGTTATATAACAATTAGCTCTTTTTACTCACATCTTTTTTCATAAAAAAAAATTCTATTGATGTTAAAAAATCACACCCTTTATTCAAGTTGTTGGCTCTTCATCTCCCATTGAAATCTTAAAAGACTTTGTCTTTGTATGAATAAGACAAAAATTATCTTTCCATATTCCCTATTTTGAACTCTTTAAATGATTGTTTAGAGCTCAACAAATTGTCTATAAATATTTCCACATTCCCATTCATCAAGCAAGCATGTTTTTAAACACTTCAGGATTCTAAGACAACTAGCATGAAGGATTGATGAACTTTCAAATCCAATTTGCACTTAGCAACACCAAATTCATTCTCTACACAGTTTTGAAAAGAACACACAATTGATTGTTTTGAACTCTTCACAGGTTTCATGAGTCTTAAACTCTTTACCTTGATCCATATAAATCTTCACATCTATTTAGTAATGCTTTAGATTTTGAAACAGGTTCAATTTGTTCTACATGAATTTGACAAAGAAATTGCATCGACAAAACAACAAACAACAACCATGTATAGTTCCTTAATGGAGTTAGAAAGTTCTATTAATGAATTCTCTCAGCTCACTTAATGAAATAATGGAGTTATTTTTGCAATTATGGCATAACAGGTCCACAGATATTTATACCAAATATTTTGATTTTTGGTTGGTCGATTATGGAGATTTGAACAAAAACTTCCTTGAAACCTTAGGGACATGGTTTATCCCACTGTGCATACTTGAGATTATAAAAGATTTGATTTTTCACTCCAAGAGTAATGAAAAAAAAAATTCAAGGTGAAATGTCTTTATGAGACCAACTTCCAGTTGTTTCAAACAATTTGCACCTTTGACTTAGATCCATTTGCTCCCATCAGTCATGCAAATAAGTAGAATGATGAACATACACAACACTATCCTAGGTTTTGAGATAGTTACAAACTTGATGATCATGAATAGTCATTTTAATTGATATGAAGGTTAACTATGACTTCAAATCCATAGAAAATAGTGCTCAAGAAGTTTTTATAGGTTAAGAACTAGGTTCATTATGCTTCTTCATAACTACACATAAGAAACTCAGACTTCTTCTTTATTGTCTTTAGGCACAAAACCACCTCAACACTTTTGCAATGCCTTCACCTTTGAAGAAACAAGATTTCCCTTAAAATTATGGAGTTAAAGAGTATTTTTAGATTTACCTTCTCTAAAACATGAGGCTTATCAAACAACCACATGGAGAGATAACAATACAAACTCTACAAAAGCTGCTAAAAGGTGCACTTTGGAAATATCCATACCACACCACTGAACATGAAGGATATCAACTTGAAAATTGATCTTGTAGAAAAAAACACTTTTCATGTACCCTGACAAGGTCATTGCACCACCTCTTACTGAGAAAAAACAAGTTTGGAGGCTTAAAAAATTGACTATCCCAGACTAACCTTGTACATCACAAGCATACTTATGTACCATAGTTCACCTTGAAAGAAATGGGATCATTATTTTGACTTAGATGAGGTATATTATTATTTCGAGATATGTTTATATCTTGCACCAATGATTTAGAGTTGGAAATTTCAAATTTGGCAACTCAACTTAAGAAACAACCCTAGAGAGAGAGCAAACACCAATAGAAGAATGCTCATAACTTTCTTAAAACATGTCCAATTCACCTTAAAATTTTTGCACCATCTCAAGCTTGGAGTCCTCTAAAAAAATTCCTTCTATGATTTATACTAATAATTTACTATATTTTTATTTGAGTGTCAAGGAGCCAAACATCTTATTATGCAATTTCCAAGAATCCTGTTTTAGAAAAAACTAGCATAACTTTCACATACCTTCTCAGAAATTGATGAATTTTTTCTTGAAGCATCACCTCTCACCTCTCTACATGATACATAAGAAAAATTTCCATAATTATTCCTAAAATATTCTATCCCATCTCATTTTCCTCATCCTGCACTACGAGTTCTTAAAGCCACTTTCTGTGCACTTTTGAATTTTGACTCTGGGAGCTAAATTGAGCCTTGTTTTTACTCAAAAATGTTGTAGATACTACTAATAGGCTGATATCATGCTCACATGACATTTCCATGACTTGTACCAACTTATCACACCTCATCAAGCACTCGAAACAAGACTAAATGGACCAGTTTCAACTGCAACTTCCACCTGGTGATCTGATACACCCTATGAGACCTCTTGCTGATGCTTGAAACACCATTTATGACTAGTAGAACATCTAAAAATAACAAGACAACCTAGAATATACCATTAGAAACCAACCACCTCTCAATTTGAGCTTGTAGCACCTTGAAACCAACCTGAATCATGCCTGAAGCTTACCGAAACCAACATGAGCCACTGAGCACCATTGAATACCACCTGACCTGAATGCTCTTTCACTCTTATTTTTCCATAAATGCCAAATGAAATCAATGACAAAAACCACCAATGTAATAGGAGGGTGCAACAATCTCCACCTTTGTCTTTGATGGCAACACGCTGAAACTTTGATGACAAACAAATATGCTGACATTTTCAGACCATGAAACTAAGTTTATAGCACACTCTCTCCCCCTTTGACATCTATGACAAAGGTTTAAAAATACAACAAACTGATTATCTTGAAAAAATAAACAAAAGCAAAGTATGCTCATACCTTAAGGCACTCCCCCTGGAAATATGTTGCTCTCTTGCTTGAGGAGACTCAAATTTGCTATCATTTTTCTTCTATTCAGCACCTGCAACACTACCTCTAAGAAGAAAACATGAATATTCAGCTTTCACCTTCTTCTATTGTCTTTACTAGACCTCTTGGTTTGTGCTTGGAATTTGAAAACAAACTCCCCTCATCTGGACTCTCAAATTGATCCCTCTTGGAGCAACTCTGGCACCTCGGCTGCTCCTCATATCATTCTGAGATATTTTGTGACTTTTAAGGGCTGATTTAACCCCCACTTTATTCCTTATCTACTTAGAACTGGCTCTAGGCAAATGTTTTGTCATTATATCAACCACCTCTTCTTTTGTGGATACATGCTCAAGCCTGATTCTCTGCTCATTGAATTTTTCTCTCAGAAATTTATATTTGATGGGTTTATGCTTTGTCTTTGAGTGAAGTACTAGGCATATGATTTGTCTCCTTCTTGTTTGAACACCTAATTATTTGTTTCCTATGATTTATCTTGAAGGATGATATTTTTTGACTTGCCTTGAAGGTGCTTTGGTGTTAGGTTTTTCATCTTCGTCACTTTCTTCTTCATGTTCAATTTCTGAAATTTCTTCATTATCCTGATTTGCAACAGCTTGCGGATTTTCTTTAGGATGAATTTTCACCTTCTTTGAACATGATTCATTAACTATAACATTTGTGATTTCAATTATCTTGTTTTGACTCTTATTATAGAACATATAAGCTGAACTAACAGCTGAGTATCCTAAAAATATACCTTCATCACATCTTGTGTCAAACTTACCTTGATTTTATTCACCCCTCTTGATGTAGCACTTGCTTCCAAATACTTTGAGATGTTTTACACTTGTAGGCTTACCTTTCCATAGCTCATATGGAGTCTTTTTATTGTTTACTTTGATTTGAGCTCTATTCAATATGTATATTGTTATATCTATTGCTTATATCTAGTATCTGTCAGGTAATTTTTCCTCATTTAGTATAGTTCTAACCATTTCTTGTATTGTTCCATTATTTCTTTCAACCACCCCATTTTGTTGAGGTGTTCTAGCAGCTGAAAATTTTCTTATTATTCCACGAGTCTCACAAAAATCATCAAATCCAGTCGACCAAAACTCTCCTCCTCTGTCAAACATTAAGATTTTAATTTTTCCATTCTTTTCATTTTCAACTAGAGCTTTAAAAGACTTTAATATTTCCAATGCCTCTGAATTTTCCTTGAGAAATGCAACCCATATTATCCTTCTAAAATCATCAATCAATAACATAAAATAACTACCCCTTTGTATGCTTTCATTTTTGGTTGGTCCCATAAGATCCATATGAATAAATTCTAAAGGATGTGTGGTGGAATACTCCTTTGTTTTGAAACTTCTCTTTGTCTGTTTCCCATGGAGGCATGATTTACAGAGTTTATCACCTAGTTTGCTAATCTTAGGCATGTTTCTGATTAACTAAAAATAGGGTTTTGGGATAACTATTTTATAAGTTAATCTAAATAGAAACTAAATGCTATATTGAAGTGCTGAATCTAAATATTTTTTGCTTTTATATTTGAATGGATCGAAATAATGGAAATAAGAGGGATATGTTACTAACCTGTAACTAACTTACCTTACTATGTACTGGACTCTAGCAGACTGGTGTGTGGACTGGGCAGGCTATGGCCGAATGAATTTAGGAAGGGAAGAAGCCAACTATTTATTTTTATTGAGGTGCCTATGAGTGTACTAGGGCACCCCAGGGTGCCCTAATATGTGTTTTGGGCACTGCAGACTGTGGATATGCTCAAAACCTGAAACTAGTAGTGTCGCAGTGTCTCTATGTTATCTTCATTCCTGTAGCATGGGTGTCACAATAATGTTTCCTATGTCACTGTAACCGTTGTATGAAGATTTACCTACAAAACCTTATCCAAAGCATCAATCCCTAAAAAATAATAATGCGTATGAATAGGTCGAACTGACCTCAGTTGCCAAACTAGTGGTCTTACGACTAAGTGCCGCACTAGATTTTGGACCCAATGTAGTTCTATGTGTGTGTACACATAATTTTGTGCCTAGGATGCCCTAACACCAATGACGTGGTAGTAGGGGAAATAACTAGATGTAAAATGCAAAATGGTGGATGGAACAGAAAGAATACAATGCTTTCCCTCCTATGCTTGTGTGATGCAGATGTAGAAGAAGCCCAAATGTACTCCCTTGCCTTAGTAGACAGTTTCCCTTGATGTGTGAGATGTCCGCCCATAATGTAGTGAGTATGCTTTGTTTATATCGGGATATCTTTCTCAAATTTTGACACTAGTGACCTGAAACTACCAAATATGACCTAGGGGAATACACAGGTGTTGAGTTGTGGAGCTCAATTACTTCAGTTTAGCATGCAATGGAAACTTGCTGGAAAATATAGTAACCGTCATCAGTTAAGGGTGAACCGGCATTGGTCACCTAGGACCAGCATCGGTTAAGCAAGGAAGGAACCATCATTGGTTAGGGCTAACCGTCATTGGTTACCTTTGCGAGGATGTTTTAATTAACTCTCAGAAATTATATCTATTTTTACCATTAAATTATATCTATTGATTGTAATTACATGGCTAAGTGCCCTAAGTGTATAAATGACTATATAAGCATAAAGATAGGGTTTAGAAGTAAAATGATTAACAATAATTAGAAAGAACTTGTAGAAGTTGGTGAGAGAGAGAATTCTTGGTGATGAAGCAAAAAATTGAAGAAAGAAAGTACTATACATCTGAGAGGTGTGGAAGATTATAAATCTTCATTGTATATCTTGTTAAAGCTTTGGATAATAGATTTGCTTGTTTCTTGGTGGACGTAGCCCACACTGGGTGAACCACGTTAAATCTGGTGTTGATTTATGTCTCTTGGTTTGTATATTTCTTCTGGTAGAATATCCACTTTTATTTGCATGTATGCTTAGATCTGATATATTGTCTGTACAACCATTGTGCTAACCCCAACAACTGGGATCAGAGATTTGTTTGAAGGTTTTGTGTGTTGAAAAATTTACTCATAGAGGGTTTTCTGATTGAGTGGGAGCTACAACAATGGCAGAAGAAAACAAATACAAGGTAGAGAATTTTGACGAGAAAAATTATCAATTATGGAAGATGCAGATTGAGGATTATCTGTATCAAAGAAATTTTTATTTACCGTTGGATGAGAAGTCTAGACCTACAAAGATGACTGATGAAGAATGGAATATTCTTGATAGAAAGGCTCTGGGATCTATAAGATTGAGCCTGACAGCATCCGTGGCTTCCAATTTACAGAAGTAGCTTCTATGGTAGAGTTAATGAAATCTCTTGCTAATTTATATGAAAAACCTAGTGCTTTAAATAAAGTTTATTTGATGAAGAAACTATTTAGTTCTAAGATGCATGCAGGTGTATTTGCATCTAGTCATTTGAATGATTTCTGATCTATTGTAAATCAGTTAAAATCAGTTGCAATACCATTTGATGGTGAGGTAAAAGCACTTTTACTCTTATGTTCTTTGCCTGATAGTTGGGATAACTTGGTAATGACTGTTAATAATACAACATCTACTAATAATATTTTGAAGTTTGATGATGTGGTTAGTATAATCTTGAATGAAGAAATTCACAGGAAGAGTACAGAGGAATCATCATCTAGAAATGCTTTGAATGTATAAAGTAGGGGCAGGAAGAAGGAGAGATCCAAGAGTAAGAGTAATGGGAAATCAAAGTCAAGGGATAACAGATCTAAATCCAGAAGTAAGGGAATTACTTGTTGGAAATGTGGAAAGAAAGGACATGCAAAGAAATATTGTTGGTCAAAGGATAAAGAGAACCAACAACCAAAAAAAGGTAAAGAACTAAATCTTGATACATCAGAGGTAATGCAAGATGTTCTTATTCTTTCTTTAGATAATAGAATTTAATCATGGGTTTTAGATTCAAGAGCTTCTTTTCATGCAACCCCTAATAAGGGTTATATCAAAAATTATGTCCAGGACAATTTTGGGCATGTTTATTTGGGTGATGATGAACCTTGCAATATTAATGGTAAAAGGGAAGTTCATCTAAAATTACAGAATGGAAATACATGGGTATTGGAAGATGTGAGGCATGTGCCAAGCCTAGGGAGGAATCTTATTTATGTAGGGAAACTAGGTGAATCTGGTTGTATGGTTACTTTTATAGGAGACTCTTAGAAAGTCACCAATGGTGCTTTTGTTGTGGTAAGAGGTAAGAAGGTAGGAACACTATATTTATCTACCTGTATTACTGATTCCTTTTCTACATTATCTACTTCAGATTCAGATACATGCATGTGGCATAACCGGTTGGGCCATATGAGTAAAAAAGGAATGCATATCTTAAAGGATAAGGGTAAGTTATTAGATTTGAAAGATTTAGATCTTGATTTTTGTGAGCACTATATCTTTGGAAACCAAAAGAGAGTGAGATTTATCAAAGTTGGGGCAACTAAGAAGGAGAAGAAGTTGGAACTTGTACACTCAGATGTGTGGGGACCAACTCAGGTAGCTTCTCATGGAGGATCCCAGTATTATGTTACTTTCATTTATGATGCTAAAAGAAAGGTATGGGTTTATTGTATTAAATGTAAATATGATGCTTTTGAGACTTTTAAAAGATGGAAAGCCCTTGTTGAGAATGAATCAAATTCTAAGTTAAAGTGCCTTAGATCTGAAAATGGTGGTGAATACTGTAGCAAGGATTTCAATGATTATTATTCAATGAATGGAATATGTAGAGAAATGACGGTTCCAAGAACAACAAAGTAGAGAGGGAAAAATCCTTCTGCAAGATATCCTCAGAATGAATTGGCTCTAAAAACATGTACACATGCTAAAGAAGTGTGGTGATACATTGTGGGTTGCCTTTGTAATCCACTGCTCGGAAGTCAGTAGATACATAAAAAAAAATGATTAACCATGGTCCTTCACCAGTAATCAGCTCCATGCAAGGAGACTGTCAGATGGAATCTTGGACTGTCGAAAGTAGAGAGGGAAAAATCCTTCTGTAAGATATCCTCAGAAGTTTCAGCTTCAAAAACTTTTGTACAATGCTGAAGAAGTATAGTGCGCATTGTGGTCTGAATGCAAACTACTCGATCATAGAACTTTCAAAAACAACTGGACACTGGTGCTTCACCAGAATATCTCCATTTTTGGTATTTAGAGAATTCTAAAATCAATAGGAGTCGATGTCAAAAGTTGAAAAAAAACACCAAACATAATTTGATCAACTGCTACAAATAGGTGTGCCACGATCCAAGGAACAACCAAGGTTAACAAGGTGGACACGAGATCCAAATAATAGGACTGCCACGATCCAAGAAGAATTACCGATAGGGTAACAAGGCAAGGACATGAAACCTGAAGAAGTCAGTATCACCCTTGACCACACCCTGGTCATACTACATAATGGGTATTGTAGTGACACTACAGATCTATATGAGTTGTCAAAATACAATGCAAGCACAATAAATTTTTGTAGCTTTTTTTTTGTGTAATGCACAACTAAATATTTCAAATGTGTATTACATGACTATATGTTTTGCATATTTCTAAACAACAAATATTTCCAAATGAAGGCATTGCAAATAAAAAGTTCTTGGTTTCATTATAAATTCTAATGACAATCTTACAAGCTTCTTGCAACTTTAAAATAAAAGTTTCCTTAATAGAGACTAATGCTTTATCAAATTCAATAAGTACAAAATGGGTCTTTACAAGAGTACAAATCTTTTACAAGGATACATTTATTTACAAAATGAAGGTAATGCCCACAAAAGATGAGGATGGCCAAGATGGCAAGAGGCTCTACTAACTCCAACTTGAGCTCCAACTCCAATACTCCTACAAGAATCCAACTCCAAGAGAATATGGCTTGTTTACCACCCAACCAATAGGCATCATCACATGCCTTTCCATGGTTGGAAGTCATGCTAGCCTCCCCCAAGCCCATGGGAGAGAGGAACTAGCTTCCAAAATGTGCACAAGTAATGGGGATTTACACACACACCACAAGAAAAACATAAGATCAATCATCCACTTAGACCTACTACTCAAAGAAAACCACAACATGAGGAGAACAAGGTCAACCTCACAAGGGGGAAGAGAGGAAGTAGGATGCCCAAATCAAGGTGTCCAACCATAGGAGCACCAACAAATACATATATTCAATACTCCTTATTCCTCCTAATCATACAACATCCTTATTCCACCTTTATGCAATAGAAATCCTTCTTGGGAGGATTTCAAACCCAAGAGGGTTTCCTCACCAAGAATGAGGAAAGGTTCAAGCCATATGAACCTTTCTCCCACCTCAAACCATATGAGGGGATGAGAAGGGACCTTCATGGCTTGACCAACAACCATGAGGTTTGAGAGGGAAATCCCTCTCTCTTGCCCCTACATTCTCCAAAAACCATCAATCAAATGATGGTGGAGAGAAAACAAGGAAAACAACAAGAACAAGCAAACAACCACATTCACCATACATCATTTCACACACTATTCTATTGATCAAGCAAAGTTTACAAGCTAAAAAAAACTAAGAGAAAAAAAGATAAGAATCCTACCTCTAAAATGCTTTCCAAAAACTCTAAGCTTTTCCCATTTGTCCAAGCTTCCTTCCAAGCTCCAAAATTCTCCAAGTGCTCCAAAAAAAAAATGAATCAAGAAGACCCATTCTTCCCACATGAGAAAGAATAAAAAGAGGAGCCCAAAAGTTTCCTCACCAATGGGAAAGTGACAAGTGTCACCCCCTCTAGGGCTCTCAAGAGTCAAAGATTCCTAAAAACAAAATAAGTAAGAGTAAACTCACCTTTTATCCCTTTTCACCCAAAATACTAAAAACTAAAATAAAACAAAATGGAGCAACTTTTAACAATTTCACACAACCCAACCATCTTACATGGATGGTGACTAAAGAGGGCTAAATGGGAGGGAAACTCCCTGCAAACCTTGGAAATAGGTCCCCCTACCTATTAGGTAGGGTCCAAGGGCCCATTTTCATGCTAAGCATTAACCCCCAAACTCAAAAGGGGTCCCTAAAATTACCCAAAATAACCCAATTTCGGGCATAAATTGGCATGCTTGGGCACAAGGGTAGAGGGTGTGGGGTTCACCCAAGGTTCACATGTGGTCCCCAATCCCTTCTACCAACACACACACACTTCCCAAAACCAACACTTAACTTAAGATAAGATTATTAACCCCTAAGCTAGTTTACTTAATACAAACACATCCTAAACCTAATTAATTTTACAAGACATAATTACATTACAATTGAGGGGTTCACCCATGTGGCCCAATAAAATACATCTAATCTAAGGCCTCAAACATTTAGCATGGTTAGGACTCAGCCCTTAGGCCGCTTGTGCACAATTGCGTAGCTGCCCTGAAACCCATGCTCTCATATACCTGTCACCTGCACACTCGTTGCATAACATTAACGTGCATATGTCCAATATAATAAACATCATCTATACATCACAATATCAGTCAAACTTATAATGTCCGAACACAATTTACAATTAATAGTGCAATGCATACAATTATCCACATAGATTGCCATGCGTCATCCACAATTAAAATTGCAACAACATATACTTAGGTTAGCATAAAAATTACCTTCATTAGAATCCAAAACAATATATCATTAATCGATCATCCACAAGAGACTAACATCTAATCAATAAATATACCATATAACCCTGCTAGTGTCATCCATATCATAAAAATATAACAGTATATGAATCTAATCCAATCGGCGCTACGCGCCCAAAATGCCATAATGTCCAAGAGAATAAAATATCATAGCAAAATGTCCAACGTCTATCAGAGTCTCAATCAAAACATGTCTAGAAATAAAGGAACCAATAGATAACTGGAGCTATAAAAATGTGGGCACTACAGGTATCAGTTACAGAAGATCCAAATTGGCATCGGTTAGCAGAATTGACATCGGTTATAGGTGACCGGTGGCGATCACTATCATATTTGGATAGGAATGTCTAGGAGGTTCAGATTGAGCCTCCGGTACCCCAAACTCCTGTGAGAAGGTCACAAAGGGAAAGTAAACGTCTAGAAATATTTACACCTTCTCTATTTTATTTATTATTGACTGATAATGGTGAACCAAAGAGCTTTGAAGAAGCAATACAGGATAAGAATCACGTCTAGTGGGAGCATGTCATGGATGAGGAGATGAACTCCTCGGAACAGAACCAGACATGGGATTTGGTTAAGTTGTCAGCATGTAAGAGAACATTGTAGAACAAGTGGGTTTATAGGATCAAGGAAGAAGAGGGTGGATAGAAGAGATACAAGGCAAGGCTTGTAGTAAAGGAATTTACACAGAAAGTAGGTATTGCCTTTGGTGAAATATTTTTTCTTGTTGTTAAGATGACTTGTATTCGTACTGTATTGAGCTTAGTTGTAGTAGAAGACTTGCATTTAGAGCAACTAGATGTGAAGATGGCTTTCCTTCATGGTGATTTGGATGAAGATATTTATATGTAGTAGTCGTTTGGGTATGAAGTCAAGGGTAAGGAGAAAGTAGTGTGTAGGTTGAAAAAGAGCATATATGGGTTCAAGCAAGCTCCAAGGTAATGGTACATGAGGTTTGATAAGTTTATGCAAGAGCATGGTTACTTGAGATGTGAATTTGACCATTGTGTTTATTTAAAAAGACTTGAAAATGGGAGCTATATTATTTTGTCACTGTATGTGGATGATATGCTTATTGCAAGATCTAGTATGTAGGACATTGGTGAGATTAAGGGAAAGCTAGCTCACACATTTTCTATGAAGGATTTAGGAGATGTAAAAAGAATTCTTGACATGCAAATACATAGAGAAAGAAAAAAAAGAAATTGTATTTGTCTCAGGAGGATTATATCTACAAGGTGTTAGAAAGGTTCAACATGAAAAATGCTAAACCTGTTAGTACAACTATGGTTGGACACTTCAAATTGAGAAAAGATCAATGTATTTCATCACATAAGGAGGTCAAATACATGACACGAGTGTCATATGATTTAGTAGTTGGAAGTCTCATGTATGCTATGATTTGTACCAGACTAGACATTACACAAGTAGTGGGAGTTGGTGAGTAGATATATGGCCAATCCAGGTGAAGAGCATTTGGAAAGTAGTCCAATGTATACTTAGGTATTTGAAAAGGGATGTCTAACATGCAGTTATGCTATGGAGGTTCAGATATTTCATTATGTGGCTATGTTGATTTGGATATGGATAGAGATCTAGATGGTAGGAGGAGCACTACTGGATATATTTTCACAGTAGGTGGGATGATAGTTAGCTGGATTTCAAGATTCCAGAAGGTTATGGATTTTTCTACTACATAGAAAAAGTATGTTGCAGCTACAGAGGCTAGAAAGGAGATGATATGGATGAGTAGGTTCATGGAAGAGTTGGGAAAGGAGCAAGGTGATTGTAAACTGTTCAGTGACAGTCAAAGTGTAATTGATTTGGACAAAGAAATCAGCATTTCATTCAAGAATGAAACACATTCATTTGAGGTATCAATTCATACGGTAGGTATTAGAGGATGGACAATTGAATCTGGGAAACTATTCATATGAGCAAGAACCCTGCAGATATGCTAACGACGCCATTAACAAAGGAGAAGTTGGAGCTACACTCCACTTCTATTGGTCTTCAATTTTGAGACCTGAAGAGGAAGAAACAATAGCTAAGGAAAGGTCCAAGAATGACATTGTATAGGTATGGTGTAGTAATTAATCTCCAAGTGGGAGATTGTTGAGTTGTGGAGCTCAATTACTTCAGTTTAGCATGCAATAGAAACTTGCTAAAAAATACAGTAATTGTCATTGGTTAAGGGGGAACAGACATCAGTCACCCAGGACCAACGTCAATCAGATATGACCGACATTGGTTAGGCAAGGGAGGAATCGACAGTAGTCAGGGCTAACCGGTGTCGGTTACCTGTGCGAGGATGTTTTAATTAACTCTCAGGAATTAGATGTATTTTTACCATTAACGTATATCTATTGATTGTAATTGCATGGCTAAGTGCCCTAAGTCTATAAATAACTATATAAACATAAAATATAGGGTTTAGAAGTAAAATTATTAACAAGAATTAGAAAGAACTTGCAAAAGTTAGTGAGAGAGAGAATTCTTGGTGATGAAGCAAAAACTTGAAGAAAGAAAGTACTGTACATCTGAGAGGTGTGGAAGATTGTAAATCTTTATTGTATATCTTGTCAAAGCTTTGGATAATAGATTGGCTTGTTTCTTGGTGGATGTAGCCCACATTGGGTGAACCACGTTAAATCTGGTGTTGATTTATGTCTCTTGGTTTGTATATTTCTTCTGGTAGAATATCCACTTTTATTTGCATGTATGCTTAGATTTGATATATTGTCTGTACAGCCGGTGTGCTAACCCCAAGACGGGGTAACCGTTAGGATTGACCTTGAACAAATAAATTAAGACCACAAATTATGATGACACGGGTGCCTTAAATCACGGATTGGGGTGCCCCAGGGTGCCCCATTACAACCCTAGGCGCCCTAGTGTAGACCTAAAGATGATACATGAACAAATTACGACATCTGAGACACCCTGAAAGATGGCCAAAACTACAAAGACAACTGATGATTGAACCAGACAAAACACAATGACACTTGACTAATTGACCTCAAGACCTAGAAATGGGTCACTAGTGAATACTTTTATTACGCAAGATCCATATATAAATTAACATACCTGACGATATAAATGTAATAGTAAGTGTTATATTTTTTGACTACATTTTCCCCCACTTTATGTTGGTGAGTGGAAATATCGGTAATATAAAGTAGATAGAGATGCATACCTGAGGAAAAGCAAGAGAATCCAAAGATGTAGAAGAACGTGTAGATGTGTAGTAGAAGTGTGTTGATAGAACTATAAAAGTGTGTCGAACCATGGATTAACAGGTTGATCCATGCAACGTAAAAGTGTAAATATCGCGATGAAGTGTGAAAAATGAAAAATGATGATTAAATGATTTTGAATGCGGTTAAATATCAGATAGGTGAGTAGGGAGTGATTAGTTCCCAACCCAAACGCTTGTATATTAATGGAATGCTGGGAGGATTTGGGCATCCTGCCGGAAGAAGAAGAGTGTAGGGAGAAAAGTGCATTATTCTCCAAGCTTTAACTACATCCTCAAGATCTAGTTGGTGTAGACGGACTCAGATCAAAAATTGATGATTTTGGATCCAAATGATTTCATTTAAATAGTTAACACGTATAGGATTGATAAGGGGAAAGGAAATTTTTCCCCCACTTCACGGATGTCACCGCAATGTAAAGGCTTCTAAGTTAGGACATTAGGAAGCAGACGTGATAGAGAATGAGATGGATTCCAAGTTTGGTCATCTAGAAGTGAACACATAGTACAAAATAAAATCCCAAGCTATGTCATCTGGGAACAAAATGGTGAATGTAACTCCCAAGTTAGGTCATTTAGGAGACTGCTCATGGATTTGAATGGTCAGATTTGAACGTGTTGATTTTGGTTGTTACTTATGGAGAGGGTTTTTTTCTAATTCCCCCAAGGTTAGGTCATTAGGGGAAAGTTTCAAGAAATTGATAAGATGGTGCGTAAAATGATTTTTAGTCATTTTTTCCCCCTAAGTTAGGTCATTAGGGGGAGATGATAAGTTATTATGTGTGAAGGTGTTAAATGATTGTTGCCCCCTAGATTAGGTCATTAGAGGAGGTGAATGGTGAAGTGTCGTGGTATAAGTTGCAAGGTGTTGGATTCATGATTTTTGGATGCATGGTGATATAAGGGGGATTATAGGAGGACCTCAATGATATGCCCCCCATTTCGGCGAAAGAGGGAGTGGTGAGCGAAACGAACTCTAAGCCAAAAGTAACGATAAGAGGTTAAAATTTGGTTATAAGGAATAGAAAATATTAGGAAGGTGTATAACATGGGCAAAATGTGTGTAGTATGGTGGTAGGTAGAATTATGAAAATAATGTTGTAAATGGGGTGAAAATCAAAGTAAAAACGTTCAAGATATGACCGAAACGGTGTTGTGTGTATTAGCTGTGGTGATAAGTGTGAAATGTAGACCATAGTAAAGGTGGCAATTGTAATGTGCTTATAAATAGTAAAGTGAAAAGGTATCTTATCACTTCATTTGTTTATGGCGCGAGTGTAAGAGTGTATACATAGTGAGTAGGGATGCCTCAAGTGAGACTGTTACGTCTGATCTAGTTTGAGAGAGTAACTACCACGGTAGTGTCGCGTACTACTGCGGAGTTGGTAAGTGCATTATTTTTGCTTAAATTTAGGGTGGAATAGGCTGTTGAGGTGAATTTTTGCAATTTTTAGATTTTTAGCTTTCTCGTTGTTTGGGACCTAGATAGAAGTGGTGAAGGCGTTAGCGACCTTTAGGACCAGAGCGCCCAAATTTAGGTGCTAGTGTCCTACTCTGGGGTGCCCCAGTGTTGTAGCTGGGCACCATGATCTAGAAAATGTTGATTTTATGGATACAGATATGGAATGTGTTTCTAACATGTTCAACATTTTTTGTTGATCATGGAAAGTGTTCTAATCATTGCGTTGTTGTTTTGTGTTGTGCAGAAAGATATCCACTCGAGGGAGTTCCATGGTGGTCGGCACTAGAGTACACTACTAGGATTAGGTTTGTTGGATAATGAGTTGAATGTGTTGGACTGAGCCACCTTGTGACATATAGCACGAATGGGGGATGTGCCCCATAATATGCCCATGTTGATTGCATTGTGTGAGAGGTGGTGTGCAGACTCATGCACATTTTGGTTGCCTACGGGAGGGATTACCGCGACGTTGGAGGATGTATATTACATACTGTAATTTCCAGTGGTTGGGGAGAGAGTACAAGTGATGGCGGTAGTGGATATGGAGCGGGAGATGCACTCGGCTAGATGATAATTTGCAGGAGCTCAGGTTCCTATGGATTCCCATATTAGTTTGGATGTGATATTGTATTCTAGGGTTCCACGGTTGCAAAAGTTCATCAAAATGGTGATAGGGTCTTGTATAGAAATGGAGGGAGGGGGTGTCGACATCTTGTATAAGATGCATGACATATGTCAGTGGATAGAGGAGGATGGGACGAGATATGTGTGGGCGCAGTGTGTGCTAGCCCACATGTACATGGACTTGTATCAGTTTACGCACGATGAGCATGGTGGGGGTATAGGGGCCACCAAATTGCTAAATATATGGGCATATGAGCATATAGCTGTATTGAGACCAGTTGTAGGGCCATGAGGGGAGTGGGCTCGACCAAATATGTTTTCTCGACGTTGGGTAGATATTCATGGGAGGAAGATGGATACAAATAGCTTTAGGGCCCTGATAGATAGGGCGGGATCATAATCAATGATGTGGAGGCCATACCATGATTATGGGGGATGGAATGAGGATGTGATAGAGTTGTGATGTATTCAGAGGACCAAGTGGTTAGAGGACCGATTTATAGGTGTAACAGAGTTATTTCAGCTGGAGAGAGTATCGTGGTAGTTCGGGATGGCACAGGATGTGCCCCCAAAGTGATATATATGGTTACAGGCTGTTAGAGCCCCTAGGAGGGTGGGTGCTAGGCCAGGGCCCATGATGGAGTAGTAAATACCACCAGGGTTAGATGTGGAAGACCCAACGATAACGGTTGTGGATAGCGATGATGCAAGGTGTACAAAGGATTATTGAGCATGGTGGGCAACACACCAGGGGGTGTTTTTATACCCAAAATTTTTGGGTGTTATGGAGTTAGCGGAAGGAGGATCGGGTGAGGGAGGTGCCCCTGACCCTGTAGCAGCGGTTGTGGCAGAGCGTAAGTATTAGTGTATACTTAAAGTTGTAGCTGATAAATTTTTGATGTGGTTTTGTGTACATGGTTGACTAACATGAGGGTGTATGTGATGTATGTAGGAGATGCCTATTAGTCGTTGATAGTAGACACATTGATCCACACATTGATGCAGAATGTGCCTAGTGATGTACTTTGCGGAGGGATACTAGAGCGTGTGGATAACATTGTAGGCGAGCATGCCCATTTGCTTGAGCCAGTGGCCATAGTAGTGACGACATGTACGATGCTGCTTAGTGAGAGGGATGAGGCACGTTAGGAGACTCGATGTGCCCAAGATGCGGTAGGTTGTGGTCCCTTGGCCTAGAACGTGTTCAACTATTACATAGATTTGCAGCGTCAGTTGTCAGAGTAGAACATGGGGATTGCGATGTTATGTAGGCAGGTGGAGAAGTTTCAGGGCCATGAAATCGTCACATTGGTGGTGAGGCATATAGTTCTAGGGATCTCATGGTACACGAGAGAAATAGTGATGATGAGGTTTGATAGTGATGAGTGTATATGATGTAGGTGGCCTTGTCCCCAGTGATGAAACATATTTTTGTGATGATGATTGGTATGAATGCTATATGTATTGACACCTATTTTGGATATATATGAAATCGATATTTGAGATGTTTTGTCATTGTGATGCAATGGATATCAAATGGTTATATGGTTATTATTCTAACATGTGTATTGTTGTGTATGTGATGCGTATAAATATACATGGTAAATGATGACGTAGATAGCTAATGTAATGTGATTGATGAGACGACTAAAGTATGTAGCACATAGGCAATGTAATGGTGATAATAAAATAAATGTGAAAATGGACAAGTGTATCCAAATGAATGTGTGAAAATGTAATATAATGGTAAGATGATAAGGTGACAAAAATAGGGGGAGAGTAACTATGCCCCCTAGCATATGGATGAATAGGCTCATGTAATAAGACCCCTTAGTAGTCAAGTATGAGCCACGTAAGCAAGAGTGCATCATTGGGAAATGATTGAGGTGTGCTAGATGAACAATGAAGTGTGTGGTGAAAGGTTCTCAAAACTAATTCTTCAATAGTCGTGTAAGAAACATAATAACACAAGTGTGCAATCAGGGACTAGGGTGATAATTATCACCTACCAACAATCAGGATGACGGGTGGAGGTGGATGCATATGGAATGGATGGAGCATGAGTATATGGACCAAAGTGTGTGTCATATGGAGTGACCATGGGATATGAAAAAACTAGTGGAAACCCATGGGATGCATGTGATGGATAGTGTGAGTGAGGCGGATGTGATGAAACTGAGTACCAGGTGCAGAAGACTTAGGGGGTGTATGCCTACGCTGTCGTGGTGAAGGAGACAATGATCGCTCACAACATGCAAAATATATGACACCAGTGTCCTCTAAATTTTGTAACCTCTCATGAAAAGAAATATGGTCATTGTCATGATGGCCACTAATATGATGGTAATTACAGTAATATTGATCATCCTAACATTGTAAACGGTGTGGAGGGTGGTGTTAATTGGAAGGAAGCCAAATTAATCACTCATCAAGTAATATATTCAAGACATCATGAGGTTGAGCATTAGGTGAAAAACATAGAGGCTCATGATATTGAGGTGAAATAGTAGTAATAGTAATGGGTCGCGGAATGGGAGAGACATGTGCCGGAGGTGGAGGGGAATGAGGTTGTTGTTTGTGCACTTTGGGTTGAGATAGGGTTTTTTTGGATTGTTATTAGGAGGTGAAGTATGAGTAATATAGTTTGTTTGAGTTTTAGCTAAGGGTGGAGGTTGTTGAGGATGTACAACTGGAGGTTTAGGTGGAAGAGAAAAGGGCATAGTAATCAGAGAAACGTGGGAAGGCTATGCTAGAGTAGAATCAAGAAGGTCCTACTCTAGATCAATAACCTTGTAATACAAAAGTATAAAAGACTCACAATTATCATATTGTAAGCATTTCTTTAAAGGAGGAATAAGACCATGACAAAAGAGGAATTGCTTTTCCAAGTCACTAGGATGAAAGATAAGTTTATGTATGCATGTATTAAAGTGTAAGATGTAATATTGAATAGGTTCGGAAGAACCCTGATATAGAGTGGGAATGTGATCCTATGTGATCCTAGGGCCATTATTGATAATAAACCTATGAAGGAAGACATCCTCCATGTCATAAAAAGTGCTTTTAGAACCAAAAGGGAGATGAATGTACCATTGAAGTGCATTGTCAACTAGAATAAACTGAAAGACCTTAAGAAAAAGTCAATAATTGGAATAAGAGGCCATAAGAGAACGATGATGTGTAATATGATCATGAGGATTGCCAACACCATCGAAGCATGTAAATGTGGGCATGATGAAATCTTTAGGGAAGGCTGAGTTATGGATTTTTTGGGAATGAGATTACCATGCAAGGAATTGTTGTCTATAAATGCATAGTAATCCCTACTTTCTAAGGCGAGAGAGTCAACCTGAGACTGAAGTTGAACTACAACATACACGAGAGATAGAATGTCTTATGAGGGAATATAAGAAGATGGAAACAATGTATTAAGATGTTGGAGCTTTCCATTATGTGTGATCATAGGTATATCAAGAGGGGAGATAATAGGATTTGAAGTTAAATATGTGTGAGGAGTGTGTGTCGAAGGAGCCACATGAGATGATGAAGGGGAAGTTTCACTAACAGTATTAGAAGGAACATGTAGTGTGGGTGAAGTGGAAGAAGGAAGCGTACATAAGGTAAGAGTAGAATGAGAAGAAACAATAGAAGGTGAAGAATCATGCACTATGGTAGAAGAAATCTTAGGAGAAGAGGAAGATGGAAGAGGTGAAACACTCTCAACAGTGTAGAAAGAAGGATACTCCTTAGGAATGAGAGACAGAGTAGTATGGTCAATGTCAGTTGCAATATTACTATCAATAAGGTCATCAAGGTAATAAGAATGTGTTGATGGAATAGAATGAGAGGTTGGAGAAACACAATGAGAAGCAGTAGGATACATAGGGGTAACAATAAGAGTGGCCAAAGGAGAGGTAAGAGGCATACCATCTTGTGAATCAATGCCTAAATAATAATAAATGATAGAAGGATCTAAAACATCAGGTGGCATATCAAAAGAAGAATAACAAGGATCACAGGCCACTGGATGACATGGTGTACAACGAGTAAATGCAACAGGGTCATGAACAAGGCATATGCTGATAGTAGAATCAACAAGATTAGTTAGCACATGTTTTTGACCTTCCAAGAGGATTTGTTGAGTGGCGTCCGGTAAGGTCATATGAGCACTATATAAAGCTATAAGTTCAACGATGGTAGCCTCATCATAAATAGGGTTGACACTAAAATGTGACATGATAATAAAAGAAGAACTATGCTAATGAAAGATGATAAAAAAGAAATAATGTTTGAAATGATGGGTTCACAAAAATGATTAACTAAAAATAGGGTTTTGGGATAACTATTTTATAAGTTAATCTAAATAGAAAATAAGTGTTATATTGAAGTGTTGCATCTAAATATTTTTTGATTTTATATTTAAATGGATTGAAATAATGGAAATAAGAGGGATATGTTTCTAACCAGTAAATAACTTACCTTATTATGTACTGGATTGTAGCAAACTGGTGTTCGGACTGGGAAGGCTATGGCCGAATGATTTTAAGAAGGGAAGAAGCTAACTGTTTGTTTGTACTAAGGTGCTTGGGAGTGTACTGGGGCGCTCCAGGGCACCTTGGTCTATGTTTTTGGCACTGCAGACTATGGAAATGCTCAAAATTTGAATCTGGTAGTTTCATAGTGTCTCTGCATTATCTTCGTCCATGTCGCATGGGTGTCGCAATAATTTTTTCTATGTCGCTGCAACTGTTGTATGAAGATTTACCTGTAAAACCCTATCCAAAGCATCAATCCCTAAAAATGAAGAATGC
Organism: Taxus chinensis; assembly: GCA_019776745.2. Classification (NCBI taxonomy): domain Eukaryota; kingdom Viridiplantae; phylum Streptophyta; class Pinopsida; order Cupressales; family Taxaceae; genus Taxus; species Taxus chinensis. Next base: position 215,076,381 of record CM034155.1, read on the forward strand.
GTATGAATAGGTCAGATTGACCTTAGCTGCAAAACTAGTGGTCTTATGACTAAGCATTGCACTACATTTTAGACCCAATGTAGTTTTATGTGCATGCATGTGCAATTTTGTGCCTAGGATGCCCTAGCACCAATGACATGGTAGTAGGGGGCAATAACTAGATGTAAAATGTAAAGTGGTGGATGGAATGGAAAGAATACAACCCTTTCCCCCGATGCGTGTGTGATGCAGATGTAGAAGAAGCCTAAATATAGTCCCTTACTTTAGTAGATAGCTGCCCTTGATGTGTCAGATGTCCGCCCATAATGTAGTGAATATGCTTTGTTTATATAGGGATCTCTTGCTCAAATTTTGACACTAGTGACCCAAAATTGCTGATAATGACCTAGGGTAATACACGGGGTAACTGTTAGGACTGACCTCGAACAAAGAAATTAAGACTACAAATTACAATGACATGGGCCCCTAAAATCACAGACTGGTGCACTCCAGGGCGCCCCAGTGCAACCCTAGGCACCCCCATGTAGAATTAAAGATTATAACTGAAAAAATTACGACATTTGAGACATCCTTGAAAGATGGCCAAAATTACAGAGACAACTGACGACTAAACTAGACAAAACACAATAAAACTTGAATAGCTGACCTCAAGACCTAGAAATGGGTCAGTGGTGAATATTTTTATTATGCAAGATCCATATATAAATTAACATACCTGGCGGTATAAATGTAATAGTAAGTGTTTGATTTTATGACTATAGAAAAAACACATCCCATAGAACTGATTTTGACTAGATTGTCAAAATTTAGATGTCCCAATCTTTTGTACCAAAACCAGATCTCATCTACTTTACTCGTGAAACATTTTTCTTTGTTTACTTCCTTGTGAACATACATGTTATTTTTAGTTCTCTTTTATTTTCCTACCACCTTTCCTATTTTCTCTTTTCTTATGTCACAACCTTTATCATGAAATACAACAATATATCCTTGTTTGCACATTTGACTCACACTCAGGAGATTGTGCTTTAATCCTTCAACATAAATACATTTTATGTTATATTTTTTCTATTATCAAGACTTAGCTTACCTTTTACAACAATATTTGTTGATGTATTGTCCCCAAATCTCATTGTGCTAGATTCATTTTCTTATAAGGATATGAATTTGCTCTTGTTTCTTGTCATTTAGCTAAAACACCCACTGTCAATATACCACTCCATATCTTCACTTTGGGAATGGAAGGCTATTTGAGATATCAATCCTTGCTCTTTAGTGCCTATAGGATCTGATTTAACTTTGTAGACATTCAGGTTCTAATGTGGAGGTATTTGATAACAATACTTGGCAATATGCCCATACTTTTGACAGTTATAACAAATCAGTTCATCTTTGTTCCTTGTATGATAAAATTTCATATGCCTACCATGACCTTTGGAGTACATCCTACATTTTTGTAGCTTTGTGACCAAATTCATTACATGTAAAACAATATCCATAAAATGAATGTGCATACCTCATGGCATAATATCTTCCTGGATAATGTTTCCTTCTTGAAATCAACTTTCTTGACTTTAGGGGGCTCTTGGATTGTCTTGGTCACCTTCTTTCTTGTTGATTTTTCATCTTCCTTCTTCTCTTCAAATCCCAAACCAGATTTGTCATTTGCATCTTTGTTTCTTGCTTAAGAGATCACTCAAATCAGCGGTTCTCTTTTCAAACTTGTGGTAGACCTTCAATTTTGCAAAGGAATGATCTAACTGAGTTTGCAATGGTTCAATTTTAGTTTTGAGCTTTAAATGTTCTTCTTCCTTGATCTTAAAAGCCTCTTCAATTTTCTTGACATGTGCTTCAAATTAATTAACTATTCTTCATGCTCTTGAGCTTCATTTTTATAAATTTCCTCAAGAAGGATGATCTTTCCTTCATACTCTTTTACCATGAGTTTCAGTTTTTGATTTCTCTTTCTTTGATGCTTTATCTCTTCTAGAGAACTTATTAATTCAGCCTCAAGATTGACTTCTGCTTCTTCTTCATCTGAACTTTCATATTGGGTCTGAATTTTTCCTTTAGAATTGCTTGCAATAGACACTTCTATAGCCATAAACAAAGTCTCAGCTTGCATACCTTCATCATCACTTTTAGAGCTGCTAGAATAACTTGACTGTGAGGAGCTTGAACCTTCTTATGTGTAGAATTTTTATTGTCTTTGAAGTATTTTTTTCCCACTTTGCTTCTTGAATTTCTTCTTCTATTTTTGAGAAGATTCCTCATCATCTTGATTTCCCTTGTGTTTATTAGGACACTTAGAAGCAAAATGACCAATTTGGCCACAACTGAAACACTTAAATGGGAGCTTACCTTTGTACTTACCTGAACCTCTCTTCAGCTTCCTCACAAACATGGCCTCTACCTTATCATCATCTATCTCCATATCAAAATCATATGCTGTTCTTCTTTTCTTATGAATTTTTATCTACTTTGAAATTTGTCTTCTTCTTTACTAATTTTGAATCACTGATTCTCATCTCATATCTAGTAAATATTCTATGAAGCTCATCCATTTTCAGGGTAGTTAAGTCTTTAGCTTTCTCTACTGCTGACACTTTGGCATCAAATTTTGAGGACAAGGATTTGAGCACTTTTTGTACAACCAAACTCTCTTCTATCTTCTCTCATAAGCCTCTGATCAAATTTATGATTTCATCCATTCTCTGTAGATATAAAGAAACATTCTCACCTTCCTTCATCTGTATGCTTTCAAACTATGCTCTGTAAGTATGTAGCTTGGCTAACTTTACCTTAAAATATCCTTCATAAATTGTCTTCAGCTTGTCCCACATTTCTTTAGCTGTAGTACATTGCATAACCTTTATGAATTCAGCCTCATCCAACCCACAAAGAATTACATTCATGGCTTTAGAATTGTTCACACTTTCTCTCTTTCCTGTAGCATTTATAGGGGGTGTTCATGGAATAGTGTATCCAATATCAATTGAATTGCATATATCAAATCCAAGTGACATTAGATAGGTTTTCATCCCAACACTCCAAAAGGCATAGTTTGATCCATTGAATAAGGGTGCTTTGGAGATAGAAAAGCCATTAGCAGTTGATTTTTTGCCATAGTTGAATTATCTAGATCTCCCTTGAGTTGTTAAACTCACTACACCAAGTCCCGCTCTAATACCAATTGTTAGAAACTAGAACACTGAGAGGGGGTGAATCAGTGTTCAATTCAACCTTAAACCAAAACCAATTAGATTAACTTCACTTACATCAGAAATGAAAAGAAATCAAAAACACAACACACACACATACACACACACACACACACACACACACACACACTGACACACACACACACACATGAGAAATAATTTTTAAGTGGGAAACCCAATTTGGGAGAAAACCCACTGAACCACAACACTATAGGCCAAGAGGTTACAAAAATATTGAGCTACAAATCAACTGATGAAGCTACAACTTCAAGTCAAGCAACAACTTGACAATATGCAAGCCACAACTTGCCAGAAAGTAACCACTTCCTGATTAGACTGAGCTACAACTCAGTAAGAACATAAATATTTGACCACACTTCAATTTGGATGTTAAGACATTTGATAGTGATCCTTGATTAACAATATAATCTTCACAATTCACCTTAGTCTTTCTTTTGCAATTCACATTAGCCTATCCCTTCACTATGTTTGGATTTCAATCCTTGTTCACCTTCAATTCACCTCCTTAAGAATAAATTCACTTCATATCATTGTCACTCACATAGTTCAAATAATTCTATCTTTTATTCTTTGTTTTCACTCAGTGTTTGTAAGTAACTAATCACCTCAACACTTCTCAAAGTTTCTATCTCAATGTCTTTAAACTTTCAATCTCTCTAGTTTTTAACTGTTATTTTCTTTATCTATCACTATTTTTGTACTTCAATTCATTGTATTAACAATCACTTTGTCAGACTATTTTTGTCATTCATGTATCTCTATTTTTACAATACCAATTCCCACCTCAATTTCTCAACATCTCACACTTTTGTACTTTAAATTCAAGAACTTACATACCTTTTCAACTCCTTGTCATCACCTTATTTTTCTCACTATATGCATTGATTTTTGTTCTCTATTTCTATGAACCATTCAAATAAATCAACTTCAATTGCAATTTTTACATCTAATTTCAAACTTTTGATTGCTACACATATATCTCTTCAACTTTCACACACATTTTATATAACAATTAGACTTTTACACTTTTCAACAAAACAAAAAAGATTCTATTTATCTTCTTCAAAAAGGAATATTTTGAGTCGAGCTTTGAACTCTTCATCTCACATTGAAATTTTAACTCTTAAAAAGTTTTTAACTTTGTATGAATAAGACAAAGATTTGTCTTCCATTCCTCGTTTTCAACTCTTCAAATGAAGTTTAGAACTTTCAATGTTGAAATTCTAAATCTTTTGACATTCCCATTCATACTTGAGAAAGAATTTTTTAAACATCAGGATTCTTAAGACATCTTGAACAAATTTATGAACTTAAAGGGTCCAATTTTAACTTAGCAACACCTAAAACATTCTTGCAAGTTTTGAAAATAACACAAATAATAGTTTTGAACGACTAGTCAAAAATTTCACATTGCTCTCAAGCTCATTAAATCTTGTTCAAACTTCTCAAATTTAGAAAATGTTGAAACACACCTTCAACATTTGATTCACAACTTTGAAAAATTGAATTACACTTCGAAAAAGTTCATGAAATAAGGAAAACCATGTACAATTACCATCATGAGCACATGTTTGTACAAAAATTTATGTCAATGAAATTCTCTTACACACTTGATGAAATTTCAAAAATTCTTTTGAAATCAATTTATAATGAGGTCCACAAATATTTCTACCAAACTTTTTGATTTTTGGTTGGTTGAAATTTGGAGATTCAAAAAAATTTTCCTTGAAACCCGAGGAAGTATGTTTATCCAACTGTGCATACCCTAAGACATAAAAATTTGATTTTCCCTCTAAAGTGATGAAAACAAAAAATTCAAGGTGCAAGGTCTTTGTGAGACTGAATTCCAGCTATTTCAAACAATTTTCACCTTTGACTTAGCTCCATTTTCTCCCAGCAGTCATGCAAGCAGGTACAATGATGAACATACACAACAATATCCTAGGTTTTGAGATAGTTGTACCTTGATGAATTTGAATAGTCATTTCAATTGATATGAGAGGCTAACCATGATAAAAATCCTTGAGCAAATCGTGACATCTCAAGAATTCTTCTTGGTAAGAACTAGGTCTCTCAAGTTTTGTTCATGACTACACACAAGAAACTCAGTCTTCTTCTTGACTGTCTTTAACCACAAAACCACCTCAACACTTTTGCAGTCCCTTCACCTTTTAAGAACAAGATTTAACTTCACATTGCGGATCTTCAAGAGGATTTTGAATTTACAAACCTTGAATATAAGGCTTATCATTTAACCACACAGAGAGGACTTGTCTACAAATTCTACAAAAAGTCAAAGTGCACTTTTGAGAGATACAACACAAAACCATACACTATGAAGGATATCAACACACAAGTTTTCTCTTAGAAGAGAATAAACACTTCATTCAAACCTGTACAGGGTCATTATACCACTCTTCACTGAAGAAAACAAACTTGGAGCTTAAAACTTGACTGTCTCAGACTAGCCATGCACATGACAATCAACATATGTACCATAGTTCACCTTCAAAAGAAATGGGTCATTATTTTTGACATAGATGAGGTATATTATGATTCTGAGAGATGTTTCTAGCTTGCACCAATGATTTAGAGTTGCAAAAATTAAATTTGGCAACTCAACTTAAGAAACAACCCTGAAGAGAGAACAAACACCAACAGAAGAATGCTCATAACTTTCTTAAAACATGTCCAATTCACCTAAAACTTTTTGCACTATCTCAAGCTTGGAGTCCTCTAAAAAAATTCCTTCTATGATTTATTTGAAGGATGCACTATATTTTTTCTTGAGTGTTAAGAATCCAGACACCTTATTATGCAATTTCCAAAAATCCTATTTTAGAAAAACTAGCATAACTTTCACATACCTTCTCAGAACTTGATGAAATTTTTCCTGAAGCACCATAAATCACCCTAATACATTCTCATAAGCCCATTTTCCATAATTATGCATGTAATATTCTATCCCATCTCATTTACCTCAACCTGCATTGTTAGTTCTCAAAGCCACTTTCTGTGCACTTTTGAATTTTGACTCCAGGAGCTAAACTGAGCCTTGTTTTTTCTCACACATGATGTAGAAACTATTCATAGGCTGCTCTCATGCTCACATGACCCTTCCATGACTTGTACCAACTTCTCACACCTCATCAAGCACCAGAAACAAGCCTAAATGGGTCAGTTTCAACTGCAACTTACACCTGATGACCTGATACACCCTTTGAGACCTCTTGCTCATGCTTATAACATCATTTTTGACATGTATACTAATTAACTAAAATAATTAAATGGTCTTATTATTTTAAGTTAATCTAAACTAGTAACAATAATGAAATAACGGATATGAAGTGCAATGTAAATGCTAAATAATTTTATCTAACATTTAAATGAAATGAAATAATTGAAATAAGAGGGGTAAGATATTAACCTAAAAATGAATTACCTCACTGTGTGCTGGATTTGAATGGGTTGATGTGCGAATGCAACAGATTTTGATGGTACGAGCCAGAAAATTGCAGCAGATGAAGATCTAATTGAACTGGTGCACCTGGAGGAGGACTGAGGCGCCTATGGGTGCCCTGGTTTGTGGCATGGGTGCTCTGGTATGTAGAAAGGCTTAGAGTTTGAATCTAACAGTGTCGCTAGATCTTCACAATATCTTTATCTTTGTCACATGGTTGTCGCAATACCTTCGCTTATGTCGTTGTGAATATGTGATGAAGATCTACCTGCAAAACCCCATATAAAGCATCAAATTCTTAAAAAAGAAAGATGCATATGAAGGGTTCAGACTGACCTTAGCTACCAAAATGGTGGACTTACGATTGAGCGTTGCACTACATTCTAGAACTAATGTAGTTATGTGTGCTTGTGTGTGCAATTATGTGCCTAGGGTGCCCTAGCATCAATGACACATAAGTAGGGGGCAATAACTTGATGTAAGATGAAAATGGTAGATGAAATAGAATGAAAACAACCCTTTCCCCTATGCTTGTGTGATGCAAATGTAAATGTTGCCCAAATGTAGTCCTTTGCCTTAATAGATAACTAACTCTTGATAGTAGATAGTCTACCCATAGAATAGTGAGTATGCTATGTTTATATAGGGATATTTTGCTCAAATTTCGACACTAATGACTCGACATGTCGACTAGTACCTAGGGGAATGAGACAACAAACCATAAAGACCGACCTCGAAACTCTAAATGAGAATGAAGTGTAACTTGGACCAAGGCACCTAAAAAGAGGATCGGGGCGCCGACATACGCCCCAGTACCTTTCTACGTGCCCTATTAAGAGACTAGAGACGATAACTGACCAGATAACAATAGCTGATACTCCCTGAGAGATGACTGAAACTATGCAAATAAATGACGATTGTTCAAGATAAATGATGACGACGACCAACTAACCAATGAAAAAACTAGGGGATGAGTCATTAGTGAATACTTTTCTTATGCGAGATCCATATATAAAATAACAAATTTGGTTGTATAAATGTAATAGTAAGTGTGTGATTTTGTGACTGCATATACCATCTGAAAGTAACAAGCCAACCTATACTCTACCCTTAGAGACCAACCACCTTTCAATTCGATCTTGTAGCACCTTGAAACCAACTCGAATCATGCCTAAAGCTTCATGAAACCAACATGAGCCACTAAACACCATTGAATACCACCTGACCTGAATGCTCTTTCACTCTTCCTTTGCCATCAATGCCATGTGACATCAATGACAACAACCACCAATGCAGTTCAGGAGGGTGCAGCAACAATCTCAATGTCAAAATGCTAAACTATTATATATATATATATATATATATATATATATATATATATATATATATATATATATATATATATATATATATATATAAAATTTATTAACTACACAACTTCATAGTAAATTTATTAAACTTTATTATTTTAAAATTGAATTTATTAATTTAATATTGTCTTTGTAATTGTGAACTACACAACTTCATTTTTATATAGGAAAACTTTTTTTTATTGGAGATAATGACTTCCAAATATTATATAACTTTTGTGAAATTGTCTAAAATAACGATATTAACTTTATCTAATTTTTTATTTTAATAAAATCAATGTTTAAAGAGAATATAACTTTAAGAAGGAAAAAGCTCAATCTTTAAAGAGAAAAACTAGTTTCTGAACATGTTCTTGGTTGTGCAGATCTTTACCTCTTTATCTCCTTCATATTTTGTATGCAGAACAGGAAAAACAGGATAAAAATAGAAATTTCACTATCACACGGATTTAGCATGCAGAAGTTCATGCATCTCAAATCCACAGTCGACCCGAACTTTGTGATTTAAAAAAAAAATTGTTAGCAATATTGATGCCACTTTTCGTAACTGGCTATTTTGACATTTTATGTTGGAAGTTGTAGTTTTAGCATTTTGGTCCAACTTGGCGTGTCAGACCAAGGAATTTACAACTTTAAAATATGCACGAAATAAGGGTTCCATAAGAGATATAACTAACAATCTTAGCATAAAAGAAAATATAAATGAAAAGGAACATACTATTGCCCGAGGCTAATTGATTAACAAATCTAGAAGTTTTCTCGATCTGTAGGAAAAACAGAAAATCTATGATTGATTAATAATATAATATGCTCAAGATCAATATGATAGGTTTTTAGAGATGAAAAATATTTCCCAACTTGCATTTATTCGAACTGCCCATTACACTTGAAGACAAGTTTCTTGCCTTAATAACATAAGGTGCATTAGTGACATTTTTAATCTCTTCTTTAAACTTGGGCACCGTAAGTTTGAGCTCGCCATTTTTCATGTGCACTTTGAGCTGATCAAGCTTATACACTTTCGCCCACTCCCATCCAAATCAACATTAGATTGAGCCTCCCCTTTGATGACCAACGAATTTTCCTCAGAAGAAACTTTGATTGATGTCTTCTTTTATGAGGCCCGACATGTCCACCCGCAGATGGAGAGCATTGTTGTCTTCTACAACATCCCACGCCTTCCTCACGTCACTACTTCCCTGAGAAGCTGCCACAAAAGGGTTGTTAAATAGCTCATCCACACCCAAACCCATGCCCCTCAGCGGATAAGAGGGAATTGTTACCATGACCTAGTGGCCGAAAATGTAACGAATTTCCAAAGATCTATGCAATGGGAAAAACGATTGCATGCATCGCTTCTATACATGCCACGGATATGGTGTCTGTGGCCTGTATATCCGACCACCACTCCTATGCCCATCATTGCCCTAAAATATTTGGCTACTAGTTATTATTTTTATTTCACAGGCACAACATCAAACACTTTCACCCTATATATACAAATGTATATACCTCTCAGCATAATAAATGTATATGCCCCTCTGTATTATAAAAAAAACAAAGAGTGACAAATATGTTTTTTTTGGACCAAAATTATGCCGATGTTTTCATATCATAAATGTAGAATCTAGAGAACTTGGAGCCTTTTCTACATGCATGGAAGGAAAGCATATAGTGTATAATATTATAAAATGTTTTGTATGGCCTTCCCTTTCGTATATTTTTAGATGCATTAATCCACAAAAAAAAATGTATATGGCGGAGACGAACTCGTTCTCAGAAGACCTCTCCGTTGAGCGTAGAGCGAAACCTCACCCGGTTACAACGTGGTTCATCTTCTCGAAGAAAGTGTTTGTCTGAATCAAAATAATTCTGTTTCAAGCGCAAAACAAAAGTATCGGATTTTTCTAATCTATTTTTCAAAACAGGCAGCTTTTTAATAGAACTAATTGTTATCTGAAGATTCTCCACCTTGGGAACTCCACAAGAAAATAGAGGTAAAACGTTTTGCATTGAGACTACAGATCCATCCAGAGGCTTTGCTTTCACTCCCTTATGACGAACTGCATCGGAATGCAATATGACATAGCCGGAATAATCCACCAGAATTTCGTCCACGGTGACAGGCTCCTTCACCTTCATTACTTGTCCGTTCAGCTTCATGATCTTAACGCGCCCATGATGGCCTCTGGACATGATTTGGAGATAAATTTGGGATTTATAAAGACATGGGTGTAGGCATAGACAATTTTAGGGTTCATCTTTCACGGGCAACCGGTGCGGAAGATGCATGAAAACAGTTACACATGTTTTATTTTTACTGGGCATGTGGAAGATGCATGCGGAGCAGTAATTGTAATTGTTTTTCTTGTAGTGTTTTTATTTCACTGGCACAAATTGTGAATTTCATGTGTAAGACATCAGACAGTATATAAATGTATATACCTCTCAGCATAATGATAATGCCGCTGTCAGTGTCTTCTTTGTCACAACACTGTCATTGTAACCCTGCTTAGCAACCTGTTATAGACAGTATTGAAAATCTCGATAGCCATTAATGCATGGCGATTTGAAGCCAACTGATGGCTTAGTGGAGTTATTTTGTATTTTTTTTTGTAAGTATTAGGGAAGAATGGGCTGAGTCTAAACATCACGCACATTCATGTGGTTTCAGCCAAAATGAAACCCGCGACCTGCTGCCCCCAAATGTAGGTCCCCACCACTGCACCACGGCACTTTTTAGTGATGTGAAGTCAGAAATTTAAATTTATCAAGGACTGTGAACGTGCGTGATGTTTAGGCATACCGGGAAGAATGTATATCTCTTAAACCTTTATGGGGCAGTAAATATATGTGTATACATGTTTTCCCTGTTTAACTTTTGAGTAACGTTGAAATTTTGATTTTGTAGATATTGTTTTGGCATTTTTATTTTTGTAACGATGAGAGTAATTTTTTTTGATTGGTTGCAAGTCAATGTCACCAACGATCTTATGAATCCCACCTGTATTTTTTAATAATAGTGAAAATTATCAAATTTGTTGCAACCTTACAATATGTATCAAAATTTATTCTTAACATTCCATGTTTTTCTAGTCTTCAACTATTTTCTATTTTCATTGTCTTTACATATTTTACATTGTTCAGCCCATATATTATTAAAACTCACAATAATGTAATTGCTGAAATCTCAAAAAGTTACAAAATCATTGAAAAATGAGACTTTGTAGGTTGGCGGCGTTTTAGACAAATTTATTACTCAACAAACATTTATTGACAATCCTTTATAAAAACTAAATTAGTATGTTTTCAAGTTTCTAATGATGTACTTACGAGTTAATTTCAATCTAAATATTAGTCTATGCGTGAGGCCAAAGAATGGCAAACTAGAACGGAAATCAATTGGAATGAAAAAGTAATGACATGAAGTTTTTCGAGTGGATTGTAGTCTAGACATGATTCTTTTTTCTTCATTTTTGCATTTTTTATTAAAAATAAAAATATTTCTAGGTTGTAGTTAATTTTTTTTTGTGGTTTGTTTATATACTTTTTGAACAATATTGGATGTTTTCAATTGTTAATACTCATGCATACAATTGAGTGGCTGTTAAAATTAAATATATATTCAAGTTTATTATAAGATGACTAAGACTATAAAGCGATATTAATGATTAAGTCAGTTTTTTGGTCCAGGTTACAATTTGATTGATTTGTTATTATTGGTTTGTTAACACCTGCTCTAATTTATTATTAATATACCTATTTAGATTTGATGTGTTTGTGTCTTCATCTTTTGTGCTTTTAATATTTATATTTTTAGGTAAATTTTAAATTAAATAAAACTAATTAATTTTTCTTATGCAATGTAAAGATTAATTTTTTAGTTGTTAAGTGTACATATGTCTAAACAACCCCATAACTCTCATTTATATGTTTACACATTAATGTATTCTCTTGAGGATTATGTGTTTACGAGGTCTTTGAGATATATTGGATAAGGGATTTGAGTTGTTGGGAGCTTTCAAATGGGTTAACCATCCCCCTTTGTTTCACCTATTGGATCTCATTTGTATCCACTCGTGTTATGCACGCCCCGTGCCATACATGAAACTTCATTAGAAAAATAATCCAAGACAAAAATTCTCAAGTCTATTGTCGACGAATTTGTCATTGTGATCTGGGGAAGGCCTTGATAAGTTGCCACCTATTTCTTTGATGGATTCAATGAAATTATGTGAGGACAAAGATGAGTCCCAGAGCTTGTTTTTCTCTCGCACAACCAAAGAAGAGAACATTATTGTTATCAAGTTTTAGGTAGATGTTATTAGTCTGAAAAAATCATATGCATATCTCCCTTCTCTTGAGAGAGAACCGTGGGAACCTTCCCCTCAAAATGGCTTAGGCTCTTTCAATCCATAAAGTGCATGGTCTTATGTACAAATCAATTATTGATATTGGGGGGACTGAAAGACAAAGGCTTACTTTCATAGTTATCTTCAGAGTTTGTAGTCTCCACAAAATTTGTATATCTTCTTCAGTTTCCTTCTAAAAATTTTCCAAAAGGATTATTGGCATGTATGTTCAAATCAAGAAAAAAGAGGAGTGGGACTTCGTCAAATGTACCCTCTCCACCCCCCAATTAAAGATCCAACAATCATCGCAACCAAATCCCGTCATCCATTGTGCTCCTCCTCCTTCTCTTCTTCCCTTTCCTGCTCTTGATTTTGATTGTACATTCCTTGCATTGGAAATTTAAAAATGTAATGTGCTTCAATTGTAACATTATTCTTTTTTCTTAAGTTGAACATGTATATCCTCTTCTTTTTAGCTAGACAACTATCTCTAGAGTCAATTGCCTCCACGAAACACTTACATCTTCTTCTTTCTTTTTCCAAAGATTCTAAAAAATTATTCTTCCCCATAGGTTCAACCCAAGAAAATATGAGGATCAACCTCACCAGAAGCACAATTCCCCTCCCATCCCCCAATTACACTTTTTCCATTAATCACAACCCTCTTCCGACAACAACTTTACCCCTTTTTCCTTACAACTCTCCCATCCTTCCCTCTCCCCCTCTACCCTTGCCTTCCATATCAATGTATCCATTGCACAATTTTATGCAATTATTAGTTTATTTAAAAGCATGTAAGGGGAAATATGTTATATATTTTATAAACTATGAGTCGTGGTACATTTAAAAGGAGGATTGGACATAATAATAAATAAACATTTCATATGCATTTCATTGTGATTTGGTGAAGGCCTTGATAAGTTGTCACCTCTTTCTTTGATGGATTTAATGAAACTATGTGAGGACAAAGATAGTCCCAAAGCTTGTTTTTCTCTCGCACAACCAAAGAAGATGAGAAAAACATTATTGTTATCAAGTTTTAGGTAGATGATATTAGTCTGAAAAATAATATGCATATCTCCCTTGTCTCTCGAGAGAATCGTGGGAATCTTACCCTCAAAATGGCTTAGGTTCTTTCAATCCATAAAGTGCATGACCTTATGTACAAATCAAATATTGATACTGGATGGACTGAAAGACAAAGGCTTTCTTTCATAGTTATCTTTAGAGTCTGTAGTCTCCACACCATTTGTATATCTCCTCCAGTTCCCTTCCTAAAATTCTTCAAAAGGATTCTTGGCTTGTATGTTCAAATCAAGAAAAAAAAGGAGCGAGACTTCCTCAAATGTACCCTCCTCACTCCCCAATTAAAGATCCAGCAGTCATCACAACAAACTCTCGTCATCCATTGTGCTCCTCCTCTTCTTCCCTTCTTCCCTCTCCTGCTCTTGGTTTTGATTGTACATTCCTTGCATTGGAAATTTAAAAACGTAATGTGCTTCAATTGTAACATTATTCTCTTCTCTTTAGTTGAACATGTATATCCTCTTCTTTTTAGCTAGATAAATGGCTCTAGAGTTAGTTGCCTCCACGAAACATCTACATCTTCTCGTTTCTTTTTCCAAAGATTCTAAAAAATTATTCTTCCAATAGGTTCAACCCAAGATAAAAGAGGAGGATCAACCTCCCCAGAAGCACAATTCCCCTCACATCCCCCAATTACACTTTTGTCATTACTCGCAACCCTCTTCTGACAACAACTTTACTCCTTTTTCCTTACAACTCTCCCATCCTCCTCCCCTTCCCCCTCGCCCTCCTCCTCCATCCTTGACTTCCATATCAATGTACCCATTGCACTATTTTATGCAATTATTAGTTTATTTAAAAGCATGTAAGGGGAAATTGTTAAATATTTTATAAACTAGCAATTGCAAATGAGTTGCAAGTTACGCCGGAGAGGGCTTGAACTTTATGTGTATAATATGGTTTGGATGTAAAATATATTTTGCTAAATAGTTCACATGTCTTTATGTAAGGTTCCACATTCTGCATACATGTCTATCAAAGCATTTGGAACTATATCTAACAAAATTCCTCTATCTTTTGGCATAGGTTGGGAGTACTTTGGAAAATTTAAACTAATTGGGTTGGAGCCCTGTTTGTTGCATATGGTGAAACAAGGCAAGGAGTATGTTGGCAAATGTAAACAGGAAACCACTCTCTGTACCTGAGTGGTGCAAGCGGTTGCAAAAGTTGACAAATATGTACAACGGGAGTAGAATCGGATGGATAAGAACACAAAGATGGAAGCCTCATTTATAAGAAGCGTGGAGATGCTCTTCTGCTACAACATCTTGGGTATCATTGGCAGGTTTCTTAATCTCATCTACCCACCAAACATAAAATTCCCTAGAGATATGTCATCTCATGGAATGAAGTGATTGAAGGATATTGACAAAATGGGATTGTTGTCTACGCTTTGGAAACATTTAAATGCCAAAATATGAACTTTTGTAAATAAACACCAAGTGTTCAACCAAATGATACAACATGTTATCTTTTAAATGAATATCATAATTGTATCTTATAGAAGACATGGTCATCGTCAAGAGACATTGTGGCCCATAACAAAATACGAGGTTTATAGCAACGTACGGACATCCATCGAGGCATAGTAGGCAATGTTTTTTTTGTTGGAAGTTACTATATTGTCCTCTCCCCATCACACAAACTTAAAATAGCAAAATTACAACTCCAATAAACTAAACATTGTTATCCTCTTTGGCGTAAATTGCAACTCATTTAGAATTGCATCGGATTCTTCAGAAAGTAATTGAATGCCAGAGAAAATTCTTTGGCTCTTAATTAACATTGCTTCTTCACACGATCTGACAAAAATTTCTAGGTGGATACATGATCTCCAAAGATTTGGTTATGTTTTTTGTTAGATGGAATCATTGAAATAGTCTCCCATGGCCCTGAATGTCTAGTGTGCACCATCTGTGAGAGCCCTTTTGAAAGGGGCTAACAGATCAAACTACCACATATCCTTAAAATCTGGTCTTTTTGGGACAAGGCTCTTCGAGACACATAATGCCTTCCCTTTCCAAAGTTTCTCAAGTGGCTTGCAAAAAATAGAACTCGTATTGTTATGCAAGACAACGCTACGGGGTCATATGCCACAACCCTAGCAGAACTGGCCCAGTCTGTGAATTCCCTAGATGCTATCAGTAGAGACAATTATACATTAAATTTTCTCTACATTCTTTTTGACAAGAAAAGGATTGACCTGTTTGGTGAGATTTTCAAAGAGTTTGAGACTGTCTACAACAAACTGACCGACACAGAGTTGGCAGTTGTGTCTTCTGTAGTCAAGCTTGAGAATCAGATTTCTCTTGGTCCTTCACAAAATCAATGCAATGTTTTTTGTCGATTTAAGTTATATCTTCTGTTAGAGTGTTTCCATAATGGCTTGCAGAAATCTGTTAGGCCACAATTCATCTATTGTTTCCCTGTACTCTTCCTCTGACAGAGGAGTTCGGGATTCTTCTACATGAGCGACACCTCTGTCAATAATAACCTGATAATGAATATATGCAATTCAAAATTTAGAATTTAGTATAAAATATAACAAGGTATGGGCAGGGAAAGGTCCTCAGTCCTCGTCCGTATATTGAAGTCTCTCGATGACTATGTGTCAAAGCAAGCAAGCATCATGAACTTTGACAAAAATGCAGAGCTGGCTTCAGAAGAAGATATTGAAGGCAAGTACATATAATGATTGCATAGTATCGCCAGGGATGCAGAATTAGTCCTAATGGAAGGTCAGAAATAGGGCACACTCTACAAGATGCATCATCGTTAGGGAGGAAGTTTGACCGCATGATGTTATGATTAACATATGATGTATTTACATGCTTTCGGTTGAATTGGTTAGTTGTTAAATACTGATACAATGTTGTAAGTCCTAAAATGATGTCTGTTTCGGGCATCTTGACAAGCCCATTTGGGTAAGGAAGTTTGTTTTGCATATGTCTCGAGGAAGAAAAGGATAAATATTATCAGTTGTTGAAAGATTACATATTGTTTCTTATCTTAAGATCCATTCGCAGCAGAGTCATATGTTATTATCATTGTTATTAAACTACTTTCAGTATTTACTTTGTTTATCCAGGAAAAAAAAGACAATAGTTTTGCGAGCAACCCAATTGAATGGGCAAGAAGTCGATAAGGTGAGTTACTTGATATTATTTACAACTATGGTTGCAGACTACATAAAGCATTTGCATATTAATGATTGCAATGTTTAGCTAATATGCAATAGTCAAGCAAGAGTGGCCTGATATGTCAAATGAATGCCATCTATCAACGAAAATTTACACAAACCCTACAACTATACGGAGGTCTTCATGTATTCATGTTTAATTCAAATAAACTACTCCACAAAATGCTACCACTCATGATATAAGATTTGCAAATGTATATGTACGAATTTGTAACAAGTTTTAAATGTAGACATAACCTTAAATGAAGTAGTTCATATATATTTTGACACTTACAAAATCAATCACACCCCTTATCAACATCAACTACAAAATTTATAATTATCCCTCTAAATCAAATAACTTATACCATTCGGCGTTCACATTGCATTGTACACATGCGATTGCTAGTTAATAGAACTATTTGCTTTTCTTAAAACAGAGTTATGCTATTAATAATCTAATTATTTGCTTTTCTTAAAACGGAGTTATGTTTTTTTATTAATAGCAATATGAATTCTTATAAAACTTAGTAAGTATGCGCCTAAGTCTCTAAATAATAGCAGTATGAACTTGATTGAGAAGTGAGATAAAACAATTGGCGGGCGGAGTAGGAATGGATGGCGGTTCAGGTCAAAATTCTATCCACGGCAAACGTCACTTCTTTTCTCAGTGCTGCTCACGAGCGATTGTAGCTGCCACAGGCGGCCTCATTTTCGGTTATGATATAGGAATTTCTAGGTCACATATTTTCTTAATCGCAATTTCACATAATTTGCTAGAAGATTCCACATTCATGGATTCACGACAGGGTTTAATAGGGTGAACTTAAAATGGGGGCACACAGGAGTTTGAAAATGCTTATATTACAGGAGTTCCGTAAGTTACATCTATGGACTAAAGTTTCATGCTGAAATTTTTCCGTGGCGTTTACAAGCAGAGGAGGGATTCCGCAAATTTATAACAGATGTCAATTCGACAGTCAGTTGCTAACTGATTTTTTCACGATCTTCGCTGTATATCGCGGGACTGATTGCAACTAATTCTTTGCATCCGGGATGTACCAGGGTTTATGGACGGAAGATCTCGATGGTAATTGGGGGTTTCAAGTTTCTTAAAATGCGGTTCGAATGCAGCACAGAAGCACAAGGTGCTTCTCTCGAACATTGAGATGCTGATTGTGGGCAGAATAGATGCATGGGCGTGGGTGTGGGATTTGCCAATCAGGTGAATATTATGTTCATGGTTTTCTTTTGTTGAGCAATGGGTATTCTAGCTGCTTGAATAATAATGTGGTATGCCGTACAGTTGCGGTTCCTGTTGAAACTTTGTCTGCCAGATGGCTCCTGGCGAGATTTGACAGAGGAGGCCTAAACATTGGAGACACCAGAAAATGTCTGTGAGAATACAATCGGCTCTTTTCTGGCTGCGAATTTGATTAACTACGGAATCGGATAAAATCTACAGGCGGGTGGGGATGGCGGGTGTCGCTCCACTTTGGCAGGCGGTTCCAGCGTTGGATGATAGCACGATAGTGAGCGTCTTGGGCTTCTTAGACACGCCCAACAGTCTGATAGAGCGAGGTCATATGGAGAAGGGGCGTGCCATGCTTGGAGAGGATTCGCGGGACATGGTGTACGTGGATGCCGAATACCACGACATGGTCGAGGCCAATCGAAATATTCGAAAACTGGTAAAACACCCGTTCCGTAACATCTTTGCAGAGAAGATATTGGACCTCAGCTGGTGATGGCCATTGAACAATCATACTTGTTCCAGCAGTTCACGGGACATAAAAATGGGTATTCGTATTCACTAGTTTTTAATGCGCCTGTAATCTTTTCATATTTTATATATTTGTTGTATCGGACGTAACGATGCGAATCTCTCATGTCTGCGGTACATACGTACTGGGGTGGTCAATGTTGTGGCCAAACCGCAAATCTCCATCTGTCACCGGCTACATAGCAGGATATGGACGGAGGTTTCTCTTCATCGAGGGCGGTAAAAATCTAACAAAGATGGCTGACTGCTCTCAGTGTCAGTAATGGCGATTCTGTCCTGGGAGTCAACTTATGGGATTATCTTCCAGGGGAGGGAGAGACTGTCCAAGGCATATTCCATACTGGTTGTGGAAAGGTGAAGAATCTGCGTCCTTCGTATTACGGCCTGATCAGCCTGATTCCTGAATAAACAATCTTCTCACTAGGTAGGCCTCGTATCCTCAGTGAGATTTTCCAGATCTCGACGATGTGTGATCCGCTGCCCAAGTCCAGGCAGGCGTTTCAACTGAATTCTGTTTCTTCACTTTCGTTATTGACGCATTAAGGCGTTTCTGGCCATTGCTAACTGCCACTTCACAGTTTGCCATTTTTCTCTTCTTTGCTCTCTGGGTGCTCATCATGACTCTCTTCGTTTATTTCAATTTCATACCCGAAACCAAACATGTCCCCATTGAAACTGAGATCAGATTGACAGTAATGGAAAGTCAGACACTGGTTCTGGACTAAGATTTGATGCCCGCAATCCCACCCAGCTGATTCACAATAAATTATCAGTGCCTTAAACTCTCAGATTTTCCAAACCTCGTTCTGACAATACTAGTGGAAATATTGCCTTGCATCTGACCACTCTGCTATCTCATTCCCATTCTTTTGTATACTCGTTTAATCAATTGTCATGACTTGGACTCCAATACTACGGCTAGCTGATGTGATGCAATGATGGAGGTTCAACAGGCTTACATTCAATTTTGAAGGTTGATAAAACATGTAAAATAAAGATTTTCTACATGCTCACTCAGATTCATGAGATGCTCAAAATCCAGGTTAGTTGCTATTAAATATTGCTGTACAGGAGAGTATACATAGCTCCAATTTTGAAACAAAACAGTAAATCCATGAGAGGAGTTGACAATTTTACTGGTAGCAAAAGAATCTGAGATTATGATCAAACTCCCAAGTGTATTAGTAATTTTACTGTAGCAAGACGCCTAAAATCAAATTACAATGTGATTTTTGTATCCGGCAATATTTTTAGTTAAGCGACCGTTATTTTAGACACGTGTTCCAAAATATGCCTGGTCTATTAGTTTGTAAATGCCTCACGTGCGAATGATGAGTTGTGGTACATTGAAAAGGAGCATTGGACATAATAATAATTTGTCCACGTTAGATTATCAACTCTGTTACAAGCCATGTCCATAGCATTTGTACTATTCTTGAGATATGAGATATGTTATGACTAATGTGGACCTTCGAAAGGTGTAGCTTTCACATGGAATAGATTTAAGATTTGCCTTTTTAAGTACAAATATTTTTTGTTGATTTGATAAGTTCTATAGTTTTTAGTTCAAGATTTATAATATTTATTTTTCGTGGTTCTACATTTCTTTTGTTTTAATATTCAATTCTCTATGTTCATTTATTTTTGAGTGATAAATGATGTTTGTATTATCAAAACCATTTATTATTATTTAGATAATTGATTTGTCCTTTCTTTTTACTTAATTATATTTTCTTATTTAATAATGATATATGTTTATTAAAATTAAGTGTGTGCATATGTATAGTTTGTGAATATGTTATTTGAGTATTTTTAGAAAAAAGAAAACAAAAATTAAGAAGAATAGGAATTGGAAAAAAAATTAACCTAACAAACGAGTTTCCAAAAGTAATTAATTTGATCTAATACTTTAGAGGGGTAATTTATTACATACAATATATGTTACAATATTTTTTTATTAAAATTAATTATTCATATTAAAATAGGTATATTTGTTTTTAAAAATGTACAAAATAAATTATTATGGGATAAGAATTAATAAATGACTATGAACTAATATATATATATATATATATATATATATTTGAATTAAAAAATTATTATGCCATATCACATCAAATAATTAACCAATCAAATCATGACACATAACATCATTGACATAATTTAAATGTACAAATTAAAATATACTTTATTTTTCTTTATAATTAAAATTATATCAAAAATCTAAAATTAAATGTTTAATTTTAACAATGATATCATACCTACCATTAAATTTTGATTGACTTAGACCTAACAATATAAGGTGCACAATCGTTGGCTAAATAAATTTGAAGTAGATATCATACCTACCACTTGATTTTTACACGTGTTCTCATTCCTATCCTAAAAATTTGGTTGACTTGGACAACACCAATGTAGGGTGCACAATTATTGGCATCAATCCTTCGAGATATGTTTTTACCGTTGGTTTAATCAGAGATTTCACGAGATTTGGATGACCTAACTGAATATTGTGGGAAGGAAAACTATTTTGCAACTATCAAATATGTTATAAATATGTATATATATACAGAGATAGAGAGACAGAGAGAGAAGGAAATTTCAATTGAGTGTGTAATTCGCCACCATTCTTTCTTCTTGCACATCATACATATTGAAAAGAAGCCAAGACAAAATGTATCTAATAACAAGAAGTAAATGACATATTTAAGATCAGTTCAATTAGCGAAAATACAGTATAATATTGATAGAGCCACACAAATTCAAGGGATTAAAGTGCTTATAGCCATAGATCAAATATTTATACAAAGTCGACGGTCATTTGATCCATTGGTGAGATTGTTTGGCTCACATAAAGCCCGGTCGGGATCAATTTTTGTTGAATGCAAAGGCCACCAACACCATGACAACAAGAGTTAAAAAGCAATCGAGGCCAAAATGATGCCTAGACTGGATTTTGACAGCATGGATACCTCTTAACCCTAACTGCTTCGCAGAAGGTGTTCACTGATTTAGTTTGTTCGCAAATTCTGCAGAGAGATATCAAAACTTTGCTATATGAAAATTTGTCCAAAGTTTCAGGCAAATGTTTCTTTCTGACGAGCTTTTCCTCTGTCATCATTGCAAATTTAGTTTCAGGCGAGCATTCACAAACCGATATATAAATTGGCAAGGATTCACAAACCATCAATTAGCTTCTTTGTCAAAATAAAAACCTACAAAGAAATTTTGTCCAATATTTTGGGCAAGCTTTCCTTGGTGGTCATTGCAAATTAAAATCTGACAAGGATTCACAGACTGACAATTAGCTATAAGCTTGGTTAAATTAGTCTAGGATTCTTTTAGATAAAGAAGTGCAAAGGATGTAATAATCAACTAAATGTGTCCCATCATCGCACATCGGAGACGCAACATGTAGAAAACTGTTGATACAATAACATGTCCAAAGAGGCTATACCTTCCTGCTAGACTAATCTGTAGCCTCAGAGAAATAGCCAGTTATAAGATGCTCTTGTTGCCAAAGGCCTTATAGCCTGTGTACTTAATTTTTTGTTTCAAGGCCTTCATGCCATTAAATGCGTGATCTTAGAAGACACCCACAGAATCACCTATAGGAAGAAGCTATGAAAAATAAACAGTGTTTCCCACGTACCCTGTCAGAGATTGCATTTCATCTGGTTCACCCCAACTAAAATAGCTAGCAAACTTTAATTTAAGCAGTCTGGCTTATTGAATCATAATCTGTAAGCTGAATGAAATAGAAGCTGAAATACACTTTCTTTTGACATGCCCCACCGTATAATAATATGGGTACAATTACATACATATTTGCAGTTATAAAGTTGAACAAAATATATAATCAAAAGAATCAAACGATGTTTTAGTGAATTTATTCATAGAACCAATCTTCTAAACAAGCATACACACTTTAATGGGTTCAGAACCATTTGGCCTCAAGATCATTAAAATTAACCTTATCTCAAAAATTCTTCAGTGTTGTCATAGCAATAACAAACTTCTTAAAAAAGATGCACTTGCGACCTCAAGTCACATTTGCTTAATCTGGGCATCTTGGAACGGTTTTTGCTAAAACAAACACATCAATGTTTTATCAAAATCTCATGCATTATGCTACAAAGAAAATGTCACGAACATGACAAAACATATCCCAATTGGTTTAATCCAACGTCTCTTTTCCATTTAAGGGAAACTCTAATATAAGTTCCAATATATGTACAATAACTTAGACCACAACTTATAGTAGCTTTATTTTGAAACTGGATCTTCCATTCCATATTACAAACTTGCAGAGTAATAAAAGAAGTCGAATGCAACTATATATTTGAGGACCACAAACAGTCTCAGCCATGCATCTACAAAGATCTCCATGCAGTGTAGCCCTGTAAGCATCAAGAAAACATGCAACAGCGTAGAAGGTTTCAAGCAGATGGAACATTTCCTGGTGACGAGGCTTCTTTTTCTTATCCATGATATGGGCTAATAGCTGGATAAATTGCCTATTATTTAGTTTGAAGTAGCTTGTCTGTTTTGACGCATCCTGGCACCCCAAGACATTGGCTGACTTTCATTTAGATCTCCTTTCCACTTTAAATTGGAGAGCTGAACTTCCCACCTTGTTTTCCACTCTTCTTTTGCAAGTTCCTGCAAGAAAGCAATTGATATATTCAGTACAAAATAGTGCAAGACAAAATGTTTTACTTTTACAAAGCACAAGCAATGTATTATATCACACACATGACTACAGACTGTAATGCTGGAAGAAAAATCATATTTAACACAAGTTCCCCTACTAATGGGAGGTACAAAAATATCCTAGCATTCAATCTGGGGTAAACAACAGTAACATGACAAGTACTCAGCACATGTCCATTCAGGAAAAAGAGGTTGGCACACTTTCATAATCAAATTGTATATATATATAAGAAGAATAAGAAAATGACATCGAAGTATTGTTTATTTTGATGTCTAAGAAGCGAAGTGATACAACCTGGACTCCAAGAATTCAAACAAGATACTGTAACAGCAGACTTGGCAGTTTGCAAAAAACAACTTCGCAAAGAGTTGAATCTACTCATTTTCTCAATACTATTAGTCTAGCTCGCTATTAATTCAGAACAACGTGCAATTCAAAGGGAAAAAGGTTAATGCTACTGTTACGAACAACTTGTACATTACAAACATATCATCAATAACAACCGCAAACTAAAGAGATCCAAATAAAAATTGGGATTTAAAAAGACAAAATTGTAAAAAGTCTAAATCTTCAACAGCTTCAAAAGCGGGAATTTTTTTAAAACAGATTTAGAACTTAGAAGGCACGGTGAAAAGTCAACTCTCCCCCAACCCATGAAAAACGTTATAGTTTGTTTATTTGAAGCTCACAAACAACCAAAATAGCCTAAATCAACTACTAACATGAAGTGCAAATAAAAATTGGGATTTGGTTACAAAATGTTTTTACATCAACAAAAGTAGGATATTTAAGCAGAGAGCCAAACAGTTAGAAAAAATAACTGCTTCAGTTTGTTAACAGTGTTAGATGTCTAAATAAAAGTTGGAAATTTAATCCAAATCGCCTACAACCACTAAAATTGAAAAAGTATGAATTCATTTTGTTTATAGTGTTAGATCATTAAAAAAAATGGAAATTCAAGCAGGCAAGAGACACGGATCCCAAATATTCACCCGCCAAAACTTGGAAAACAAAATTACTACAACTTGTTTATAAAAAGTTAAATGTCCACATAAAATTTTGAGATTTGAACAAACAAAGCCAGAAAGAATAGTTTTTATCAGGGTGTGTTTTAGAATGGTAGTGATAAATTAAGCTTCATAGGCTTGGCTTAAGAGGGTTTTCAGGGAAAAAAATTGGACCTTACAGAGGCAATGCCAGAAAGACCAAGTCACCAGCCACTAAAACTTGAAAATTAATATTACTACAGTTTGTCTATACACGGTCATATACTCAACAAAAATTGAAAACTTAAAACAAACAAATCATCAAAGCCACCACAACTTGTTAGGGAAAATAAATTACACTTTGTTTATATTGACATTTAGTTATCATAAAAAACCGGAACATATAGAGGCAAAGCCAAATCACAAAAAAAAATTTAATAGGGCTTGGGGTTTCTTATAGAGAGTTGCTCAAACAGAAAAAAGTAAACCTCAAAGTCAAAAAAAGGAGTTAGATAATTTGAAGCTTAAACCGACCATCTAAAAATAACCAAATCTTCCACACCAGAAATTGTAAAAGACCCAAATCTTCCACACCACAGATTGAATAATAAAAAAGCTCTAGTTTGTATAAATCTGAAACATACATGTACCGAGGAATCAAAAGACTAAAATATTTAGATCTAGATCGAATAAATTTTTGAAACTTAGGAGTAACAGACCTAAAATCTCAAACATTCAAACATTAAAAACTCAAGAATCATTTTATAAGGGTCATGGTTAGAAATCGAAACAAAATACCAATTTTGGAAACTTAGCCCAAATCCTAACCGCCAAGGCAATTTCTTACACATCCCAAATATTAACTCCCAACGAGTGCACTGTTACAAAGCCCTAATCTTAACCCCCAGCAACTACAATAGTTTACAATGCCCAAATTTTTTACCCCAGCAAGTGCAATGTTTAACAAGACCCATATCTTGACACCCAACTAAGTGCAATAATTTGTAAAGCCCAAATATTAACCCCAACAACAAGAAATTTAATCAGAAAAAACCAGGAGTAAAAATGTTGATCAGGGTCTGTTTGTACAGGACCAGATCTCCAAAAAAATTAACACTAGAAAGCCCAATCTTTCCCGGTTTTTCTTAAATGGGATTTTTAGCCAAAAAAACAGAAATAAAATTGAAGTCTCACTGGCTTAAGTGGGATCTTAACGAAGAGTTTCAAATCAATTAACAATATAAAAGTCCCATATCCAAATCACAGAAGTTAAATTTAAGAAGACAGCCAGAAGTAGGACTTTTTAAATCAGGGCTCTGGTTGAGGATATTTATTGGATAGATGTCAGAACCACATTAAAAAGAAAAGAAAGTTTGTACTTTGAACAGAAAAGGCACAGATCCCAACTTCAACTGCCTAAACATAAAATAGTTACTGCGATTTAGAAAAGAAATAATTTAAACATAAAAAGCCAGAAGTAAACATTTGATTAGGGCTTGTTTATAAAAAAACATAAAAAACGAAAACAACTTTCGTATCGCTTTGTTTAAGATGGTTTCCTCGTCTCTGGTGCAGAGTTTAACAACCAAATTAAAATAAATTGAAATTTGAAAAGATAAAACCAGGAGCAGAAACTTTTACCATGACTTGTTCACAGAGTTTAGATCTCCATCAAAACAACAATAATTTGAAAAGCAAATTTAGAAACTCAAGTTCGTTCGCACAAGCTCAAATGGGATTTTAGGCCAAAAACACGGGAAAACTTTAGAAAAATTAACTGGCTTCAGTTAAGTGAGGTTTTAGGGCCAAAAAAAAACAGAAACACAAACACTAAACTCTAAATAGGCGATAAAAAAAATAATCGGCTTTGCTCATAAGTGGGATTAACAAGCCAAACAAAAATTAATAGAAATGATACCTACATAGCCTTTGATCAAGTGAGTTTTCAAGGCCGTGAAAACATCAAAACAAACCCAAAATGTTCTTGTCAATTGTTTTTTTTTTCCATCTTGGCGGGTAACAGAAATCCAAACACTGAACTGTAACCTAAAAATAAAAACAATTTCATCGGCTTTGCTTAAGTGGGTTAACAAACCCACAAAAGATATCATCATAGCCTTTGCCTGAGCGGGTATTCAAGGCCAGAAGAAACATCAAAACAAAACCTAACTTATGTTCATTTTTTTAGCCTTACCTCTTGTGCGTGCTTCCAGTGCTTGCCCCCATTAACCCCAGAAGCAATTCCCATCGCAAGATTGCTATCATACGAATTCTTCCTCCTGGGATCAGACAGAGTCTCATAAGCCTCCTGCACTTCAATAAACCTCCTGGTATACTCCTCAGCCTGCTCAGGCGGACACACATCAGGATGATACTTTCTAGCCAGCTGCCTGTAGGCCTGCTTAATATCAGGAAGCCCCACATCCTCGGAAATGCCAAGCAAATCATAAAAGCTCTGTGATGGGTTCTGCTCTACGAAGTTTAAGGTTGCTCTAGTAGGTGGGCTTAAGGGGGGCCTGCTGGAATGCAAAGATGGGTATCTAATGTGACTATGGTTTAGGCCACTGAAGGATCTTTGCATAGTTTTCCGTGGAGATTTGCATGTGGGTATCAGCTCGGGGCAGATTAAACCCTTTGGAGATGTGATCGCAGTGATTTCCATGGCTTTTTGGATCGAATTGAGCGGTTGGGTAGTGAAAATTCGAAATCTAGAAGCTTCTTGGTCAAATCAGAGACGTAGTTCTGTGAAAAAATATGGCTTAACGACTGGAAATTCGCAACTCGTTACAAAGATTTTCTCCGAACAGTTATGGGCTTCTTGGCCTTCGCTTGGAGAAATTTGCTTGAAGCTTGGAGTATAAAAGAGGAAGGAAAGAGGGACCACATTTGGCGTCATATGCCGATTTTTTGTTAGGGGGTTACTTGACAGAACTTGTAATAAGACGGTTTTTCCTTTTGAGTGTTTTGGGGGTTTGGGTGAGATGATTTTTTGTAGAGTCATCGTCATTATCGATTGGACTGGATTATCGATAGCAAGGGTTGTGGGAGCCAGCTGACAGAGCTGTTGAGGGAGACGATGGTGTTACATAAAATGCTTGGCTATGGTTAAACAAGGGTTTTCCTGATATTCTTTAATATTTGAGTGGTGAAGCTAACTTCTTTCATGTTTTGACCACGTCAATGAACTAAATTATGAAGGAATTAAAGGAATGCTAAGAGTAAAAAGAGAAGGAAAAGTACTTTTGAACTAAGTAGGTGTGTGATTTTGAGGGAATCCATTAATTTTAAGGGTTTGGAGGAGCATTTAATAGGATGGAGAATCTTTAAAAAAAATTAAATCTTGTTAAGAAGGGCAGATATTTATCTTAAAAATTATTTTAGTGAAGTTTAATTTCATTAAGAGCATTAAATAGGGTAAAGTTGTGTAAGTCTATTTATAATTTTAGTGAGTTTAATGGTGAAGGCTTGTGTAGTTTATAGAGATGGTACACTTAGAAAACTAAACGAATAGGTTATTTATGCTATTTTGTAATCTTTTGTAACGATTATATAACAAGTATTTGTGAAATATATTTTTTTATTTAAAAAAAGTAGGCGTATACACAAAAATACTTTAATTAAAATTATGACTTATTCCAATACCGAATTTAAAGGGGAGAAACCAAGGCAATTGTATTAAATTTAGGGGAGCTTCAAAAATTATATGAACAATTTCCATCAACAAAACATCCTACATTTTTTTGCATTCAAACATAAAAATTCCATAATCAATCCTACATTTTTTGGTAAGCACTTCCATTTGAACTCATTATGTTAAACTCTCTATAATAGGGGAGAGGACATTATAAATGAGCATGCACCAAAACATGTACATCTCTTTTCACAATAGGTTGTTGATAAAAGTACCAATAGTTGTTCACTTTTTGGTTAGTGACACTTTTTAAGAGTTAATGAGAATATGACACATAGGGCGCTCGGTCATTGGTCCCTCTTTCAAATGCTTTATATAGGTTTTTTTCATATTAAATCAATTCAAAAACTACTTTTCCCTCCAAATAAACACACGAAACGAAAATGTTGATATGACACATTCATACGCTACACGACGATATAATCTTTTTATGCTACCAACATACCTACATATATTTATGTGCCCCTAAAGTTAGGTGCATGATCATAAGGTCCTCTCTGCTAATAGTAAATTCTATGAAATATGTTAGTCTAAACTTGTATGGGGTTGTATTCCTCACATTAAAAAAAAGTAAAGAGTAAAGGTAATGTTTATGACCACAATATCGAGAATTAAGTTCCGCCATGATTTGGGCCTAGTACATTTTCCTTAATCAAGCCTCCTTCCCACTAATTTGTATAGTTAAACAAACAAAGTGGGATTATGCATAGGTCTCAAAGTAGACATTTACCTCAATTTAATATTCCATGACCCCATTTTTCTTTACTTCAATGTTATCAACATGTAAAAATGATGAATGGTTTGTATTTTTATTTTAGAGGCACAAGTTCAAATTTGATACAGAGTGAGGTATGCATGCTCCATAAAGTTTATTTATTTGATTTCAAGATTGTGATACTAAAGGCTTTAATATGTGTCGTCGCATCTTTATTAGCTCGTCAAAATTAATAATGTGGTCACTAGATACACTTATTAGCTTCTCACCCTAATTTGTAATCCCTAGTAAGTGTTAGAATTGATTAATATAGCCCTGAGTAATGTAAAGTGAGATTAAACTTAGGTCACACAATAGATATATCCTTTATTTTTAATACCTCGCAACCTTACTTGACTTTGCTTCATTGATGAAGGGCGTGCCTCTTTATTTTAGAAATACAAGTTTGAGTGTGAAAGAGATAAGGAATATATGCACCATATAGTTTTTTTTTTAAATTTTGAATTAGTGATACTCATGACTTATATGTGTGTCACATCTTTATTAGCTCATCCAAATTATTAATCATGTCCCTATAGACACTCGTTAGATTCCCATTCTAGTCTATAATATCTAGTAGGTGTTCTCACCCACATATGTGTTATCTCTAATAGATAAATACACATGGGTCACTCATTAACAATCTCAAGAACATTCCAAATATGGGTTAAATTTGAGAGTCGTATGAACGATCTTTAGTTTTTTAACTATTTAATATGATGGATTTATTTTCCAAAAAATAAATTTAATAAAATGGGCAACGTGGACTATGAACAATCTTTAGTTTTTTAACTATCTAATACGATGGATTTATTTTCCAAAAAATGAATTTAATAAAATAGGCAATGTGGACCATCAAATTTAACCCATGTCCAAATCAAATAGGAATTAACCCACCGTGTAAATGATAAAACCTTAATTCCATGGGATTGGGCTCTTATTTTTATTTAGAGACCGATCTAGTAAAATCGAAATAATACAACCACATGAATAAAATGAACCTTACTTTTCACGTAGAAATCACAAATTCTTATGATATAGGTACCGTGTGAAGAATTTTTATGTTGTGAACTTTTAGTACTTGCTAAAGGAGTTATTTTTCTACTTGTTGAACTTCTCGTCCACATAACACCATAAAAAATATTTATTTTTGAATTTTAAAATATTGATTAAAAAAAAGCGAGGCCATTTGTTTCCCCGTGATTCAGAAAATTATTCTCCTTAAATTTCTGACAACAACATTACAAATTTATAAGACCGCTAAACTAGATAAAATAATAAAAAAAACTCCCTCCATGAAACCATATCCTTAAATTAAATGGATAAAGTAGTAAGTATCATATTTGAATACAACTAGTTAAGAGAGTAAACACTTGTTTGGGTGCACGCTACCAAACATATTGCACCTTTAAAAGGGCCCGGACCTTTTCTACTGTTTCACAACTACCTAGGATACTTAACGTGTCATCCATATCTTTGAGGTAAAAAAAGCCATAAGTAATTTAATGCATAGAAGGGGGGGTGGATGAAGTCACGTTCTATAAGGCATGGGGCCCATTGATTTGTGGTGATGCGTGGATCTTCTAGAAGGGGAATTATTTAAACGTAGGGCCCCACGTGAACAACCCAATCAAAGGCAGTAGGGCCATTACTGGTTGAGGGACAAAACAACCTTGGAAGTTTCACCACCACTGCATATATCATATCTAAATGATTTTAACCCATTATAAAATGAATCCTTCTAGAAGGAGGGGCTTGTGACTACTTTTGACAATTCATGCTCGGTTGCTTGTATTAATTAGATTATTATTAAGTATCTGCAACTAGCCGTTTGTATTTTAAACCCAAATGTCTCATTAGATTCTAGTCAACTATATGTCCCTAACGGGTCTCAAAGGATGTTAGTTGTTAGTTGTCACCCCTTCTTGTTACCACATGTACACATGCATTTATTCTTTGATACTGAGAATGTATAGTAGATTACAAAGCTCTAACACAACAAGGACAAACACAAGTGGATGTCCCCTAGGGAATTGTCTATAACTAGAACATGTTGACAATAGAAAGAGTCCTTTGATATAATACCATTTTAAGAGTTGGAGTGGTAATTGCACCTTCATGGCTATGGATATATAAAAATTGATGATAATTGTGATCATAACTACTAGCAATTGCTCATGGGTCGCAAGTTACGTCGGAGAGGATTGATATTCTGTACATACCCGTGCATCATAACAATCCATGAAAACCACATTTTTAAGGCATTTTGTCAAACAGTTTACATGCTTTGTATATACTTCAACATTTTTATTCATATCAACGAAAGGAATAGGCATCTACAACATCTAACAAAAACCAATTTCTATTATGCTTTGATCGATGTCCACGCCCTGTTCCAAAGTTCTTATTTTTCTACAGGCTGGGATAATGTTGGAAAAGGCGAGTTGATTAGGTTCGGTAGTTTTGAAAAACTGTGTAGCAAATGTAAATACCAGTGCTGCATAAACGCCTAAAAATGGAGCAGAAGAAACAAGTCTTTTTTAAGTACTCTAGAGTGAGTACTACATTTAGGTGTTGCTTTCACAACATTACTCTTATTGGGTTTGTTTTTCCTAGAGATCAATGACATCTCCACATAAATGGAAACATTGTTGATGAATTCCTCATTGGAGCCAAAGATCCTTAATTCATATAGAGAGAGATTGTTCCTACAAGAACTTATACTTTATTTCATGATGTGGGCAGTAGATCAACGAACCCCACCTATTGAAAAATCTAGTGATAATCCTCATGAGGTTAAGTTTGTTAGAGTTGTAATTTGTAGTGAAATGCATGACGTCTTAAATTGTTTTAAGTTTGTGAGATAGGGAGGAGTGAACAATGTAGTGCAACTAAAACAGAAGTTAAAAAAAACTTCCTATTATACCTTGATGGATGTCCATACCCTGTTGCAAAACTTTTATTTGAGTGAGTACGCTGACAAAGATGAGTTGATTGGGTTGAATATCTGTTTATTGTATGTGATAAAATAATCTCAATGACTCTAACTAACATCCATATGCAAAAGCTCCCATCTTGGCATTTAAACGTTTGGTGAGAATTTTCAACAAACCCATTTTGGGAATACCCATCACTACATGACATGAAATGACATCTTTATGGAGCATTTTGTCAAACAATTCATATGCCTTATGTATGCGTCCACATTTTACATACAAATGAAACAGGGCACTACAACTACAACATCCAACAAATCTCTGACACATTTTTGTAAAGTCTGGGTTTACACTTTACTGTTGCATTTGACTGAAAATTTCTAAGGCTTTTTTAACAAATCCATCATATGCATATCCTTGAAATAATTGTAATGATCTATGAGACCACATCCATTTATGCACATTTTGTAAAATTGTCCACGTCCCTTCTGTAGGCTTACGCATTTTGCATACACGTCTGTGAGGGAACTTGCAATTATATATACAAAAAAAACAAGCTTTCCATTTTACTTTCGAAGATCTCAATGCCTTGTTCTGAAGCTCCAAGTTTCACACAGGTTGGGAGGTTGCTCGAAAAGGGTGTGGAGTTTGGTTTTACACCTGCCAGTTGTATTTTATTGAAAGTTTCTAAGGCCTCTACTAAAACCCCATTTGTGCATATCCTACATTCTTTTCTCTCCAGAAAACCATGTTTCTTTGAAATTTTTTAATTCACAGTGCATATGCTTCCACATTTTGCAGACAAATCTATAGTACTTCACCGCTGCAGTCCATTTCCTTGTAACAATCCCTTATTTGGCGCTTCAAACTTGTAATCTCATCGACCACACAGAGGAAGTTCTTCCCTGTAAAACTTTCTGAATGTTTCGTGTTGGGAAATCACCCCAGAGAACATTGCAAGGCAGAAGCTGCCGGAAACGCAAACACCTCACAAAGTAGTAACAGGTTTCGCCGGAATTGCATCGCCGGAAATTACCGTGCTGGAATTTGACGTTTTCCAGCAAGGCTCTCCTCAAATGTGGAATCCTCCGGCTAATAATATGTAATGTGACTAATAATCATATATAAGTAGTGTAATGGATATGTTGAAAAATTTAAATTTAAGGGAGTGAAATATTATAGGAGGAAGAGGGGGGATAAAGAAGGGGTTTGAGGGAGAAGTACATGGGTGAGGAAAATGTTTGGAGGAGCATGTGTGAAACTCTTCTTTCTTATGACATGGCATATGATTCATGTATCATTTTTATCACTTGTTTGAAAGAGAAAGGGGGTGTGGTGCATAGAGTGTTGAGGCAACATATTGATGGAGATATCTTATATTAAAGCAAGGCATTCGATCAATACTACCAATGACAATATAGGAAAACATTAATCAATCTTTGCAATGTCGGCCCTAGTCATTTGTGTGTAGTTAGAGCACACATGGGGAGGCGGGATTCAGTTGGTCCCAACATGTCCCAAGTATCGCTTTAGAGATCCACCTATATATTGTGGAGTGAACTTGACATCCCATGTTCGAACTTGATGAACTAGTTGCATATGTTAGGTGCAAATACATTGTCTTTTAGGTGGTTCCTTATGTTTCTAATCTGTCATGCACCATTATCGAATTAGGACTTTCTCTTAAGTGATTAAGCCCGTAGCGAACAATGGATTTCCCTTGTCAACAATCATGCTAACACTATCTACCAACGACTACCGACACAAAGCCTTGACCTTTCATTTCCCTGACGTGTGTCGAGCACAACCACCAAGACTCTGATTTGAAAAACCTCATTAAGCGTGAATTAATGTCATGATGCAAATTAGCAAAAGAGAAAGGTTTTGCAACTTTTGTGTGTGTTCTTGGGTCCTCTTTTGATGCTCTAGCTCATATAAGGTTTTGAATAGGGAAAGTTTCAGTTTGAAAATTATAAACACGCGGCTTGGCATCAGTCTTGATAGTTTATAATTCAATTGATCGGTTTGGTGATTATAATTTATTAATGAGCCAACAAATGTTGAATGCACTGGATGTTAAGTTTAGGCACCAATTAGAAGAGATGTACTAAATTGAGATGTTGATCGCATGGGGACAACGTGTAACATGTCATGATATCACCACTACATGTAGATAGGGAAACTTGTATATGTTCGAACTTCGAACTCTATATATGTTAGAAGGGGAAAAAGTTGGATTGAGTCGAGTTCTTTTTGTCATGAATTCAGGTGCCCATCTCGCAAGTAAGGTAGCGATCAAGGATCTGTCATCATGTAAGTAAGTCCTAATGACATTGTAATACAACAACCACGGGATCACATGATCTCAACCAGGTATTTCCCCAAAAAATGTCAAACAAAGCCACTAACACTCCCATTTGAAATTTCCTATCAACGTAATTAATGATCGACGCATTAAACCTAATAGAAAAATAATTTATATGTTCATTTCTCGGTCCTCCTTCGATGCTCTATCTCATCTAAAGTTATAAAGAAGGAATGCTTCAATGCGATTGTGATGCCAATTAAAAGTGCAAGGGAGATACAAGGTATAGCTCAGTTGATGGGTTTGAATATTATAATAGGGGTTATTTCATCATGGAAATCTATACTCGTTTGAGATTTATTAGTTTGGTCTTTGGTGGTGCGGGTCATCAATTTTTGAGGGAGGCAGAGATGTTATGTCAGCGTGTTTATCCCCGAATTGAAATGAAAAGGAAAACATTGCAACATGCATCTCATGTCTGAGTGGGAGTGGTATAAAAATGCTACATTGAGAGGCTCATCACTATCATCATTAGCAAACTACCATTCTCTACTCAAGTTTTCTCTTCAAAATTTGTGGTATGTCGATTTAATCATGCCCTAACCATATACTTTGATTATCTTAGGGGGGAGAGAGCCATGGGTTCAAAATATCAACCACAAGTTTATATTTTAAACCCACGACTCCTTAGATTCTAGTCAACTCTATGTTCCAATGAGTCTCAAAGGATGTCACCCTTCATTGTTACCACATGTATTTATTCTTTTGTTATTGAAATTGTTAGATTACAAAGCACTAACAAAATAAAAGATAAACACAAGTAGATGGCCCACATGAAATCGTGTATAAGTAGAACATATTGACAACAAAAAGAGTCATGTGAAATAATATGACTTCAAGAGTTATAGTAGTAATTGCACCTCTGTGGGTATATATACACTGAAATTGATAATTATAAAAGTATATAGTTGGGATTGTAATTAGAGTATGTAATATGAAAATAATGAAATTCAAAAGTGGTGAAATTAAAAAAAATTTAAGACCCAAAATCTAAAATTAGGAACTTGTATTCCTTGTAAAATTTGGAAAGATGAAAATTTTATTGTTGTAAAATGTTCTTCTCTAATTCAAAACTTGAAATGCTAAAAAATCCAAAAATTTGAAAGCCAAAACATAAGAAGTAAATTGATATAAAACATAAATATCTTATTTAAAACATTAAAATTAAAACTTAAAACCCAAACATGTTGAATCTTGAAAACCTCAAACTCAATAACCTTCAACCCAAAACACCAAACATAAAATCTAAAACTAGAAACCAAGAAATTGAAACCTAAATTCTATAATATACGAACCTAAAATACCCCAAATACTTTGAAACCCAAACCCCATAGTTCATAAAATGTAAAAATTGAAATTGAACGCAAAAACACCTAAGCAAGAAACCCCGAAAACATGGAAATTATATTGTTATTAAACATCCCCAAAACCTAAAAGCCTCAAAACCCCCCAAAATCCTGAAAGTAAAAAACCTCAAACTTGAGAACCATGTAAACCTTGAAAGTTGAAACCCCTTAATCCCTGAAAATGTTAAAAGTAGATTGTTACAAATTGTGATTCTCATATTCAAAACCCAAAACTGAAAAATGTTGAAACTTGAGAACCATGAAACCCGAAATCGAAAACAAAAAAACTTTAATACTTAAAACTTGAAAAATCTAAACTTTAAAACTTAAAAAAAAGGAAATCTAAAACCCGTGACTTGGGAAATCTTAAAACCTGAATGAGGAAACCCCAAAAGTATAACAATACATTGATATTCAAACAACCCTAAAACTCAAAACCTTAAACCTTAAACTAAAAAATTGAAAGTTTTGAAACTGAGAACCTTGAAAACATGGAAAAACTAAAAAATCTAAAACCAAAAATTTAGAATTCCTAAACTTGAAAAATCCCAAAAAGACTTTGAAACCTGAATCCCAAAACCTTGAAACCCCAAACCCAAAAAATAATGAACCTAGAAACCGCAAAAACACAAAAAGTGTTCAATATTAAGCGCCCTCGAAACTCAAAAATAAAAAATGAAAACCCCAATTACGAAATATTTGAACCTAAAAACCTTGAAAATATGAAACCCCTAATGGGAAAACTCCTAAAATAATAAAATCACATAATATGAAATGTCATTGAAGCCTAAAACATGAAACCCACAAACTAAAACTTGAAACTAGATAATTAACACTTAAAACCCGAAATTGAAATGTGAAACATGAAATGTGAAAATTGAAAGCATTGAACGTGAAAACTTCAAAAACTTGAAAGCCCCAAACCTAAAACCATCAAAAACCAAATCCTAAAACCTGAAAGAAAAACCCCAAAAATTGAAAGCCTCAAACTTCAAAACCTTTGAAACACAAAAAATCTAGAAAATCCTAAAACTTAAAACACGAAAGCCCTAAACCTAAAAAACCCTGTAAATTTTAAAACCTAAATATAGAAATATAGAAACCCAAAAACCCAAAACAATACATATTAAACCCAAAAATGTTAAAAACAAAAAACATGATTGATATAAAGCACTCTAAATCTTGAAACTCAAAACTAGACACCCAAAATATTGAAACTTAAAGACCTTAAAAAAATTTAATTTAATTTTTAAAGATTTGAACTTAAAAACCTTGAAACCCAAAACCCCCCTAATGAGGAAACTCCTAAAACATGGAAAATTACATTAATATAAAATGACCCTGAAACAAAAAACTTGAAAGTCTCAAACATGAAAATGTCAAAACTGTGAAAAAACATAAAACTATGAAACTTGAAACTCAAAAGCCAAAACTTGAAAATCTTGAAACTTGAATCTCATAAAACAGAAATCGAAAATAAAAAATCCAAAAAATACAAATTAAGTGTCGCCAAAACTTTAATCATAAAATAAAAAGAGTAAAACTAAAACATGAAGACCCTGAAACTTGAAAGCCCCTAACCTAAAAACCCCAAAACTCAAAAATTATTCTAAATGCATCTATTTGAAAAATGCATAGATATGTGAATCTCAAGACATATACCTTTGATTTGTCATATTGATTAAGAACTTCATTATTTTCTTTGTGAATTTTCCGATGACTTGTGATATATAGCCTTAATTTAGCTACACCACTATGTGAAACTCAAAAATATAATTAAAAAAAAGGATATAAACTCCACCATATGGCCATGATAATATGATTTATTAGTGGAATTATTCAAGCACAAGAAACAAATTATTTCAAATGACAGTTAAATGGGTGTAATGTTTAACATCTCAAATCAACACTTATCTATATTATTAAAATATATCAAGACACACACATAATTGTTTTATTAGATCCATAGAACAAACAATAATATGCATGGTGTAACATTATTGGATCCATAGATCAAACAGTAATACATGTGGCATAAACATATTGATGTTTCAAGTATTTTGAATACAATGACATGAAATGTAGTCAAAACGTGGATTAATTCATACTACATAAATAAGAAAAATAAAATATACCAATACAAGTTGTTATAAAATAAGAGAAGTGTAATTAATCAATTTAGCATTAAAAAGAAAGAAATATGATATACTTAGTTGATTATGGATATTTGTCACTCATTAAAGATGCCACAAGATCTAGAAATGCTCAAAAAATTATTTGTCATGTTTTTGGATTGTACATAGGGACACACATACTACATAGATATTGTTAGTAGGGTCAGATACATTCAGTAACCTACACAATCCAGGTTTATTGGTAGTATTTGTGTGCACTATGGGATCTAATTATTTTGGGATTCCTTTGCCCATGTTTGTAATATGCTATTAGATGTGTGCGAGATATTCAAACTTATTTGATTATGCTTATGTTTTCTCTTCTTTGTTCAAACCCTGATGACATGTGCTTGATCACAAGAGACATTGAAAAAGGGTTAGTGTTAACTTTGAAAATCTACCTTGGGAAACATGTGTTAAAATTGATCAAAATATTTTTTTAAAAAATCCTTCACTCTGAATTATTTAGTAGTTTATGGAGATTCTCCAAATCCCGAAAATCCAAAAATTTCGGAGTTCAGATTTCAGGGATTTCTCCCTTTTGGAAATTTTATGGCAAAGAATTCAAATTGTGATTTCAAAGTTCCGAACTCCGAAAGTCTAAAATTTCAGACTTTCGGTCTTTTTGAATTTGGAGATTTCCTTTGATAATTGGCAATAATCTCACTTGGAGTTCCAAAGTCTGAAACTCCGAAAATTCAAACTTTCAAACTTTCGGGTTTTGAAATTTTATGTCGCATTTTGGGTAAAATATCATTTGGAGTTCCGAAGTCCAAAACTCCAAAAGTCTGAAATTTTAGACTTTCGGGTTTCAGAACTTTCCCAACCAATTTCAGTTTTTTCGTTTTTGGACTTCCGAAGTTCGAAAGTCTAAAATTTTAGATTTTTGGGCTTTCGGGTTTCAGAGTTTTTCCATCACTATTCCACAATTTCTACCTCCTAACTTCCGAAGTTCGAAACCCCGAAAGTCTAAAATTTTAGACTTTCAAACTTTCGGGTTTCAAATTTTTAGAATTTCTTTACGTATTTATTTCTTACCTACTTTCGTACATGTCAAAACCTAGGCATTAATGTCATAGTTTTCTATTTAAACTCGTGATTTAACCTATCATTTTCACCTGACACTTTTCTCTGACATATTTTTTTGTATTGTATCTTGTACTTTCGCGGCGTCATTTCCAAGGTATTTTATTTAAGTTATTTCTTTTTTGTTTGAGATTTTCTTGGTTTGTTTTTCCTTGCTCATTTTCTCTTTATTCTTCCTTCATCTGTTTTAGAGATGAAATCCACATTGCCTACCATATTTCCTTTGACGGTGTTTTTGATCTTAACGATTCCACAATCCAATTTTCTATAGGCATCTGGTGCAAATTTCATCAAGATCCTCTAGAGTATTTTACTTGGCTTCCGTGCCTATGGCGAAATCTGTCCTTTCAACATTTCTCAATTTTTTGGGGTTCGGAGGTTGGCATTTTCGGAAGTGTGTGTTTTTGGAGTTCAGAGAATTGAAGTGGGTTTTGCTTGAATTACAGTTGCTGGACTATCATAAGATTAAAAATAAATGACACAAGGTGGGAGTTCAATTCCCTATTTTGATAGGCAGATACACTTGTCCAAATATTTATAAGGTGAAGAACCTAGATGTAGAGATGTCAGAAGTAACTTTGCGGGCCTTCCATCCTCGGACCACTTTTGATTACTGGGGTAAATTTGGTGAAATAGGTCTGTCTAGTTCCCATGTACCCCAGTTGGAAGACATTTGGATTCATTGTTGGGATGAAATCATCATTTGACAAAGAGATTATGAGAGGTTAACTCTGGATGAGATTTGACATTTTGGTATAGCTGATATTCAAAAAGAAATGCAAGATGATGATGAGGTTTTGGATGTAGCATATAAAATTAATAATGTTGCCAATCAACCATTGTAATGGATTGGTTGGTATGTGGAATAATGTTGCAATACCAAGGATAGGGTGGTGCCCATTCTGCAGAGAACTTATAATTGGTTGGCCACCATGGGAATTTCACCTAAAGGGTTAGATCAACCAACAAATACAGGATCTCAATCAACCATGATTCTTCCAACACCTACAAAAGGGAAGAAGTCCATCCTAAGGGGCCAGACAGTTCCAAAGAAGATCTCATTTGTTGTTGGTAATTCCTCTCTCTTAAAGGCTCCCCCTTCCAAGGTTGTGTCTCTAGCAATACCAACCTAAAAAATAGTTGAAGTTGTTGATTCTCCAAGTGTCTCACATGATCTACCATCTCTTCTTTCATCATCACTTCCTCCATCATTTCCTTCCACCTCTACAATCATTTCTTCTTTCCCATCCCCTTCTATGGCCCAAGTTTTCTCATCTCTTCCAGTTCTCTCAACAGGGAAAACGATTGGGTTGCCCATCTCTTCTTCACTACCTCTAACACTTCCATTTCTTTTTGTCTCATCTTCTAATCCCATTGTATCCACTCATATGGCCATTCTCACATTCACCCCATCCATTATTGCCACCTCCATTCAAATGCCAACTAATTTTACTGGTGCTCTTTTTTTGACTAGTGCTTCAGGTACCGAATCGGTTGTTCCACTCCCATCAGCATCAACCATTCTAGAATGGATGTTTTGTTAGACTCTGTAACAAAAGAAGAAGGTGCCTCTGGGGGATGTCATAGACCTAAGTGTGTTAGAACCCACACCAAAAAGACATGCCAAGAGGCCTAAAATTGTTTCCAGCTTGTCAGTGAATCAATCTGGAGAAAGGGTCATAGAAGTTGCTACTCTCGTTGAAGGGAAAACCAAGGAAACTATTACATCAACAGATTATCCAATTTCTAGATTTTCACTGGGAAAAGCAACACACGAAGGAGCTAAACATGATGTGCAAGATGCTCTTGGATATCTGTTAGAAAAATATGACAAGGACAAGGCTTCCAAGGATGAGCTCAAAGCGAAGGTCGAGTAACTCACTGCATTATTAAGAAAGGTAACACAACCAACTCCATCTACCTAGGTTTCAACTACTACGGCTCTAACATTCTCTTCTACTCTTGATGATATTTCTTATCACGAGATTGAGAAGATAGGTCAGAAGGGAAGATCGGTAAATGGATGGATGGAGCATATACTTCAAGAGGCCAATCCTTTAATTAAAGAGGCTATTGAAATATACAATGATTTATAGATTGCAAGAGCCGCTATTTGTAAGATGGATGAAGCCTTCTCTGAGGACAATAATAACCTAAACTTGAATTTGGCTACATGGAGTGAAATCAGAGAAGAAGAAGAAGATCTACTCCTTCAGGAGGATGTAATTGATGATGCTTAGAAATTGTTTGAATATCAAAAGGAAATGGAATTCCGGTCTCAAGTGTTGTAAGATTTAATTAAGAATTTTCATGATAAACGAGTAGAAATCATGGATGCTCTAAACGACATATTAGAAGAGTTTGATATTATTAATTGTAAGTTCTTCAACGAAAACATTGATGCTCTTCCGGAGGATCAAATCTCGGAAAATTTCAAAGATTTGGTGAAGCAAGATGATGAGGTTACCTGGACTTTCAGCAGTGAATCTATTGATAGATTTGTGTCATGCCAAAATTTCACAGGACTAAAGAAGGTTGTGGGTAAACTTAGAAGAATTCTAGCCAAAATTACAAGGGAAATCTAGACAGTGGATGTAGTGAATCACTACACATGTGGGCAAAAGGACAAAGAGATTCAAGGAATTATCAAGCATTTCATCAAATACAAACATCAGATGGTTGTCTGGGAGAAGGACCAAGGGAAAATTGAAGCTAAAGAAGATGTTGCAGAGCCCAGCCAAAGCTAGGCGGCCATGAGAGGACTGATCCAAGCTCCAAATCGGTCGAAATTGTAGGGCTGATTGGGTCAAATTCTTGCAACAAAGTTTGCTATTTTTATGGGAGTATGTTCCCT
Organism: Taxus chinensis; assembly: GCA_019776745.2. Classification (NCBI taxonomy): domain Eukaryota; kingdom Viridiplantae; phylum Streptophyta; class Pinopsida; order Cupressales; family Taxaceae; genus Taxus; species Taxus chinensis. The sequence continues at coordinate 215,117,758 of CM034155.1, forward strand.
TGAATTTAATGACATTTTTATTTTTATTAAATTGTTAGTTAAGGCCCAATTGTAATGACTTAGCCTAAGGAACTTATAAATAGAGAAGTACATTAAGTATTTAGGGGGATCAATTTTTGGAGAAGTTACTCTTCAAGCTTGGAAGAGTGCTTTGAATATTCAGAAACCTTTCAATTACTTTTAGAGTGATATTTTTCCGTGGAAAGATGAGTTATTGTGTTAATGGTTGATGTGTTTATGCTTTGTGAATGCATAGTTCCTTAGTATAAGTGGTATGCTTGCCTTTATCTTAGAATATCTTATTTCATTATGTTAGAAAGTGGTATAATTGTTTGAATATCGGTTGTGAAAGAGGCTATCTTCCTTCTGTTATACAAGCCATACTATTATTGAATTTTATAAGTGAAATGGATGTTTGACATGTGCCTATTTTATATTATCGTGGTCATTGATTGTGTTTCCAATTGAACTCTATCTATCTGTTATGCATAATATGAGTTTAACCAAAGGGACGTATGCTTCTTAGTTTGTGATATCTTGTATCCTCTCTAAGTTGCAACATATGAAGTTGACTTGTGGTGCACACACCCTCTCCAAATTAACCCTTCCCGAGTCTGAAAATACCCTTTATTTAGTGCATCACCTTCCTTAGTATAGTTTAATTTCTTGCAAATCTCTTTCCTAAAACCCATAAAAATATTAGCCTAGGTTTAGATAACAATTTTACTACACTAGGATTAGTACAAAACTTAGTTTAGGAAGAGGAAGACGGCCTTCTCCAGAGGTTCACCTTGAGCACAAGTCCCACAGATTGAGAGGTGATCCCATGTGTCCCAATCACACCAAACGTCCTATTCACATTCTGGCCATTCAGAGGGTGCAGTGATTTGGCAACAACAGTTAGCATTTTGGGTTGGATTGCCCCTAACCATTCCTTTATGAATGGTTAAGATTTTACTAAGTATCATTAATCTAAAGTGGGCTCAAACTTGTGTAATTATCCCACTGACATGAGTGTTTGGATGTGTACAATCATGAATAATGTAGATGTATTCCTTGATTTGATCCTTGATACTTAGCACACATGCAACACTTACCTCTTTGTATTCATATTTAGTTATACGGTGTTAGGAATTTCAAGCATAGAGATGGGGGGTGAATCAGTGTTGATAACTTACAATTAATTTCTAGTTGTTTATTTTGTTATTGTTAAAATTTATTGATTGTCATAAACATGTATTATTAACCATGACAAATAAAGAGAGAGAATAAAATACACATACACATGAGGAGACCAGATATAATGTGGGAAACCATTTCAGGACAAAAACCCACGGAAACCAATGCACTAACTTGGATAATTGTCCTTTAACGTTACACTGATTTCCCGATTGAGTTACAACTCAATCTAGAGCTACAAATCCAATAATTTAGCTAGGCCACCACCCAGTCTTCAATAAGTTGGAACTTTCCTGGAAGGCAAAACTCCAAAATTTAGTCCATCACCACTGACCTTTGGTAAGCTACAACTTACAAGGAGGCTTCAACCCCCTCGAATTTAATCATCCACCACTGATCTTCTACAGGCCACTACCTACAAGGAGGCTGTAACCCTCTGAGATCTAAGGTAAAACTTAGACCGATATTATACACATATATTGATCATCTAGATTCTGTGTTGTACAATCAACAAATTATGATCACCTTTCTTTTGCAATATTGACTCACTCTTCACATACATATATACAATGTTATTCTTACCTCTTCATGTTCTCTCCCCTCACACATTCATTGCACTTGGTTTTCTACTTGATGGCTCTATCCCTTGATCTTCTCATTCAACAATAGGTATTCATCTATTGGCTCTATCCCCTCTCTGTCTCTACTGCAATCTCTATAGCTCTAGTATCTCTCAGCAATGAATATTCATTATCAAGAAATATCTCCCTCCTCTCTCAGCTTATTCAGGAATACCTTTGATCTATTTTTTATACAACTATTATGTGCTCTATGATCACCCTCTTATCAGATATGCATTTCAATTGATCTTGAATTATAACATGCATCTTCAATCATCAGTTGTTCATGGATATGTCACTCATGTATCTTTCTAAAAATTTTTTTATTGAGCTCTTTATGCATTCATTAGATTTGGACTCATGTTGGATGACTCTATCCCTTCAACAAATATCTTTGTTCTCTTCTAGTAACTCTGCATTAGGAAACAATGCATCCTTTGCCTGCAAAACCTTCTACTTGGCTTGCCTCTCTCTCTTTCTTTTCTCTATTTATCTGTCAACTCGAATTATGCCTAAAATTTGGATGTTATAGACAATATAATCTCCCCATCTTTCTCTTGGCGTGCCATGCATTCTATCTTCTTTGCATACATTGGAGAATTTGAACAATTGTTGTCAAAGTTTCCCTGTAAAAGTATGTCACCTGTTCTTGAGTTCTTTTTTTCTATTTTTGACCCCAAATCTTGATTTTTCTTGTTCCAATGCCTATATGATCGAATTCCCTTTCCAACTAGTCCAAGACTATGAAAAATTGAGATTTGGAGCTCATGTTATTGCCATGCGAGTATTTGGAGCCAATGAGGAACACATTACCAGTCACTATTAAATCTTTGCACTTTCAACCTTATAAAGTTTACAAAATTTTTATTATACCATTTACTTCATTTTCAAGTGTAAATCAAATAAAGTGGGTGTATAAAGAACTCAGGGAACTTGTGCCACGTGAGCTTTGTTCTCCCACACATCACTTTCTTCACATTATAATTATTTCTCTCTCCTCCTTTGTTTTCATTTGTCTTGTGGGTACTGACAGTTTTCGAGGAACCCGAGGTACTCAGGTACTAGTTCTACTAGGGCCATTAGTGCCTGCATCCCTTCTCATTTGTATTTCACCTCATAAGATCTCATGGAGAACTTAACCCATCTTAGCACTTGTTCCGTCAGGGCTTCTAGTGCCTGAGAACCATATCGAGCCAACAATATACTAGTCCCTTCACCTTGCAGCCCAAATTAACACGCAAGGAACATTTGACTACTTAGAACTCATGCCAACTCTTCCCTTTGTTCCTGAAACCTCTCCCTTATCCACAACACGTTACTTGTTTGACATGTGGGTTGACTGCCTCTGCAGAGAACATATGGATGACAAGGAACATTTGATTATAATTATTTCTCTCGCCTCCTTTGTTTTCATTTGTCTTGTGGGTACTGCCAGTTTTCGGGGAACCCAAGGTACTCAGGTACTAGTTCTACTAGGGCCATCAGTGCCCGCGTCCCTTCTCCATCTGTATTTCACCTCATAAGATCTTGTGGAGAACTTAACCCATCTTAGCATGTGTTCTATTGGGGCTTCTAGTGCCCGAGAACCATATCGAGCCAACAATATACTAGTCCCTTCACCTTGCGGCCCAAATTAATACACAAGGAACATTTGATTGCTTGGAACTCATGCCAACTCTTCTGTTTGTTCCCGGAACCTCTCTCTTATCCACAACACGTTACTTGTTTGACTTGCGGCTTGACTGACCCTACGGAGAACATATGGATGAGAAGGAATCATGCTGCTTGGGGCCTTAGTGCTCGAACCCATCATCGACCTGCACAACACTATGTGCAACCTTGAACACCATGACGAGAATAGTAGTTCCACAAGAACTAGTTGCATCCACACCTAACTTATCCTCAATACACTAGGATCCTTTAATACTCAAATTTTCTAAGTCCCCAATATGTTTTCTTTCACCATAGGATTTTTATGAGTACTTAAGACACTTGTAAATAATGTTTAGGCCTCTAAATTAATTTACCCAAGTGTACTAACCTTTTTAAATTTTCTCTAGAGGACCCATATCACACCATCCATGCTTTCAGAGACCTTGTATCATCCTGAAGCATCCCTAATACATCCTGAATGTAGAATACACTATCCAGAGACCACTGTACATACCTAAAACACCTATTTCACATATGATTGATCCTAAATGTAGATGGAACCATCCTAAAACATATATCAGTCAGTGTCATCATTAGTTTGCTCCTTCAATCCTTTTCACATGCCTTATAGAGTTGGGATTGGAATCAAGCCTAGAGCTTTCTTGAGAGCACTCATTAGACACTCTACTTGTTTGACCATGCATCAATCATTGCGATCTTATTTGTCATGACTTAACACTACATGGACACACCTGGAATCTCTCTGTGAGCTGATAGTACCAATAAACCTTCATCTCCTTGACTTCTTAGCAACTCACTCTCCACTTCTTACTCTTCTTTCCATCAATTATACTTGACATCAATTACAACACCAATGACAATGACCAGGGTCCAACAATCTCCCCCTTTGTCATTGATGGCAACACATTCAGAAACCTATAAAATTTGATGGTAAAAACACTTACAAACTTGGTTTATGATAACTCTCTATAGCTCTCCCCCTTTGACATAATTGACAAAGGAATGCATATTCAACATGTAAATAAGCTTGATAACCAGAGTCTTACCTTGAGAAGCTCCCCCTAGAAATATGTTCCATCTTTTCTAAATCCTATTAGCAGTAAAAAATGGTAATTAGAACATTGAAGAGAGAAAAATTTAGGGGGGAGAAAGGAGAGAAAGAGAAAGAAGAAGAATGATGTTGACGACGAAAGATCCATCTCCAATGAAATCCATTGATCCTTCTAGATGACCAGATGAAATGCCTCATTGTGATGGACTCTGAACTTCTAAATTCTTTACAACCTGAGAATCTCCTAAAAATTGCACTAGATGTCAGATTGTTCTTTGTTCTGTGTCACTGATAAGATATCTAGTCCCTTGAATTTATTTTTGTGAATGATTCAATCATGTTGTGGATAAGTTACTACTAATGAGAAACTACCTTTTGATGACCTACAAACACCACAAATTAAGTAATTAGAAACACTGTTGAGCTATCCCAGTTGTGACTATGGACGTTGCTCATGAAGATCCACTTCAAAGGAGCCAAGGATGAAAAACTACCTCTCGTGACAACCCTTTGCAACACTGTCATATTTTGCCAACATATTTCGTATGGAATGATACATTTTTCCGTACAGATGATAGGTATTGATGAACATACTGGCGAAATAGTGAAGGGTGTTTGTTCCGTAATAAGAAATGACCATTATGAACCATATAATTAAACCAATACTTCACAACTGATTACACCTATGAAATGAGGTATTAGGAGAAACTATGAACTTGAATCTCATGGTTCTTTAACACTTTCTATTCTTGAGCAGAGCAACTTACTATTTTTAGTAAGTGTAAAAAGTAGTTTTTTTGAACCTCGACCGACTATGGCAATTTGAACTCCTCCTTTTCACCGTGTTCCTCTTGTGGAAACCAATTTTTGGACCAAATTACTATTTATGGTAGGTGTTTACAGGACCACTTACTATTTTTAGTAAGTGTCAATTTTGGGCCGAGATGACCCTTTTGATGATTTTCACCTGCGATACTTCTCATGTGTTTACCGCCTTCTTCGTAACTTCTTCAGATGATGACTTACCCAAAAGCACAGTCTCTTGTGTAGGAAGGCTTACTATTATTAGTAAGTGTGCATTTGGTGATTGGATCACGAAAAAATGAAATTTTTTGATATAGTTTTTTTCCCAATATCAATCCTCTGAAATCTCGGATCTACTCGATCGCCAGTCTGTGTGATTTTTAAAATTTGAATTTTTGACTTGGGAGTGGTTACGCGCATGGAGCTACCATGGTAGCCATTAATGGAGTCTGAAATTTGCAGGCTGACTTCCCCTCCTCAGATCTTGATGAAAATTATGTTTTTGATATGGATTTTGCTTGTTTGTTTCACAGATGAAATTTCATTGCAAACTGATCACATGAGCAACGGGAAATAAAATTTGAAGTTTTGGTGCAAAGAAAAGAGGGTTTCTTCATCGCGAAAATTCCTTACCATGGATGTGAAATCTATCATCTGGGTTTTTATGACCTCTGAAAATTATGAAGGAAGCAAAAAAATTCACTTCGATATGTGTTGTATTTTGCAAGTTATGAATTTTTACCGTCGGAAGACTATGAGGGTTTTCTGGATGAAAAATCTTCGTTTTCTCTTCGTTTTTTGTCGCTTCGATCCGTTTATTTTTTGAGATATTTTTATTTTTAGTATGAGGAATATTTCATGGATCTGGTTGAGTGCAGCAATGGAGGTTGGAATATCTGGAAATTTTTTTGCCAGAGTTTATGCAGGGTATGGAGGCGTGGGGAGAGAAACTTGCAAAGAAAAACAAGCTAAGTATGGTATTTATAAGTTTGAAAAAAATGATTTGGGGTTGGGAGAATTTTTCTATCCCTTATGTCCCTTTGCTAAAGGGATGAAAGGGAAATTAAATTCCCTTAGGCGCATGGTGTTGACATTTGGCGGGTTTTGATTCGATGAGCGTTTAAGTGAGGGGCTGGAAAAAAAACACTTGGGAGCTAACTTTTGGGCGCATGAGGAAGCACATGGATTAAGTGGGATGAAGGAATTTTTTCTCCCCTACGTAAATTTTCTAAAATTATTAAAGGGACATGAAATTCCCTCAAGATCCTGGTGTTGACACTTGTCACACATGCATGCTGGGAGAGGTAAGGCTCAAACTAGCTCCCGAGGGCATAACTTGCAAGCGCAAGGTCATGTTGGTGTCCTGGGGGATACAAAAGGGCTAGGAAAATTTTTGTGTCCCTTATGTCCCTTTGTAAAGGGAAATTAGGGACATGAAATCCCGCTAGGATCCTGGTGATGACACGTCTCCTCCCATAGAAATGACTAACTGTGAGAGCTCTTACCTTGGGACTGACTTACGACGATGATAACTTGAGCTCCCGGATGGGTTTCGAGAAAAATGTTTATATGAAATTGACTGGAAACCAAAAAATGAGTATAATGGTGATGGTTTAAATATTCAATTATGAATTCATCGCCTCCAAATTACCCCTTATGTCTCAGGACCGCCAGTTGTGTGTCATAAGAATGAGTTGCCTTGGAAAGTATATAGTGTTTCAGGATGTCTCGTCTTTTCCAAAATTTAGGGGATGGAAAATAATTTCCATAGGTACTTTTTTGGGCTATTTAATATTCATGAATATCTTAGAATCTCTATTTTAATTTTAATCACTCCTTCGCAGTGTTTGCTCCTTTATGCCCGAAAACCCGCTTTTGCTGAATTAGCTCTAAAACCTCTGAATCTTTCCAAATTCTTCCAAAATATTTTCATTGATGTTATTGGAACTTTAATGCATCTCCATGTTTAATTTTTATCGTCCTTTCCACTCTAGGGGGATGCATTAGTCCCGGGAAGGCCAGTGGTAGCCCTTCCCAAAACTGCTCAAAAGTTGGCATTCTCCAAAAGATCCTAAATCGTCTAGGGGGACTGACTTCACTTTTCTAAATAACCTAGGGGGATTATACGGACATCCAATTGAGGACCAACGTTGACTGGGTAAGGCTTGTGTTAAGAATAGGTTGACCTGGGGTGCCTTGGAAAGGTAAAACTTGAAATTTTTTGACACATGGGTAATTGTTGTCCTGTTTTCTATTGAATTTTGCCCCTGCAAAAATATAGGACAACAAGGTGCTACATTTATACATTGAATAGCCATCCTCCTAAGTATATCTAACATGCAGAGAATTAAAAAACTCAATATACTCAAGTGAAACATAATAGAAGAAATTAATTGACAAATAAGTGAAAATGAAAAAAATAGCAAGAAATTTCTTATATAGTATACTATTACTCCATGATCAATCCATAAATATATGGAATTTCGTTATTTCCTCAAGAATTCTCAACAAATTTAGAGTTATGACCATTATATTAAAATTTCTACTAATGTTGAAGAATGATTATTCAAATAGAGGGAAAACAGGCTGAAACAAGCAATATTTTTATAATTTACAAAAAGACTGCAAAAGAAGACCAACCAAAAAACCCTAGATGAAGTAGAACTTCATTGATTTATAGAAGGTTGTAGAATTTTCTAGATGTAAAAAGTAGAGGGAATACCGGATCAACTGATAAGTGTCATAATAAGATAATATCAGAATAGTGAACAAATGAGAATGTAAAATTAAGTATGAAAGGATTACTCAATGAGTAATTGGGAGCATCTAATTACAATCAACATCAGATTGAAGAGTTTAGAGGAACAAGGAACTTTAACTTCACATCTAATTTGGAAGGAAGTACAAAATTTTCTTGAGAAAAAGCTATTCATATGAAGATTTGGGCCTAAAAAATGCATCACCATGAGAAAGGAACATGTGCATCAAAGTGAAATCAGGAAGAAGGAAGAAAATAGAGGTGCCACTTGACAAGAGATCTTGTTTTTCGCAGGGAGATCTAAAAGGAGAGACTCGTGAACATGTGGAAGATTACTTATCTTCATATATATGAGTGTTGGTAGAAAATTACAATAAATTGCATGGAGTGGTCACTTTATAAGCATTTAGGCATGAAGGGAAAACATTTCTTAATCAAGTGCAACTCAATTTTAACCTTTAGACACCATTTTTATATGTTAAGAGGATAATCAATCATGAGTTTTAAATAATGACAAGTTTTTTGGGCATTACTAATTTCCCCAAAATTATGACCATTCTGTATTCCTTGATGAGAGATTTCCAAAGCCACCAATGGTTCTAAAAAATGGATCTCTTGATCAAAATTCTTGAGAAAAATAAACCCTTGTATGTTCAAAGGCAATCAAATTTTTTGCATTTTTTACTATTGCACTATAGTTGAGTTTGAAGTTTCTTATTATGACATTTGACATAGAATGATTGGACCCTTTAAATGCCATGTGGCAGTCTCTCAGAGTTGTTTGGCCATGAGATCACATTGCTTGCACAACGTGACCATATACTCTAAAGGTCACTTGATTGCACCACATGACATGATCCCAGAGCCCTTCAAACCACCCCAATAATCCATGATTACTACAAGAGTCTCACTTACCACTTTATTACTTTAATATATTCTTGCTCCTATAAAAATATTAGTAGTTGCCTTACATGTGACCAATATTTCTTGTATGCATTCCACCTTCTCTCTACATGCCTCAACAATGCATACACTTTTACATATAAACATATCTTTCACACCTCTATTAGCAGATGTGGGATTTTAATTTCAAGTTCATTCATGCGTTGAGAGTGTCATCGACCATAGATTCTTGGGCGGGCGATGACCATGTTCAATGCTATTGGCATCACTAAAACCTTAGAAATGATTGGTAGCAAAGCATTTATAACTGATTGGAGCATGAATCATGCTACATATTATACTTACAACGCTTATTCATTTGATTTCATCAACCTAAGGCCTAGTTCTTGCTGATTTCCCCCTTTTTATTGTCTAAATATTACCTTTTCATATAATGTTATAACACTTTATTTAAGGGGATTCACTTAATTAGAAATGTGAGAAGAAAAGAGGTTGAAGTACTGTGTATAATGGCAACTTGGCTATATAAGAGCCCATAGATTTATCACTCCTTATTTAACTCTAAGCACATTGCATTAGCTGTGATAATGGGAGTTCTTTGTTGGCAAACCTTTGAACATATAAATTGTTGTGAAGGGAAATAAAAGAAGCTCATGTGCAACTCTTGGGCCTATTAACGGGAAAATGGAACCTAGAAAACTATGCCAATGAGGGCATCCGTATCCATTCTGAGAAACAAATGTGTCAAAAATCAGGTATTAAACCACAAAATGTCATGAGACATCTACAATAGAAGCCAATGGTGGTGGTGGTGGTGTAGAGGAATGTAATGTCCATAAGTGTGTTCGCTTTTAATTCTAAAATTAAGTTTGATGTCCGTTTGGCCATCTTTAAGAAGTCTTTCCTTTTTTTTGGAGAAATGAATCAACAATCATAATATCCTGCCCATATGATAAAGTTTGGAATCCATTATTTTTCTCTTGAAATATTTTTTGACTCTGACACATTAGAGTAGCTAGATTCACATCATTTATCATTATTCACTAGAAAATTTATGAAAAAATAAATGAAATTATTAATACTTAAAGTATACTACAATCCAAAATAAAAATCTTACAATTAATAGATCTCAACATTTTATTAGATAAATATATTCTAATTATGTATATTTTAAAACTCCATTTAATACGTTAAATAAACATACTATGAAAATATTTATTATTGTTCTAAATTAATATTTTATCATGGTAAATTTTTAGTGTAAAGTTGAAAATTATTAATGTTATGTTAATATTCACCTTATATATTTTTATTTATGGAAATTTTTATTATGATTATAAGGCATGATATTTGTATAATTAAGTTGTCCACTAATGAGTAACTCTCACTAGGGAAAACATCGTCCCAAATTATAATATAATTAAAATAAAACCTTATATTTCTCTGTAACCTTTTATTTAGTAATAATTAATTATACATTATTACAAGAGTATGATGTTCTCTCTCTTTTTAAAAAGAAATTGTGATTCCATTAAGAGCCGTGGAAATTCAAATGGCTTTGAAAGAGACTCGTAACTATTGGCACATGATTTTTTATTTTTTAATTATTGATGTCCTTTTCTTCTAACAAAGTGTGATTTTGAATTGTCAATTTGCCATTGTCGTTTGTGGACTTTTTTAACAAGACAAATAGTGACAAAATATATTTAATTGTATGTAGTAGATGTCATACTAGTAATTGTTGTAAATTTCTGAAGTATGTATTATAGAATATAAATTTAAAAAATATTATTTTGAATATTAAATATAATTATTTTGAATAGTAAGTAGTAATTTTTTTTTGATAAGTGAACATAGATTTATTTAAGATAGGAATATTTTTTCATTTATCAAATTGAACTATTACATATTTAGGTTGGTTAAGGAGTCTCAACCTTAATTTGTAGACAATGATTCGAACATATCTAAGTGTGCTATTGACAAAATTTGTTTCATTTGATAAATTTGTAGTGAGCATCACCCTTGTTCCAATACAAAACAATAATTTAACTTACAATTGTTCATCATCCAATCCCGTAACGATATTATTTTGTCATCTAATTGCAATGCATCAGGTAACGGGTTGATTCAATGCATATAAATTTCTTTTATTATGTTGACTCACATCTTCATTTGTTGCAAATAAATGCATATTTTCATTAAACACATCATTTTCAATTATTTGAAGTGAAGCATCAATTCTAGTCATCAATAACTACCAATCTTGAATGGGCGGGGTGACATCTCTTCGACTTATTAGAAGTTCTTCAAACTATCATTATTCTTCATTTTAACCCTATTTTTTAAAAATGTATCTAGTGTTACACTATGACAACAATTCTAAAGTGTTGCTATATGTTGGGTTTCAGAATGGAACATGGGTTAAAACCACAGTCAGGGGACAACAAGTCCCTCCTTTTTAATGGGAGAGGTTCCCTTATGAAAAGCTGGAAAAACAAATGTACAAATCTACAACTATCAATGTTTGGACCTTGGTAGCCTGGTGTGTTTTCATACTTAAAAGATTATCAATAAAAAGGAATGGAAGAATAAAGAGATGGGAGAATGAAGAAAAAACCAATGCTTTTGGGAAATATAGATAGCAGAGTATCTCCCTACTCGCATTGAACCAAGAAAATATAGAAAAGGATCAATTACTTCACCACCGATGCAAATCTGCAGACACAAAGTTCTAAAGATTACACTAACCATAACACAAAGTTTCTATTGAATGCAAAACAAATGATCCATTGAATCGAGTAAGGAGAGAGAAAGATATAATAGAGGAAATAAGAAAAGAAAGAAATTCTGTATTGAATTACTTCAGAATTTACAACCTTCCCAGAAAACCAGAATCCCCTTTTCCATGGCCAAAACCATGTTCTTATAACAATTCGTATACATCCATACTTTGTCTCCAAGAAAAGAATATCTAAAAGGAATAATATTTGTTGCATATCCATTTTTGGAAAGTGACATGAAACAAACACACTCATGAAAACTAGAGGTTCAAAAAGGCGAATATTTCAGGTGTTCGAACATGATTACTTTAGCAGGGGGCATCTCATGATTTTCTTCTTTATGTGGTCCTACCATTTCCACCTTTTAACCACTTTCATAGCACTCAAGTGCTTACTGGTAATTTTTTCTCCCTTTTTATCGCGTATGCCCGATAAACTCCATTTTCTGATGATCAAACTTTACATCCCCTCAAACTTATCAATTTGGCTCCATAATAAACCAAAAATGCATCTCATGGAGAAACGACAAGAATATAGAGAAAAAGAATGAAGAATGATCCTTTTTTGCATTTTGCAGAGCTTTGGTTCGTTAATGGCGTTAAAAACTAGATGAGTGCATTTGGCTATCTTTTCCCCCTTTTACCTTCAAATTTGGACCCTACACGTGGCAAGATCCAAGCAATGATGACCATGGAGGAGAAAACTGCATTTCCTGACATTTGGGAGAAAAAGTGCGATTTCTCTTTTTTGCTCCACCCCCCATAGCTCCGCTAAAATCCGGACACATGGCACCATATGAGTGGCTGAGGAAATGCAGTTCAAATATGCCATTTAAACTCTTTTTAACAAAAAGCTCAAATTCTCAAAAACCTCCGTAGGCCCGCTTTGACTTTTCAACGTGAACACGTGGCACACCACAATTGGAAATGGGGTCGCTGCTCAATTTGCAACATTTTAACCCTTTGGTGAAAAAGGCTCAAATTCTCAATTTCCTCCGCGGGCCCGCTATTCGTATTTCATTCTTCGACACCTGGCATCATGTGACTGGTTGTGGGAATGCGCTTCAGTTTTATACTTTATCCACTTTTAAAAAGGGGAAAAATTCCAACTTTTCCCCCGAAAGTCCATGCCCCCGCCATTGACTTTTCAACGTAGGCCATGTGTCCCTTTCTGATTTGTTGTGGGCCTCGACTTAAAAATTTTCCCTTCACATGAGCGAGGCTGCGGGCCTTTTTAGAACTTTTCACCCTTCATGGAAACAAGGCTAAAATTCCCAAAGTACTCCATCGGTCCGCCACAGCGCATATGAACTGAAAAACGACCACGTGTCCTTTTTTCATTCTTCAACGTGTGGCCTCACTTGATTGGTTGTGGGGATGTGCTTCGCTTTTTATCTATTTTGAAAAGGGGAAAAAATCCAACCTTTCCCTCGAAAGTCCATGCCCCTACTGTTGAATTTTCAACGTAGGCCACGTGTCCCTTTTTGATTTACCTCGGGCCTCAACTTAGAAATTTATCCTTTCGCATGGGCGAGGTTGCGGGTCTTTTTAGAACTTTTCACCCTTTCGCCGCAATGTCTTAGAGAATAAAGTGGATCCTTTGCCCCAAACTTCTGCCAAAACTGCTCCAGCCAATTAGGGATCAATAGGTATGTGGGGCAAATCTGACATTTTTTCCAAAACCACCAAAAGTGATAAGTTCAAAAAAGAACCCGTTCGGCTACATCTAATGAGAAACAAACGCGTAGCTTCACCTTTTTGAGCAAGAATTTGATGGGGAAAAGAATGTAGGAAGTTTCAAGAAACGGGAAAATGCCATTTTTGCTCCCGATGAAGAATTTATTTCTCTACAAAAAGGTTAAAAACAAAAGATGCAAGGTCCCACGCATTCCAAACACATAAAACAAGAACTAAAATCATTTCCCATCCATTGAAAATAGGTAAAACATTTTAACGACAAAAAACTAAGGGAATTTTGATTAAAAACGTCGTGGGAAATGAAAACGAGCATCTGAGGAGTTTAAAACATGAATTTCTTCCATTGCAGGGCTCTAATTTTCATGAAATTAGATTTGAAAGGGTGGGGAAAATTGAGAGGACAACAAATGGATCCTTCTGGGGATGATTTGGCAGCGGAAAGAGGCAAAATCAAGAACCTTAGAGAATTTTGGGTAATCAGATTGAATCAGTGTCTTAGCCAATGGGCCATGGAGTCAAAAAGAAGCAATACCAACACAGAAAGGAAACCAACCAAAACAAAAACAAGGAAAGAAAAATGCTATACAAAATTTACAGAGGGACCACCAAAACTGTTAGGTTTTGAGCAACTTCAAAAATTTCCCACTATAAGGAAGTGGGAGAGGAGAACCATCCATGTAATCTAGGTAAAAAGAGTTCTCACTGGTAAAATGTCTAATTTTAAAAGGACCAAGCCAAAGGGAATCAAATTTACCATGGCTGCCTCGAGGTTCATGCCTTTTTTCCTAAAGAAGAACACTATCTCCCACTTGAAAAGTTATGGGTTTAGCCTTTTTGTCAAACATAGCTTTTACCTTGAGTTGACGAGCTAATATTCTATCAACCAGTTGCAATCTGTCTTCATTCAACTTATGGAGGTACATAATTCTTTTGTCCAATGAATTTGTAAAGTTGGCATTCTCAATGGCCTTCATCAAATGTAAGGCTTGCAGTTCCAATGTCACAGGTAGCTGAGCTTCAACTCCATATACCACTTGAAAAGGAGACATTCCAATGGCTCTCTTAGGTGTAATCCTATTTGCCCATAAAGCATCATATAGTTTCTTATGCCAATTACTCTGAGAGTCATTAACAAGCTTCCGAACAATGATGACCAAGTTCTTGTTAGTTGATTCTACTTGCCCATTCCCTTAGGGATAGTAATCTGAAGAGTGGGCAAGGTAAATGCCATAGCCATATCATAAATCCATCATCTCAACAGAAGAAAAATTGGACGCATTGTCAGTGACAATCTTGTTTGGTATCCCAAATCTTATTAAGATGTACTCCTTGATGAAGTGGCATACTACTTCAGAAGTAGTACTTTTAACTGGAATGGCTTCCACCCACTTGGTGAAATAATCAGTGGCAGTCAAAACATGAGTATGCCTTTCACTTGAAGGTGGATTGAGTGTCCCAATGAAGTCCAAACCCCATTTTTGAAAAGGTTCCTTAATCACCACTGGTTTGAGAGGTAAAGAAGCCAATTTTGGTCTTCCAACAAAGGTTTGACATGCTTCACACTTGCCTACCCACTTTGATGCATCTTTGAACAAGGTAGGCCAATAATACCCGACACGAAGGAATTTGTGGGCTGTGACAGCAGAAGAGAAATGACCTCCACAGGCCTGGTCATGAAATGCTGAGAACAATTTCTTTTACTGCTCTTTGTCAACACATTTCAAAAACCTTCCATCTATGCCACGTTTGAACAATGCATTTTCCCACAACACATATTGCGCAGACCTTAATTTGATGGCTCTCTTATCCTTGACACTCAAATGGGATGGAAATGATCCATAAGTAAGAAAGTGTGCAATGCCAACATACCATTTGTCATTTGAGATGAGGAAAAGAACAACAGGGATATCAACTTCCTCCTTGGACAATTTGGCATCAGCTCCTTCAGCAATGAGTTCACATAAGCCCTTTCCTTGAACTAGCTTGGTGGGTTTGATGTCAAGATCATACTCCTGAACTTTGGCTACCTAATTACCTCTCTTGGTTTTGAAAGGAACGATAACCTGATCATACCAAGCCAAGAACACGGATGTTAATCAAACACCACGATCAATAAGATGAAAGCAATTCGCCAGAATAACTTTACATAAAACCTTTGCAAACAAATGAGAAATAATATCATATATAATTATGGAACTCAATGCAATACATTGAGGATGGCCCTTGCTTAAATAGGCAAGGACTAACAATCTAAGAACCAATCAAGGTCATAGATCAAGCCATAAATCAAGGAAATAACTAGTCATCAAAGAACTAGTCAAGACCATAGATTTAGGAGAGAACTAGACATCGAGGATCTAGTCAATACCATAGATCAAGGAAAGAACTATACCTAACAACTAGATAATATCTCCTAATATCTAATATTTCCTCCACAGGCCTGCTGTTCCGATGTCATTCTTTTACACGTGGCATCGCGTGATTGGTTGCGAGAATGCGCTTTAGTTTTATACTTTATCCACTTTTGAAAAGGGGAAAAATTCCAACTTTTCCCCTGAAAGTCCATGCCCCCACCGTTGAATTTTCAATGTAGACCATGTGTCCCTTTTTGATTTTTTGTGGGTCTCGAATTAGAAATTTTCCCTTTGCATGAGCGGGGCCACGGGCCTTTTTAGAACTTTTTGCCCTTCGTGGAAACAAGGCTAAAATTCCCAAAGTCCTCCGCTAGTCCACCACAATGCATATGAATTGAAAAATGACCACGTGTCCTTTTTTGATTCTTCAACGCATGGCCTCACCTGATTGGTTGCAGGGATGTGCTTCACTTTTTATCTATTTTGAAAAGGGGAAAAATTCCAACCTTTCCCCCAAAATTCCATGCCCCCACCGTTGACTTTTCAATGTAGGCCACATGTCCCTTTCTGATTTGTTGCGGGCCTCGACTTAGAAATTTATCCTTTCGCATGGATAGGGCCGTGGGTCTTTTTAGAACTTTTCGCCCTTTCGCCGCAATGCCTTAGAGAATAAAGTGGATCCGTCGCCTTGAACTTCCGCCAAAACTGCTCCAACCGATCAAGGACCGGTGGGGATGTGTGGCAAATCTGACATTTTTTCCAAAATCACCAAAAGTGATAAGTTGAAAAAGGAACCCATTTGACCGCATCCAATGAGAAGCAAACGCGTAGCTTCACCTTTCTGAGCAAGAATTTGACGGGGAAAAAAATGTAGGAAGTTACAGCAAACAGGAAAATGCCATTTTTGCTCCCGATGAAGAATTTCTTTCTCTGCAAAAAGGTTAAAAAAAGATGCAAGGTCCCACGCATTCCAAACGCATAAAAGAAGAACTAAAATCATTTTCCATCATTAAAAATAGGTAAAATGTTTTAACGACATCAGACTGATGGAATTTTGATTAAAAACGTCGTGGGAAATGAAAACGAGCATCTAAGGAGTTTAAAACATGAATTTCTTCCATGACAGGGCTCCATTTTTCACGAAGTTAGATTCGAAAGGGTGGGGAAAGTTGAGAGGAAAACACTATAAAATTTTGTTTTGTGGTGTATTTGCACATGGAGTTGTATCTATTACCAAAGGCAATTATCCCAAATCCCCAACCAAAACCATATCTATACCACCAAAACACATATACACAATTTTTTGGAATGTTTGGTGGAGTCAAGAATCTTTATTTTGAATAATCTTTTAATAGATATAACAAGTGTGGAGATGCATGTTTTTCTAACTTATGTCAAAACAACAATTATAAGTCTTGAAATCTATCTCAACAATATTTTGTCTTCTTCTTCTTAGTTGCAATATCATTTCTTTTTGTTGATCATTGTTATGGTATATATTATTTCCAACATTAATTTTTTTTTTAATATTGGTAAATAGTTTTTTGAAAGGGACTATACCCTTGTGTACAGAAGAAGGCCTAAAAGCCGGAATAAGAGAGAGGAGCAGAGAAGCTGTAGCAGAGCACAAAAGTTACAGCAAAGAACAACGAAGCCCAGAAACAGCTACACAAACGAGACTTAACAGAAAAACAACGGCAAAAAAACAGCAAGCCTACAGCCAAGAAGCAGTAATAAAAACAATAAGGACCAGCAAAAGTAGTCGGGACTACTTCTTGGCCGCTTGATCAATACTCGTCTTTACTCTTTTCCAAGCATGATACATGCCCAACGTGGTCATATGAGCAGCATCCGTCTTATCGAGCTCCTCTCTGGTTCTTTTGCTCTCTTTCTCATTGCCCCAAAGTGTAGCCGGGACACCGCTAAGATGTGAAACACTTCTTGCATGACCTTCGATGAACTCCTCGATGGCCCTGAAGGCTGCAATATTATACTCATGCCTAGTCTTCATCTTCCCTAGGCGGGAGTCTAAGGAGGTCAGTTTTTTGTATATGTCATCAATCTGGCTATTGCCAATGCTCCCTTCCCCCTCAATGCTTTTTTTGCCTTTTTGCTTAGCAAGGTTTTTGACCTCATCCTTCAGCAATTTAAGCTCAGCCTCTAAGGCCTCCAATCTCCTAGAAGGGTTATCCGTTGGTGCCGCCTGGGGACTGGCACTACTAATGTTCAGCAGATCACGAGCAATGTCCTCCAAAGGTTCATCCCCCTCAGCAGTAGACTCAAGGTTGAGTCTCCTAGAAGCCCTGGTGACACGTTTAGAGGTAGAGACAGGGTGGGTGGCAGGGGCAGCAACAGGAGGAAAAGAAGGAGAAGCATGAGCAGCCAGCATGGGGGTAGCAGCACCGAAGGCGGGGGCAGCAGCAGGGGCAGCAGGGGAGACAGGACTGGCAGCAGCGGAGCCCAACAAAGCCGGGCCGGGAGAGGAAGGGAGACCGGGGAATTTAATAAGGCAGTGCTTGTGAATAAGCAAAATAAGCCCTTGGTGTAAGGGAACCGCCCGGGTATGCTTCTGGAACTCCAAAATGGAGCGCTCAAGAGAGTTTAACAGATAGTGAGGGAAGCAAACCAACCTACTCCTACGAAAGTGATTCAAAAAGACAAGGTGCTTGGCAGGGACAGTAACAAACCTGCCTTCCAAGGATATGAAGCGAATCATCATGTGGGTGACTTCATCATACGGAGATGGAATTGAGTTAACAAGCAGACCCGCGGTGTTGAATATAAGCTTCTCCTCCTCCTCCACAAATCTTCTCTCTTCAACCTCTTTGATAACCCTCTTGTTGAAGAAGCGGTATCCTTCCAAGCTGAGGCCAGTCGCTTCGGCTATGAGTTCCTCATTAATAAGAATTTTCTGCCCTCCATAGTCGACCGTCCTCTCATTCACTCCTTGGCAAAGCGAACAGAGATGCTTTGATCATGGCCTTGCACTCTTTCCACAAAGTTGGTGAATCCACCGATGCTAAGAATGTTCCAGAGCTCAGTGTTTTCTTTCCAGTCAGGGTCCGTGCACGGCTCAATCTGGCAGGGGGGCCCTCCCATCTTCACAATGATTTGCTGGTTACAACAATTTTCAGAATACCTTTGGGCGTTGAGAGTGGTTCGTTTCTCACTGTTGCGGGTCACATAAAAATGGGAACTGTAGCCGTTGGTCCTCCCACGAACGACTGTATAATTGCCAATCTAAGCCTATGTTTCCAACATTAAAATTCATTTCTCTATTATTTGGTGTTTATAACTCACATAATTATATTGCTTGACAATATTTCGTTCTTGTAATTACTACTATTTTACTTCACTGAACTAACACATGGATAAATTTTTATAAACAATTACATGCCCATATAATAACTAACACATGAATAACATATAAATTTTTATAGATATTTTAATTTATTAAATTTAAATATTTCTAATTAATTTATAAAAAAATATGAGCGTATAAAATGTAAATAGTAAATACAAATAGGTGGGGACAAATTTATATTAAAATTATGACAATATAAAATATAAATAATAAATTTTTAATTACGCCGAAGGCGTCCCCCCTGTGGGAAAGGGCTTTGCAGACATTCATGGGACAATGCCAAATTTGACGGCATAAATGACGGTTTGAAAAACTACGGTGGCCGATTATGGGAGGACGGATTCTAAGTTTCCCATAGAAACTGGATCCGTTTGTTTATCTCTCGCTTCTTGATTTTTTTAATGGTTTTAATTATCCGCCGCTTGGATCTGCGGCTTGTTGATTTTTTTAATTTATTCACCACTTGTTTATTTGGATAGGGAATCATGGATGGTAGGTAGAGTGGGATTGTGATTCCATTTCAGAGGACACCTAAATAACAGGGCACATGACACATGGAGTCCGTCCTCCTTTTCATCTCGAGGGAGATATATATCCGTTGCCATAGGGGTATAAAGCATAGAGCATAGCTATTGATTAGGAGAGGCGCTTAGCGTTAGTATCCGATCGATGCCTAGATAGAGGGCACATGGAATGATTATCATGGTGGGTATTTGATCCCGTTTTCTCGCTCAGAGAGAGGATCGAGTATTGATTGCTTTAATCAGATGGTGTCCAGATGGATCAATATTTTCTTATGATGGACCATCGCCCATGATGATGGAGTAGTGCATAGTGTCTCTTCACCGCAGTGGCACACGTACGGCCATGATGTCATCCCCCCGAACCTAGCGAGTTGCAACCACTGGGAGGAGATCCCTATAACAATTCTTAGCATCGTAGCTTTCTTTTCACGAGGTGAGAAAACTGTGGTTTAACTTCAACTCAATGATTTTCTTAATTAATTAAGAAGCCAATACAATAAAGTAGATATTTATTGTATATTCCTTTCATATTCAAATTCCTATACAAAAAACAAAAAAATCATTTTTCAAGTTGTATGGCCCTAAATATTTTTTCTTTTGGATTCTTGAATTTCTTGTTTGTACTGATTGAATTGGGACTATTATTAGGTCATTAGGATTGAGGATTTACTAAAACAATTACCATCACTATATTTTTTCAATATTTTTAATTGATATTTGTTGCAATAATTGGAAGATTAATAGTGATTACCATTGATATATTTGATCTTTCAGTTGAGCAAATCTATTTTTGCTCCATCCTATATACTCCTAACTATTCATGCCTCTGCTTTGGTCACCGATGTTTGATACCTCTGTTTGTTTTTCCGGGCTGAGGATCTGGGCTTTGGGGGGCAATATGAGGGTTTATTTTGAGTCCTAATTTTATTTCTCTTTAGGGCAGTTATCGTTAATCAAGTGCAAACTACTATGAAGGTAATCTTCTTTTCACTATTTTGGTGGTATTGTTGTTTATGAATTACATTACACCTTCAGGGTAGATTTTAACATTGTAGAGTCTTGAGCTTCTGTATTCCATCCAAAAAAAATTATCGAGTTGCAAAGGACCAACATTGTTGAAGAGAATTTGAAGCGGGATTTTTCTATGAACATTTGAAAAATAAAACTGAAATTGATGCTTCTCATAAGCTATAGGTCATGCATAATGTCAATGATTAGGATTTTGAGAAATCATTAGATTAAGGATATCAACTATTCTTTTGAATATATGTTGAAGGATATTGTTAAGCCCTGAAATATAAAGAAGGTTGCCAAACATAACAAATGTTGAATCTTGAGTGCAACATAGGAATAAGGGAGACTTATACTCCTCATAAATGTTAAATGGAGCAATTTGTAATAAGTCTCCCCAAGTTGATCTCTCCACCCAAATAACATCTAGATAGAGTTGATACTCTATAACTCTAAGGCTAACCAATTCAGAGCTAACCAAATAAGAGGAAACCCAATATTTCAAGAAAGATAGTTTGCCTCATTACACTGGGCTTTAAAAATTGACCTAGAATGAAGTTCAACTCGTAGTAACATCATGTTGATTACATGAAAGTAAAAACCAATTGAATATGTATTTTGCATGTTGCGACAGGTTTGCTATTTTTAAGTTTTGTTTTTTAGCTTTTACATGTTGTGGCGGGTTTGTTATTTTTAAGTTTTGTTTTTTAGCTTTTGCATGCAATAGCCTTTAAATACCGGTCACTATAACACTATAATTTCATTCTTCAGCACGCATCCAACATGGAAGATAATTTTATTTGATAGCCTTTAATATTGGACATCAATTTACTTTTGTAGTCCGATCGCCCAATCCATTGCTAAAAGTAATAGGCGGGTTGGAACAAGAGATCCTAATGATGATCAATTGGAACAAAAAGTGTTGTTGTGCAAACAAGAAAAAAGTCACCGGCATTGTCTACAATGTAGGCCTCGTAAATTGTGCTACAGGAAAAATCACTAACATTGTCTACGACGCATCAATGCCACCACCAACATTACCTTTATTTGTTGTTTTAGGATCCCTCCAACCCGTTACATATTCTGATACCCCCTATTTCAAGAGGGAATCAAAGACAATTGCCGATTAAAATGGTCTGGGGATTAACTATCCACAAGTCCCATGTACTTACTTTGTATAGAGCAACTGTAGACATTAGAACCAATGAAAGGCATGGTCTGACATTCACAGCTTTCTCCAGAGTTCCCTTACTTGCAAATTTGTGCATTTCACCTCCTTTTTCATTTGAAAGGTACTAAAAAATGGTGCATGTACCAGCACTTGGAGCAAGAAAAAAGGAGGATGCAAGACTACTATAGTTTTACTTTTATTGGTATATGTCATACTAAAAATAACCCGACAAAAAATACTAAACAGATAAACCTCATTCATTTTATGTGATTTTTACAAGGAGAAGCATACCATCTTGATTAGCACACCAATATATCTTCTCTACAAAACATGAAATTTTTTAGGAAGCAGGAAACACTGGCTTCATTTTTTATTCCTATGAGGAAGGATCCAATAGTGTAATCCAAAACACTGGACTAAATCAATCATAGTTGATTCCACAAGAGTTTCACTCCAGTATTTTTTTGTTATACCTAGTATTCTCAAGTCTAGAATTAGAGATATTTCTATTTCTTACGCCAACAAATTTTCCTTTCTAGACACTACTTTTTACTTATTACTATTAGGCTAGTCCAATTCATTCTACTAATTCATCTCAAATTTAGTGTACATCCGTGGATTGATAATTTTTAATATTGGACATCAATTTACTTCTGCAGTCCAACACTTCAAACCTATTCTCTACTTTCCTTTTCTTTGATCATGCAGAGGAAAGATTTTAAATGTTGAAGGCATTGAATGTTCTAATCCTCCAATCCATTACTAAAAGTAACAGGCAGGATGGACCAAGAGATCCTGATGATGATCAATTGGAACACAAACTTCTGCTGTGTAAACAAAAAAATCATGCTTATTACAAAATTATGGGTTGACACAGGCCTTGTAAATGGTGCTACAGGAATAATCACCGACATTGTCTACGACAAATCAATGCCACCACCAACATTAATTTTTATTTTTGTTGTCAAATTTGATAGATATAATGGCCCATGTTGGGATCCCTCCAACCCATTACATATTTTGAAAGGGAATCAAAGACATTTTCCGATTAAAATGGCCTAGGGATTAGCTATCCAAAATTCCGAGGGACTTACTTTGCATAGAGAAATTATCAACATTGGAACCAATGAAAGGCAAGATATGAAATTCACAACTTTCTCCAATGTTCCCTCACTTGTAAATCTATGCATTTCACCTCCTTTTTCATTCAAAAGGTACTAAAAAATGGTGCACGTACCAACATTTGAATCAAGAAAAAAGGAGGAAGCAAGACTACTATAACTCAACCTATCGTAAATACTACACTCTACTTTGATAACACCCCCGCTACTACTTTACTCAACACTTCTTCTATCAAAATTGACATTGCTGTTCAAGGGGTATCAAACGTATTAATGATTACCGGAAATAAAATTGGCCACAAAAGGCTACCATTCATGATATAATTCTTCAAATGTACAGAGGTCTTCATGTATACATGTTTAGTTCAGATGTCGTGATATAAGATTTACAACTGCATATGTACGAATTTGTAGCAAATTTAAATTTAAACATGCAACATTTCAATGTAATGTTACATCTATATTCCTACACTACTACTATCAGTCACACGCCTTATCAAGTGCACAGAAGACTTCATGTATTCATGTTTAGTTCAAATAAAATACTCCCCATAACGCTACCACTCATGATATAAGATTTGAAAATGTATATATACGTATTTGTAACAAGTTTTAAATGTAGATATGGATTCTTTAAATGAAGTGATATCTACGCTTACAAAATCAATCAAGCCCCTTATCAACATCAAATAAAAAAGTAATAACTATCCCTCTAAATCAAATAACATATATCGTTCAGCGTTCACATGTCATTGTACACATGCGATTGCTAGTTATAAAATAAGGCTATTTCTAATTGATTACGCTAAAGGCATTCCCCTTATGGGAAAGAGGCCTCCAGTTGTTCTTGCGACGGTCTTAAATTTGATGTGTGTTTAAAAGTTTTTTGTATTAAAGAAAGGGGAATTGTAGCACCATAACAATAAATCTTTTTGAGATGACCTATGAGCTAGGGTTTGCAGAATCCCGTTCACCATTTTTTTGGGTTCTAAATATGGTCTCCATTGGGTCACATGTGTTTGTTCAACTTGAACACTATTTATGCTCCGATGGGGCATTTGTGCATTATGATGAAGGAGCTGCGGAAACACATGGACTACCAAATGCTTCCCTCCCGTGCCTGCAAACTACATGGAACCATTTGGTGAGGCATGGGAGGACTTGCTTAGGGTTTTTTATAGTTTAAGGCTTCAAGAGAAATCTTGAAAATGTTATAGAAAAGGAATTTTTTAAGATAAATTTAGATTCACTGACAATATGTGAATTGGGTGAATTCCCAACAACTATAAATTTTGGAGTTGAGACACTGGTGCTTGATACATTGATACAAATGACAATAAAAGGATAAAATGTTAAAAGATTTTTCCTGATATGTGAGTCCATGAATCAGCAGTAAGACAAATCATTGATCCATGTCCCAATGGTTTAAAGAAAACTCTTTTGCAAAGTACACAATGGTGATTTGTTCTGTAATTATGTTTCATTCTCGAGTCACCCGTGACATCAGAATCTTGCCATTAATCCATGCCCCTTGCTTGAAAAATTTTCTCCTCTGCCTTTGAAAATGCCACTCTTTTGAGATTGGTCATAATCTGTTTTTGGAAATTTCTCACCCGTACCAAGAATTTCAATTGCGATATTTCCCTAATTTTAGGGCCATTTTATTGAGATGGTCTCTACCTATCATTAGGTTTTCTTTCATGGAGAATACCAAGGCTAGCTTGTGTATTCATACTGATGATAGATTTCAAAATATTCTTTGCGGATTTTTTTGCAAGCACTTTTAGAATCTTTTGGCTCAATTTTCCAGTATTGATACTGGACATGTCCTCAAGGCATATTTTATAGGTTTATAGCTTCTTAGAACATTAGTTGTAGCTTTTAGTGTTGGAGCTAAGTGACATTCCTCTTTGATTGCTAGGGTGGGATTTACAAGAATATTGGCGAGCTTTCACATTTAGTAGGACTCTAATATCCCGCGAAGGGGAAATTGCTTTATCTTTAGGGAGTGGTTATTCCAGATTATTGACAGTTGATGTCCTTTTTCTACATTGTAATATAGAGCTATGATCTTGTTTTTCTTGTTGAAAATGTTGTTAGTACAAGGTATTTCTCTGTAGGGCATTTGTAATCCCTTCAGGATTTCATTCACCCTATGTGGTATTTTGGAGGTTTTATATTTCATGTTTCATTTTTATTTAGTAATATTTGTTACTAGATTTCTATTACTGACTGCAAATCCCCTTAATTTGATATTGTGTCTTCAAGATAATGCGGAGGATACAAAGAGTGACGACGATGAAAACATGAAGCATAGTGGAAGTAATAATTTTAACCTTGTAATTACGTATCTGATTATTTAAGCTTTATTGTTTTAAATGTGTATTTAGTACATGTTAGGATCCTGCATCAGTAGGAAGGTGGAAGTTACTTTTGAATTATTTGTTTGCAACACAGAGAAATAAGTGCATTCTAGATGTTAATTTTTTTTAAGTGAACTGTTAGGTGTAGCTTAGTTTTATTAGATAATTAATTTGTATTGTTGGCATGCAAAGGATCTAGAATGATTGAAGGTTCTTCATGGACTTGATAAAGTAATGGGAGAGGCAGTTGTATTGACACAAAAGGACTAGAATATTCTTGTTGGTGGTGATATTAATGATGGTATGCCCAATTGATATCCTGAAATATAAAGTTTTTTATGTGCATAATTTGAACTTATTGTCTCTCTCTTCTTGATTTGTTTGTTGGTGCACTAATTCTCTTATATTTCCACTACAACTATTGATATGCTTGAAAAAATTGAAATTGGAGAGCATAATTCCAGAGACGAGGCCTATAAGGTAGCAAAGAAGAAACTTGGGATCTATAAAGACAAGTAAGCGGGATAGTTCTTTTGATAATCATTTTCTGATCTTATCCCTTTAGGCTTTAAAAATTTAATTATATTTTTTTATGATAGTTTTCAAAATGACATAAATGCAGTAAAAAAAACTCCTCCTCAATATGATGACCCATTTAAGGAGGAGGTCAGTTTTATTTTTGATGTTCAGTTTTAGTGGACTTCATATATTTAAAACTATTATTTATTTAATATCTATCTTGTGTACAATTGGATTGAAAACTTAAATTATTTTCAAGGGGTGACTCTAGATGAAACATGAGGTATCAATGATGAATCCCAGAAAAAACTTGATGAGGTATGATCTTTAGACGAATCTCCCTTTTTAGAGCAGGGTTGGGGTAGCATATCAGATGGATATTTTGTTAATCAATATATTATATTTGGCTTACACTCTGACAATAACATTTTATTATCTGATTCAGATATGTAAGAGACTATAAGGTACACACATGGGATACCGAGCTAAAGATTTTCTTTCTCAAACTGGGACCAATGTTTCAGATTATGATACTCATGATAATATACTTCAGTTCAAGAAACCCAAGAAGAAGAAGAACTTGTGGAAGAAGGTTAAGTTGGATGTTGACGCACTTGAAGCAGAAGCAATTGCTTCAGGATTGGGAATTGGAGACCTTGGTTCTAGGGATGGTACACAAAGAATGGATTTGAAGGAAGAGGCAAAGAAAGATGAAGCCGAGCAATGAAAAAATTGATGTCAAACTGCATATGTAATGCCATTTTTTAAATTTTTTTTTGTTTAAAAAGTAAACAAAACTAAAGATATCAGATTTAATGTATGATGCATAACTATATTTTACAGATTTATAAACAAACAAGACCTTCAAGTGAAGACCTGTAAAATAAAAGAGCTCACGATTTCAATATGGTAATCTTTCCTTTCTTTTTTTTATTTACAAGATTCTTGCAATAATGAAGGGAAAAATTCTTTAGCAAATGACTTAAGTTTACAAGTAGCATCAAATCAAAATAGGTGTTTTACAAGAATATAAAAGCTTCACAAAGCCACATTTGTAGAGATAAAATTAAAGTAATGTCCTCAAAAGAATGAAGATGACCAAGAGGACCAAGATGAAAAGGAGACTCCAACTGTCTCCATCTTTGAGTGTTCTTCCAAGAATGTTGAATCAAGAGACCAAGCTTGTTTACCACCAAACCCATAAGCATCATCACATGCCTTTCCATGGTTGGAAGTCATGCTAGCCTCCCCCAAGCCCATGGGAGAGAGGAACTAACTTCCACAATGTGCACAATTATAATGGGGATAAACACAACAAGAATACATAGAAATGTTTAAACACTTAGACAAACTACACATGGTAAGACAACAACATGAGGAGAAACAAGGTCACCCTCACAAAAAGGGGGAAGAGAAGAAATAGGATGCCCAAAGCAAAGGTGTCCAACCATAGGATACACCAACAAAAGCATGTTTACTAACCTCCTTATTCCTCCTAACCATTCATCCTCCTTATTCCTCCTTTATGTCAAAGAAATCCTTCTTGGGAGGATTTTCAAACCCAAAAGGGTTTCCTCACCAAGAATGGGGAAAGGTTCAAGTCATATGAACCTTTCTCCCACCTCAAACCATATGAGGGGATGAGAAGGAACCTTCATGTCTTGACCAACAACCATGAGGTTTGAGAGGGAAATCCCTCTCTCTTCCCCTACATTCTCCAAAAAACCATCAAGCCATATGATGGTGGAGAGTAAAACACAAAAAAACAACAAAGCAACAAAACAAACAAACTACATTCTTCATACAACTTTACAACACATCATTTCACACACATTATTTTATTGACCATTCCATAGCTAACAAGATAAGAAACAACAAGGAAAGAAAAGGATTAAGAATCCTATCTCTACAATGCTTTCCAAGACTCTAATCTTTTCCCCTTTGTCCAAGAAAACTTCCAAGCTCCCCAAAATTCTCCAAGTTCTCCAAAAAAAATGAGGAAAAAGTCCCCTTCCTTCACCATGAGGAAGAATATCAAGAGGAACCCAAAAGTTTCCTCACCAATAAGAAAGTGACATGTGTCATCCCCTCTCCTCCCACAAGTCAAAGATTCCAAAAACCAAATAAGTAAAAGTAAACTCACCTTTTAGCCCTTATCACCCAAATTACTAAAAATGAAAATAAAACAAAGTGGAGCAACTTTTAACAAAAACACACAAACCAACCACCTTACATGGATGTGACCAAAGGAAGGAAAAATGACAGGGAAACTCCCTCCAAACCTTGGAAATAAGGCCTCCTACCTATTAGGTAGGGTCCAAGGGCCCATTTTCATGCTAAGTGGACTCCCAAACTAAAAAGGGGTCACTAAAAATGCCCAAAATAGCCCAATTTCGGGTTTAGCACACTTGGGCACAAGGGTAGAGGGTGTGGGGTGCACCCAAGGTTCACATGTGGCCCCAATCCCTTCTACCAACACACACACACACACACACACACACACACACACACACACACACATACTTACTTACCGAAAACCATTACTTAAATTAAAATGAGATCATTAAACCCCTAAACTAGTTTACTTAATAAAACACACCCTAAACATAATTAATTTTACAAGACATAAATACATTACAATTGAGGGTTCACTCATGGTGCCCAATTAATACACCTACTCTAAGGCCTCAAACATGTAGCATGGTTAGGACTTAGCCCATGGGCCAGTTGTGTACAATTGCATAGCCACCCTGAAACCCACACTCTCATATAACCTGTCACCTGCACACTCATTGCACACATTAAACACATCTGTCAAATACAATAAACATCATCTACTCATCACAAAATTAATCAAATCTATAATATCCTAACAACATTATACAATTGATAGTGCAAAACATCCAATTATACACATAGTTCACCATGAATCATCCACAAATATAATTACAACGACATACACCTATGCTAGCATGAGTTCCCATTATTAATTCCAGGAACTATATCATTGATCAAATCGACTACAAGAATTCAACATCTAACCAATAAATCTCACTATCATGTAACTCTGTTAGTGTCATAAACAACATAAGGAATATATCAATATACTAATCTAGTCCAATTGGCGCTATGCACCCAAAATACCATAATGTCCATGAGGATAAACAACATAGCATAATGTCCAAAAAATATCAGAGTCTTAGTCAAAACATGTCTATGCATAAAGGAACCAACATATAACTGGAGCTATAAAAATGTGGGCACTACAACATATAATAACGCAATAGAGGCTTCCCAAGTCCTTCGAGATGGGAAGCCATTGGATGAAATGAAGGTGGATGATGATGGTGATAATTTTTTTGGTGGAGAGGATGATGAACTATAAAAATCATTGGAGAAGGCAAGGAAAGAAGCTCTAAAGAAGAAAAAAAAAGTCTCGACTCTAGTTCTCATGCAATAGCTCGGCTTACAATATCTACATATCAGTTGAAAGGAATGAGAAAAGTCAGCCATCAAGTGAAGCACCAGAAAATAAAACTGTATTTACTGAGATGGAAGAATTTGTGTGGGGTTTACAGCCTAATGAGGGTACGTTACAAAATGCAACGATATTAGAAAATTGAAATGGATTTTTCTCTTTTATTTTTCAAGGAGCTTTGTCCTGTAGTCAATATATCTTTAATGAATTTTCTTTCTCATATAATGTTTCTAATTCTTTGTATGTTTTCTAATGAAATTATGGGGCTTTATTGTAGGTTAATTTTATGGAGAATTGTTTCAGTTGGTTGGAAATTATTGTAATAAGATTCTATGTAAAGATGGTCTGGACTATGTGTTTACTTACCTAGACTATGGTCTACGTGTAAAATTTATGGTTACATAGATTGCTCTCTTGAGTGTTAGTCCCATTTTATATGGCATTATTATATTTGTCCTAGTTTTCTAGCTTGGTCCTCAACCCATTTAGCTAAATATTCACAACTAAATCCATGATTGCATGCATAAGTGAACTGTTGGACTTGATATTTTGACGACACTTTTGTTTTCTATGAATATTTTTCAATATTTATTGGAGTACTGTTACATCTAGGGATTCATCTTGGTTGTAATTTTGTTCAGATGGATGAGGTAGATGAAGAAACCTATAGTAAAATCATCGGTACTAAAAGCTTTAAAGATACAAAGCCTTCATTTGCGGGAATTCTCATGATTGCAGAAGTGGTGACGGGTGGTTATGGTGATTCTCATGTTTGTCACATTTATATTAGCAACCCATTGACATAGAAGAAGTATTGTTAAGCTTCCATGGCCTTCGCGTAGATTAACAATATTTAACGTTTTTTGGTATTCCCATCATTTGTTTGCTCCGGTGTACTTAATTTTCATAGCTCACTCCATGATGTTATTCCTTTCCCATGGATGGTCTCAGAAGACGGTGAGAACAATGCTAGCCTTTATATTTTCAATGGTTTATCCCTAGAAAAACTTAAGCTAATTACATGATCTCAAATGTCTTTACCATACTTGGAATTACATTTTAGTACTCTTACTGTTGTATATTATTGCACCAAAACTTAGTAGAAGTCTCTTTAAATTTGAATTATGATTCAATTCAAGAGTTGTAAGAATTATGCATTTGCTGTCATTCTCTAAGGGAGAAAATAATGTATCCTTGAAGTTGTCATTATTCAGACCACAATCACTTTTTCCATATTCCAATCTCTGTGGAACTCCATTGGCAAAGATGTTGACTTCTTGTAGGTGGGGCATGTCCTGTCAATATTGAGATGATAAGTTTAACACTCATTTTATAGGTGTTTAAATTTAGAATTCACGGAACATTAAAAAACACTCACCTCAAAAATCTCACAAAGTTGTAATATATAGATACCTAGTCCACCATAGTGTAATGTTTCCAACGAACTCAACCCTTCATCCACATCTAAATTTAAAATTTTCAGGCATCCTGATATGTTGATAATTTCCAAGTATTGGGATGAACTTAGCTTGGCGAAGCATTTTAGTTTTTCAGAGTTGTAGAGGATTAATATATCGAGTTTGTTCAAATGTGACATGTCAGATATTATTTTTAGATGCATGCAATTGCCAACATTCAACTCAACCAACCCCATATAAAGACTTGGAAGTTTCTCAAGACACTTGCATTTATTCAAATTGAGATTGGTTAAATGAACAGGTTTCTCAATGCTCAGAGGCAATATAGAAAAACGAATATTTTCTAGGTTCAACATTCCCAATGATGATAAATCTCCAATTTGTTCAAGAAGACCATCAAAGAGATTACAATCACTTTCATCAAACAAGTCGAGAGATATAATTTTAGATAATTGTACGTGCTTCATGAATTTCAGGAAATTAGATATGTCTGTAACCAAAAGTCCTTTCCTTCTATTGAATTCTTTCCTTTACATAAATTTCTTTTTCACATGCTACCATCTCTTGACGTAAATCAGGAAACTTTCTTATCTTTTGGTTTCCATTTGCACAATTTTTTTCATTACCTAAATCAACGCCAAGCCCCTATGGCCAATCAATATCTCCTAAGTTAGGTGAATCCCATCCTATTACATCAATGTATGCATCATGATCATATTCTGGTATGCCACTAGGTATATTATTAGTCTTTGCTAAATATCTCCTGTTGGCAAGATGAAAAGCCTCTTCTACTGTTGAATCATTCCACTTTTCTACTTTTGGAAAGTAAATTATGTGTTCCTTTACCTCACAAAATTTGTTCCATGAAAGAACAACATATATCTTGCAATACTCCCTTTCCCACAAAGGTACAACTGGTATCCAGATAGCTGGAACATCCGTACACGAGTTAGTTAACATATTATGTGCACAAGCACATAACTCCAATTTATTTTCAATTGCAATAGATGCTTTAGAGACTACACTTTTTAAAAGATTATATTTTGTTTTTAGGCATCTTATTGGTTTTTTTGATTCATGATATAAGATTTGCACATGTATATGTACGAATTTGTAACAAATTTGAAATGTAGAGATAAAACCTTTAAATGTAATGCTTCATCTATATTTCTACACTTACAAAATCAATCACACCTCTTATCAACATCAACTACAAAAGTAATAAATATCCCTCTAAGACAAATAACATATATTGTTTGGCGTTCACATTGCATTGTATTCATGTGATTGTTAGTTTTTAAATTATGGTAATTACGCCAAAAGGAGTGCCTTAAATGAACTTGGGCGAGTTTCTTCTGACATGGTTTCGAGATCAAACGACCGACATCTGCGTGTAGGTGATGTTGATGTATGCATGCGTGAGGACCGTCCACATGGCAGGAGTAAGTCTGGCAGTTTGGCAGATTTTACGAGCAATGAAACATAGTTTAATTTATTTTGAATTTCCAAGATGTAAACCCTACCATAGTGTCATAAGATAATCAAGGAACTTAGGATAGATAAAAGAGAATCAATGTCATGAAAGAAAGGTATAGAGCCAAAAATATGGGACACCCATAGTGTCACAAGACAAGCAAGGAAATAAGGTCAAATACAGTGAAGCAAGAAAGCAGTAACAAAAGAAAATATTATTATGCATAGAAAGTATTAATGTAAAACAATGATACAAATAATCAGTACAGTAAGATATCATATGAAGTAAGATATGTCAACATTGGATAAGACACATGTGTAATTTATTAGTTTTGAAAATAACATATACATAATATATGTAATCAAGCGTAATGATAAGTAGAAATGAATAATAGTGAATTAATATCACTAGTATAGTGTGGAGGGATTCCCCCAAGAGAATAATGTAAGGAATCGTGGTAGCTCCTATTATCATGTAATAATCGGTGTATCATGCATCAATCTCAATATGCCTCACAACGCATGTGTCTAAATAGTAAAAAGGATATTTTATTAATCTAACCAAAGTGACTAACAATATATGTAATTTAAAGTGTTAACAGTGTAAGCCATGTGTATAGGTCTTGGTTTTTATTTTTGTAAATATATGATCTTTTTTTATTGAATATAGTTATGTACAAGGAGAGGGGTAACACAAGAGCTACCGGATGAGGGCCTCGTGAGGAGGAAAATATGAGCTAGGATAAACAAGATGCATGGGAGTCAAGTGTGCTAATGAAGAATGACCATATGTAAGTGATGTCGTAGTAGTATCATATGCAATATGAACCCTATGAGGATAACAAGGTGGACTAGATCCATAAGAGACCATTTATGATGGAATAGAGTTGTGATTAGTGCTCAACAAGTGAGAGCCATGAGAGATGATGTGTGGAATAATAGACTTATAAGGAATCCTGGGAGGGAAAGAGACACTAGATGTAATATGTGTGTGGGGAGACTTCTTAGAAGACCTATGATGAATAAATATGTAAGATGTAATATGTGTGTTAGAGGGTCTATAAGGAAACCCATTAGTATACCAACTAGATGGGACAAAATGATATACAAAATATAGACAAACTTTAAGGGTATGTAAACAAATAGGACTATAACGATTAAACCCCAAAGTATATGGAAGTGAACATATGACTAGTGGAGGAATGGTGGAGCTAATTAATGCATTTGATGGGTGAGAGAATGAAAAAATTCCAATAAAGGTGAAGCTTTTGAGGATATGGGAGGTGAACCAAAAGTATGTGTACTAGTGGTGCCATTTACATTGGATGTGTTTGGGGTCGAACTAGAAGGAGTGAGTGGATGGGACACACCCTTTGAGGATTGTACCACAAGATCATATGAAGGAGTGATACAATTATTTGTATGAAGATATATAATATCATTAGAAGTGTATTGAGATTGATTCTAGGGAACCATTTTAAAATCCAAGGACATTGTAACATTGTGAAGGGGAATAGGGGTTTCCCCAAAAGTCATGGGTCCAATAGAAGTAGAAATAGGAGGAATAATATTAGAGGAGGGGCCATAATGAGCTAGTGGTGGTATCCGTATTTCATTTTAATCGTGATACTTCATTGAAATAGGTGTATTGTTGTTGAGGGAATGAAGTGGAAAAAAACATGATGTGAACTCAAGAGCATCATTAGTGGGGTCATCCCATTTAATTGAATTTAATTGAATATCTTGTATAACATGTCTAAGCTTGAGACACCAATTAGTGAGGTGAGTGATACATGTATGATATTTACAGTAAGCATTAGGATTGAAAATTTTACTTTGAGTCTTACTTGCATCAACCTCAAGCGGTGGAGGAAGAGACATAAGGTTGTATTCAAATAATTATTTTAACATGATGTGTATGTTAGATGATAAATGATTAATAGTTATTTTTACACAAAATTAGAAAGGGTTGGCGTTTGGTAGATAAATAAAAATAGAGTCATGATGAGTAAACTACAAACCCATAAATACAATTGTGCTACCCATATCTTGTACATATGGTTTCCTAAGGAAGATGTTATAATGGTGTTTATATAGGATAACATAACATAATGTGTCAAGGGTATTAGGAATGACAACAATGGGTAGGGTAATTTAGATGGTAGAATCTCGAATAGCCACAATGGTAGAGAAGAAATCCTTTATAGATGTACCTAGATGTAGAAGAAAAGAAATGATGTAGAGATTAATTATCTATTCATGATCGATTAAGACATGCTTAACTAAGGTAGTGTTGTCTAAAATTCCCCTCGGGACTTTTCTGACAACCCACAACTTCATTTTTGAACTTGGGTGAAATTGAAGCTGTTTTGGGACTGAGGGGTTCAATTCAAGTATGTTGAGTTTTCATGCACTTCCTACACCTACATATGTTCCATGCTCCTCAATTTCCATCCCCCCAAAAAATATTTGAAACATGCCTATGTGTAAAAAATTTCCCTTGTATTTTCGGGTTTCGGGGATCAAATGCAATTTGCATGTAAATTGTTCCTCAAACCTTGAAACCCAAAATACAAAGGATTTAGTGTAATTCAGGTTTTCGGTTTCAAATTGCAAATTGTAAATGTGAAACCTGAACCCCAAAACCTGACTTTACCAGTGCATTTCAGGGTTTGGGTTCTGATTTTTAATTTGCATACAAATTGTAAATCGAACCCTAATTCCCGAAATACAAAGAAAACAATGCATTTTGGGTTTCAGATTTCAAATTGCAATTTTCATGCAAATTACAACCTGATCCCCAAAACCAGACAAGTTGCAAATAGGTGGCCAACTTCTAACTTGTGTATTTTGGGTTTTTCAACGTGTATTTCAAGGGGTGACTTCTGTCGAGGACCATTTAGGGAGTTTGAGGTTGCATTACAAGGGTGAATTGTGTCGAGGACCATTTTGGGAGTTTGAGGTTGGATTGCAGGGTTCAAATTCCACCCAGACAATTTCAAGAGTCTGCAGTTGTTTTTAAGGGTTGATTTCTGCCATTAGAATGTTGGGTTTTTTAGGGTTTTTTCAAGGTTATGAACCTGAAAGAGGCACAATTTAACAACTTAACCACTCGCATTTATTGTAGTATGGTACCATGAACTTAAAATGGCCATAAATTTCTCCCTGTAACTCCCATTTTTATAAAAAAATGACTTTTTGGAAAGTTCTCAACATGTACTACACCAAAAAAATTGTATTTCTTAAATTTAATGAGTTTAGGTTAGTGAAAAAGTGGAAATACAATTACAACATTAGAGGAATGGTTCCAGGTATCTCAACCACCACAATTGATGACGTATGGTGCCCATCCCTTTTGCTACAAGAAAAGTACCATGGGGGAATGGCCTTAGACGATTAATCATGCTTCTTTTTAGAAAATCAATGCATCTTGTTAGTGGTTGAAAGAAGAAATACGAAATCCATCTCTTTTCCCTCCTCTCTTTCTCCCATTTTGATATATAATGTAAAAAGCTCTCATTTGAGAGGGAGGATGTTATAAAATGTAAAGGAACTAATGTCAAAAACCGTTCTTGAGCAGTTGTAGGCATCCATTTGAGCTTGGAAATGTGTTCTTGTACCTTCTTCTTCACATGTAATGGTCTGTGCATAATTTTAAAGAAATAATTTATTTTTGTGGTGTTCTCAACCCTGACTTGTGTTTTGTTGCATTTACTTTCCTCACCATTCTTGTGGTTGTATTTTGTGTATGTATTTTGTGTATGTATTTCTCCTTTGCGGGTTCATTTGTTTTTGTCTCATTGAGAATAGAAGGTAAAATATTTTTTTGGATCTATGTCACGCATATTTGACCTCTCCCTTCTCCCTTTTCCCTCATTAGAGTGTCTTCACCATTTTTCTTGGTGTTATCACCTTCCTTTAACTTAGGATCTCCCCTTACATGCATCTCTCTCTTTCTCTAGTCTCGTAGAATCATAAAGTAGAGCTAGATAGTTGCATTTCCAGTAGTAGGAGTATTTCAGTATTACGATTAGGTAGATGAACCAGCCTTCTTTGGAGTTTGATCTCACTTTGTAAGTCCCACACTTGTGAGATCATCCCATGTTAGAAAAAAGTAGGGATTTGTAACAAGAAAATCCTAGGGTGCTACTTCTTTGTGATAACTAGTAGGTTTTACTATGGTTTGAATATATAAAGAAAGGTCATTATGATTTATAATTGGTTAGGGTAAATCGGTAGAGGTATAGGAGATGGATTTTTATAAAGAAAGAGTTATATACATACATACTCATAGGTAAGCAAGAGAGGTGTTAAGAAGAATGAAAGTACATTGAAATGATTTAGATATGACATCCTTACATTCCATAGATTGAAGGAAGGATATAGTAGAATCACTAGGAGAATTCGTGGAGAGAGAGAGAGAGAGAGAGAGAGAGAGAGAGAGAGAGGAGAGAGAGAGAGAGAGCGCTCTAGACCTCTCTCTCCTCGAGACGCTAGAATCATAGATCCTCTGCTCGCGCCTCTTCTCTCTCTCTGCTCGCTCTCTCTCGCTCTCTCATCTCTCTCTCTCTCTATCTCGCTCTCTCTCCTCTCTCTCTCTCTTCTCTCGCCTCTCGCCCTCTATCTCTCTCGCTCTCCTCTCTCTCTCTCTCCCTCTCTCCGCCTCTCCTCGCTGCTCCTCTCCTCTCTCGCTCTCAGCATCTCGTCCGCTCGCTCTATATTCTCGCTTCTCTGTTCCTCTTCAGAGAGCGCGTCTCCTCGCTCTCGCTCTCTTTCACTATTGAGATTGTAACTTGCAAATATCCTGGTGCATAGCCATATAATTTAGTCAAGATATATGATTTGCTCATTCCCCTTCTATTTAGTCTTGGATGACTTTAGAAGTAACTTTTTGGATCCTTTGGTGGCCTTGAAATGTACTTCATTATCAAACTCTTACTGGATTGCAACTTGAACTCATTTGATCGTGTTTGATTGGATTGTAATTTTGTTAAGACTTGGAATTGGGAACTTGGTGTGATTGGATGCAAGGTAAGATAGAATCCTCGACCTAGCTTCAAAACTTTTTTTTTATGGTTTTCCTAGGGGATGTACATAAAATATAGGAAGATTTAGGGATCCTTGAGAGCCATTTTTTGCTAGTATTTGCAATGATATCACATGAGAGTGTTAGGTTATGACTTGAGGTGAGTTTAACTTGCTTATATAGGGTTCGAAAGGTAATTTATTATGATAAGGATGACCTAGGAGGATAAAAATACCAAACAAATGATATTTCATCACAAATAGATTTAGAAAATGTGTCATTTTAGGACCATACAATTCATCTAGAACCGAATTATATAACCTGACCGAACGGTATAGTTTTAGATAGGGATAAGCCTATTTCCACCCAAAAGAGACGAGGATATATAATGATATCGGGGCATGTTTTTTAGTTCAATATTTTATTTCCAATTTGTAGTTTTTTTTAGTTGTGTGGAGTGTGATTCATTTCAATTTTGCGGATTGATGAATAAATGGAAATTTCACATTTTGGGGGAAACACAAGACCAATGTTCCATATCCATTCTTTTGAAATATATTCCTATGTACTTTCTTGATGTTAAAATATAGTGGAAAAAGGTAAAAATAACATTAAAATACTTGAAGAGGATGAATAGACGTTCATACCTTGGATAGGGCTCCATATATGATGAATATGAGTTTATATCAGATGAACATGGGTTCATACCAAGATTTCTGGTTAGTATTTCTAATACCATTAGTGAGTCAAGATCATGAACTATTGTTAATGATTTATGGGTTCATATTATCTATTGTTATGCAGAGTCTATTAATAAGACATTATTAGACATAGATTATTATTGGTTAAGCTTGGATACTATTATAAAAAATATTGGCGTAATCATCTCAGGATTATTCCCTCGAGATTACAGGGAAAGTAGATTCCTAAATTAAGTCTAAGCCATGTAACCACATCCTATACCATATATATATATATGGCCCAAGACATATCTGTATGGTGTACCTAAGAATACCTCAGAATGAATTTAATGTAATAATGATTAGGGGAAGATGAATTCTATTGAGGTTAGACTCTTGGTCTCGATGTAATCTCACATGGAAACATGTAGTCCTATGAAGCACCTTATGAATTTTAGCTAGGATTTCCTCAAGATGATCCTGAAATACTCTCTTGACAATAATACCATGTGCACTGCATTCAGGGGTCTCTGATCTCAATGCTACTATGTGTTTAGGAAATTCCATACCTAAGACGGTGCATCTATAGCCTTCATCTTCTATATTGTTTATGTTAAATTATTTCTTATAGGATAAAATTTAGGTGTACATACGCCTTACAACTCATGAACCTTCATGATGCCCCTTCGACCCATTTATAGACAATGGGTACTTCCTCAGGCAGTCACTTTTAAACTGATGTAATCCACTTTTCTCATGTAAAGGAAAACTTCAGTGCATCAAGTTGAAATTTGCGTATAGCTCCTCATATGGTGAAATTAGTTATCCCTTCTTACTAGGTTAAAATGTACCTTGTGCATTTTAGGTATCCTAATCAAAATACCAATAACATAGTTTATAATAAAATAGTCACAAAAATTAAATAATACCACAAAAGAAACTTAGTTTAAAATATAACACCCCACCTCAGTAAGGTCTTTAAAATACACCTCATCACTCATTTTCTAACTGTTAGGAAATAAGGAATAAAATATGTGGAATAATCCCTCGCATAATCGCAACAGTAGAAACTAATATGCAGAAAATATTATAGGTCTCAAATAAAAGTGCAAAATAAAATAACAGAACACAAAGAGATAGTATTTAACGTGGTTCAACCAATTTGGTCTACATCCACCAAGAATCACTTGCTTATATTTTATTACAAGCCACCACTCTCTCAATACAATACCCAAATTTGTTTGGAGCTATGCTCAACAAACTCTAAAGAATTCACACCCGAAATCAAAACACATCTACAATGTTACTATGTAAACCCTACCATATGTACAAAACCATATAAATAGACAACTAACTTAAGCAAGTTTTATAAAACTGTGGGTATCAAAATCATGGGTCAAAAAACGTCCCATAAACCTATGTGTCAAAAATCCCACCCATATGAGAAAAGACTTGTTTCCCGGTATATCAGGCACATTTTAAGGCAAAAAAAAATTCTCTAGCACTGCGCCCCTGAACCCCAACAAGACAACTGTGGAAAGTGTACAGTACTCTTAGTGTATAGTCTTCAACACTTTCACACATGAAAATAGGCTCCACAACCTAATAATCTCCCACTTGGAGACTAGTTTTCCTCTGAGAAAGCTTTTCAACGCTTCACTAGTTTCCGTGAAGACCAACCAAAATTGAACATAGCTTTAGTTTTTCCCTTGTGACCACCTTGTTCATCATATCTACATGATTCTGAATGGTATGAATCTTCTCCAGCTTAAACTTCTCTTCCTCAAAAGTTGTCCTGATGAAATGGTACCTTAACTATATATGCTTTGTCCTAGAGTGGAAAGAAGAGTTCTTAGCTAGGTGTATAGCACTCTGACTATCACTATGTAGCTTTCCTTCCTCCTGCTTATGCCCCAACTTCTCAAGTAGTTGCTGTAACCAAATCATTTCTTTGCTTGCCTCTATGGTAGCAACATACTCAGCCTCTATGGTTGACAAAGCCACCAACTTCTGTAGTCTTGAAATCCAACTCACTATTGTCCCACCTACAGTGTAAACATAACCTATCGTGCTCCTCATACTGTCTACATCTCTAGCCATATATGAATCTACATAAGCACACAAAGTGGTGTTTGATCCATTGTAGCACAAAATTGTCCCCATGGTCCCTCTCAAATATCAAAGGATCCACTTTATTGCCTGCCAGTGATTTCTACCTGGATCACTCATAAATATACTCACCGCTCCCACTGCATGAACAATATCAGGCCCGATGCACAGCATGTCATACATCAAACTGCCAACCGCTGATGAGTAAGGTAACTTGGACATTTGGATTCTATCCTGCTCTGTCTTGGGACATTGCTCCTTTGATAACTTGAAATGGCCTGCCAAAGGAGTGCCAACCAGTTTATCATCCTGCATATTAAACCTCTCCAAGACTGTCTTAATGAACTCTTCTTGAGATAAAGTCAGCTTCTGTTCCTTCCTATCCTGAGATATCCTCATACCAAAGATTTTTTAGGCTGCTCCCAAATCCTTCATGACAAAGGATTCACTTAGTTGCTTCTTGAATACTTTTATTTATTACATGTTTTTACCTGCAACCAACATATCATATAACCTTTCTCCATCATGAAGGTATCAAATTTCTTATACCATTGACGTGGAGCTTGTTTCAAGCCATACCATCTCTTCTTTAGTTTACACACCATCTCCTCTTTACCTTTGACCTCATAGCCCGCTGGTTGCTACATATATAGATCCTCCTCTAAAACACCATGGATAAATACAGTCTTTACATCAAGATGCTCTAAATGTAAGTCTTCTACTGCAACTATTCCAAGAACAATTCTAATAGAAGTCATTTTTACTATACGATAAAAAATCTCATCAAAATCTATACCTTTTTTATGTGAAAACCCCTTGACCACCAACCGGGCCTTGTATATTTTATTTCCTCCTTCCTCTTTCACTTTAAACACCCACTTGTTCTATAATGCTCTTTTTACTTCAGGTAGCTTCACCAAATCCCATGTCTGGTTCTCCATGAGAGCTTGATGCTCCTCATCCATGGCTTGCTCCCACTTCTTCTTGGCATCTACCTACATTGCTTTATCAAAGCTCTCTGGCTCTCCACTGTCAGTGAATAATAAATATTAAAGAGAAGGAGAAAAATGCTTAGGTTCTCTTCTTAGCCTAGAAGACCTCCTCAATATAGGAGTTTGGGGTTCCTGTTGAGGAGGTTCCTGAACTAATTCGTGTCTCACTTTCCCATCTAGAAGATCCTCTACCGCTGCATATTCTTTGTTGGATTCTTCCCTATTTTCTTGCAACTACTGCTTATACATGACTTTCTCATTAAATACCGCATTCCTAGATCAAATGATTTTATTGTCCTTAATACTCCAAAATATATATCCAAAGTCATCACCACCATAACCAATGAAAGTACATTTTTCTAACTTAACCTCTAGTTTGGTCCTATCATACTTGTCTATATGGACCAACACCTCACATCCAAAGACTCTAAGAAATGAATAATCAACTTTCTTACCATACCATGCCTCCTCAGGTATGCCTCTACCTAAGGCACTTAAGGGTCCTCTATTTATCAAGTACACATTTGTGCTCACCGCTTCTGCCAAAAAAAAAGAGGTAGTCCTACATGTAACCTCATGCTCCTAACACGTTCCATTATTGTTCCGTTCATCCTTTCTGACACCCCATTCTGATACGAAGTTCCTGGAACCGTCTTTTTCCTATGGATTCCATTATTAGAACAATAATAATCAAATTCATTGTTGCAATACTCCCCTCCATTATCTAACCTGAGACATTTTAGCTTAAGACCCGGTTCATTCTCTACCAAGGCTTTCCATTTTACAAAAGTGTCAAATACATCAGATTTGTTTCTAATACAATAAACCCAAAATTTCCTTATTACATCATCAATAAAAGTAACATAATAACTTGAACCCCCAAGAGATGATACCTGAGCCGACCCCCATACATTAGAATGCACCGGCTCTAACTTACTCTCTTTTTTTGTAGGTCTAACATTGAGAAACCTTACTCGCTTATGGTTCCCATATATGCAGTCCTCACATAACTCCAAACCTATT
Organism: Taxus chinensis; assembly: GCA_019776745.2. Taxonomy (NCBI): domain Eukaryota; kingdom Viridiplantae; phylum Streptophyta; class Pinopsida; order Cupressales; family Taxaceae; genus Taxus; species Taxus chinensis. The sequence goes on from CM034155.1 coordinate 215,159,850, forward strand.
TCTATATATCCAAGAAAATCCTTCTTTATGATCTCCATTCCCTTATGGCTCATATGACCAAGCCTATAGTGCCACAATGTTGTATCTACTTCTGAAGCCACAAGATTACAAACATTAGTGCTATAAGTGGTTAAATACAAGGTTCCAACCTTCTTACCTCTTGCCACCACAAGAGAACCCTTGGTAACCTTCAAAGATTGCGTTGCAAATATTACATTACAATCATCACTTCCCAACTGCCATGCCGATATCAAATTTCGTCTTAATGTAGGCACATGTCTGACATCCTTTAATAGCCAAGTATTCCCATTCTGCATCTTAACCTAAAAAGAACCTTTTACAACTATGTTGCAAGGTTCATCATCACCAAGAAAAACATGCCCAAAATCTCCTTGAACATAATCAAGAAAATAATTCCTATGTGGAGTAGCATGGAAAGAAGCCCCCGAATCTAAAACCCAAGATTCAATAATATTGTACAAAGAAAGAATCAAAACATCTTGACATACATTACCCATTGCCACATTTGCCTCCTTGTTTTTCTTCCTGTTGTTTCTTCTTGTCCCGAAGTTCCCAACAGTACTTCTTTAGATGCCCAGACTTTCCACAGTGCCAGCATGCTATCTTGCTTTTAGATTTTGACCTTGCCCGATCTTTTGATTTTCCATGGCTTCCACTATTCTTCTGTCTCCCTCTAGTTTCCACTGTCAAAGCATTCCTTGAAGTAGAAGATTCCCCAGAGATTTTTCTTCATATTTCCTTTCTTAGAATCACCCCTACAACATCCTAAAACTTAAACTTTGAGTTTTCTGGAAACGAGTTGCTTACCACCATTACCAGGCTATTCCAACTCACAGGTAAAGAGCACAAAACTAATAAAGCCCTAACTTCTTCATCAAATTCTATTGTGACCAAAGCTAGCATATTTACAACCGTATTAAAATCATTTAAATGATCTGCTTCTGAACCATTCTCAAACATCTTCATATTAAACAACTTTTTCATTAAAAATATCTTATTAGAGGCAGAGGGTTTTTCATACAACTTCCCTAATGCATCCATGAGTTCTTTTGTTGTCTTTTCGTTTGAAACATTAAATAATATCAAAGATGCAAGACACAGCCAGATTGTCCCAAGTGCCTTCCTATCAAGAAAATTCCATTCTGCATATGTCGTGCTTGAGGGTTTTTTCACCTTCTTAGACAATGGAGTATAAAGATCCTTCTGATAAATGTAATCTTCCATCTGCATCTTCCAAAGACTGAAATTCTGCTCGTTGAATTTATCAACCCTTGATCTTCCATCATCTGCCATAGCTCCCACTCAAGATAAAACTTTCCTTGTGATTCAACACTTCAGCGAACCAAACCAGGCGCTGATACCAATTGTTAGGAAATAAGGGATAAAATATGCTGAATAATCCCTCTTATAATCACAACAGTAGAGACTAATATGCAACAAATATTACAGATCTCAAATAAAAGTGCAGAATAAAATAACACAACACAAAGAGATAGTTATTTAACGTGGTTCACCCAATTTGGGCTACATCCACCAAGAATCACTTCCTCAGATTTTATTAAAAGCCATCGCTCTCTCAATACAATACACAGATCTGTTTGGAGCTATTCTCAACAAACTCTACAAAATTCACACCCGAATTCAAAACACATCTACAATGTTACATTAAACCCCACCATATGCAGAAAACCACATAAGTAGACAACTGCTTACGCAGTTTTACAAAACCATGGGTATCAAAACCATGGGCCAAACCCGTCCCATAAACATATGGGTAAAAAATCCTACCCATATGGGAAAAGCAAGTTTCCCAGTATATCGGGCACGTTTTAAGGCAAAAAACGAGACAACTGTGGAAAGTGTACAATACTCTTAGTGTACAATCTTCAACACTTTCTCACATGAAAACACGCTCCACAAGCTAACATGTTCCTATTTTACTTGGTCAATTATTAGATTTTATTGTGATGAGTGAAAAAATGGTTGAAAATGTTATATTTTAACAAGTGTTTGTTTTCAAGAAATTTAGTGAGTCGTGCAACAGAATTTAGTAACCTAACTTGATTAGTTTTTGCTTTTAGTATAGGATCTTAATATTTATTTTAAATTTGTGCAAATTTATAAATATTGAGGTGCCCTAAAAGAGTCACACATTAACATTCACATTAATGTTTCCTTTTGGTAATATGTGAAGCTAAGGATTCATGTCCACACTGCTTATTTATTCCCATCCTTTGACCTAGATACATTAGTTTCCAACCCAAAAAACTTCACTAAGAAGGATAAATCACTCAAGTTATAATGTTGCAAAATATTTCTCAACAAAAAGGATTTTTAATAACATCCACCATGGCTATAGATGCCTTGTGAGCAGTGGAGCAAGGCCATTATATGAACTAAAGGTATCTTTGTCAGGTCTTTAGATGTCTAGCTAGTAGTAGAGAAATAATTAATCCTTCCCCACGACCCATTCCCATCAAATATCATAATATTACAAAAATATAATAAATCCCATGTAAACAATGTGCATGCTATGTGAACTCCTTGTGTCAAGAAAAAATATATAAGGAAAGGTAAACAAATTTATTTACACACAACAAACTCCTTGGAGTGTTTCAATTTAATAGGTCGCATTGCAAAGTTAAAGTATTAGATTATGTTATTTTTTTATAACACAAAATCTTTGAGTATGCTTATTTGTCTGGTTGTAGGTGAACTTGAGATTCTAGATAAGATATAATTATCTACATCATTCTCCAGTATATCCACCATTTTTTGTCCACAACACGCACCTATTTTCACATATGAATTCAAAGAACCCCTTGGCGTTTCCCGAAGGTAGTTCAAAATTGCATACCTATCTCTACTTCATCTTGTGTGTAATTCCCATTCACAAGAATTTCATGCCTTAGTCATATTTTCTTGAGCCATCCCATGAAGTCATATTTTCTTGAGCCATCCCATGACCATTTTCTCCCATGTCTCCTTTGTAAATATGTCTATTTTTTATTGCATAAAATGATTACCATGTTGTCTCATGATTCTTGTGTGCACCCATTTACAATTTCACAAATTTATTTCATGTGTGCCATTATGCAAACCTATAAAATGATGCCTTTAATTATTGTCACACCCCCTTCACGTTTAGTCAGCCATTTTTTGGCACCCTCTCTCATATAAAGCTAGCTTTATGCAAAATTTTCATAGCCACACCTTGATTCGTGCAAACCCCTCAATGCTCTACAACATTTTATCTTGCTCTAAAATTTTTTAGCCTCCTGCACACCCCATACTTAGATAGTTTCCCTTCCACATTATGAAATTTTTGTAACCATCACATAATTAAAATCCTCGTGTAATCATTTGACTAGGTGCCACACTGAATACTTAACCCTTTGAGCCATTATGATCAGTGCATACAGATCTATGATAGGGCAACATATGAAAATATTTCAAGTGTCAAGGTGTACTTTACCTAGGCACAAGCATGCATGCCCCGATTAAGGGCACATGTCTGAAATCATCACCATGCATAATATAAAGGTCTAAACCAAGCCCAAAAATCTTATCAAACATGATAAATCCGATGTGTGCCACGTGTCTCAAATAGGCTCATTGAAAAGTTAGAGGCCCAAGTTTGATTCTAAAATCTTCTCGGTGTCACAAAACTGATCCACACCACGTGTAAAAGATTGGGACACTGCTCAATGAACATGATAAAGAGTTCCATGTGTCTCTTTATGCAAGCATCATAAGTATTTATTCCTACTTTGATTGGTTACACATAACACAAAATAGCTCTTTTTCTATTTTGTATATTTTGTGGAGCCATGAAAAGGAAAGATACGTGCATGATTAATAAATACAAAGGATAAATTGCATAAGGATAATTTTGCACATAATAGAATATACATCTAAAATGTAATATAATATTGTTCAATCCATATTGGAAAGAACCTACCTCCATTAATGCTTGTAATCATTGTTCACTTGGGTTTTCCTATAAATATTGGATCAAACTCATTGTAAAGGTCCCTAATTTCATAATAGAATATATTTTGAGATTTTTCTATTCATTTTCTTTTTATCACTTGGCAATCCATGTTCTTGTCCTAAGTTAGCTTCTTTGTATAATCTAATTTGATGAATGTTAAAGATTCACTTTATTGATTGACTATAACATCTTCATTCAGTGAATAGAAGATTAGAGTGCACGTTATGTGCATCCAATGAAGTTGAGAACCCCTCTTGATGTTCTATGTTCTTCCCCTCATACTTTATCACCTTTCTGTGTCTTGATTGAGTGCATCCTGATTTGAGAGAAGGAATGATTTTCACAGATCTTAGCGTTTATATCAACTGGAGAAAACCTCATAGATTTTCTAATTATTTCTCTTTCTTCCCTACCCTACTATCTTTTACAATTTTGCATCAACCATGTTAGTATTAGGATTAAATCTTGTAACATGTACTCAATTTGTACTATATATTTATGTTACAAGCGATACTCATAGTTGAATATTCATTTTATCAAAACTTGTGCAATCCTTAGGCTATAAATGAATGATAATAGGTTTTTTTTCTTGCAAAATACTTTAGAATGACTTCCCTATGATGCATTCCTAAGATGCAAGTTTCTCACATCAGGTAAAACTAGAAATGAACCAACAAATGCCCTCAAAATCATAAACATCCACCCGTCCATTATTTTGAGCTATTCCTAGCGTATGTTTTTACCCATAAGATCTGGTGAGATTGAACTTGGGGAGGGGTTCCCAGTGTGAGAAGTGAACTACACGATCTGAATTGCCTCTTGTGCACCTTCCTGTCAAGAGAGGTAGAACCTTTTCCATTTGCGCGAGACTCTATCTAATTTGTGCACGCTTACGTGTGCTCTTGCTTCCTTTCCATCCACAACATTCCTTGGCGTTGAGGAAGGGAATTGTGGTGCAATCTCATGGAGATCAGTAGTTATATGAGAATATATGAAGGATTTTTCAAGCTTCAATAGTCTCCATAACTATTTAATAATGTAATTTGGTCTTGTCCCCCAAACATCGAAAAATGTGCGTAACACATCAAAATAATTTGAAATAAATAAGACACTATTTTCTAGTGCCTATACTACCCTATAATTATGTTGGTATACATACCATAAAATGGAAAGGGGGAGGTGGTGGAGTGTAATAGTGCAACACATAAATATAATTTCTTAATCTTAAATTTGACATCTATTTGAGTGTTGTATGATAACTCATCTTCTTAATAAGAGAAAACTATAAAAAATAATGTCATCTTTTCTAAATGGTGGATTTTGGAGTCCTTTTTTGATTTGGAAAGAATTATTTAGCCCAATGCAATGGTGTAGCTAGATTAAAAGTTCATGTTTCCCATGGATAGAACATTTATAAAGAATGTAATCAATTCATTAATCAATTTAAAATTCTTTAATAAATAAAGTTATATAACAAATCTAAGACAAATGCCTAAAAATTAATATCTATCAATAGTTTTCAAATAAATACATTTAAAATATCTATACTAGTCCAAACACATTTAAGTGTAAGATATCCATTCTAGTAGAAGATATCTTGTGTGCTTTTCGTAATGACAATAGCTACATTGAATGTGTCATGGCTAATTACGCCTCTCCTTCTTTTTCTGTGCTTGTAAATGGTTTTTCCTCTTCCATCTTCCATGTTAAATGTTGTTTGCGTCAAAGAGATCCTCTTTCTCAATGCCTTGTCATCATTTCAGTGGAAGGCCTGGGTAGGTTCTTAAATCACCTCAAGTCCTATAAATGCATATTTGGTTTCCACTTGGTGAAAGGTATGGATCCACTATCCCACTTTCAATTTGTGGATGACACTTGTTTGATGGGCAATGCCACTCTTGCTGAAGAGACTACTTTTAGGAAAGCTTTGGACATTTTTTGTTAGTGCATCTGATCAAATATTAAATGAAAAAGTGGCTCAAGTCTTCTTCTTCCATGCAGACCTTCAAAATAAGGAATGTCTTGCTAATATTATTCATTTTCAAATTGATTCTTCTTCTTTCAAATATCTGGGTATCCTTATTTCTCCTTTTTTCCTTAAAAAAAAAGACTAGAATGCTATGTTGGATGATATGCAATGGCATATTCTTCATTGGTCATATAGATATCTTTCTTTGGTAGGCCACATGGTACTTCTCAAAGTGGTGATACAAGCTCTCCCAATGTATAAATTTATGGCTCTTGTGGTTCTGAAATGTATTCTTTGTGACTTGGATTGTTGAATGAGAAAATTTCTTTGGGAAGGAAATTTTGAGAGGAAGAGAGAAGTGGATTGGGAATGAGATCTTCCTTCCTTAACAATGTGGTACTTGCTACTAAATTATATTGGAGGTGATATGCGGAGGACTAGGACTTATGGGGAAAATCCTTAAGTTCAAGTATTTACAACTACAAAATCATTCTTTCATTCCTCGAATATTGATCCCTGGTAAAGGTTCTCAGATATGGAAAACAAAGAACTCGGGGAGTCATCTGATTAAAGTGAGTCTCTTTTGGATTGTTGGAAAGAAGGAGTGCTCTTTTTTGGGAAGATGCATGGGATCAACAAAGTCCTCTTTTTGTTGAATTTCCATATCTCCTGAAGTTAAAATGTAAATGTGTTGAAGATGGTTGGATTTATGTCTCTAATTTTCAGTGTGTTGTGATACAAAATCGTGTGAGGATTTGGAGATGGAGAATAATGGATCTTTGTCCAAGTTAGAAATTCCCCCTTCTCATTGACCATTTAGTTTCTTTTTTAGCCTCTTGGAATGTTTCTTTTGATATACATTTTGACATCCTTAGTTGGGGTTTGAATGGATTTGGAGCGTGCTTTGTGCAAACTAACTACACAACTCATACAACATAGCATCTTGACGATAAGAACCCTCTTCTTTAGATAAATTTCTTCATCAAGATAATCTCTGAAAATGTGGTGTTGTTTGGGGTAGAATAATACCCAATCTAAAAGAAACTTGTTGAGTTTTGATTCATGATTATAAGGTGAATTCTTGGTGGGATTTCATAATCCTTTAGAGACTTGGTTTTTCTGTGGAGTCTCCGTTTGTATCCTTGACCAATAAGAATCCTCAATTGCCTCATCTAGTTAAATGTGAATGCCCCCTTTTGGGTCTAGCTAAAGTTAATGTGGATGGAGCTTTGAGAGACAACCTTGGAAATGTGGGCATAAGAGTTGTCTGTCGTGATCACAATGACAAGATCAATTTTTGGTTTGTTGGTAGTCTTGGTATTAGGTCTAATAATTTAGTTGAAGGTATGACCATTTGTTACACATTGATAGAATCCAAGCAACAACATTTTCTCAACATCATTATGTAATTTGACTCAAAAATATTTATTGATCACTTCAAAAGGTCAGCTTCCTTTGACTTTCACCACTAGCAGTGGAGGGAATACATGACATACATCAACATCCTCATTTGTGGTTTCAATGTTGCTTGATTGCATCTTACTAAAAGGGAAGGAAGTCGGGTTGTTGATTTCTTGGCAAAATATGCATCTCATTAGAAGTTGACCGAGGTGGTATCTGGGGAGAATCGTGAGTGCCCTACTTGAGACTCACAACATGACTTCAATGTTCTTGTGAATGCTGACTACATAGCCTCCTTAGATCCTTGACATTAGCTAGAGTGTTGGGTTTCTTCGTTCGTTCCCTCCTTATTATCTTTATCAATGTCACTACATTAAGTATTTGTTTACCCTCTACATACATAATTTTTATTGTCATGATATTTTTACCTTGCTATCTCTTTCTATTTCCCGATTTTTCTCGTATTAATGTGCTTCAAGTCTTTCACAACTCACACACTAAGTGATTAAACAATTTTAAATCTCTTTAATTTTTTTTTGGCCTTTTTAAAAAACTTCACGGAATAATACTTAGAACTAAAAACATATCATCATTAGTCTGTATACTAATAATTATACTTGTATGGATTTACGTTTGGAAGAAAAATTGTTATAAATAAAGAATATTCTAGAAGCATGTAGCTGGTGAGCTAAAGCGACAATTAACACGCGTGATGCCAAAACCATGTAGAAGGGGTTATTTTAAAATATGAAATCAAACTAGTGGTTTCAGTTACACAACGACCTTAGGACCCCAAAGAAAAAAATTAAACAAATAAATAATTTTGTCGGGAAAGTTCATATTCAAATGGATTTTCTCTTACCATAAGAAAATATGCATATCGTGTTGTCCCTATTAATTTCAGCTGCTCTCTCTTAATAGTTTAATATTCACGAGTAAACTCTACACTAGATGCCCACTATTAATATTCACAAGTAAACTCTACAGTGGATGCCCACTATTAATATTCACAAGTAAACTCTACACTGGATGCCCCTAATCTATGATAGAGGAATAAACAATGACATTTGTATTAAGATATGGATAGAGCATATCTCCAATCCATATGATTGCAACTTCAAATCTTCAGTAGTATCATATCTTCAAATCTTCAAATCTTCGATAGAATCAAATCTTCAAATCTTCAGTAGTATTTAGAATCATATCTTGGAGATTGAGGATTTTCCTTTTTTTAGTTTAAATTTTTCTCCCATTGAGACACATTACGATATCACTAAAGTGAATCATATTTTTAAATTTATTCTTTGGAGTCTGTGACTGAAGAACATTTTAATTTTAGATGCTCTTTTTATTATGAGATAAGAGGGCACTTTTTTTGCCTCTTCAATAATATATTGAATCTCTCCAGACATTCATGGCTTATGAAGACCAGAGATGTTTAATCATCTTCCTTCAACATTCAAACACAAGTCCCCGAGAGGGTTCTGCCCTATGTTACCTACATCCTAATTTCAATGGTTTCACATCATCAATAAGAAGAAGCCCCTTGGCCATCTTCCTAAATTTATGGTAAATAGTGAGACGTCACACACTCAATAATTCACATGGCCTCCCACCCATCACTCACTTATTCACCACCTTGAATATCAAAAGTGTTTCTATAGAGCAACAAGATCCATCACATTATGTATAACCTTCTACTTTTATCTTTTATTTGAATGGTGGACAATTGCTTTCCATTTACCTTTAGATTTAGTTCTCTTTTGTTTCTTTGGAGTAATGTTATTGTGCTCCCTATCTTCTTTATATCAAATACATTTTCTATCCCATGGGAATATTGGACTTTGATAGGCGTTAAATATAAAGTAAGTTAATAAATTTATTATAGTTTTTATGTACCACATCAATTAATAATTCTTACATTCTCCACAAATTTCTCATTGTCAAGTGTCGATACCTGTTAAAATTTCTGTACGAATGTCAAATGGACATCAAATTTAAGATCGTTAACAACTCACATACATTTCGTTAAACAAGATTGAGGGTCCCCAAATAGAAACATTGTTAACCCTTCGTAAAAACAAAAGAGGACTCTTTTTTAGGATAGAGAGCTAAATAAATGCATATAGCAAAGGTGGTGTATAGAGAACCCTTCATGGATGATGCATCGAGTATCTATCATTTATAATAGATTGTACATTGAAGCATCTACCCCAAGAAATATTGATATTGGTTAAACTCCCAACTCTATGGATGGGGATGCCCCCCCCCCTCTATATATAGATGCGATATGGTGGTCTACACAATTATAATTTCATCCCACCCAAATTCCAATAGTCCCTAACTTGACTCCCAGAACCTTAGGTCTAATATGAAATCAACATAGAGAGAATGTTTTTGGATAAACCGTGTACCAAATTTTTGGATTAATATTTCAAATCATACTCTATGAACCACCGTCATGATAAAAATAGATCAAAAATATTTATTACAAAATTAGATTTATATTGAAGAATGTTAATTTCGAAGAATGGCAATATAGGGTAGTTGATCATATGAAAAAATTAAACGAAAAAAATAATAATTTTAAACATTAAAAAAATATGAAAAGACAAAATTTTTAATCACCCTCAATTTTAATTAGAGTTTATAAAAAATTATAATAAATTGAAAACAAAAAATAATAAAAAATTAATTAATAATTTTCCAACTATTTTCTAAAATAAAAACCTAAAGTAAAAATTTTTAAAAAAGAGAACTTTGATAATATATGATAGACATTTGAGTCAGAAGTTTTACAAAGAGTAATTACACAAAATTAAACAATTTGTTCGGGCTTTCAAATTGGCAAGATGATAATTATAGTGCCCGAGGTGACGAGCTTAATTTGAAGGTCATCATGTTTAGTAACATTTTCAATTCGGACTTTTTCGTGTAAATTAATCATTCAAATCATACGAACTTTTCTAGGAAGCTTCATCTCGTTATGCAACTAGGTAACCTTGTGTGCCGGCGATTTGCTTGTATCTTGCCACGTATTCCCATGTCAGAGTGTCATGTTCATATGCGTGTGTGTATAAAATACAATTAAATAATTAAATAAATAGAGGAAGAGGAAGAGTTCGAATGTGAAAGGAGATACCTTATTCAATCTTTGCCAATAGGATAAGGACTATGCGGAGCTTGGGGATATACCTTAGTTAAGTGTTGGAGTTACGGTAATTTCCTAATATTGTCCTTCAAAACTATAAATTACCATTAATTATATAAAGCTAATAAAATATTTAATACACAATTCTATATTTATTTAACTTTTTAAATATATATTTATATAATTTACATATAAATCTATTAAAGAAATGATGGTCACATTTTAAATATGCAAGTCATATATGATGGGTTGCTAAAAAATTTACAAGTATTTTACGGCGAAAATCATGAAAAATGTTTAAACGTTTGTCAATTTAACCCCTGGTTGGAGTTTTCAAGAGGATGCTTGGATAGGCTTAGAATAATGGTTGAAAGTAACTTGGAACAAAGTATGGGATTCCATTAAATGCATTGGAATGAAGATTGTTTCTTTCCAGTTTTATATATTGTTGTCCCTGAGTTTTGGAGAATCTACAGAGATGTGTGACAAAGTGCAAAGTTTCATAGGAAGATTTTTTTTGTCAGATGTTGCAGTCTCAAAGGCCTCAATTTGGATGTTTGCAAGGTTAGTGGATCAGTTTGGGTGCCTATTGGTTGCCTTGGTAATTAGGTGTCAATGTTTTAAAATGATGTGTATGTCTTTTAAATGCTCGGTTCTTTTTTGTCAACATGCTACTGGATCTTATGCCTAAATGGGAGCTTTGGATAGTGTACGCACACCCAATGAAGCATAAAGAGTAAGATGACATTTCACCATTTGGGAAGTTGTGGGCACTTAGGTAGGTAAGATATGTCGAAAATGGATTGACATTATATGAAAGATTCATTTTTTCCCTATTATTATTGGGCGTGCACGTAGGTGCAGTGAAAGAGGGGTGAGAGAGCCTAGTTTAGACACTAAATCATGCAATTTGGGCATATTTCTAGTCCTGATCACATACCACTATTAATATGATTCCTAAACAAGAAAAGTGCTAATTGACCACTGTCTTTGGCCTCTTTGCTTTCTTTCTGATTTTCCTTCTTTGTCTTACACACCTTCTTGCCCAATTTGACTTTTGACACTTTAGTTTTTCTCAGTCTGGACACCAATGCCCAACCAGGATGCCAGCGCCCAGGTGCCCCCAACCTCTTTGTATCTTCTTGCTCACATATTTTGGGTCCTTTCTAGTTGTTGGGCATCTCATTTTCTTAGTGGTCATCTTTTTAGTGGCTAATTATAAAATTCAAACAAGGGAATCATATAAATATAAAGCTACGTGTCCATAATAAATGATCAAGCACTAAGCATCTACAATCATCACCTAAGGTTACATCCAAAGGAATTACAAGAGCATCAAAGCATCCATCTAGCATCCATTCAAGGGACAAGGGACTACATTCTTCTATAGACACTTCATACGAGGGGAAGTTCATTTTTCCATGCACACATCTATCTGCATTTTCTACATGTAGCTATTTCTCGTTATTCAAGTGCGCTTAACACAAGAGCCACCTACAACACGATGCTACAAACACACATGTAGAACTACATGGAGTTTGAAATGTAGTGCAACGCTCAGGTCGTAAGTTCACTCAGTCGGGTGATCGTTGGGATCAGTTCAAATCCCCATTTACATATTTTTATCTTTAGGATTTGATTTGTTTTGGGGTTTTATAGGTGCTCTTTCTCTTTGTAGGTTTCAAGCGAAGTCAAGGATCAAGTAGTGAATTACATGTGACTAAAGGAGACATCCAATGAGCATCTCAAAACCTTGAAAAATTGATTTTTTGAGGTTTTGAGCAGTCACATGCACCCAAAGGAGGTATATAATGCCCTAGGCACCCTTGACTCTATCTAGGCACCCTAGTCTAGGAATTTCCAATAGTTATGCATTTTTATGGGCTCGGTTGTGACACTTTGATTTTCTGTTTCATAAGTTTAACAAATTGACACATCTTCATATTTATTACAAATAAGCTAAGTATCTCACCCTCTCCCTTGCACTTAGGGTTTTAAATTTATTAGCTCACTTTCTTGTGTCAAATATGTACTTTATTACATATTTATATCTGCATTGTAACTTAATTATAATTTAACATTTATATTTCAATATTTATTAAATCATTTGGTGAACCTGATCAGTTCATCGTCCGATCAGATCAGTTTAACCTTTGGTCCTCTTTTGGGTTGCATTCTCCTAGTGATGACACATGCACCCTAAATGAGGGGGCATCCATTGGGTGAATCAGTCACCCTATACAGTAGCTAAGAGTTACAGTACAACATAGGTCAACATACAAATAGATCTCAGTCACAATATAACCCAGATTTTGACTTGAGTCTTTGGTTTTTGCATAGACACTATCGCCCAGATTCAAACATGGGCGCTTAGGCGCTTTTGACCCTTCCTGGGTGCCTATGACCACGGGGTAGATACACAATTTTTCTTTGATTTTCATAGTTTTTAGCAGTTTCCAAAGGATTTTTATAGTATAGGAACAATTCTCCAGCAAGAAGAATGCATTCTATTTACTTTTTCTATTTATCTTGGATCAAACTTGAGCAAGATAGGATCACACCATTTGAAGTGGTGTATAAATTTCGGGAAGCAGTTAAAGGATAGAGAATAAAACTAGACCTTTCTCCCTACACTTATTCTTTCGTGGTGTGAGATGGCCCAAAAAAATTGCACTTGGCGCAACTGGTGTGAGATTTCCCAAAAAACATGTTCTTCTACAACATCTTCGGGATCCTTTATATCTCTTTCACTCATCACGGATCAGGTGCACATGTTCCTTTTCAAATTTACTTTTTACACACTTCTTATATGTTTTGATCAAATTTTTCATATACATGACTTTGACTACTCTTTTACTCTTTTATTTTGTAGGTCCGACCTTATGGGAAGCAACAAGTCACATCATCAAGTACCAAATGAAATCGACAACAAGTACAACATGACATCTACACATACACTCTCAACCCTAGGGTTCCACTTCTCTAGGTTCCAAACTTCACTTTTTATTACTCTACACTTTTTCTTGTCTCCTCAAAACGCTTTTCGCCATCGATCTACATGGTTATTAGGTACGCATCTCTTATCTACTTTATGTTATGGAACATTCACTCAACAATATAAAGTGGGAGAAAATGTAGACACTAAATCATGCACTTTGGGTATATTTCTAGTCCTGATCACATACCACTATTCATATGATTCCTAAGGAAGAAAAGTATTAATTGACCACTTTCTTTGGCCTCTTTACTTTCTTTCTGATTTTCCTTCTTAGTCTTACACATCTTCTTGGCCAGTTTGACTTTTGACACTTCATTTTTCTGAGTATGGACACCAGCACCTAGGCTCCCTTGTCCCCTTTGGGCGCCCCTGACCTCTTTATATCTTGCTCGTATATTTTGGGCCCTTTTTAGCTATTGGACATCTTATTTTCTTGGTGGTCGACATTTTAATGGCTAATTATGAAATTCAAACAAGGGAATCATATAAATATAAAGCTATGTGGCCGTAATAAAGGACCAAGCACTAATCATCTACTATCATCACCTAAGGTTGCATCCGAAGGAATTACAAGAGCATTAAAACATCCATCTAGCATCCATTCAAGGTACAAGGAGTTGCATTCTTCTGCATACACTTCATATGAGGGGAAATTCATTTTTCCATGCACACATCTATCTGCATTTTCGACATCTAGTTATTTCTTGCTATTTAAGTGGTCTAGCACAAGAGTCACCTAGGGTACAATTCTACACACACACACACACACACACACGTAAAACTACATGGAGTCTGAAATGTAGTGCAACAACTGGGTCATAAGTTCATTCAGTAAGGTGACCTTCAGGGTCAATCTGAATCCTTATTTGCATCTTTTTATTTTATAGATTTGATGTGTTTTGCGGTTTTGCAGGTGCTATTTCTCTTTGTAGGTTTCAGGTGAACTCGTCCATCAAGTAGTGAATTATAGGAAACTAAAGACAACATCCAATGAACATCTTGTAACATTGTGAAATTAAGTTTCTAAGAAGTCACGGGCATCCATAGGAGGTCTGTAGCACCCTAGTCACCCTTCACCCTATCTAGGCATCCTAGTCCCAACATTTTCGACAGTTATGCATTTTTATGGGCTTGGTTGTGACACTTTGCTTTTTCGTTTCATCAGTTTTACAACCCGAGACAACTTTGGATTTATTGCAAATCAACTAAGTATCTTACCCTCTCTCTTGCACTTAGCGTTTCAAATTCGTTATTTTACTTGCTCAAGTGTCAAGTATTTACTTTATTGCATATCTATATCTGCGTTGTAACTTAATTATAATTTAGCATTTATATATGAATATTTGTTAAATCACCTAGCTATGCCCAATTTTTTTTAGGAAACTATAAAATTTATCATCAAATGAAATTTAAACATATGGTGGTTACATGGATTTTTTTGGTTGGCGAGCGTTTTTCAAATGCTGACTATCCTAGGGAGACTCTAAACTTTATCATCATCATACTTGAAAAATATATGGTGGTTTGTGCGTGAATGTGGGATTGGGTAACGCCATGGTAGACATGTATGAAAAATGTTAGATCAACCACAAGGTGCATGAAAATTTTGGAAAACTATCTCAAAGAAATGGGATGCAATGATTCAGAATATGTGCAAAATGTGGACGCTTGGGTAAGGTTCTTGAGTAGTTGATAAAATTTCAAGAGGAAATGTGGTTGCACAGACAACAACTAGTGATATATCTAAATATAATGATTTTTAAGGGCTTACAAGCTTTTAGAGAAAATGAGACTGGAAGGTGTAAAGATAGATCACACAACCTTTATCATTTTTACTCCTCGTTGTCCTACACCTCCCAATACATTTCCTTTAACTATTACTAGCTCTACAAAATAAAAATAATTTTTTTTGCACCTTGTGTTATTCAGTTAAACATATATTCAAAATTTGAGAGCAGAGATAAGGAACATGTTTTATTCGAAAAATTACTTGAAAGAAATGGGGTCTTATTGAATACAATTATTTTAAAATATGCATAAATTGGGCATGTTGAAAAACTAGAAAGGGGGAGATATAGAAGCAAATTTGAAAAAATAAAATGCTTCAAAGAAACATGGTCTCATAGAATGTAATGGTTGCACGAGCTACACAAAATGAGAACTTTGGAACAATTTATGGATATCCACCAAACAACAAATGTGGTCTCTTAAAGCGCGTATAGAACCACTCAGTGTACCTCTCAACCTTGTTTCATCCATTTACATGCATGGAGTATATACCTCTTGTTCTACTATTTTTTAGACTTTAATTTCATTTCATAGTTGATGGAATGTTAAGCATTGAATTACGCTTGTTAGTTTTGTATGTTTCACTTTTCAAATCATATTACAAACCCCCTAAAACAACTTCCACACCATGTCAACCTTTATTGAAAATAAACTCCTTGCATAATGTGCCATAGTACCAGACTCTGGACTCGACAAGAAAAAATCTTATTCACACTTACCTTTGCTAACTCTTCATGAATAGTCAAATTAGAAGGGAAAATGGTTTTTAAATTGTAAATTTAGGATGTTGAAATAGCCTCAAATTGTGACAAAAGCCTCTTAAAATTGATGCACAAGAAGTGCTTCTAGACCTTGCTTTTTCTTGTAAAATACCATAACCTCTTCCTTGTTATATGGTGACCTAATCCAACCTAAAAAATTTACCAAAGAACTTGATGATTGTATTTGGGATGTGGGTTTTCAACTTCTTCAGAAAATAGTTTGTTGGGAGCAACCGTTTTCCTATGACTGAAACCTCCAAAAACCACCTAGTATTTTGTTCCATGGGTATTAGAAGGAAATAAAGGAATCTGAATACCTCTTATTTTTTATATGGATAATAACCTAGCATAATTAGTTTTACTTGTTACCTTCTACACCACATTTTGCACACTCATCTAGGAGGCCACTTGGTGTAGTTTGCTAGTAATAAAATAACCAATTTTTGCCAACTAGCTCCAAAAATTCGTTATAGTTTGAGCCTCAATGAAATTTTTTTTATTCCATAAGTTTTTGGTGATTTTATGTATAACAAATAATAGGGTAGAGAATTTATAAATTTCATGCGGAAGTCCCATGCCATTTTTTCATGCCTATTTCGTGGCCATTTGGGCTAGTTAGCATAACAACGTAACAAGGGTCCCATGACTCGCGTTGACTCTCTAAGGTTTGTACTATGTTTAAAACTAATATTATGGTTGGAAATAGGTATGTTGTGTGGAATTATGAGGTTTAGATATCTTAGGAAATATTGTAAATGGAAAGATGGAATCACGAAATGTGGGACTTTTATCTAGCCCTCTATAGTGACAACAAAAAACAAAAACTTTCTAGAGGTCATAAAACTTGGTGTTGAAAATATTTTGAAACTTAAATGAGTTGAATCAATTTTTTTTTGTGTGTTGTCTCTCCCCCTCTTTAAATTTTTGAAATGGATTGGATTATTTGTGTAAATGAAAATGTTTGTTTCTCTCTCTAACCACCATCCATATTCACAAGAAATTTTTCTTAATTTAAATATGAAAAATATATATTTTGGTCTCTCTGTAACTTTGAATTGACTTGGAATTTTATTAGTGGATTCGATGGGGGGTGTGTCCATGCCAGAGTGTGTTGCTGACCCATGATTATATGGTTTTTATAGGTTGCGGGTAGCATGGAGGTATAGTATAATTGACAAAATTTGTGTTTTTAATATGGGTATGGTTTTTTACCATGTTGTGTTCTACTAAAACATAAAAGAAAATTGTTTACTTCATATTTGGTTGTATTTTGTACTTTTTGAAATAAAAAATGTGACTATTTGTGGGATTTTGTGTTGTGTAAAAAGGATTAAGAATTCTACTAGCATTAGTATGTTGTATTTGTAGTAGCATGTATGTATTGAAATGTAAAGTAGTTGTTATAGTAAATCTAGGAACCTATCTAAGAAATAAGGGAAACATCTTTATCACATTAGTTCCAGTGAGAATTACCTTTCCTGTTATGAGTAAATGAAAATGATATGGCATTGGTAAAATAGTTGATTGATATTTTTGTAAGTTTATATTATGTCTCCCAAATAAACCATAGATAATCATGGAGAGTTAAAAAGTGTCATTGCAATCGTATAAGAATATCATTATAATATGAATAAAGAAATGAAAGTTAATATTGTATTGTTGTGAAATAATTACAATTTGGATCCTTTGATATATGCGCAAAACTGATATGGTAGCAAAGAAAATATATATATAAAATTGAAACTAAAACTTGATATAACCCTTGCTAAGACTTGTAATAATGTTTCACATTAATGAATTTATGTAGTTCAAAGCGTATGGTCGAGCCTATGTTCATTTATAATAAAATAACCCTAGTTCTTAATGTGAATGTGGGGTACGATGGTTGTAAGTGTATGAGTTGTGAGCAACCTTAAGAGAATCATTATACCACTCTTAGGGAGAATTGTGTTTAACCAAACATGTAAATTTAGTTTCCTTTGTTGATTATAATCTAAGAGATATTAGGACTCATATAGCCAAAGAGACACTAATAGGATTGTCATACAATTATTGCATACCTTTTTATAGACCTAATATATTATCAAGATAATCATGCAAAATCTCATCTCCTCATGGGTATTTATTATAAGGTGAATTTTAAGTACTTTAAGTAAATTAGTGAGATGAATAATATTTATCACGCACATTTAAGGTGAACTATAAACTAAGGAAAAAGGTGGAGCTTTATGTATAACATAGGAAAATATATAACAATGTATCATGTTAATACTATTGATAATGGTTTTGGTATCAAATATAATAAGGTGGGACCCTTCTATCAATTTGTAAATGTGTTATCCCGTAAAATTGGCAAGGGCAATTTTACAGATAACCCTACCAAAATTTTGTTCCAGTTCATCGTCAAGGACTCCTTGCGTTCGGAATGTTGCAAAATCCCTTCCCAGGAAATCTAGTTTTCCGAACTTAGCCATTTTTGGTCTTTTTTGGTCAGGCGCACCTAATCTCTATGCAACATAAAGTGTTCATGCGCCCCCTTTGAATCCTTTGGTGCACGGTTTGAAGTGTCAATAGGTGTTTTGGCGCGCCTCACTATGTTGCGCCTTTCTTGCATGCGCCAAGACGCATGCACCTTCATGTCAACAATACTTTTGTTGCGCCGTGTTTTGGTGCGCCAAGGGCGCACATATTCTTGTGTTGACAGCACTTTTGGTGCGCCAAAGGCGCACATAACTTTGTGTTGGCAGGTGTTTTGATGCGCCAAAGGGCACATGCTTTCCGTTGTCGACAGCACTTTTGGCGCGCCACTTGAAAAAGTGGTTGGCGCATTTATTACTACCTCGCATATATAATGGTGCATCTGCCCTGTCATTTTCATCAGTTAGAATCACGTGATTTTTCTCTCCCCTCTGTACCTGTCAGCGCACCTGTCGTTCTCATATCACGTCGTGGACCCGGTTTCACACTTCTCCATTATATATTCCTGGTAAGAGGTCCTCATTGCTTCTGTGTGTTTTGTGTTTTGGTTTTTGGCTGTTTGTTTGTGGGGATTAGAGTAAATAGAGCTGTGAAACCATGAACCTCCCTTGCTGTTTTTTCTATCCTTCCCCATGCACTTCCCCCTCTTTCCAGATCTGCTGGTTAAGCGGATTGTCTTGTAAAGAAATTGCTTGAAACTCTTTGTTTTGGCTTCTTCATCACCCAAAGAACCCTATAAAAGAAGCCTAAACACATGTAAACCCCTCAGAAAAAAGAATCAAAGCTTGAAAGAAAGATTGTATTTTTTTTCCTCTTTTGGCGCATCTGCCACTCCTGCAACATGATATACAGTTGCGCCAATGGCGCATCTACCATGCCTGTTGCATAAAGAACAGATGCGCCCTCAAAGCGCACTTCCCTTGCTTGTTACACCTGCTAAACTTGTGCCCACTTGGCGCACCAAACTCATGTGTTGCGTTGTTAAAACTTGTGCCATTGGCGCACCCTGCATTCATGCAACACCAACTTTATTTGCGTCAACTGCAAAACTGTAAACGATGCAGGCGCATCCATTATTACAACAACATCATGTTATGTAGACCTTCCATGTACCGCACCAAGTTCCCTTGTGGCGAATGAAAAAATTATGTTACACGCATTAAACCTGCACCCTTTGGCACATCCTGTACCCGTGTAACATGAAAAATATCAGCGCCCTTTATAAAATGCATACATATGGCATAGGCACACTTATGCTTGCAACAACAAAAAATGCAACCTGTAATATCCATGCGCCCTTCGCCCTTTGGCGTTGATTTATCCCTTGCAGCAGCCCTTTTCTGTGTAGCATATTATTTAACCTTGTAACCTGCAGTATTCATGCGCCCTGCGCCCTAAGACCTTAAAATCATTAACTCTTTCTTCTGTCAACGCTTTAATGGAAGATCAAACAGCTAATATGACTTTCTTGCATTGGGTTTCACTTCTTCTTCTTCTTGCAGATCAGCAACTAAGTTCAGAGTTACATATGTCAACATCAAGCAAGAGACCTACCAAATCTAAGGGCAAAGCCAAGCTCACAGAAGAAGAAATGAAGTACAAATATCAGAGGGTCAGGATGCCCGAATCCCAAGCAGAGTGTGACCTAGATATCAGAGACTCAGAACTTGGTCACATTGATATGGAGGATTTCTGGGGCAGAACCCAGAAGGTCACATGAAGTCCGTGGATGGACAAACTAGTGGGCAGTGGGTTACATTTTGCTAGAGGGATCCCAGTTAGTGCCGTGAATAATGAGTTCATGATGGTAGTAGCCCACTGCTACAAAAAAGACACAAGATGTGTCGAGAATGAGAAGGGCGAGGTCATAATCAACCTCACTGCCCGACACTTTGAAATAATGCTCGGCATTCCTCACCACCGGCACTTTGTGGCCGTCAGCCAGGAGGATTGCATCAAGGTTTGGGATGACAATGAGGATCAGTGTATGCAGTTGATGAATGAAGTATACCTAAAGAACAAAAAGGTGGTGACCAGATGGCCACAAGTGATTCATCGCAGTGACTTTTCAGAGGAACTCAGTGATACAATCACGTTCCTGAGCAGAGTATTTGGGCTTCCTGATGCCCACTACTTTCACAAATGGATGCTGTGATACTTAGATACGATGAACAAAAATGTGCCAGATCAACGCTTTGAGTGGGCGGAGATCATAAGCAGCACCATATCTGAGCAGCTCCAACAACTTACCACAACGGGGAAGTTCTATATGAACTCC
Organism: Taxus chinensis; assembly: GCA_019776745.2. Lineage (NCBI taxonomy): Eukaryota > Viridiplantae > Streptophyta > Pinopsida > Cupressales > Taxaceae > Taxus > Taxus chinensis. Next base: position 215,180,689 of record CM034155.1, read on the forward strand.
TACGTAGTCTATGCTGCGGCTTCAGAAAGAGACTATCTAGCTTTGATGCGGTGTGGGGTTTGGCCCCAAGTTAAAATATATGAATACTATCTAGAACTGAAGCTGGAAAATAGTATCCCCCAATTTACAAATATCAATGATGCCTTCTTCTACGGCATTATCTGCCTGCTGAGGCCAAATATGACTCACGGTCATACGACCAAGAGCATCGTAGCAGCTACAGAGAAATGGGGGGCCTTGTTCACTCAATTCCCCACCTTCACTTATCTGAGGGCAGTCAACTTCTTGGGGGAGCCAACCAAACTGCCGAGATACACCGGCCCCAAGTTGATCCTATTGGAGCTATCGAGACAACTTATCACCTACCAAGAGAAGTGTCTCAAGAGAAAGAAGGGTGGAAATCCTTTCCCCCTCACAGTGGGCAGGTATACTTGTCTCTCTCAAAACAAAGCGAAGGATATGTTTGCAGAACTGGAGTTGCTAAATCTAAAGCATAACTTCCCAGCAAGGCCCAATTTTGACCCAAGAAATTGTCTCCCCAGGGCCAAACTCGATCCGATCCACATCCCTCAGATCGAGGATATTTATATCGACCTATATCATGAGGTCGAGCTCAGAAGGAAGGATCATTCCCACTTGGCCTTGGCTGAAATCATCCAGTACGGTGTGGCCATCGTCCCAAAAGGCTATCAAACTATTGATCAAGAAGTTGATAAGGTATATCTTGACACGAATGGGGACGACTGGCCTTTCGCTGTGATCGACAGAAACAAAGCTCCTTAGACAATAGAGGAAAGGGTCAAGGAAACTCTGCGAAGAACAGAGCATTGGTGCAGAATGAATGGCCTCATTTACCTCGGGGTTGATTTCACCACATCTCCATTGGGCAATGCACCTCCTCGGGAAAAACAACTACCAAAGGGCAAAGGGAAAGAAAAATAGGGTGAGTCCAGCTCCACCCAAGAGGAAGCTCCTGAAAGCCCTCCTTCCGCTTCACAAGAACGGGTTGTAATCCCGGAAAGCTTAGAAGAAGAAGCAGCGGAAGGTGTTCCGATAGGCACATCCACTCAGGATGTCACCACTACTATAACTATTGAGGTCCCTTATGTCCCTTCTCCCTCTCCTCCTTCCCCTCCTCGAGTGACCCAAGTGACCATTCCTTTAGTCGTGTCCTCTCCCCCATCTTCTACTATTCCCCCTTCTTCATCATCCTTCTTCTCTTCTCTCGCGGAGCTGTCCCCCACCATTTCTTCCCTCATCTCTCAGCTCCCTTCCATTCCTATGTCTACCTCCCCTGCAGTATCCCTTCCTCCCGTGAGCACTTCCTCAGCTTCCCTCTCAATGCTGCCTCCAAGTTTCTCCACGTATTTTCCTTCTACTACTGCAGCTTCTCCCTTTTCTATTTCTAGTCCTTCTCCCAAAAGTCCAGCCTGAATCTCCCAGCACCTGAGTCAACAGAAGAGGAAAGTTCCCATCGCCATGATGGAATTATCCGTCATCCCATCAAAAGGGATCAAGAAGCAAAAACCTATAATCCACTTCTCTCAGAGTGCATTAGGGGAGAGAGTAATGGAGATTGCATGCCCCAATCCTTTGAAGGATAAAAAGGATCTATCTTTGACAGATTACACAGTGACTCATGTCACAATGGGGACATCTTCAGAAAGTCCTACAAGGAGAGGCCCTAGCTGTAGTTGATGCCATTTGCAAGAAACTCCAGGAAGTAAAGGAAGAGAAAAGGCTATTAAAGGAGAAAAATAAACATCATCTCCATGCCTTGCAAAAAATGGGTAGTGTGCCTTCTACAACTGCTACCGAAACTCCTGAGCCTCTGAGTCAAGATAAAATCAATGAATATGCCAAAATTGGCGAGCAGGGCATGGTAGTTTCCGCCTAGAGGAGCCAAATCCTCAAGGAAAGTGAGGGAGTCGTTGCTACGTTCACCGGGTTATATCAAAATATCAATCGGGTGAACAGAGAGCTCCAGGTGATAGCAGGACCCATCTCTGAAGAGTTGGATCATTCCAAGATGTAGAACAAGACCTTTCAAAAAATGCTTGACTGTTCAGTCGAAGATCTGGTCAAGTTCAGTGTCTTTTGATACCCCAGAGCCCTCAAAAAAATCCTTTCCACTCTGGATTATCAGGTTGATCAGCTAGAGTTCATCTTGGAGAAGATGGACAAAGTAAAAGAGGAAGCCCTGGATGCAATGCATCAAATGGAATAGATTGTCCTAAGAATGTCTCCAGGATTGCTCACTCCTTCTTTCACCTTAAGAAAGGTTGAGGAAACTATTCATATCTTCAAGGAGATCATTTCACAAGGGCTGGGACATAAGGTCACGTTCGACGCCGAATCCATCAACAACCTACTGGCTTGTCGTGACTTCATTAGGTACCTGATAGAGGCAGAGAATGATTATTCCAAAATCCTAGAAAATCTCACAGATGAGCGGGAGACTTGCGAAGCTGTCAGCGATCGACACAAGGATCCTTCCCAGGATCAACTTCAACCCATGATTAACAAGTTCATGGAATACTGTACCCAGTTCCACACCTCGTTGCACCTGAGCACCAAAATCAGGATACCCCCTTTCAGCCGTGGGACGACGACGAATAGTTTCCTTCTTCCCAACTTTCTCCTTGTAAATATCTAAAGTGTGTTGACATAAATGATGACATCATCCATGTTGCACCATGGGATGATGTCATCCACTAAAGTTGTCAAAAAGTCAACAAATGAACTTTAGAATCTCTTTGTAAGATATTTTTGTAATTAAGTTGTTTGCTTGCTTTTGTCTTCTTTTCTTCTCTCCTTCTATATATACTTGAATACTTGTTGTATTCAAGGGGTGGATATTTTTTAGATGAAAAATAGAAGTGAGAAGAAAAGGCTTTGTACTTTTTGTAACAGAAGAAAATATTAATACAAATATTAAGACTTTGTGCTGAATATGTGTGTTATGGGCATCTGATCTTTCTTATGTCAAATCTATGTGTTTATTCTGTTGGATCTATCTCTACTTTTTTGTCATTTATTCATCAGTATTGCTTTATTCGTTTATGCAAGTAGGTTTGGCTCTGATTACTACCAATCCTAAACATAATAAACCCTCTGACCTTTCTACTTTAGAATTCATTTCTTTTCTCCCTTCAGACCTGATCTTTCTTCATCCTCTCTTTCATTCCTTTCTTTTCGCAGTCAGAAACACCCCTATTGGGATGAGATCCCAAACCCCCGAAGGAAGAATATTGTGAGAATTGCACAGATTCCTGATGGTAGAATAACAATAAACCAGTTTTGCTTTGCTGACTCAAAGAGGGGATATGCCCTGCACACTGTTGGCTCGTCTATCCATAAATCTGCCCAAGCGACAGATTTTTGAACCAACAAAATGGTCACCTCGTTTTAGCTAAGTATAACAGTAAGTGCATGATGTGGAAGAAAATGGATAAGTTATGCTTATGACCACACAAAAACTAATGTAAGTTCTTCCAAGTCCTTTTTATGTCATTCCTGATTGGAAGGAATCAAACATGTTAAATATTATAATGTTGCAATCTTATCATGAATCATTGTCACTACAAGAAACAATGATGAGAACCTTTATGGTCCTAACCTAAAATATTAGTCTATCTTGCTAGTATCTCATGATAATAAGTTACCTAGAATTATCCGGAGAATAATGTTGTCACACTCGTCGATCTAATGAAACTTTCTTTCAATGTTAATCTATGAGCATAATTCCCTAGACATGTCCTTGAACGACTTAGAGAAATATGTGAAGGGAACTTGATCCAAATTTGGTTTGCAATGCGAAAGGATGTTCTTATAACTCACTTTGGTCTCATAAGTGATCTTCTTAACAACCTAGGTATGTATGATATAATTAATTGAGGTCCTTATACCATGGTTAGCATGAATTACTTTTAGTAATTATACTTTTTAGACAACATCGTGGGTGATTTTGGGTCATGGTAATTTATAAAATGTGGCTTCTTTCCATGGTCACACCCTTGTGCTAACCCGAGAATATCCGTTATACCAAATTAAGGGAAGGATAAATCATGTTAGAGCCTACTAAATGTACTTACAAAACACCTTGGTAACAGGTGCATGAGTACTCGTGACTTGGCGTCTGAGTTATGCTCTTCTCCGTTTATTAAATGGGACCGTGAGTTATCTTGAATCCATAGGATTTTGGTGGCCAAGAAAATATACTATGGGGTATAAAACCTAGGCATGCACACCACACGTCATGAGTGATGGCTAGCGTTCACTTCAGGTTTTGCCAAAGATGTGCACTTTTGGACCCAACCTTTTTGTTAAGAATAGAAGTTGAGCTGAATGTTTTGAAAGTGGTAGTGGGATCAAATAGGAAATATTAACTTTAGATTGAACCTGAGAATGATGTGGACCATGATTGCATTGTGGCATTGTGTGGTCCCAAGATATGATTCGTACTTCCAAAAATGAAATATCTCTTTTGTATAAAATCACGATGTAATCAAAAGTAACAATGTAAACCTTTTGTTCACTGGAATGATGAAAAAGTAATTGTTAGTGATTATGTGGGCCCATTGTTATGAGTCATGCGACAAGTGCAAATGTTTTAGGTGTTATGCCATATGACAACAATAACAAAAAAAATTGCCAATTTATTTTGTTGCATTTTGGATGGTAAAGGTTATGGGCATTACAATAATAGGAAACTTGTAGATTTTCTTCCTTAAGCAAGGGGGTTTATAATAATATTTCAAAAATTATGAGGTTTAAGAACATTCAAAAGACTTTTTTAATCATATTATTTAAGAACAATTTAAAATTAACTCTTACAATTGAGGTTTACAAGATTAATTGTTCTTGTGGTAGGTCATACATTAGGGAGAGTGGATATTCCATCCACAGAAGGATTTATGAACATGTAGCTGACATAAAAATTGAAAGGTTAGTTAAGTCAACCTTTCCTAAGGATTTTTTTTCAAATCAAAACATGACGTTTATACTAAAAACACTAAAACATTAATCATGGAAAAATATTCTTCAAACGTTGTCTACAAAATATTGTATTAAAAAAAAATAAAACAACATGAACATATTATGAAAATTTGTAAGTGCCTTACTAAACACCCTGGTTTGATGTTTTGGCATGGACTTACATTTACAAGTTAATTGACCCCAGATATATGTTAACCTTGATCTGAACCATTCACATAAACCAATTATAAATTTAATTAAAAATATCCACTTACAAACCTATAATCGAATTACTAGGCTTAAGTGATTTAATTATCACGAGCCTTATAAATCTTTCTTTGCCTTTTATCAGTCTCTCTTTTCATTCCCTTTAGTTACCTAAATTCTAATTTTTGAGCCCATTTTTTATTTGTAAAATATTTTTATTTTTTTAGATTTCGATTTCATAGTTAAATAATCTAGTTCTCTTTCTTTCAATGATTAAATTCTAATTCAATTTTATTTTTAAGATATTGATTTTTTTAGAAATAATTTTGACTAGATATATAAGATTTTATAAATAAGTATTTGTTAGTAGGGGAAGACCAATGAATGTAAATTATTATTTTAGGCTTTTCACCTTTTAATTTTTTTGTAATTGATAATTTTTTGGTAAATATAGTGTCTAATAAAGCACCTTAATCTCATAATTATTATCAATATAAAATTAATTCAGTTACAATCCTATTATGCTTATTGATGAAAATATTTCAAATAATAATTAAAATATACATCCGTATAAATCCTACAATAGTTAATATTTATATTGATTATTATTATTTTTTTCATTTTTTTCAATTTATTATTTATATTTTAAATTTTAATTAAAAACCAGGTTAAAAGTTTACTCTATCCTTTATTAAATTTTGATTGAATAAAACTATTCAACTAGAATCAATTATTTTATTTAGTATTTTTCAAACCAATTTTATTGACATTGCGGTTAACATCTTTAAATAACAATTGAGTTTTAATCAACATTTAATTTATTTGAAATTTTAATCTAAAATTACTTACAATTTTTTATCTAAAACTATTCTCTAGTCATATCAAGTGGAAAGCTTCTCTAAGGAATATAAACATGAATATCTTGCCAAAGAAAATCATTGAGCTTCTTAATTCAGAAAGATAGAATAAATTTTTCAGGGAAGGTAACCATGTTTAGCTTCAATAATACTCCTTTTTTTAATAAGAAATCCACTATGATTAAAATTTACATGAAAGGGCGGAAGCTATTCTCTCAATAAAATGCACCTATGTCTCATCGATGCCCCATCATCAACACATTCCAATCATGCATGGGTGGGCCCCATTGAATCTGTCAAATCATGCACAATTTTTTTTAAATACATTAGTTTGGAATGATTTAGTTGTTTGTTTGAAGTGATGGCTGAATTGGTAGGAACACGTATTGTTTGATGACAGTTCATCGGTTCAAATCCTTGTGCAGATTTTTACAAAAAATGTTGAAAAACACATTGTACTTTTCAACAACCAAAATCTACAACAAAATTTTGGTTGAGGGCGCATGCCACGTAACATTTGATAGCCATGAATGAGAGCATGGATCATCGATGGGACATAAGTGCAATTTATCAGGAGAATAACATTCGCCATAAGAAACAATCTCATGATGGCAGTAATGAAAGTCTCATAAGCACTGATACCAAGGAGCCTAAATTAACATGTTGATATTTTAAAACAAAATAAAGTTTCAAAAATCTACAAACCAACAATATAATTTGAATAATTATCGACCAACTTTCTTAATAATAGATTAAAGAATAATATGAATAATTACATAGTCTAAAGTATTATGTGGTGGCTTAATCGTATTGAAGTAATTGTTATAGAATTTGTAGTTGTAGTGGTTTGTTGTTAATTGAATCATGATCTATAAATTTCTCATAAAATAATATTATTCACTATTATATGCATTCATCTACATGAAAATTATGCGATGTTATTGTCATATATGACTAATTAATTATTAATATCATTTATTAATTATTGGTATGTAATTTATTAATTCCTATGATATTAGTGTATTTGTGTGTTTGTTAGTCCTTGCTAAGTAGGGTTCTAAAGTATTCACCGAAGTGAATTATTTTTTTATCTTTAACCAATGAAAAGGCTTGAAATGACATATTATTTTAACAACCATAAAGTTTGGGATTCAAAAATTGCGCAATATTGCTTAGAACCTTTTAGTTAATATTCTCTTTCACCTATTGATGCCACCAAATGACACCTCACCATATGTTAATAATTATGATTTGACATAGAACATTGAATTTCTAAATAATTTATTATAAAATGACAATCAACATATATTTAAAAAACACAAAAATTCCATTAAATGAAATCTCAAGCAATTTAATAAGGACTTTTCCTAAACAATGAAAAAAAAACTATTTTTATTTCAAATGATCTAGACAATTTAGTTTAGTACATTGTCTACATATATATATATATATATATAATTTGTCTTGTGCGTGTGTGCGTGCGTGCGTGCGTGCGTGCGTGCGTGCGTGCGTGCGTGCGTGCGTGCGTGCGTGCGTGCGTGCGTGTGTGTGTGTGTGTGTGTGTGTGTGTGTGTGTGTGTGTGTGTGTGTGTGTGTGTGTGTGTGTGTGTGTGTGTGTGTGTGTGTGTGTGTGTGTGTGTGTGTGTGTGTGTGTGTGTGTGTGTGTACAAACATCTTTAAAAAAAATCTGAAATATGTAGAGAGATAACAATCTCAAGGTTCTGCTCTTAGATTTTTCACACACCATCTTGATTAATAATTTAATTACCTTCTATGTCGTTTCCCAATTAATATTGACAAATGGTATCCATATAGCCGCACTAATGTTTCATCTCGGAAAAAAAGCTTGTGAGAAAGTAAAATCCTCCAAACTCCACCTTATGGCCCAAATATAATTATGTTTTCAATTAATTTTTCTAAACCAATTTTTTTTTTCTAAGTGATGAAAAAACATGCATTAATTTTAAGATTGAAATTGTCTTATGACAATTAAATGAATGTCAAATTTAAATTCAAATATAAATGTGAAAAACTCATTGCGATATTACACTGTACCTAGTTGCCATTGTAGAACACCTATTGTCATAATTTATAAAATTTTCACATGATAAATGTGATATATATATGTTGATGTGATACTAATAAATTACTATGATACTAGGTTCTTTATATGTTTATATTTGATTAACTGATTCAATGCTATCGGCTTGATATATAAGATGATTTGACATACACAACTAATTAAAATCTAAACCATAAACCCTAAGTTATATAAATCTTGTGCTCAACTATTTAAAAATTGGACCAATTAAAAAGATGACAATTCAATGATAAGTGCCAAGAGATATTCTCAAAGTGTCATTGAATGTGTTCTCCGGAATGATCTAATATGTGAAGAGATGTCCATTATGAGTTAGGGTGTAGTTACTTTTATAACTAACTTGTGTGAATGATTTCTTATTGGGTTAACCCTAACTTAAATGCCATAAATTTTGCATTTAAAAATTTGACTAATCCATGTATAAAGGAAAAAAATGTTTGACTTGGATAGAAATATTGGATGCTTTTATCCTCTATTAGGTGATTCCATTATACTTTATCTTGGTACTTTATCAGAAACATGAGGAAAATATCTAGGAGTCTGTAGATGTGTTTTATTTCCAAAAGTGCTAAATTGAGTGAGAATTTTTGACCTAGTGGACTCTAGTGTGATTATTGAGAGATATTCCTTTAGGATTAAGTCAATTAATGTGTACATGAGATAATATGAAAATAAATGGCAAATGATTATTTCCAAGTTATTTAGCTCCAAATTTTTGGTTCTAAATTTTATTCCATTTTAATATCATAATTGAAACTAATATTGGATTAAAATAAATGTAAAGAAAACCTCCTAATGTGTATGGTGTATGCGAGGCTGGGAAAGTGTGATCTCTCTCTCTCTCTCTCTCTCTCTCTCTGCCATTCATCTTAAACCTATAAATCACATGCCAAAGTCGATATAAATTCTCAATAAATATGATTATAAAATCAGTAGCTAAAAAAACCAAAATTAAAAGCATGATACAATTACACTTGATTGCCCTTACTTCCATAATAAGTATTGTGCATGAGAAATCCTAACATTTGAGCATGATAATTATTCATTATATCACTTGAGCATGTTAAGATCCTACTATGGAGCCAAAGTATCACTTGAGAATACTATGGAGAGAATATTGAGCTTGAGATTTTTATGGAGAAAATGTTGCACTTGAGTTTGTTATGGAGCTAATTTTTACATGATCTTGGTGTATATGGCATAGTACATGTTATGTGTAAACTCATGTTTAATACATTTTGAATAATTGTGTGCATGTAATCATATGGTAGAAATTGAATATCTATACCTTAATATACATGAACATTTTAGAAAATCCCACAACATGGCCCCTCTTTAGATGATGAATGCTAAAAATTATCACTTAGATCAAAAGAGAAAGTATTATTTGTATAAATTACATTACCATAATATCAAATATGTGAATCACGTACATAATATGTCAACTAACATTGTAAAATAAGAAATTTTCATTAGATATGAAAATTTCAAAATAAATAATTGGTGTCATAGCATTTTGAGGCATTTTATGAGACTATCCAATAATTCAACAAATAGAGTATAATTGATCAATATATAAGTATGATAAAAACACATGAGACAATGTTTAATGTATCTATAGTCACATATGAGATGACATGACACAATATGACATGATAGGTCAATCATAAAAATACATAACAAAAAAAACATGATGACTTGAACGGTGTTAGTAGTTATTAGTTATTAACTATATGTGAGAAAGCACATGTTTGACTATTGTGCCTAGAAGTAAGAGATGTATCATGATATAACTAGGAATATCTCTCAATCATTTTTTTTCTAGAGGAAAGAAGTGTAACAAGAAATGTGCTATAAGAAATATGTCTAACAAGCAATGATATAATTGTAAAATACATCGATCGTTTTTGTTGATAGACAAATATGTAGAAAAAATTATGTGATATGCAAGTATGTCAATAAGTCATGTTTTCTATAAAAAGTGTACCATACACGACGCATTTCGTACAAAAATTTGTATCATAAATAAAGTATGTGTAAGGTCATAACACAAGAAAGATGCATCACAAGATATATGTCCTAGGAGATGCTTTTTAATTTAGAGTTATAATACTTGTAATGAGTCCAAGATATAATGTGGGAGAAAATAATAATATATGTTTAAATATAAAGCATACAATTAATGAGACATCAACCCAAAAATCAACAATGGAATATGGGAAATTATAACATAAATCCAATAAGTTCCTAGAGAAAATAGATTGTAGAGCATACAAGTGTATATATAAGATAAATTGTAAAAAATACAAGATCATAAAGCATAAAAAATCATATAGAAGACAAAGTATACAACATACAAGTTCTTAAAGAAAACAAAATCATTGGTACCCAATATTGCAAAGAATTTAACATTCAATATCACATAGTATTCAAAGAATACATCATACAAGTTCCTAGAAAAGAAAGAGAAGATGCAATATAAGAGTAGAAAAGTCATACAACATACAAGTGTTGAGAGAAGATACAACATGCAAGATCACAAAGTAGATAATACATAAAAAAATACAAGCTCTTAGAGAAAACATATCATATAGCATACAAAATTATGAAACATATAAAAGAATACATTTTTATAGCTAATAAGTGCAAGTGTTATAAAAAAAATGTTAGTCAAAACAAGAACATATCTCTAAGAAAAATAAACCAATATAGTAGTATATAGAGAATAAAATACTAGTTGAGTACATGATAAATGCAAATAATCATGGAGAATGGTCAAATTGATATCTACGAGAAAAACAATAATATCATTGGATATAGAATAACATAACACATACTAGATAAAAAATAAATTAGTGTAAAATAGACAATAGTAGATATGTTACAATAATGGACTAGTGTATAAGGGTATTATCGATATAATCTCAGCCAATAAGATTCTCATGGTATAGGTATGACCTTAATATGGTAGGTATCCCCTAAGATAAAAAGATGTAAGGATCCATATAATACGAAAGATCTGAAAAAATTAAGCACATAATGTAAAATCCCCCTCAGTGCAGGCATGCATCCAATTTAGTGAGCTACCCTTAGTTTACTAAGCTATTAAATCCATAAAGAGTGTGGTGTCCATGGATTAAGGTATATGTGACCACTTGGTTTGTATATATAAATAGAGTGTGGCTGAATAATATATATTTAAAGTGATAAATACACATGATCATAAATCTTATGTCTAGGAAATGACTAATCAAGTCACATGCATGTCTTGATTGTGTATTTTAATAATAAATTATATTATTTTTTACTTTTAAAATAAGATATTGAAAAAAGGAAATATTGCTAACTTTAATAGGTACCAATGTCCATGGCTTGTAGTTTGTGAATGGTAGAAGATATTGTGTGGGGTCCATGGTAATAATTGTTCCCTCATAAATCACATCAGATTAGTGAAATGTGTTGCATTTTTGGGTAGCCACCAAGTCACATAACAAGGGAGAAGATGATGAATATAATAATCATGGAAAAAATATATGAGTAAAATAGTTAGGAATCTATAGAGAAAACAAGGAGAAGTGGCAAGGCCATTGAGTGAAAAAATAGAACACTATGGGATTGGGCCGCATGGAAAAATCTCATGAAATCATGTAATATGGTGGCTACGAATACTTATGAAACATAAAGAAGTGGAAAAATATTGTGAGTGATATGAGACTCCTAGATTGTGAAACATGTCACAATAAAGGAGTCTCTTATAGTTAACATGGAAAACATGATCAAGTGACTATGAAATAATTGATCCCAAGAATAACAAGAGTTCATATATGGTGGCACGTGACATGATCTCAGAAGCCCGTAGTTTAATTGATGTATAGAGAACATAGAGATATAGTCCATGAGGTATAAATTTGGTATCGTGCCACTTGGACTGTTGGATGTAAAATGAGCAAATACGGAGGTTTAAATTTCAAGAAAAAATTGTATGGCATGTTTCAAAGCATTAGGCTTGGCTGAAATTATATAAACACCATTGATCAAGACCAACATAAATTACCATGTGATAAAGTGAAAAAATAAAAAAAAGGGAAATTGGAATCTAGTTTAAAAAATTACTTTGAGTGGGTAGTGTTTATGAGCTTTTGTTTATTGCTCATAAATTTTGATTGGGAGCTATGATTGAAGAATTGTTAGATGCATTGGAAATATTATCTAAAAGGTGACATGTTATAATAAATTAGGAACATAATTAATTCCTAGTTTTTGAGAAATTTTATGTTGACTTTCATGGACTCTTCTTTTGAATTATAAAATTCTCACTTACAATGGATTCTCTGCTCCTTTCTTCTTCTTTTTTTAGGTTTTTGTGCATGATACTAGATTAGTGATGATTTATCCCAATGCATACAGTGGATTATTTTTATTGGAACTTGAATGAGAATGTGCTCATCCTCTACCACGTGTGATTCTTCTTTCTCCATATTTTCTGATGATGCACCTATGTCAGCCGCTTAGATGCTCTTAGTTTCTCATTCAAATTAATTGGGAGCCTTATATTTTTTATAAAATGCATTTGGAAATCCACTTATTTATTGATCTCTTATGTATCTATTTGATTAATCTATGTGTACTCTCTATTTCTCTCTCAATGGCTCTTCACAATTATAAGTTCCCTCTATTTCTAATTCTAGAAAGTTGTACGATGATGTATACATAGATGTTGTATCTTCTTCATCGATGATTGTCTGAAATTCCTTTTTTTGGAAAGTGTAGTGTCATTAAAGATTTTTTCAAAACTCATGAGTGTGGTAATTCAATTCTAAAAGAGATATCTGCATACTTTTGAAGTGTTAACTGATATAATGGGTAAAAATGAAGTTTTCACTCATATTTGAGATGTAACCATTCTATTTGTTAGAACATTCATTTAGTCATAATGTGTCAAAGTTTGATGGGTAATCTTTCTCAAACATCAAGTTAAAAAAACCCTTGTGGATTCGTGGTGTCTTTTAAAATAATTAACATTGCATTTGTTTTTTGGGCTCTAAGTTATAATGTTTTGATAAGTAATGAGATAATTATGTAAGAGATTTAGTTATTTTTCAGGTTTTTTGAGATTTTCATGAATTGTGTAATCTGGTGTGGTTTTTTTGGTTATTTTTATTCCTTACTAATATATTTGTTACAAACTGAGTTCAATGAATAAAGTTACTAGTTGAACTCAAAATGATCACTAAATTTTTACAAGGTTGATTGTAATTTCCATTTGATATCTCCACTTTCAATATACACATTTATAGAGGTATATTTGATACACTTTATTCTTCTTACTTATTATGTGTTCTTTATATTTGTTTAAATCCCCAACATAAAAGGATGCAAGTTTTGAAAATCATTTTTATTCCTACATTAGAGAGCTAATGTTGATTTTTTTATCCTACAAGAGTTTGATTAAGTTACTAGTGGCACTTAATTGGGTGCTTAATCATGGTGGTATCGCTTGTAGACAAATCCTTTGTGTTGATTTAAGTTTATTTTTTTAAAGAATTGCTAGGGTATATCCCCTTGGCCTTGTATAACCAAAATAAGTAGAGAATTAACCCCCTTCTCACATTCAATGGTCTTGAATTTGGATCAATTTGTGAATATGTTACACTAACTATATTGAACTATCTTTTTTTCTCATCCAGGATACTCTCATCCAATGGTCCTCCCCTTTCTCCCATCTTGCCCTGATGCTGGCTTGGAGACTTCTCCTCCCCCACGACATCTGAGGTATCTAGAAGGAAAGGAATAGAAGGATCTTCAAAGAGCAGAGTTGGGATCCTGATTGAGTGGCCAACCAGATCACTTTGACCTTCCAGGAAAATATCAACACTCACTACTGGACCAAGTATCAACAAAAAAATCAACTATGCAATTCTAAGGAGTGGCAACTTCTGTTGACTAATCTTTCTTCGGGTAAGGCTTCTACTACGGATCACACTTCTGTGCGATGGCTTCCTCCCCCCGGATGGAGGAAAATTAATACTGATGGCACCTCTAAAGGTAACCCTGGCAATTCGGGTAGGGAAGCCATCCTTCGGAACTCCGTTAGTCGCACTATCGCAGCCTCTGTTGCTAACCTTAGCTATGGTACCAACCATCGTGCGGAAGCCCTGACCATCCTCAAGGGCCTTGATCTAGCTCTTAATTATGGCAATGATCCCCTCCAAGTTGAAAGTGACTCCTTCAATATCATCAAACTCCTGCAGTCGGCTGACATCGGGAAATGGTCTATTCAAAATATTATTGCTGATATCCGCATCTTACAAAGGAGCTTTCATCAAATTCACTTTCAACACATCCTTCGGGAAGGAAAAAAAAGTGGCAGATTACTTAGCTAATATTGGCGTCCACCTTAAAAATCAACAAATTTGGTTGGAAGACTTACCGGCAGACCTTCTCCAAATTACCAAGAATGACCTCACTTCTTAGTGCTTTCAGTTGGATTGGTATAGCTGCCTTTGGTGTAAGCTATGTCATTATTAAGCTTCGCAATGGTGGCGGTAATGATTCTTCCATTATTATCATTAGTCCGTTGGCACAACAGAATTTTAAGAGGGAGGCGAGTCATATTTCTACATATCTTCTCACGCGTGTCGCTTCTCCATCTCATAGGTACTCATGGGAGGGTAATAATGATGAGTCAGATGACTCCCATGCTTAGGATAGGATTTTTAAGGCCCTCTATAGTACTCTCCTTCGTACTCATTTTCAAAATTTCATTAGCATGGGTGGCCAGCTGAAATGCATCAAACCTACCTCCTGTAGCGTGGTGAAAGAGTATGAAGAAGTCTGGAACATCCTACAGGAGAATGGGAAAACCAGTTTTCTTTAAAGGATGGAGGGACACTCTGCGCTGGTCTCCTATGCCGTCATGGCCTCCTGGTCGTGGGGACATGTTCAAATCGGCAATACCTCCTTCACGGTCTCCATGAATCCAAATGCCAATGTTACTGCTCTCCCGGCTGCCGGAGATGTTTACTTCAAACGCTCTCTCCGCTCGGAAATGTAGGACTTCATAGCACCGGGTGATAAACCTGTTAAGTATCTGTCAGGTTATACCCGCGACTCTCTGCCTCCTCTGTGGGACAGAATTGCAGAAGTGATCATGCACTACTTCACCATCGATGGCCACTACTGCCTTGTCTATGGCCTCCATTTCTTTATCCTTTCACACCTGTGCTGGGATAAGAAGATAAACTTGGATGCTTTTCTCTACCAATCTTTGGAGCATTCCGTCCATCTCGCTCACGATGGGGAGGGAGCTTTTCTTCATCAGGGTCTGTTGTATTTACTTTTTAAATATGCTGCCTCGCATGTCGAAATTACCCATTTTCCCCCTAAGTCCGGGGGCCGCCGTCGCACCCCCACGTCCTCTCCCCATCCCTCCTCCACTTCCCACCCCTCCTCCAGCCGCTGTCATCACCTTTACATCTCTTCCGATTCAAATTCAAATGTTGCCATCCTGGGCTCTCCCCACTATGGCAACCCTCCCTCTGCTCCCCCTGCTATCCCCCCTCATCCCCATAACCTTTTGTGCCTTTTTTTGGAAAATGCTGACACTGGTACCATGGTGGTCTCCCCTATTTCCAACCCCGACTCTCCCCTTGCTGACGACCTACTGGGACTTGCTAAGTTGTATCTGGACTCCCCAGATTTGGAGAAACTGGAAATGAAAGAGGATCTGCTTGTTGATGGCCCCTCCATCAAGAAAGTTGGTGATAGCTTGGATTCTGCTAACAACGAACCCCACACTCACTCCTTGAACATGCCTCCAAAGCCTGAAGCTTCATCTGCTGAGACTGCAACTATTGACTCTTTGAGGGATGATCGCAGGGTCGATTTGGTTTCTTCTATTTTGAACAAGCTCCAACGTGCCTTCACCACTCTGAAGGCCTGGGAATCCTTCACTGACACCACTAGAACTACTATTGCCAAAGATTGTTCCGAGCTCCTAGCTCTCGCAGACCAGCTCGCTGAAGACTCGGGCTCGCGTAGGGCTAAGAATGTTGTTACTGAGCTAAAAAATCTCATCTGATGTTTTTTACCTTTTCCCTTGCTGGCTTACCTCTTAGCCCTTTTTTGGAATCTTGTAAGGTTTTTTCATTATGTAATTGTCATTACTATTATCTATCCTTATGGGATTTTTTGTAAAAGGTCGTGGGACCTTCTAAAACCCTCTTTTTACCCTATATTCTGAAAAATATCCCTCACATAATCACAATAGGAGAAACTAATATGCAAAAAATATTACAGATCTCAAATAAAAGTGCAAAATAAAATAACACAACACAAACAGACAGTATTTAACATTGTTCACCCAATTTGGGCTACGTGCACAAAGAATCACTTGCTCAGATTTTATTAAAAGCCATCGCTCTCTCAATACAATACACAGATCTGTTTGGAGCTATGCTCAACAAACTCTACAGAATTCATACCCGAATTCAAAACACATCTACACTGTTACATTAAACCCCACCATATGCAAAAAACCACATAAGTAGACAACTGCTTAAGTAGTTTTACAAAACCATGGGCCAAAATTGTCCCATAAACCTATGGGTAAAAAATCCTACCCATATGGGAAAAGCAAGTTTCCCAGTATATCGGGCATGTTTTAAGGCCAAAAACGAGACAACTGTGGAAAGTGTACAATACTCTTAGCATATAGTCTTCAACACTTCCTCACATGAAAACAGGCTCCACAAGCTAACATGTTCCTATTTTACTTGGTCAATTATTAGATTTTATTGTGGTGAGTGAAAAAATGGTTAAAAATGCTCTATTTTAACAAGTGTTTGTTTTCAAGAAATTTAGTGAGTCCTGCAACATAATTTGGTAAGCTTACTTGATTATTTTTTGCTTTTAGTATATGATCTTAATATTTATTTTAAATTTTTACAAATTTATAAATTTTGAGGTGCCCCAAAAGAGTCACACATTAACATTCACATTAATGTTTCCTTTTAGTAATATGCGAAGCTAAGGATTCATGTCCACACTGCTTATTTATTCCCATCCTTTGACCTAAATACATTAGTTTCCAACCCAAAAAACTTCACTAAGAAGGATAAATCACTCAAGTTATAATGTTCCAAAATATTTCTCAACAAAAGGGATTTTTAATAACATCCACCATGGCTATAGATGCCTTGTGAGCAGTGGAGCAAGGCCATTATATGAACTAAAGGTATCTTTGTTAGGTCGTTAGATGTCTAGCTAGTAGTAGAGAAATAATTAATCCTTCCCCACGATCCATTCCCATCAAATATCATAATATTACAAAAATATAATAAATCCCACGTAAACAATGTGCATGCTATGTGAACTCCTTGTGTCAAGAAAAAATATATAAGGAAAGGTAAACAACTTTATTTACACACAACAAACTCCTTGGAGTGTTTCAATTTAATATGTCGCATTGCAAAGTTAAAGTATTAGATTATGTTATTTTTTTATAACACAAAATCTTTGAGTATGCTTTTTTTTCTGGTTGTAGGTGAACTTGAGATTCTAGATTAGATATAATTCTCTACATCATTCTCTAGTATATTCACCATTTTTTGTCCACAACACGCCCCTAATTTCACATATGAATTCAAAGAACCCATTGGCGTTTCCCAAAGGTAGTTCAAAATTACACACCTATCTCTATTTCATCTTGTGTGTAATTCCCATTCACAAGAATTTCATGCCTTAGTCATATTTTCTCGAGCCATCCCATGACCATTTTCTCCCATGTCCCCTTTGTAAATATGTCTATTTTTTATTGCATAAAATGATTACCGTGTTGTCGCATGATTCTTGTGTGCACCCATTTACAATTTCACAAATTTATTTCATGTGTGCTATTATGCAAACCTATCACATGATGCCTTTAATTATTGTCACACCCCCTTCACGTTTAGTCTGGAGCCACTTTATGGCACCCTCTCTCATATAAAGCTAGCTTTATGCAAAATTTTCATAGCCACAGCTTGATTCGTGCAAACCCCTCAATGCTCTACAACACTTTATCTTACCAAAGGCTGTCCTAAAAATTTTGTAGCCTCCTGCACACCCCATACTTAGATAGTTTCCCTTCCACATTATGAAAATTTTTTAACCATCACATAATTAAAATCTTCGTGTAATCATTTGAATAGGTACGACACTGAATACTTAACCCTTTGAGCCATTATGATCAGTGCATACAGATCTATGATAGGGCAACATATGAAAATATTTCAAGTGTCAAGGTGTACTTAACCTAGGCGCAAGCATGCATGCCCCGGTTAAGGCCACATGTCTGAAATCATCACCATGCACAATATAAAAGGTCTAAACCAAGCCAAAAAATCTTATCAAACATGATAAATCCGATGTGTCCCACATATCTCAAATAGGCTCATTGAAAAGTTAGAGGCCCAAGTTCGATTGTAAAAGCTTCTCGGTGTCACAAAACTGATCCACATCACGTGTCAAAGATTGGGACACTGCTCACTGAACATTATAAAGAGTTCCATGTGTCTCTTTGTGCATGCATCATAAGTATTTATTCCTACTTTGATTGGTTGCACATAACACAAAATAGCTCTTTTTCTATTTTGTATATTTTGTGGAGCTATGAAAAGGAAAGATATGTGCATAATTAATAAATACAAATGATAAACTGCATAAGGATAATTTTGCACATAGTAAAAGGACACCATTGCACAAAGTTGATCACACACCAAAAGGAAACTCAAGTTCATATCCCATTGTGTAAACCTTTCTCGCGCACCACTCCAAAAAACAAACCAAACATGCACAAAATAAAAAAACATCAAGTCATCCAAGAGAAAAACCAACTTTCTCGTAAACCATAGTGTTGTAACTAATCAATTTGTTAGAAGATATTATCTTAGCACATGTCATGTCAGAGGTAGTTGAATAGCTTAAATGAAGAATTTGACTTATGTATCTAGGAACGCCATACTGCCTTGGAATTTCTAAACATGAGTTTACCATATTCATGCTTGTTCTAAGCCTTAGTAGCATTTAATGAGGATCTTCTTTCTTCTAAAGGATGTTTTTTGACATTACAAAAGTGTTCAAATAGACGACTTAGAATTCAATTTAGTTTGAATATACATCTACAATGTAATATAATATTGTTTAATCCATATTGTAAAGAACCTACCTTCATTAATGCTTGTAATCATTGTTCACTTGGGTTTTCCTATAAATATTGGATCAAACTCATTGTAAAGGTCACAAATTTCATAATAGAATATATTTTGAGATTTTTCTATTGATTTTATTTTTATCACTTGGCAATCCATGTTATTGTCCTAGGTTAGCTTCTTTGTATAATCTAATTTGATAAATGTTAAAGATTCACTTTATTGATTGACTATAACATCTTCATTCAATGAATAGAAGATTAGAGTGCACATCATGTGCATCAAATGAAGTTGAGAACTCCTCTTGATTTTCTATGTTCTTCCCCTCATACTTTATCACCTTTCTGTGTCTTGATTGAGTGCATCCCGATTTGAGAGAAGGAATGATTTTCACAGATCTTAGCATTTATATGAACTGGAGAAAACCTCACAGATTTTCTACTTATTTCTCTTTCTTCCCTACCCTACTATCTTTTACAATTTTTTATCAACCATGTTAGTATTAGGATTAAATCTTGTAACATGTACTCAATGTGTACTATATATTTATGTTACAAGTGATACTCATAGTTGAATATCCATTTTATCAAAACTTGTGTAATCCTTAGGCTATAAATGAATGATAATAGGTTATTTTTCCTGCAAAATACTTGAGAATGACTTCCCTATGATGCATTCCTACGATGCAAGTTTCTCACATCAGGTAAAACTAGAAATGAACCAACAAATGCCCTCAAAATAATAAACATCCACCCGTCCATTATTTTGAGCTATTCCTAGTGTATGTTTTTACCCATAAGAGCTGGTGAGATTGAATTTGGGGAGGGGTTCCCAGTGTGAGAAGTGAACTACATGATCTGAGTTCCCTCTTGCGCACCTTCCTGTCAAGAGAGGCAGAACCTTTCCCATTTGCGCGAGACTCTATCTAATTTGTGCACGCTAACGCGTGCTCTTGCTTCCTTTCCATCCACAACATTCCTTGGCGTTGAGGAAGGGAATTGTGGTGCAATCTCATGGAGATCAGTAGTTATATGAGAATATATGAAGGATTTTTCAAGCTTCAATAGTCTCCATAACTATTTAATAATGTAATTTGGTCTTGTCCCCCAAACATCGAAAAATGTGCGTAGCACATCAAAATAATTTGAAATAAATAAGACACTATTTTCTAGTGCCTATACTACCCTATAATTATGTTGGTATACATACCATAAAATAGAAAGGGGGAGGTGGTGGAGTGTAATAGTGCAACACATAAATATAATTTCTTAATCTTAAATTTGACATCTATTTGAGCGTTGTATGATAACTCATCTTCTTAATAAGAGAAAACTATAAAAAATAATATCATCTTTTCTAAACGGTGGATTTTGGAGTCCTTTTTTGATTTGGAAAGAATTTTTTAGCCCAATGCAATGGTGTAGCTAGATTAAAAGTTCATGTTTCCCATCGATAGAACATTTATAAAGAATGTAATCAATTCATTAATCAATTTAAAATTCTTTAATAAATAAATTTATATAACAAATCTAAGACAAATGCCTCAAAATTAATATCTATCGATAGTTTCAAATAAATACATTTAAAATATCCATACTAGTCCAAACACATTTAAGTGTAAGATATCCATTCTAGTAGAAGATATCTTGTGTGCTTTTGGTAATGACAATAGCTACATTGAATGGGTCATGGCTAATTATGCCTCTCCTTCTTTTTTTGTGCTTGTAAATGGTTTTTCCTCTTCCATTTTCCATGTTAAATGTTGTTTGCGTCAAAGAGATCCTCTTTCTCAATGCCTTTTCATCATTTCAGTGGAAGGCCTTCGTAGGTTTTTAAATCACCTCAAGTCCTATAAATGCATATCTGGTTTCCACTTGGTGAAAGGTATAGCACTATCCCACTTTCAATTTTTGGATGACACTTGTTTGATGGGCAAAGCCACTCTTGCTGAAGAGACTACTTTTAGGAAAGCTTTGGACATTATTTGTTAGTGCATCTGGTCAAATATTAAATGAAAAAGAGGCTCAAGTATTCTTCTTTGCAGCAGACCTTCAAAATAAGGAATGTCTTGCTAATATTGTTCATTTTCAGATTGATTCTTCTTCTTTCAAATATTTGGGTATCCTTATTTCTCATTTTTGCCTTGGAAAAAAAAGACTAGAATGCTATGTTGGATGATGTGCAATGTCATATTCTTCATTGGTCATATAGATATCTTTCATTGGTAGGCCACATGGTACTTCTCAAAGTGTTGATACATGCTCTCCCAATGTATAAATTTATGGCTCTTGTGGTTCTGAAATGTATTCTTTGTGACTTCGATTGTTGAATGAGAAAATTTCTTTGGGAAGGAAATTTTGAGAGGAAGAGAGGTGGATTGGGAATGACATCTTCCTTCCTTAACAATGTGGTACTTGCTACCAAATTATATTGGAGGTGATATGCGGAGGACTAGGACTTATGGGGAAAATCCTTAAGTTCAAGTATTTACAACTACAAAATCATTCTTTCATTCCTCGAATATCAATCCTTGGTAAAGGTTCTCAGATACGGAAAACAAAGAACTTTGGGAGTCCTTTGATTAAAGTGAGTCTCTTTTGGATTGTTGGAAAGAGAGAATGCTCTTTTTTGGGAAGATGCATGGGATCGACATAGTCCTCTTTGTGTTGAATTTCCATATCTCCTCGAGTTAAAATGTAAATGTGTTGAAGATGGTTGGATTTATGTGTCTAATTTTCAGTGTGTTGTGATACAAAATCGTGTGATGATTTGGAGATGGAGAATAATGGATCTTTGTCCAAGTTAGAAATTCCCCCTTCTCATTGACCATTTAGTTTCTTTTTTAGCGTCTTGGAATGTTTCTT
Organism: Taxus chinensis; assembly: GCA_019776745.2. Taxonomy (NCBI): domain Eukaryota; kingdom Viridiplantae; phylum Streptophyta; class Pinopsida; order Cupressales; family Taxaceae; genus Taxus; species Taxus chinensis. Next base: position 215,202,884 of record CM034155.1, read on the forward strand.
TTGATATACATTCTGACATCCTTCGTTGGGGTTTGAATGGATTTGGAGCGTGTTCGGTGCAAACTAACTACACAACTCTTACAACAGAGCATCTTGACGATAAGAACCCTCTTCTTAAGATAAATTTCTTCATCAAGATAATCTCTGAAAATGTGGTGTTGTTCGGGGTAGAATAATACCCAATCTAAAAGAAAATTGTTGAGTTTTGATTCATGATTATAAGGTGAATTCTTGGTGGGATTTCATAATCCTTCCTAGACTTGGTTTTTCTATGGAGTCTCTGTTTGTATCCTTGACCAATAAGAATCCTCAGTTGCCTCATCTAGTTAAATGTGAATGCCCCCTTTTGGGTCTAGCTAAAATTAATGTGGATGGAGCTTCGAGGGACAACCTTGGAAATGTGGGCATAAGAGTTGTTTCTCATGATGACAATGACAAGATCAATTTCTGGTTTGTTGGTAGTTGTGGTATTAGTTCTAATAATTTAGTTGAAGGTATGACCATTTGTTACACATTGATAGAAGCCAAGCAACAACATTTTCTCAACATCATTAGGTAATTTGACTCAAAAATATTTATTGATCACTTCAAAAGGTCAGCTTCCTTTGACTTTCACCACTAGCAGTTGAGGGAATACATGACATACATCAACATCATCATTTGTGGTTTCAATGTTGCTTGATTGCATCTTATTAAAAGGGAAGGAAGTCAGGTTGTTGATTTCTTGGCAAAATATGCATCTCATTAGAAGTTGACTGAGGTGGTAACTGAGGAGAATCGTGAGTGCCCTACTTGAGACTCACAACATGACTTCAATGTTCTTGTGAATGCTGACTACATAACCTCCTTGGATCCTTGACATTGGCTAGAGTGTTGGGTCTCTTCATTCATTAACCTCCTTGTTATCTTTATTGATGTCACTACATTAAGTATTTGTAGTGATTAAACAATTTTGACCTTTCTATTCCCTGATTTTTCTTGTATTAATGTGCTTCGAGTCTTTTAGAAGTCACACACTAAGTGATTAAACAATTTTAAATCTCTTTAATTTTTTTGGGCCTTTTTAAAAAACTGCACGGAATAATATTTAGAACTAAAAACATATCATCATTCGTCTGTATATTAATAATTATACTTGTATGGAAAAAAAAATGTTATAAATAAAGAATATTCTAGAAGCATGTAGCTGGTGAGCTAAAGCGACAAAGAAGGGGTTATTTTAAAGTATGAAATCAAACTAGTGGTTTCAGTTACACAACGACCTTAGGACCCCAAAGAAAGAAATTAAACAAATATATAATTTTATCGGGAAAGTTCATATTCAAATGGATTTTCTCTTACCATAAGAAAATATGCATATCGTGTTGTCCCTATTAATTTCAGTTGCTTTCTCTTAATAGTTTAATATTCACAAGTAAACTCTACAGTGGATGACCACTATTAATATTCACAAGTAAACTCTACAGTGGATGCCCCTAATCTATGATAGAGAAATAAACAATGACATTTGTATTAAGATATGGATAGAGCATATCTCCAATCGATATGATTGCAACTTCAAATCTTCAATAGTATTTAGAATCATATCTTGGAGATTGAGGATTTCATTTTTTTTAGTTTAAATTTTTCTCCCATTGAGACAAATTACGATATCACTGAAGTGAATCATATTTTTAAATTTATTCTTTGGAGTCGGTGACTGAAGAACATTTTAATTTTGGATGATCTCTTTATTATGAGATAAGAGGGCACTTTTTTTGCCTCTTCAATATTATATTGAATCTCTCCAAACATTCATGGCTTATGAAGACCAGAGATGTTTAATCATCTTCCTTCAACAGTCAAACACAAGTCCCTGAGGGGGTTCTACCCTATGTTACCTACATCCTAATTTCAATGGTTTCACATCATCAATAAGAAGAAGCCCCTTGGCCATCTTCCTAAATTTATGGTAAATAGTGAGACTTCACACACTCAATAATTCACATGGCCTCCCACCCATCACTCACTTATTCACCACCTTGAATATCAAAAGTGTTTCTATAGAGCAACAAGATCCATCACATCATGTATAACCTTCTACTTTTATCTTTTATTTGAATGGTGGACAATTGCTTTCCATTTACCTTTAGATTTAGTTCTCTTTTGTTTCTTTGGAGTAATGTTATTGTGCTCCCTATCTTCTTTATATCAAATACATTTTCTATCCCATGGGAATATTGGACTTTGATAGGCGTTAAAATATAAAGTAAGTTAATAAATTTATTATAGTTTTTATGTACCACATCAATTAATAATTCTTACATTCTGCACAAATTTCTCATTGTCAAGTGTCGAATGACCTCAATTTAGATATACCACTTTGTTGGACTTGATGGAATCTTTTTGAAAAATGGACTCCAAACTCCAATTTATGACCAAGATATTATGGATTCTTGATTGACTTCTCCAAGCAAAAAGAAAAAAGGTCTAATTGGTGGTCAAATAGAAGTCAAATTTAAGGTTAAAATTTCTGTACGAATGTCAAATGGACATCAAATTTAAGATCGTTAACAACTCACATACATTTTTTTAAACAAGATTGAGGGTTCCCAAATAGAAACATTGTTAACCCTTCGTAAAAACAAAAGAGGACTCTTTTTTAGGAATAGAGAGCTAAATAAATGCATATAGCAAAGGTGGTGTATAGAGAACCCTTCATGAATGATGCATCGAGTATCTATCATTTATAATAGATTGTACATTGAAGCATCTACCCCAAGAAATATTGATATTGGTTAAACTCCCAACTCCATGGATGGGGATGGCCCCCCCTCTATATATAGATGAGATATGGTGGTCTACACAATTATAATTTCATCCCACCCAAATTCCAATAGTCCCTAACTTGACTCCCAGAACCTTAGGTCTATATGAAATATGGGTTTTAATAATAATATTAAAGAAATCAACATAGAGAGAATGTTTTTGGATAAACCGTGTAACAAATTTTTAGATTAATATTTCAAATCATACTCTATGAACCACCGTCATGATAAAAATAGATCAAGAATATTTGTTACAAAATTAGATTTATATTGAAGAATGTTAATTTCGAAGAATGGCAATATAAGATAGTTGATCATATGAAAAAATTAAACGAAAAAATTAATAATTTTAAACATTAGAAAAATATGAAAAGACAAAATATTTAATCACCCTCAATTTTAATTAGAGTTTATAAAAAATTATAATAAATTGAAAACAAAAAATAATAAAAAATTAATTAATAATTTTCCAACTAAGTAAAAAATTTTAAAAAAGAGAACTTTATATGATAGACATTTGAGTCAGGTTTTACAAAGAGTAATTACACAAAATTAAACAATTTGTTCGGGCTTTCAAATTGGCAAGATGATAATTATAGTGCCCGAGGTGACGAGTTTAATTCGAAGGTCATCATGTTTAGTAGCATTTTTAATTCAGACTTCTTCGTGTAAATTAATCATTCAAATCATACGAACTTTTCTAGTATCTTCATCTCGTTATGCCGGCCATTTGCTAGGGGAGAGGGGATAGTAGTGCCACACCCTAAGTTAAGGGGTCCACAAAATCAATTGTTTATGATATGGGATTGTGTTTTTTTCACTAATATGTAGTTTAGATTTGTGTTAACTTATATTTTTTGTTTGGAATGTTCAATTGGAGGGAAAACCATATTTTGAATTGATTTAAAATAATATATGTAAAAATGCTATAACCATGGTGGAAACCAATACTTGAATATAGGTGAAATTGCTTGAACATTGACTTTTTTGTACTTGTACATGGGTTAAAAGTCTTACATGTCATGATGTGATTGGCTACTCTACATAATTATTATGTCAAAAATAAATTACTACTACATAGTACTATGACAACTATTGGGTATTGTGTGATCAATAGTCATATCAACTATTGGACCTTGTTCACTTATTGGCCCCTCTCCCCTAGTATCTTGTCAAGTATTCCCATGTCAGAGTGTCATGTTCATATGTGTGTGTATAAAATACAATTAAATAATTAAATAAATAGATCAAGAGGAAGAGTTTGAATGTGAAAGGAGAGACCTTATTCAATAGGATAAGGACTATGCAGAGCCTTTGGATATACGCAAGGAATATGATTGCTTAGTTAGGTGTTGGAGTTAGAGGTTAAATTTAGCAGCCACCTATGCCTTTCAACATTTTTTAGGTGACGGTAATTTCCTAATTTTACCCTTCAAAACTATAAATTACCATTAATTATATACTACTAATAAAATATTTAATACACAATTCTATATTTATTTAACTTTTTAAATATATATTTATATAATTTACATATAAATCTATAAAAGAAATGATGGTCACATTTTAAATATGCAAGTCATATATTATAGGTTGCTAAAAAATTTACAAGTAGTCGATTTGGTTTCTTCTATTTTGAACAAGCTCCAACGTGCCTTCACCACTCTGAAGGCCTGGGAATCCTTCACTGACACCACTAGAACTACTATTGCCAAAGGTTGTTCTGAGCTCCTAGCTCTCGCAGACCAGCTCACTGAAGACTCGGGCTCCCCTAGGGCTAAGAATGTTATTACTGAGCTGAAAAAGCTCATCTGATGTTTTTTCCCTTTTCCCTTGCTGGCTTTCCTCTCAGCTATTTTTTGGAATCTTCTAAGGTTTTTTCGTTATGTAATTTTCATCGCTATTATCTAGCCTTATCGGCTTTTTTGTAAAAGGTTGTGGGGCCTTCTAAAACCCTCTTTTTACCCTATATTCCAAAAAAAAATCCTTCACATAATCGCAACAGTAGAAACTAATATGCAAACAATTATTACAGATCTCAAATAAAAGTGCAGAATAAAATAACACAACACAAAGAGATAGTATTTAACGTGGTTCAGCCAATTTGGGCTACGTCCACAAAGAATCACTTGCTCAGATTTTATTAAAAGCCATCGTTCTCTTAATACAATACACAGATCTGTTTGGAGCTATGCTCAACAAACTCTATAGAATTCACACCCGAATTCAAAACACATCTACAATGTTACATTAAACCCTACCATATGCAAAAAACCACATAAGTAGACAACTGATTAAGAAGTTTTACAAAACCATGGGTAACAAAACCATGGGCCAAAACCATCCCATAAACCTATGGGTAAAAAATCCTACCCATATGGGAAAAGCAAGTTTCTTGGTATATCGGGCACGTTTTTAGGCCAAAAACGAGACAACTGTGGAAAGTGTACAATACTCTTAGTGTACAGTCTTCAACACTTTCTCACATGAAAACAAGCTCCACAAGCTAACATGTTCCTATTTTACTTGGTCAATTATTATATTTTATTGTGGTGGGTGAAAAAATGGTTGAAAATGCTCTATTTTAACAAGTGTTTGTTTCCAAGAAATTTAGTGAGTCGTGCAACAGAATTTGGTGAGCTTACTTGATTATTTTTTTCTTTCAGTATAGGATCTTAATATTTATTTTAAATTTGTGCAAATTTATAAATATTGAGGTGCCCCGAAAGAGTGACACATTAACATTCACATTAATGTTTCCTTTTAGTAATATGCGAAGCTAAGGATTCATGTCCACACTGCTTATTTATTCCCATCCTTTGACCTAGATACATTAGTTTCCAACCCAAAAAACTTAACTAAGAAGGATAAATCACTCAAGTTATAATGTTCCAAAAATATTTCTCAACAAAAGGGATTTTTAATAACATCCACCATGGCTATAGATGCCTTGTGAGCAGTGGAGCAAGGCCATTATATGAACTAAAGGTATCTTTGTTAGGTCTTTAGATGTCTAGCTAGTAGTAGAGAAATAATTAATCCTTCCCCATGACCCATTCCCATCAAAATATCATAATATTACAAAAATATAATAAATCCCACGTAAACAATGTGCATGCTCTGTGAACTCCTTGTGTCAAGAAAAAATATATAAAGAAAGGTAAACAACTTTATTTACACACAACAAACTCCTTGGAGTGTTTCAATTTAATATGTTACATTGCAAAGTTAAAGTATTAGATTATGTTTTTTTTTTATAACACAAAATCTTTGAGTATTCTTATTTGTCTGGTTGTAGGTGAACTTGAGATTCTAGATTAGATATAATTCTCTACATCATTCTCTAGTATATCCACCATTTTTTGTCCACAAAACACCCCTAATTTCACATGTGAATTTAAAGAACCCCTTGGCATTTCCCAAAGGTAGTTCAAAATTGCACACCTATCTCTACTTCATCTTGTGTGTAATTCCCATTCACAAGAATCTCATGCCTTAGTCATATTTTATTGAGCCATCCCATGACCATTTTCTCCCATGTCCCCTTTGTAAATATGTCTATTTTTTATTGCATAAAATGATTACCGTGTTGTCGCATGATTCTTGTGTGCACCCATTTACAATTTCACAAATTTAGTTCATGTGTGCCATTATGCAAACCTATCACATGATGCCTTTAATTATTGTCACACCCCCTTCACGTTTAGTCTGGAGCCATTTTTTTGGCACCCTCTCTCATATAAAGCTAGCTTTATGCAAAATTTTCATAGCCACACCTTGATTCGTGCAAACCCTCCATGCTCTACAACACTTTATCTTACCCAAGGCCGTGCTAAAAAAAATTTAGCCTCTTGCACACCCCATACTTAGATAGTTTCCCTTCCACATTATGAAATTTTTTTTACCATCACATAATTAAAATCCTCGTGTAATCATTTGACTAGGTACCACACTAAATACTTAAACCTTTGAGCCATTATGATCAGTGCATACAGATCTATGATAGGGCAACATATGAAAATATTTCAAGTGTCAAGGTGTACTTTACCTAGGCACAAGCATGCATGCCCCGATTAAGGCCACATGTCTGAAATCATCACCATGCATAATATAAAGCTCTAAACCAAGCCAAAAAATCTTATCAAACATGATAAATCCGATGTGTGCCACGTGTCTCAAATAGGCTCATTGAAAAGTTAGAGGCCCAAGTTCGATTCTAAAAGCTTCTCGGTGTCACAAAACTGATCCACACCACGTGTCAAAGATTGGGACACTGCCCACTGAACATGATAAAGAGTTCCATGTGTCTCTTTGTGCATGCATCATAAGTATTTATTCCTACTTTGATTGGTTGCACATAACACAAAATAGCTCTTTTTCTATTTTATATATTTTGTGGAGCTATGAAAAGGAAAGATACGTGCATGATTAATAAATACAAAGGATTAATTGCATTTGGACAATTTTGCACATAATAAAAGGACACCATTGCACAAAGTTGATCACACACCAAAAGGAAACTCAAGTTCATATCCCATTGTGTAAACCTTTCTCGTGCACCACTCCACACAACAAACCAAACATGCACAAAATAAAAAAACATCAAGTCATCCAAGAGAAAAACCAACTTTCTCGTAAACCATAGTGGTGTAACTAATCAATTTGTTAGAAGATATTCTCTGAGCACATGTCATGTCAGAGGTAGTTGAATAGCTTAAATGAAGAATTTGACTTATGTAACTAGGAACACCATATTGCCTTGGAATTTCTAAGCTTGAGTGTACCATATCCATGCTTGTTCTAAGCCTTAGTAGCATTTAATGAGGATCTTCCTTCTTCTAAAGGATGTTTTTTGACATTACAAAAGTGTTCAGATAGATGACTTAGAATTCAATTTAGTTTGAATAGACACCTCCAATGTAATATAATATTGTTTAATCCATATTGTAAAGAACCTACCTCCATTAATGCTTGTAATCATTGTTCACTTGGATTTTCCTATAAATATTGGATCAAACTCATTGTAAAGGTCCCTAATTTCAGAATAGAATATATTTTGATATTTTTCTATGCATTTTCTTTTTATCACTTGGAAATCCATGTTCTTGTCCTAAGTTAGCTTCTTTGTATAATCTAATTCGATGAATGTTAAAGATTCACTTTATTGATTGACTATAACATCTTCATTCAGTGAATAGAAGATTAGAGTGCACATCACGTGCATCCAATGAAATTGAGAACCCCTCTTGATGTTCTATGTTCTTCCCCTCATACTTTATCACCTTTCGGTGTCTTGATTGAGTGTATCCCGATTTGAGAGAAGGAATGATTTTCACAGATCTTAGCGTTTATATCAACTGGAGAAAACCTCGCAGATTTTCTACTATTTCTCTTTCTTCCCTACCCTACTATATTTTACAATTTTTTATCAACCATGTTAGTATTAGGATTAAATATTGTAACATGTACTCAATGTGTACTATATATTTATGTTACAAGTGATACTCATAATTGAATATCCATTTTATCAAAACTTGTGCAATCCTTAGGCTATAAATGAATGATAATAGGTTATTTTTCTTGCAAAATACTTGAGAATGACTTCCCTATGATGCATTCCTACGATGCAAGTTTCTCACATTGGGTAAAACTAGAAATGAACCAACAAATGCCCTCAAAATCATAAACATCAACCCGTCCATTATTTTGAGCTATTCCTAGCGTATGTTTTTACCCATAAGATTTGGTGAGATTGAACTTGGGGAGGGGTTCCCAGTGTGTGAAGTGAACTACACAATTTGAATTCCCTCTTGTGCACCTTCCTGTCAAGAGAGGTAGAACCTTTCCCATTTGCGCGAGACTCTATCTAATTTGTGCATGCTTACGTGTGCTCTTGCTTCCTTTCCATCCACAACATTCCTTAGCGTCGAGGAAGGGAATTGTGGTGCAATCTCATGGAGATCAGTAGTTATATGAGAATATATGAAGGATTTTTAAAGCTTCAATAGTCTCCATAACTATTTAATAATGTAATTTGGTCTTGTCCCCCAAACATCGAAAAATGTGCGTAACACATCAAAATAATTTGAAATAAATAAGCTATTTTTTAGTGCCTATACTACCCTATAATTATGTTGGTATACATACCATAAAATGGAAAGGGGGAGGTGGTGGAGTGTAATAGTGCAACACATAAATATAATTTCTTAATCTTAAATTTGACATCTATTTGAGCGTTGTATGATAACTCATCTTCTTAATAAGAGAAAACTATAAAAAATAATGTCATCTTTTCTAAATTGTGGATTTTGGAGTCCTTTTTTAATTTGGAAAGATTTTTTTAGCCCAATACAATGGTTTAGCTAGCTTAAAAGTTCATGTTTCCCATTGATAAAACATTTATAAAGAATGTAATCAATTCATTAATCAATATAAAATTCTTTAATAAATAAAGTTATATAACAAATCTAAGACAAATGCCTCAAAATTAATATCTATCGATAGTTTTCAAATAAATACATTTAAATTATCCATACTAGTCCAAACACATTTAAGTGTAAGAAATCCATTCTAGTAGAAGATATCTTGTGTGCTTTTGGTAATGACAATAGCTACATTGAATGGTTCATGGCTAATTACGCCTCTCCTTCTTTTTCTGTGCTTGTAAATGGTTTTTCCTCTTCCATCTTCCATGTTAAATGTTGTTTGCATCAAAGAGATCCTCTTTCTTAATGCCTTGTCATCATTTCGGTGGAAGGCCTGGGTAGGTTCTTAAATCACCTCAAGTCCTATAAATGCATATCTTGTTTCCACTTGGTGAAAGGTATGGATCCACTATGCCACTTTCAATTTGTGGATGACACTTGTTTGATGGGCAATGCCACTCTTGCTGAAGAGACTACTTTTAGGAAAGCTCTGGACATTTTTTGTTAGTGCATCTGGTCAAATATTAAATGAAAAAGAGGCTCAAGTCTTCTTCTTCCATGCAGACCTTCAAAATAAGGAATGTCTTGCTAATATTATTCATTTTCAGATTGATTCTTCTTCTTTCAAATATCTGGGTATCCTTATTTCTCCTTTTTGCCTTGGAAAAAAAAGACTAGAATGCTATGTTGGATGATGTGCAATGGCATATTCTTCATTGGTCATATAGATATCTTTCTTTGGTAGGCCACATGGTACTTCTGAAAGTGGTGATACAAGCTCTCCCAATGTATAAATTTATGGCTCTTGTGGTTCTGAAATGTATTATTTGTGACTTGGATTGTTGAATGAGAAAATTTCTTTGGGAAGGAAATTTTGAGAGGAAGAGAGAGGTGGATTGGGAATGAGATCTTCCTTCCTTAACAATGTGGTACTTGCTACCAAATTATATTGGAGGTGATATGCGGAGGACTAGGACTTATGGGGAAAATCCTTAAGTTCAAGTATTTACAACTACAAAATCATTCTTTCATTCCTCGAATATCAATCCTTGGTAAAGGTTCTCAGATATGGAAAACAAAGAACTTTGGGAGTCATTTGATTAAAGTGAGTCTCTTTTGGATTGTTGGAAAGAAGGAGTGCTCTTTTTTGGGAAGATGCATGGGATCGACACAGTCCTCTTTTTGTTGAATTTCCATATCTCCTCGAGTTAAAATGTAAATGTGTTGAAGATGGTTGGATTTATGTGTCTAATTTTCAGTGTGTTGTGATACAAAATCGTGTGAGGATTTGGAGATGTAGAATAAAGGATCTTTGTCCAAGTTAGAAATTCCCCCTTCTCATTGACCATTTAGTTTCTTTTTTAGCCTCTTGGAATGTTTCTTTTGATATACATTCTGACATCCTTAGTTGGGGTTTGAATGGATTTGGAACGTGTTCGGTGCAAACTAACTACACAACTCTTACAACAGAGCATCTTGATGATAAGAACCTTCTTCTTTAGATAAATTTCTTCATCAAGATAATCTCTGAAAATGTGGTGTTGTTTGGGGTAGAATAATACCCAATGTAAAAGAAACTTGTTGAGTTTTGATTCATGATTAGAAGGCGAATTCTTGGTGGGATTTCATAATCCTTTAGAGACTTGGTTTTTCTGTGTTGTCTCTGTTTGTATCCTTGACCAATAAGAATCCTCAATTGCCTCATCTAGTTAAATGTGAATGCCCCCTTTTGGGTCTAGCTAAAATTAATGTGGGTGGAGCTTTGAGAGACAACCTTGGAAATGTGGGCATAAGAGTTGTTTGTCGTGATGACAATGACAAGATCAATTTCTGGTTTGTTGGTAGTCTTGGTATTAGTTCTAATAATTTAGTTGAAGGTATGACCATTTGTTACACATTGATAGAAGCCAAACAACAACATTTTCTCAACATCATTATGTAATTTGACTCAAAAATATTTATTGATCACTTCAAAAGGTCAGCGTCCTTTGACTTTCACCACTAGCAGTTGAGGGAATACATGACATACATCAACATCCTCATTTGTGGTTTCAATGTTGCTTGATTGCATCTTACTAAAAGGGAAGGAAGTCGGGTTGTTGATTTCTTGGCAAAATATGTATCTCATTAGAAGTTGACCGAGGTGGTAACTGGGAAGAATCGTGAGTGCCCTACTTGAGACTCACAACATGACTTCAATGTTCTTGTGGATGCTGACTACATAGCCTCCTTGAATCCTTGACATTGGCTAGAGTGTTGGGTCGCTTTATTCATTCCCTCCTTGTTATCTTTATCGATGTCACTACATTAAGTATTTGTTTACCCTCTACATACATATTTTTTTATTGGCATGATATTTTGACCTTTCTATTCCACGATTTTTCTCGTATTAATGTGCTTCGAGTCTTTTACAACTTACACAGTAAGTGATTAAACAATTTTAAATCTCTTTAATTTTTTTTTGGCCTTTTTTAAAAACTGCACGGAATAATATTTATAACTAAGTACTAATAATTATACTTGTATGGATATACGTTTGGAAGAAAAAAATGTTATAAATAAAGAATATTCTAGAAGCATGCAGCTGGTGAGCTAAAGCGACAATTAACACGCGTGATGCCAAAACCATGTAGAAGGGGTTATTTTAAAATATGAAATCAAACTAGTGGTTTCAGTTACACAACGACCTTAGGACCCCAAAGAAAAAAATTAAACAAATATATAATTTTGTCGGGAAAGTTCATATTCAAATGGATTTTCTCTTACCATAAGAAAATATGCATACCGTCTTGTCCCTATTAATTTCAGTTGATTTCTCTTAATAGTTTAATATTCACAAGTAAACTCTAGAGTGGATGCCCATAACCTAATCTATGATAGAGAAATAAACAATGACATTTGTATTAAGATATGGATAGAGCATATCTCCAATCGATATGATTGCAACTTTAAATCTTCAATAGTATTTAGAATCATATCTTGGAGATTGAGGATTTCGTTTTTTTTAGTTTAAATTTTTCTCCCATTGAGACAAATTACGATATCACTAAAGTGAATCATATTTTTAAATTTATTCTTTGGAGTCGGTGACTGAAGAACATTTTAATTTTAGATGATCTCTTTATTATGAGATAAGAGGGCACTTTTTTTGCCTCTTCAATATTATATTGAATCTCTCCAGACATTCATGGCTTATGAAGACCAGAGATGTTTAATCATTTTCCTTCAACATTCAAACACAAGTCCTCGAGGGGGTTCTGCCCTATGTTACCTACATCCTAATTTCAATGGTTTCACATCATCAATAAGAAGAAGCCCCTTGGCCATCTTCCTAAATTTATGGTAAATAGTGAGACGTCACACACTCGATAATTCACATGGCCTCCCACCCATCACTCACTTATTCACCACCTTGAATATCAAAAGTGTTTCTATAGAGCAACAAGATCCATCACATTATGTATAACCTTCTACTTTTATCTTTTATTTGAATGGTGGACAATTGCTTTCCATTTACCTTTAGATTTAGTTCTCTTTTGTTTCTTTGGAGTAATGTTATTGTGCTCCCTATCTTCTTTATATCAAATACATTTTCTATCCCATGGGAATATTGGACTTTGATAGGCATTAAAATATAAAGTAAGTTAATAAATTTATTATAGTTTTTATGTACCACATCAATTAATAATTCTTACATTCTCCACAAATTTCTCATTGTCAAGTGTCGAATGACCTCAATTTAGATATACCACTTTGTTGGATTTGATGGAATCTTTTTGAAAAATGGACTCCGAACTCCAATTTATGACCAAGATATTATGGATTCTTGATTGACTTCTCCAAGCAAAAAGAAAAAAGGTCTAATTGGTGGTCAAATAGAAGTCAAATTTAAGGTTAAAATTTCTGTACGAATGTCAAATGGACATCAATTTAAGATCGTTAACAACTCACATACATTTCGTTAAACAAGATTGAGGGTCCCCAAATAGAAACATTGTTAACCCTTCGTAAAAACAAAAGAGGACTCTTTTTTAGGAATAGAGAGCTAAATAAATGCATATAGCAAAGGTGGTGTATAGAGAACCCTTCATGGATGATGCATCGAGTATCTATCATTTATAATAGATCGTACATTGAAGCATCTACCCCAAGAAATATTGATATTGGTTAAACTCCCAACTCTATGGATGGGGATGGCCCCCCCTCTATATATAGATGGGATATGGTGGTCTACACAATTATAATTTCATCCCACCCCATTTCCAATAGTCCCTAACTTGACTCCCATAACCTTAGGTCTATATGAAATATGGGTTTTAATAATTATATTAAAGAAATCAACATAGAGAGAATGTTTTTGGATAAACCGTGTAACAAATTTTTAGATTAATATTTCAAATCATACTCTATGAACCACCGTCACGATAAAAATAGATCAAGAATATTTATTACAAAATTAGATTTATATTGAAGAATGTTAATTTCAAAGAATGACAATATAAGGTAGTTGATCATATGAAAAAATTAAACGAAAAAAATTAATAATTTTAAACATTAGGAAAATATGAAAAGACAAAATATTTAATCACCCTCAATTTTAATTAGAGTTTATAAAAAATTATAATTAAATTGAAAACAAAAAATAAAAATAAAATTAATTAATAATTTTCCAACTATTTTCTAAAATAAAAACCTAAAGTAAAAAAATTTTAAAAAGAGAACTTTGATAATATATGATAGACATTTCAGTCAAGTTTTACAAAGAGTAACTAGCAATCGCGTGTGTTTCATGAGATGTGAAAGCCGAACGGTATATGTTATCTGATTTAGAGGTATAGTTATTACTTTTGTACTTGATGTTGTTAAGGGGTTCGAGTGATGTTATAATTGTAGAAATATAGTTGATCCACTTAATTTGAAGGTTGTTTCTACATTTCAAACTTGTTATAAATTCGTACATGATTACTTGTGATACCGTTTTCGATAGTTAATTAATTTTATAGTTGATGTTGTTAGTTGGTATTTTGTTGGAGAAACATTTATTATACAATTGATAATGTGTGTGATTGATAGTTTTAGTGTAGGACTTTAGTTGAAACATTACATTGAAATGTTGTATGTCTACATTTAATTATGTTACAGATTCATACATTTAAAGTTGCATATCATATTTGAAAACATCAAATAAATGAAGGTATACGTACACATAATGAGACATGTATGCATTTGCAGTATTTATATCATGAATGGTATCCTTTAGTGGGAAATTTTAGTTTCAATAAACATGATTACATTTGATACCCCTTGAATGACTGTGCTGCTTTGGATAGAAAAAGTGTTGAGTATAGTAGTAGTGGAGGTGCTATCAAAGCAGAGGGTAGTATTTATGATGGGTTGAGTGATAGTAGTCTTGCTTCCTCCTTTCTTCTTGCTCCGAGTGCTGGTACGTGTGCCATATTTGAGTATCTCTTGAAGGAAAAAGCAGGTGAAATGCGCAGATTTGCAAGCGAGGGAACTTTGGAGAGAGTTGTGAATATCATAACCTGCCTTTCAGTGGTTCAATGTCGACGGTTGCTCTATGCAAAGTAAGTCCTTGTGACTTGTGGATAGTTAATCCCTAGGCTATTTTAATTGGAAATTGTCTTTGATTCCCTCTCGAAATAGGGGGTATGGGAATATGTAACGGGTTGGAGGGATCCCAACATGGGCCATTGTATCTATCAAATTTTACAACAACAAATAAAGGTAATGTTGGTGGTTGCATTGATGCGTCATAGACAATGTCGGTGATTGTTCCTGTGGCACCATTCATGAGGCCTGCATCAACCCATAGATTTGTAATAAGCATGATTGATTGTCAAATCAAAACGTTCATTGCCTCCTGTACAATGTTGTGGTGTGCAACATTGTACAGGAGGCATAATGTATCAAGTTGTGCAGAAGTGTACATTGAAAATAATGCTTAAAGCTGAAATGTTTGATTGATCATAATGAAGAAAATGGATCTCTACATTGTAGATTCATAAGAATCCAATCAATCTCTAACCTTCTAATTAAAATGGATTGTATGAGAATCTAAAAGTGTTTTTTTTTTTTTTTTAATTTTTATTTTCGTATAGAATCATAAAAGAATATAAAGCTAGACTGGGACACTTGGCTAAAGATTGCTAATGTTGTTGTAGAAGGATTAACATATCTTCATCATGACTGTAACTGATGCATTGTTCACAGGGATGTGAAGACTTATAAAATTCTTTTGGATGATAATTTTGAGGCACATTTGTCAGAATTTGGCATTGCCAAGTGCATTTCCTCGGCCAAAACCTACATTGACCTTGAATATACAAGAACATCAAGGCTTGATAAGAAATTTGTTTTATACAACAAGGACATTCTCATCTTGCCTTACAAAATGCTCAGAAGCTTCACAGTTTATTTTATTCAAGTATCATGTACAATAATATAAAATTGTTGGCTTGAAGTGAATATGGCATCAGAAGTCTTGCTTTTTTTGGTCACTAATCACTCTCCACTTTACAACCACAAGTACAAAATTTATTCCGTGCACTTTTCACAACGAAGGTACTCTATTCTGCATCATGGGTCCCCTCCCACATTTATCGAATCTCAATCTGATTCACAACATATTTTTGAGTTGGGTAAAACACAATTTAGGGGTAATGTAGGTAATTTAGGCAGGAGTTGACATCCCTTATATTACATTGGCATTAAGAAGAACCCTATATGTGCTCCTTGCTACCCAACATTCATAGGTGTTGTAAGATTTCAGATAGGATGTTTATTATCCTTACAAAGCATATATGTTTTTTAATGGGTTATTACTTCTACCCAAATAGCAATTTTTGTAAAATAGTGTTTAATATGATACATTTAATATATGGAAAGAATATGGGTTCATTTTTAAAAATGATAATTTTATTATATTAATTACGAGTGTAAGAAGTAAATCAATGTTTTTGATTAAATATTGATGCATTTAATTGTTTATTTAAGGAGTTTTCAACTAAAAAATGATTTATTTAAGAGTATTTTGTCAAACTATTTACATTTTAAGAATTTTATGTTTTTATAGTGTGTATAAATCAAATAGCTTATACTGTTTGGCATTAAATATCAACTCTTTGTTAAATTTTGTAATGAGATTGCTAGGTCATTAAAAGGATTGTAGAGATATCTTGGGTTTAAAAAATTTTCCAGCATCAAATTTTACAATCAATCTAATTTATGATGAAATGTTGGAATGATTACTCAGTACCACTGAATGTATTCCCTTGTAATCCAACACCAACTTACAAATGATCTATGTGTTGAGTTTGAAATGGAGGAACATGTGTTGGGCTCTAGTGCATCCTGCTATAGTGGTTGATTCCCCTTACAATCCTATGAAATATACATGTCTCCTTCATAAAATTGAATTGAAAGTAGGTTTTGGTGGCTTTTTTCAATTTGAGTAATTATGCTGCCAAGAATCGGGAAAATCATGATCTTCATAGATCAATATGGATTCTGAGTGATGCATCAAATGAAGGTGGTATTGTTAAAATAGATCAATTTGAAGAACCTGTTTCTCTAGGAAAAATGAAACTCCCACCCAACGTGGATTTGAAAAAGATGGAAACCATGCTCTTCTTGGTAATTTGGTTTGTGGGTATAAGGCTATAAGCATTATATATATATATATACATATACTGGTTTGTTACACTTTCATTGGGTTTTCTCTTGCACCAAATGATATGACCCAGGGCTACATCTGAGCTGCAAAATCCCCAAAGAAGTTTTGTTCACTAATCTTATGGATATCCCTTTGTACTTGAGCTACCATTTCGCAAAAAGGGGACGCCCTTCTCAAAATACATAATATTTACATGTGAGAAAAACTGGGTATTACAATTTGTGAAGAGGATAAAATAGGTTAATTTGATCTAATTTTTAGCAAATGCTCTTCCCTAATCAGCGAGACTTCAATAGCCCTGGTACACAACTTATTTGGCTCAATCTGGAGTATGTTATCCATAGACAAAGAGGTTACCTCAAAATTGACTTTAATACACACGACATGGGCCACATAATCTCTTCCCAACAAGTCTTTTATTTCCTTTAGCATATTCTCTGTCTAAATAATGAAAATAATCTTTAGCTAATTATCTAAACTTGGAGAATCAAATGCCATTTCTCAGTGATGACCCTTAAAGTCGAAGTGTGGTAGCCAGAGTTGATCCATTGCAGAGCAACTGGAAAAAAAAGTGAGATTGTAAGGGGCAAAAAGGAAATTTTTGTTAAGTTTAATAATAAAAAAATTCATTGTTATCCATACACAGTCCTCACCTATGGTAATTGTTGATTATTTAAAAGTTAAACAATCAATAATCAATAATTACCATACCATATAGAGTCCTCACCTAACAATCTCCCTTAAGTTTCTATTTGTTACTATACCATGCATTTCTCTTTTAATGTTTAATAGACTTCCTTTAACAATAAAAACATATTTTAATATGGTTTCGTGTGTATAAGGCTTGTCAATTACTTTTTTACTGATGCTGGAAGACCATTTTGTTTTAGGTGGTTCGTTTGCGTATTTGAGAGTGGAACTGGGAGACTTCGCAACATTTATTGCAGCGGTGAATATAGTGTTGGGAGAGCTGATCGGCGGAGCGGTGGTGGCAAGAACATAGACTTCCTACTTCGCCACGCTACTCAACCACAACCCGAACGATTTCCTCATCCATGTCAGCAGCCTTGCAGACAGTTACAATCTACTGGACCCGATTGTAGTGGTCATCCTGGCGTTGACTGCCCTTCCGGCCATTCACAACACTTGGGCCACCTCCTATCTCAACTGGATCGCCACCGTAATCAACATGTGCGTGATGTTGTTCGTGATCGTGGCTACCTTCGCCCACACTAACACACAAATCTAAACACGACAAAAAAGAAAAAAAACTGTTAAAAATAGCGGGAAAAGTCAAAACTTCCAAACGACCGTCAAAATTATTTGCATTGAAAAAACGTCCAAACGAACATCAAATTTAACACAGTTGTAGAAACGTCTTGGGAGGGCCTTTCCCATAGGGGGAACGCCTTCGGCATAATTACACAAAATTAAACAATTTGTTCGGGCTTTCAAATTGGTAAGATGATAATTATAGTGCCTGAGGTGACGAGTTTAATTTTCAATTCGGACTTTTTCGTGTAAATTAATCATTCAAATCATACGAACTTTTCTAGAAGCTTCATCTCGTTATGCAAGTAGGTAACCTTGTGTGCCGGCGATTTGCTAGTATCTTGTCAAGTATTCCCATGTCAGAGTGTCATGTTCATATGCGTGTGTGTATAAAATACAATTAAATAATTAAATAAATAGAGGAAGAGGAAGAGTTTGAATGTGAAAGGAGAGACCTTATTCAATCTTTTTTTGCCAATAGGATAAGGACTATGCGGAGCCTTGGGATATACGCAAGGGATATGATTTCTTAGTCAGGTGTTGGAGTTAGAGGTTAAATTTAGGTGACGGTAATTTCCTAATATTGCCCTTCAAAACTATAAATTACCATTAATTATATACTACTAATAAAATATTTAATACACAATTCTATATTTAATTAACTTTTTAAATATATATTTATATAATTTACATATAAATCTATAAAAGAAATGATGGTCACATTTTAAATATGCAAATCATATACGATAAGTTGCTAAAAAATTTACAAGTATTTTACGGTGAAAATCATGAAAAACGTTTAAACGTTTGTCAAATTTAACCCCTGGTTGGAGTTTTCAAGAGGATGTTTGGATAGGCTTAGAATAATGGTTGAAAGTAACTTGGAAAAAAGTATGGGATTCCATTAAATGCATTGGAATGAAGATTGTTTCTTTCCAATTTTATTTATTGTTGTCCCCAAGTTTTGGAGAATCTACAGAGATGTGTGACAAAGTGCAAAGTTTCATAAGAAGATTTTTTTTGTCAGATGTTGCAGTCTCAAAGGCCTCGATTTGCATGTTTGCAAGGTTAGCGGATCAGTTTGGGCGCCTATTGGTTGCCTTGGTAATTAGGTGTCAATGTTTTAAAATGATGTGTATGTCTTTTAAGTGCTCGGTTCTTTTTTGTCAACATGCTACTGGATCTTATGCCTAAATGGAGCTTTGGATAGGGTATGCACACCCAATGAAGCATAAAGAGTAAGAGGATATTTCACCATTTGGGCAGTTGTGGAACTTAGGTAGGTAAGATATGTCGAAAATGGATGACATTGTATGAAAGCTTCATTTTTTCCCTATTATTATTGGGCGTGAACGTAGGTGCAGTGAAAGAGGGGTGGGAGAGCCTAGTTTAGACAATAAATCACGCAATTTGGGTATATTTCTAGTCCTGATCACATACCGCTATTCATATGATTCCTAAATAAGAAAAGTGCTAATTGACCATTGTCTTTGGCCTCTTTGCTTTCTTTTTGATTTTCCTTCTTTGTCTTACACACCTTCTTGCCCAATCTGAGTTTCGACACTATAGTTTTTCTGAGTCTGGACACCAATGCCCAACCAGGATGCCAGTGCCCATGCGCCCCCAACCTCTTTGTATCTTCTTACTCACATATTTTGGGTCCTTTCTAGTTGTTGGGCATCTTTTTTTCTTAGTGGTCATCTTTTTAGTGGCTAATTATAAAATTCAAACAAGGGAATCTTATAATATAAAGCTATGTGTCCATAATAAAGGATCAAGCACTAAGCATCTACAATCATCACCTAAGGTTACATCCAAAGGAATTACAAGAGCATCAAAGCATCCATCTAGCATCCATTCAAGGGACAAGGGACTACATTCTTCTATAGACACTTCATAGGAGGGGAAGTTCATTTTTCTATGCACACATCTCTATCTACATTTTCTACATGTAGCTATTTCTCGTTATTCAAGTGCGTTTAACACAAGAGCCACCTACGACACGATGCTACAAACACACACGTAGAACTACATGGAGTTTGAAATGTAGTGCAATGCTTGGGTTGTAAGTTCACTCAGTCGGGTGACTGTTGGGATCAGTTCGAATCCCCATTTACATATTTTTATCTTTAGGATTTGATGTGTTTTGGGGTTTTATAGGTCCTCTTTCTCTTTGTAGGTTTAAGCGAACTCAAAGATCAAGTAGTGAATTACATGTGACTAAAGGAGACATCTAGTGAGCATCTCACAACCTTGAAAAATTGATTTTTTGAGGTTTTTGAGCAGTCACATGCACCCAAAGGAGGTATGCAATGCCCTAGACACCCTTGACCCTATCTAGGCACCTAGTCTAGGAATTTCCAATAGTTATGCATTTTTATGGGCTCGGTTGTGACACTTTGATTTTCCATTTCATCAGTTTAATAGATTGACACATCTTCATATTTATTACAAATAAGCTAAGTATCTCACCCTCTCCCTTGCACTTAGGGTTTCAAATTTATTAGCTCACTTTCTTGTGTCAAATATGTACTTTATTACATATTTATATCTGCGTTGTAACTTAATTATAATTTAACATTTATATTTCCAAAATTTATTAAATCATTTGGTGAACTTGATCAGTTCATCATCCAATCGATCAGTTCAACCTTTGGTCCTCTTTGGTTACATTCTCCTAGTGATGACACATGGCACCCTAAATGAGGGGTGCTCCATTGGGGTGAATTAGTTACCTATGTAGTAGCACAGAGTTACAGTACAACATAGGTCAACATAGAAATAGATCTCAGTCACAATATGACCCAGATTTTGACTTGAGTCTTTGGTTTTCGCATAGACACTAGCACCCAAATTCAAACATGGGCGCCTAGGCGCTTCTGACCCTTCCTGGCTACTTATGAGCACGGGGTAGATACACAATTTTTATTCGATTAACATAGTTTTTAGCAGTTTCCAAAGGAGTTTTATAGTATAGGAACAATTCTCCAGCAAGAAGAATGCATTCTATTTACTTTTTTCTATTTATCTTAGATCAAACTTGAGCAAGATAGGATCACACCATTTGAAGTGGGTGTATAAATTTAAGGAAGCAGTCAAAAGGATAGAGAATAAAACTAGACCTTTCTCTCTACACTTATTCTTTCGTGGTGTGAGATGGCCCAAAAACTTGCACTTGGCACAACTAGTGTGAGATTTCCCCAAAAAACAGTTCTTCTACAACATCTTCGGGATCCTTTATATCTCTTTCACTCATCACAGATTCACGTGCACATGTTCCTTTCAAATTTACTTTTTACACACTTCTTATATGTTTTGATCAAATTTTTCATATACATGACTTTGACTACTCTTTACTCTTCTATTTTGCAGGTCCAACCTTATGGGACAAGCAAACAAGGTCACATCATCAAGTACCATCTTCTTGTCAGGTGTTGAGGGGAGAGGGTAAAATGTAAGGTGACGGGAAAGTTCCTAATATTCCCTTCAAAAAATATAAATTACCATTACCTATAGACTGACTAATAAAATATTGAATACAAAGGCGATAGTTAAGTTAACTTTTGAAAGATAGAGTATATAATTTACATATAAATCTATAAAGAAATGATGGTCACCTTTGAAAATATTGCCAAAATCATATAGATAGTTGCTACAAATGTCAAGTAATTTTACGGTGAAAATCATGAAAAACGTTTTTTTTAAACGTTTTGTCAAATTAACCCTGGTTGGGGTTTCAAGAGGATGTTTGGATAGGATTAGAATATGGTTTGAAAGTAACTTGGAAAAAAGTATGGGATCCATTAAATGCATTGGAATGAAGATTGTTCTTCCAATTCTATTATGTTGTTCCCCCAGGTTTGGAGAATCTACAGAGAGATGTGTGACCAGTGCAAGTTTAATAAGGACGATTTGTTTTGCAGAGTTGCGTCTCACGGCCTCGATTTGCATGTTTGCAAAGGTTATTAGCGGATCAGTTTGGCGCCTAGTGGTTGCCTTGGTAATTAGGTGTCAATGTTTTAAAATGATTATTGTGTATTCTTTTAAGTTGCTCGGTTCTTTCTGTCAACATGGCTACTGGATTCTATGCCTAAATGGGAGCCTCTTGGGATAGGTATGCACACCCAATTGAAGCATAAAGAGTTAAGAGGGGATATTTCACCACTTTGGGCAGTCTGTGGGAACTTAGGTAGTAAGATATGTCGGAAACGAAAACTGGTTGACATTGTATGAAAGCTTCATTTTTCCCTATTTTATTGGCGCTGAACGTAGGTGAAGTTGTGATGAAAGAGGGGGTGGGAGAGCTGTTTAGACAATAAATCACGCAATGTGGGTATCTTTCTAGTCCCTGATCCATTACCGCTATCAATGATTTCCTAAATAAGAAAAGTGCTAATTGACAATTGTCAGTTGGCCCTCTTTGCTTTCTTTTTGATTTTCCTTAGTTCTGGCTTACACACAACCTTCTTGCCCAATCTGGCGTTCGACACTATAGTTTTCTGAAGTCTGGACACCAATGCCCAACCAGGATGCCAGTTGCCATGAGCCCCCAACCCTCTTTGTTGTATCTTCTTACTCACATATTTTGGGCCCTTTCTAGTTGTTGGGCATCTTTTTTTTCTTAGTGCGTCATCTGTTTATGGTAATTATAAAATTCAAAACAAGGGAATCTTATAAATATAAAGCTATGTTGTCCATAATTAAAGGATCAAGACTAAGATCACAATCATACCTAAGGGTTACATCCAAGGCATTACAAGAGCATCAAAAGAATCCAGCTAGCATCCATTCAAGGGACAAGGGACTAAAGTCTTCTATAGACACTCATAGGAGGGAAGTTCATTTCTATGCACAATCTATCTACATTTCTAATGTAGCTATTTCTCGGTTATTCAAGTGCGGTTTAAACAAAAGAGCCACCTAAGAACGATGCTACAAACACCACGTAGAACTACAGGAGTTGAAATGTAGGCACTGTGGGTTGTAAGTTCACTTCAGTCTGGGGGACTGTTGGGATCAGTTCGAATCCCCAGTTACAATTTTATCTTTAGGATTGAGTGTTGTTTTGGGGTTTTCTAGGTCCTCTTTCTCTTTGTAGGTTTTAACGAACTCAAAGATCAAGATAGTGAATTAAATCGTGAAAAAGGAGACAATTCGTGAGCATCTCACAACCTTGAAAAATTGATTTTTGAGGTTTTTGCGCAGGCACATGCACCCAAAGGAGGTTGCAATGGCCCTAGACCCCTTGACACCTATCAGGCACCATAGTCTAGGAGTTCAATAGTTATGCATTTTTATGGGCTCTGTTTGCTTGTGGACAACTTTGATTTCCATTTATTTTGTTTAATAGATGGACAACACTTCATATTTATTACAAAAGCTAAGTATCTCACCCTCTCCCTTGCACTTAGGGTTTCAAATTGTATTAGCTCACTTTCTTGTGGCAAATATGTACTTTATTAAATATTAGATCTGAAGTTGTGTAACTGTAATTATAATTAAACATTTATATTTCAAAATTTATTAAATCATTTGGTGAACTTGATCCGTCTCATCCAATCAGATCAGTTCAAACATTTTGGTCCTCTTTGGGTTACATTATTCTAGTGATGAACATGCACCTAAATGAGGGCATTCATGGGGTGAATAGTTAACCTATGTAGTAGCCAGAGACAGTACAACATAGGTCACATAGAAATAGATTCAGTCACAATATGACCAGATGGGAATGGTCTTTGGTTTCGCATAGACACTAGCACCCACATTCAAACATGGGCGCCTAGGCGCTTCTGACCCTTCTGGCAATTATGAGCACGGGGTAGATCACAATTTTTTATTCGATTGAACATCGTTTTTTAGCAGTTTCCAAAGGATTGTATAGTATAGGAACAATTTTCTCCAGCAGAGAATGCTTTTTTTTTTTCTTTTGTCTCTGTTCTATGACGTTTTCTATTTATGTCGAGTGTTAGATCAAACTTGGAGCCAGATAGGATCACACCCATTGAAGTGGTGTAGAAATTTAAGGAAGCCAGTCAAAGGATTAGAGAACTAAAAAACTAGACATTTCTCTCTACACTCCTTCTTCTGGTGTGAGTGGCTTTGTTTTAGCCCAAAAAAACTTGCACTGGCACAACTAGTGTTGAGACTTTCCCAAAAAAACATGGTTTCCTTACAACATCTTCGGATCCGTTTATATCTCTTTCACTCATCACAGCTCACGGCCCATGGCCTTTAAAATGTAATTTTTACACACTTCTTATATGTTTTTGATCAAATTTTTCTATATACATGACTTTGACTCTCTTATAACTCTCATTGCCAGGGTCAACCTATGGAAGCAACAGCACATATCAAGTACAAATGAAATCGACAACAAGTATAACAATGTGGACATTTTCCATGTACACTCTCACCCACATGGCTTTTCCCTTCCATTTCTCTGCTTCCAAAATTCTCTTTTTATTTACTCGCACTTTTCTTGGCTCCTCGACTGCTTTCGCCATCGAATCGAATGGTTATTAGGTACGCATCTCTTATTACTTTATGTTATACGAACATTCCACTCCACAATCTTAAATGCGGAAGAAATGTAGACACTAATCATGCCATTTGGGTTATTTCTAGTTCCTGATCACATTACCACATTCATATGATTTCCTAAGCCAGAAAAGTATTAATTGACAAATTTCTTTGGCTCTTTACTTTCTTTCTAATTTTCCTTCTTAGTCTTACAAACTTCTTGCCCGATTAGTTTGATTTTGACATTCATTTTTTCTGATTGGACACCAGCACCTCGGCTCCCTTGTCTTTGGCGCCCCTGATCCCTCTTATATCTTGTCTTTTATTTCATTTGGGCCATGTTCTAGCCTATTGAATCTTATTTTCTTGGTGGTCCAGCATTTTATGCTTAATTATGAAATTCAAAAGGGATAAGATAAATATAAAGCTATGTGTGCGTAATAAAGGACCAAGCATTAATATCTACTATATCACCTAAGGTTGGCATCCGAAGGTATTACAAGAGCATTAACACATCCATATAGAATCCATTAAAGGTACAAGGGGCTGCATTATTCATACATACACTTCATATGAGGGAGGGAAATTCATTTTTCCATGCACATATCTATCTGCATTTTTGACATCTAGTTATTCTGGCTATTAAGTGGTTGGACAAGAGCCACCTAGGTACAATTCCGCAAAACACACACACCACATTAAAACTACATGGATTATGACAACGTAGTGTAAACAAATGGGTCCTAAGTTCATCTAGTTAGGTGGACTTAAGGGCAATCTGAATCATATTTACATCTTTTTATTTTTAGGATTTGATGTGTTTTGGGGTTTGCAGGTGGTATTTCTCAATGCAGTTTCAGGTTGAATGGCCATCAAGTAGTGACTTACGGAAATAAAGCGAAATCCAAATGAACAATTTGCGACATTGCAAAAATTAAGTTCTAAGAAGTCACGGGCCATCCCTAGGAGGTCTGTTAGCACCCTATCACCCTTGAACCCTATCTAGGCGTCTAGTCCCGACATTTCATGTGTTAGGCATTTTATGGATTCTTGGTTGTGACATTCTGTATGTTCGTTGATCAGTTTTTCAACTCGGACCAACTTTTGAATTATCAAATAAATAAGTATCGTACCCTCTATTTGCAAGTGAGCATTTCAAATTCATTATGTACTGCGCAAGTGTCAAATATTTACTTTTATTGCATATCTATATTTGCCGTGTAACCTTAATTATCGCTTAGCATTATATATGACTATTTGTAAATCAACGAGATATGCCCCAATTTTTTTGAGGAAAACTATTAAACAAATTATCATCAAATGAAATTTAAAACATATGGTGGTTACCTGGATTTTTGGTTGGACGAGCCTTTTCAATGCTCAACTCTCTAGGGAGACTCTAAAAGTTATCATCATCATAACTTTGAAAATATGTGGTGGTATGTGGCGGCATGTGGGTTGGGTAACACCCTGGAGAAGATATTGAAAAATGTTAGATCAACCCAAGGTGCATGGAAATTTTGGAAAACATCTCAACAGAAATGGGATGCAATGATTCAGAATATGGCAAAAAATGTGGATGCCTGGGAAGGTTCTTGAGTAGTTGCTAAAATTCCAAGAGGAAATGTGGTTGCCTGGACAAACAAACTAGTGATATTAATCTAAATATATGATTTTTAAGGGACTTACAAGCTTTTAGAGAAAACAAATAGAGAATGGAAGAAGGTTGTAAAAAGATAGATATCCAACCTTTTATCATTTTACTCCTCGTTGTCCTACACCCCCAATACATTTCCTTTAACTATTATAGGATACAAA
The DNA here is from genome assembly GCA_019776745.2 of Taxus chinensis. Taxonomy (NCBI): domain Eukaryota; kingdom Viridiplantae; phylum Streptophyta; class Pinopsida; order Cupressales; family Taxaceae; genus Taxus; species Taxus chinensis. The sequence continues at coordinate 215,229,418 of CM034155.1, forward strand.
ATAAAAAAATTTTTTTACACCTTGTGTTATTCAGTTAAAAAGATATTCACCATTTGAGGGTAGAGATAGGGAACATGTTTTATGCGAAAATCACCTGAAGAAATGGGTCTTATTGAATACAATTATTTTAAAATATGATAAAATTGGGCTTGTTGAAAACCTAAAAGGGGGAGATATAGAAGGCAAATTTGACAAAAAAAGTGCTTCAACGAACATGGTCTCATAAAATGTAATGGTGCACGAGACACAAAATGAGAACTTGGAACAATTTATAGATATCACCAAACAACAAAATGTGGTCTTTAAAGCAGTTATAGAACCATCAGTGTACCTCTCAACCTTGTTTCATCATTTAAATGATAGGGACTATATACATCTCTTCTACTATTTTTTAGACTCTTAATGTCATTTAATAGTTAAGGGAAGTTAAATATTGAATTTACGCTTGCTAGTTTTATGTGTATTTCAATATATTACAACCCCCCTAAAAGAACTTCCACAACCATGTCAAACTCTATTGAAAAATAAAACTCCTTGCATAATGTAACCATCGTCACCAGGCTCTGGACCTTGACAAGAAAAAACCTTATTCACACGTAACCTTTGCTCACTCTCAGGATAGTCAATTGGAAGGACAATGGTTTTTAAATTGTATATTTAGGATGTTGAAATAGCCTCAAATTGTGACAAAAAGCCTCTTAAAATTGATGCACAAGACGTGCTTATAGACCTTGCTTTTTCTTGTAAATATCATAAACTCTTCTTGTTATATGGTGACCTATCTAACCAAAACTTTTACAAAGAAGCTTGATGATGTATTGGGGATGTGGGTTTTCAACTCTTCAGAAAACAGTTTGTTGGGAGCAACTGTTTCCTATTGACTGAAACTCAAAAACCACCTCGATATTTTGTTCCATGGGTATTAGAAGGAAATAAAGGAGAATATGAATAACTCTTATTTTTATATGGATATAAACCCTAGCAAATTAGTTTTACTTGTTACCTTCCTAAAACCACATTTTGCACACTCATCTTCGAGGCCACCTTGGTGTGTTTGTGGTAATAAATAACCAATTTCTGCCAACTAGCTCCAAAAATTCGTTATAGCTTGAGCATCGATGAATTTGTTTTTTATTCATAAGGTTTTGGTGATTTTATGTATAGAGCTATAGGGTGAGAGAATTTATAAATTTCATGCGGAGTCACAGGCATTTTTCATTGCCCCATTTCGTGGGGCACATTTGGGGGCTAGTTAGATTAACAAACTACAAGGTCCCAAGGATCGCGTGAATCTCTAAGGTTTGTACCTATGTGTAAAACTAATATTTGGTTGGAAAATAGGATGTGTGTGGCAATTATGAGGTTTAGATATGTTAGGAAATATTGTAAATGCAGATGGAATCATGAAATATGGGACTTGATCAGACCCTCTATAGTGACACAAGAAAACAAATAACTTTCTAGAGGTCGTAATAAAAATTGGTGTTGGAAAATATTTTGAACCTTAAATTAGTTGAAATCAATTTGTGTGGGTTGTCTACGCCCCCTCTTTAAAATTTTTGAAATGATTGGATATATTGTGTCTCGTAAATGAAAAGTTGTTCTCTCTCTAACCACCATACCAGATTACAAGAATTTTCTTGATTTAAATAGAAAATATATATTTGCTGGTGTCCTGTAACTTTGAATTGACTCTGCAATTTAATTAGCGGATTAGATGGGGGTATGGTCCATGCAAAAGTGTCATCGATGCGGAAGCTATTCCTACAAGAAAATGCACCTCTGTTTTCATCGATGCCCCATATCAACACATTCCAATTCTGTATGGGTGTGTGTCCCCATTGAAATCTGTCAAATCATGCACATTTTTTTAATACATAGTCGGGAATGCTTTAGTGTTTGTTGGAAGAAGTGATGGCTAGAATGGTAGGAACAAGTATTGTTATGATGACAGTTCTCGGTTCAACTCCTGTGCAGATTTGTACAAAAAAAGTTGAAAACCAGTATTTTCAACAACCCAATATTACAAAACAAATTTTGGGTGAGGAGCGAATGCCACGTACATTTGATAGCAATGAATGAGAGTATGGCTCAGGATGGGGACCCAAGTGCCAATTATCAGGAGAATACATTCGCCCTAGGAAAAAACAATCTATGATGGCATTAAGTGAAGTCTATAAGTCATTGATACCAAGGAGCCATAAATACATGTTGATATTTTAAAACAAAAATAAAGTTTCAACAAATATACAAAACCAACAATATTATGTTGATATAATTTCGACACCAACTTCTTACTAAAGATTTAAAAGAAATAATATGAATAAATACTAGGTAAAGTATTGGTGAGTGGCTTAATCGTATTGAAGAAGAAATTGTTAGAGAATTGGTAGTGTAGTGGTTTGTGGTGAATGTTAAATCATGCATCGTATAAATTTCTCATAAAAGTAAATTATTCTAAACTCTTATATGGCATTCATTACATGAAAATGATGCGATGTCTTGTCATATATGAATAATTAATATTAATATATTTATTAATATTGTGTATGTTAATTTATTAATTACTTATGATATTAGTGTATTTGTGTGTTTGTTAGTCCTTTAAGGTAGGGTTTCTAAAGTATTCACCGAAGTGAGATTATTTTTATTTATACCAATGAAAGGCTTGAAATGACATATATTTAACAACCATATTATAGTTTTTTTATGTACCACATCAATTAATAATTCTTACATTATGCACAAATTTCTCATTGTCAAGTGTCGAATGACCTCAATTTAGATATACCACTTTGTTGGACTTGATGGAATCTTTTTGAAAAATGGACTCCAAACTCCAATTTATGACCAAGATATTATGGATTCTTGATTGACTTCTCCAAGCAAAAAGAAAAAAGGTCTAATTGGTGGTCGAATAGAAGTCAAATTTAAGGTTAAAATTTCTGTACGAATGTCAAATGGACATCAAATTTAAGATCGTTAACAACTCACATACATTTTTTTAAACAAGATTGAGGGTTCCCAAATAGAAACATTGTTAACCCTTCGTAAAAAACAAAAGAGGACTCTTTTTTAGGAATAGAGAGCTAAATAAATGCATATAGCAAAGGTGGTGTATAGAGAACCCTTCATGAATGATGCATCGAGTATCTATCATTTATAATAGATTGTACATTGAAGCATCTACCCCAAGAAATATTGATATTGGTTAAACTCCCAACTCCATGGATGGGGATGGCCCCCCCTCTATATATAGATGCGATATGGTGGTCTACACAATTATAATTTCGTCCCACCCAAATTCCAATAGTCCCTAACTTGACTCCCAGAACCTTAGGTCTATATGAAATATGGGTTTTAATAATAATATTAAAGAAATCAACATAGAGAGAATGTTTTTGGATAAACCATGTAACAAATTTTTAGATTAATATTTCAAATCATACTCTATGAACCACCGTCATGATCAAAATAGATCAAGAATATTTGTTACAAAATTAGATTTATATTGAAGAATGTTAATTTCGAAGAATGGCAATATAAGATAGTTGATCATATGAAAAAATTAAACGAAAAAATTAATAATTTTAAACATTAGAAAAATATGAAAAGACAAAATATTTAATCACCCTCAATTTTAATTAGAGTTTATAAAAAATTATAATAAATTGAAAACAAAAAAAAATAAAAAATTAATTAATAATTTTCGAACTAAGTAAAAAATTTTAAAAAAGAGAACTTTGATAATATATGATAGACATTTGAGTCAAGTTTTACAAAGAGTAATTACACAAAATTAAACAATTTGTTTGGGCTTTCAAATTGGCAAGATGATAATTATAGTGCCCGAGGTGACGAGTTTAATTCGAAGGTCATCATGTTTAGTAGCATTTTCAATTCGGACTTCTTCGTGTAAATTAATCATTCAAATCATATGAACTTTTCTAGTATCTTCATCTCGTTATGCCGGCCATTTGCTAGGGGAGAGGGGCTAGTAATGGCACACCCTAAGTTAAGGGTTCCACAAAATCAATTGTTTATGATATGGGATTGTGTTTTTTTCACTAATATGTAGTTTAGATTTGTGCTAACTTATATTTTTTGTTTGGAATGTTCAATTGGAGGGAAAACCATATTTTGAATTGATTTAAAATAATATATGTAAAAATGCTATAACCATGGTGGAAACCAATACTTGAATATAGGTGAAATTGCTTGAACATTGACTTTTTTGTACTTGTACATGGGTTAAAAGTCTTACATGTCATGATGTGATTGGCTACTCTACATAATTATTATGTCAAAATAAATTACTACTACATAGTACTATGACAACTATTGGGTATTGTGTGATCAATAGTCATATCAACTATTGGACCTTGTTCACTTATTGGCCCCTCTCCCCTAGTATCTTGTCAAGTATTCCCATGTCAGAGTGTCATGTTCATATGTGTGTGTATAAAATACAATTAAATAATTAAATAAATAGATCAAGAGGAAGAGTTTGAATGTGAAAGGAGAGACCTTATTCAATAGGATAAGGACTATGCAGAGCCTTGGGATATACGTAAGGAATATGATTTCTTAGTTAGGTGTTGGAGTTAGAGGTTAAATTTAGCAGCCACCTATGCCTTTCAACATTTTTTAGGTGACGGTAATTTCCTAATTTTACCCTTCAAAACTATAAATTACCATTAATTATATACTACTAATAAAATATTTAATACACAATTCTATATTTATTTAACTTTTTAAATATATATTTATATAATTTACATATAAATCTATAAAAGAAATGATGGTCACATTTTAAATATGCAAGTCATATACTATAGGTTGCTAAAAATTTTACAAGTAGTCGATCTGGTTTCTTCTATTTTGAACAAGCTCCAACGTGCCTTCACCACTCTGAAGGCCTGGGAATCCTTCACTGACACCACTAGAACTGCTATTGCCAAAGGTTGTTCTGAGCTCCTAGCTCTCGCAGACCAGCTCAATGAAGACTCGGGCTCCCCTAGGGCTAAGAATGTTATTACTGAGCTGAAAAAGCTCATCTGATGTTTTTTCCCTTTTCCCTTGCTGGCTTTCCTCTCAGCTATTTTTTGGAATCTTCTAAGGTTTTTTCGTTATGTAATTTTCATCGCTATTATCTAGCCTTATCGGCTTTTTTGTAAAAGGTTGTGGGGCCTTCTAAAACCCTCTTTTCACCCTATATTCCAAAAAAAAATCCTTCACATAATCGCAACAGTAGAAACTAATATGCAAAAAATTATTACAGATCTCAAATAAAAGTGCAGAATAAAATAACACAACACAAAGAGATAGTATTTAACGTGGTTCAGCCAATTTGGGCTACGTCGACAAAGAATCACTTGCTCAGATTTTATTAAAAGCCATCGTTCTCTCAATACAATACACAGATCTGTTTGGAGCTATGCTCAACAAACTCTACATAATTCACACCCGAATTCAAAACACATCTACAATGTTACATTAAACCCCACCATATGCAAAAAACCACATAAGTAGATAACTGCTTAAGTAGTTTTACAAAACCATGGGTATCAAAACCATGGGCCAAAATCGTCCCATAAACCTATGGGTAAAAAATCCTACCCATATGGGAAAAGCAAGTTTCCCAGTATATCGGGCACGTTTTTAGGCCAAAAACGAGACAACTGTGGAAAGTGTACAATACTCTTAGTGTACAGTCTTCAACACTTTCTCACATGAAAACAAGCTCCACAAGCTAACATGTTCCTATTTTACTTGGTCAATTATTATATTTTATTGTGGTGGGTGAAAAAATGGTTGAAAATGCTCTATTTTAACAAGTGTTTGTTTCCAAGAAATTTAGTGAGTCGTGCAACAGAATTTGGTGAGCTTACTTGATTATTTTTTTCTTTCAGTATAGGATCTTAATATTTATTTTAAATTTGTGCAAATTTATAAATATTGAGGTGCCCCAAAAGAGTCACACATTAACATTCACATTAATGTTTCCTTTTAGTAATATGCGAAGCTAAGGATTCATGTCCACACTGCTTATTTATTCCCATCCTTTGACCTAGATACATTAGTTTCCAACCCAAAAAACTTCACTAAGAAGGATAAATCACTCAAGTTATAATGTTCCAAAATATTTCTCAACAAAAGGGATTTTTAATAACATCCACCATGGCTATAGATGCCTTGTGAGCAGTGGAGCAAGGCCATTATTTCTCAAGGATTTTTAATAACATCCACCATGGCTATAGATGCCTTGTTAGCAGTGGAGCAAGGCCATTTACTAAAGGTATCTTTGTTAGGTCGTTAGATGTCTAGCTAGTAGTAGAGAAATAATTAATCCTTCCCCACGATCCATTCCCATCAAATATCATAATATTACAAAAATATAATAAATCCCACGTAAACAATGTGCATGCTCTGTGAACTCCTTGTGTCAAGAAAAAATATATAAAGAAAGGTAAACAACTTTATTTACACACAACAAACTCCTTGGAGTGTTTCAATTTAATATGTTACATTGCAAAGTTAAAGTATTAGATTATGTTTTTTTTTTATAACACAAAATCTTTGAGTATTCTTATTTGTCTGGTTGTAGGTGAACTTGAGATTCTAGATTAGATATAATTCTCTACATCATTCTCTAGTATATCCACCATTTTTTGTCCACAAAACACCCCTAATTTCACATGTGAATTTAAAGAACCCCTTGGCATTTCCCAAAGGTAGTTCAAAATTGCACACCTATCTCTACTTCATCTTGCGTGTAATTCCCATTCACAAGAATCTCATGCCTTAGTCATATTTTCTTGAGCCATCCCATGACCATTTTCTCCCATGTCCCCTTTGTAAATATGTCTATTTTTTATTGCATAAAATGATTACCGTGTTGTCGCATGATTCTTGTGTGCACCCATTTACAATTTCACAAATTTATTTCATGTGTGCCATTATGCAAACCTATCACATGATGCCTTTAATTATTGTCACACCCCCTTCATGTTTAGTCTGGAGCCATTTTTTTGGCACCCTCTCTCATATAAAGCTAGCTTTATGCAAAATTTTCACAGCCACACCTTGATTCGTGCAAACCCTCCATGCTCTACAACACTTTATCTTACCCAAGGCCGTGCTAAAAAAAATTTAGCCTCCTGCACACCCCATACTTAGATAGTTTCCCTTCCACATTATGAAATTTTTTTTACCATCACATAATTAAAATCCTCGTGTAATCATTTGACTAGGTACCACACTAAATACTTAAACCTTTGAGCCATTATGATCAGTGCATACAGATCTATGATAGGGCAACATATGAAAATATTTCAAGTGTCAAGGTGTACTTTACCTAGGCACAAGCATGCATGCCCCGATTAAGGCCACATGTCTGAAATCATCACCATGCATAATATAAAGCTCTAAACCAAGCCAAAAAATCTTATCAAACATGATAAATCCGATGTGTGCCACGTGTCTCAAATAGGCTCATTGAAAAGTTAGAGGCCCAAGTTCGATTCTAAAAGCTTCTCGGTGTCACAAAACTGATCCACACCACGTGTCAAAGATTGGGACACTGCCCACTGAACATGATAAAGAGTTCCATGTGTCTCTTTGTGCATGCATCATAAGTATTTATTCCTACTTTGATTGGTTGCACATAACACAAAATAGCTCTTTTTCTATTTTATATATTTTGTGGAGCTATGAAAAGGAAAGATACGTGCATGATTAATAAATACAAAGGATTAATTGCATTTGGACAATTTTGCACATAATAAAAGGACACCATTGCACAAAGTTGATCACACACCAAAAGGAAACTCAAGTTCATATCCCATTGTGTAAACCTTTCTCGTGCACCACTCCACACAACAAACCAAACATGCACAAAATAAAAAAACATCAAGTCATCCAAGAGAAAAACCAACTTTCTCGTAAACCATAGTGGTGTAACTAATCAATTTGTTAGAAGATATTCTCTGAGCACATGTCATGTCAGAGGTAGTTGAATAGCTTAAATGAAGAATTTGACTTATGTAACTAGGAACACCATATTGCCTTGGAATTTCTAAGCTTGAGTGTACCATATCCATGCTTGTTCTAAGCCTTAGTAGCATTTAATGAGGATCTTCCTTCTTCTAAAGGATGTTTTTTGACATTACAAAAGTGTTCAGATAGATGACTTAGAATTCAATTTAGTTTGAATAGACACCTCCAATGTAATATAATATTGTTTAATCCATATTGTAAAGAACCTACCTCCATTAATGCTTGTAATCATTGTTCACTTGGATTTTCCTATAAATATTGGATCAAACTCATTGTAAAGGTCCCTAATTTCAGAATAGAATATATTTTGATATTTTTCTATGCATTTTCTTTTTATCACTTGGAAATCCATGTTCTTGTCCTAAGTTAGCTTCTTTGTATAATCTAATTCGATGAATGTTAAAGATTCACTTTATTGATTGACTATAACATCTTCATTCAGTGAATAGAAGATTAGAGTGCACATCACGTGCATCCAATGAAATTGAGAACCCCTCTTGATGTTCTATGTTCTTCCCCTCATACTTTATCACCTTTCGGTGTCTTGATTGAGTGTATCCCGATTTGAGAGAAGGAATGATTTTCACAGATCTTAGCGTTTATATCAACTGGAGAAAACCTCGCAGATTTTCTACTATTTCTCTTTCTTCCCTACCCTACTATATTTTACAATTTTTTATCAACCATGTTAGTATTAGGATTAAATATTGTAACATGTACTCAATGTGTACTATATATTTATGTTACAAGTGATACTCATAATTGAATATCCATTTTATCAAAACTTGTGCAATCCTTAGGCTATAAATGAATGATAATAGGTTATTTTTCTTGCAAAATACTTGAGAATGACTTCCCTATGATGCATTCCTACGATGCAAGTTTCTCACATTGGGTAAAACTAGAAATGAACCAACAAATGCCCTCAAAATCATAAACATCAACCCGTCCATTATTTTGAGCTATTCCTAGCGTATGTTTTTACCCATAAGATTTGGTGAGATTGAACTTGGGGAGGGGTTCCCAGTGTGTGAAGTGAACTACACAATTTGAATTCCCTCTTGTGCACCTTCCTGTCAAGAGAGGTAGAACCTTTCCCATTTGCGCGAGACTCTATCTAATTTGTGCATGCTTACGTGTGCTCTTGCTTCCTTTCCATCCACAACATTCCTTAGCGTCGAGGAAGGGAATTGTGGTGCAATCTCATGGAGATCAGTAGTTATATGAGAATATATGAAGGATTTTTAAAGCTTCAATAGTCTCCATAACTATTTAATAATGTAATTTGGTCTTGTCCCCCAAACATCGAAAAATGTGCGTAACACATCAAAATAATTTGAAATAAATAAGCTATTTTTTAGTGCCTATACTACCCTATAATTATGTTGGTATACATACCATAAAATGGAAAGGGGGAGGTGGTGGAGTGTAATAGTGCAACACATAAATATAATTTCTTAATCTTAAATTTGACATCTATTTGAGCGTTGTATGATAACTCATCTTCTTAATAAGAGAAAACTATAAAAAATAATGTCATCTTTTCTAAATTGTGGATTTTGGAGTCCTTTTTTAATTTGGAAAGATTTTTTTAGCCCAATACAATGGTTTAGCTAGCTTAAAAGTTCATGTTTCCCATTGATAAAACATTTATAAAGAATGTAATCAATTCATTAATCAATATAAAATTCTTTAATAAATAAAGTTATATAACAAATCTAAGACAAATGCCTCAAAATTAATATCTATCGATAGTTTTCAAATAAATACATTTAAATTATCCATACTAGTCCAAACACATTTAAGTGTAAGAAATCCATTCTAGTAGAAGATATCTTGTGTGCTTTTGGTAATGACAATAGCTACATTGAATGGTTCATGGCTAATTACGCCTCTCCTTCTTTTTCTGTGCTTGTAAATGGTTTTTCCTCTTCCATCTTCCATGTTAAATGTTGTTTGCATCAAAGAGATCCTCTTTCTTAATGCCTTGTCATCATTTCGGTGGAAGGCCTGGGTAGGTTCTTAAATCACCTCAAGTCCTATAAATGCATATCTTGTTTCCACTTGGTGAAAGGTATGGATCCACTATGCCACTTTCAATTTGTGGATGACACTTGTTTGATGGGCAATGCCACTCTTGCTGAAGAGACTACTTTTAGGAAAGCTCTGGACATTTTTTGTTAGTGCATCTGGTCAAATATTAAATGAAAAAGAGGCTCAAGTCTTCTTCTTCCATGCAGACCTTCAAAATAAGGAATGTCTTGCTAATATTATTCATTTTCAGATTGATTCTTCTTCTTTCAAATATCTGGGTATCCTTATTTCTCCTTTTTGCCTTGGAAAAAAAAAAGACTAGAATGCTATGTTGGATGATGTGCAATGGCATATTCTTCATTGGTCATATAGATATCTTTCTTTGGTAGGCCACATGGTACTTCTGAAAGTGGTGATACAAGCTCTCCCAATGTATAAATTTATGGCTCTTGTGGTTCTGAAATGTATTATTTGTGACTTGGATTGTTGAATGAGAAAATTTCTTTGGGAAGGAAATTTTGAGAGGAAGAGAGAGGTGGATTGGGAATGAGATCTTCCTTCCTTAACAATGTGGTACTTGCTACCAAATTATATTGGAGGTGATATGCGGAGGACTAGGACTTATGGGGAAAATCCTTAAGTTCAAGTATTTACAACTACAAAATCATTCTTTCATTCCTCGAATATCAATCCTTGGTAAAGGTTCTCAGATATGGAAAACAAAGAACTTTGGGAGTCATTTGATTAAAGTGAGTCTCTTTTGGATTGTTGGAAAGAAGGAGTGCTCTTTTTTGGGAAGATGCATGGGATCGACACAGTCCTCTTTTTGTTGAATTTCCATATCTCCTCGAGTTAAAATGTAAATGTGTTGAAGATGGTTGGATTTATGTGTCTAATTTTCAGTGTGTTGTGATACAAAATCGTGTGAGGATTTGGAGATGTAGAATAAAGGATCTTTGTCCAAGTTAGAAATTCCCCCTTCTCATTGACCATTTAGTTTCTTTTTTAGCCTCTTGGAATGTTTCTTTTGATATACATTCTGACATCCTTAGTTGGGGTTTGAATGGATTTGGAACGTGTTCGGTGCAAACTAACTACACAACTCTTACAACAGAGCATCTTGATGATAAGAACCTTCTTCTTTAGATAAATTTCTTCATCAAGATAATCTCTGAAAATGTGGTGTTGTTTGGGGTAGAATAATACCCAATGTAAAAGAAACTTGTTGAGTTTTGATTCATGATTAGAAGGCGAATTCTTGGTGGGATTTCATAATCCTTTAGAGACTTGGTTTTTCTGTGTTGTCTCTGTTTGTATCCTTGACCAATAAGAATCCTCAATTGCCTCATCTAGTTAAATGTGAATGCCCCCTTTTGGGTCTAGCTAAAATTAATGTGGGTGGAGCTTTGAGAGACAACCTTGGAAATGTGGGCATAAGAGTTGTTTGTCGTGATGACAATGACAAGATCAATTTCTGGTTTGTTGGTAGTCTTGGTATTAGTTCTAATAATTTAGTTGAAGGTATGACCATTTGTTACACATTGATAGAAGCCAAACAACAACATTTTCTCAACATCATTATGTAATTTGACTCAAAAATATTTATTGATCACTTCAAAAGGTCAGCGTCCTTTGACTTTCACCACTAGCAGTTGAGGGAATACATGACATACATCAACATCCTCATTTGTGGTTTCAATGTTGCTTGATTGCATCTTACTAAAAGGGAAGGAAGTCGGGTTGTTGATTTCTTGGCAAAATATGTATCTCATTAGAAGTTGACCGAGGTGGTAACTGGGAAGAATCGTGAGTGCCCTACTTGAGACTCACAACATGACTTCAATGTTCTTGTGGATGCTGACTACATAGCCTCCTTGAATCCTTGACATTGGCTAGAGTGTTGGGTCGCTTTATTCATTCCCTCCTTGTTATCTTTATCGATGTCACTACATTAAGTATTTGTTTACCCTCTACATACATATTTTTTTATTGGCATGATATTTTGACCTTTCTATTCCACGATTTTTCTCGTATTAATGTGCTTCGAGTCTTTTACAACTTACACAGTAAGTGATTAAACAATTTTAAATCTCTTTAATTTTTTTTGGCCTTTTTTAAAAACTGCACGGAATAATATTTATAACTAAGTACTAATAATTATACTTGTATGGATATACGTTTTGGAAGAAAAAAATGTTATAAATAAAGAATATTCTAGAAGCATGCAGCTGGTGAGCTAAAGCGACAATTAACACGCGTGATGCCAAAACCATGTAGAAGGGGTTATTTTAAAATATGAAATCAAACTAGTGGTTTCAGTTACACAACGACCTTAGGACCCCAAAGAAAAAAATTAAACAAATATATAATTTTGTCGGGAAAGTTCATATTCAAATGGATTTTCTCTTACCATAAGAAAATATGCATACCGTCTTGTCCTATTAATTTCAGTTGATTTCTCTTAATAGTTTAATATTCACAAGTAAACTCTAGAGTGGATGCCCATAACCTAATCTATGATAGAGAAATAAACAATGACATTTGTATTAAGATATGGATAGAGCATATCTCCAATCGATATGATTGCAACTTTAAATCTTCAATAGTATTTAGAATCATATCTTGGAGATTGAGGATTTCGTTTTTTTTAGTTTAAATTTTTCTCCCATTGAGACAAATTACGATATCACTAAAGTGAATCATATTTTTAAATTTATTCTTTGGAGTCGGTGACTGAAGAACATTTTAATTTTAGATGATCTCTTTATTATGAGATAAGAGGGCACTTTTTTTGCCTCTTCAATATTATATTGAATCTCTCCAGACATTCATGGCTTATGAAGACCAGAGATGTTTAATCATTTTCCTTCAACATTCAAACACAAGTCCTCGAGGGGGTTCTGCCCTATGTTACCTACATCCTAATTTCAATGGTTTCACATCATCAATAAGAAGAAGCCCCTTGGCCATCTTCCTAAATTTATGGTAAATAGTGAGACGTCACACACTCGATAATTCACATGGCCTCCCACCCATCACTCACTTATTCACCACCTTGAATATCAAAAGTGTTTCTATAGAGCAACAAGATCCATCACATTATGTATAACCTTCTACTTTTATCTTTTATTTGAATGGTGGACAATTGCTTTCCATTTACCTTTAGATTTAGTTCTCTTTTGTTTCTTTGGAGTAATGTTATTGTGCTCCCTATCTTCTTTATATCAAATACATTTTCTATCCCATGGGAATATTGGACTTTAATAGGCATTAAAATATAAAGTAAGTTAATAAATTTATTATAGTTTTTATGTACCACATCAATTAATAATTCTTACATTCTCCACAAATTTCTCATTGTCAAGTGTCGAATGACCTCAATTTAGATATACCACTTTGTTGGACTTGATGGAATCTTTTTGAAAAATGGACTCCAAACTCCAATTTATGACCAAGATATTATGGATTCTTGATTGACTTCTCCAAGCAAAAAGAAAAAAGGTCTAATTGGTGGTCAAATAGAAGTCAAATTTAAGGTTAAAATTTCTGTACGAATGTCAAATGGACATCAATTTAAGATCGTTAACAACTCACATACATTTCGTTAAACAAGATTGAGGGTCCCCAAATAGAAACATTGTTAACCCTTCGTAAAAACAAAAGAGGACTCTTTTTTAGGAATAGAGAGCTAAATAAATGCATATAGCAAAGGTGGTGTATAGAGAACCCTTCATGGATGATGCATCGAGTATCTATCATTTATAATAGATCGTACATTGAAGCATCTACCCCAAGAAATATTGATATTGGTTAAACTCCCAACTCTATGGATGGGGATGGCCCCCCCTCTATATATAGATGGGATATGGTGGTCTACACAATTATAATTTCATCCCACCCCATTTCCAATAGTCCCTAACTTGACTCCCATAACCTTAGGTCTATATGAAATATGGGTTTTAATAATTATATTAAAGAAATCAACATAGAGAGAATGTTTTTGGATAAAACCGTGTAACAAATTTTTAGATTAATATTTCAAATCATACTCTATGAACCACCGTCACGATAAAAATAGATCAAGAATATTTATTACAAAATTAGATTTATATTGAAGAATGTTAATTTCAAAGAATGACAATATAAGGTAGTTGATCATATGAAAAAATTAAACGAAAAAATTAATAATTTTAAACATTAGGAAAATATGAAAAGACAAAATATTTAATCACCCTCAATTTTAATTAGAGTTTATAAAAAATTATAATAAATTGAAAACAAAAAATAAAAATAAAATTAATTAATAATTTTCCAACTATTTTCTAAAATAAAAACCTAAAGTAAAAAAATTTTAAAAAGAGAACTTTGATAATATATGATAGACATTTCAGTCAAGTTTTACAAAGAGTAACTAGCAATCGCGTGTGTTTCATGAGATGTGAAAGCCGAACGGTATATGTTATCTGATTTAGAGGTATAGTTATTACTTTTGTACTTGATGTTGTTAAGGGGTTCGAGTGATGTTATAATTGTAGAAATATAGTTGATCCACTTTATTTGAAGGTTGTTTCTACATATCAAACTTGTTATAAATTCGTACATGATTGCTTGTGATACTGTTTTCGATAGTTAATTAATTTTATAGTTGATGTTGTTAGTTGGTGTTTTGTTGGAGAAACATTTATTATACAATTGATAATGTGTGTGATTGATAGTTGTAGTGTAGGACTTTAGTTGAAACATTACATTGAAATGTTGTATGTCTACATTTAATTATGTTACAGATTCATACATTTAAAGTTGCATATCATATTTGAAAACATCAAATAAATGAAGGTATACGTACACATAATGAGACATGTATGCATTTGCATTATTTATATCATGAATGGTAGCCTTTAGTGGGCAATTTTAGTTTCAATAAACATGATTACATTTGATACCCCTTGAATGACTGTGCCACTTTGGATAGAAGAAGTGTTGAGTATAGTAGTAGTGGAGTTGCTATCAAAGTAGATGGTAGTATTTATGATGGGTTGAGTGATAGTAGTCTTGCTTCCTCCTTTCTTCTTGCTCCGAGTGCTGGTACGTGCGCCATATTTGAGTATCTCTCAAATGAAAAAGCAGGTGAAATGCGTAGATTTGAAAGCGAGGGAACTCTGGAGAAAGCTGTGAATGTCAGACCCTGCCTTTCAGTGGTTCCAATGTCGACGGTTGCTCTATGCAAAGTAAGTCCTTGTGACTTGTGGATAGTTAATCCCTAGGCCATTTTAATTGGAAATTGTCTTTGATTCCCTCTCGAAATAGGGGGTATGGGAATATGTAACGGGTTGGAGGGATCCCAACATGGGCCATTGTATCTATCAAATTTTACAACAACAAATAAAGGTAATGTTGGTGGTTGCATTGATGCGTCGTAGACAATGTCGGTGATTGTTCCTGTGGCAACCATTCATGAGGCCTGCATCAACCCATAGATTTGTAATAAGCATGATTGATTGTCAAATTGGAACGTTCATTGCCTCCTGTACAATGTTGTGTGTGTAACATTGTACAGGAGGCATAATGTATCAAGTTGTGCAGAAGTGTACATTGAAAATAATGCTTAAAGCTGAAATGTTTGATTGATCATAATGAAGAAAATGGATCTCTACATTGTAGATTCATAAGAATCCAATCAATCTCTAACCTTCTAATTAAAATGGATTGTATGAGAATCTAAAAGTGTTTTTTTTTTTTTTAAATTTTTATTTTCGTATAGAATCATAAAAGAATATAAAGCTAGACTGGGACACTCGGCTAAAGATTGCTAATGTTGTTGTAGAAGGATTAACATATCTTCATCGCGACTGTAACCCATGCATTGTTCACATGGATGTGAAGACTTATAACATTCTTTTGGATGATAATTTTGAGGCACATTTGTCAAAATTTGGCATTGCCAAGTGCATTTCCTCGGCCAAAACCTACATTGACCCTGAATATGCAAAAACATCAAGGCTTGATAAGAAATTTGTTGTATACAACAAGGAAATTCTCATCTTGCCTTACAAAATGCTCAGAAGCTTCACAGTTTATTTTATTCAAGTATCATGTACAATAATATAAAATTGTTGGCTTGAAGTGAATATGGCATCAGAAGTCTTGCTTTTTTTGGTCACTAATCACTCTCCACTTTACAACCACAAGTACAATAATTTATTCCGTGCACTTTTCACAACGAAGGTACTCTATTCTGCATCATGGGTCCCCTCCCACATTTATCGAATCTCAATCTGATTCACAACATATTTTTGAGTTGGGTAAAACACAATTTAGGGGTAATGTAGGTAATTTAGGCGGGAGTTGACATCCCCTTATATTACATTGGCATTAAGAAGAACCCTATATGTGCTCCTTGCTACCCAACATTCATAGGTGTTGTAAGATTTTCAGATAGGATGTTTATTATCCTTACAAAGCATATATGTTTTTTAATGGGGTTATTACTTCTACCCAAATAGCAATTTTTGTAAAATAGTGTTTAATATGATACATTTAATATATGGAAAGAATATGGGTTCATTTTTAAAAATGATAATTTTATTATATTAATTACGAGTGTAAGAAGTAAATCAATGTTTTTGATTAAATATTGATGCATTTAATTGTTTATTTAAGGAGTTTTCAACTAAAAAATGATTTATTTAAGAGTATTTTGTCAAACTATTTACATTTTAAGAATTTTATGTTTTTATAGTGTGTATAAATCAAATAGCTTATACGGTTTGGCATTAAATATCAACTCTTTGTTAAATTTTGTAATGAGATTGCTAGGTCATTAAAAGGATTGTAAAGATATCTTGGGTTTAAAAAAATTTCCAGCATCAAATTTTACTATCAATCTAATTTATGATGAAATGTTGGAATGATTACTCAGTACCACTGAATGTATTCCCTTGTAATCCAACACCAGCTTGCAAATGATCTATGTGTTGAGTTTGAAATGGAGGAACATGTGTTGGGCTCTAGTGCATCCTGCTATAGTGGTTGATTCCCCTTACAGTCCTATGAAATATACATGTCTCCTTCATAAAATTGAATTGAAAGTAGGTTTTGGTGGCTTTTTTCAATTTGAGTAATTATGCTGCCAAGAATCGGGAAAATCATGATCTTCATTAGATCAATATAGATTCTGAGTGATGCATCAAAATGAAGGTGGTATTGTTAAAATAGATCAATTTGAAGAACCTGTTTCTCTAGGAAAAATGAAACTCCCACCCAACGTGGATTTGAAAAAGATGGAAACCATGCTCTTCTTGGTAATTTGGTTTGTGGGTATAAGGCTATAAGCATTATATATATATATATATATATATATATATATATATATATATATATATATATATATTGGTTCGTTACACTTTCATTGGGTTTTCTCTTGCACCAAATGACATGACCCAGGGCTACATCTGAGCTCCAAAATCCCCAAAGAAGTTTTGTTCACTAATCCTATGGATATCCCTTTGCACTTGAGCTACCATTTCTAAAAAACGGGATGCCCTTCTCAAAATACATAATATTTACATGTGAGAAAAACTGGGTATTACAATTTGTGAAGAGGATAAAATAGGTTAATTTGATCTAATTTTTAGCAAATGCTCTTCCCTAATCAGCGAGACTTCAATAGCCCTGGTACGCAACTTATTTGGCTCAATCTGGAGTATGTTATCCATAGACAAAGAGGTTACCTCAAAATTGACTTTAATACACACGACATGGGCCACATAATCTCTTCCCAACAAGTCTTTTATTTCCTTTAGCATATTCTCTGTCTAAATAATGAAAATAATCTTCAGCTAATTATCTAAACTTGGAGAATCAAATGCCATTTCTCAGTGATGACCCTTAAAGTCGAAGTGTGGTAGCCAGAGTTGATCCATTGCAGAGCAACTGGAAAAAAAAGTGAGATTGTAAGGGGCAAAAAGGAAAATTTTGTTAAGTTTAATAATAAAAAAATTCATTGTTATCCATACACAGTCCTCACCTATGGTAATTGTTGATTATTTAAAAAGTTAAACAATCAATAATCAATAATTACCATACCATACACAGTCCTCACCTAATAATCTCCCTTAAGTTTCTATTTGTTACTATACCATCCGTTTCTCTTGTAATGTTTAATAGACTTCCTTTAACAATAAAAACATATTTTAATATGGTTTCGTGTGTATAAGGCTTGTCAATTACTTTTTTACTGATGCTGGAAGACCATTTTGTTTTAGGTGGTTCGTTTGCGTATTTGAGAGTGGAACTGGGAGACTTCGCAACATTTATTGCAGCGGTGAATATAGTGTTGGGAGAGCTGATCGGCGGAGCGGTGGTGGCAAGAACATAGACTTCCTACTTCGCCACGCTACTCAACCACAACCCGAATGATTTCCTCATCCATGTCAGCAGCCTTGCAGACAGTTACAATCTACTGGACCCGATTGTAGTGGTCATCCTGGCGTTGACTGCCCTTCCGGCCATTCACAACACTTGGGCCACCTCCTATCTCAACTGGATCGCCACCGTAATCAACATGTGCGTGATGTTGTTCGTGATCGTGGCTACCTTCGCCCACACTAACACACAAATCTAAACATGACAAAAAAGAAAAAAAACTGTTAAAAATAGCGGGAAAAGTCAAAACTTCCAAACGACCGTCAAAATTATTTGCATTGAAAAAACGTCCAAACGAACATCAAATTTAACACAGTTGTAGAAACGTCTTGGGAGGGCCTTTCCCATAGGGGGAACGCCTTCGGCGTAATTACACAAAATTAAACAATTTGTTCGGGCTTTCAAATTGGTAAGATGATAATTATAGTGCCCGAGGTGACGAGTTTAATTTTCAATTCGGACTTTTTCGTGTAAATTAATCATTCAAATCATACGAACTTTTCTAGAAGCTTCATCTCGTTATGCAAGTAGGTAACCTTGTGTGCCGGCGATTTGCTAGTATCTTGTCAAGTATTCCCATGTCAGAGTGTCATGTTCATATGCGCGTGTGTATAAAATACAATTAAATAATTAAATAAATAGAGGAAGAGGAAGAGTTTGAATGTGAAAGGAGAGACCTTATTCAATCTTTTTTTGCCAATAGGATAAGGACTATGCGGAGCCTTGGGGATATACGCAAGGGATATGATTTCTTAGTCAGGTGTTGGAGTTAGAGGTTAAATTTAGGTGACGGTAATTTCCTAATATTGCCCTTCAAAACTATAAATTACCATTACCTATATACTACTAATAAAATATTTAATACACAATTCTGTATTTAATTAACTTTTTAAATATATATTTATATAATTTACATATAAATCTATAAAAGAAATGATGGTCACATTTTAAATATGCAAATCATATACGATAAGTTGCTAAAAAATTTACAAGTATTTTACGGTGAAAATCATGAAAAACGTTTAAACGTTTGTCAAATTTAACCCCTGGTTGGAGTTTTCAAGAGGATGTTTGGATAGGCTTAGAATAATGGTTGAAAGTAACTTGGAAAAAAGTATGGGATTCCATTAAATGCATTGGAATGAAGATTGTTTCTTTCCAATTTTATTTATTGTTGTCCCCAAGTTTTGGAGAATCTACAGAGATGTGTGACAAAGTGCAAAGTTTCATAAGAAGATTTTTTTTGTCAGATGTTGCAGTCTCAAAGGCCTCAATTTGCATGTTTGCAAGGTTAGCGGATCAGTTTGGGCGCCTATTGGTTGCCTTGGTAATTAGGTGTCAATGTTTTAAAATGATGTGTATGTCTTTTAAGTGCTCGGTTCTTTTTTGTCAACATGCTACTGGATCTTATGCCTAAATGGGAGCTTTGGATAGGGTATGCACACCCAATGAAGCATAAAGAGTAAGAGGATATTTCACCATTTGGGCAGTTGTGGGAACTTAGGTAGGTAAGATATGTCGAAAATGGATTGACATTGTATGAAAGCTTCATTTTTTCCCTATTATTATTGGGCGTGAACGTAGGTGCAGTGAAAGAGGGGTGGGAGAGCCTAGTTTAGACAATAAATCACGCAATTTGGGTATATTTCTAGTCCTGATCACATACCACTATTCATATGATTCCTAAATAAGAAAAGTGCTAATTGACCATTGTCTTTGGCCTCTTTGCTTTCTTTCTGATTTTCCTTCTTTGGTCTTACACACCTTCTTGCCCAATCTGAGTTTCGACACTATAGTTTTTCTGAGTCTGGACACCAATGCCCAACCAGGATGCCAGTGCCCATGCGCCCCCAACCTCTTTGTATCTTCTTACTCACATATTTTGGGTCCTTTCTAGTTGTTGGGCATCTTTTTTTCTTAGTGGTCATCTTTTTAGTGGCTAATTATAAAATTCAAACAAGGGAATCTTATAAATATAAAGCTATGTGTCCATAATAAAGGATCAAGCACTAAGCATCTACAATCATCACCTAAGGTTACATCCAAAGGAATTACAAGAGCATCAAAGCATCCATCTAGCATCCATTCAAGGGACAAGGGACTACATTCTTCTATAGACACTTCATAGGAGGGGAAGTTCATTTTTCTATGCACACATCTATCTACATTTTCTACATGTAGCTATTTCTCGTTATTCAAGTGCGTTTAACACAAGAGCCACCTACGACACGATGCTACAAACACACACGTAGAACTACATGGAGTTTGAAATGTAGTGCAATGCTTGGGTTGTAAGTTCACTCAGTCGGGTGACTGTTGGGATCAGTTCGAATCCCCATTTACATATTTTTATCTTTAGGATTTGATGTGTTTTGGGGTTTTATAGGTCCTCTTTCTCTTTGTAGGTTTTAAGCGAACTCAAAGATCAAGTAGTGAATTACATGTGACTAAAGGAGACATCTAGTGAGCATCTCACAACCTTGAAAAATTGATTTTTTGAGGTTTTGAGCAGTCACATGCACCCAAAGGAGGTATGCAATGCCCTAGACACCCTTGACCCTATCTAGGCACCCTAGTCTAGGAATTTCCAATAGTTATGCATTTTTATGGGCTCGGTTGTGACACTTTGATTTTCCATTTCATCAGTTTAATAGATTGACACATCTTCATATTTATTACAAATAAGCTAAGTATCTCACCCTCTCCCTTGCACTTAGGGTTTCAAATTTATTAGCTCACTTTCTTGTGTCAAATATGTACTTTATTACATATTTATATCTGCGTTGTAACTTAATTATAATTTAACATTTATATTTCAAAATTTATTAAATCATTTGGTGAACTTGATCAGTTCATCATCCAATCAGATCAGTTCAACCTTTGGTCCTCTTTTGGGTTACATTCTCCTAGTGATGACACATGCACCCTAAATGAGGGGGCATCCATTGGGTGAATTAGTTACCCTATGTAGTAGCACAGAGTTACAGTACAACATAGGTCAACATAGAAATAGATCTCAGTCACAATATGACCCAGATTTTGACTTGAGTCTTTGGTTTTCGCATAGACACTAGCACCCAAATTCAAACATGGGCGCCTAGGCGCTTCTGACCCTTCCTGGCTGCTTATGACCATGGGGTAGATACACAATTTTTATTCGATTAACATAGTTTTTAGCAGTTTCCAAAGGAGTTTTATAGTATAGGAACAATTCTCCAGCAAGAAGAATGCATTCTATTTACTTTTTTCTATTTATCTTAGATCAAACTTGAGCAAGATAGGATCACACCATTTGAAGTGGTGTATAAATTTAAGGAAGCAGTCAAAGGATAGAGAATAAAACTAGACCTTTCTCTCTACACTTATTCTTTCGTGGTGTGAGATGGCCCAAAAAACTTGCACTTGGCACAACTAGTGTGAGATTTCCCAAAAAACATGTTCTTCTACAACATCTTCGGGATCCTTTATATCTCTTTCACTCATCACAGATCACGTGCACATGTTCCTTTTCAAATTTACTTTTTACACACTTCTTATATGTTTTGATCAAATTTTTCATATACATGACTTTGACTACTCTTTTACTCTTCTATTTTGCAGGTCCAACCTTATGGGAAGCAACAAGTCACATCATCAAGTACCAAATGAAATCGACAACAAGTACAATGTGACATTTTCACATACACTCTCACCCCTATGGTCTTTTTCACTTCCATTTCTCTAGCTTCCAAAATTCTCTTTTTATTACTCTACACTTTTTCTTGTCTCCTCGACATGCTTTTCGCCATCGAATCTACATGGTTATTAGGTACGCATCTCTTATCTACTTTATGTTATCGAACATTCACTCAACAATATAAAATGGGAGAAAATGTAGACACTAAATCATGCACTTTGGGTATATTTCTAGTCCTGATCACATACCACTATTCATATGATTCCTAAGCAAGAAAAGTATTAATTGACCACTTTCTTTGGCCTCTTTACTTTCTTTCTAATTTTCCTTCTTAGTCTTACACATCTTCTTGCCCAGTTTGACTTTTGACACTTCATTTTTTCTGAGTTTGGACACCAGCACCTAGGCTCCCTTGTCCCCTTTGGGCGCCCCTGACCTCTTTATATCTTGCTCGTATATTTTGGGCCCTTTCTAGCTATTGGACATCTTATTTTCTTGGTGGTCAGCATTTTAATGGCTAATTATGAAATTCAAACAAGGGAATCATATAAATATAAAGCTATGTGGTCGTAATAAAGGACCAAGCATTAATCATCTACTATCATCACCTAAGGTTGCATCCGAAGGTATTACAAGAGCATTAAAACATCCATCTAGCATCCATTCAAGGTACAAGGGGCTGCATTCTTCTACATACACTTCATATGAGGGGAAATTCATTTTTCCATGCACATATCTATCTGCATTTTTGACATCTAGTTATTTCTTGCTATTTAAGTGGTCTGGCACAAGAGCCACCTAGGGTACAATTCTGCACACACACACACACACACATAAAACTACATGGATTATGAAATGTAGTGTAACAACTGGGTCATAAGTTCACTTAGTTAGGTGACCTTAAGGGTCAATCTGAATCCTTATTTACATCTTTTTATTTTTAGGATTTGATGTGTTTTGGGGTTTTGCAGGTGGTATTTCTCAATGCAGGTTTCAGGTGAACTTGGCCATCAAGTAGTGAATTACTGGAAACTAAAGGAAACATCCAATGAACATCTTGCGACATTGCAAAATTAAGTTTCTAAGAAGTCACGGGCATCCATAGGAGGTCTGTAGCACCCTAGTCACCCTTGACCCTATCTAGGCGTCCTAGTCCCGACATTTTCAATAGTTATGCATTTTTATGGGCTTGGTTGTGACATTCTGCTTTTCCGTTTGATCAGTTTTTCAACTCGACACAACTTTGAATTTATTGCAAATCAACTAAGTATCTTACCCTCTATCTTGCACTTAGCATTTCAAATTCATTATTTTACTTGCTCAAGTGTCAAATATTTACTTTATTGCATATCTATATTTGCGTTGTAACTTAATTATAGTTTAGCATTTATATATGAATATTTGTTAAATCACCTAGCTATGCCCAATTTTTTTGAGGAAACTATAAAATTTATCATCAAATGAAATTTAAACATATGGTGGTTACATGGATTTTTTTGGTTGGCGAGCCTTTTTCAAGTGCTAACTATCCTAGGGAGACTCTAAAATTTATCATCATCATACTTGAAAAATATGTGGTGGTTTGTGCGTGAATGTGGGATTGGGTAACACCATGGTAGACATGTATGAAAAATGTTAGATCAACCACAAGGTGCATGGAAATTTTGGAAAACTATCTCAAAGAAATGGGATGCAATGATTCAGAATATGTGCAAAATGTGGATGCCTGGGTAAGGTTCTTGAGTAGTTGATAAAATTCCAAGAGGAAATGTGGTTGCATGGACAACAACTAGTGATATATCTAAATATAATGATTTTTAAGGGCTTACAAGCTTTTAGAGAAAATGAGACTGGAAGGTGTAAAGATAGATATCACAACCTTTATCATTTTTACTCCTCGTTGTCCTACACCTCCCAATACATTTCCTTTAACTATTACTAGATCTACAAAATAAAAATAATTTTTTTTACACCTTGTGTTATTCAGTTAAACATATATTCAAAATTTGAGAGTAGAGATAAGGAACATGTTTTATTCGAAAAATCACCTGAAAGAAATGGGGTCTTATTGAATACAATTATTTTAAAATATGCATAAATTGGGCTTGTTGAAAACCTACAAAGGGGGAGATATAGAAGCAAATTTGACAAAATAAAGTGCTTCAAAGAAACATGGTCTCATAAAATGTAATGGTTGCACGAGCTACACAAAATGAGAACTTTGGAACAATTTATAGATATCCACCAAACAACAAATGTGGTCTCTTAAAGCACGTATAGAACCACTCAGTGTACCTCTCAACCTTGTTTCATCCATTTACATGCATGGACTATATACCTCCTCTTCTACTATTTTTTAGACTTTAATTTCATTTCATAGTTAATGGAATGTTAAATATTGAATTACGCTTGTTAGTTTTGTATGTTTCACTTTTCAAATCATATTACAAACCCCCTAAAAGAACTTCCACACCATGTCAACCTCTATTGAAAATAAACTCCTTGCATAATGTACCATAGTACCAGGCTCTGGACTTGACAAGAAAAAACCTTATTCACACTTACCTTTGCTAACTCTTCATGACTAGTCAAATTGGAAGGGAAAATGGTTTTTAAATTGTAAATTTAGGATGTTGAAATAGCCTCAAATTGTGACAAAAGCCTCTTAAAATTGATGCACAAGAAGTGCTTCTAGACCTTGCTTTTTCTTGTAAAATATCATAACCTCTTCCTTGTTATATGGTGACGTAATCTAACCTAAAAATTTTACCAAAGAACTTGATGATTGTATTTGGGATGTGGGTTTTCAACTTCTTCAGAAAACAGTTTGTTGGGAGCAACTGTTTTCCTATGACTGAAACCTCCAAAAACCACCTAGTATTTTGTTCCATGGGTATTAGAAGGAAATAAAGGAATATGAATACCTCTTATTTTTTATATGGATAATAACCTAGCATAATTAGTTTTACTTGTTACCTTCTAAACCACATTTTGCACACTCATCTTAGAGGCCACTTGGTGTAGTTTGCTGGTAATAAAATAACCAATTTCTGCCAACTAGCTCCAAAAATTCGTTATAGTTTGAGCCTCGATGAATTTTTTTTTATTCCATAAGTTTTTGGTGATTTTATGTATAGCAGATAATAGGGTAGAGAATTTATAAATTTCATGCGGGAGTCCCATGCCATTTTTTCATGCCCATTTCGTGGCCATTTGGGCTAGTTAGCATAACAACGTAACAAGGGTCCCAAGACTCGCGTTGACTCTCTAAGGTTTGTACTATGTTTAAAACTAATATTATGGTTGGAAATAGGTATGTTGTGTGGAATTATGAGGTTTAGATATCTTAGGAAATATTGTAAATGGAAAGATGGAATCATGAAATATGGGACTTTTATCTAGCCCTCTATAGTGACAACAGAAAACAAAAACTTTCTAGAGGTCGTAAAACTTGGTGTTGAAAATATTTTGAAACTTAAATTAGTTGAATCAATTTTTTTGTGTGTGTTGTCTCTCCCCCTCTTTAAATTTTTGAAATGGATTGGATTATTTGTGTAAATGAAAATGTTTGTTTCTCTCTCTAACCACCATCCATATTCACAAGAAATTTTTCTTGATTTAAATATGAAAAATATATATTTTGCTGTCTCTGTAACTTTGAATTGACTTGGAATTTTATTAGCGGATTAGATGGGGGGTATGTCCATGCCAAAGTGTCATCGATGCGGAAGCTATTCTCTCAATAAAATGCACCTATGTCTCATCGATGCCCCATCATCAACACATTCCAATCATGTATGGGTGGGCCCCATTGAATCTGTCAAATCATGCACAATTTTTTTAAATACATTAGTTTGGAATGATTTAGTTGTTTGTTTGAAGTGATGGCTGAATTGGTAGGAACACGTATTGTTTGATGACAGTTCGTCGGTTCAAATCCTTGTGCAGATTTTTACAAAAAATGTTGAAAAACACATTGTACTTTTCAACAACCAATATCTACAAAAAAAATTTGGTTGAGGGCGCATGCCACGTAACATTTGATAGCCATGAATGAGAGTATGGATCATTGATGGGACATAAGTGCAATTTATCAGGAGAATAACATTCGCCATATGAAACAATCTCATGATGGCATTAATGAAAGTCTCATAAGCATTGATACCAAGGAGCCTAAATTAACATGTTGATATTTTAAAACAAAATAAAGTTTCAAAAATCTACAAACCAACAATATAATTTGAATAATTATCGACCAACTTTCTTAATAATAGATTAAAGAATAATATGAATAATTACATAGTCTAAAGTATTTGTGTGGTGGCTTAATCGTATTGAAGAAATTGTTATAGAATTTGTAGTTGTAGTGGTTTGTTGTTAATTAAATCATGATCTATAAATTTCTCATAAAATAATATTATTCACTATTATATGCATTCATCTACATGAAAATTATGCGATGTTATTGTCATATATGACTAATTAATTATTAATATCATTTATTAATTATTGGTATGTAATTTATTAATTACTATGATATTAGTGTATTTGTGTGTTTGTTAGTCCTTGCTAAGTAGGGTTCTAAAGTATTCACCGAAGTGAATTATTTTTTATCTTTAACCAATGAAAAGGCTTGAAATGACATATTATTTTAACAACCATAAAGTTTGGGATTCAAAAATTGCGCAATATTGCTTAGAACCTTTTAGTTAATATTCTCTTTCACCTATTGATGCCACCAAATGACACATCACCATATGTTAATAATTATGATTTGACATAGAAAATTGAATTTCTAAATAATTTATTATAAAATGACAATCAACATATATTTTGAAAAAAACAAAAATTCCATTAAATGAAATCTCAAGCAATTTAATAAGGATTTTTCCTAAACAATGAAAAAAAAAAACTATTTTTATTTCAAATGATCTAGACAATTTAGTTTAGTACATTGTTTACATATATATATTATTTGTCTAGTGTGTGTGTGTGTGTGTGTGTGTGTGTGTGTGTGTGTGTGTGTGTGTGTGTGTGTGTGTGTACAAACATCTTTAAAAAAAATATGTAGAGAGATAACAATCTCAAGGTTCTGCTCTTAGATTTTTCACACACCATCTTGATTGATAATTTCATTACGTTCTATGTCATTTCCCAATTAATATTGACAAATGGTATCCATATAGCTGCACCAATGTTTCATCTCGGAAAAAAAAGCTTGTGAGAAAATAAAATTCTCCAAACTCCACCTTATGCCCCAAATATAATTATTTTTTAAATTAATTTCTCTAAACCAATTTTTTTTTTCTAAGTGATGAAAAAACATGCATTAATTTTAAGATTGAAATTGTCTTATGACGATTAAATGAATTTCAAATTTAAATTCAAATATAAATGTGAACAACTCATTACGATATTACACTGTACCCCGTTGCCATTGTAGAACACCTATTGTCATAATTTATAAAATTTTCAAATTATATATATATATATATATATATATATAGATATATATAGTTGATATATATAATATATATATATATATTATATAATATATATATATATATATATATATATATGTTGATATATATATATATATATATATATATATATATATATATATATATATATAATATATATATATAAGTATCACATCAACATATATATTTTCAAATTATATATATATATATATATATATATATTAGTATCACATCAACATATATATATATATATATATGTATATATATATACATATATATGTATATATATATACATATATATATGTATATAGATATACATATATATGTATATAGATATACATATATATATGTATATAGATATACATATATATATGTATATAGATATACATATATATATGTATATAGATAGACATATATTATATGTATATAGATATACATATATATGTCATATAGATAT
Organism: Taxus chinensis; assembly: GCA_019776745.2. Taxonomy (NCBI): domain Eukaryota; kingdom Viridiplantae; phylum Streptophyta; class Pinopsida; order Cupressales; family Taxaceae; genus Taxus; species Taxus chinensis. Next base: position 215,257,547 of record CM034155.1, read on the forward strand.
ACATATATATGTATATACATATAGATCTGTATATATATACATATATATAGTATATGTATATACATAGATATGTATATCTATATATACCATACATATATGTATATATATACATACATATATGTATATATATACATACATATATGTATTATATATACATATATATATGTATATATATACATATATGTATATGTATATATATACATATATGTATGTATATATATATATGTATATATATGTACATATATATATATGTATATATATATACATATATATATGTATATATATACATATATATATGTATATATATACATATATACATATATATATACATATATACATATATCTATATATATATATATGTATATATATATATATCTATATATATATATATATATATATATATATATATATATATATATATATATATATGTTGATGTGATACTAATAAATTACTATGATACTAGTTTCTTTATATGTTTATATTTGATTAACTGATTCAATACAATCGGCTTGATATATAAGATGATTTGACATACACAACTAATTAAAATCTAAAACATAAACCATAAGTTATATAAATCTTGTGCTCAACTATTTAAAAATTTGACCAATTAAAAACATGACAATTCAATGATAAGGGCCAAGAGATATTCTCAAAGTGTCAATGAATTTGTTCTCCGGAATGATCTAATATGTGAAGAGATGTCCATTATGAGTTAGGGTGTACTTACTTTTATAACTAGCTTGTGTGAATGATTTCTTATTGGGTTAACCCTAACTTAAATGCCATAAATTTTTCATTTAAAAATTTGACTAATCCATGTATAAAGGAAAAAAATGTCTGACTTGGATAGAAACATTGGATGCTTTTATCCTCTATTAGGTGATTCCATCATACTTTATCTTGGTACCTTATCAGAAACATGAGGAAAATATCTAGGAGTCTGTAGATGTGTTATGTATATGGCACATTAATTCCAAAAGTGCTAAATTGAGTGAGATTTTTTGACCTAGTGGACTCTAGTGTGATTATTGAGAGATATTCCTTTAGGATTAAGTCAATTAATGTGTACATGAGATAATATTAAAATAAATGCCAAATGATTATTTCCAAGTTATTTATCTCCAAATTTTATTCCATTTTAATATCATAATTGAAACTAATATTGGATTAAAATAAATGTAAAGAAAACCTCCTAATGGGTATGGTGTATGCGAGGCTGGGAAAGTGTGATCTCTCTCTCTCTCTCTCTCTCTCTCTCTCTCTGCCATTCATGTTAAACCTATAAATCACATGCCAAAGTGGGTATAAATTCTCAATAAATATGATTATAAAATCAGTAGCTAAAAAAACCAAAATTAAAAGCATGATACAATTACACTTGATTGCCCTTGCTTCCATAATAAATATTGTGCATGAGAAATCCTAACATTTGAGCATGATAATTATTCATTATATCACTTGAGCATGTTAAGATCCTACTATGGAGCCAAAGTATCACTTGAGAATACTATGGAGAGAATATTGAGCTTGATATTTTTATGGAGCAAATATTGCACTTGAGTTTGTTATGGAGCTAATTTTTACATGATCTTGGTGTATATGGCATAGTACATGTTATGTGTAAACTCATGTTTAATACATTTTGAATAATTGTGTGCATGTAATCATATGGTAGAAATTGAATATCTATACCTTAATATACATGAACATTTTAGAAAATCCCACAACATGGCCCCTCTTTAGATGATGAATGCTAAAAATTATCACTTAGATCAAAAGAGAAAGTATTATTTGTATAGATTACATTACCATAATATCAAATATGTGAATCACGTACATAATATGTCAACTAACATTGTAAAATAAGAAATTTTCATTATATATGAAAATTTCAAAATAAATAATTGGTGTCATCACATTTTGAGGCATTTTATGAGACTATCCAATAATTCAACAAATAGAGTATAATTGATCAATATATAAGTATGCTAAAAACACATGAGACAATGTTTAATGTATCTATAGTCACATATGAGATGACATGACACAATATGACATGATAGGTCAATCATAAAAATACATAACAGACAAGACATGATGACTTGAACGGTGTTAGTAGTTATTAGTTATTAAATATATGTGAAAAAGCACAGGTTTGACTATTGTGCCTAGAAGTAAGAGATGTATCATGATATAACTTGGAATATCTCTCAATCATTTTTTTTGTAGAGGAAAGAAGTGTAACAAGAAATGTGCTATAAGAAATATGTCTAACAAGCAATGATATAATTGTAAAATACATCGATCGTTTTTGCTGATAGACAAATATGTAGAAAAAATTATGTGATATGCAAGTATGTCAATAATTCATGTTTTCTATAAAAAGTGTACCATACACGACACATTTCGTACAAAAATTTGTATCATAAATAAAGTATGTCTAAGCGTGATAACGCAAGAAAGATGCATCACACGATATATGTCCTAGGAGATGCTTTCCAATCTAGAGTTATAATACTTGTAATGAGTCCAAGATATAATGTGGGAGAAAAAAATAATATATGTTTAAATATAAAGCATACAATTAATGAGACATCAACCCAAAAATCAACAATGGAATATGAGAAATTATAGCATAAATCCAATAAGTTCCTAGAGAAAATAGATTGTAGAGCATACAAGTGTATATATAAGATAAATTGTAAAAAATACAAGATCATAAAGCATAAAAAATCATATAGAAGACAAAGTATACAACATACAAGTTCTTAAAGAAAACAAAATCATTGGTACCCAATATTGCAAAGAATTTAACATTCAATATCACAAAGAAAATAATATCACATAGTATTCAAAGAATACAACATACAAGTTCCTAGAAAAGAAGGAGAAGATGCAATATAAGAGTAGAAAAGTCATACAACATACAAGTGTTGAGAGAAGACACAACATGCAAGATCACAAAGTAGATAAAACATAAAAAAATACAAGATCTTAGAGAAAACATATCATATAGCATACAAAATTATGAAACATATAAAAGAATACATTTTTATAGATAATAAGTGCAAGTGTTATAAGAAAAATGTTAGTCAAAACAAAAACATATCTCTAAGAAAAATAAACCAATATAGTAGTATATAGAGAGTAAAATACTAGTTGAGTACATGATAAATGCAAATAATCATGGAGAATGGTCAAATTTATATCCAAGAGAAAAAAAATAATATCATTGGATAGAGAATAACATAACACATACTAGATAAAAAATAAATTAGTGTAAAATAGACAATGGTAGATATGTTACAATAATGGACTAGTGTATAAGGGTATTATTGATATAATCTCAGCCAATAAGATTCTCATGGTATAGGTATGACCTTAATATGGTAGGTATCCCCTAAGATAAAAAGATGTAAGGATCCATATAATACGAAAGATTTGCAAAAATGAAGCACATAATGTAAAATCCCCCTCAGTGCAGACATGCATCCAATGTAGTGAGCTACCCTTAGTTTACTAAGCTATTAAATCCGTAAAGTGTGTGGTGTCCATGGATTAAGGTATATGTGACCACTTGGTTTGTACTATATAAATCGAGTGTGGGTGAATAATATATATTTAAAGTGATAAATACATATGATCATAAATCTTATGTCTAGGAAATGACTAATCAAGTCACATGCATGTCTTGATTGTGTATTTTAATAATAAATTATATTATTTTTTACTTTTAAAATAAGATATTGAAAAATGGAAATATTGCTAACTTTAATACGTACCAATGTCCAAGGCTTGTAGTTTGTGAATAGTAGAAGATATTGTGTGGGGTCCATGGTAATAATTGCTCCCTCATTAGTGAAATGTGTTGCATTTTTGGGTAGCCACCAAGTCACATAACAAGGGAGAAGATGATGAATATAATAATCATGGAAAAAATATATGAGTAAAATAGTTAGGAATCTATAGAGAAAACAAGGAGAAGTGGCAAGGCCATTGAGTGAAAAAATAGAACACTATGGGATTGGGCCACATGGAAAAATCTCATGAAATCATGTAATATGGTGGCTACGGATACTTATGAAACATAAAGAAGTGGAAAAATATTGAGAGTGATATGAGACTCTCAATAAAGGAGTCTCTTATAGTTAACATGGAAAACATGATCAAGTGACTATGAAATCAATGATCCCAAGAATAACAAGAGTTCATATATGGTGGCACGTGACATGATCTCAGAAGCCCATAGTTTAAAATATGTATAGAGAACATAGAGATATAGTCCATGAGGTATAAATTTGGTATCATGCCACTTGGACCGTTGGATGTAAAATGAGAAAAATATGGAGGTTTAAATTTCAAGAAAAAATTGTATGGCATGTTTCGAAGCATTAGGCTTGGCTGAAATTATATAAACACCATTGATCAAGACCAACATAAATTACCATGTGATAAAGTGAAAAAATTAGGAAAAGGGAAAATGGAATCTAGTTTAAAAAATTACTTTGAGTGGGTAGTGTTTAAGAGCTTTTGTTTATTGCTCATAAATTTTGATTGGGAGCTGTGATTGAAGAACTGTTAGATGCATTGGAAATATTATGTAAAAGGTGACATGTTGGAATAAATTAGGAAGATAATTAATTCCTAGTTTTTGAGAAATTTTATGTTGACTTTCATGGCCTCTTTTATTTTGCCTTATAAAATTCTCACTTACAATGGATTCTCTACTCCTTTCTTCTTCTTTTTTTAGGTTTTTGTACATGATACTAGATTAGTGATGATTTATCCCAATGCATATAATGGATTATTTTTATTGGAACTTGTATGAGAATGTGCTCATCCTCTGCCACGTGTGATTATTCTTTCTCCATATTTTCTGATGACGCACCTATGTCAGCGTCTTAGATGCTCTTAGTTTCTCATTCAAATTAATTGGGAGCCTGATATTTTTTATAAAATGCATTTGGAAATCCACTTATTTATTGATCTCTTATGTATCTATTTGATTAATCTATGTGTACTCTCTATTTCTCTCTCAATGGCTCTTCACAATTATAAGTTCCCTCCATTTCTAATTCTAGAAAGTTGTACGATGATGTATACATAGATGTTGTATCTTCTTCATCGATGATTGTCTGAAATTCCTTTTTTTGGAAAGTGTAGTGTCATTAATGATTTTTTCAAAAAATCATGAGTGTGGTAATTCAATTCTAAAAGAGATATTTACATACTTTTGAAGTGTTAACTGATATAATGGGTAGAAATGAAGTTTTCACTCATATTTGAGATGTAACCGTTCTATTTGTTAGAACATTCATTTAGTCATAATGTGTCAAAGTTTGATGGGTAATCTTTCTCAAACATCGAGTTAAAAAAACCCTTGTGGATTCGTGGTGTCTTTTATACTAATTAACATTGCATTTGTTTTTTGGGCTCTAAGTTATAATGTTTTGATAAGTAATGAGATAATTATGTAAGAGATTTAGTTATTTTTCGGGGTTTTTGAGATTTTCATGAATTGTGTAATCTGGTGTGGTTTTTGTGGTTATTTTTATTCCTTACTAATATATTTTTTACAAACTGAGTTCAATGAATAAAGTTACTAGTTGAAGTCAAAATGATCACTAAATTTTTACAAGGTTTATTGTAATTTCCATTTGATATCTCCACTTTCAATATACACATTTTTAGAGGTATATTTGATATACTTTATTCTTCTTACTTATTATGTGTTCTTTATATTTGTTTAAATCCCCAACATAAAAGGATGCAAGTTTTGAAAATCATTTTTATTCCTACATTAGAGAGCTAATGTTGATTTTTTTATCCTACAAGAGTTTGATTAGGTTACTAGTGGCACTTAATTGGGTGCTTAATCATGGTGGTCTCACTTGTAGACAAATCCTTTGTGTTGATTTAAGTCTATTTTTTTAAAGAATTGTTAGGGTATCTCCCCTTGGCCTTATATAATCAAAATAAGTAGAGAATTAACCCCCTTCTTACATTCAATGGTCTTGAATTTGGATCAATATGTGAATATATTCCACTAACCATATTGAACTATCTTTTTCTCTCTTCACCAAATCCACATGGTGTAGATTTGGGAATCAATGCCTAGTGTGTACTAAAATTTATTGTTAGTAAACAAATAGCCAAATTCTTTTCTAAAAAATGTTTCTATAAATTAAAAGTAAAATCATTTCCTCGATTATAAAATAAAAATAGTGTACTATTACCATGGGTGAAAATTATTATGAAATTTTCTTCAAAAAGAGTCCGAAAAAATAGATTTTTTCATGAAAATTGAAGTAAAAGTTAAAATGATTGCATGAAAGAGAAAATTAAAAATGGTGTAGGTTCCTAGAATTAATTATTTTTTCAAAGTTTGTACTCTTTTTTCGAAAATCACATGGAATTGATTATTTAAAAACATATGGATCCTAAATCTAGGTACAATAAAAATTGTACCAGATTCAAAAGATATGCATGCCCCTTTTTCATATCTTTGAAACATACCTTAATGCACTACTTGCTCACTGCTATGTGATTGTTTTAAAAAATAATCTATCTACACCTGGAACTAGGATTTTTTTTTCTAAAAAATAGATATTTGATATATAGTTGAACAAAATTATAGACCAAAACTGAGACAAAAATTATACTCTAACTGAATAGAGGATCTAAATTAAAAATAAAATATAGAATCTATGGTGTGTCTGATGATGGTTTTGCATTGAAACAATTAGAAAAAATAGAACCAAAGTTACAATTGAAATACTAGATCTAAAAATACTGTACTAAACTTCTAGATAAACCCAAGGGATTCACTAGGTCAGAGTGTATTTGTTCTATAGGCTCTGTAATACACTTAAATCTTGTTCATAAATAGTTAGCCAAACCAATGTTTCAGACCACTAGATATAAAGGATTATGCCATTCCCATAGTCACACTATCCCATCTATGAGGTATTTTGAGGTAAATTCATGTGACTAACTGCTTACCAATGCACCACATATATAAACAACCAAAATACATCATATTTTTAAAAGAAAAAACCTAGGCACTTCCTATATATTGCGAGGTATGTGGAAGCTAAAATATGTACATTGTGTTGTCTAATTTCTTAAGTATTGGGGAAGTAGGTCCCTCACACCATAGCCTAGTAAAACTAACAACCACTTTCCCCAAGATTATAGCTCTCGAGATTTTAAATTGTTGGAACATTTTCTAGCTATCCAAGATATTAAAATATACCTAGATGTAAACCATAAGTAACCCACCACGCTCACCAATTTCTTATCAACCTAGATCCCATGAAAGGTAATGCGAGAGCATGAGATTTGTTAATTATACTAGGCCACTAGATCTAGAGAGGAACTGTAAAAAAGAACTAAAAATAGAATAAGTCTGAATACTTGTAGGAAAAAATCTAAAAACTATATTTCTAATTTGGGTACATGAAAAATATATTAAAAAATTGTACATATCCAATCTTTAGACTTGCAAGCAACATGAGGTGAAGCTTTTATCGCTATGCTACCAAATTGAAGTTTTTGGTATTCTCTAGAGTCATTGTAAATGACCATAAGTCAAACAACCACATGCATGCATATATATAATAAATCAATGAAAGGTTAAAAAAAGACACCATATATTTATCAAGGGTAGCATGACTCCCAAAAAATTATTAAGAATTTCTTGCTTGAACTTTCTAGAGTAAGAATAACCCTCTTCCATAATGAGCAATACACACACTAGCTATATGATCTTCTATAGAAAAGCAAAGAGGTAAGGGTTAGGGTTTGGAGAGTGGTTTCTTGAAAAGAGCATCTTAGAAAATACTATTAATAGTGAAATTAAATCAAGTCAATAACATTATTTCTACTCTTATGTACATTCATAGATTGGATAAGTATGCACCAATAGGTAAATTATCCATATTATATATTACAAATAATATTACTAGTGCATCTTAAAATCATATGATAGTGTATGGAAATTAAATAAAATAAATTTTATTTGAAAGATGAAGCACATTCTTCTTTATCACAACCTATTTTCCGTAATTCTAAATCTAGACCACTTTGTGCATAGTTTATGAAACATGGAAAGGCTAAGTGAAGTAATCCTCTTAAATACCTTACTATATTTATCATGTTCCCTAATTGAATATAGCTTATTTATAATGCTTTACATATACTATCGAAAATGAATGTTAGAGAATTTATTGATTAGTGTAAAAGAATGTCCATTTAATCAAGAATCAATCCTAATTAGAAAACCACTTAATTCTAACTTACGGCAAGTCAACAACCAAGCAAAACTCACGGCCTTATGATGTTGTAGATAATTAAATTTGATGATATGCTAGGTGCATACATATAATTATTAAATTCTTGATCAACAAATATGGTAGATATTTTCTTTTTATAATATGAATCCTTTAGCTTAGGGGCTAGAGGATAACCGTCCAATCTAAATAAATGTAATAATCTATATTTAAGGTTTATTTTTGTGTATGTACATGACACATACATATGTACTATTAAATGTAGATTAGTTATACTTGATTAAGAGTAAAAAAATTGGGCAATTAGAGCATGGTCCCATGCAAGGGGAAAGCTAAAAAAATTTAGCAGATGAGCGAGAGAAAAAATAAGATATTTTAGCATTAATAAGGTCCCATGATTTTTTATTTTTCTGTGCAGAGATAAAATAGGAAGCTTGAGCACTAGCAAAAATAGGCTCCCATGACTCCAAAATAAACTTTTGGATGGAAATTGAGAGGGAAGCTTAAACTAAATGCCAAGTGTAAAAAAAGCTCCCTAAAAATTTTAAGCAACGGAATTTTTTTTGACCCCCCAGCTACTTTATGGAGCTAGAAATCCTCTCCCTAAAGTATAGTTGCCGACAAATTTCAAGAAATTTGTTGGGTTTTAGCAGCAACAATAATTTTTTTTTGCATGAGACCATATTTCCCAAATAAATAAGAGCAGTAGCCCCCAAGATGGGACCATGCTATAAGTCATTGTAAAAGATAAAGTCTTTTAGTTGGACTTTAGTATTGTTCATGTATAAAGAGATGTATCGTGAATAAATAAGTTTTGAGAATTTTTTTATGTATCTCTCTATTATTGTATTTTTGCAACTATATTAAATTATTTGAATATTTAATATGGTATCAGAGCTAGAGCTAGAGCTAGACTAGATATAATCTACATACATGTAAGATAACATGATGATAGTTTAGGATATATTTTTAAATTTAATTTCATATTGTGTTAATGAATTGTGCGAGTAAATCTATTTCCTAAGATATCAATTATATTTGTGAGAAGAGTAATAGTCATTTTTTGGGCACATTGTTGAATACTATAAGAATTTTTGTGTTCTTGGGAATGCAAGAGAATATAGACTATTGTGTGCAAATATGAATACTATCAAATTGATTGGAAAAATTAATGTACAAGGGATTGACTATTGTAAGAAACAATTAAATGTTTTTTATTTTTATATTCCCATGGAATAAGAAATAAAATCTTCCTAGACATATAACAACCACCATTGTTGGATTGTTTTATTGATTAAAATTTCTAATTAGTAGCATAGTCTTTTGAATTATTGCAAGCATGTCATAATCATCCTTTGTTAATGAAACTAATGATGAAGATGATGAACATAGAATATAATATGTTTTCTTATTCAAAAGAAGAATAATATATTAGACTAGAGCGATAATATGAGGTTTAGTTCAATATGGGTCATTTTCCAATAATTCAAAACATCTAGAATTTAAGAGTTTGGTGAAAAGTTAAAAATGGAGTATTCAATAGAGAGGGAAATTAAGAACTATATTTTTATGAGGAGGGCCATAAATTTTGATGCCTACAAGATTTTGAAATGGTGAAGGCATTAAGCTGATTAAGATGAAAATTTAAAATTGTGTTGATGTTATCAATCAATTTTGTGTTGTAGTATTAAGAGGGGGTGTGGAGAATAACGATCCAATATAAATAAATACAATATTTATAAATATATGATTAAGAGTAAAAATAGGGTAGTTAATCATTGTACTAGAAAATAAAGCCCTTTAATTGGAATATGCTAATTTATTCATGTATAAATTGATGTGTGTGCGAATAAATAAATGTGAAGAATGTGTGTATATATTTGTTATTATATTTTTACAACTCTATGCATTTCTTAGATTATTTAATATGGGAACTTTTTGTATATACTTTACATTTTCAAAAAAAGAAGATCATAAATTATTAACATAAAACATTGAGAACCTCTATCCCGATGATGCCATATATTTTTAACACAAAATAAACAATAATAAATACATAAATAAATTAAATCTACAATAAAAATACTAAATGCTAACAAGTTTTATGGGAATGCTTTTGACGATATTTAATTATAACATATAATGATTACAAAATGCATATCCTTGCATATAATGATTTTTATGGGAGATATCTTGTGATATAGAGGTCCATCATGAACTTCTTCATCTATATACATATGTATTTATTGATGTAGGAAAAAATATCTCAATATTTTTTTACCCTTTGTGCAATTGATATTAGATGAATCTTTGTTAAGTGCAAAACCTTGACATCATAAAGGATGAGGCTTATGCCGAGTGAATTTGTGTTACACGACTATTTTGACTAAGTACATGCCACAGACGAGGATCTATAGTGTGCGTGAGGCAGACGTGAAGGGGTGCACGTAGAGAAAAATGGATAGCGTGTGAAGGCGCTTCACCTAAGAAGGAAACCTCCGGGACTTGGCCAATTTTGGGAACCACTCGCTAAAAATAGAAAGAAAAAGTTAAAGTGTCGATCATGCAATGATTCTGATCCCAAGAAAATCAAGGAGGCTTGGAGGCCAAGGAATGTCTACTTTTGGGATAAAGCACATGCAGAGAGAAGATGAAAGGTCATACATGGATTAATCTAATAATAGGATTAAAGAAGAGTTTATTTATATGATTAATCTATTATTAGGATTAATAGAAAATCATGCATGTTTTATGACTGTTTTTGGATGTACACATGGCTATTTTTAGCATGCAGTCTATTTTGAGAATACATAGGCGGTGAAGGAAAATTCCCCACGCCTATATATCTCTATTGTATGTCATTGTTTTGAGTACCGTATGAAATAGACCATGTGTGTGAGAACATATCAGTAATGTATTCATCTTTTGTTATGATGGAAGAGGATGGATTCTAGTAATTGATGTGTCTGAATATGGTGATTACGTGGTGCATATGACATTAATTTTTATATGATTTGTGTGTTTTTTATTACATGTGTTTCTAATTGAATGTATGTAGTGAGTTCTTATGATTGAATGAACACTTGGTTATTTATCTTCATGCATATGTATGCTAACATATTGACAAGAAATACAAAGGAGGGACCTGGTAGCTTCGCGTGCTTTGGGTGAGCATTCAGATTTTTTTGAATGAGGTGCCAACGCACATAGTAGTTATGTGAAATAAAATACTACATTTTGGTTCCGTTTTCGGAACCTCTTTTCAAATTAACTGCCAGAATTTTTCTTGCAGATGGCATATCGATTGACTTTGGAGAGCATTGAAAGTTGGGTAGAGAACACTCAGGATCAGTTTTCAGAGAGATATAACACTGGACTTGATTTTAATGCATGTTGTTGGGTGGAAGATAATATTTATCATGAGATCTATGAAATATTCTTCATATTCTTTCCAGTAGACTTTATGAGTGGCTGGAAGCATATGCAATAGGAAAGTGTTGGGGATATAGGTCGAGGCTTTGGATGCAAAAGGATTACCAAACTCTTGTTGATGCTGATGAGGAATGGACTAGAGATTTATATCATCAGTGGGATCGAGTGTTGCACAATTATACACGGGAGTATGCTATTTCTACTTATTTGTGTCCAAAGGAACCTGAGTTTAGATTCTTGCATTAGCCCAAAGGATCATACTTGTGCGCTATACTGTTATTGATCAACATTTTGATAGTAGAACTATATTTAGAGCACCTACCTATGACTAAATAAACCCCCACCACACATAGGGGTAGGCGAAGGTGTGGAGAAAGATGGCGGACCTAGAGGAAAAAGGAAGAGAGAGGAAAGACCGATCAAGTTTAATGAATCTTGAGAGAGGGACAGGGCATGCGAACGGGAGATTCAGGAGACACTAGAGTTGAGGAAGGGAATGGATAAAAAAGGTTTTGAAGCTCTTGTGGGAGAAAAGGATCCACATCATCAGGTTCTCCCAACTTTAGGAAAGCACAATAGAGAATCCCCTTCAGCTCTAGACAAGAGTGTGTCAGAGGAGAGCATGAGGACCACAGGCACACATCTGAACCCACCTAGCCCTTGTGCATGGTGTTTCAAATCTAGACATGGTAATTGAGAAGTAGGATAGTGTAGGTAAACAGGTAGAGACAAGTGAATATCACTTTGTGTTGAATTTAGGAGATAAAGTTAGTAGCGCGCCCATGGAAACACAGTTAACACCTTTTTGGAAGTTTGATTACAGGTTTTTTTTAGGCACATCATCAAGAAAGAATGTTGGTGCGTAGATCGTTGGAAGTACTACAGTAACAACTATGACCACATAGACCATTTGTGTCCAGTCTAGTACCACCACTAGGACACAATGGAGTACGTCAACTAGCTTGTAGCCTGCCACACGAGGATCAGGTGGATCATGAGGAGGAAATACTGGTGGAGGTTCTGGTTCTAGATTCGGTGGGCAAGGCCCACATCCTCAACAACCCCCACATCAACCTCAGCAACCATTATAGATGACACCTCAAGTTTACTATGAGATGTATCTATATTTACCAGAATATAGAGGGATTGAAGATATAATAGAGCATTGACATAAGTGTTAAGTATTTGGCACACTAAGGATATTACAACCTCAGATAGGAAGGATAATTAGTTTTCCACAATAGTACAAGGGCATGCACATAGATGGTATAAGAAGTATGACCCACATCATACTGTGGTAGATTATAATTCTTTTCATACTGCATTTTTGGCAGAGTTTCAAATTCCATAATTTGAGCAATAGAGCATCAACGCGCTCAAGGATATCAAGCAGGTTTCAGCTAAAAGTGTGAGGGAGTATGACGTGCATTTTAAGACCCTATTTTCTAAGTTGTCTTATGATATTCATCCCAATCAGCATGCACAATGGTTCATTAGAGGTCTGCTGACTCCATTTCGAAGAGCACTCTCTCTTAAGTCATATATCGATCCACGTGAAGCTTTGGAAGCATCTTTGCACATTGTGGTTGTTGACAGTGTTGATATTAGAGTGAGTCATTTCTTAGAAGCATAAATTGCAGCTATGGAAAAATAGTTGGAGAAGCTTTACGCCAACTCAACACATGAGAGGCATGTAATGGAATATGGTGCACAGACTATGCAAGGTGGAGGGACATACTAAGGATAATTGTCCCATGCATAGCCATTTTGTGAGTGTATTATTATTAGATTGTGAAGTCTGTCACTTGAACCATAATATCTGGGATTGCCCTCTTTTGTAGCGCACAATCCAAAAGAAGGTGTCCTTGTATTATAAGATTTGTAAGTCCCATACTCATGACATTGTAAACTGCAGATTGATTGATCACATACACAAAGCCATCAAGACAAGAGCGTGCTAGACTAGTGTGGCGAGAAGATGTAAGGAACAAGAAGTCCATACTCATGAAGGGCACAACCATGGTGAAAATAGGAATGGATGCTTCTAATGAGGATAACGTGGCCAAGGTTGTGATGGTGGTAGAGGAAAGTTTACTCGAGGAACTTGTTATACTTGTGGGTCACCTGTTCATTGCCAATGAGATTTACCTAGGAATGCAACATGTTCATGGTGTGGGAAGCCACATAAGTTAGAGGATTGCCTAAATTTATATGAAAAAATGAGTAAAAACAAGAAGAAAGATAAGGGTGTCAGGATGATCAAGGCGCAACATGAGAATGCTGATCAATGGATTCCTAAGAATACTGATCCAGAGGTACAACCCATGCTAGTTATGATGCACTATGAGACAACACATGTACATAAGCCTCTAAAGGCCAACATGCTTATAATAAGGGAGGAAGTGATACATGCTAAGTATCTAGATGCGGCGCATCAGAAGGAAGTCTACTATGAGACTATGGGAGTCATTAGAGATCTACAAGGTGAAATACATTACTTAAAGGAGCAGGCGTGTGAGAGAGAGATTTCCCTTAGAATGCAACATGTTCATGGTGTGGGAAGTTACATAAGTTGGAGGATTTCCCAAATTTATGTGAACACATGGGTAAAAACAAGAAGAAAGATAAGGGTGTTAGGAAGATCAAGGTGTAACATGCAAATGCTAATCAATGGATGCCTAAGAAGACTGATCCAGAGTTGCAACCCATACTAGTTATGATGCGTGTTGATGAAACACATGCACGTGAGCCTTTGAAGGCCAAACCACTTATAATGAGGGAGGAAGTGATACATGCTAAGTATCCATATGCAACGCATCAGAACAAATTTTATCAAGAGACTATGGGAGTCATTAGAGATCTACAAGGTGAAATACATTACTTAAAGGAGCAGGCGTGCGAGAGAGAGAATACAAATAATGTTGATCTCTCGCAGAAGGATGTGGATGATCTGACAAATATATGTAAGATACTGTACCATGAAAATATCATTCCTTTATTAGGGGAATGGATTTGAAAAAGGGTACCACACACTGGAGTTGAGCGTGAGTGGCAGATAATTCATGTGAATCTACCACCTCAAAACCATGAATTTGACAAAGAGATCACACTTGATGCAGTTATTGATGGTTGGTTAGTAAGAAATATCTTGATAGATACATGAGCTGAGGTAAATGTGTTGACTCTTGAAGCATGGAATTAGATGGGAAGACCTACATTGCAGCCATCTTTGAATGTGTTGTATATGGAAAACAAAAATAAGGAAATGCCTATTGGGGTACTAAAAGATACATCTATTATCATTCAGGGAGCTAAGTTTACTAGAGAATTTGAAGTATTGGAGCTTGTTGAAGCAGACAATTTTCCAGCATTACTTGGACGACCCTGGTGATATGCAAACAATGCTGATCTACACTTTAATAAGATGTAACTCAATTTTGAGAATAATGATGAGTATGTGATTATACCTCTATTTTAAAATAAGGTAGATCCTTATGTTGAGCCTTTGAGTGAAGAAGATATTAATAGAATCTATGCTCAGATGGTGCATGATCCAGAGAATCTAGAACCATCAAAGGAAGGTGTTCTTTAGTGGGAGGATGTGTAGTCGGTAAGTGACACTACTAGTGTTTCTTGTGATAACTGGGCTCATGGCACATATGAACTGGTTGAGTGCGAAGTCAAGGGGAAAGTCACAAGAATGATTAGGCTACGCATGGTGAGGTGGTTGGGATTAGCTCAGGTACCAAGGTATACATATGAAGGGAATCCTGATACATTCTTGCGTGCCATAAATAATTAGTGGATGAATGAAGGGGGTGGAAGGAACATGCTGGTCTATACTTTAAACAGGATGACAACAACGTGATGGTGGGAAACACATAGAGATAGCCTTTTGGAATGACGAGAAGTGAGAATCACCTTTTCTACTAGGTTTACTCAGAGCAATGTACCTACACAAACATACAAATTTCATGGGAAGTCTCCTACCTCACATTATGTCTATCAGTGTAAGAAGTCATGGGTTCAGGGTAAGGAGGCCTTCTCGCCATCACTTTGGGTACACACATTTTACTCCACATTACGTGGTTGCGTGTGCATGGTATGTCTATGGTGAGTTAAAAAGAGAAACAAAAAATTGGCAAGAGATGACTATAGGTATGATCATAGTTTTTGATTATTTTATACTAGGCCTCCAGTCCATGAAATATTACAAATAATGAAGTGCATCACAATGGAGGATAGCAAAAAGGTAGAAGAGATCATGCTAGAGATTTTTGGAGAACCTTATCTTGAGGCACGCTTGTATCTTGAGGAGACAAAAGAAGTGCAGATGGATCGCAGATGGAAAGAAAAATAAAAGGGTAAATTGTTCTATATGATTAATGAGAAGGAAGTTGACAATTTGGATGTTAGCCACACTAAAGGTGTGCGCGAGGTAATGGATAATGTAGATGAGAACGCACACACATACCATGATCCTTTGAATACCAAGAATGTTAACATCAGTATTGAAGATGAGCCCAAGGATGTCGTTATTGGTGATCATTGGTCAAAGAAATAAGTAGCAAAGATTATTGAGATCTTGTATGACTTTCAAAATATCTTTCCATGAGGTTATCATGAGTTAAAAGGAGTGCACCCTTATTTAGGAGAGATTAAGATCAACCTGAAAGAACGCGTTCACCCTCCGGTTAGGAAGAGGCCTTATAGGATGAATCCTAACCTATGCGTGAAGGTGAAAGAGGAAATTGATAAAATGCTCATGTATGGAATAATTAAGCCGATTGAGGAATGTGAGTGGGTTAGCCCCATGGTTATTAGTATCAAGAAGTATGGGAGGATTAGGATCTGTGTGGACTACAGAGAGTTAAATGCTTCATGTGTCATAGATCCCTTTCCCACCCCTTTTACAGAAGAAATCCTTAAGGAGTTGCTGGGCGTGAGATATATTCTTTTACAGATGGGTTTTCAGGTTATCACTAGGTGCACATTGCGAAGGAAGATAAGGAGAATACAAATTTCACTACTGAGTGGGGAAATTTTACATATACATTCATGCCATTTGGATTGAAAAATGCGCCAGTAGTGTTCTCGTGCATTGTTTTACAATAATTTAAGGAATTGATTTAGAAATTCTTGCAGGCATATCTGGATTATTAGAAATTGTATGGTTTAGTCTAGGTTCATTACGATAATTTGAGACTTATGTTCAAGATGTGTAGAAAACTGAGCATCTCTCTCAACCTTAGGAAGTGCATCTTTACTACACCCTTTGGAACCTTACTTGGGCACATCATTTGCAAAGGATTATTATTGGTAAACCCAGCCAAGATAGCTGTAATCTTGGGTTTACAAGATCCTACCAATCAAAGTGAGATGCACAAAAATATTGGACATAAAAGATACTATAGGAAGTTTATGAAAGGATATACAAATATTTTCATGCCCTTGGAAGAATTATTGAAGGCTAAAAGGAAATTTTATTGGGGTGATGTGCAACAACAAACATTTGAGACATTAAAGGAGAGGCTGACTACTGTACCTATTCTAGGATTTCATTCATAGGACAAGCATTTTCATGCTCACTTTGATTCCTCTGGCATTGAAATTGGCGCAGTGTTGGCACAACAAGGAGAAGGAATTGTGGATCATCCCATTTACTTTGTAAGTAAGAAGTTGACACCCGCAGAGCATAATAATATGATCACGAAACATGAGGCATTATCTATGATCTAAATACTACATAAGTTTAGAAATTACTTGTTGGAGACCCCATTTATTTATTATACATATTATATGGTGCTCAAGTACTTAGTCAACAAGCCTCTTTTGCAAGGACGCATTTGCAGGTGGATACTTTTGTTTCAAGAGTTTGACTTTACAATTTTTTGAAACCAAGTCAGAGAAATTCAGGGCTTAATCATTTATCAAGGATTAATTCTGGCGAGAATGCGTAGATCATTGAAGATACTATGTCCGATGTGCAGTTGTTTAGATTGAACCGCGCGCCTATAGAATTGCAAGATATTGCGGTGTTTTTACCCACTAGCATGGCACTAGAAGGAATGAAGACATTAGAGAAGAAACAACTTGTAATATGTGTGATACCTTATAAGCTGATTGGTGGAGATTTATACAAGTTGGGTCGTGATGAAGTTTTACACCATTGTGTTTTGGAACATGAGCGCTATGCTATTATGGAGGAGGCTAATAGTGAAATAGTAAGAGGACATTATGCAGATGATGCTACAACGAGAAAGATTCTAATGGCTGGACTTTGGTGGGAAACCTCGAACAAGGATACTAAGGAGTATGTGAAAGCATGTGATCATTGTCAGTGCCTTGAAAAGCCTAGACATAGAGATGAAATTTTGTTGTGACCTATTGCAAGCACAAATCCTTTTGAAAAGTGGGCTATTGACTTTGTAGGTCCTATTTCACCACCCGCGCATAGGACTGACATGTGATACATTATTACTTGTACAAACTATCTTACAAGGTGGGAAAAGTTGGCCCCTATAAAGGATTGTACAACAACCACAACAAAAAGATTCTTATGGGAGAATATTATTAGCAGGTATGGTTATTCATTAAGCTTGAAAAGTGATAGAGGAACTCATTTCTTAAATGAGATGATCAAAATTCTATTGGCAAAGTTTATGGTGGCACACCATAAAACTACTCCTTATCACCCTCAAGCCAATGGCACTGTAGAAGCTTTCAACAAGATTTTGGGACAAACATTGAAAAAAAATTGTGATGTTGGAAGAAAAGATTGAAATAACAAAGTATTAGTTGTACTTTAGGCATACAAGACTACTTATAAAAGGTTTAATACGGCCACACCTTGTCATTTGGTTTTTGGCGCAGAAGTAGTACTACTAGTTGAATTTATGTTACCATCCCTGTTATTGCAAGCACAAGTGGAATTGCTAATGAAAAACCTGTAGAAGAAATCATTGATAAACTAATGCAGTTAGATGAGAGGTGTGCCATTATGCGTTGGAGCTAGAATAATGAGAAGGCCCGATAGAAGGCATGACATGATAAGCACACTAAGAATAAGACATTTGAAGTTGGAAAGATGGTCCTTCTATATGACTCCAAGTTTTTACGCCATCCAAGGAAATTGAAGGTGCATTAGTTGGGACCTTTTATAGTAACTAAGATACTCATATCAGGTGCATGTCAGTTGTAGGTATTAGGTGGCACCAAATCGCCCGATTACTTCGGTGGGAGTAGGATGAAGCCCTAATATCAATAAAGCTTCTTGGTGTTTTTAATAAGACAGTATTGCCATTTAGATTAGATTTCCCTTTTATGTGTTTCTTTCTAGTCATTGTTATGCTTTATCATTTAAGTTATTTGTTTTGTTGTAATAAGCGCACTTACACGCAGGAAGCTAATTACTATCTATTGAATTCATGCACAAAGGACCACCCATACATTTAGTGTGGGGTGAATCAAGTACAAGAATAAGGAATCCATTGGTGTTGTGATTCACATAGGTTGGCACGGTTAAGAGTGCTCTCTGAAAGATCAGCGCAAAAGAAGGTGTTATAGGTGCTAGGAATGATGGTGCTCATAAGGAAATTGATCAAGATTCTAGATCATGCAAGGAGAAGGATCACATAGTATAATGCGAGGTAGTCAGTGACATGATGAACTACTTGTAACATAATGCAAAGGATTATGCACTTCGGCACAGGGAGGTGTGCACAAGGAGGTTTGTGGCTTCGAAAGTAGTAAGGCACATCAGAAGGTCATGACCACAACATGTGAAAGGAGGTTAAGTTATAAAGAAAAAAGTGGAAAAGGTGTTTTATTAATAAATAACTTAAAATTTTAAAAGTGAGAAAAACATGTTAGAAGAAGAAAAAGTAATTTGATGGAGTATGCAAAAGTTATAAAGGGGGGGAAATCAAGTCATTTTCTACCTTACATTCAAGAGAATTTGAGAAATTGAACTACTAAGCGACTTGGTGCAACAAAGAAAGAGAAATGAAAAGAAAACTAGAGTAAAGTGGATGCAAAGTTGTGTGTGGCTCCTTGCGAAGAGATAAGTTTGAGCTAGTTGTGGAATGGAACATTAAGGCATGTGCAGGAGTGTTTACAGGAAGAATTTTAAGATCTAGGGTTTGTAGCACTCAGATAGTGAAGGGAGACAGTGTTGTGAAGCAGATTACCTAGGAATGTTTTTTGAAGGATTAAATGACACCAAAGACTGGAAGGGGTAAAGCTCATACGAAGAGGGTCGAAGTTGAAGTTGAGTAACCCTTGGAAGAGATATATTCATAAATACAGTACCCCCGTGAGTGTTTAGGGTTAAAACTTGGAAATCACAACTCACCAAGTGTAAGATTAGCAAATATAACCATAGGGTGCTAGGGCACGAAGTAACCTTGAAGGAGGAAATGTTGCAGGAGCTACCAGAGACTAATGAAGAGGGGAAAGTGTTGGTGGATGATTCAGTATGGAGAAATCTAGAGAAGGTAGGGGTCCTCTAGTTATTTGAGCTACCCTTCTTTGCAAATCCTGCACATTTGTTCCAGTGGCTCATGTCTAGGGTGCATGAGGAACTCTTCTATTTAGTGGGCTATAGGATGATAATTACAACCCAACTCATCGGCCAAGTCACAGGTTTGAAAAGTACAAGGGAGGATATGGAAATGGATCTACATTTCGATTTAAAGATTGACGAATTGGCCATCAAACTGTAGTATGAAAAAGGAGGAAGGGCCATGACCATTGATAAAATCACATACCCTACAACTAGGGTTGCATACAGGCTTGTAAGTTGTATATTGGAAGCTTCAAAGAGGTGGATGGATGTAAATAATATTTTTTTGTATATTGCACACAGGACCCATTACAACATCACGCAACACATTGCGAATAGAATTATAGACGAGGAACAAGGTGCAGAACGAAGAAGGAGCCAAGGGAACTTGGGGCTCGATCCTACTTCTCATTGTATTCTGGGATATTGGAGTTCTAGATGGTCTAGATGAGATTATGTGGTGTTTACCCACCAATGAACAAGTCCCTTGTAGTCCAGTTTGTTGGTTACACTTGTGATGGGAGCAATATCTAACATATACAAGGAAAGGATAGATAAAGTGGTACAACAGAGTTACATGCATCCTTTGAGAATGAATGGCACATTATGCATGAGTTACCAAAAGAGGTTGGGGAATAGGATAAGTTTGCAGTGATGTAGCAACTACAGTCTTGCATGTTTTAGGATGCATGATGGAGAGATGGGCCCTTGGTGCAAACTACCATTTGCATTCACTGCTTGATATTTCAAGTGCACAATGAATAGGATAAAGGACGCATAGAAGTTGAAATTTGATGCGGATAAGGTTGAATATGATTTTCATATCTTACATGTGACCTACATGTATGACTCATAACATGTGTATTTGGAGATGCTAGAGTTGGATACATTGGACTTACACCCCCAGTTGAATGTTACCATAAAGGGGATGATATGCATAATTTTTATAGTACTAAGACCAAAGACCTATGGAGGAGTAGAAATGGAGATCACATAAACTCTCCTTCCACAGCCTAGGAGAACTATTGTACCACCATTGAAGAGAACATGAAAAGCTACGCCTGAGGAAGAAGAAGAAGAGGAAGGTGGTCCCGACCACTCGCAAAGAAAGAAAATGTATTGTACTAAGAAGGAAGATTTTTGATGGTGCATAGGGACTTCTCACCCACCCAAGGATGACACAAAAAATAGATAAGGTCAAGCATGGTGGGGCGCAGGTGGTTTCTAGTGAAGAGGATTCCAGTGAAAAATTAAAAATGAGACTTTGTTGGAGGAGCTTGAGCGCAAGTGGGAGGAACAGTTGAAGAAAAAGAATGCAGAGGATAAGAAACAATTCAGTTCCTCAGAAGGAGAAAAGAACAAGAGCTCAACCAAAGTTAAAAAAATTGTGTATAAGGAGGCACATAAGGAGAAAGAAACTGATGATACTTATGTCATCAGAGAAGATAAGGGCATAGAAGGTGGGACTAGTGCAAGCACCTTTACCCCAAAGAAGTAGAGAACAAAAATGAAGGCGGTGAGGAAGCGATGGACACCCAGGTCGCCACATATGGAATTTATGGATGAATCTAAAAAGGTGTTGAGGGCACGGTTCCAGAGCATGGTGCTCACAAATAAGTTGTATGGATGGGACTTGATGGATAAACATGGTAGTTTCTCATGTACCAGGAAGATACTTTCCTGGAACTTTCATAAAAACGTGGAGGAACCTAAGTTCGAAGTAAGTAACAACTCTCTCAATGTTATAGAATTGAAAAGAGAGCCAAGGAAGAAGTACAAAAATCATAGACCCTATGCACTTAAAATATGAGCAGGCATGTAATGCCTTGAACAAGATGGTCGTGGACATGGCACGCAGGAAATTTGGATGTTGGGGCTATAACAAGGAGTTATGGTAGAAGATAAGAAGAAGAATAGAGAGAGATATCGATAACCTAAAGAAAGCTATTCAAGGGGAGAAGAAGTGGACCCAAGAAGCATATGATCAAGCTGGAGCATTAGTAAAGTAGATTATAAGGCAATGTCCAACCTTGGTGAATCAAGTCAGAAATGATTATAATGATGATATGGAGTATCATAAAGACCTGGTTAGAATGCTCTTGGTAAATATTAAGAGCGGTGTGGGGATAACAAATGGAAGAGATAGCGAAGGAAAATGAAGCAAATAAGGTATCTATTGAAGCAAGGATTACTGAGCTTGAGGATTTATTCATGTAACTCAAGGAGGCAAATCAGTAAGGCTAACTTGTCTTTCAACAAGTACTAGAAGTTTGACCCGATCCTTCATGTGTGCGTAAGAGATAAAGAAGTAGTACTCAAGGCTATCCAAGAAAAGAAACCCACTAACAAGATAGAGTGCACCAAAGTAATAGCTGAGGTAACAAAACATAAAGAATTGATCAAGGCTAAAAAGGATAAATTAGAGCTACAGATAAGCCACTTCCAGAATATGGTGATGGAGCACATAGATACGCTTGAAGGAGTAGTTGCAGAATTAACTGTGGTTATCAAAGAGCTCAAGAGTAGAGTTGATGAGTTGGCACATGACCAAGTACCGGAAATTGTAGAGGCGGTGCTTGGGAAAGCATTAACAAAACTTGATGAATGGAAGAAAATGGAGAGAGAAATAGATTTTGAGTTTCCAGAACTCTTTCGACAACCTAAGGCCTAAGTTGATTGTTGCAGGTGCAATGATTCTTTTTGGGCATTGAATTATTTTCTTTTTGGAGATCACTTATGTTTTTGAGCGACTAAGATATTGCCGAGGATGGCAATCCAATTTAGTGTGAGGTAATGTTTTATGACTATTTTGACTAAGTACATGCTGCATGTGAGGATCTACGACACACATGAGGCAGATGTAAAGGGGTGTATAGAGTAGAATGGATAGTGCACGAAGTGTCGCACCTAACCAGGAAACCTCCGAGACTTAGCCATTTCTGAGAACCACGGGATAAAAATAGAAAGACATAGTTAGAGTTTCAATCATGCAATGATTAAAATCTAGAGAAAATTAAGGAGGCTTGGTGGCCAAGGAATGTCTATTTATGGGATAAAGCACATGTGGAGCGAAGATGAAAGGTCATGCATGGATCGATCTAATAATAGGATTAAAGCAAAGTTTATTTATAGGATTAATCTATTATTAGTATTGATAGAAAAACATGCACTCTTTATGATTGTTTTTGGATTTACTCATGACTATTTTGAGCATGCAATCTATTTTGAGAATGCATAGGTGGTGAAGGGCAACTTCCCACCCTTATATATATTTGTTGTATGTCATTGTTTTGAGTATCGTATGAAAGAGACCGTGTGTGTGAGAATAAATCAGTAATGTATTCATCCTTTGTTGTGTAATACTTTGTTATGATGGAATATGAAGGATGGATTCTGGTAATTGATGTGTTTGAGTATGGTGATTACAAGGTGCATATGATATTAATTGTTATCTGATTTGTGTGTTTCCTTATCACATGTGTTTCCAATTGAATGTATGTAATGAATTCTTATGATTGAATGAACACTTGGTTATTTATCATCATGCATTTGTATGCTAACATCTTGACTAACAATACAAAGGAGGGACCCGGTAACTTCGCGTGCTTCGAGTGAGCATTCAAATTTGTTTGAATGAGGTGCTAGTGTGCATAGGAGTTAGGTGAAATAAAAGACTACAATTTGATTGAATAAATACCTCTCAACTTCTAAAATATTTTTTCCGCAAAGAAGAGTTCCTATTATGGTTGTGGATATATAAATGTTAGCGTGTGCATCTTAGGTAGCAAAACAATAAAAGGAACACTCATTTCTCTAACATTTAAAGAACATCGACATAGAAACATTTGATAACACATATAACAATGGGTGAAATCTCCTTCTTCCACCAACGTGCATTACCCCTTCAACATTTACAATGCAACTTTGAATGAGAAAATATATAAGTATTTTGTTATTAATTAACAAATAATTAAATTTCTATCAAATTAAACAACTAATAAAATTATTAGGGTTCAAGATGTTGAAATTAGAATAAGAAAATCAAAAGCAATAAATCATAAAATGATCAAGACTAATGTAGTCCTTTTTTCACATGTATTGATTCTTCAAATGTAAAAAACTCTACTTCCGAATTTTAACTTCATTGTAGAAACACATATCGAGGTAAATATATAGCATCATTGAGGTAATTATTTTTTTCTCATGAAATAATAGTGCTTCACCCCTATGACCATCTCCAATATATCCCCTAGATGTATTGAGTACTAAAGTGGACCATTTATGATGGTGAAATATGATTTCTTGTTAATCAATACTCTTAAAATATCTATCGATATAGATTGAGTCGAAACTATGTAGTTTGCTCCTAAAAATATTAAAATATTTGATCCACTATAGAAATATCATTTACATAAATGAATGAGCTAAGAGTCCCATTATGAACGGTTTATAAGGTATGAAACTTGCTAGATGTTTTGAAAATGGGCTAACAAATTAAGTG
Source organism: Taxus chinensis (assembly GCA_019776745.2). NCBI lineage: Eukaryota > Viridiplantae > Streptophyta > Pinopsida > Cupressales > Taxaceae > Taxus > Taxus chinensis. Next base: position 215,282,338 of record CM034155.1, read on the forward strand.
GGGTTAATTGTGAGGGAAACTCCATAGTTAAGGGTATTTAAGTCAAAACTGTATTGAAATAGATGACTTCTTGAGAAGTTGCGATGTTATATCATTGTGAACATTACCTAAATGCAATAAGTATAATTTGAATTATGCGTATTCATGAGAGATGATAATTTTGTTTCTTCTACATATTAATGAAATCCTTAATTACTAAACAAACACCTTGTCCAAATATATGTTATAACAATTGTGCAACGTGGAGTTAGCAACAAGATCTGCCCCACTTAACACTAGAAATTAATTATTGGTAAAATTAATTATTAAATCAAGAGCCGTGTGAATTCACATATAGTGAGAGATTTGAAACCTTCCATACATATGTTTATACTATTTTAAAATTATTATTTAATAGTTATAATTATTATAGTTTTTTAAAACCTTACCAGCTTATGCCATAAAGAGTCGTGTGATTTCGTTGGTCAAAAATATTCAAAATCTTCCATACTTTTTTATTATTAATTTTAAATCACCATCTAATAGTTATTATTACTAGCAATCGCATGTATACAATGCAATGTGAACGTCGAATGGTATAAGTTATCTATTTGTTTTTTTGGGATTCGATAAATGTGGGAGGGGACCCATGTTGCAGAATGGAGTACCTTCATTGTGAAAAGTGTAAAGAACACATTTTGTACGTGTGGCTGCAAAGTGGAGAGTGACTAGTGACCAAACAAAGCAAGACTTCCAATGCCATATTCACTTCAAGCAAACAAGTTTGTATTATTGTACATGATACTTGAAAAAAATAATTTGTGAAGCTTCTGAACGTTTTGTAAGGCAAGATGAGAATGTCAAAGTTCATTATATCCAACCTATTAATTAAATAAGTCCAAACAATGATTGATTTGTTGCTAGCCACAATTTCAATTTTCTTTCAATTTTTATTCGCTTAGTATTGTCAATATAATAACTATGAAAATGGTACATTTCTTATAATGATAATTATATAAAAAATTAACTGATATTATAAGAAAAATTAACTTTATGTTTCTTAGAATGGTTGAGTTAGAATGATGATAATGGATATTAAGAAGAACTAGAGTTTGATTGGTGCCACGTTTTATCCACCTAAATTAATGAAATTTTGAAACCGTTTCTTCTTCGCCATTTTAAATATATACAGTGCTATCGATTTTAAGTTACGTTATTTAATACAATGAAGTGTAGTAGAGCACCATGAATCCTTGGAAAGGAACGAAGAATTCAACAAACACACGTGTGGTATATTACAATCACATAAAAGAAACTACAAAATAATAGGGATTCAATGACAATCCATATGATATACAAATGAAATGAAGTGAAATAAAAACTTTGTAAAATCTATAAGGTTTAAAATAGTTTATGAGATAGTACAACTAGATTTTTTTGATTTTCTTTTGTTAATTTTAAAAGAATGTCATTATAAGCATTGCATTCTGTAATAAAGTGTTTTTCTGATTCCATTTCCCCATCTGAACAAAAGACAGAAAGTCTCTCTTTCCATTTTTCTTTACCATCTGTGAGTTTCGCATCTAAGAGGAGAATGAAAAATTCAGTTGTAATTATAAAGAATGAGTAATTTGTAAAAAATGTTTTTCGTCGCAGATGCTGCAACATTTATGGAAGATGTGGTGAATAATGCTACCCTCTTCCACCTAAAAGTGTTGGCTTTGTTTATTCCAGAGGTGCACCGCATAAGTATCACCCTCCATCTCCAACAGTTTTTCCTTAATCCATTTTATCCACACTTTGCCATCCCTCGGCCACTGAAAATAGTTGTGGATCCAAGTCCAGTCCACCTGATAAAAAGCCATGTGAGGCATCATCTAGAATCAGATTGTGTTCAGGTTTTCAAGATTTTGAACCACGCAGGTGATGAGATATTGGTGGATTCTGCTCCAAATTGATCATATGCTTCTAGAGAGGAGGCTGATGGTGCTGCAAAGATCAAGGGATGCTTCCAGAAAAAAGTAGTACAACATACTAAAGGTTGTTAAGTGTTTTGATTTCGCAATCAAATTACATACCCTCCTAAAGCAAGCAAGCAAGCAACCTCTTGTAAAAAAGATCATTAGCTTAAGAATGTATCAAATGCAGACATGCCTGAAGTTGCTAAGGCTATTGCTGGAAACCTCACTTCTGACCCCATTTCTTCCACAAATCCCCAATTTTCTCTATCATGGCTTTCTTCTTCTTGGAGTTTGGCAAGGTATCAAAATCATCCTTCATGGGAGATGAGAATCTCATGTTAAGAACATCAGAATCTGATAACAGAGAGGTTGATCTTTACACTACTTTACCATTAAGTTCCCTGTTGTGGGCAGCAGCTAAAACAATTGCAGCTGCATCGACGACCTTCTTCCATTGTTCAGTCTGTATCTGTAGCCTCTTCATCTTTGCTACCTTCTCACGTCGGTGTTATTAAATTTTGATATCAAGTCCCAGGTCTTTGGGCCACTTGTGATACCACTGTCAAATAGTGTGGCATCCTGTCCATACTTCCTTTTGAATTGTGACCCTTTAACTCAAATTATTATTTAAAAATAAATAAAATCCCTAAGACAATTCAATTCCAGCCTTGTTAGAAATGTTACTCCCTTAAAGCAAAAGAGAATAATTCTGAAAACAATTTATCTCACATAGTGAAATATAAAAATTCACAAAGAAACAGGTTTTTGGGCTGTTTTAGGCTTACTATAGATCTATGCCTATAAATTTTGATATCAAGTCCCAGGTGTTTGGGTTGCTTGTGATGCCACTGTCATATAGTGTTGTTTCCTCTTTTTGTAAGATGATTAATGCCCTGTATAAAAAAAGAAATCATATAGCTTGCTTACTCATCCAACCACACTTTTCTTCTCCCTTTTCAATTCCTCCTTTGCTTTCTCATATTGGATTTGCAATTTTTTGTTGAAGATATATTCAACCTTTATCACATGATTTAGTTGCAACATAAGTGGGAAATTAAAAAACCGATGGAAAGATAAAAACTATAGTAGATGACAAATTGAAATTATCTATCAATTCACCTTGTAAACATTTTTGCTGGACATCCTAAAACCAAAATGATTACTCCATACAAACACATGCCTATAATGCAAACTACTGCACCCAAAGCTCCATCGAATCAAATGCCTGGAAATGTGAATTTGAGATCACCAACAGACTCTATAAGCAACAATTTTCAATCTCTAGATTCTATATTTACATGATTATAATAGTGTGTAATGAACAATAATATAAGTCACCAATTTCGTTGAAAAATTTTGTCATAAATTTTATTGATAAAAAACCAATTATAATTGCAAGAAATGTAAGCTTATCAGCGTAGAAAACCACTAAGTCTATAATGTGAAGCCAAAAAAAGTTTCTTGAATGGGTCGTGAATGGCTCAAAAGACCTTACATACCATACAAGCACGTCATGTTCGATGAAATGAAGTTTGCAACAATAATAGTTGTACTTCCTTTTCATTGATTACACCCCCTACGCAAGTTCCTTCAAGAGCAAAACATTGGAGTGCTTTCAGTATCTAAGGTGCAACCCATTGCAAGCTTTTGGTGGACATTAGGAACAACTTACATCTCTGCTTCTGAATACCTCCCTACTTTACAATCCGATATGTTATGAATAGATGTTGGCTAGTGATGGTTAATGTATTTGACTGTAAATGCACTAATTCTTTTATATGATTCATTTGTAATTTTGTATTACCTGCCAATATTAGAACGCTTATGCATGATCTTTATGTTTTCATTTACAATATATGATGCATAAGTAATTATCATAATGAATTCTATATCTAGAATTTGTCTTAGCACCCATGAATCTAATGCATCATTTTTCAATATACCAAAGTGCCGCAAAAGCTAATAAATATAACAATTTATTTGAAGTTTTAAAGATAGAAAACCTACTTGAGATAATCTGATATCTGATTTGTCAAATCTTCTAGGTTTGATATAATAGCAAAATCTAAACCAACATCCTCAATGGGTAGCCTAGATCGGTCCAGTTCCATTCCTTCTTTTGTAAACAAACACAATTGGTCTTTCGAAGTGAGAATAACTAATATCTAGAAGTAATTTCAGAAAAAGAGTAAACAACTATACAGGTGCAACATCTAACTTATAAGAACCAAGTAATAAAAAAAAAGACTGCATATACCAACTGCAAAAAGTGCAAACATAAAAACATTCAATGTAGAATTCGATAGTTGTTTGAAGCTTCCTCTTTTTATAAAATGATTAATGCCCTGTATAAACAAAGAAACCATATAGCTAGCTTACTTATCCAACCACACTTTTCTTCTCCCTTTTCAATTCCTCCTTTGCTTTCTCATACTGGATTTGTAATTTTTTGTTGAAGATATATTCAACCTTTATCCCCTGATTTAGTTGCAACATCAATGGGAAATTAAAAAACCGATGGAAAGATAAAAACTGTAGCAGATGACAAACTGAAATTATCTATCAATTCACCTTGTAAACATTTTTGTTTGACATCTAAAACCAAAATGATTACTCCATACAAACACATGCCTATAATGCAAACTACTGCACCCAAAGCTCCATCGAATCAACAACGAACAAAGAGGCCGTATGAATGGCATATGCACAGGCCAAAGGCGCAATCCGAGGCAACATTTGAGGAGCAGTGATTAAAGGAGGCGTGGAAGGCAGCGGTGGCAAGAAAGAAGTAGCCGAGGCAGAGAAGAAGCCAAAACAACTTGGCCAAGGCGTCAAATCTGCCATGCAGGGAATAAAAACTCCCAAAATAGACGCAAAACCCTGAAGAAAAACCACGCTCAGCATGCAAAAATGAAACCACGGAAGCAGTAAGGGCAGCTAAGGAAAAGAAGCCAAAACGGCTTAACCAGGGCACAAAAACCGTCCACCATGCAGGGAAAAACAGCGCCTAGATTAGATGCGAAAAACCCCCAAGACACCATGCCTAGCAAGTAGGGAAAAAGGCACCCAAAAAAGACGCAAAAACCTTGAGAATCACCGCGCCCAGAATGCAAAACAGAAGACCGAATGCACAGGTCCGCAAGACTGTAGAAGAATAAGCCCAGGCGCATTTGAATGTGGCCGCAAAAAGTAGATCAAGGCGTGAAAAGACATGCCAATAGATGCAGGCCCAGGCACAAGAAAGCAGCCCCAAAATTGCAGACCATGGCGCATAAAAAAACCGTTGAAAATAGTTCGAAAATGTAAAAACATCCAGACGGCCGTCAAATTTAACATCATTGTAGAAACGTCTGGAAGTCCTTTACCAAAGGGGGAATGCCTTCGGCGTAATTAACGGAACAGAAGCGGTAAGAAGAGCGAGCAGGGGGAATTCATAATCATTTGCGTTGAGGGTAATTCTGCCATTGCTCCTCTGATTTGTTTGCGTAGATTTGATTCATGGCTATGGCGATGTATTCAGAGCAAGGAAGAGAATCATATATGCTTCCAAGCTTTCTATATTCTTCCTCGTCTTCCTCTTCTTCGTTGGGTGCTCTAAGGGGCTCATTTGCATCGGATCTTCTCGTGAAGAGAAATGATGTGGATGTCAGAGAGAATGTTAATGTTGCACCTACTCGCAAGGCATTTGTGGTGCTGGCTCCCAGCGAGCCGGGGAAGATCGCCATGTATTCCCCGACATTCTATGCAGCTTGCACCATGGGAGGCATTCTTAGTTGCGGTCTCACTCACACTGCCGTAACTCCTCTTGATCTTGTCAAATGCAACATGCAGGTAGTTTTTTCACCCATTCCTATGGATTCTCTAGTTATTTGATTAAATCTTCCTATTATTTCTAGGTTAATATTAGGTCACGTTCTTAAGTGCTTTGTGGATCGTTATCATACCAAAATTCCTCGGGCTATTTTCTTAAACTTGTTTGTCAGAATTAAAATTGTTTTTTATATGGCGTTTTGGTAGGCCATCGAGATCTGGGAAGTTGTTTTTTAGTTTTTTTGTTTTTGATTTGGTGCCTAATTGCCACTGCCAAGGGTTATCTTTGGGCTGCGTGCTTCTGGGAATTTTAACTTGCGACTCCGCTTTAAAAATTACATGTTATCCCTTGAACACGTCCATTTGACCTAGAGATTTCTGTAAATTTTACTTTCCACGCTGGGATCAAAATTAATTTTTTGCTTTTGGAAAAACCAGTGTTTCACAGTTTTGATCAGTACTAAAATAAATATATTTAACAGCGGACAATCAGATGTCAAAACACAGAGATGATTAAATATCCACGTCATAAAAATTTCTAATGGATACTCAGACCCGAACACAGACTTCGAACAGACAGCTAGAAGCTTACCAAATAACCATAACAAAAAAATCAATTATAAGAAATGCTTTAGGAAGAAACCACGTGGTGAATTTTGAACAGCATTCCGATTTATAGATCCAATAGCAGACAATCAGATGCCAAAACACAGAGTCAGTCAAAATTTCCACATCCTAAAAGCAAGTTTTCCGCAGGACTGTAGAAGAATAAGCCTAGGCGCATTTGAATGTGGCCGCAAAAAGCAAATCAAGGCGTGAAAAGACATGCCAATAGATGCAGGCCTTGGCACAAGAAAGCAGCCCCAAAATTGCAGACCATGGCGCATAAAAAAATCGTTGAAAATAGTTCAAAAATATAAAAACGTCCAGACGGCTGTCAAATTTAACATCGTTGTAGAAACGTCCGGAGGTCCTTTACCATAGGGGGAACGCCTTCGGCGTAATTATTATTACGCCGAAGGCGTTCCCCCTATGAGAAACGCACTTGCGGACGTTTCTATGACTGTCTTGAATTTGACGGTTTGACGGCTGTCTGGACGTTTTTACTGTTTAACAGTTTTTTGGCACGTTTTTGCTTTTTTAACAGGTTTTAGATAAGTCGACTGAACTCCAGTCACATGTGCTACTCTTTTAGATAAATAGATTGTTTGTGATGTGAGGGCCTCCAACGCAGCCGAAAGCCAGTAAAAGCAATGAAATCTACCGCGATTGATATTATCGTCAAGCCAATCGGGGTTGCCATTATGGCCGGTGGTATTGTGAATGAGCGTGATGAAGATGGTATTCAGAAAGCCTCCTAACGCATACACGCATGCAGTCATAGCTACGGAGAAACTACGCATGTTGGTAGGAAATTGGCCATAGAAAAAATCCAAATGACCCACCGAAAAAAACGCATCCGCCAGACCGTTTATAACATACTGTGGAACAAGCTAGAAGACGGAAATCAGGATCACCGCCCGGGGCTGGTCGGTGAGGCCGTGGCTTCTTGCTGCGTTCTGCCTCTTCACCTCCACGAAACTAGACACCAGATACGATATCGACCCCATGCCATACCCGATTCCCATTCTCTGTAGCAGTGTGATTCCCCTGTCTTTGTCATGGGCAAAAACGCCCAGCCCTCCGCCCTGTGATTTGTAGGGGATTTCTTCACCGGACTACTGAGATGCAAAGAAAAAAGCCAATCCCTCACCATGCGAACGATCGCCATTCTCCATAAGGAATCGAAAATGTGTGGTGAAGTTGGCACTCCACACAGGGATTGTTTCCTTGTAAACAGCTCTCCCTACGCTTGATGTATCATTATATCTATTTTTTTCACTTGCTTCTGTGAGAGCGATTACATTTCCAGAAATCGCAGCATCTCCTTGAAGAGACAGTAATTTAGCAGACGATTCATTGAATTTGGTGAAGTTTATGGAAACCCCACCATTACCTGAAACGCGTGATATCACACAAACACATTAATAAAGAAATGGCAAACCGTTCTGATAGCCATTAAAACCAATTTAAAAAGAGAACATTCGTCCCATTTTCTTAGCTTTCTCCACAATATCATGTATCATGAGAGCTCAACGTTGTGCAGGTTTTTCTCTCTGTTTTCAAGCCCCTTAGTCTAGAGGGGGTGAATTCCTATAGCTTAGCAAGGAAAAAATACTCAGAAACAAAAATAAATTAAATTATGCTCGCCAAAAGAAAATTGAGCTTTGCTTCGGTTTTATACTTTATTCAAACAAATAAACTGAAAAGAACACACCATTTTTAGAGGTGGTGCTCTATTTGTATTTCCTTCGAATTTTCAGCTTCCTTCTGTATTTGTATTTCGTTGGAGTCATCTTGTGGCAGGGGATCTTCTCCCCGTATTTGATGTCTGAACATGTCTCATTTTAGGAGGTGGTGTGAAATTTATTCCAAAGAATTGTAGAAAAAACAGAACTAAGAATAACCCCAATGTCTGCCAATGTTGGTTTTAAAAGGTTAGTTAGAGGGGCTCCTAAAATAATTTTTGATCCTAGTTTATTAGCATTTAAAGTTTATTCTAGACAGTAATAACGAGTATTGTAGACATAAAATATGGGAAAAAACACGGTTCATAAAACATAACCAATCTTTTAAAAAATACTTATCCACATGTATTTTCAATAAACATAATTTTTTTAGATGAGTTTTGAGGCTCTCCACTTTTTTGCTAAAAAAGGATGGCTTTGATTTTTCTCTTTCTTTCAGTCTGACATGTTGACGATTAAAAAAATCAGCAAATTAGATTCTTTAAATTTGTTGCCATCTGTTGGACATTAAATATCCAAGATTTCTTCTTCCTTGCCCGAAAATCAAACTTGTAACCTACTTATTCCATGACTCAATTGTAAATTGCTCTCTTTGTACGAATTAATAATAATAAAGGCCCAAATCGTTAAGTGTTCTTTTGCTAGAATTATATAGTAGAACTTTAATTTCTTCTTTTGCAAAAAATTAAATGTAACCCGTCATTTTGAATGACCAAAATTTTCCACCATGAAAAATGATTCACCACCATTATTCACATATGCACGTGCACTTATGTTGATTTTTTTTTTTGGGTTTCAAAAAGTTATGGAGTGTGAATGTATTTCTAAACCATGATCTATGAAAATTCAAACTTTAGGGAACAAAAATTCAAATAGATTAAAACTAGCATCCACGTTTAATATGCAATCAATTTGCCAATAGATATTTTTAACTAGCAATCACATGTGCACAATACAATGTGTATGCCGAATGGTATATATGTGATTTGATTTAGAGGGATAGTTATTAACTTTTTGTATTTGGTAATGATAAGGGGTGTGATTGACTTTTGTAAGTGTGGGAATATAAATTAAGCATTACATTTAAAGGTTTTCTCTCTACATTTCAAATTTGTTACAAATTCGTACATATATGAAATTGGAATCCAATATTTTGAATTGAGTTTTGAATAAGCTAACAACTCTAAGAAAAATATGTCAAAATATATTTAATGGTGTCACACATATCATAGTTTCGTAGGTATATTGTGAAACAAATAACAAGTGAAGTGATCACCAAGAAAAGTATCAAAATCTTTAAGATCTTGTTAACTACAATACCACTTTGAAAAAAAATTGAAAGCATCAATAACCTATTAGTTACAATTTTCAAATATTATTTTTCTCAAAGTATATTTAATGGTTTAACAAAATCACTCTATGCATGTGTCACGGAGTTAAAGGTAACAAAAATATCACATTTTTGTTAGTATGAATTGACAAATAACAAGTTCCTTCCTTCACCAATACTAGAGAGACTTTATGCTTGGGTTTTTTTTACCTTGTTCGAAAATATTAGGAAAAATCAATAAACTCGATATCACAATCTTATGGCTTTATCTATGAATAGATAAAAAAAAAAGAGCCATTGCCCTCTATGGCCTGGTTTGGTCTTTTCGGTTGAAGAAACTCATTTTTAAAATTTCTATTTTTCTTTTCACTCTCTATACAAATGGTGTGTTGTTGTAGCATAATATATACATTTCTAAATTACACATCAGTGTGAGAAATGACCAATTATTGTCACTAAATTGCACAAATTTACAAGGATATAGTTGAAAGAAATGAAAAAAAGTATTCGTTGTTACTATTTAAATGGTCATAATAAGCCGATTAAACAACTATTTAGAAACAAAAAAATGAAGTACATGCAAGCCATTCAGTCTATGGATGCGAGCAATTCCCTTGTCATCATTATGCCCTTCATCTAACCAATTCTATGAATCCCCACTAACTAGTCACTTTCCATTTCCCAATTAGGAATGCAGTTAATTTTTCCAAGAAAATGGTCTCCATGGGCCTGCCCATATAATTATGGTGGACTGAGGTCAAAGAGCTATGTGCCAAAGGCATGTTGATGGGATGCAGGCGACCCGAATCTCTGTGATGAATTTCTAGTAGAAGATGAGATGGAAAGAGTGCTCAAATTGGGGCTCCTGTGTTCCAATCCTAATGCGGAAAGGAGGCTCGACATGCAACAAGTATTGTTAATACTTGAAGGTGAAGCTTCCCTGCCAGCTTTTGACGCTGCGTCTTATTGGCATACGAGCCCATCAAGCCATATCTTCAAGTCTACTCCATATATTGGTCGCATCTCAGATATTGCTTCTACTTCCATGTCTCTGGAAGGACGGTAAATTCCACAAACAACCAAACATGAACTTTCACTCGACTCTTTATGAACAAAGCAAAAATTCACCCAAAGATGTTTCTAATTTTTATTTTTATTTTTTTCCGAAAAGTATTTTTGTAATATAGATACACTAAAAGTATATTTTGTTTTTGAAATTATTAGAGATTGTGCTAAATTGTAATATGAAATGATTCTTATGATATCCTATAAGGGTGGCATGGTACGACATCTCATAATGTCAAATTTAATCTAATTTTCGAGAATTCAATTCAACTTAGGTAAGTTTGTTAATAATTACAATTTACTAATAAATACAATTTAGAAATAAATGAATATGTAGAATACATATCTATTAAATAAATTTTTATATCTTATTTCAAGTTTTTGTGATATCTTGTTCTTTTCAATAAAAGTAGCAAAAATATTGATATTTGTTCGGGCTTTAATTGAAAATAAGTATTGTCAATCACACCCCTTATCAACATCAACTACAAAAGTAATAAGTGTCTTTCTAAATCTAATAACATATACCATTCGGCGTTCACATTGCATTGTACACATGCGATTGCTAGTTTTAAATAATAAATTAACCGTAGTAGCTTATCTTATCTATATACTCGATGGACATAGATTTTGAATTAACCATTATCAATAAAAACAAAATGAAAACAACAATATAGATTTCAAACGTCTCATTAAAAATTCTAGTTAACTTCACTAAAGATAAATTATAAGTATTAAAATAATACAATAGAGTATCCATACTAGTGTATATCAAATAAATAATACAATAGAGTATCCATATTAGTGTATTACAAATATATTCAAACACGTCATACAAGTTTCTAAAATATTTTTTATTTAAAAATAAACAAATAATAATAAATTTAAATATAATATTCTGAATGTTAATAGTTATAATTATCAAGTAATATATGTGTGTTAAATTTTTATATAATATTGTTTATACAAGTTGTTTATATTAATTATAATAATTTATCTTCTGAATGGGTTTTCACTAAAAAGTGATGGATGATTTTAATTTTATTGAGTGTGAATTTTATTTTTGAAAAAAGGACTTTGAACTCAAATGCATGCCTAAACTATCATGATCTTTCAATCACCTCCAAACAAAAAGGAATGGTTAAATATACAATACATTTAAGGTTATCCATTTTATTAACATTTTAGACTATTCTTCTCAGTCCTCCCACCCCGTTTGGTTAGTATTTTTGAAAAAAGGGCTCCAAATTATAATGCATGTCAAAGTTAGTATGGATTTTCAATCACTTATGAACCAAAAAAAAATGGTCAAATATCGTTAAATTTAAAATTTAAACTTTATTGAATTCACAGACTATTATACACGCTTCTCTCACCCCACTTGACTGACATTGTAAATTACACCTTTTAATATAACTAGCATATCTATCTTACATAAATCTATGTAAGCTACGCCAAGAGGTATCATTCTCGAGGTGTTTATTCCATTAGTGTCTCAAATCTAATATAGGTTCATCGAAAATGATACATCTTAACATCTTTTACATAGATTTATCTATGATAGATATGCTAATAGAACCTGCATCTGTGTAAGGTAAAAGTAAATATATATTACATGATAGAGGGTAACATAATATTATTAAAACATAAACATACATGCATAATATGTATGAAGTAAAATAATAAGTTTATGAAAAGGGGTGAAAAGGGGCATGAATCCATTTCTAGGGAACTTAAGCATGGGGAAAGACCAAAAAATGATTGAAAGTTTATGCTTGATGTACAACAAGGTCAATGCCATTTGAAATCCCCATATGCATAATCATATCTCCAACTTGTAGACCTTTTTAGAAAATTGAAGGTTTTAGATGTGTGGAAGGTGTGTAAATCAGATCTGAAATACCATTTAAATGAAGCTAGCGATCATCCAGTCTTGTCTATAATAACTAACTATTAAACTAGTACACTTGTAAGTGAGATTGATGAAAAAATATGCATTGAATAACCTTTGAATCAAATTCATAAGTTTTCTTGTCTTCCTATATGAATATGTGTAGTAAAATCATAATGCAAAAAGTGTTTGCACTTAGAAATATTCATCCCATTATTGTTTATTGATTTAATTGAAAAACACGATTATTATATCCATTACAACAAGACTTGTCTTAATTTGCATGAAAAATAAAAGACTAAAAATCCTAAATGAGCTAAATATGACTAAAAAAGACTCAATATGACAAGTATCATCCACTAATAATATGTGATCAACATGCAAGAAGTAATTATTAGTTTAAGTGACACATACGTGGTTTATTTTACACACTAGCTAAACTAGGAGCCTCAACCTCTTCTAAAAAATTAAATAGAATAAAATAAGACTAAATTCAATCATGTATACATATAAATTATGTCCCACCACTTGGGGATGAATAAATAATGATTTAACCTTAGTTAAGTACTAATGGAAAGTGAACTACACTCTAACTGACACTTTCTGTGTAAAAATAGAAGAATTCTAACAATATAATTCTAAAAATAAAATTTTACACTCACCTAAAAAAAAATACGAAAAACTAAAGACAACTAAAACTAATTCTAACAGTAACCAATCAGGTCCCCATAGTGGCATCATACCCAATATTACTCCCTTTGATACAAAGAGTAGAAATGCATATTATCTCCTTAAGTATTCCATAAGTCTTCTTCATAAATCCATTTGTGAAAATATCATCAAATTGATCTTCACTTCTCACATAATCAATGAAAAATTGATTAACATTTACCAAGTCTATGATAAAAAATTGCTTGAGTTATATATGTTTGGTTCTAGCAGGGAAAACTTGGACAATTGTTTACCCTATTTATAATCTTTTATTTTACCAAACAACCCAAGGCACATTGACACATCACTCAGCTAGAACTGAGTGCTCACCCAAAGCGTGTAAGGGTACTAGGTCCCTCCTTTATGGTAGCTTTGTCAAGAGTGTTAGCATACATGATGGTTGAATTCCATGATCAAGATCTAATACATCCCATAATAGTAACAAAGAAACCAAATCTAGGTATACAAGAATCAGATCTAACATATAACATAATAAACTTTAAACAAGCACAAATATTAGATCTACTCTACAAGATCCATTAACACTATTATCCATAACTAGAATCCATTCACAGAACCTCATTATATTAATCCACAAACAATACAATAGATTAATACATCATAAATTCCTCCATAAGATTATGCGCATAAGAAAAATAACATCATAGCCTTATAATACAGTGTCATCTCTCTTAGGTTGGGCCAGTCAGTACCTATTTCTAGGGGTGGGGACATTCCCTTCACTGCCTAAGCATTCTCAAAATAGGCTACATACTAAGATTAGCCATGCGTCATCCACAAGAACAACTAGAGAGCATGCAAGCTCTTATAACAATAGACTATCTATAGATAACTTTAGTTCAACCTGTTAGTCTCCTGCTGTAAAAATAGACACCTCCTGTATGGATCCTCCTCTCAAAATAGACTTTTCCTGAACTGCAAGTCTTCTCGTTTCAATCTTATATTTGTACTTTTCTTGACTACCACTCCAAGTCTATCTTTAGCTTATCATTCCAAAACTTGATAAGTGTTCGATTTGTCCATTCTTCCTCTTGCACGCATTCCTGTCCAAATTTAGCGTGCAAACCTTGTTCTCTTCACAAATGCATCCTCGTGTGCCTTTCTTCAGCAATACCTCTTACATGCGCTAACCTCTGTTCTCATGAACTTAGTCATCTTCGATGCTCAATATTACCCCACACTTGCTTCATTTCCACCCCCAGCAATGGGTAATCTGATTACTTTCTCCATGAATAAAGAATAAAGAATCTTGCAGCCATATAGAATAAAAGAATGTCTATTGTCGCCAAAGATTAAAAGAATTTTATCACTGTGTATGGAGGATGGGAAAATCCTTATTCGATGATGCTTCAATTGCATTCCTTCCCTCCACCTCACTATGTGCTTGTTTGAATAGATCCCCCATCATTGTACTACCTTCTTCAAATGTTAGCTCTTTACCCTTGGCTTTGAATGTGTCAACCAAATTTTCAAACTGTTTGCCAAGGTCTGTCAGTGCATCCATTCTATGCACTACCTAGGGATAAAATTCCTTAAACTTATTATTTATATAGGTCATTAATATATCAATAACATCACTCTTCTTCTTGACCTCTACAAGAATCCTATCTCATTCCACCCGATTTTCTTTGTTCTTGGTTTGGAACTCCTTTAAATATGCCTCATGAGTGGCAACCAACATGCTTGCCACCCGATCCCTGTCTTCACACTTGTCATAGAAAACTTTGGTCATATGAGTCACGGTCTTAACTGATGCAAGAAGCTCAATGTACTGAGTTATAGTCACCTTGATCTGTTCCTTCTCATGTTGTTTATTCCCCGCCATAAATTCTTCCACAGATTCTAGTGCCAAAGGTTGTTTTTACATCATGATTACGCGCGTTAAATCCTCCAAACAATGGAGGGTCATCTCATACATCTTTGTAGGGGGGTTAACTTTGGGCGTGTTAGTATGATAGAATCCTATAAACCCTTACTTTTTATATGCACCTCACACAAATTTCCCTTTTCCAAGGCTTTTATTCTGTTATTCCTCTCGAAACATTTGGCCTCTACTTCCATCGATACCTTATTCAGTGCATTACACACTTATTCATCAGTTAATTGTTGATAATCCACTACTGGATTCATCTCCTTAGAACTCGGTGAAGTGCACGTATCTGACAATGCCCTTGTATTGATTTTGAACTTGGGTTCATCAACGTGGGACTCAAACGCCCAGGAAAACATCTTTCTCGTGCGTGGAAACACACCTTCCTTATCAAAAGATGACCAACAAAAAAATTTGTCCACTAATATTGTACTTTGGTAATGGGCGCACAATACTTTGTTGGGATTTACACCACAAGACATAATAGGCCCTTGCGAGATGTACACACGACATTAGTTATTGGTATAATCTCTTAGGCTTTCCGAAAAATGGTAGTTCATACAATTGTAATAACCCAGCCTTCTCCAAATTCCTCTGCACCGAGTCATCATACACTATTTTATCATCAATCATCCTCTTTTCTGTAGGTCAAATCAATTCCAAAGTCATGTCCTTCTTAGTCTGATCGGTTCGATGGCTATAATCACTTATAATCATTTTCCTTATGTGGGACACCCACTCCATCCCCACTAATACCCCATTTGGGTATTACATCTTTAAATACCACTCTTCATTGAAATTTTCTACTGCACTTGGGTTTTCCTTGCACTTGCCCCTTTTCTTGGGTGAAACAATTTCTCCCCTCCTTGGTGCCATTTTTGGTCGGGTACTTGTAAAATTTACCTTGTGCTTTGGTTTCCTCGATGCCTTGAACCTTTAACTATAACTCTCGTATGCAAATTCTACAAGTCGTGTCCTAGTTTTCAAAACCCTAATTAGAAAGCATGCCTTTCTTCACATTACACCATTCAAACCCACATAAGTTCTTTCAAAAACTCACTTTGTGCATAGTCATGTTCTTCTTCACAATTCGGTTCTCAAATCCTTGCCTTCACAGTCGATATTTCACCAATACTCTCGAGGATGCCCTAGTTCACACAAGCTTGTTCACAATTTTTCACAAGGTAAAAATGATTTACCACGACTCCTTATTTATAGTTTTTCAATTTTTACCACATTAATTACAATGCTATCTACCACCGTACTACCATAATAAATTCAAATTTTCCTTCTTTTCCAAGCGTGTTTCCACCGCACGTCCAACGTGCGTAACCTCTGCAACCTTTTGACAATGAAAACTACACTAACCGCATACCTCCTTACGCGCGATCTCAATGTTGAAGTACATCAACCACAATGTCATACTCCAAGGAGTTCAACCTGCCACTGCCTACCTCATGTTTCTCTACCCGTTCATTCATGTACATGGATTTTTCCTTTGGCATTGTCCTTATTATCACTATCTTCCTTATGACACCTTGTCATTTTCCAACAACCATTATTACCACCGCTACGCACGCCCCTTCGGTACTTAGGACTCCTATCACGCGTTCTTGTTTCCTTTTTATTCCTTTGACCTACCCCACACTAAAGGTATGCACAGTCCTCTATGCATGAATGTAATTAGATAGTAATCAGCTCCTAGCACACAAGCACACTTATTGCACCAAACACTGAACTAAATGTATAAAGCATAACAACGATGAAAGGAAACACTTATAAAGAAAATGCATTAAGGAAATATAAACTAACTGATAATACTACCTTATTACAAACACCAAGAAGATTTATTTATTGTAGGGCTTCAGCCTACTCCCGTTGTAATAACCGGGAAACCGTGTCCCATCCTGTGCCTGTAACTGACAAGCGCCTAAATCCAGTATGTAAGTCACAATATACGGTCCCAACCAATTCACTTTGAGCTTTACTGGGTGGCACAAGAACTTGGAGTCATAAAGAGGAACCATTTTTCCAACTTCAAACTTTTTATCCTTAATAAGCTTAACATTCCATGCCCTCTACCTGGCATTTTTTGTCTTCTGAATCCATCTGAAAATGGCGAGCCTTTCATACAACTAGATCAGTTTATCAATGCACTCTTCAAGTGATTTCTCATTAGCCAAACCTCCTACACGCTCAATACACAAAGAAGGTAACATGAACACCACGGTCAAAATAGCCTCCGTGCCAAACACCAAATGAAAGGGTGTGGCTTTGTTCAATCTTTTATAAGTTTTCATGTATGCCCAAAGTACACTAGAGACTTTATCATCCTAGTATTTCCTTCCAACATCACAAATTTTAGTCAATGTGTGGCTCAATATCTTGTTAAAAGCCTCAACAGTTCCATTAGCTTGTGGATGATAGGGTGTTATCTTGTGATGTGCCACCATAAACTTAGATAATAATATTCTGATGGTCTCATTAAAAAAGTGTGTTCCCTTATCAATTGTCAGACTCAATGGACAACCATATCTACTGATAATTTTCTCCCACATAAACCTTTCATCCGTAGATGCCGTGTAATCCTTTGTAGGCACCGCTTATGCCCACCTTATAATATAATCTATACAAATTATAATGTAACGCAATCCAAACCTATGCATGGGTGTGTAAATAGGACCAATAAAGTCAATTGCTGACTTTTCAAAAGGTTTTGTACTAGCAATATGCCTCAAAGGCATTTCATCTCCATGCCCAGGCTTTCTAAAGCACTGACAATGGTCACATGCCTTACAATATTCCTTACAATCCTTATTATAGTGTTTGCCACCATAGGCCAACCAATAAAATCTTGCACGCGGTAGCATCTCCTGCATAATGTCCACCTACAATCCCACCATGAGCTTCCTCCATAATAGCTTCGCACACATGCTCAAGTACACACCGGTAAATTTTTTATCCCAACCTAGTTTGTATAAGTCTCCACTAATCAACATGTAAGGCGCGATATGTATGGAAGGTTGTTTATTTTCTAGGCTCTTCATCCCTTCGGGTGCCGCACTAGTATGCAAAAAGACAAAAATATCTTCTAAGTTAGAGGGCATGTTGTTCAATCTTAATAGTTGTGCATCTTGCATTGTATCCTCAATGCTCTGCACGTCCTCACCTGAATTAATCCTTGATAAATGATCTGGCCTAGAATTACTCTTTCCCATATTAACCACCACCGTAAAGTCAAATTCCTAAAACAACAGAATCCAATGACATATGCGCCCTTGCAAAATGGACTTGTTCACCAAGTACTTAAGTATCATGTGATCTATATATAATATAAATGGGGTAGCAAACAAGTGTTGTTTAAACTTATGTAGTGTGTAGATCATGGACATGGCCTCGCACTCTATAGTTGTATAATTGTTTTTAGCTGGGGTCAACTTCCTATTCACAAAACAAATAGGATGATCAACAATACCTTCTCCAGGCTAGGTTAATACCGTGCCAATGGCCATACCAGAGGTGTCTACATGCACATGAAATAGTTTGGTCCATGAAGGAAATCACAGAATAGGAATTGTAGTAAGTAGTTCTTTCAATGTTTCAAACATACATTATTTTGCTTCACCTCAATGGAACTTTCCTTTACTCTTCAATAATTCCTTCAAGGGTGCGACAATCTTAGCATACCATTTGATAAAATTCTAGTAATATCATGTGTTCCCTAAGAACCTACGCACCTCACTCTAGTTAGTAGGTTCCTCTAAGCCCAAGATAATAACAACCTTAGTTGGATCCACTAACAAGCCTTATTTACAGATAATGTTCCCCAAAAATGTCCCAAAGGGTGTAGTAAAAATGCACTTCTTAATGTTAAAAGATATGCTCAACTACCTGCACCTCTCAAACACAAGTCTTAAATTATCACAATGATATTTTACTAGCCCATACATTGTCTAATCATCCAAGTAAACATGTAAGAACTTATGAATAAAGTCTTGGAATGCTTACACAAAAATCCAACAAAAATACTGCAAGTGCATTCTTTAATCCAAAAGGCATAACTGTGTATACAAAGCTTCCCCACTCAGTGGTGAAAGTTTTCTTCTCTTGATCCTCTTTAGCTATCCTCACATGATGATATCTAGAAAATCCATCAATGAAGGAGTAGATCTCACACCCTACAACGCCTTCCAAAATCTCATCAGTAAAAGGTGTGGGAAAAGAATCTATTACACATGCAACATTCAACTCCCTATAATGCACACAAATTCTTATCCTTCCATCTTTCTTTATATTTATCACCATAGAGCTAACCCACTTTGACTCCTCAATGGGCTCGATGTTCCCATATTTCAACATCTTATGAATCTCTTCCTTTACCTTGATTAGAAGATTAAGATTCATCCTATAAGGCCTCTTCCTAACTGGGCACACACCTTCCTTTATCTTAATCCTCATCTTTCCCAAAGAGTGATGTACCCCTTTAAATTCATGATAGCCTCTTAGAAATAAGTCCTGGAAGTTGCACATCAGCTCAATTATCTTTACAAGCTTTGAGTCAGACCAATAATCACCAATGATGGTCTCCTTTGGTTCAACATCTATCCCAATGTTGAATTCTTAATTTTCATAGGCTCATGATAGGCATGCCCAAGTTGATTTTCATCTGTCTTTTCTTCTTCAAAATGCACCTCTAGATCTGACTCACCTAGTAACTCTTGAATAATTTCCCCATCCTTTTCACTATCTCCCATAGTCAAGAACTTCATAACTTGTAACGCCTCATTCACTGGAGGTTTTGTGGAAAAATAGTCAAAGGTATGAATCATATCTGTAGTCAATTCTTGCCAATTCCATATGTGTCTATTAAATTATGCATAAACATACCATGCACAGACATAGCCTCATAAGGTGAAGTAGAACTTGTGCACCCATAGTGAAGGTGGTAAGGCCTCTTGCTCCTCTGTCTAGAGTCTCTCACTCTAATGAACATGATGCAAAGTAAAATCCTTCCCACGGAATTCACATGTCTTGGTGGGCGAATTGCTCTGAAGAAATATAGAAAAGAAGGTGATTCTCAGTTCTCACTATTTTAAGAGACCATCTCTGTGTATCCATCAGTGTGTGACTGTCCTATGCAGGGTATATACAAGCATATTCCTTTTTTCCACTTGGTTTTTCCACTGGGCTTCCATAACATGCATAATTACTTTAGAATTTCCTTCACCAGTGTACCTTGGTACCTAGTTACTACCCAACCACCTAACCATACACAGCTTACTTACGCATGTAACTACACTTTTAATCTCACATCCAATCATTTCATAAGTCCCATGTGCCCAGTTATCACATGCAACACTTGTAGTATCACTCATAGAATGTGCATCATCCCATTAAATAACCCCTTCCTTTGATGGCTGAAGCACTTCAGGATATAAAATGGTGCACACATAAATTATGTTCAAATCCTCTTCACTCAAAGGTTCCACATAAGGTGTAACTTTTCCGTCTGTCAAAGGAATGATGAAACAATCTTCCTTGTTCTCAAAATTGATATATACTTTATTAAAGTGCAAATCAAAATTGTTCACATAACACCAAGGGCACCCAAGAAATGTTGGAAAACTATCTACCTCGGCAAGCACCAAGACCTCAAAGTCCCCAGTAAATTTGGCCCCATTGTCTAGCAATAGTAGCATAATTCAAGACTCCAAGAGTGTGGATTTAGCCCTATTTTCCATAAACAAAACATTTGAAGATGGCTGCAATGGTGGTCTCCCCATCTGATTCCACACGTCCAAGGTGAGTACATTCACTTCTACACCTATATCAATCAAAATGTTACTCAAAATCCATCCATCAAAAACTACATTTAGAGTGATCTCTTTGTCATAATCCAGACTGTGAGGAGATGAGTTAGCATGTAAAATTTGTCTCTCATGCTCAAATATAGAGCAAAAAATATTCCCCCTTAGCCATTCTGCTAACAAAGGAATTATATTTTATTATCGTAGCAACTTACAACCCTCCTTCAAATCATCAACATCCTTCTGAGGAAGCTCAACTGTGTTTGCCTACTCCAACTTTCGCGACTACTCTTTTAAGCATTGTATCTCACCCTGCAAGTTTTTAATAACTTCCATGGTTTCTTGATAAACTTCCTTATGATGAGTAGGGTCTAGATAATTTGCATTTAATACCTCCACTTTTGTAATAATAGGCTTCTGCTTCGAAACTTCCTTGGCACGCATAGCCTCAACGTGTGTAGTGACTAACATAGGCAACATATCAGGATCAGATGCTACTTTTGGCAGCCATTGATCTCCCACAACGCGTTGTACTCTAATCATTCCCGTGCCCTTATCTTGCTTATGCTTCTTGCTTAGGTTCTCATACAAATCAAGGCATTCTTCATAATTGTGGTTCTTTCCACAAAAGGAGAAAATAACATTTTGAGGGAATTTGCACTTATAATGATTAGGGGATCCGCATGTGTAACATGTTCCATGAGGGAACTCACTCCATCCACCACCAAAACCTCTACCTCTACCAATTCCATTAGAGCGCCCTTCATTGTAATTATCATGATGCTTTCCTTGCTCATTGGAATTGTTTACAACACTTGTCTGGCATACACCAGTATCAATGGCATCATGAATATGATCAATCAACCTGTAATTTTCTCTTTCATGAGTGGCAGACCTACAAATCTTACAGTAAAAAGACACATTATTTATTATCACGCATTACAGTAGTGGGAACCTAATTGAATCATGATCCAAGTGACACTATCCCTAGCATGTCCTTATACTTATGAGGGAAACTATACCTAGTATGTCCTTCTACTTCCCAATAGGTGCACTAAATACCACTACGCATCTCATGAGCTAAGTTATCGGACAACTTCTTGAACTATTTTTCCATAGCTGCAATCTGAGTCTCCAAAAATAGGCTAATTCTAGTGTCTACACTCCTAAATTCCTCTGCAGATAGAGCTACCTCAAGCACCTCGCGTGGGTCTGTATAGTTCGTGTGTGAGAGCACCCTTTTGAAATGTGTGATAAAACCTCCAACAAACCATTGAGCATGATGACTCGGGTGGATGTCATAAGATAAATTAGATAATAAAGTTTTAAAGTGGCCATCATAATCCCTTATGGTCTCACCCATTCCCTACTTGATGTCCTTTAACAACGCGCTAATGCTCTTCTACTCAAAATAAGGTATGTAGAAGTGGCTTGCAAATAAGTTGTAAAGTGGCTTGTCTTACATTATGGAGCTATAAGCCCCTTAGCACGCCATATTATTTCACACATATACACATGCTTAGCTACATATTCAATTCCCATGTATTCTGGGAGACGAAGAGTCATCTTAAAATACAATTTCTAGGGTTGGTGGAGACTGTGCCCACTAGATCCAGAACCTGTAAATATCTCTTGTGTTTCCTCCACCCCTAGAACCACTACATCAACTAGATCCTGAGCAACTTGATCCTCATGATCTCCCTCTTGTAGCAGGAAATGGACCAGGGGATACGCTACATTGTGTCCCAAGAGTTATGCTAAATTGAACTCCCATGGTTTGCGAAGTTGTACTACCTTCATATGTGATACCAACGTTCTACGCACCCATGTTCTGTGCTGATGACACTATATGATAGAAAAGTGACATGCGAGCATGAGAATCGACAAATAGCCTTTCTCCATACTTGACCTCTCGAGGTTGTGCCAAGACAGCCGATGGAAATGAAATATATGCGGATGTGGACAAACTAGTTGAGAAAAATAGTATCTTCGACACGTAATACTGGAATTTGTGAATCTAAGGCAAGTAATGCTCTCCTAACCTGAACTGGTACAATGGATCGATCAGATATGATAGCTACTCAGAAGCTCCAATCAATGTCAGGCTCTATTGAGATCCTATTTATTAGTTATTAGACGCGTGGAAAGTGACCTGTAGGTACCTCGTGTATATTTATAAACAAGGTCATGAAAGTGGTAGCAAGAGGTGTAATGGATTTGTAGGAACTATGGGTGCTTTTTTGGTCTAATCCATAAAATATTAGCCGGATTGACTTCTACGTTCAACACGGAAAACTGTGTGATGATATTTGGTGGGAGTGGTGAGGATCTCAATACTAGTGTACGTAAACCAGTGTAATGTCCCCTTTTCCTGTGCCAAAGGCCTAAAGGCCAAGTCAAGTCCAAGCTGTGGTCAGACCCAAGGAGTTGTGGACACTGGGAGCCATGGGGAGGTGTAATGTCCCCTTTTCTACGCCAAAGGCCTAAGGGTCAAATCGAGTCCAAGCTGTGGTCATACCCAAGGGGTTATGGATGTTGTGGGATTT
Source organism: Taxus chinensis (assembly GCA_019776745.2). NCBI lineage: Eukaryota > Viridiplantae > Streptophyta > Pinopsida > Cupressales > Taxaceae > Taxus > Taxus chinensis. Next base: position 215,305,677 of record CM034155.1, read on the forward strand.
TGAGAAGGGGCCGCATGGTACTATTATCCATGTTTGGCATTTGGGGGTCACTTTGGACCTGGGTGACTTAAATGGGAAAAAGTAACTTTAGTGAATTTTATTTTACTGACTCCTCTATGAAAAGTAATACGTCTAGGGTCTATTGGGGCTATTTTTCCATGGGAAGTATATAAGGAGCGGGGAGAGTAAGGAAAGGGAATTTTTTACATATACATTTTATTAACCCCATCTCATGCAGCTGTTACTGTTGCGCTTCTACAACTTGTGGAGTCAAATCCCATAGGGACCCTAGCTTCGGTGGTGAGAGACTCGTCCCTAGCTAGCAGGGCATTCTTCAGTAGTGAGATATCTACCCTAGTCTGTTATTTTGGAGCCGCTTTCAGGGCCGTGCGGCAGAGACATTAACAGAGGTTTCAGAGGAAGAATTTTGGGCATTTTCGGGGCATTTGAGGAAGATAATCAGTGGGCTTCTGGATCAGATTCACGACAGCAATTTGGGTGGGGCATGACAGCTTGTTGAAGGTGCCTCCGTCATTTACCAACCCCTCTTCTAAGCATGGTGACTCACAACCTTCGTTTGGGAGTTTTTCCAGTCGGTTGTTTCGGATATGAAGGTGGAAACGTTGTTTCCTGTATCTATTAATGTTATTTCCAAAGACCCTTATTTTTGTTCTTGTATTTAGAGGGTCACGACCCTCAATAGTTTTCCTGCTGTCTAGGGCACGCTGTACTTTTTATGGCAGCATTTTAATCTCTGTAAAAGTCCAAAAACAGTTTCCATATGTCCTTTATAATAATATAAAGCTCTATTTAAATTTTCAAGTATTTTGAGTGGATATTTTGGAAAATATTAAGTTTCTTTAGTTTGTTGTCCCAACTGTAAAAATCTGGTAAAATCAGTATTTTATGTGGCTGCAAGTTTTCAATATTTTGTGCATTTTTAAGTGGCATCCCACTAGGGATATTTCAACTAGTGTCAATGTTTAATTGATTAGCAGGCCCGTTGGGTTATGGGACCTGGGGATCACAACCATGAGTTTGTGGGTTTTGTGGACCTTTTATGGTCATGTGAAGAATCAATCTCTTCTTCTGACTATCCAGTAGTCATAAGATTTTTCAGCCTCTATGTTTAATACCAGGAGTTGTGAGATCTTCTTGGAATACCTTACAGGTGTTCTATAAACTTGTATGCGTAAGCCTGTGTCTATATCAATGAGAGGATATCATGCATCTGGCTATGGAACTAATGGATCACAACCAAATGTTTTCTCTCTTTCAAGTTCTTGTATGGTCATGTGGATATCATATCAAGGTAATCTATAATTGGGTTGATTTGACCAGAATTCATATGCTTTGTCGTCTTCGATGATTTAATTCTCTCAATTTCTCACTGATTGTTTGTGGGTTTGTTTTTGTTTGCAACATAGTGAATCTCTAAGACCTTGATCTATATCTACTAATGTTGTGAAGAGATTTGGCTGAGGTATTACTGGTTCGAATATGTAATCCCTGGGCTCTCTAGGTCCCGTAATTTTCATGCAAGAAATAATTGAATTTAACTGAATAAAGTAAAATAATTATGAAAATAAATCTACGATATGCTTGTACTTTTTTTATTTTCAAAGACATGAACTTGAATGAAATTAAAGAACAACTAATCTAATAAATTCATACAATGAGCAATTAATCTAAGAATGGAACTATAACAAGCAAGGTAGCCAAATGTAGCTATTTTCCTGTGCACTTGTAAATTGATCCTGAATATAAATAACTAACTAATTTAATTGAAAGGCCTTCAATCTTACCTCAGAAGTGAGGAACAAATCATAGCTTCTCAGAATCTATATATTCCCCACATTGTTTCCCCAGTAATGTTGAAAGCAAGCTTAACTAAAATGAAATGATTCTCTATTCTATTTGATATATTGTAACTACAAATTTGACAGTTCAAACCTAGAGTTTACAGAATAGAGAAAAATCCAGTTGGATTGTAGCTTGTCCCCTTAGTTTGATCTCTTCGTTCCTACGTGTTCTCATGAATCTAGAAAAGTGGGAATGTGACAACAACAATAGGAGAATATATTTGAATAGTGGTATCTTGGATGTAAACCGAACGGAATGCAAGTAGGAGAGGGATATCACAAGAGAACAGAGCTTGGCTATGCAATTCCTAGTAGGATTGTTGCAGGGATACAACACAAATACACCGAAAAATCTAGGACCTATACTTCCTGTGATGAAACAACGACCTATAACTCTAGGTAGAATTAAGATTCAAATGAACTTAATCTAGAACTAAAACTATTTTATACTAAGCTAGTTGTTTTGAGAACATGTATCAAATGGTTCAAGATGGAAACTAGAGAGATCAAGTGATATCTAAATTAGAAAGAAGGAGAGGAGCCTTGAACTTATACAAAATCTAGACCTGTTGAGACTTGTTGAGGAGCTTTCAAACACACTGAATGTTAAAGCATAGAGAGAGAGGCCATTTGCTTGTAAACAAGCTTAGTATTTATAGTTTTCTTACTCACCATAAGGCAAGTCCAAATTGTCATGCTTTATCATTTAAAATGGAGGATTACTATTACAAAGTGGTTGGAAACTCTAAACAAAGCAAAAGCGGTTGAGAGTTGCAAGTGCAACTTGATTTTTCACATCGATGAGTGTGTTAGAAGATTATGGAAAATGTGGGCAGAACTACCGCCTAGCGCAGGGTGGTAGTTTCAGGACCGCCACCCTGTCCTGGGCGGTGTTCATGGGATCACCACCCAGGTAGGGCGGTGGTTCTGTAACTAAAGACCAAAATGCAAGGAAAAGAGGAAAGGAGTTAAAACAAAGCATGAAAAGGATGGATAAGGTGTTTTAGGGTACAAATGTATACTCAACATGCTTTCTGGATTCCAAACACCTTGCGAAGAGATCTGAATCATCATTAGGGTTTTCTGTAACTTCTTTCCGACAGTATAGTACATACAATTTTGGGTACATACAAATGCACCAGAAAATAGACCTTCAACCAAAAATCCAAATAACATAGACAATAATTGTGCCGCCGTAGATGAATAAGCTACTTGATTAACTCTTGAATTTGATGGAAAATTAACTCTATTTTTCACTACTCTACTGCCCAAAATAACTTTCTTATTATTTACTATCGTAGAAATTGGAAAACCCAGTACAAGGGATAAGTCGCTAGGAGGGATCAAATGTGCGCCCACGGTCCTTGTAATTTCCCTTGGCACACTCTCATCTAAGGTTAAAGAGGGTTATCTTCCATGTTCACCAAAATGGGGGAGTTCTAGATGCTTCGGCTCCAAATCCTTTGTGTGAGCTCCAAATACTTTGCAAGTCATCTCTCTCCACAATGTCATTCGTTCCGTAACTTCACATTGATTCTCGAAATCCCTCTCATGTGCCTCATTAAACTTAAGCCAGCTTTCTTCTCTCTACCTTTCTGCCGCTAGGTCCACCATTTTTCATCACACCTGCTCTTGCCCCCATGGGTGGTGGGGTTTAGCTAGCCATAGGACATTGTTCGAAATCCAGGTTCATGATCAAGATCTTAATTGCTATAGGAATAATGTGCAAATAAGATCCTCTGGGTTCACATAGGAACTGAAACTTAGCAACCTCTGGATAGGAACAAGTAGAAAATGCATACTCCAAAATATATCTATTCAAAACACCACTCCATCAATGATCTGCAGCACGTGTCCAAGTTAGATCAACATCATGTAGATCCTAGAATTCTTCATGTGTCCAAATAAGTGTCTGAAACCTCCAATTTCACTTTGAAGAATATGTTACTAGCCACTCATACAAATCTATGGGAAAACAAGAAAAAAACATCTCATAGAGCTCATGATATAGATTCTGTTCAACCCACACGTGTGCATCAAATTCAGGTCCAGTATTAAATCTATGAGCATACTCTTCCTCTAAATTGTCTAACCAATCCTCGATGCTAGCCAAATTCAACTGGTATGTCTTCATCATGCAACATCCTAGGAAACAACTAGAAAATAGGTCCCAGAAACAGAACAAAAATGTAGTCTTTTATTTTACCAAACTTCCCAAGGCGTGATGACACATCACTTAGTTGGAATTAAGTGCTCACCCGAAGTGCACAAGGGTACCAGGTCCCTCCTTTATGGCAGATTTTTCAAGAGTTTTAGCATGCACGATGGTTGAACTCCATGATCAAGATCTAATACCTCCCATAATAGTAACAAAGAAACTAGATCTAGGTATACAAGAATCAGATCTAACATACAGCATAATAAACTTTAAACAAGCACAAAGATTAGATCTACTCTACAAGATCCATTAACACTGATATTCATAACTATAATCCATCCACAAAACCTCATTATATTAATCCACAAATAGTACAATAGATGAATACATCATAAATTCCTCTATAAGACACCTTCTATATGGATCCTCCTTTCAAAATAGACTTTTCTTGAATTGTAAGTCTTCTCGTTTAAATCTTATCTTTATACTTTGCTTGACTGCCACTCCAAGTCTATCTTTATATTTTTGTTCCAAAACTAGATAAGTGTTTGGCTTATCCATTCTTCTTCCTACGCTCATTATTTTCCAACTTCAACGCGCAAACCCTATTCTCATTGAGCACACGTCCTCATGTGCCATTCTTCTACAATTCATCTTGTGCGCAGTAACCTTTGTTCTCTAGGACTTAGTCATTTTACATGCTCAACACTATTTATCATAAATAATTTGTGTAGGCTCAATTTGAGCCTCTCTAAAATAAACTAAGAGTCTACTCAACCACATTCCTTATGTGCATGTTAATGTATAGGATTCATATTCAGCTTTAGCAGATGATAAAGTAACTATAGCTATCGAAGAAATGACATGGATCTACTGGTTCAAAGAATGCACATCTGAATGATGCGAGACATGAATTGTTTCAAGACAAAACAATACACACATACAAAACTACAAATATCAAAAACACAAGAGAGATAATTGCAATAACACAAAACTAGCTCCAACTCAATACAATCAAATAGAATAATGCATGATATGTACATATAGGAGATGAATGCGTAACCTCCTCCTAGATCAGTGGGGAATAAATCTCACTAACTGATACTACAAGTAGGGTTGACTCCACATAACTAGTAAGTTAACTCAACATAACTGATAAACTAACTCAACATAACTAGTACACCTAAGCAAGCATATCTCATGAGTGTAGGAAAGCTCCAAGTAAATAAAAAAATACAAGGAAAATGAATATCCTACACTAACAATAGCTTGAAGTTTTTATGGACATGAAACCAAACCACTTCTCAATGTGAATCAATAACATGAAGTAGGTTTTCTGTCATCAAGACATCCTCCCTAATCTAGTTAGACATAACAAACTTTCTATTCTGAAACAAATATCATGATTATAATTAAATATTACATTTTTAAAAACTCTTTTCACCACTCATAACTAGTTTGGTGATAGATTGCCCATAAATCTTTAAACTAGTTAAACCATATAACTCTTAAGTTTATTATTGTAGACTCAATTAGTTCCAATGGCATATTTATCAATTATCGGATGAATAATAGTATGTGTATAGTTCTTCTCAATTTAATCCATCTCTTTTTTCGTAGCATTGGACCAATATTTCTTTTGAATAGATTTTGCATAACTTCTAGGTTCAACAACCATAAATGGCAATATAAACATAATATTTCATCATAAATTTCGTCAAACAAATTACCTTCTTGAGATTAAAGCCTTGTGATATTCTTCTCTCCTAATTTTGATCCAACTTTTGATGTGCTGAATGTGGATTCAAAAAACACTTGTGTTTACTTAATGTTAATGTAGATGCATGACTAGTCTCTTGTGAAGAGCTAGAATTATTTCTTGTTGAACCAAAAACTTGCATAGGACTTTGTAAGCCCCCAAAATATTCTTCAAGAGGCTGACCCCTATCACTTATGAACTTTTTTTTTATAAATTTGATTTTGATCAACATACATCTTAGAAACAATTATAAATTTACTAGTCATATTATGAAACTTGTATTCTTAATACTTTCATTAGAATATCCTATGAATATGTGTTTCACACTCTTACCATCACGAAGGTAATTATTTTGTTCTAAGGGAGTAATAGCGCTTCACCCTTGTGAGCATCTTCGATGCATATTTTTTATATGCAATGAGTATTAAAGTAGACCATTCATGTTAGTGAAATATGGATTCCTGTTAACTAATACTCTTGAAATATTAATTAATATAGATTGACTTAAAACTATATTGTTCAATCCTAAAATAATATTATGTAATATTTAATCTACTCAGAAATATAATTTATATAAATAAATATATACTATATGATTTCTTCCTCTTATGTAGATTATGACACTTATAAAATCTGGTTTTTAAAATTTGATAACAAATTACATGTTTGTGATTAATTAATAATACTAAAAATTAGTTTTGATACAAATAAATATATTTTTAGAGAAAATTACAGATTTTTTATAAGTGTGGATTTAAATATGACTTTAAATTTTATATGTATTTGTTTAGGCCAATTGTTTTTCTAGGTCAGTTTAGACAATTGTTGACATTAGCTTTTTAAATTTATTTTAATATCATACGTTTGCAAGACTAAGCTGTTTATTATTTGTGATGATCAATTGAAATTGATTTTTAACTTTGTGCATATGCTTTATGGAAATATGGAAAGACTAAATCTTATTAGATAGTAATTGAAATTAATCTTTAGACGTTTTGCATATATTAGAAATACAATAATTGAATTTGATCTTTAATTGTTTTATTTTATGGGAGTACAGAAATCCTAGTTTAGCTTTTTACTTATTTATTTTAATAATCTTACTTTTGCAACACTTAGTGTAAACTATTTGTGATGATGGTAATTGAAATTGATTTTCATTATTTCATCTTCATCTTCAATTGTTCTTGTCCAGACTATGATTGTTTTTTTAGGATCAATTAATGTTATTGTTAGATATAGTTGATGTACTCACTCATCATTGTTATTTTATTTTCTAGGGTTGCCTTTGGATGTTGATTCAATTTCACTTTTTCTTTCACTCGTGGATGTGGCAAAGCATTTCCTTGTCAAATGGTACATTTTTTTATTTTTGCGTAGAATCTAGATTTAGCATATGCCAACTACAAATTAATTAAATTTCACTTTTGGATGGTGCATTTCCATTGTTGATAATGATAGTAAATCTTGTAATTTGGATTTTGATAGTAGATTTTGTAGATATTGTAAACAATATTTTAGTTCAAAGTTTTTATGTAATTATCTCTGTAGGAGTAATTTAACCAGATTTTTGTTTAGGAGTTTGATTACTTTCATTTGCAACTTGTGGTATGTTGGTTGGTTTAATAACTAAGCCAACCTCTAATTGCTTTTTCCTTGTATTTGACACATTTTTTACCCATCAATTTATGTAGCTTACTATACTTCCATTTGCAACTTGTGGTATGTTGGCTGCTTTAATTAATAATTAAACCAACCTCTAATTACTCTTTCCTTGTATTTGACACATTTTCTTATGCATCAATATATGTAGTTTAGTTACTCTTATTAAACCAGCCTCTGAAACCAATCTTTGTAGGTATAGTTTTGCATTAATTCATGTTCTCTATTTTGCAGAATTTTAATATGATTTCATTTAAACTATTGAAATTAAAAAGGGTGAATTTGCAACTCTTTACTATTTCATTGTTTAATTCATTTAGGTGACATTGGCAAAAAGTTTTTTAACTCACGGAAATTTTTGGATGTTAAAAATCAAGTATTGTGTAGTTGGCATTTGCAAATATTTGTGAATGTTATGTTAATTTTATTAATGGATTTTATTAATTTGGTGTAAGATTGAATTTTGAATTTTTTATAATATTTTGAGTTTTAACATTTTAAAACAATCAAAAGTTGAGTGGTTGATTATATCTTTTGATATTTAAAAGCATTTGTTAGGGAAAAGGAAAGGTATAAAATCTTTAAATGATTTTGAAAATTGTAATTTATGAACCAATATTTGTTTTTTTGGCTTCCGGTTTTTTACAAAATGAATGATCAGAGGAAACACGGTATTATTTTTCACCACTATTTGAAAGGGTGTCAATCATATTTTCATGGTTGTATTTAAAATTATTTTGATTGAACTCATCCTACATAATTGATTTATAAAATTATATATACAATTATGTCAAATGTTTGTTATTACATTTATATATAATATTTGATATATATTTATAAAATTATATATACATATATGTCAATCGTTTGTTAGCGTTTATTTTTAATATTTGATATATATTTACATTTATTTGTTTATAATTTTGTCTACATTTATTTTATGTTTTTGGGTTGCACAAATAATTATTAATATTTTTGAATGTTGTATTGATGTTTATTTATTCGTAACAATGTGTGTATTTTATGTATTGTTTGTATTTATTTTTATGTACAAATTTGTAACAAATTTGAAATGTAAAGATAAAACCTTTAAATGCAATGCTTCATTTATATTCCTACACTTACAAAATCAATCACCCCCATTATCAATATCAACTAGAAAAGAAATAACTATCCCTCTAAATCAACTAACATATACCGTTCGACGTTCACATTGCATTGTACACATGCGATTGCTAGTTTTTAATTGTCTTTTTAAACTTGAGTAGATTATGCCATAAAGAGTCATGTGATTTTCAAATATTCAAAACATTTCATACTTAATTATTATTAATTTTAAATCTTTATATAATTGTTAGTATTATTTTAAATAATTAATTACCGTAACCATATTCTTGATGGACATAGTTTTTGAATTAACCATTATCAATAAAAACAAAAAATTAGATATCAAATAAAGGATACCTAAATTCAAATGTCTCATTACATGTTCAACTTTAAACTTATGATAAAATATGATGAGTATTAAAATAATATAATAGAGTATTCTTTTGAGTGGTGTATATCAAACAAATAAGTATTACAAATAAAAAAATAATTAATTTGAAACTAATATTTTGAATGTTAATAGTCATAATTATCCGGTAATAAAATTTTAAATTCAAATATTTGATTGTTGATGCATATATCTTAAATATATTTGTTTTGAAAATATTAATATCAAATTAGATTGTAAAATTTTTATATAATTTTGTTTATTGGAATGCTTTATATTAATTACAAATACTTATCTTCTCAATGATTTTTAATTGATGAGTAATGGATGATCTCAATTTCATTGTATTATTTTGTTGAGTGACATTGTTTTTTTTAAAGAGGACTCTGCATTCTAATGCATGTCTAAGTAATCTTGATGTTTCAATCGTCTCCAAACAAAAAGAAATGGTTAAATATACATTAAATTTAAGGTTAGCCATTTTATTAACATCCTAGACTATTATACTCATTCCTTACACCTCCCTTGGCTAATATTTTTGAAAAAAAGGTTCCATACTCTAATGCATGTAAAAACTCTCATGATTTTTCAATCATTTCTAAACAAAAAAGAAGTCAAATATACATTAAATTTAAAGTTTTCCATTTTATTGTCATCAAATACTATTATACTCGCTCCTCTCACCCCTTTTTACTAGCATTGCAAGTTACACCTTTTAATATAACAAACTAACATGATAAATTATGATAGTTATCATAGAACTATAATAAAGTATCATTTTGAATGATATATATCAAATAAATAAGATACACATGTATTCAAACATATATCATGCGACTCATACAAGTTACTTATTATTTTTCGTATAAATTAAATAAATAATAATAAAATTGAACATAGTCTTTTGAACACTAATAAAGAGGTGTTCACATTTTTATAGTGCCTCAAACAAAATGTACATAGATGCTTGATAATGGTCACATTCATTATTATATGAAGTACATTTAGTGCTATTAATTGGCCATTTTTATGTCATTTTAAATTTTTATTCCATTGCCTTTTATGTGACACTAAAGTGATGCTAATATTTTTAGCAACTTTGTGCCACATAGAAATATACAATAAAAAAACCAAACTATGAAAAACACAATTTAGGTAATTTATTTCATTTGTTTTGTTTTGTTAGAATATGTTGCATATTAAATTGCATACTTTATACCTAGGAGTAATTTAACCTCTTCCATGAGCGTTAGGGGTCCCTATTTTTCCGTGAGTATAGTTATGTGATTTTTTATCCATACGTGTATATGGGTGGTGTCATAACCCATGACTTATGGGGAACCATTATGAGTTGTTTTGTTAGCCCATGGTTTTAGTACCCATTGTATTGTAAAACTGCTTTGACAATTTCCTATTGATGTGCTTACATATAACTAGACATACATTAGGGTAGAACAAAACTTGGAAGTAAATTATTGTATTGTAAATGGTTAAGTTAATGCAATAAGAGAGAGAAGTTACCACACCTATTTTATTTCCTGAAAGGGTTTCCCATGATAAATCTTGTGTATGTCATTTTTTGTTTCTCAATTTATCTTGAACATTCAGTTAAGTGTAGCGTCTCATTTGTTTGTTTATTGGATTGATTCTCTTCATGCATAATAAAAAATCAAGCCATATTGGGAAGTCATTTTACTTTAGGTATGTAAGTTTGTAATTTTGATGGAAAATAAGAGTTTTAAAATTCACATAAAAAAGTAGTAGATTGAGGCGAGGAATTTATATTTGTATTTTGAATTGAATTTTTGAAGAACAATTTTTCAAAACTTATACTTTTTTATTGAAAAGTACAATTATATTAATACAACATAGTAGTATGTTAATGTTAATCATAAAAAAACGAGTGGAACAAATCGCACCCCATGTTGTTAATCATAGCAAGCTAGAAATATCCTTGATAAACTATCAAAATTATATCATCAAAACAACATTAAAAATAGGCATGTCATAACAACATGAACTTAATAAAAGTGCTTTATACCAAAAAAAGTGATAAAACCAAGGAATCATAAAATAATCACCCCAAACCAAAAACAACAAGGCAATTGGGAACCAATGAAGATCATGGAAATTGCTGGAGGTGGAGGTGAGGGCTATCAGGATTTCCCCCTAGCCAATAGCACTTGAAGGGTCCACAATGTTACGTATGGGATCCACCCAGTCATTGTACTCCTTTTATTCAATTCCCTAAACCTAGTGGAAAGGAGAAATGACAAGAGCCAACTATGGAAACTTATCTTGGGGAGGAACATCCCAACGACTACCCCCAAGTTAGAAATATTAGACATCTAATAAAAGTATTAGGATTCAAGATACATTGAAATTGTAACCACTATAAAATTTATAACAATAAATTGTAAAATGATTGACTAATGTAGCCTTTTTGCACATATTTATTCTAAATTTATAAAAGCTATAGCTATTAATGTGAACTTCATTGTAGAATCACACACACACACACACACACACACACACACACACACACACACACACACACACACACACACACACACACACACACACACACACACACACACACACACACACACACACACACACACACACACACACACACACACACACAAAATCAAGATAATTTTTTTCTTGAGAAATAATAGTGATTCACCCCTTTGATCATTTCTTATGTGAAAATCCCTTATATTCACAATAAGTACTCATGAAATCCAGGTCCTCTGAAACAATACTCTTGAAATATGGTATTATAGATTGACTTGAAACTATGTAGTTGAATTCAAACTAAAGCATTACAATATTTTATCCACTTCAAAAATACCATTTATATAAATGAATGAGCTATAGAGCTCTATAATGATAAGTTCAAAAGTCACAACACTTGATATATGTTTTGAAAATGGGATAACAAGTTAAACAAGGTTGATGGAGGGTAAATTCCATGATTAAGAGTTCTTAAACCAAAATAATATTTGAATAAGTGACCCGTCAAAACAATATAGTACATTATCCCTATAAACATCACCTAAATACAACAAGTTTAAATTAAACCATCCATATTCATGAGAGATTATTATTTTTTCACTAATTAACTAAAAAATAACCCCTTAATTATTTTCATCTAAGGTAAATCTTACCCCTCACTTAACAAAAAAAGAAGGTAAATATTTTACCCCTTCTTTAGAATAATTGAAGAATGTCCAAATCTTGAGAGATTTGGTCTATAATGAGAAACAACCTTTAGAAAATAAATTGACGTGAACTTTAATATCATTTTACTGAGAAGAATCCATGGCGAAAAAGTAATCTTGCATCACCAAAAAATAGAGTGATTTTTTTTTGTTTTGGTTTTGGTTTTGGTGTGACATGGTGAAATTGGTCCTATAAGGCATCCTTGAGGAGAAATATTTTCAAGAAATCATGTTCTAGAATGTTTAGTTTTGGAATTTTCCTGAATCAACATGGAGTTTTTTTCATGTGCTAACATTTTGCAGAAAAAAATGCTAACTTTTTACAAGCAAATCATCAGTAAGGTAGAATAATGGATTCTTGATGTAATCAATCATGTAGGAGGTGTTTCTTGGGTCCACGGGGGAGATGAAGAGAAATTAGATGTATTGGTAGATGAAGGGGAAAATAAATCTTAGAGGGGAAGCAAAAAGACACATAAAAACTCTTCAGACAAGAAATCAGAACATGTCTATGCACCACACTTATTAGATTGGGTTATAGATGTTTTTTACTCCATGTTTGTGAGTGTGGAAGGAATTAATCAATGAAAATATTTTATTTAATTGTTCCAAAGTTATGTAAATTACCACGTGTGTCCATGGAAGAGTGATAACCCATGCATCACATATTATAGGTTATCATTTATTGGACACCCCCTTTTATACTTGCACTAATTGGTATTAGAGAAAGTTTGAATACTGCTGAGAGTTGTTTTCCAAATTTTTGTGGGTAGACAAAAATTGAATTTACATATCACAACAAATTATAAGTGTTGAGTAGAAGGTGTCAAGTGGTTGTGAAATATAATCTTGCGAGATGGATCACCAATAGAATGCTTTTGGTACAAGAGAAATAACAATGAAAGTTGTAAACCTGGCAGATATGATGAGAGAAATTATTATTTTTTGATGATATGAAGACATAAAAATGAAGAGGAGCCCATTTGGATATGTGAGTGAAGATGAGGATGAAGGATCATAATACCTTCAAGTATATGACATGGAGGATGAGGTTAAGACGAGACTTCTTAGGGATATTGCAATGATGAATAACAAGCAAAAGATGGATAATCCTTGTTTCTATCGGAGTTTGAGTGTTGAAGAATTGATTGATTAGATAGATGATATGGAGAATTATTGTTGCTATGAGGCAATGGACGATCCTTAAAAGATGAAGTTCACTTGTACAAATCTGAAGGGCCATACTTCCATATGGTAGGATCATATAGAATATGAGAGACTATTTGACAAGTTTTATGCTCCTATTTTAAGTTAATGAAATAACATGCTAGAAAACAAGAAACTCCAAAGATGGGAGGGTTTAAGGCTACCTCCAATGTTTAATAGTGATTGTGATGGAAGACGGGAATACAAATCCTTTCTAAAATGATCTTGATGACCTACACAACACAATTTATAACCACACAAGACAAGATTAGTAGACTTGTATGGTGGGATTCTTGACAAAATCCAGTACCGAGAAGTGATGAGATTCCTAGGAAGGATATAAGCCCACTTGTTTAGAAAATTGATTGAAGATAAGGAATAGGTAACATACTAAAGATAACCAAAACACAAATTTTTAGAGATACATTAAAATAGATATCAGATGATACATACAATGATGAATTAAGACAAAGAATGATAGCCAAACAGAGGTCGACGATGACTAGAGGTAGTCAATGATGAATTTGACAGAAAAGTGAGGTCATGGGATGATTGTCACAAATATCAAAGAGATTAAAGTATCTGGGTGTTGCAGATACAAAGAGACTAATAGTAGAAGGGAGAAGATGCAGGAAAACATTAGAGGCATATTGGGTCAACGGTGACTGGAATAATCGACGGTGACTGAGGATGACTTAGGCCTTAGTGAGGGTTGATGGGGGAAAATGACTATATGAAGCAAACAAGGCTAGTTGATTTGATTTCAGATCTCTAAAATGACGAATGGACCTACAAATGACTGATGAATAAGTGATGAAAACAAGAGACGTATTCCAAAAGTATCTTGAAAACAAGGGAAACTATCGAGGTCTTCCAAAAATAAGAGGAATGAACTTGGTTTTATATGGTTGACAGTGACCAGGCTAGGTCGTCGCCGACTGTGGGGAAATTTTCCCAAAGGGAGGGGATTTTTGTGATTTTGATCCAGATTTGGGCTTTTGATGAGTAGAAAAGTTGCTTTAAAGAAAACAAGAGGGAAGGGATGTGATAAGGGTGAGTTGGGGATTAAAGATACGTTAGGAAAATCATATAAAAGCATGGGGATATATATTTAGAATGAAATAATCCTAAATATAAGTTTTGATTGGGGCATGTGGATGTGGATACTAATTAATCAATTAATAAAAGAGAATTAATTAATTAATTTGAATTAATAAATTTTAAATGATTAATTAATTAATTAATGGGGATTAATTAATTAATGTTGATTGATGAGGATTGGATAATGATAGGATAAATGGGAATTTAATTAAATAAGGGGGGAAAATTAAATAAATATGTGCACATGGGTGACTAAGAGTATAGATACCGAATTTAGGTGTCTACATTTGCCCCTATTTGTTGAGTGGTTTGCGCTAGCAAGCCATGAGACAAAAATGATGAGAGTTGGATGAGGATTAACGAAAGGTAGATGATGAGATCCCCCTCAAACGGGGGATTGATGATGTCAAGGGAAATCAATGACACATTTTAAAAAGGTAGGTGATGAAGGGTGGGTGGGGAAGAAAAGATGGGTGAAAGCATCACCAAGGAAAAATGCCCTAGACAAAAAGGATCCTAATATCAATAAAAAATATGGTAGTGACTCCAATATCACATCGGTAGAAGAAAATTATGGTCTCAACGGAGACGAGATACAATGTTTTAAGGACCAGTGATTGGGTGAAGATCACTACATTATGTATGCAAGC
Source organism: Taxus chinensis (assembly GCA_019776745.2). NCBI lineage: Eukaryota > Viridiplantae > Streptophyta > Pinopsida > Cupressales > Taxaceae > Taxus > Taxus chinensis. The sequence continues at coordinate 215,320,794 of CM034155.1, forward strand.
CGGGATGACCAATGGTCATAAGAAAGTTATCAAAGTATGCACAACTAAATGTGAAAGGTATGAGAAATATTTCATACACGAGGAATTGAGTGAAAAGGTATGCATCTACAAGGGACAAGGATAAAAAAGGTATGGTGCCCAGTGGGACATGAAAAAAGGTCAGGAAGGAAAAATGAAAAAGCGAGTGGAGTAATATGCCCCAAGGGGGAGTAAGTATGGTTGTGAAGACAAAAAGGGAAACAAAATATGCCCCAAGTGGAGAAAGTATGGAAACAAAGGTGGATTGATAATGAGAATATCATGCCCCCAAGAAGGGCACACATATGGCCATAAGAGTGGACTTGATATAATGAGTTTAATTCCCCAAAGGGGAAAATAAATATGGCCTCAAAGGAGGACTTCGTGCATGGATTAGATAGGATTGTGAATTAAAATACCCAAAGGAAGAGTAATTATGGCCAAATAGTGGACTTTGAGAGTATAAAAGAATGATTTGAATGTAGAATTAAAATTCTTGGAGGGAAAATAAATATGGCCACAAATTTAGATTTAGTATGCCCGAAGGAGGAATAATTTGAATGTTGGATTAAAAATTCCTAGAGGGAAAACAAAGATGGCCACAAATGTGGAATTATAAAGTATATATTCCTGAAGGATGGAAGAATGAGTATGGTCCTGAATGTGGACTTTGAGATGAGATAGATAGAGTGAACATAAAATGCCCCAAGGAGAGAATAAATATGGTCTCAATGGAATACTTCGAGATGAGAGAGATTGGATAAGGATAAATGAGGTGGAAGATGAGATGTGATTAAACAAAGGTGACCTATAGGTATGAATGACACTATCACAAGGAAAATATTCCTCCAACCGGATTGGAGGTAAACATGAGGGGGATCTAGGTGACGCAAGGCACATGCGACCAAAACAAATGTTAGCATATAACCAATGGCAGTTGGTCATACCAAAGATCATAAGGATGTAATGGATGGAATGAACTCATAAACCTAATGTCGGAACGATAAAGGGATTTGAGATGTACTTGTACAAGGGAAGAGGGTTCTCGAAAAGTGGTGTTCCCTAAAACTATGCCCTAGCTCTGGGAAGGGGAAAGAGAAAATTGATCAATGCAGGAAGTCTGCTAGAAGAAGGTTGATCAATGTGGGAAGCCTTCAATGCCATAAAAAAGAGTAGCCATCCTTTAAGGGAATGATATACTTTATACATAATGTAGATGGAAAGAATAATATATGATAGCCATCCTTCGAGGGATTGGTCTATTTATTTTGAATTTGATTTGCATGATTTTCTTTTTTTGCATGAACAGATGTCCTTCGAGGGAGTAGTCTGTTTTTAATAATTTTGATTTTTGATTTAAGCATCCATGAATTTTTATTTTACATGGGAGAGAACTGGGACTAGATAAGTATAGCACTTAGGAGGGGATAATGATGTACAAGAGACACCCCTAGACACTTTTCATGGTTCCAATAGGTGAATAAGAGGGTGATGGATGTAATGATTGTGAAGTTCTCACCAAGAAAGGATAACCTATCCATAAGGAAATATGTCATGGGAAGAGCCGTGGTGCCCATATTTAAGGTCACATCTAGGAAGTGACAGAAGACCACATAAATCCAAATCATTACAATGAGAGATGGAAAGGGCTAAGATGGAGGAATGATCTAAAGATATGAATGAGAGAATTGGTAGACATGATAACATTAGAATGGTCGCAAGTAAGATGCGTTAAGTGGTTCCACTTCTGATTTACCATCAAGGAAGGGCATTAATTAAAGTCCTGATAGGATAATATGATATCTTACAAAGGATTAGATGCGATATACGAGCAAGAAATAAAAACTATGCACTTAAGGAAGTGAAAATATGTGTCCCTAACGAGATGAATAAATGATCCCTCAAGGGAGAAAAAAATATGACCACAACGGTGGATTCTGATGAGAGTAAAGTGTCCCTCAATGGAAGGAAAAATATGGCCATAAAAGGTGGACTTAGAATGAGAAAAATGGTTCCCCAAAAGAGGCATGAATATGGCTGAAACGGTGGACTTTAATGAAAATAAAAGGGAATATGGTGCCCCAAAAGAGGCAAAAATATGGCCACAAAGGTAGGATTAGGATGAGGTAAGATGGTTCCCCCAAGGGAGGGATGAATATGACCACAACAGTGGGTTTAGGATGAGATTGAAAGATTACATAAGATGTTGTGAGATAGATAAGATGGAAACTATGCACTACCTTTCAAAACTGAGGAAGTGAGGAAAACATATGCATTCTGGTAAGACAAAAAATAACCACAAGAGTGGGCTTATGATGAAAATATAGTTCCCGAAGAGGAAAAAACATGGCCAAAAAGGTGGAGTTTGAATGAAAAAGATGGAGACACATGGTCCCTCAAAGGAGGAACAAACACGGCCACAATGGTGGACTTAGGATGAAATAGATGGCACCCCAAAAGAGGCATAAATATGGCCATAATTGTGGAATTTGATGAAGATGGTGCCCCAAGAGAGGCACAAATATGGCCACAAAGGTGAACTTTGATGAAGATGGTGCCCTAAGAGAGGCATGAATATGGCCACAAAGGTGGAATTTGATGAGATAAAATGGTCCCTCAATGGATGGAAAAATAGGGCCACATCAGTGGACTTTGATGAAAGGGATGGAAATATGGTGCTCCAAGAGAGGCATGAGTATGGCCACAATGGTGGACTTAAAATGAGATGAAGATTTGGAAAAGATTAATTTGGATTTAAGATTGGATGAGATGAATTGGATGAGATCAAATAAAGAGATGTTGAAAGGGAAGTCCCCTAACATCAAGGGAGTTGTATGGGCAGATAATAAGATGCATTGATAGGATACGTGGATGAGAGGATAAAAAATGAAGGGAGGGTACTCCCCCAGTGGAAGAGTCTATGTCTCATTTGGGAAATTTAGATGTGGATGAGTGTGTGTAAGCCAAAGGGGATTGGATGGGATTTTTTATTATAATTTTAGATTTGGATTGGATAGATGGTTGAGGATTATATGGATGATTGGCAAGGCCCATAGTATCAATGAATAAGGGAAGAATTTCCTTAGGGGGAATACCATGTGCAGGAGAGATGTGAAAGGATGGTGTGGATGAAGGAATCTTGGGAAAACTGATGGATGAGATACTGATTGGATTGGTTGTAAGTGGAGAAGGATGTTCCTCTTGAATAATGAAATCATCTTTCTCAATAAGGTTATGAATGATTTTATGAAATGCCTTACAATGCTCAATAGCGTGGGCTGGAGTATGATGATAAGCGCAAATGAAATTAGGATCGAACCATAATGTTTTCTTACTATGTGGATTAAAGGATATGATAGGAGGAAGTGTGATGGAAGATATTCGAGTCAAATGTTGAAGGATATCCACGTAGGACCCAATCAAAGTTTTATGGGGAAATTAACTCTTGTTGGTTTTAATATGATAGTTTTTCTTGGATTTAGGGGAAGTAGTGGACGTAGATTTGATGGGTACATTTGGCATCTTGAAAGATGGATCAATTTTGAGAGGAGGGTTGGATGGTTTTGATTTGGGTTTATTGTTGGTAGATGTCTTAGATGGAGGAACTGGCCCTAAAATAGATGTTGTAATATTGGATTGTTGAAAAGAGGGAAGACGTGACTTCTTATGAGGATGCACATGAGACTTTTGTGGATGTTTACCATGATTCTTATATTTTGATAAAAAAGAATCCGAAGGTGTAAGTGTAGGTTTTGGATTGGTTGTTATAGAAACAATTGATTTTATGGAGGGAGAATGAATCCCTCTTGTGTTTGTCTTAGGTGGAGGCATTTTCTCCCTGAATGTCTTAAGAGGTTGCGTTGGTGTATTTGCAAATAGAGGCGGTATGGTTGGTGCAGTAGTGGTCATAGATGTGGATATAGTTGATGTTGAAGGGTTAAGTATAGGAGATTGGGATGAAATAGGTGGTGTGGCCATAGGAAAATATGTAGGTAGATGTGATGAAAATGCCAAGGTAGATGTAAGTGGGATTGTTGATGTATTAGAAGTGGATGTAATTGGAATAGAAAGGGATGTAAGTGAGGTAGTGATGGATGTGTTTGGTGTAGATGTGGGTTTAGTCAAATTCGATGTGGTTATGGTAAAGGTGGGGATTGATGTAGATGTGGGATAGGTGGTAGATGTTAATGGGATAGGTGTGATGATCATGGACATGGTTGATTTAGATGTAGGGGCAGGTATTAATGGATTCATAGGCACAATGTTTGTGATAAGGGAAAATGATAAGGTAGATGAGATAGTTAAGGATGAAGGTGTTCGATGTATCATATTGATTGAATGTATAAGATGTAAAAGTTAAATATGGTTTGTTCAATGGTGGATTTGGGAAGGGTTGTTTGAAGATACCCAAAGGTGGAGATTGAATTGGTTATGGGATTGTGTAATGTTGGGAAGCAGTGACTTAGTAGGATGGATGAATTTGTTGAGACATATATGAAGTAAAAATGTCAAAAGATGGTGATTTTTGGATAGGCATGGGAGATGTAGCATGCATGTCATTGATATAATATGATAAGGGAGAATTAAAATTCATTGGTTGACACGATCCAGAGATGAATTGATGGTGAAAGTAGTCATAGAGGGGGCTAGAAGGAGACAAGCATGAGATATAAATCATGGTAGGTTTTTGTGAAGTAGTAGTGATGGATGTGACCACTATGGGTGCGGGTGTAGGATAAGTGTTGGATAGGTTCAGATGTTCAATATAAGGGGTGGACAGATAACAATGTAAGGAATATTGTTGTGTTAAAGCCAAAGGGGGTGTTGGATAGGATGTTTGGGGTTGGTTTGAAATATTTAATTGTTCAGGAACACAAGAAGTGTGAATGTGGATGGATTTGGGTGATTGGATGGGTATTCCATTGGTAATACCAATTAAAGTAGGGATAGTGTTCACATGAGAATATGTAGGTGGAATAGAATCCTCTGATTGAGTGGATGGATAAGATTGAGATACTTTAGGAGGTCTATGAAGTAGAAATTCATAGATGGGGCTAGAGAGAGGCTCAGAGGCCTCTAAAGGAGCCGGAGATGGTGGTACGATTGGCCAAGGGGATATAGATTGAGGGGGAAAATGTTAATCTATTTTGAAAGGGGCATGTATTTTAATAATATGGTCTTTACAGGGTTGAGAAATCCAATGTGGAATCTCAAGATTACTGAATGATGTGGTACCATCGTTAGATATATCACACAATTACATGGTTTGATTTTGAAGAAAGGAAATAGTGCAAGGTGTGAAGGAAAGATTTGTTTATGAGATGTATTAACAAACAAATCAATTAGCACAGTTTTCATTATCTATATTTAAGAAAGTGTGAAAAATAAAGAGGGAAATGGATAACGTAGTCCTAGGAGAAGGAAGCCTAGATCTGGTTTTCAAATTATTTTGGCTAGGGAAGTCTCAGGCAGCTTCCTGTTGGGTGATGAAATCCCAATCAGTCAACCATGTAGGGGGATGTATTTATGTGTGAGTATTAGGGATGTGTGTCATGAAGTGTGGGATATAGAAGATTAAACCCCTATTTAAGCTATGTGAGCTAACATGATGAAAAAAAATTTCTTTTAAAGCCCAAAATGAAGTAAGATATTCGATAAGGACACAAACAGGAATGGGAAATTACGATGCAAAAAAGGAGAAAAATAGGGAAAAGTGAGGAATACCTTAGTAGCACTTTTACTATTTATCTGTACTTCTTGAGTGATGAGTGATCCAAGCCATGAACCCAACATGAACAAGCAATAAAGGGGAGCCTCATGATGTAGTGTTAGTGGAAGACAAAAAAACAAAGACAAAAAAAACAAAAGTGCAAGAGATCACCTAAAGGGTGGTCCCACCGGGAATGCCAGAAATGTCATAATATTTTTTCATTTGTTTCAAGTTAATGAGATAGCTACTAAAGAAAGTACACAACTCATAAATGCTAGAGGGTTTATGTTACCTTTGATATGATGTGATGGATACGGGCATTGAAGTGATTGATTTTTGCTGCTATAAGTTGATGACCTACAACTCAAATATACTAAAGAAAAATTATTACATAAGATATGTGGAGGCTTCCCGTCAAAATGGATCCAAGAAGCGTTAACTTCCTTGGTGGATGTCAACCCCCGTTTTAAAGAAAACATGATATAGAGGATTGATAATCAAATTAAATGCAGAAACAATAATGTAACTAAATCTGAAAATAAGTAGGATTTGATCTAAAATTTGATTAGATTGAGATAAGTGTAAATTGATTGTTACTTGGTTTGGGTCGAAGGTGACCTAGACTATGCAAAGATAGGTCAATGGTGACCTAGTAGTGAGGATATGGAATGTGAGATGGATATGTAAACCCTACAAGATCTCGATGCAATCTAGATGTAGCAGAGGATTATGTATGTTGGATTCAACCTGTAGAAGGGACCTAAAGGAGAAGAAACTAGAGAATGACAGAAAATAGTGATTTGAAGAAGGAAGATAGTTAACAGGACCCTGGTGGATGGTGACCGAGGATTTATAATAGGATGGAACAAATAATAGTGGAGTAGGATGATGGCTCTGATAGATTGGAATAGAGATAGAACATAGCTAGAGGTTGGGGAAGGCTTTGGAGATGGAAAACATAGTTACATAGAGCCGAATCAATGATGAATCAAGCTGGGCAATGGTGACTATAGAAGAATAAGCCAAGGCCAAAGGTAGATTGACTAAAAAGGAAACCTGTAAATAGAAACACTGATAGAACAACCTAATAACGGATTCTCGAGTGTTGTTAGACCTGTAATGTTAGATTTAACAAGATAATAGAAGAAACGAGACAAGATAGCTGAAAAATCAATGTAAACCTGCCGATGTTATGCTAATGATCAAAACAAGATTCCAAGGGCTGCAAGAAGGATTGCTGAGATGTTCTAGTTCAAAGAAGGATTCACAGAGTGAAAGAAGATAAGAAAGAATTTTTGTCTTTGTGTTTTCTGTGTTGTGTGTTCTTCTTGGTTGTGTTTTGGGAAAGTAATGAACTTGGTTTTATAGGGTTGACGATGACTAGACTAGGTCACCGCTGACTGCGGGGAACGTTTCCCAAAGGGAGGGGATTTTTGTGATTTTTATTTGGATTTGGGCTTTAATTAGTAGAAAATATTCTTTAAAGCAAACATGTGGGTAGGGATATGATAAGGATGAGTTGGGGAATAAAGATAGGTTAGGAAAAACATAGAAAAACATGTAGATATATATTTAGAATGAAAGCATCCTAAATAGAAGGTTTTATTAGGGCATGTGGATGTGGATACTAATTAATTAATTGATAAAAGGGAATTAATTTATTAATGTGAATTAATAAAGATTAAATGATTAATTAATTAATTAATTAGTGTTGATTGATGAGGATTGGACAATGATAGGATAAATGGATATTTAATTAAATAAGGGGGGTGAATTAAATAAATATGTGCACATGAGTGATTAAGAGTATGGATACCGAATTTAGGTGTCTAGAAGATAAAAGGGAAGACTGGGGTACATGGGAAATGAGAATAATTGATAAAAAAAAGTTATGGAGAAGCAGTATCGAGGAAGCACAAAGTATTTTAGAATAAGGATGTAGTAAGGAAAAGGTTAGACAAGGACATGAAATGATAAAAGATGATAAAGGTGAGACCATAAATAGACATCAAGATACAACTTGGAGAACTTGCATGGAAGTGTAAAAGGAATGGATACAAAAAGAATATGGCTAAAGATAGCTATAAATACTCTCCATGAAGGGTTTGGTAGGGGCGGAAAGCAGTTATACTTATCCATTCCGATTGAATGTAATAGTTTAATTGGTAGATGTAACTCAAGGGATATTAATATCTCTCAGAAGGATAGTTAAGGGAAGGTCACCACTCGTATAAAGACCCTGTGAAGGGCTAATTGTAAAGGATGCTAGTCTTTGAGAATTGGAGTCATGTTTTAGTCTCAAGTATTTCCTGTGAGTGGATCATGTGTGATGTAACCATCAAGATGACTAAAATAGTAACTTGAATGTCTTATAAACATGGAAAATTAGTGTATATGTATAATATGTTTTAGAGAAATGATATTGTTTGTGTATTAAAGTAATTTCTTAGGATATTTTTTGTGTTTAAACATATTAACCCTTTAACTGAGATAACCTTGATGAAACATACATCCGTCCATGGTTTTGGTGAGATTGTGAAAGTTTCTTCTCTGGTATGATAGGACGATGCCAAAATTAAGAGGTAACTATGCGCGCTTCTCCTATAACTTGTCGTGTAGGAATATATTAATCTCAGAACTAGACATGTAAAACTTTGGTTCTATTATTGGTACAACATAGTAAGAATAGATGAAGTGGATGAAATATGATTAGACTAACAAAGAAGGATATCGAGGCTTGGAAACACACCGTTGAAGATGCCTTCGCACAAAAGCATTTGTGCTGGAAACATTTTTTACCAAGGATCTCGATGGAAGTGAATCTCTATGATGCACTATTGAGACATTTTCTACAAAATCCTCATACACTTTCATGCATGGTTAGTAGCTTATTGCATGGGGAACATTCAAAATTTGGGGAAAGGCATCCCTAGATTCATGAGTGAATGATAAGACTTGTAAAACATGATGTAACTTGTACACGAAAGGTGAATTACTAGAGGAAAGGTACGCTTCATAGTTATAATATTGAATACTTTGTCCTTATGTTTTCTTGTGAAGATGAAGCACAATTAAAATTCTTTAAAGAGTTGTGCGTGACATACTTTAATAAATTCCTATGATAAATCAAGAAGCTTGTGGTCAATATGGGAATTGATAATTTCCCCATGGAAGGATAAATGTTCCCCAAGTGCTAGTAGTGTAAAGAAATAGGGAGGACATGAGAAAGTCAAATCTAAGCCATGGATTCCCCAAATGAGCGTACCTTGAGGAAAATACAATATTAATAACATAAATAAAAATAATTATAGAAAAAGGATCTTCTTTGTCTAGTATTTCTAGGAATCACAGGGGAATAACAATAATATTGGTCAAGGCAAGGAGAAGTAAGCAAGGAAAAAGAGCTCCAAGGAGAAGTAATAGTACGACATGAGATGAAAATATATCTATAGGATGAAGAAGGGAAGGATAATGTAGATCATATCATGATCCAACATATCACACCTGCTTGTGTAGATGGATGACCCCATAGAGGAAATCAAGTATTAATTGAAATAAATAGTGATGAGGAAGAAAATAAAGATAAGGATAAGGAGACTATGAGTAGTAATTTTCCGTATGTACTATAATCACTACAACCAATGGCAAGATATAAATTTTAATTAGAATCTTCCAAAATCACAAAGATCTGGTATGATGAGTGCTAATATAACAACCCCAACACCAATGAGCATATAGGAAAAAACACCAATGAGCATACAAGGAAATGCACCAACACAATAGGGCACTAGGAATAATTAGGGAAAATTTCAAGACCCCTTACCAAAATCCAACTAGTATTATTTTTGTGAATTTATAAAAATGGATTTTGTGTTGAAGACGAATATGAGAAAAATGTATATAGTGATGCAGGTTAATAATTTATCTGGGAAAAGAAATGTCAGGGATAGTATCACAGTTACAAGGAAGTGACCACAAAAAGCCACAAATAAGTCAATTGTACGGAATTCAAGTAAGTAGGTATCTACAAGCGCAACAAATTTATTTGTTCGGAATCACTACATGATAGATGCTTGCGTATACAAATACATGTCTGCATATGTAACTAGGTGTATACACATGTAGACGCTTGTTTGTATATGAAACTAGGTGATTGTATATGCAAACACTTGTTTGCGTACACTACCGAGTAACTACATATGTAGATGCTCGACTACATAGATAGTTGTGCGTCTGTGCATGTAGCCACTTGGTTATATATGTAGGTAGCACATAGATGAACATCTACTTATAGGTGTTTTTTTGTTGGTCTTAATACATGTAACCACCTGATTGCGAATACCCCATGATGTCATGTGCCCTCCTTCCCTCCCTCACACACACACATAGACTTGCGACCTCATTTTCCCTCATTTATCGTCACTCCTCCATGCTTCGCTCCACTCACTACCTCCAAGCTCCATGCTCATACGACTATTATACCAAGCTCCAGATTCTAGACATCTATATCTGCAATCCAAAAATGACATGTAATTCGACATCCAACAAAACCGAAAATTGAATTTTGAAACCTTATTTACCCAAAAATTTCCACATTCCTTAAAATTAAGGACACATTTAGTGATTGGGTAGATAAGAAAAAAATTCAAGGGATAATTTACATGCCTCAATATCACACTGATACCGGTTTTTTGTATTTTTTTAATCCAATTATGAAAAATCCATTTGTGTCTTCACAGTGAAGTTTCCATCACAAGAAGTTTTTTTGGAACATCTCTAGAATAGATCCACCACTTCACAAAGTTTCCACATGCAAATGTTAACCTTGTGACAATAAAATCCTTACTCTCTGACTCAGACAAAAGTATCTTGAGTCCCATTTTAGCATATAGGTTGCAGGTAAAAATATTTTTGTTTACATATTTTTCTTTTTATTATTATCAAAATAAGCTAATAACATGTTTTTTTTTCATTTTTTTAGGTATTGCTAACTCCTCTAAATCCAAAATGGGATTATCTATGCAAGATGTTCCCACATATTTTTTTAGGCCATGATTGAAGTTTTTTAGACTACGATATTTTTGCAGGGAAGACAATTTGACATCCCATATTGGGACATTGTCTACATACTCCATTCTCTAAGTTGGCAACAATTTGATTAGTGTACAAATATATCCAGTAGGATACAACATGATTTTTCATATACTATTTGCAATGAGACTACAACATTGTCATGTTGTAATTATATATTTGCATTATATTATGAAGCCTTTCTTGAGTTTACCTCACAAAATAGTAATATTTCGACTGCACTTGATGAAAACATGAAAGTAAATTATATTTTAATTGATGAGCAAGAGGTAACTTTAAATTATTACAAAATAGCTTCATGTATTTATTTAACAAATATAGCTAATTTTCAATTTTATTTCAGAAGAAAGAAATTATAACGCATGCAAGAAGACACACTGCAGTTAGAAGTCATCAATTTTATGAGGATTCTACATATTTATACATGGATGTACAATCATCTCTTACTCCAAGTCCAAGTCCGAGACAAAAATACATGAGAAGTTTTATTACACTCCCTCAATTGCAAGTTCTACAAGAAACTTCATCAATTATTCCAGGTATTACTACTATTAGTCTGTCAAGCTATGAATAATGGAACATACTTTGTTTTAAATTTTTTATTAATATAATTATACTTGTTTTTAATCATTAATGCATATTTATAGATTCCTTCGATAGTTTTCATCAAACTTCCCTACATCAACATGAACTAACAAAATTTGCAAGGATTCAATCACTAACAATGGAAGGAATTACACCTAAACATATTTTACAAGGTAGGTACATTATTAGTATCATTTCAAACTTTAACTTTTATGCTAAATTTACTAAACATTGAATTCTCATGTGTTTTTTTCACATTTTATTTTTGTATTTCCAATTCCCACTTCTAAAATGAAAAATATACCACCACCACTACCACAAGTAAAATTTAAAACAAGGAGGAAACAAATATATTTTCCATCACAGTTCATCTAACAGGAATAGAGTTTCCAAATTTATCTTTTAATGGTCTACCTAGTGAAGTGAACACCATCATTTTACAAAAAAATTGACCTTGATGATGATTTCTTGGGTATCGATAGTGGTACTGGTGATCCAACTACTTTTAATCCACATAATATGATTCAAGTATCACAAGTTCCCCAAATATATCTTGTCTTATAGGCACCGACGCCCAGTTCTCCATATGGCACACTCTCTCCAACATAGATACCAGTTTCACAATATGATGCTCAACCAACTACTTTACTGATGCATAATTTATCGGCATAAAGTTGTTATGCTACTATTAATAATGTTGTTATACAGGATTTAGAAACTTTGAAAACATGGGAATTCTAGGCCAAAGCTTTGATGAATGAAATAAATGCTCGTTTTCACAACCATTCCCAAAGAAATTATTTATTTTCTTTAGTTCAAAATGAGCTAACAAAGATAGACGTATTATTGAATTAAGCTCTCTCATGTGCTATTACAATAAGAAATGACTATAATAATAATGTTTTGGATGTAATGTTAATCAAGTTGGAGAATTTAAATGGTGAAGCCCAAGCTTACTATAACAAGTGGGCTAGAGACAAAAAACTTGTTGTCATCGCAAAAGTGGAAAAATATAAATCTATTGTAAGTTTAAATCTTTCTTTATAATGAGATTTTAGTTTTACATTTAAATTTTTAACTAATAATATTTATTTTCTCTAATGCAGTCAAAATATGAAAATGTTAAGAGTGAAGTATTGGTCTTGGATCTTTATCTGAAGAATGCACAATTTTTTTTTAAATGTTGTTATTTCACTGAAGGAAAAACTTGTGCTTATTAATAAACAAAACAACACACTAAACAAAATTATGGAGCATGACATGGATCTCAAAATATTATTCAAGTAGAAATCAAATACAGATCCTAGTTTACTTTCAATAAGTGATGCAACCAATCAAGATAGGGAATATCTCGTTAGTATCAATGTCGTAGCTGATGAAATAATTAAATCAAGAGCACAAGTCCCAAAAGACACAAGACAAAAGGGATCATATTCGAATGAGACTATATTTCCTTATATTATATAACTATAATTGTAATACTAAGAATTGAAATGTAAATCTCAAATTTCAATTGAGATATTTTACACTTTTTAAATTGTTTTGAAACAATATGAATCGACAGTTTATTAATGTATATTATTTTCATATCATATATGGTGTTTTGTTTTTCATAATAATGTAAAGTATAATATTTGAGTTCTATTCATAATTATGGTTTTCATATCTTGTATTGTATAAAAATGATTAGAAATAAGGATACTAAAATCTTTTATTCAAAAACATACATACATTATTACATAACTGTAAAAATTTCATATGAATTTTTTAATAAGAAATAATATTTATAAAACATACTTCTTACCAATCTAAAATCCTAAAACTCAGACAACCGAAACAATCCTTGAGCAAGCCCTTTTTCTTAAGAGACATTTGTATCTACTCTATCAACAAAGCATCCATTTCTTAGGTCAGTATAGAGATCATATTTTTTTCTCATTGTATTTATGACTCCTCTTCTTTCAGTAAGTGAAGTTTAAAAGGAAAAGGCCCTTTTATAAGGAAATGTATCCACGAGATAATGTGAAACATAAAATCTCAAACATGTCTCCAAATTTTTATCCAACTTGTTTTAACGTTTTGATTTAACAAAATATAATGCACTAAAGACACAATCATCTTCCATTGATCCCAAAATCATCGTTTTTCGAAGTTCATATAATCGAAAATATTCACTAATATTTTCTTGTAAGACACTGCTAGAATACATTTTTTTCCATAGCCTTGTGATAGCTCCATTTTCCATTGGTCCATGTTAATACCCATATTGATCAATCCTTGTAAGTCCAAAATGTGATGATGGAGATGTCGGTAAATATTTTTGCAAAATTTTTTTAATTTCAACTCCAATTATCTCTATGGACTTGCTAAAATGCTTGATCAGAGAACTCATATATTTGAGAAATAGATTACTTACTAATTATTCACTATGGCAATCAACAATGTTCCAAAATATGGGATGCAATACTCTTATGGCCACTAGTAGATCATCCATTTTAAAATGATCATGAATTTATATAGATAAGCTCTGTGAAATCTTTCTCAATTTCATCAATGTATTAAAAATAACAATGTCATATAAAACACATGTTATAGGAAATTATTCAATTCCGATCCCATCAAATCAACTCTTTCTTGAAAAGTATGCATTAGTATCCCTTCCTATTAATACCGATATAAAGATAATCCTTAATATTGAATTTAAAATATCAATTAGGATTCTTAATATATGTTAATATTTTCCAATTCTCAAATACAGGCCCTTTCAAACTGTCTTGGGACGAGTATAAAATATCTAATGTTTGACATACACATTTTCTCAACCGTATGAAATCAACAATATATGTGGACCTATATTGAGCATGTTTACTCAAACAATTGATTTCATTTAACATGGGAATACTGCCACTTAAAGTTAGGAATGTTTCTAAATTTGTTAAACGATGCAACAAATCTTTTTCCTTGTCAAATTTGCTATGATATTTATATATAAAACATGTCAATGATGAATATTCTTCAAAACTTTGCATGCAGGGTCATACATGGAAATCCACCTTGTATGAACATATTTTTTTATATTTTTGACATCACTCACTCCAATTACAAATTTATATAACTATAGAAATATTTTTGGACTTCTGGATATATACGAATGCAAGTCACAAATAAGCTCTTTGACTTTCGTAACACTCTCAAATGTGCTAGATATTTTGTATGCAAGATTCATTCTATGTGCCATGTAATGGATTGGGATCATATATGGGGCAAGAATGGTTTATAGTTGAATGAAAAGACCATTTATATTCCCCTGCATTATTGATGCACCATCTTTATAAACACACACCAACTTAGTAGCAATACTATAATCGTCCATCACAGCTATATCCCTCAAACTTGAAATAAACAACTTGTAAATGTTCTCAGCATTACTATTTTTTGGTCATTTTATGGACTGCTAATAAATGAGGTTGCCTTAGATAGTTCTAAAAATTATATAAATGAATGCAAACCCATCATGTATTTTCAACTATCGTGACCTCATCAATAGAAAGTGAGATAAATCACACATTTTTTACTTTTTTTTCAAATCCTCCTTCTCAATCACCGCTAGAAATTTTTCCATTTCCCAAGCACTGATGTATGACCAATACAATTGTGGAATATTAGGGAATCCATTATGTTGAAATAAAATTTATAATCCAAATAATTAGAAATAGGTCTACCTTTTTTTAGAATGTGGTAAATAGTTGAGAACTATATATTTTTTGGCATGTAGATTAGATTGAACAACTTTTCCTAGTTGAGTTGTAATTGTTCCTCCTTTCTCAAAATTATTTTGTAGTTGTTTCTATTCATTTTCATACTTTGTTACATATCTTACATGCATACATTCTTTTTCATTTTTCCATCTCTATGTTCATTTTATTTGACCATATATTTGTTTAATTAATACATGTATTTTACCACAATGTTTCTCAATTATTTCCAGCTTGAGTTGTATTTTGTGATTCTTTCCATGTTTCCTACTACAAATTATACATTTACATTATGTTAGAGTATCATTACCTTTTCATGGTTGTACTAGTTCAATGAATGGATACTTAGCTTTCCATTTGAACTTAAAAGACCTTCTAACAATCCATATACTTCTATTTATTCAAACATATGTTTGTGTTGTATTATCACCTAAAGTAGGTGTTTAATCACCCTATGTAGAAATATATTCTATTTGGTGGATCTCATCATTTATAATGTCATCTATTCTCTTCCTTTTCAAAGATTCAACAATAAAATTTCTAGCTGAAGTTAGTATTTGATGACTAGATATGTCTTCTTCTTGTTACATATCATAATCATGAATTTGATTTTCATCCAATATAAGCATGTAATAAGGATTGTCCTCAAGTGGAGGCATGTATTCTGCTTGTTTCATACCACAATCATGAATGTCGTCTAATGTAGGCACATAACCAGGATTTTCTTCAAGTGGAGACATGCCACCATCAATAATATCCTGAGGTGGTGACAAGTTATTGTGATTAATTATTTCATGAGGAATAACTCTACTAGTGGGTTCTGCATAAAAAGGGTTTTTTGAAATTTGGATTATTAAGTATATTATTGCAATTTGTAATTTGAAAATAAATAAGAAAGCTTAATTATTTAGCTAATACATAGTACCTGGTGTTTATTCTAGTTTCATCCGCATTACCCCTTTTTCAGGATAGCTAAAATTAGATAAAAGATTCCATGTTTTGATAATTGGCCTGTTAGGGTCACCACATTTTGATTATAAGATGAACCTAGGCAAGGAATTGACAACCATCAAGATGGTAGGGTAGGTTTCTACATTGTTTAGACTGGTGTCTAGACTATGCAGTCGGGTGTCTGGAATATGTAATTAGGAATCTATATTTTGTATCTGGGTGTTTGGAATATGCAGTTAGCTGTCTGGAGTATAAGGCCACATGTTTGAAATTATGCATTTGGGCATCTAGAATATCACATCATGCATCTAGAGTATGTAATCATGCATCTAAAGTTATGCATCTGGACTATGTGGTCAACATCGTATGTCGGATATTTGGATTCAAGAATTTGGAATATGTGGTCGAGCTCATTCATCAAATGTCTGTAATCAAGAACCTAGACTATGTGGTCGAGCTCATCTGTCAAACCTATTTTATGTAAGATCCTTTGAATTTTGTAGATTCTTATGTTTTTATTAGTATATATTGGCAAATGTACCCGATTGGTGTTTTTAGGTAGTGGCGATATACATGCATAAGTATGAAATTTAATTTAAACAATAGACGAGCCGACCCACATAATTAACTTGTACCCAAAAAATTTAGTGAAATGTTGCTCCATACGAATCCTCAAAATCACCAAATATTGATTTAAAAAATGTGAATATTTGTCACTTAGCAAATATTTTACACCGAAATTTACCGTGAGAATAATCCATAAAATACCAGTTTAAGTGGGAGTGGAAATGTCATTCCAACACCCAATATTATAGTATAAGGGAGAATTGTAAACCCCACACAACAAGTGGCAGCACCCAATATCTTTTATGAAATATCTCTATATTTACCAAAATACCATCTTGTCTAAAATTTTGTAGAATATATTCATAAGTGTCAACTAATATGGCGTGCAAATAGAAAAAATTCGTTACAATGTAAAGTGATTTAGTTTGCAATAATATTGCGTAACCGTGCCCATACTTAGTATATAAATCCTTATCCGTTGTAAGCTACAGTGGACTATGACCAATTAAAAATAACATTTTAAAAACAATTTTATATACCAGAGTTTGAGCAAAAAAGGATCTCAACCCTCAAAGAAATCAAGCAAAAACTAATAGAGATTGTACGTTCTTACGATGTACATTTCAAAATGCTTATTTATAACTTTTCATATGAGATACATCCAACTCAACATGCAAAATGGTTTGTAGGAGGACTTATAATTCCATTGAGGAACACCCTTTCACACAAAACCTTCAAATGCCCCTGTGATTACCTAGAAGAAATATTACATGATGATGTAGTTTGTAATAATGACATGGTGAGTTTTCCATTTATGGAATCATAAATTACATCCATGGTAATTTAGTTGGAGAAAGAAATGACGAACAATAGTAGGGAAACATGCAATGGAGTGTGGTGCACTGATTATGAGGTAGAAGGCCACACCAAGAATACATGTCCATGATGAAATATGAAAGCTATACTGATAGCTTGTGAAATATGTGAGGGAATTCATGATGCACATAACTAAATCTATCAGAATACGCTATGAAAATGGTAGTAGCTACATATTTTAAATTTGTGATAACATATCCAATTTTTGAATAATTGATCACATCTAAGATGTAATATTTGGATCAGTTTGCACAAAACAGTTCATTCACATTACATATATTAAACTGCATATTACATACTTATATAATAAAACATTTCTTATAGACGGGATAGTGAGATCCCTACAATTTCTCACTCACTAACCATTCTAGAATATAAACAAAATACAATATATTGTTTTTATAAAAATATATTCAACTAACCAATAATAACCTAATCATATTACCATATTATCTATTTACCATATGGTCACCAATAAATAACCATGTGAATACTAAATTCCCAACATTCCCCCTTAGTGTGAACATAGGGAAAGGAAAACCTAAAAAATAGAATCATAAGCCTAAACATACTTTTAGGTCTACATACTACTATCTGGATCTTACTGCACATGATCATCTACTTCACCTTAGTGACTTTTAACCAGCTGACCACACTTCTAAGAAGTACGATAGTAAGAGGATCTTCGTAGTAAGAAGATCGTTGTAGTTATTTACCCTCATATATAACTATTTTTATAGTTATGAACATTCCACCCCATATCACAACACATCCAAGAGGAAATAATACAATTATAAATATTAATAAGCTTCTATTATTATTCACACACACAACTAACAATAAGAAAGTGCCACTACTACAGATGTGTTTGTCGTAGCAGCCAACGAGAGGTTGTTGAATAACCTTCTTCCTTCATTGACTTATTCCTCCAATGAATTTTTCTACTTACTCAAAACATGCAAATATGAGGCCCATCGGTTTCCACATTTTGTTTTTTCTTTTTCTCCCCCCTGCTTGCAATGTGAAATCTTTTATTTTTTCAAGACATCGGTTTTAATAAAAAATGCACCCGTGAGGTAATTTTTAAATTTTTTTGGCATAATTTGACATGACACAAATTTGATGACTTGATTATCGACACATACATTACATAATGTGACACAATTTCTTAATTGAACCAACATGTTACTTAAATTGACTACTAGAAACATACAACCTTGACAATAGGCATAAATGACGATAAAATATCAATACATATAACAATAAAATATATATTAATAAAATAAATTTAAAATGCTAAACTGATTTTACATAATTTAAATTTTTATTAGAGAACTGATATCGAATAGAATATAATATTATAAATACATAAGACCTAACATGCAATAGCAAGTGTGAGAAATAGAGAGATAAGAATGACTTGCCTTATATCTCGATATATGGGATGTTTCTGGGTTGGATACTAGGTGAAACATGTAGGATATGAACTGACTAATATATTTTTAGAGAAAAATATCTAAAATTATTCCAGACAGAACTACCCAAAGGAGGAAAATATCACTCTGGGCGATAGTGTTATGAAAACTACTCCAGATATGATCTTTTCAGGGCCTAGTAATGTCTTCTTTTTTATATATTTGTTGTATCCACCTTGCTATAAGTTTTTATCGTTGCACCTCAACTTACAAAACAAACCCTAGCTACCTAAACAAGGATAAAACATACACTTGAGTTGCACTAACCTTGGCATTCACTGCAATGTTATTGTCATCGAGCATTACACTACATTTTAGACTCAATGTAGTTCTATTGTGTGTGTTGTAGAATAGTATCCCTTAAAACTAGGTTTCCCTTGTTCTAGTCACATGAAGATAGAAAGCTACTACTACTTTTCCCCCAATATGATTTTTTAGGATGGAATTCAGAAATAGTCCTTCCTATACAATGAATTATGCATCCCAAATGTTGTCCTTGAATGTTTCTCTTTACCCAAGTCGTAGATAGCAAGTAATATCCCAAATTGCGCAACCCCCAATAATAGTAAGCCATGTATATATATGATTCCATTGTTTGAATTTTTTCATTAACAACTAAAAAGGATGACCTAAAGTGATATGGTATGGTAGTGATTTAGAAAAGATAATAATCAATGTGGCATTTCAAATTTGATAAAAGGAGGGAAAATGATAGAAGCATCTAAAGGGGATAGTAGTATCTAAGTTCTCCTATACCTAATGGGTGGTACTGTCTAGGATGCTTAGAAGATAAAATGGGAAATATTGAGTTGGGTCACATGTTGTCCAATATCCAAACGTAAAGTAGTCATTCTAGAAAATTAAATGATAGAAGTATAAAAAAAGATAAATCAATG
Source organism: Taxus chinensis (assembly GCA_019776745.2). Taxonomy (NCBI): domain Eukaryota; kingdom Viridiplantae; phylum Streptophyta; class Pinopsida; order Cupressales; family Taxaceae; genus Taxus; species Taxus chinensis. The sequence goes on from CM034155.1 coordinate 215,340,718, forward strand.
TAATAACAAAGCAAGTGGTGCTAGAGTTTAGTTTTCTTACTTAGGATTAGTGCATATAATGGTATACTTAGATGTGTGATGTAAATAACATGTTTGTGATTTCATGTCTATATTTTCCCACTTTATGTTGATGAATAAATATTTAGTAGCATATAGTAGATAAGAAGAGTGTACCTTGTGGAGAGCATATAATAGAATACACCTTAATGTCATGAGAGAAAACATATAATTGTTCATGTGTGTTTGTTTATTTGCAGATGGTTAGAAGATTACTAAAAATTTATGAATCATGTTGCCACATTGAGGATTTAGGTTTCATATCAGCAACTAAGGATTTAGGCATCTTATCGCCAAGGGAAGGGTTTTGGGAGGGTTGTAGGATTTTTCCTCCAACCATTGATGATTCCTCATGGATAATTACCATTATATATGGTCACAAACCCAATAGAAACTAGCCATGGATGACACATTCTTCTAAGCATATCATTATCCTGCATATGCTCTAGGTGTTACTCCTTATTTGATACTGCTAAAGAAAATGTAAATTGAAAAAGAAGAGTAATTAGTTTCCTTGCCCAAAGTATGAAACTTTCCTCTGATTTTGTTCCTATTGTACCTAATAATAACATGTAACTGAGTATGTGTTGCTAGAATAAGAAAATCCCGTCACTTAAAATCTATTGAACTTATATCAAGTACGTATTTTTTCTGTAGGACAGAACCACCTAGGTGGGACACTAATGCCCATTGTTCCTATCTGTACTTGACGCTTATGTCCATGCTCTATTTTTACCAAATTTTCATTATAAAAAATTTTATTCGATCTTTTTTGGTCATATTTTGTTGTGTACCATTATGTATCTAGTTGGCATATTGTTGAGTGGGTGAAAAACTCACCCGATGATTGCCCCCACTTTTTTTGGATGTGTGAGATGAACTAATGTGATCATCGCCCAAATAATGAATGTTGAAGGTGGTATGCACATCTAAAATAGAACTCCTATATGGGGAATATGGAATGTGCATGGTCATAACCATGACACATGTAAAACAATGAGAATAATTTATCATAAAGTGTTAATGGCAAACAAACATAACATGATGTAGTATAAGTCAATCAAAACACATAGTCGTATAAAGAAGGACAGCAAGTAGCTGGTAGAATACATGGGACACCACTCAGGATGTCACAAGACACTCAAGTCCTTCAAGTCCATACAAGAAAATGAGTAAGCAATCATAGGGCATAGCCCACAAACAAATCACAATCATAAAAAAGACACACGTAACTAGTATGATAAGATAATCATGGTTAGAAGTAGATATGCAAAACAAATGCTACACGTGAAGCATACATTAACATGTTAGAAAAATTGATAGTATGCCACAATGTATATAACTAAAAATAAAAATGAAAGTGGTAAATATTGCGATGATATAACTTGAATATAGAGAAGTAAGAAATTTAAATGCCCCTAGGAGCCTCATTGGGACTAGTAGAGAACAATTTCAAGCATCATGCAACATGTGATAGCCTATAAGTATCCTACATTCACCTCAAAAGTACCATGTGAATGTGAGTGTGTGTATATAAAAAGGATATAACATATTATGAATAAAACTAACATGGTAAGTAATGTGCAACATAGAATAGTGTAAGAAAATAAAGACACCTCCAATAAAGATCGAAGCTAGTATTTTTGATTTTTTACAGGTATTTGAATGTTTTTGGATTATTAGAATGTAAGGTACTATGGCTAGGAGGTGAAGAAATGATGTTACCCAATGTGTATAAAGTGAGGTTCATGTAGGTAAGTGTTCCCTCAACAATCATGTTTAAACCTAGAACAAGAGTGCATCATCGGGTAGCAAGAGAGTATAGTATGCCACCGATTATGAATGCCATGGTGATATATCCAATGGGGATAGGTGGTGAGGGCCTACTATTTTTTGGTGTGAAATAGGTGTGCATATTGATATGATATAAGGCTCTATGGTCACGAGAAAGTTCATGTGGAAAGGTATGTGAGGTATGACTATATCATACATGTGGAGAAAGAGACCACGAATCGCACTTAGATGTGCCATGGGGAGTGTATGTCTTATGTGTAAACCTGTTCCTATGATATGGGATATGGAAGTGATGTATCCATCATGAAGGAGAATCATAAACTATAGGTGGAAGATATGTAGGTGTATGTGTGAAAGTAGCACTAGAAATGGTAAGAGCTCTAGATTTTGGAAGAGTATGTGCAAAAGCCATGGGATCATCATGAGGAGGTATAAAATTAGGTGCATTAGGGATGGAAGTAACTAAGGGTGTAATAGTAATAGGATCCAAAGACAAATTATTCTATTGTGGAATGCCTTAAATAGTGATAAAATGATGCTCATGTACAAACTTAAGGCATAAGTGAACTATGGATGACACGGATTTGTCAGCTCTAAGACAACGAGTCCTAAGATCATGTCATAATGTGTAATTGCAAATCCAATAGAGAAAGACATAGAGATAAGGAGGGGCCCAAAAATGATGATAAGAATGACATGAGCATGAGAAGTAGGTGATTTATGGGTCATTTGAGATATGGAAAACCAATAGCTTGCAAGAAAGATAATTAAAATGCATCACACTTGAATTTAAGATGCACTATGACATTGTTAATAACATGAGTACTAATAAAAGAATCAATGTGTAATCTATGTAATGAAAAGGAAGCATGAAAATAAACATTAGTAACAGTAATGACAAGTGAAGGAAGATTGGTAGTACCAAAAATAAATCCAAGAGGATATCTGAAGATGAAGGAGGGGAACAACATGATAAATATGATTTGAAGAGGATTCAAGAGCTGATTTTTCATGATTAATTAGTGGATCATTAAATATTTTAAGCTTTCCATTGTCATTATTAGAATCATAAATAGAAATAGTAGATTCATGCAACTCAATTTCATTATTGTCAATCATATATTGGATTAAATTTCTAAGATTGAAACACATATTAGTATAATAGCCATTGTATCTATGATAATAATAATATGCATTTTCATCAAAGTTATTTCCATGAGGTGTATTAGGATCTAGCTCAAGAGAAGACGAGAGAGAAATCAAATTACTTTCTATGAGTTGAGGAAACAAATTACACAATGGATATGATAATAAAGTAAAGCTGCGGCATGTAGGTTAGAGTTGGAGCTTCGCGGGTTGAGATATAAAATTGAGAGTAGGTTTTTTATCACTAGGCTTTCCCTTAACGGAAGATTTACTTTTGGAACTTATTATATTGATAAGAAATATTAGCATCATACTTAAGTTTACCCAAAGAAAGTAACTTGATTTTACATGTTTTAAGAGTATGACATAGATTATCAAAAGAGTGAAAAGAGTCAAAGAGCACACATTCTTACAAAGGAGGAAATAGACTTTTTATAAAAAAAATCTTGTAATTCAAATTCAGTTAAGACATTATTCATTTTAATTTGGTTGGTCTTATAACGCAAAACATAGTCACTAAGATGCTCATTAGTTCTGTTGGATGGATATTTTGTCAATCCAAAATATGAGGTTCGACCACAGTACATGGGATTAAATCCGTCCTCAAAGACAGGTGAGGCTTCCTATTTATTACTAATCTAAAACACAGCACAAATAATATATACAGTATTCACACTATTCTAACCATTGGGTTTGGGATAGAATCCTGAAATCCATATCCACACTATGTGAAGATGTTATTTTTGTAAATGGACAGGGCCGAAAATTATTACAATGGAAAGGAAATGAGAGGAACGTATTTTCTTCCGAGTAAACACAGAGCACGAAATAATCATACGAGCTTTAGATCACAAATATAATGTTTGAAATTATTAGGATCATCAAGATGCTAAACAAAAATAGCTTAAGATCATGAACATAAGAACAATATCTTAAGAAAAACACATCTCACAACACAAAGTTTGCGAAAATAGTATCAGCTTCTATTCATCAAATGTTTAAAATAAAACACAAAGTTTTTCTTCTTCATAATAGCCCCCAATGTTCCAAAAATCTCCACCCTTTGGAATGCATAAACATCCCTTATTTATAATAAAAAGAGTAGAGAGAAAATAGGACAAACCCTATAAAACAGTCTTTTAAAAAGAGTCCTATTTTGCTTGGCTCTCACGCAGGAGACCAAGTCACAATATGATTCAAAATATGACGAAACAGAAATGAAAAAGACATGTCAATTTCAAGATTGAAATGCCACGTCACATCAAGACTTAGTCTGAATCGTCATCTTTTGCTTCTTCATCTTTCTCTTCCTCCAGCTGAGCCTGTTTGTTCCGAAATTCTTGGAACTTCCGGATTATACCTTGCATTTCATTTTTGTCAGGCGCAATGGAATGATCACTCAGAACTTCACAGGTTTCATGAGTGTCACTGGCACTACCGGGAAGTTTCCTCAATATTTTGCTGAGTCTTCTCAAGGCCTCCAAAGAATGTTCAATCTTTACAAACCTGTCAATGATTTCAATACCAAATCTGTGAGTTGGTTCATGCTAAACAGACTCTTGGACTTGTTTGAAAAGATCGTCAGTTGATAGGATGCCCGAATTTCCAACTGACACTTTTACACAATTTTTCAGTAATTATTCTTCCAGGTCGCTTTTTCCATCAATCAATTGATCCCTTGATTCTCTCAATTTACCACAGGCTTCGTTGAGAATATTTACCCTGAACCTGATGGCTTTGGTCAGCTGGAAATGCTTATCCGCATGTGGGATGATGCCTTCTTCTACCAAGAGGTGTGATGGTATTTGCTTTAATGCCTGGAGAGCTTCGAAAGTCAAATCAAGATGTCCAATTTCTTTGGAGAAATCATCGTCCATCTTTTCTCCATCACTCTAAATATCCCCCAAAGATTGATAGACTTCCATGACGTCTTGAATCACTTCTTTTCCCTGTTAGAGCAGCCTTTGGATCCATTCATCGACCACCCTTCCTTTTTTATTAATCTTCTCAATTATAGGCACTGATGAGAAATCGAATCCGATAGGGACAAAGGAAGATGGTATGGATTCAAGGGGTTTTGAGAGCTTAAGCAATACCTCAGTCAACTGCTCCACCTTTCCTTTAAGCTCATCTCTGTTGTCTTTTGTTTCCTTCAACTTCTGGCACAACACGTTTGTAGCATCCCGTGCATCCTGTTGTGCCCCTTCTGTTGTCACTTTTCCTAGAGCCACCCTGGTTATCTGATAGTCAGAGGCTGTTATGTCCTCTTTGGTTTTGTCAGTCGCAGGAGTGGCGATCTCTGCAAACTTATGCCCTGAAGCGTCCACCAAAACCCTTGAAACTGTTTTGGGTTTCTTGGCTGATTTAGCAGTAGAAGCCTTGAGTGAGCTAAAATCAAAGGCTGGTATGGGTACAATCACCTTCCTCTTCCTCATAGTTTTCTCGAGTAGCCATTGAGGCGTGTCAGAGGGAGTTGCCACTATTGTAGAAGTTGGTATCATACTTTCAGGGGGAGAGGGATCCACTGGCGAAGTGGGGACAGTTACCAATGTGGTAGCAGATTCAATAAAAAGAGGCACAGGAGGGGGCGTGTTGGTGATTACTTTGGTACCAGTAGAGAGGGGTGAGAGTCCAGAGAAAATACTGGCCATGACCGAAGAATTCGATGGGGAAAGAGGAGGTAGAAGTGGTTGTGAAGGAGGAAGTGCAGATCCCGACTCCAAAGCCTGGGATGCAAGAGACAAGGTCCCTTCAGTTGGGCAGTCAACAAATGGTGAAATTAGTGGCTGGCTCACTTCTCCTTCCAAAGAAATTTCTCCTATTTCTGGTGGTGTTGGTGATTCTGGCACATTCACCGTTTCAACTGGAGAAACAATTGAAGAGATTTCTCGCTCTCTTCTCTTCTTGACAAACTCGACCTTTATAGGTTCCTTAGAAGATCTTTTGTCTTTTCCCTTTTTGGAGGGCCCCGCCTCTGCAGTAACCAACTTTGAAAAATTATCATCTTTAAAACTCATTCCCCAAGAGGCGAGCCATGCTTTGGTGCGTGCAAGAATCAGGGCTGATCTATCTGTAACGGAGGCTTTTTCACTGACAGACCAATCAATAGGTGGGAAAACATATCGATCTTCATTCAATCCATCATAGGAAGGATCCAGAACACTTTCATTATTGCTAGCACCATCTGGTATGTTAGCGAGCTCAAGTGTTTAAATCTCAGCAAGTGTCAATCTGCTATGATCTTTTCTTTGGACATCAACCTCATCACGTAAATCAATCCAGATGTCTTCTATGCTTGGTATGTGCAGGTGCAGAGTTCCATATGCCTTAAGGACTCCTCAAAAATCAAACCCGTCTCAGGGCTTCATGTGCTTCTTCAACTTATCTTGAAGCTCATGGACAACGTTCTTGGCTTTCACCACTGTCGAACAAGTATACCTTCCAATAGAAATTGGGAAAGATACAGCGGCCTTGTGTTTACTCTGTTGGAACTTGTGAAAATCCAACAATTGCCTGACCAACTCCATCAAGGTTAGTTTGTCCCTTGGATATCTGGGAAAATGGAAAGGATCCCCTGGGTACATGACTAATCGAAGATATGTGAACTTCTTAAATTTTAAGAAGACACAACCCCATTTTGAAACTTCAGCCCACGCCTCATCAGAGACTCTTGTTTTCCTTAGTTCAGGGTTTAACCTACAAATGTTCTCGTAAAAGAAGGCATCATTTACCCTTCTAAATTGATCTTCGGACCCTCTCCTTGTCAGCTGAGGAAAATACTGATAAACATGGTCCACTATCTTGTTCCCCTTGGTGTCCAACCCGGGATAGTTTCTCATGCCGGCCGCTGCATAGGTGACATACGAGGACATATAAAACTTTCCCGTAGACAGGACTGTTGTCATTTGAGAATCTATCTCGTTACTGATAAGAGTACCCCAATCAATTCCCTGTTGATTCTTCTTAATAATGATCATGAACTGATACATCCATCCTTGGAAAACATTTGATTCGGGAAAACCAAAAACCTGACTCAACAGAGTAATGATATCATTGATTTCCTGAATGAAATCACTTCTGGGAACAAGTCTTGGGAACCTGGAAACAACCGGTTTGGCTTTGATTAGGAACTTCTTATTCACGTGCTTGATGTAATCTTCCTGATCATTATCCCAAGATTTTTGGGCTAACTTGAGATCCACATCTCCATATTCCTCAAAATTAGGCAGCTTGAGGAGGTCATCAAAGTAACCTCCGTCCAACTTGATTACAACTTCTCCCGCCTAGTTTTTTCACAGAACGAGAAACAGAGTCATAATTCAAAGCACAGGCTAAGATGAACTCAGGGCACTGAGTGGACATAGGGAAACCTGCTGCAAGGGGTAGACCACTGTCAACTATTGATTTCATCCATGGAGTCTGAGAAGAGCTCTTGACATTATTCCAAAAATCCTCCATATCTATGTTTTCGAGCTCTGTATCCCGGATGTCGTAATTACAGTCAATGTAGGAGGGAGACTCCACCTTCCTGAACTTGTACTTCATCCTTCCTGATTTTTTAGTCTTATCTTGTGATGGACCAGGGTCCGACATGAGGAACTTCAGAGGAGAGTGTCGAAGATCAGAAGATGTTGAACACTTCGGAAAACCTGACACACTGGGAGGATGTCAGAGAGTTCCGAAAACCCGACACATTGGGAGGATGCTGGAGAGTTCGGAAAATGCGACACATTAGGAGGATGCCAGAGAGTTCAAAAAACCAGAAACACTGGGAGGATGCCAGAGAGTTCGGAAAACCCGACACTTTAAACTTTCTGATATACTGCGGGTTTTGAACAACCTGAGAAGAGGGAATAGGGTAATTGTTGAGTTGAAACATGCAAGTTTTTTCTTCATTGTTGATATCCCCAATATATTTTTAATTACAATGACATCTTTAAGGAATAAACAAAGTGATAATTCCAAAAGGGGTAACCCTAAAACACAAACCTGATTTAGAAAACAACCCCCAAAATGGAAAAGATAAAACCCCAATAACCCTAATAAGAAACTTGGAAGAATTCCTTACACAATTATTCCACAAAAACCACAAACAAATAATGAAGAAAAATACCTTCAACTAGAACAAGAAATGATAAAAAACGAGCAATGCAATCAGGCACAGAGGCGAGTCGGGTTTCTGGGTCGAAGATGCATGCGCGAAAATCCACAAGGTAAAAAGTACGTCTGGTAAAAATGACGTGGAAATCTGAATATATATAAGAGAATCCATATTTAATACACTTCAGTCGACACGTGCCACCTACCCGACAACTCAGCATAAATGCCATGTCAACATGCTTAGGATATCCGGGAACCCGACACAAAGGGTTTTAGAGCAATTCAGGTTTTGGGTTGCGAGAAACAGGCGACATGAAGCATCATGCTTGATGGCCCCGGAAACCCAAAACAAAGGAGTAAATCAGGATTTGGGGATCGGAAGACATGCGACATGAATCATGTTTAGATGAAGGCATGTTCCGATGCTTGGGGGGTCCGCAAACCCGACTCACCTTACTTGATGTGGGTTTCAGGTTTCAGGGAACACACGACATGAAGCATCCAAAACACATGTTATCTTGCTTGTGAAACCTGAAAACCTGATAATCTCTCTGAAAGGTGGCTCCTAGAAAACCAACTCAAAAATTTCTTAGGGTTATCTTATTTTTGGCGTAAACTCAAAAAATGAGATAACAACTGGCTCTAGTTGGGGACTTTGTTTGTGATATCAAAGGAATAGAACTCAGAATCTCTGGCTTTTATCCATTGGGCTACAGACTCAGAAAAACTGAAAAACAAAACAAGGAAAGAAAGAAGACTAAAAGCAAACACATGACAGAAAGTAAAGTATGTACAATGCAAGAGAGCATCTTGCATTAGTGATGGAACAAATTTAGATGTTGGCCGCTGAAAGGCAAAGGGAGTAACTCTCCATCAAGATATGATAGAAGGAAACTATTTTCACCACTCAGGTGATGGATTTTAAAAGGTCCTTTCCACAAAGAATCGAACTTCCCGTGCATTCCTTTTTGCTCCCTCCTCTTATCCCAAAGCAACACCAGGTCTCCAATATGGAAATTACATTGCCTTGATTTCTTGTCAAAATTTTTATTTATTTTTCTTTGATGATCTGCAATGCGATCAACCACCTTGCTTCGTTCCTCTACTAGCCTAGCTAGGTACATAACCCTTTTCTCAATAGAATTTTGAAAAGTCATATCTTCGACAGCTTTGGCCAACTGTAAGGCTAAAAACTCCATTGAGATAGGTATCTCAGCATCAATCCCGTACAACAGTTGGAAAGGAGACATTCCTATAGCTTGCTTTGGGGTAATCCGATCAGCCCACAATGCATCATATAATGCTTTGTGCCATGTCCTCTGGTTTTCATCTACTATCTTTCTAATTATGGTAACCAGGTTCTTGTTGCTGGACTCAGCTTGCCCATTGACTTGGGGATAATAATCAGATGAGTGAGCTAGGGTGATGCCAAATCCATAAAAAAATTCTGTCAACTCATGCGACGAGAAATTGGAGGCATTATCAGCCAGAATCTTGTGAGGCACACCGAATCTGATAATTATATTTTCTGTAAGGAACTTGCACACAGCTTCTGAGGTTACTTGCTTGATTGGTGCGACTTCCACCCACTTGGTAAAATAATCTGTAGCAGTCAGCACGTAATTGTGTCCAGCACTGGAGGTAGGATTCAATGTTCCAATGAAGTCAATCCCCCATTGGCGGAAAGGTTCTTCAATCACTACGGCCTTCAGGGGAAGAGCTGCTAGCTTAGGACGACCAAAAAAATGTTGACAAGCTTCACACTTGGACACCCACTCTGCTGAATCCCGAAAGAGAGTAGGCCAATAGTATCTAGCCCACAGGATCTTATAAGCTGTTACAGAGGATGAGAAATGTCCTCCACATGATAGGCTATGGAAGGATTCTAACAACTTTAACTGTAGTGATTTATCAACACAGCGCAAGAATACACCATCAATACCTTTCTTATATATCACATTATCCCACAGGAGGTATCTTGCAGATCTTAACTTGACCGTCCTCTTCTCCTTTTGGCTTAAATGCAAGGGGCATTCACCATAAGTTAGAAAGAAAGCAATATCAATGTACCATTCATCAGTTGTACTCACGAAAAGCACCATGGGTAACTTAGAAGAGGTGTCTTTAGTCTTTTCACATTCTGCTTCCACATGGTTTTCCGTGATCAATTGGCACAGGCCCCTTCCTCATACCAACTTGGTAGGTCTAATGTCCAAGTCATACTCCTGAACTTTATCTATCCAGTTACCTCATTGACTACCCAGCTCTTGTTGAGTCAAAATGGATTTAACGGCAGTGTCAGGAACGAGAACGAGGGTATGGGAGTTCAGTACATAGTACCTAAAATGTTTCACCGCTTGTACCACTGCATAAGCATGCTTTTCAATTTGTGACATATTTAACTCATGTTCCTTCAATAGATAGCTCATAAAAGCGATGGGAGCTTCAATGCCTTCCCTATTCTCCTGCATCAGGATGGCTGACACTGTGTGAGCAGAGGCGTAGCTGTACATGATGAAATATTTTTTGAAGTCAGGACATACTAGGATAGGAGCGCAAGAAACTATCCTTTTGATTTCATCAAATGCAAGCTTCCCTTCAATACTCCATCGAAATGAAATTTTGCCTTTCATCATCCCAAGGATATCCTTGGTTTTATCAGCAAAATCAGGTACAAACCTTCTTAGGAAATTGACCTTTCCGAAGAAGGAATGAAATCCAGTTTTACTTGTGGGTAGGGTAAGGCTCTGAATGGCCTTTACCCTCTCTGGGTCAATTTTGGTTCCTTCTCTAGTCACGATATGACCCAGCAACTTTCCTTCGGTCACTCCAAACATGGACTTCTTGGGATTTAATGAAATCTCATGACACCTGCATCTCAAAAGTACTTGCTCTAAATGATCATAATGATCACTCCATTTTTTGGAGAAAATAGTCAAGTCATCCAAATATACTACTATGAATTTGCCCATCAGGTCTCTAAATGCCAAGTCCATAGCTCTCTGAAAGGTGGCTCCGGCATTGATCAAGCCGAAAGGCATCCTCCTATAAGCAAAGGTCCCCCATGGGGTTGTGAAGGTCGTCTTGTGTTGATCCTCCGCAGCTACCTCAACTTGATTATATCCTGAAAATCCATCGAGCATGGATAGCATTTCTGATCCAGTAACAGTGTGTAACACTTGATCCATAATAGGCAAGGGATAATTGTCTTTTAACAAAGACTGATTTAGGTTCTGAAAATCAACACAAATTCGGATTTCGCCATTCTTCTTCCTGACAGGGACAATGTTAGCAATCCAAGTGGAGTGATGAATTGGAAAAATAATTCTGGCATCTAACATTTTCTGAATTTCCGCAAGGATAGTCCCTGAGATCTTGGGATTGTAATGTCTTTGCTTCTGCCTGTACGGTTTTACATCAGGCTTCAAAGGGATACTGTGTTGTACGTCTTTGGGCTTGAAGGATTTTAAATCTGCATAGGACCAAGCTAAGACAGCCATGTATCTTTTCAGGAGTGAAGTGAATTTTGCTTTCTCCTTAGGGGAACAAAATTTCCCAATATTCACCATCTGAGGTTGATCAGATGAACCTAAATTGACTTGATCTACTTCTGAGGAAGAGTCTCCTTCAACTTGTCTTTTGTTTTGAATAAAACACTCATGCTTGTCAAACAAACCCTCCAGGGAAACTAGAACTTTGGGTATTTTTTTGCCTTTAAGCTGAATAAACTCACCGTCAACCTCTTGATATGGATCTGAAATAGATTCACGGAAAGCTGATTCCGAACCTTCAAAGTACAACTCACTAAAATTGTCAGCCTTTTGTAGAAAAGTCAACAGTTGTTGATCATCATTGAACACTTGCCAATGAGCCGCATTGTCTAGGATATTGGGACGATACACGATCTCAATGGTGTATGTATCTTGTTTGAACTGAGGATGAGGGAGAAGGAGGGATGCAGACACGACCAAAGAATCAGCCTTGTCGTTATAATCTCTCAAAACCGCCTTAATGGAGAATGCATCAAAGCATTCTATATTATCCCAAACTTTGTTCCTGTAATGTCTCAAGCGATCATTTTTTACTTGATAGATTCCCTTGACCTGATTGACAATAAGCTCTGCATCCCCTTAAACTTTGAGATTTTGAATTCCCTTCTGTCTGGCTATTTCTAATCCTAGTAACAGAGCTTCATATTCAACAATGTTATTAGTATTATCAAACTGCAATTTGAAAGCATAGGGAAAAATCTTGGAATTAGGAGATATAAGAACTAAACCAGCACCCGATCTGATGGCTGAACAGCTACCATCGAATTTGAGGGTCCAAATAACATTAGAATATTCTTTCTTAACATCTACTACCGGTATCTCTAATGTCATGAAATAATTTCCGGAGCTAGCATCTTCGAAAAGAATTTGAGCCTTAGGGTCATCTGATTTAGTTACCAAATACCTTACCTGAGGCTCGAGATGGAAAACACGATAAACCCCATTGACTAGAATCCTTGCCTGGGTCCAATCCATATTAATCTCTCCTCTGACATCTTTACAAAAACCTCTACCCAAGAGGATACCGTAGGCTGCAGGAATGTCAGCAACTAGAATAGTCATTTTCACTCTCTTCTCTGGGAAGGCGACAAATGCAAACTGTGAATCTTTGATTTGACCAATCAAGGGAACTTGCTTGGTTTCCATGGAGTAACATCGTCCATATGACTTAGTCAAAGTAAGCCCAAGGGCATGGGCTACTTTTACAGGCATAAAATTGACGAAGGCCCCTGAGTCGATGATGCAATTGCTGAGTTTAAACCCATTTATAAGCAAAGACAAATAAAATGGTTCAATCTTTCCTGAAGAAGAAGTAGAGGTCAGATTGTTCTGAGGTGGGGATGGAGTAGGATTCAGCAAAAGACCTTTTGGAGGTGAGAGAATGGCGGATTTACTTATAATGAATTTGGTGAGCTTTTCAAACTGTTCAGGATTTGACTGTAGGTATTCCGCTTCTAACATTTGGATCTTGGTTCTTTTTGCATGATCGATAATGTCAAAAACAGTATAAGAAGGGGTGATAGTAGGCTCAGTTCTAATCACATGAGCTTGAGTTGGGGCACTAACCTTAGGAGAAAGAGAATGAGGAGAAGTTGTTACCTTTTTGGTGACTTCCCTTTCAGTTTGTGCTGAAATAGGAGCACCTCTCTTAACTATGGCTATGGGAGGTTCCTTTTTCTTCTCCTTGGGGCTTTCAAGAGGTTTTCTTGGATTCTGAGATTAAGATCGAGTGAAGACAACAAATGACTGACCATCTGGCGCACATTCACCCTCTTCATATTCCAAATACCCAATGCTGGAGTCGCCAGCCAAATCGTCATAAGACTCGTCAGCGTATCCTGAAGCTTCAAAAGCCTCGGGGGAATCTTGTTCTTTGGGTTCTTCCTCTTCTTCGACTATTTCTACTGCTGCATTAATGGGAGCAACTCCGATTTCCAGCCTCAGTTGAGCAGGGGTTAACCGTGACCTATCTCTTGCAGGCACACTATTGGTGTTATTGAAATTCTGTCTAGGGATATCCCGGTACGGAACATTACTCACCTGCTAGGACATTTAATTTTTTAAAGCAATCAAATCATTATCCATTTTTTGGATCATAGGGTCAATATTACCTTGAGCAGAACCTTGATTTTTAAGTTTGGGTACATCTTTCCTGATTCTTCCGGCCAAAATGAGATCATCCTCTATTTCAATAGTTGTTGAATGAGTGATAGCCAAATCTGGGATAGCCGACCTTCTTAATAGAAAGCTCACATCGGGAGGCTGAGCATTAATGAAGAAGCATTTCTGATTTTTTGGAGTTGGTACAGCTATTTCAAGAATCTTTCGGATTAGCTTGTTAAACTTTGCCACGAAGTCCCGCATGGGTTAATGCGATTCCTTCGTCATATGGGTAAGTTGTGCTACCAAAGCATGATAATATTTGGCTGGTTTGAAACGTGCTTTGAATTTGGTCCGCATGGTAGCCCAATTTGTGATGCATGCATTCGGAAGGTGATAAAAGCATTCGACTGCTGCACCGTGCAACGTTTCAATGAAGAGTCAAAAAAAGACATCTTCGTGAGCTACTCCGAGGACACCACATGCTACGAAGAAAGATGTAATGTGTTCATCAGGATGCTGCTTCCCATCACCATTGAACTTGGGAATGTTTTTACGTGATCCATGTGGTAACTCATGCAATGGTGGAGTTAAAGAAAGAGGACCAATAGCTGCGCCCCAGGGCACAGGTTGTGCTGCCATCCTTCTAACAAGAGTGCGTATGGGGATCCAAGTGTCGGACAAGAATAACGTGCGACAAGTTGCAGACACGTCTCATTCTTCAGGGATCCAGTTTCTTCGAATAGGCAAAGAACTTCTGGTTCGGTTGGAAATAACGTTGTTGGGGGAAAGACTGAAATTGTGTCGTTGTAGCAATTCAAATAGTGGATCAACTTCACCCCGGGCTCGGCGGGACCGAGTGAAGATCTTTCTGGCCAGTTTGAACCAGGAAAGAGATCTTATTGAAAATAAGGCTACATAGTTGCTAGACACCAAGAGGAAAAGCTTTATACTATTAATCCGTATTCCACAGCGGAGTCGCCAAAAACTGTTGGTTGGATATTTTTTCAATCCAAAATATGAGGTTCAACCACAGTACATGAGATTAAATCCCTCCTCAAAGATAGGTGAGGTTGCCTGTTTATTACTAATCTAAAACACAACACAAATAATATATACAGTATTCACACTATTCTAACCATTGGGGTTGGGATAGAATCCCAAAATCCATATCCACACTATGTGAAGATGTTGTTTTTGTAAATGGACTGGGCCGGAAATTATTACAATGGAAAAATCACAATGGAAAGGAAATGAGAGGAACGTATTTTCTTCCGAGTAAACACAGAGCACGAAATAATCATACGAGCTTTAGATCAAAAATATAATGTTTGAAATTATTAGGATCATCAAGATGCTAAATAAATAATAGCTTAAGATCATGAACATAAGAACAATATCTTAAGAAAAACACATCTCACAACACAAAGTTTGCGAAAATAGTATCAGCTTCTATTCATCAAATGATTAAAAGAAAACACAAAGTTTTTCTTCTTCACAATAGCTCCCAATATTTCAAAAATCTCCACCCTTTGGAATGCATAAACATCCCTTATTTATAATAAAAAGAGTAGAGAGAAAATAGGACAAACCCTATAAAACAGTCTTTTAAAAAGAGTCCTATTTTGCTTGGCTCTCACGCAGGAGACCAAGTCACAATATGATTCAAAATATGACGAAACAGAAATGAAAAAGACATGTCAATTTCAAGATTGAAATGCCACGTCGCATCAAGACTTAGTTTGAATCGTCATCTTTTACTTCTTCATCTTTCTCTTCCTCCAGCTGAGCCTGTTTGTTCTGAAATTCTTGGAACTTCCGGATTATACCTTGCATTTCATTTTCGTCAGGCGCAATGGAATGATCACTCAGAACTTCACAGGTTTCATGAGTGTCACTGGCACTACCAGGAAGTTTCCTCAATCTTTTGCTGAGTCTTCTCAAGGCCTCCAAAGAATGTTCAATCTTTACAAACCTGTCAATGATTTCAATACCAAATCCATGAGTTGGTTCATGCTAAACAGACTCTTGGACTTGTTTGAAAAGATCGTCAGCTGATAGGATGCCCGAATTTCCAACTGACACTTTTGCACAAATTTTCAGCAATTCTTCTTCTAGGTCACTTTTACCATCAATCAATTGATCCCTTGATTCTCTCAATTTACCATAGGCTTCATTGAGAATCTTTACCCTAAACCTGATGGCTTTGGTCAGCTGGAAATGCTTATCCGCATGTGGGATGATGCCTTCTTCTACGAAGAGGTGTGATGGTATTTGCTTTAATGCCTGGAGAGATTCGAAAGTCAAATCAAGATGTCCAATTTCTTTGGAGAAATCATCGTCCATATTTTCTCCATCACTCTGAATATTTCCCAAAGATTGATAGACTTCCATGACGTCTTGAATCACTTCTTTCCCCTATTGGAGCAGCCTTTGGATCCATTCATCGACCACCCTTCCTTTTTTATTAATCTTCTCAATTATAGGCACTGATGAGAAATCAACTCCGACAGGGATAGAGGAAGATGGTATGGATTCAATGGGTTTTGAGAGCTTAAGCAATACCTCAGTCAACTGCTCCACCTTTCCTTTAAGCTCATCTCTGCTATCTTTTGTTTCCTTCAACTTATGGCACAGCACATTTGTAGCATCCTGTGCATCCTGTTGTGCCCCTTCTGTTGTCACTTTTCCTAGAGCCACCCTGGTTATCTGATAGTCAGAGGCTGTTATGTCCTCTTTGGTTTTGTCAGTCGCAGGAGTGGCAATCTCTACAAACTTATGCCCTGAAGCGTCCACCAAAACCCTTGAAACTGTTTTGGGTTTCTTGGCTGATTTAGCAATAGAAGCCTTGAGTGAGCTAAAATCAAAGGTTGGTATGGGTACAATCACCTTCCTCTTCCTCGGAGTTTTCTCGAGTAGCCATTGAGGTGTGTCAGAGGGAGTTGCCACTATTGTAGAAGTTGGTATCATACTTTCAGGGGGAGAGGGATCCACTGGCGAAGTGGGGACAGTTACCAATGTGGTAGCAGATTCAATAAAAAGAGGCACAGGAGGGGGCGTGTTGGTGATTACTTTTGTACCAGCAGAGAGGGGTGAGAGTCCAGAGAAAATGTTGGCCATGACTAAAGAATTCGATGGGGAAAGAGGAGGTAGAAGTGGTTGTGAAGGAGGAAGCGCAGATCCCGACTCCAAAGCTTGGGATGCAAGAGACAAGGTCCCTTCAGTTGGGCAGTCAACAAATGGTGAAATTAGCGGCTAGCTCACTTCTCCTTCCAAAGAAATTTCTCCTACTTCTGGTGGTGTTGGTGATTCTGGCACATTCACCATTTCAAATGGAGAAACAATTGAAGAGATTTCTTGCTCTCTTCTCTTCTTGACAAACTTGACCTTTATAGGTCCCTTAGAAGATCTTTTGTCTTTTCCCGTTTTGGAGGGCCCCGCCTCTGCAGTAACCAACTTTGAAAAATTATCATCTTTAAAACTCATTCCCCAAGAGGTGAGCCATGCTTTGGTGCGTGCAAGAATCAGGGCTGATCTATCTGTAACGGAGGCTTTTTCACTGACGAACCAATCAATAGGTGGGAAAACATATCGATCTTCATTCAATCCATCATAGGAAGGATCCAGAACACTTTCATTATCACTAGCACCATCTGGTATGTTAGCGAGCTCAAGTGTTTGAATTTCAACAAGTGTCAATCTGCTTCATGTGCTTCTTCAACTTATCTTGAAGCTCATGGACAACGTTCTTGGCTTTCACGACTGTTGAACAAGTATACCTTCCAATAGAAATTGGGAAAGATACAGCGGCCTTGTGTTTACTTTGTTGGAACTTGTGAAAATCCAACAATTGCATGACCAACTCCATCAAGATTAGTTTGTCCCTTGGATATCTGGGAAAACGGAAAGGATCCCCTGGGTACATGACTACTCGAAGATATGTGAACTTCTTAAATTGTAAGAAGACACAACCCCATTTTGAAACTTCAGCCCACGCCTCATCAGAGACTCTCATTTTCCTTAGTTTAGTGTTTAACCTGCAAATGTTCTCGTAAAAGAAGGTGTCATTTACCCTTCTGAATTGATCTTCAGACCCTTTCCTTGTCAGCTGAGGAAAATAATGATAAACATGGTCCACTATCTTGTTCCCCTTGGTGTCCAACCCGGGATAGTTTCTCATGCTGACCGCTGCATAGGTGATATACGAGGACATATTAAACTTTCTCGTAGACAGGATTGTTGTCATTTGAGAATCTATCTCGTTACTGATAAGAGTACCCCAATCAATTCCCTGTTGATTCTTTTTAATAATGATCATGAACTGATACATCCATCCTTGGAAAACATTTGATTTGGGAAAACCAAAAACCCGACTCAACAGAGTAATGATATCATTGATTTCCTGAATGAAATCACTTCTGGGAACAAGTCTTGGGAACCTGGAAACAACTGGTTTGGCTTTGATTAGGAACTTCTTATTCACGTGCTTGATGCAATCTTCCTGATCATTGTCCCAAGCTTTTTGGGCTGACTTGAGATCCACATCTCCATATTCCTCAAAATTAGGTAGCTTGAGGAGGTCATCAAAGTAACCTCCGTCCAACTTGATTACAACTTCTCCCGCCTAGTTTTTCACAGAACGAGAAACAGAGTCATAATTCGAAGCACAGGCTAAGATGAACTCAGGGCACTGAGTGGACATAGGGAAACCTGCTGCAAGGGGTAGACCATTGCCAACTATTGATTTCATCCATGGATTCTGAGAAGAGCTCTTGACCCTATTCCAAAAATCCTCCATATTTATGTTTCCGAGCTCTGTATCCCGGATGCCGTAATTACAGTCAATGTAGGAGGGAGACTCCACCTTCTTGAACTTGTACTTCATCCTTCCTGATTTTTTAGTCTTATCTTGTGATGGACCAGGGTCCGACATGAGGAACTTCAGAGGAGAGTGTCGGAGATTAGAAGATGTTGAACACTTCGGAAAACCTGACACACTGGGAGGATGTCGGAGAGTTTAGAAAACCTTACACAGTGGGAGGATGCTGGAGATTTCAGAAAACCTGACACGCTGGGAGGATGCCGGAGAGTTCGGAAAACCCGACACTTTAAACTTTCTGATATACTTTGGGTTTTGAACACTACAAAGCACCCTACGAAACCCGAGAAGAGGGAATAGGGTAATTGTTGAGTTGAAACATGCAAGTTTTTTCTTCACTGTTGATATCCCCAATATATTTTTAATTACAATGACATCTTTAAGGAATAAAAAAAGTGATAATTCCAAAAGGGGTAACCCTAAAACACAAACCTGATTTAGAAAAAAACCCCCAAAATGGAAAAGATAAAACCCCAACAACCCTGATAAGAAACTTGGAAGAATTCCTTACACAATTATTCCACAAAAACCACAAACAAAGAATGAAGAAAAATACCTTCAATCAGAACAAGAAATGATAAAAAATGAGCAATGCAATCAGGCACAGAGGCGAGTCGGGTTTCTAGGTCGAAGATGCATGTGTGAAAATCCACGAGGTAAAAAGTACGTCTGGTAAAAATGACGTGGAAATCCAAATATATATAAGAAAATCCATATTTAATACACTTCAGTCGACACATGCCAACTACTTAACAACTCGGCATAAATGCCATGTCAACATGCTTAGGATATCCGGGAACCCGAAACAAAGGGTTTTAGAGCAATTCAGGTTTGGGGTTGCGGGAAATAGGTGACATGAAGCATCATGCTTGATGGGCCGGAAACCCGAAACAAAGGAGTAAATTGGGCTTCGGGGATTGGAAGACATGCGACATGAAGCATGTTTGGATGAAGGCATGTTCTGATGCTTTGGGGGTCCGCAAAGCCGACTCTCCTTACTTGATGTGGGTTTCGGGTTTCGGGGAACACACGACATGAAGCATCTAAAACACATGTTATCTTATCTTGCTTGTGAAACCTGAAAACCCGACAATCTCTCTGAAAGGTGGCTCCTAGAAAACCAGCTCAAAAATTTCTTAGGGTTATCTCATTTTTGGCGTAAACTCAAAAAATGAGATAACAAGTTCCTTGCTTCATTTTATCCGTCTTTGCATATGATATCTTTGTTCCAATATTCATAGAAAAGTGAACTAGAAACAAATCTACCAAAGGAGTAAAATATCAAATATAGTGCAAATGAAAATTGTAAAACTATCACAAGGCTTAGTCATATAAGCTCTTAGGAAAAAACTTGGTCAATTTTATATCAACAAAAGTATAATACAAGCATGCAACATGACATGACCTAAGGTTCTCTTGGTGATCTCTATGGCCGTCAAATAGAGGAAACTTAGGTGAGGAAAAATTGAAAGGTCGAAGTGGATAGGAAGAAACTTTGGGTGCAATTGAACTATGAAGAAGAATAAGAAAATCAAGAAATGGAGAAGAAGAAGAGGCATGTTGCAACTGATGAATTTGAGCTTATAAATAATTATAAGGCATGTGTACCTAAAAAAGTTTTAGGTTGGATATGATAAATGACAGGGGAAAAAATATGAGTGTTAGGTGTGAAAATAGGAACATGGCTGGTGGATGCCCCCATATTTGTGGTAGGGGAGGAGAGTCGAATAGAGGATGTGGGATCCATAGTGGGGATAATATCAGTGGTCGAAGGGGTGGATGCATATATTTGATGGAATTCTTCACTATCATAAAATAACAAAAGATTTAGGTTCTTAGGATGATCCATAGTATTTGTATTTAGGTCTTTAACATTTTCAGTAGTAAACTCATGAGAGGTATTAACCATGATAAGAAAAAAAGAGATCCGGTAAAGGGTGTGCAAGGATCTAGTTCACCAAATGATTTAATCAAAATTTTAATCTTATCAAAGGAATAAGATAAAAAAGATGTAACAATAATAAGCAAGATCTAATATGCAATAATAAGCAAGTGTGAGCAATAGAGAGATAAGAGTGACTTATCTTGTATCTCACAGTGTGGGATGTTTCTAGGATGGATACTAGATGAAATAGGATGGATTTGAACTGAGTAAGCTTTATTTGGAGAATAGAAATCTGAAAGTCTTTTGGATAGAACCGCCTAAAGGACGACAAGACCACCTTGGGTGGTAGTGTCCAAACTGGGGGCAAGTGTCATTGAAAATTTTGAGGATCTAATATTTTCAAGGCATGATAATTTCTTATTCCTTTCAATTTTTTTTACATCCACCTCGCTTTAGGGTTTTACTTTCATGCATGAACCTAAAAAACAAATCCTAGATACCTACACAAGGCTCAAACACACATTAGATGGAATAAATACTTGATATGCTTAAGTTGGACTGATCTTAGTCGTCACCCCGATGTGATTGTCACTGAGAACTACACTATATTTAGATTCAATGTAGTTATGGTGTGTGTGTGGATGATAGAATAGTGTCTCTTGAAGCTAGGTTTCCCTTGTTCGAGTCGCATGAAGATAGCAGGATGCAAATACTTTTCCCCCAAGATGAATATGTGAGATGGAATTCATAAATAAACCTTCCTATGCAGTGAATGATGCAACCCAAATGTAATCCTTGAATTTTTCTCTTTTACCAAGTAGTAAATAGGAAGTAATAGCCCAAATTTCCCATCCCCCAATAATAATGAGTAATACTGTAATTCATGTATATATATGACTCCCTTTTCAAATTTCTTCATTAACAACTAAAAATTCCGAACTAAAGTGATAGGTAGTAATTTAGAAAAGATGATAGTCGATGTGGCATTTCAAATCAGAGAAAAGGAGGGACAAAGACAAAAGTTACCAAAGGGGACAGTAACACCTGGGTGCTCCTATCCTTAATGGGCGGTACTATCTAGGATGCTCAGAGGATTCAACAAGAAATAATGAGTTGGTTCACATGTTTTCAAATTTCCAAAAGTAAATTAGTTATTCTAAAAAAACAAATGATAGAAGTATAAATATGATAAAATAATGTAAAAGAAAACACGTGGTGTTAATGTCTAGTTTTCTTGCTTAGGAATCTTGCATATAATAACATACTTAGAAGTTTGATGTAAATAAAAAGTGCATGATTTCGTGTCCACATAAACTAAACGTGATAATAGATGTTTTATTTTGACTTATAAAGACAATTATTCACCATAAACAAATAAACCTAATAGACAATCTAAAATAATAACTATATGTATGGATTCAAACTCATATAATTGTCAGAAACAACATTAAAAAAACAAATTTTGTATATAAAACTAAACAAACACTAAAAGATAATGACATTTTTTACATTCCTTCATTTATGGCTTTGATGAGTATGGAAAGCAAATGCCAAGACTTTTACTTTTGGACAACAATTATACCACTATAGACCATAAATGACTAAAATAAATTATCTTAAATGATAACTATATAGACTATGTAACTTTACCAATGTAAAGTAAACTTGAAAGAACACATGGCATTCATTTGAGGAAAAACGTTCATGGTGCAAATGGTAAATGCAAGCATGAACAATGATGTCATAGGTAGATGCATTTCTTCTTGTTTTTCCTTACATAATTGACCTTAGTTGTCATCTAAAAATACGGATATGAAGATTACTATGACCAATATGGAAATGCAACATGTGTGTGGATTTGAATATAAAACAAGACAACGGGTGTAAAAAATGCTATAGAACAAAAGCACATAAATAATATTAAATCCTACTCTCCATGTTCTTCCTTGTTCTGAATGCTTTCCTAAAGCCTTTTAGTTTTCGAATGGAATATCACATTTTTTATATATAGATTTTCATTTGTTTCAAATTGACTAAATGACTAAGGTTGAGATCTTCCATGCATGGGGATCCCCTATCATATTTACAAAGCACTATTATAAAAGCTTAAACTAAATTGAATAATGTTTCTATTTTTTTACAATTCTTCGAACCAACTCAATCATTGTGGCGTTGCCTCTCTTATTCTCAAAAAACCACCATAGGTAAATACTCATTACTTGATACCAAATTTAATATTTCAGATCAATTTGAAAAAATAAATAAATTCACATTACATATATTAAACTAAATATTACATACTTAGATAGGAAGAAATTTCCTATACAGACGATAATGAGATCTAAAAGGAACGATAACCAGATCGTACCAAGCCAAGAACACAGATGCTAATCAAACACCATGATCAATAAGATGAAAGCAATTCGCCAAAATAACTTTACACAAAACCTTTGCAAACAAATGAGCAGCAATATCATATATTATTATGGAACTCAATGAAATACAATGAGAATGGGCCTTGCTTATATAGGCAAGGAATAACAATCTAAGAACTAGTCAAGGTCGTAGATCAAGCCATAAATCATGGAAAAAACTAGTCATCAAAGAACTAGTCAAGTCCATAGATTTATGAGAGAACTAGACATCAAGGATCTAGTCAATACCATAGATCTAGGAAAGAACTAGTCAATACCATAGATCAAGGAAAGAACTATACCTAACAAATAGATAATATCTCCTAATATCTAAATAAATAAAAAGAAATATCCACACACATAAGTGGGTGAGGATAAATACAATAAAGATAAATAATGTACCTAGGTGAACATGAGCTAAGGTAAATACCTACTCTAACACCCCCCCTCAAGTGAAGCTAGGGGCCAAAATAGAAGTGGCATGTCCACAGTATGAGTCCCGACAACTAGGCCTAATGAGGTACTCATGTACAATATATCCATGAAGAAATCTCAAACCAAGAAGAAGAAGAAGGAAGATGTTCTCACGAACACCCCCCAAGAACAACTTTCGAAACCCAAGCATTCCACGCAACTCAAGGTAGCAAGGTGATGCAAAAGGCTTCGTAAAGATGTCTGCAACCTGCTGTTGAGTCGGAAGGTACTCCAAGCAAAGAACTCCATCCTGAATGTGCTGCCGAATGAAGTGGATGTGTATCTCGATATGCTTGGTCCACTGGTGCTCAACTGGGTTGCGAGAAATGTGAATTACAATTTGGTTGTCACACCAAAGTACAGTCGGTGAATTCTGTGGGAATCTGAACTCTGTCAATAACTGACGAAGCCAAAGAATCTGCTGACTCATTGTAACTGCTGCCCTGTACTCTACCTCTGAAGATGAAAGAGCAATAGCCTGTTACTTTTTGCATGCCCAAGCAACTGGAGAAGAACCAAGACAAAAAATATAGCCAGAAGTGGAACGCCTGTCATTAATAGAACCTGCCCAATCTGAATCTGTATACCCAATCAACTGAGTAGAGCCCCTAGTGTAGTGTAGGCCAAAGTGGGAAGTGCCATGCAAGTAGCGTAAAATCCTTTTAGCATCCTGCCAGTGACTACTATGAGGAGAATGTGTGAACCGAGATACAAGCCCTACTGCAAATGAAATATCAGGGCAAGTATGGGTCAAGTACATGAGACTCCCAACCAACTGCCTATATAATGTAGGATCACAAAGTGGTGTGGTACATGTGGATGTAAGAGTAACTCCAAACTGAAAAGGAGATGGACTTGGATTGCAATCAGCCATATCAAAGCGCCTAAGAAGATCATGGGTGTACTTTTGTTGACTCAAATGAATCCCTGAATCTGTTTGAGAAATCTGCAAACCAAGGAAATAATGCAATAGCCCAAGATCTGTCATGTCAAACTGTGTAGAAAGATCCCTCTGAATACCCTGAATGTGGGAAGAAGAGTTGCCAATAAGTAACAGATCGTCAACATACAAGACAAGTATCACAATATTCTCACCGACATGCTGGAGATACACTGTATGATCGGAGTGGCAATGAACAAAACTAGTAGATAGAAGAAAATAATCCATCTTCTCATACCAAGCCCGAGGGGCTTGTTTGAGACCGTAGAGAGACTTTCGAAGCCGACAAGCAAGAGAAGAATCCTGAACAAATCCAGCTGGTTGCTCCATATATATTTCCTCTTTTAGATCTCCATGTAATAAGGCACTCTTCACATCCATCCGGTATATGTGCCACCCCTGTGATGCAGCAATAGCAAGTACAAGGCGTACAAAATCCATCTTGGCAACGGGTGCAAAAGTCTCAGAGTAATCAATACCTTTGAGTTGTGAAAAACCCTTTGCAACAAGACGAGCCTTATACTTGTCAATGGACCCATCAGCTGCATATTTGGTTCAATATACCCACTTACATCTAACCATCATTCTTCCTTTAGGAAGAGATACCAAATCCCAAGTATGATTCTTCATCAAAGAAGAATACTCAACTGTCATCACATCATCCCACTCCTGTATCCCAAGAGCCTTTGAAAAAGACTGTGGATCCTCAAAAATTTCCTGACATAAAAGTCCAGAACCTGTAGAATGTGTGTGATCATGCCTAGTGGGCGGAAGATCCTCTATGAAATGTTCTGCCTTAGAAACTGTAGTACGAGCCCACTTAGGCATAGTGACAACATCAGTGGGAATAGGATCCTCAATGACATCTATAACCTCCTCATCAATCTCCTCAAAGAAAATATCCTCAAGATGAGATGAAGAAGAAGAAGGAATGGAAGAAGATGAAGAATCATGAGGAGTGAAACGCTCATCAAACTGAACATGTTTTCGAAAAATAACATCATGTGTATTAGGATCTAAAAGACGATAAGCTCTCATGTCCTCACAATACCCTAAAAAGATCAAGGGTTTACTCTTCTTATCCAAAGCTTTCCTTTTCTTCTTTGGCACAAAGGCCCAAGCATGGCTCCCAAATACTCGAAATAATAAGACATCTGGCTTAGTGTTGAACCAAGCTTCCTCTGGAGTCAAGTACTCTGTGTGGTGTGTGATTCTGAATATAGTTAGCACAATTAATTGCTTCTACCCAATAGATAGGAGGTATATCTCTAGAATGCATCATATAGTTAGCCATTTACTTCAAAGTTCTATTCTTCCTTTCTGCTGATCCATTCTGTTGTGGAATATGAGGAACATAATGCTGGTAAATAATGCCTTGAGTTTCTAAAAATTTAGAAAACGCATTGCTGAAGTACTCCCCCCATTATCGGTGTGAAGGTTCTTTATACTACTAGAAGATTTTTTCTTGACCAAATCCTTAAAGAATTTGAAGTGTGAAAAAACATCACTTTTGTACTTGAGAAAATAAACCCAAGTACACCTCAAGAAATTATCAATAAATGTAAGTGCATACTTAGCTCCATTGAAAGATGGGGTAGGAAAAACCATCAAGTCACTATGCACAAGCTCAAGTGGTGAAGAAGCTCTCTTAGACAAATTCTTAGGAAAAGGATCTTGGTGTTGTTTCCCTAATGCACAACCATGACAAAACTCCCTCAAGACAAGAAACTCTAGGAAGACCATCTACCATACCATGAGTGCTCAACTCCTTCAAATATCTGTAATTGAGATGTGCAAATCTTTCATGCCAAAGCTTACTCTCTGAATCTGAATGAGAAACCAATCCTGTCCCTATAGAAGAAGTGTCATCAAAACCCTCAAAGTGATATAGTCTTGAACTATGATCAACAATACCCTGAGAAACAAGTGAAAAAGGCTCCAATAAAGTTCGTACTTCTGCTCCATGTGGTGTAAAAGTCACTGTTTTTCCTTGACCAGAATGACAAATTTGATATACAGAAAGCAAATTTGTAGTGATGTTAGGAACATATAGTGCATCTTGGATATTGCCACCATCAAGTTGTATATCACCTTTTCCCTCAATAGAAAGAAAGGAAGAATCTCCAACCTCAATTTTGGAAGTAGAACTCAAACCTAGAGAAACAAAAGACTCCTTGGAAGAAGTCATGTGATGAGAAGCACCAAAATCTATAACCCAATTGTCTGCAAGTGGTGATTGAGATCTTCCAACAACATTAAGTGCTTTTCCATGCTGATTAGAAGGAGGTGGAGTGGAGATAGAAATTTTTGCTTTTCCAAGTTTTTGTTTCTTGACTGCATCCTCTAAGGCTTGCATTCACTTATAAAACCTATTTTCTTCATGATTACTACCCCCACAAAAAGAGCATGAACGGCTAGAATTATTCTTGGATTTAGAAGAATCCTTAGGTTTTGAGTTGTTTTCTTTGGGTTTAGGAGCATTTTGAGATGGAGAAGGTGTGGATTTGGTTTTACTAATTTGATTTTCCCTTGCCCTTAGGATTAGATGCAACTAATGCCTTTTGAAAGGTGGAAGACTCAAGGTGAGACAATTTGGATTCTTCCCTAGTAAGTCTTTCACCAAAATGTTTCTAAGTTAGGCATTTTGAAGCTGTCACCTAAGGCATCCATGCTAGAGAAAAAGGTAGAAGAAAAAATTTGGAATGGTCCTCTCAACTTGGATAGAATCAAGTAAACACACTCTTCATCTTTCTTATCTCTTCCACTCCCCTTCAACTGTGTCAATAAATGCTTGAACTTGGTAAGATAGTCTATAATTGTTAGAAAAATCTTCAGGAGCATAAGAGAGGTGATCTCAATTTCAAATTGCATAGCTCTCATATGATCCACCTTACCAAATAAATCCTCCAATTTCTCCCATATTTTGAAAGGAGAGTCACACTTTTCCAAATGAAATAAAATACTGTCACTTACATAAGTTCCTATCAAACCCATACACTCATCAAATTTGCACTGGTACTGAAATTTCTCATATTCTCTAGTGAACACTGGTTGTTCTTTAGAAGTTAAAGCCCATAATCCTTTCTGCTTAATTATTGTTTCCATTCTTGGTTTCCATGTGTGGTAATTATATTTTGTTAATGGCTCAACATGAGTTAATGTAGAAGTATATGCCATCTTAAAAAAATTCACCAAAATAAATAGAAGAACCAAGTAATGCAACAAGACCCCCAAGCAATGCAACAACACCCCTGCCAGATTTTGGCACTTTATAATGAGTGCATGTTACAATATGACACTTTATAATTATAGTGTGATTCTCAAAATAAATATTTCCAATGGAAAGATCATTAAATATCATTAAAAACTATGCACTTTTACAAAAAACAGCACTCAAAACCGAGTTACCGATTCCTACGATACAAGGTTTTCACATATCTGAGGTCTCTTATCTAGTTTATTTTATCCTTTCACACTAAAATTGACATATTCTAAGAATCACCACACAAATAGAAAATGAAAGGGGGCTGGAGTTAAGCACCTACTAGTAGGAATCACAAGCTTTAAGCCCTCATATGACCAGGGGCTAAGGATTTCAATGGGTGTGTGCAAACTTAAAATGTTACGCCACAAAAAAACTGGATCGGATCTCTAGAAACTGAGAAAAACCCAGAAATTTTTTCCTTCCTTTACTTTTCCGTATGGCGCAAATCCCGAGGGTCTTTTACTCCACTGCTTTAGGCCAACCTTTCTTCAATAATTCATTGCTCCCTTTCGGATCCAATGAAAGCCTCTGTTTTACATAAAAATGCACGCAACAACAAAATATAGACAAATCCTGAATATATGAATATTTTATAAAATGCTTGCAAAATGAAACTTACAAACGGATGTCAATAGCAATCTCTTGCTCTGATACCATAAAAGGAATCATAACCAGATCATACCAAGCCAAGAACACAGATGCTAATCAAACACCACGAACAATAAGATGAAAGTAATTCGCCAGAATAACTTTACACAAAACCTTTGTAAACAAATGAGCAAAAATATCATATATTATTATGGAACTCAATGAAATACAATGAGAATGAGCCTTGTTTATATATGCAAGGAATAAAAATCTAAGAACCAATCAAGGTTGTAGATCAAGCCATAAATCATGGAAATAACTAGTCATCAAAGAACTAGTCAAGTCCATAGATTTACGAGAGAACTAAACATCAAGGATCTAGTCAATACCATAGATCTAGGAAAGAACTAGTCAATACCATAGATCAAGGAAAGAACTATACCTAACAAATAGATAATATCTCCTAATATCTAAATAAATAAAAATAAATATCCACACACGTAAGTGGGTGAGGATAAATACAATAAAGGTAAATAATGTACCTAGGTGAACATGAGCTAAGGTAAATACCTACTCTAAGAAAATCCCTACAAATTCTCACTCGCTAACCATTCTAGACTATAAACAATACATAATATTTTGTTTATGTAACAATATATTCAACTAACTAATAATAACATTACCATATTAGCTATTTACTAAATGGTAACTTACAAATAGCCATGTGAATACTAAATTCCCAACACACAAAGCTAGGTCATTGGGACTCATATAGGCTATACTGGATAACAATAATGAAGGACGCAGATGATATGGGCTAGGATGAAATTTTTGAGGTCGAGGTGGAAGTGGAGGCGTAAGACTCCAAATACGAGGTTGTTACAAGTTTGGATCTATTAGATTGATCATCAACGTGACTTCCCAACATTCGCAGTATGCGAAAAATTCTAAAAAGAACATAAGGTAGAAGATTGTCAAGATCTTTATGTGCTAATGAAGGAAAAAAAGTGAGAAAGGCGTGAGAATGATCAAGATTGCATGACATGTAGTGGAAGAGAATCAACCTAAATATGTGCCACAAATTGTACCTTTGGCCAAGGTACTAATAACAACGTGAGCCACTACACACATGAAAGAATATCCTTTAAATAATATAAAGTAGAAAAAGATATATTCTGGAAAGTCCTTACCTGATAGTAGGGAACAAATAGAAATCCTTCAAGACTGTTCAAAAGACTTGATCTGTGATCTTTCAAGGACCGATATACAGGTTCCTCAGAGAATATGCAAGGCAAGAGAATGAAAAACTTGAAGATATTAAAGGTGATGGAATTAGTATAAATGAGCTCCAGGTAGTCTGTAGAATTCTCTACACTGAGGGGAAAATTTCATTACTAAGCTAGTGGTTGTCATATAAACATCAAAAGATGACACTCGAAAAGTAGTTGGGAAAAACATAGAGGCGGATTTTGCACTCAACAACAACAGATGGTTTTGATAGGGAAATATTGGTTGATTCTTGCATAGATGGGTGGCATATAAATGACATATTTGTTGACACAGGTGCATAGGTCAATATTCTTACCATGGATGCTTGGAATAGAATGGGGTGGCCAGCACTACATCCAACTCCCCATGTTTTTTTAATGGAAGACCAGATATGGGTCATGCCTATTAGGGTACTATATAATTCTATCATTTGTATAATGGGAGTGAAACTCCATGGAGATTTTGAAGTAATACCATTGGTAGAGGTAGAAAATTTTTGAGGGCTCCTCGAAACTACTTGGTGCAATGCAAACAATGTTGAATTATGGTTCAAAAATGGTATGTGAGTTTGGAGAATGGATCCTCACACATCATATTTACAGTGGATCCAAAGTATAATACGCTATATGTTCATATTGTAGAAGAGTATTAAGATTCAGAATGAATATACAATATATAGGCTATGGGGTTGGAAAACTATGAACTAACAGCAAAAGGAAATATCAAGAGGAAGGACAACTAGTCAGTGTCAAATACAACAAGAATGAAACCTTGCAACAATTGGGAACATGGTTCATATGAATTGATAGGACAAGATTGTGATATGATTAAGCACACAACGAAATTGATAATTTCTCGAGTTCTTGAGTATATAGGTAGGTATATCAATAGGCTAATAAGGGAGAACACCTAAAACCTTCCAAAATTTTAGTGAAAGTGAAAACATATTGAATTTCATCACAACATAGAAATTTCCATGCAATCGGAGCATTGCATGCATCAATTTCCTAATGATATTTTTAAAGGTAATGCAAATGCTTGGTAGGAAATTTCACATAGCTCAAAATGAAGGAATAACTGGGTCAATGATTTTTATTGCATTAGGTTTGAGAGAACATGTACTGACTTCTGCATGCTGATTTCCAATAACATAACATGGTGTAACCAAACTATATAGTAATGCTTAAGATATTTTCATTAACCATGGACAAGTATACACACAAACTTAAAACTAGAACTTGACATATGCATTTTATTCCACTTTATGTGTGGTCATACACATAGACTATGAATTTGAGTTGTGCATAGAAAATTCTTCTTGGGAAGACAATAACCAATGAGTTCATTTAAACATGAATCTCTTTTCAAAATTCAATTTGACCATCTGAACTAGTTCAAACCCTCTTTCTAAGTTATCAAAAATGATATTTGGGAATATTTGTCTATTCATAAAAGAAATGATCTTCTAAATGTGCACAACTTAGAAGGGACTTGTAGCACACTCTAGAAACATTGTGCTCGATTA
Organism: Taxus chinensis; assembly: GCA_019776745.2. Taxonomy (NCBI): domain Eukaryota; kingdom Viridiplantae; phylum Streptophyta; class Pinopsida; order Cupressales; family Taxaceae; genus Taxus; species Taxus chinensis. Next base: position 215,371,705 of record CM034155.1, read on the forward strand.
GATAAATCTACATCATACACAAGTTCAAAAGTACACAGGAAGATGATGAAGTTTGGAATAATAAAATTGGAGGCGCAGGGGTAAGGAGAAAGTTGTGTGACAAGTATAAGATGATATAAACAACCATAATCTAAATGTAGATGTTTCCTATGGGTCCAAAGAGGTCATCAAAAAAACAACTAGGAAGGCAACTCCAAGATACCCCATTGAAATCCATACATGTTAATATAGAGAGCGAAGATACACCAAAATTAACAACAATGGGTGGTTATTAGAGTGAATAAGAAATTGCAAAGATATTCAAAATTATGCGCGAATACGAGCATATATTCCCAAGAGGGTACCATCAAATGAAAGGATTACACCCATCATTGGGAATAATATAGATAAATTTTCTTGAAGTGGAAAGTTCGATTAGAAAAATACCATATCAGATGAATTATAATTTACATGCAAAAATAAAACAAGAAATTAATGATACGTTAGCCACAAGTGTAATAATACCAATGGAGGAATCGGAATGGGTGAGCCTAATGGTTATCAGTATAAAGAAATATAGATGCATATGAATTTTTGTGGACTATGGGGCTTTAAAATCTATTTATGTAAATGACCCATTCCCAATGCCTTTCACCGAAGAAATTCTAAAAGTGATCGTGAGAAGGGGAATATATACCTTCACCAATTGATTCTTCAGATACCAACAAGTTAAAATTACAAAAGACGATAGGGAAAAAAAAACTTTTTGACTGACTGGGGACTATTTTCTTATCCTATGATGCCATTCAGAGTACATAATGTGTCAATCGCTTTCTTCCATATTGTTTTGACCACTTTTTAAGATTTCATCCTCAATTTATCCAAATGTATATAGATGGAAAGACTATGTATGGGTTGGTCAAGGATTATTGTGATAACCTGAGGCTCATGTTTGAGCTCTACAAAATATACAAATTTACCTAAACCTAGTTTTTTTACACCATTTGGAACCTTATTAGGTCATATAATCTACAAGGATGGCTTGTTAGTGGATCTAGCTAAAATCACAGTTATAATTAATTTGTATGCACCAACAAGACAAAGAGAATTCCATACATTCGTAGGACATTGTGGATACTATAAAATTTTTATAAAATAATATACTAAAATTTCAATACCATTGTAAATAATTGTTGCACAAACCATGAGATTTTGAATGGGGTTTGAACAAGAAAGCATATTTAAAATATTGAAGGAGAAATTGACAAAAGCCTCAATATTACAGTTTATACATTGGAATACTCCCTTTCATGTACATGTAGATGCATTCGAACCCATTATTAGAGGAATCTTGGCGTAACGAGCAAAAAACACTTCAGATCATCCCATTTACTTTTCTAGTAGAAAACTGACGCATGTGGAACAAAACTATATATCCATAAAAAATAAGGATTATCAATGGTGTATGCACTAAAAAAATGTATGAACTATTTTTTAGCAACTTCGTTTGTGTTCTTTGCAAATAATATGGCTTTAAAATACTTTGTTAATAAAGAAGTATTACATGGAATGATATGTAGATAGGTTATCCTCTTTAATGAATTTTTAATTTTTGGTAGTCATAAAACCTAGAAAAAAATGCAGGACCCGATCATTTATTGTGCATCGATACAAGAGAGAATTCATATCCAATATAATATGACATGCAAGATGTATGACTATTCTAAATACAAAGTATCTTCGATGAGCTAGAGGATGTAATCTTCTTCCTATAAAATGGGGTCTTGCCACAAAATTACACTATAATGTTAATCAAGTTTCTTCATTCTTATCAAGATTAGTGAATTAGTAATAAAGAAAACAAGTAACTCTGAAATATGAAGGGTTTATGGTACCTTTGGATGATATGGATGGATACAGACGCAATATAAAATCCTCCTTATTGTGAGCAAAGTAACCTACACAAAAAAGAAGAGTAAGAGGGAAATTGGATTAGTAGATATATGGAGGGTTTCCTGACAAATTCGGTCCTAAGAAGTGTGAGCTTCTTAAGATGGATGTCAATCCTCTTGTAAACAAGATAAGATAAAAGTTGGTTTTGATAAATTGGATGTAGCGTCTATGTAAAATATTAAGTTAAACAGAAACTGAAAACTAAATCGAGAATGGTAGAAAACAGATATGATCTAAATATGACCAAATAAATAAAACCTGACAGGGGTCGACGACAACCTAAGAATGCAGAGGGATAATTGAGGGTGGCTAGAGCTGGATGAGAAGGAACTGCACCAAAATAGGCCTGCAAACTCTTCTATAGATGGATTTGAACTAGAAAGGGATATGGATTGAAGAAAGAAACCTGCAAGAATGGCTGAAACAAGAGGAAATAGAAAGGATGCAAGAAAATTTGGAAAACATATGGTAAATGATATGAAAATAGACTAGGTTAGTAGCGAATAGGCTGGATTGGTGGTGACCGGGGATTGGCAAGGTGGATTTGAGAAGGCAGATGAAACAGGAAAACTAGATCTGAAAGCTGGATGATCGGGATCAAACAAGTGATGGAGTAGATGATAGGAAAATAGAAATAGAGAGGTGGGTCAGCAACGACCTGACTTGATCAATGGCAATTGGGTCTAAATTAGTCTTGGATGAATGAAATGGACAAAATGACAACCTGTAAATAGAGATGAAGGAGGTTGAATGCAAGAATGAAGCACTAGGAGGACTACAAGACCTGAAAAACATAATGAAGATGACTACAAAAGATGATGATGATGGATCAAAGCATGCAATGACGAGAGGACTCCAAAGCTCCCAAAAATGAACAAAAATCTCTAATAAGGATTCCAAATGGCTTAGTAATAGCAAAAAGAGGTCATAAGATGAAGTCAAGCTCACAAGAGCTAAAAAATCTCAAAATTACGACTGCCTGATGACCCAGGTAATTCTTTGGTGACTGTGGAGAGACATCCACTTTTATGGTGGAATGATGTCCAACTTGAGGCAAAAGAGGCCTAAATGAAGCAGGATTAGGGTTTAGATGGATAGGGACAAGTTAGGGCTGCATAGGGAAGATAAATGAGTAGGTGGATGATTGAAATGAGTAAATAAAGGCCATAGATGGGTAAAATTATTAAATAATGGCCTAGAGATAAAAAAATGGAAGATTTAGGGATGATAAATGGAATTAAATGATAATTAGGGATGATAAAATAATGAGATCAGGATTAGAGTTAATTAAGAATAATTAACACACATGGGATGAAATAAAATTATTAAAGGTGAGAAATAGTAATTAGTGGGATAAATAGAATTTAGGAGGGAATATGAAATTTGAATGGATGGCCATGAAGAAAATAGATGGAACATGGGGTGGAGGGTGGTGATACCAAATTTTGGTGTCTACATATAAATCAATGAAAACAACTTGGCATTAAATTTGCACCTTACCAATTGATAGGAAAATAATTCTACAAAATGGGGCATGATGAGATTTTATGGCATCATGTAATGGTTCATCATAGGAATGATATCATCCAAGAATCACATGAAGGGGTTATAGGATGCCATTACGATAGATAATATACAACGTGAAAGATACTCACAACAAGTTTATGGTGGAAAAGTTTGTTGAAAGATGCCAAGGGATATGCAAAAACATGCGACCAATACCAAAGGGTTAGAAAACCAAACAAGCACAATGAATTGACATTGATACCAATCCTAGATCAGGAACCTTTTGCAAAGTGTAAATTTATTATGTTGGACCAATCAACCCAACATAATGAAGAATAGGTTCAAGGTATATAATTACAACTAACAAATTAACTAGGTGGGCAGAGGAAACACAAACACAAGAATGTACAAGTACTACGAAAATGTTCATTTGGGAGAATATCATATATTTCTACAGGTCTCCCTTAAGCCTCACAAATAATAGAGGAAAACATTTTTAAATGGTACTATAAGAATATTGTGTTAGGAGTTGATGGTGGCACACCAAAAAATAACTCCTTACCACCCACAAGCTAATGGGATATCTGAATCCTTAAAAAAAAATTGTTCACACTTTAACGAAGATTTATAATGTCAGACGTAAGTATTGGGATGATAAATTTTCAGTGGTACTATGGACATGTCAAACAACATACAATCACTTGAACAAAGCAACTCCCTTTCAACTTGTATATGGAATGGAGGTATTCTTACCAATCAAATTCTTGGAACCATCACTACACATTACATTAATTGTCAATTTGGATGATAAAAGAGTACATGTGTGATGGACTCAAAACATGGAAAAGCAAGAGAAAAGGAATGACATGATTGAAATATAAAATAATACCTTTAGAATGGGTGCAAAATTTTTGCTATATGATTCAAAATATGTGCATCATCCAGGGAATTTTGAGACACGTTGATGATTTTAAGAAATTTAAATCTTTATTAGAGGAGTGAGATCAAATGAAGATAGCAATAACAAACAAGATCTAATATGCAAAGTACAAGTAAGTATGCAAGATAGGAGATAAGAGTGACTTATCTTGTATTAGGGCATTTCAGATGATTATGGGATGGAAATTATTTGGAATAGGTTAGATCTAGAATGTGCAAGCTATATCTGAGAAAAAGAGATCTGAGACTTCTTTGGAAAAGAGCACTCACATGAGGACACAACCGCTTGGGCACTAGTTCCTGAGTTGGGTGCTAGTGTCCTTGGAATAACTCTTATTCTAGTCTTTTTAGGGTATTAAATTAGCTTCTTCCTTTTTTCATTTTTCACATCCACTTCATTGTAAGGTTATTGCGTAGCATCTATACATGTAAAATAAACACTAGCTACCTGCATAAATCTCAAGAAAACATTAGATAAAATAAATAATGCATAGATTTGAGTCAAACTAACCTTGGCAGTCACCCCAATGTTGTCACGTAGTGTTACAATACATTTCAAACTCTATGTAGTTCTCGTGAGTGTGTGGTTTGAATTTTGAACCTTGAAGTTAGGTTTCTGTTATGTCAATCACACTACGATAACGAGATAAAAATAGTTTTCCCCCAATATTAATGTGTGAGATGGAATTTAGAAATGTCCCTTCTTATGCAGTGAATGATGCATCCCAAATGCCTTCTTTGAATGTTTCTTTTTTCCCAACTAGTAGATAGTAAGTATTAGCCCCAATATTCCTGCCCTTAATAATGATAAATAAGTCATATATATTTTATTCCCTTGTTTTAATTTCATCAACAACTAAAATCTTGACCCAAAGTGATAAAAAAGACTCTAGAAAAGATACCAAATGAGGTGGCAATTCAAAATCAATAAAATGAGGGAAAGGGACAAAAGCGCTCAAAATGAATAATAGGATTTGGGGCGCTCCTACCCCTAATGGGAGGTAGTTTCTAGGATGCTCAAAAAATATAATGACCAATACATAGTTGGATCACATGTTATCTAGTGTTCAAAATCAAAGCAATCATTCTAGAAAATAAAATAACAAGAGTCTGGGAAATATAAAATCAATAAAAGAATAAAATAAGTGTTGTTAATGTATAAACTTCTTTTTTAGAAATCATGTATATAATGAAATACTTATAGGCATGTTGTAAGTAGAAAGTGCATGATTTTATGACTACATTTTTGCCACTTTATATTAGTCAATGAATATTCGCTAGAATAAAGTATATAGAAGAGTGTACCTTGTGGAGAGCTAAAGGGAGATGTAACTGATAGCATGCCGAATTAGAAATATTTTTTATACTGTTTCAAATGGATATTGTGAAATTTTCATCGTGGAATATAGAAGAGGATAAGGATCCTAGGGGTGACCTTGTATGCATAATAGAAGTGATGTATGTGTGTGTTCTTTGGATATTGTCATATCATTGTTCTTATGATTGTTCCTTGTTCCATTTTGTGTACTTCCCTTCTTGTTGGAATAAGGTCATACATGCAAAAGAAAATAAGTGTAGGAAAATCTCATGATAAATGAAATTTAAATTTAACTTAGTACATGTAAAAATAGAAATGCGTATTGAAAAACAAGTGAATCAAGAGTAGAATACACCTATGTGTCATGAGATAAGAGATAGAATTGTTCCTGTATGTTTGCTACCTTAGAGATGGTTGTAATTGTACTAAGTATTTGGGAATCCTTTTGCAAAACTTTAGATTTGAGCATCATGTCGCTAAACTTCACATTTGAGCATCATGTCGCTAAAATTCATATTTGAGCATCTTCTCACTGAACTTCATATTTGAGCATCTTATCCCTGAACTTCATATTTGAGCATCTTGTTGCTAAAATTTGGATTTGGAAATCTTGCTGCCAAGGGAATAGTATTGGGAGAGCGATTACCTTTGTTCTCCAACCCTTAACACTTCCACACAAATAATTTCTTCCATTGCATATGGTTGCAAACCCAATATAAATTGGTCATCGAGCTATGTGAAGTAATTGGTTTTATTACACAAAGTTTGTAACATGTCAGTGATTTTATTCTTATGTTTCCTGATAGTAACTTGTAACCAACCTTGTGTTGCTAGAATTTGGAAAATATTTTCACTGAGAACCTGTTCATTATATATTGTAACTATTTCTGCCCTCAAGAAAGGAATTTTTAGGTGGGACACTAGTTCCCACTGGTCATGTCTGTGTTGGGAACTTCTATCCTGGACTGATTTAGGATCAATTTTGATTCTTAACATGTTTCTTAGCTTCTTTGTACCTTGATCTTTCTATGTATCATTTTTTATTTGGTACATTTATGTATGGAAAAAAGATAAAGCATACTATGAACCCATGTAACAGGATAAGTATTGTTCAACATATAATCGAATAAGCAAGCAAGGATACATCTAATCAAGATTTGAGCTAGTATTTTTTACTTTTTTGTAAATATATGAACATGAAAATAAACAAGTAAAATAGGGGAGAAAGGTTTTCCCTATTGTATGTTTACAAAGTGAGGTCCATGTAAGTAAATGCTCCCTCAATAGTCATTTTTGGACCTAGAAAAAAATTACATCGTTACGTAGTGAGGGGCGAGGATATGCCCCTAATTATGAATGCTATAGTGGTATAAGTGATGTCATCGAGAGAATCATAAAAATTAGAAATATAGCCAAAAGAATTCAAATTAGATGGATGTCGTATAAATGATTTTGACTTATTTGTGAAGAAACCCATGAGGCGAAAGTCATAAATGCCCATGAAATATTCTTCATTAGTAAAAGGTGTATCATAGTGCTTATGTGCATTCCATCATGAACAATGATTTAAATAAATTTAAATATTTATCATAGGAATGAATCAAATGAATATAACAATAACATACAATATCTAGTATGTAAAGTATAAGTAAGTATACAATATAGGATATAAGAGTGACATAGTTTGTATCAGGATATCTGTGATGATTCTCAGGTGGAACTTGACCAAAACATGCTAGATCTAGACTAGAGGCTCTTTATGTGAAACTGATATCTAAAAATTATTTAAACATGAGCACCCACAGAAGGATAGGACCGCATGAGTGCTAATGTCTTATCTGGGTGCTAGTGTCCATGTAAAAACTTTGCTTTTAGTCTTTTCAGGGTTTGAACTTAGCTTCTTCCTTTCACTTTTTTTCACATCCAATTTGCTGTAGGGTTCATGTGTTGCATTTTTACCTACACAATAAACCCTATCTACCCAAAAAAAGATCAATAAAACATTAGATGAAATAAATAATACATATGCTTGAGACAGATAGACCTCAGTGGTCACCCCAATGTGATTGTCACCGAGAACTACACTACATTTCAGAATCTATGTAGTTCTTATGAGTGTGTGATTTGAATCATATCCCTTGAAGATAGGTTTCCCTTGTGTCATTCGCACCAATATGATGGGATAAAAATACTTTCCCCCCAGATGAATATGTGAGATGGAATTCAGAAATGTCCCTTTCTATGTAGTGAATGATGTAACCCAAATTTAGTCTTTGAATGTTGCTCTTTTCCCAAGTAACAGATAGTAAGTATTAGCACCAACTGTCCTACCCTCAATAATGGTAAGGCATGTCTATACATGTTTCCCTTGTTTACATTTTGTCGTTAACAACTAAAAATATGAATCAAAGTGATAAAAGAAACTTCAGAAAATATACCAAATGATGTGGCAATTCAAAATAAAAAAAGAAGGCAAACGGAAAAAAGCACCCAGAGGGGATGGTAGTTCCTAGGGTGCTCTTGTCCCAAATGGGTGGTAGTGTTTAGGATGCTCAAAATATATAATTGTCAATACAGAGTTGGGTCACATTTCGTCTAGTGTCAAAAAGTAAAGTGATCATTCCACAACAGAAAATAATAAGAGTGTTGAAACATAAAAGCAACGAAAGAGTAAAATAAGTGTTGTTAATGTATAGTCTTCTTGATTAGGAATCATGTATATAATGAAATAATAAGATGCATGATGTAAGTAGAAAGTGTGTGATTTTGTGACTACAATTGACTAGGTCCTTATGAGATAGTCACAATTTTTCCAACTAAGGTATGTCATTTAAGGGATATTAATGTAAAGTTTCTTTCAGGATACTTCAATGGAAGTATGATTAAACCATACTACTAGTAAAACAATGTTATATTTCAATAAGGTGTATACTATTAGATTATATGTTATTTCAATTCTTATGTTTAGTTTTTTTCATCAATGTAATAACCACATAAAATTTATGCAATTATTTCATGTTTTGTCTTGGCTTTTATTTAGCTCCAAACATATGTTGTTTACACTAATAATCTTAGGTTAAATAGTGGAGATGTATGGAGGACAAAGATATATTTTATGTTGAGGGAAGAAATTTGGTACAAAAAATTGAGGCCGAACAAATTCAAACAAGAGAATGTTCATAAACCTGACAAACGTTCCTTTGGGGAAATGAAAAAAATGGGAAATATAAAAAATAATTTCCAGTTTCACATGAGACCTAAGGAAAAGGATTGACATAAAATTTTGAAGGCAAAATACCATCTAGAGGATAGTGATGCACATGAAAATGGGTCCTTAAGAAGGTAAATCTTGTTGAGCTATAGGGAAAGGAAAATGCACAAGAAGGGAGAATGTGCATAAGGAAAAGTGATGTGGCACAAGAATGCAAGCCACTGAACATGACTAGAGGCATTAAGGAAGGATAAAATGGGTAATAATCACAAGTAAATTCACAATGTGGACTAGAGGGACATCAAAACAATGAGAAAGATGGAAATAATGAACAACTATCAGTAATTGAGTATTAATTGTAATTGTTGGAGGGGAAAAGTTACACACATGTGAAATGTAATAAATAAAGCATTTATGATTTTTTGGAAGGGTATAAATAAGCGAGGGGTAATAAATTTGGAATTACCTTATAATTAAAATTGAGATATCTGAATAAAACAAAAAATAAAAAAGTGAAAGCAATTCAACACGATGAAAAATGAGAAATCTTCCACCGTTAACACAAGATTGAAGTTTTTACAGTCGACTGAGGTTGGGAAAGAGAAAGGAAAGAGTAATAACAAGATCCAACTACACAACCAAAACCATCAATTACCATTAACATAGGGGTCAAGTTCTTCAAGAAGAATGAGGAATGTTAGAGAAATAAACTGCCATGGAGTAAATCAAAGTGGTTAATGGCTTAAGCAAAACACAAAAGACCAAAAGAAAGTGCGAGTAAAATGATTTGTGCAAGAATCAAGTACTTTGCATGACTTAAATTCCTCAAGTACCACAAGCTCAATGTTTGAAGAAGGCTCAAGAGACACAATTTTTAAGGAAACTTCAAGTGTAAAATAAGTGTTTGTGGAAAAGGAGGTGAAATCCAAAGAAGTAGGGACAAGTTCTTCCGCACCAATAAAGAGGGATAAAAATCCAATGGCTGCGAGAAAGAAAACAAATAAGGGTCAAATCTCTTGTGTAATACACTTAAATTTTGAGATGAGATATCCTAAAAAAGCAACCAAAATCTGGAGATGGAAATCACAAGTGGGAATGACCAAAATGGCTGATTGCAACCACCTCGCGTACATGCTAGATGGGTTGATAACAAATTATTTGGTGCATGTAATAGGAAAAAATATATAGATGAAATGACATCTATGATGACAGCATTGCAAATATGACAGATAAAGTAGGGGTTCTTTAATTGGCACATCTACCCTTTTTCAACGAACCAGTAGATGTTTTTTAGTATCTGGTCTCGCAAGTGCATGGGGGTTATTTATAATATACAAGGTGGTGCATGAGAATTACTTTTCACAATTAGCCATGAAACAAGGTTCATCAACATTGATGAAAATATAAAGCAATAATTGGAGGATGACAAACAGATGGAAAGGGTTAGAAACCTCCTAAACTAAAAATGACGATGAATTTTTTTCCCCGTTGAGGAGAGTAAGGACCTTGGGACCAAAGTCATATTGTGACTACTAACATCCAAGGTAGTAAGAAAATAAAGGTGGATGCAAGTGAACAAATATTACTTTTGTATCATGCGTAATATGACGCAAGGAAAAGTATATAACTTGGCCCACTTCATTGCGGATAGTATAGTAGAATATGTGGAGTTCGCACATCAAAGGGGAGGTACTAAATTCTAGTGCTGAGCAATTCTTCTTCTCCTAGTTTTCAACAAAATTGGAATACAAGAGGGAGATGGAGAACCATCGTGGTTATTCCCTAAATGAAATTCATCCCTAGTTGAAAAATACAAGTAATTTATGGCACACACAAACCTCTACAATGCATATAAAGCATAGTTTGGGAATGAGTTAAGTAATTTACAAAATGTCTTTGAGCAAGACTAAAGGATCCCGCAAAAAATTCCTAAAGATATCTAAAGATATTTTGAATTTTATGTAGGGTTTCACTACAGTTCATACGTGTTCAGTAAATATTACTTTGTGTGATCCGTAGCTAAGATCAAAGAGGTGAAGAAGGTAAGGATTGATCCACTGAAAGATGATGTTGACATCCATAGCCTCCATACAACCTATAAATATCTCCACTAAGAAGCATATGTGGAAACATAGGAGTTTTCAATTTTCTTTCTGAGAAAGATGGATACTATTATAGTAGGCAACACAACACAAAAATTGTTATTTTATCTATGCCTAAGGAAGAAGAAACAAATGAAGAAATTATTATGCCTACAAAGCCCCATTCTAGGAATAAAGGGAAGGGCAAGGAAAGGCCACTACAAGAGAAGATAAGACATAAACGATAAAATGGCCATTTCTAAAAGAAACCAAAATTAAGTGCTACTCAAAACTCCCACTACCACACCTTAAACTATTAATAATGGATATGAGGAACCAATTGGTAGCGCAAGAGAAACTATATGTCTAGACCAAACCTCAGCGTAAGAGGCATGTGTTGTATTGGTCAGTGAAGAGCCAACGTTACCCAAGGAAGGAGAGGAAATTCATACATAAGAACAAATATAACATACTCCTCATAACTCTTGCATAGAAGATGATACTCAAATGGGTGATACCAAGGATATAGGTGTCAAGAGAGAAGATAATCATAAAGCACCTTCGAGAGTGATTGAAGTGGGGGAAGAAGATGGGAATGAAGAAAAGGTGCGAAGTGAAGGAGAAAGTGTAGGAGGAGGTCATGGAAGTGTAGGACGAGAACATGGTGGTGATGAGGAGAAAGTATAGAAATGCCATAATAAAAAAATGTCCAGTAGAGGAGTCAAATGATGAGGATGAAGAAGAATATGAAGATCTATAACTCGGTCCACATAAACCTTGAAATTCCATGTGCGTAAGGTTCCACAAGGAAGAATATCAAAATAATGTTTTATTATGAATGTATGAAGAATTTTGTGGTAATAAGGTGCTCCAAGAAAGCATTATCATTTTCCCTATATGCATGTATAGAGGATCCACAAATTGAGTTACCTAGAAATTTCATAAAAAAGAGTTATAACAAAGGAGGAATATGTTTTGGTATTCACATAAATTTAAATGTTTTCTGAAACACAAGAAAGTGAACCCCTCCTCAAATTTTTTGGCGAAGTACAACAAAATATCCATAATAACAATGACTCCATAATCCAGAGTGGGAGGGTGAACAAGATAGAGGCAAAACTTAAAGAAACAAAGAGTAATCGGTGTGACTTACAACGAGAATATAAGGATTTACAATAAATATGTGAGCGCATAAAATTTAAAGCTGAAAAGTTAGGTGAAAGAATTATTTTCCATGAGCCCAAGCTCAAACATGAACACATTCTCATGGAGGGTGAGAAAATAGTTAAATTAGAACAATTATTAAATATCTTATTTAAGTAGATCGAGGCTAGTAAAGAGCAGGCAAAAACAATAAAATGGTGACCAAGATGACATAAGGGTTATTTGTGAAAAGAAACTTGTGACTTTTGAAAAAAAAAATCAGAAATTGGAAGAAAATATTGCACATACTGATAAGATACTAAAGGATTTTTTCAAACATACCCGAATTATAAGCGCATGCATGCGAGAAGTAATAGCCAAGAAGACATCCTTATAAGCTATGATGGAAGATGATTCCCTTGGTATGGATGCCGAAAATAATTTTATGGAGGAATATGAGAGGGTAAGTGAATAAGTTACAAAGAAAAAAGAAGATGTGAAGAAAAGGATATCAAAGTTAAGGAAGCTCACTGAAAAAGTTGAAACTGAGTTGTAAACTACATGCATGGAATTAGACACAAAAGAAATCCATATAGAAATTACTATAGGTATAAAATGTGTAAGGTTTTTTACTGAGTTAGCCACTTAGTTAGATCATCTAACCCCTCTCATCCAGATGGTTATCCAAAACTGGAAAGTATATGAAGATTTGCTTAAAAACCAAAGTGCCATAATTGTTTGAAGACTCAATAAAAGTGTTACTGAAGGGAAGAAAATATAATTAGTATGGGGTGATGTTTGACCCTAAGTTTCTTCCTTCTTTATTCTTTATTCTTATGTCTTGCATTAGGACATAATATTCTTTATTCTTTACCTACTATTATTTGGAATGATGTGTGACACTTTGGAGGAAGGTTGCGTATGAAGATTGGAAAGGAAGAAGTACACACAAGGCTAACCATGAGCATATGAAAAGGATGAAGGAAGGTGCATAAAGATAGGAAAGAAGACCAGCACGCATGGGAATGGTAATACCTGATAAGGAATTTTTGTAGAGGCAATGCTAAGGAAGCACAAAGTATTTCAAGATAAGCATGCAGCAAGCACAAAGTATTTTAGGATAAGCATGCAGTAAGCAAAAAGATAAACAAGGACACGTACAGATAAAGTACACTAAATATATATGGGGCCAAAAATAGACAAGTTACAACTTAGAACACTTACATGGAAGCAATTAAAGAATGGATAAAATGGGAATATGGCTAAAGATTGCTAGAAACACTCACCATGTAGGGTCTAGTAGGGGCAGCAAGTGGTTGTACTTAGCAACCACTTGAATGCAATAGTTTAATTGGTAGATGTAACTTGGGGGGATATTAATAGATCTTATAGGACTAGTGAAGGGCAAGTCCCCACTAGTATAAATGCCTCATGAAGGGCCCAGTGTAGAGTAGGCTAGTCTTTGAGCATCAGATTCATCTTTAGTCTTGAGTATGATCGGTGAGCATGAATGGAACATGTGTGATATAACTATGGAGATGATTTTGATAGTAACTTGAATATTTTGTAAATATGGACAATTTGTATGCAAGTAAAGTATGTTTTGGAGAAGTGATATTGTTTACACATAAAGATATTAAATGTACTTATTATAATTTTGTTGTGTGTTTTAACATATTAAACCCACTTAACTAAGCTAACCTTGATGAAACTCGAATCCTTCTACGCTTTGGGTGAGATCACCAAAGTTCCTGCTCTAGTATGATGGGGCAACACAAAGGATAAGAGGTAATTGTTTGTGTAGTTTCCTATAACTTGCGTGCATAGGAATAGATTGATAGCACAGCTAGATGCAAAAAGAAGATAAATTCTTAGGATAGTATGGTGAACAAGTTGAAGGTTAGGTTTATGCCTTCAGATTACCACATTAGATTGTTTAGAAAGCTACATAATTTGAAACAAAAGGAGATGATAATCAAGGAATACAGATAGGAGTTATATAAGCTCACTATAAAAGTTGGACATTTTAATGATGGCCCAGAAAAGGTTGTAAGGTATGTAGATGGGAAAAAAAATTCTATTCAAGATGATATTGGCATCCTGAATTTGAGGATTGTGGAAGAAGAATATCGAAGTAATTGAAGTAAAAAGAGAATTTTTCAAGAAAGAAAAAATAAAATGATAAAGGTAGAGGACGGTATTTTAGAGGTAAAGGACAAGTGTAAGATGGAAAAAAACATGATGGAGAAGAAACCGCTCAAAAAATAGAACTCAGACATAGGAGGAAGTTATTCCTCAAGAGGGAGAGGAACATAAAAGAGAGAGAGAGAGAGAGGAATTATGGGCAATTGTTTGTGTGTAAAAAATATGTGTGAAATAGAGAGTTTAAGTTCCTAAAAGACCTTCAAAACAACAATATAAGGACTGAAGCTAGCAACCATATTTCTCATGCAGATGAGGAGAGTGTTAGGTATTTGACACACAGAATAAATAGAGCATAAAGAGGCTCTATCGATGAAAAGATATTGTGAATAAGTAGTGTATAATAAGTTTGTAGATGGGTGTTAGGAATATGTCTAGCACTGTCATATGTATTTGGTATATTATTTCAACAATATATTGTTCATAGAGTTGGTTAGATGGGTATTCCATTAAACGGTTATTTGTTGTTTGTTCTAATAGGAAGTTGTTCTACTACCTTTATGGCTATATACCAGCATTTGTAATGTTCTCTAAATAGTGTATTTTTTGAATAGAAGAATATTATTTTGCTATGAAAGGCTCGTACTCGAAATTTGGTATAAGAGCGAGTATGGTTTTTTGAGATGATGTGAAGGGCGGATCGATTATGCTTTTCCCCGAGGATGAAAATATTACTCCATGTTTAACACTATACTGCTATACTCTATTCATACATATCCACATTTATTCTGCAGCGAATTATTGTTTTTCACTGCATTTGCTAAGGTTGGATTTACAATTTTAATCAGCCACTACTCTATCGCCAAGGACGCAATAACAGATCTGATTACATATTTTGTAGGGATTAATTTGTGCTAATTTCATGTGCTACGTGGTTTTTAACTCAGTGTAGTGCCCACATTTTACACACACAATTACAATAGTAAAATACCAGGATAAAATTTTTTTTGACTTACATTGCTCACTACACACAACATAGCAAGGGATCCAAGTACAAGAACTTGACTCGCATACAACAATCACATAAGTCATCAAATCACATAGACACATGAAAACAACATAGGCATGTCGATGCCACACTTTCCCCAATGAACGGTTACTAGTAATGACACAAACACAAGAAAAATGACTTCAGGAATGGCGAACCCACAACACATCATTTCTTTAATTGTATTTTAGTTACGATTAACATTCCAAGAACATTATTGTGCATGGATAAATTTCTCATTTGTCCACCTAAAAATTCTTACGTTCATTCCACAGTTAAGATACCGTTCGACCCTTTTTAAGTTAGCTTCTTATTCATTACAAAATTTTCCATAACTTGCATACTTATTTGGCATAATTTCAAATGCATATAAAGTACTTAATCATCTTGTTCTTATGTTAAGAATCTTCTTCTCAAACATACATTCAATGTCTACCTTTTTAATCTTACCACTCAAGTGAATGTGACTTGGTGTCCATATAACGATATTAGGTTTTAACAGAGATTTAGATGTGAGATAGTTTTTTTTACCACAAGACATTCCTCGATCCCAATACAGTTATTTCCCTACCATAGTTATTCTAATTCAATTACTTGTGAAATTCTATTTTGTTTTATATATGTATTTTGTTTTCTCGAAGGTTGAACACACCAAGGCAATTCATATTCTTTGAAACAAAAGAGTATTTTTAATCGAGATATAAGGTCTCGAAGAGTGGCATTATTCCGAACCTAAAATCCCATTTTTACTCTTATATGCTTTATTTTTTGTGTCACGTTATGGCCTTATTATTAGCATTGTCTTGTAAAGGGAGTTACGAAGTGTTTGTTCAACCTCTTGAAGACATATATGATTAAGAGACTTGATGCTTCACACGAACCTTAAGTTAACATCTAAATCAACTGAGGTTTAGATCAATTCCCAACTTTACCTAAGGGTCTACCCCCTCAACTAAATATGAGTTTTAAGCGAGAGGACAAATTTGTGCTAAACCACCTTCCAGAAAGGACCAAGGTGTTATGTTGAGAGAAACCAAGGTAACACATTTGGCTGAGTGGAGCTAAGGGGTTTGCTAACAAGAGATTAAGACCTAGAACAACTAAGTCACAACCTCCATCCATGTTGTCTGGATCCAATAGGGTTTTCACTCGATGACAAGGTTTTCCACTAGGCTACGAAGGAGGAGTTAGCTCTACACACTCCAAGATAAGATTAACTGTGTCACTCCTATCAGAAGGGTTTAAGACAAAGTCACTAAACATACTGACTAAGACAATAAGCCCATTCTTGAGCTCTGATTTTCCTAAATTAGGATGTTCCATCGAGTGCAAAGATTAAGTTCATCCTACGGTTTTCAATGTCTTCTACAGTAAGGAGTATTGCACATGAAAAACAAGTTATATTCTGATGTTGAACAAGGGTAGAGTGTTTCAGTTTAATTCTCTTTATTACATTTACAAAGTATGAATGCACAAGATGACTCATTAATCATTTATTGAGCACTAAATATGCACTATAAAATATTACGTCAAATTCATTTACCTCATATAAATATCAAACCCTTTTACCATGTGTACTATGAATCAACATTGAACATAAGATTAAATTGCACATTTCCTAGATGTCCTTGTAACCAACATCTCATACGTATCAAAAAATTATCAAATATAAAAATCTGTAACATGAGACAAAATTATACATTTATTCATTTAATAATGAACTATATAAATTACAATGACAAATAAATGAATTACACATCGCCTTTTCGTCATCATTCTTTCATCCTGCAAAACCATGTGAGCATGATATCATCGATAATTCGTTGGCATGGCATCCACCCTAATCTAACATAATTATCATTTTACAGTTTCCCATTTACATATGATAATAATTACAATTTGCAATCAAAATAAAAAGGTTTAGAGACATGTATTCATTACATTTCATTTTACTTCACTTTGTAACCTAGGAGAGACAAAGAGAAGGGAAGAGAGAGAAAAAACCATTTTTCAAAAGTTTTATTTCACACAACAAGTTACACTATAGAGTTTTAAACAATTATTTGCATGTGTTAAAAGTTTCCACGGTGGTTTGGCAACCCGACGAGGGTCCCGCAGCTTTCTATTTTTACATTTTTTTACTGGCTACAAAAATGTTCAAAATGGGCTCGGAGGCTAAGAAATCGCTCCAAAAGTTGTCTTCTAATGAGAATGCACACCACAATTAACTTTCTATGTGTCTCTAGATATACCAAGAATTTATAGCAACTGGCCGAATTGGGAAAAAGTGAACGGTTTGCGTTTGGCGGCTAGTTTTCCGGGGCTATTGGTCGTAGTTGACCCAGTTGCAATGAACAAAAGTTAGCTCGAGGGCTCAGAAAACCACGTCCAAAACTGACGTTCGATGGATGAGCACATAACGAGACACTTCCTACAACTTACCCTATATAAGGAGAATTCATCAGAGTTGACGGGACTGAGAACTAGAAAACCATTTTCGAACGACGACAAGTTTTCTGGAGCGACAAGTCAAAATTGGTCTAGTTTGACCTCGTCAAACTGTGACCAGAGGCCTACAAAATGGCTTTTCCAAACTATCCAGAAAATTTCTTTTCCCTAAAATGAATTTTCCATACAATTGTCTAGTATAAACACTAGAGGTTTGCGAAGACGGGAATTAATTTCTCTATGCAGGTTTCAAATGGCGGTTCAAAATGAAAGCCAACTTTCTAGATTTAACAGCTTTCTACTGTTGTAAACTAGTGTAACAGGGCTCCTATAAGAGCGTCAAAAATATCACATATGTTTGTTCGGGGTCAATCTAGAGGTCAAGGTGACCCCTCACACAAGGTACACGAATGAAGCTTAACATCTCATTTTCAGAGTTATGAAGGGTACTTAATGAGTCTATTAAAAATGCAAAAAATTAACTATTTAAACCGGGTGATGATCAACATTATTACTTAGAAATTCAATTTCATCTGGTCGATAAAACAATGTTGTAGCGATCCAGTTGGGTAGGAATTTTTCTACATCACCTCAAAATGAGGGTGGAAGTTCATGTTTTAATGCAAACGGGTTATTTTGACTTCGTGAGTTTCGACATGACATTTCATTGTTTTTGTAACGAGTTGAAATAAACATTTAACGGTATTAAAATCCTAATATTTTAAAATTCTATTAAGTTGCAAAAGAGAACTAAAACATGAGAATTATGAGAGGTAAGGGAAGATGAACCATGCCTGGAAGGAACGGAGTCGGTCAAACCCGCAGGCTTCAGTTCAACATCTCGCTTGGGCACTTCGTCAACCAGTTCACAAGCCTCGATCTAACCTCCACAATGTCACACAAACTTCCTGATCACTTGAAGTTCTCTAACAGAATACATTACCCATTATGTTCTGACAATTTTCTAGGGCCTGCACAAGGCTCCATTCTCGCACACGGGCTAAGAGAATGTTGGCAATAGACATTAGGCTCTACATATGTGAGTGTAGTTGCTTGAAAGTTTCTAAATCCTTTTGAACAAATCCATTATGTGCATATCTTGCAATCATGGCATTCCATGAGACAACATTTCTTTGAGGCATTCTAATAAATAGTTCACACTCCTTTTCAACAAATCTATTTTGTGCATATTTGCAAATCATGGCACTCCATGAGACCGCATTTCTTTGAGGCATTCTGTCAAATAGTTACATGACATGTGCATGCATTCACATTTCAGTGCTAAAATAAAATCATACAATTCTAATGCCATCCACTACCAATCCCGAACGAAATATGAATCTCACATCATTAGTGTGGGGCCAGCAACGAATTTTAACAAAAGAAGCTTCCACATTTTATATTGTTGATAAAACAAAATCCACTTTTAATCATCATTGACCATGAAACTACATCTGTAAGGGGCGTTTTTAAATCAACTTGACATTTTTTAAAAAGTTGTCTGCATTTTGTGCAAAGCTAACCAAGAGAATACATCTCCTTGAGCTAACAGCCATTGGGCATGAGCTGGGCACCCAAACATGATTAAAAACTTTCAGTTCGAACCCAACAACATTACATTCCATTAAACCACTTCTGATTGCTTCCACATTGCATACAAAACTGCCAGCGCCCTTAACAAAATGGATATGTGTAAGAACAGCAACCATAGTAATATGTGAAACCACGTTTCTTTCAAGAATTTTCCTTTACGCTACGCATTTTCAACAGCCACAACAGCCAAACCCTCCTCCACGCATTCTTCACGTCCAGAGGTGTGCCAAAAACTGGTCTAAAGCTTCCTTCCCATGGCAGCGGCGGCTGTTCTCTTCATTCAACAAAAAGACAGAAAATAAAAACCATAAGGAGCTCCCTTTGCCCTAATCCACCCCGAAAAATCATGGGGTTTTTTTTTAATAAATTTTAAGTCTTTTATTTTATTTATTTATTTATTTGTTTGTTTTAACTAAAAAAAACATAAAAACCCTAACTAAATTTTTTTTGGAGCTTTTTGCCCTAGCCTCAAATTAGTTTTATTTTATTTTATATTTTATTATATATGTATTTTTATTGAATTAAGTGATTGTGTAAGTTTATGCGTTTTCCATACATTCGCTCATTTGGTCTATATGGCATCATATTTATTTTTTAAATTTCCTTTTTAAAAAAGTATTTAATACTCGACATTTCCTCTATTTATTTTCTTTTTTTATATAAAGTTTAAAATTTGTGAGATCGGGTTCTGGATTGACTCGACCGCAGATGTCTTCGAGATTGACTAGGTAAGATTGAAGCCACACCCTAGCAATAACACTTATGTGGTCCAAGGTTCTCAAGGTCCAAGGCGCGAAGCAAAATATGGCATAGAGTTTGCAACGGTCATGAAGCCAAAAGATGACCCTTGGAAAGCTTGCCGACTAAGTGTGGCAGGCAGGGACAGTACAATCACGAACAATAAAGAGACCAAGTCATTACCACAACAACGCGAACGGCAACAAGAATAAGGGGGGAACTACATCTCCCTCCCCTTATAAGAGCATCATCCTCGATGTGACACAACACTGAAGCTCAGAGGGTACGTAGGCAAGAAGCTAATAATGAAACACATTGGGTAACAAAAAAACTAGGTGTTAAATCATGACCACAAGGAAGAAAACTAATTTTGGCAATATCTTAACTTATAACATTCTATGAAGATTGGTAATTCCCCTTTACCTTATAACTTAGCATTTTTCTTTTACAGTATTTCTTATCTCAAGATTATAATATTCATTGTTTAGAATTTTTCAGTTGTCTTAAGTTCATGGGTTCCCTAACAATAACTAACATCAAGATGTCACACAAAACTCAACACAACACAAACAACCCATGAGACATCTTGCTACCTACCTTCATGACTGTATCATATCACAAGGTCTTTTAATTCCTCCATGGAATGACAACAAGTAGTCTACATAGCAAGGAATTTCCAACAATTACGTCCTAGACATAGATCTAGTACACACATATGACTGACAAACATAATCATCACACTGATACATATACAATGAGTATCACAAGACCCAAATAAATCCATGACTGTACCAACATAGTTCCAAGACAATATCCAATAGTCCATACCAACCAAGGGAAGAGTCAAGCCTCAAACATAATAAGGTGTCAAAAGACTCACAAGGGTACACATAACTCATTATACCGACTCCACACATAACAAGACATCACGACACAATCCCCAAATATCTCCAAGAGCACAAAATAAAACTCCATATACCTTCCCAAAGCATCACTAAATAATCTCCATGTATATATCCTGAAGCATCCTAAAACAAATCCATATACCTCTCATCAAGAAGGAAACATAGTGCCAAAAACAAGTCAGGTCACTCAACCATAGAGCCCCATCAAGAATCACAGGTCACTCAACCATAGAGTGCCATAAAGAATAACATGTCACTCAACCATAGAGGCCCATCTCCTTTATCCTTTTAATGAGGTTGGGTCACCGTATGGCCCTGGGCACATAGAGCCCCCTCACCCCCAACCCAAGTGACATAATAAATCGTGGTTCAATGACCAGCTAGTTATCTGTAACTCTTTGGGGCGTACCTCTATACAACGAAGTGGGTCCATAGGTTCAACCACTCCATGGTTAATCCCATGACCCTATTCCAACACATTACAACATTAGAACTAGCATAACAATCCAATCAAATGCCAAGTGACAAAATCAAAAGCATTGGGCTAGGCTACAAAACTTTTAAACATGAAAAGAAAGTTTTAAAACTAAGAAAAACAAAAGGTTAATTAGCCATGGTTAGTGTAAAATCCAAATGTTAATGCAACAACCAAATAAATGCCCAAAATATAAGAACATGTCAATCAAGAAAACAGTTGGTTCTAGCTTAAAAAGATAATGATCAATTTACGAATAAAATACGTATTGAGAAAATAGCACATTACAATCACTATGTGGCCTCATACCGCCACCAAAGGGGTACTCACCGAGTTGTTGGCACTCGGACATCGAGCCTCAATTCGTAAAAAATATACATGTAACCAGAAATGAGTATATCAAATAATGTAATTGTCATCATCTCTGCCTGAATCATCCCTCCATACTCCTACAAGGATCAACATAATCAAAATCACATATGATTATTCAATGAACAATCTAATAGGAAAGAGCAGGGAACTTTAGTTGCATAAGTTGAGCCTAATGTGGTGCACACCCACAATATACTGAGCAAGCTCTAAGCATGCTAAACAGATGGAAATGGGTTTTCAGTCTATATAAAACTCCACTTCCTCACTCGTACTCGTCTCAAGATTATGAAAACCTGGTCCACGCCTCCTCTCTCCACACATACACTCTTGACAGTTTATCCCCTTAGGGTTGTCTAGTGTAAGTTTCACAACATACACATAACTACATCACTAGAACAATGGTGATTCACACAAATTACCCATAGCGTCTTACACATGATATTTATACGTGGTATAACACAATCACTACTTTCACGGGTTACGGTACATCACATTACCACATTCTGCACCCAAAGTGCAATCACTGTACACTAGGGATCATACACTCGCCATATGCCCCTAAATCATGACATGAATCATCACATATTACACAAATCATATGCATGACGAACATAATGTCCAACATTACAATGTATAATCAATTACAATATAACACAGTGATACACACGATTCATAACAACACGGTGACAACATCACAATATGATCCAATTCACTTTACACCAATCTTTTCATATAACATATCAACACACCTACATATCACAAAATTCCATCATGTTCTAACCCTTAGTAATCCACAATAACATTTTGTTCACAAAAAACAAGGCAGTACATTACACACAGATTCCTTATTGAATCCACGAAAAATAGAGTCAATACTCTCATCAAAATTACATCAATATGATAACAAATACGCACTAAGTGACATGCACAAGATGTGCATTCACAATTTCACAGTTACGACACAGTTCACATCACGCATATATCACATTACTCTTCCAATATCCACCACAATCATACAGAATCATCACAACTTCAATCCATCCCAGAGGTTCGAGAGCATGATCCTCCACTCTAATACCATATGTAGTGCCCACATTTTACACACACAATTACAATAGTAAAATACCAAGATAATTTTTTTTTGACTTACATTGTTCACTACACACAACACAACAAGGGCTCCAAGTACAGGAACTCGACTCGCATATGACAATCACATAAGTCATCAACTCACATAGACACATGAAAACAACATAGGCATGTCGATGCCACACTTTCCCCAATAAACGGTTACTAGTAATGACCCAAACACAAGAAAAATGACTTTAGGAATGGCGAACCCACAACACATCATTTCTTTAATTGTATTTTAGTTATGATTAACATTCCAAGAACATTATTGTGCATGGATAAATTTCTCGTTTGTCCACCTAAAAATTCTTACGTTCATTCTGCGGTTAAGATACCGTTTGACCCTTTTTAAGTTAGCTTCTTATTCTTTACAAAATTTTCCATAACTTGCATACTTATTTGGCATAATTTCAAATGCATATAAAGTACTTAATCATCTTGTTCTTATGTTAAGAATCTTCTTCTCGAACATACATTCAATGTCTACCTTTTTAATCTTACCACTCAAGTGAATGTGACTTGGTGTCCATATAGCGATATTAAGTTTTAACGGAGATTTAGATGCGAGATAATTTTTTCTTACCACAAAACATTTCTCGATCCTGGTACAGTTATTTCCATACCATAGTTATTCTAATTCAATGACTTGTGAAATTCCATTTTGTTTTATATATGTATTTTTTTTCTCGAAGGTTGAACACACCAAGACAATTCATATTCTTTGAAACAAAAGAGTATTTTTAATTGAGATATAAGGTCTCTAAGAGTGGTATTATTCCGAACCTCAAATCTCGTTTTTACTCTTATATGCTTTATTTTCTGCATCACGTTATGGCCTTATTATTAGCATTGTCTTGTAAAGGGAGTTACGAAGTGTTTGTTCAACCTCTTGAAGACATATATGATTAAGAGACTTGATGCTTCACACGAACCTTAAGTTAATATCCAAATCAAGTGAGGTTTAGATCAATTCCCAACTTCACCTAAGGGTCTACCCCTTTAACTAAATATGAGTTTTAAGCGAGATGACAAATTTATGCTAAACCACCTTCCAGAAAGGACCAAGGTGTTATGTTGAGAGAAACCAAGGTAACACATTTGGCTGAGTGGAGCTAAGGGTTCACTAACAAGAGATTAAGACCTAGAACAACTAAGTCACAACCTCCATCCATGTCGTCTTGATCCAACAGGGTTTTCACTCGATGAAGAACTTTAATTTTAAATCTATCTTTGGATGACAAGTTAGTCCGCTAGGCTATGAAGGAGGAGTTAGCTTTACACACTCCAAGAAAAGTTTGACTATGTCACTCCTATCAGATGGGTTTAAGACAAAGTCACTAAACATACTAACTAAGACGATAAGCCCATTCTTGAGCTCTGATTTTCCTAAATTAGGACGTTCCATCGAGAGAAAAGATTAAGTTCATCCTATGGTTTTCAATGTCTTCTACAGTAAGGAGTATCGCACATGAAAAATAAGGTATATCCCGATGTTGAACAAGGGTAGAGTGTTTCGGTTTAATTCTCTTTATTACATTTACAATGTATGAATGCACAAGATGACTCATTAATCATTTATTGAGCACTAAATATGCACTACAAGATATTACTTCAAATTCATTTACCTCATATAAATATCAAACCCTTTTACCATGTGTACTATGAATCATAATTGAACCTAAGATTAAATTACACATTTCCTAGATGTCCTTGAAACCAACATCTCATACGTATCAACAAATTATCAAATATAACAATCTGTAACATGAGACAACATTATACATTTATTCATTTAACAATGAACTATATAAATTACAATGACAAATAAATGAATTACACATCACCTTTTCGTCGTCATTATTTCATCTTGCAAAACCATGTGAGAATGATATCAGTGATAATTTGTTTACATGGCATCCACCCTAATCTTACATAATTAGCATTTTTCAGTTTCTCATTTACTGTTAGCATAATTTAGCATAGGCATATTTATTGCATTGTCTTTTATTTAATAATGTGCAACATGTGCACTCTTGTCTAGTCACTTGCATTCAATATTGTTATGTTGGATAACATTCAATATTGTATTAGTTGTAATTACATGTGCATGTGAGATGGGTATTATCATCTCGTAGTTGGTGCCTGATAGGGTGTCATGTCTATCCATATGAGGATGTCTAATATCTATAAATATTACAGCTCTTGCATTGTTATGTAAACTGATTTCATGATCAATAATATTTGTGAGGCTTCCATCTCTCTTTGGTCATTGCAATATAATTCTATTCTATCATTTGGTATCAGAGCTATACCATTTTTATCATTTGGTATTAGAGCAGGTTCTATCCAAGTAAGGTTGAAGAGGAGCACTATTGGAGAGGATCCATTGGAGAAGAAGATCTGCATCAAAGGAGAGCCATTGAAGCATCCCGCAACCTCCATTCCTTCCAAGCATCCCTCAACTAAAATTTGACCTATCCACTTATTTGGAAGGTAAATATTTTTTTGATTAGTCATTGGCATAGCCAATTGATCTAACATATTGGTAGAATATTTCAGATTTGGAGATCTTAAAAAATAAAAGATCTTAAAAAAAAAAATTGAAAAATAAAGATCTTGAAAAAATTTGCAGATCTAAAAATAAAAGTGAAAAAAAATATATCTAAAAGGAAAATCAGATCTGAAAGTGAGGTGTGAAGAATTCGGGAGCAAAGGTTGAAGCAGTCCCGTCAACAAAATTCCAGCAGATAGCTCTTAAAAAAAAGGACGTAAAATTTTCATATAATGTCAGATTGATGTGCCCTTTTTTTTTTGGAAATATAAGAAGGAGGTGCATAACATTACAGTTTACATCATCTTCATATTCGGGCTCTACATGTGACGAAAAGTCTGTACAAGTCGGATCATTTTTTCTAAAAAAAATTAGATCTAGCTGGTAAATTGGTAAGATCTCAAAAACCAAGATTCCTATTCTTCTAAAATTTTGTGGGTTTTAAGAAAAATATTTCATGATGTTGTTATCAAAATTTTAGAAAAACCCAGATCACGGTTTTTGAGAAAAGTTGAAAACAATATTTAGATTGTTTGTTTGGATCTTGGGAACAAACATGTCAGCTGTTCAATTCCCACTCTCTCCATATTTTTTATTAAATTATTTTTTTTAAAGAAAATTTGGAGAAATTGCTAAATTTTGGGATACTTTCAAATTTAGAAGCTCACCAAACACATTTAGAGCCACAGCTAAATTTAGCGGAAAAACACCTATTGGGGGGTAAAAAATATTTTTGGCCTAAATTGTGTATTTTGTGATTCTAGACCCTTTTTTTTTAAAGAGGGGGACATAAAAACTTCATTTTGATGTACTTTTGGAGCATTTTGTACTAATCTTGGTGCATAACGTGCAAAAAAAAGTGCAAATTTTTTATTTTATGTTTGGTTTTATCACACGAGATCTTTGATCTCATAATAGCTTTCGGTATATATGGTGCCTCTGAGAAGCGCTTACGGGTGATGCCATCACGAGTACTACTGCACTTAATGCATAACACAGCTACCTAAACGTTGTCTTGGCATCGAACCTATAAATTCGACGAGGAGTAATAAGGACACAATACACACACATTTGAGCCCTCCCATCTATTTGTGCTTACACAAACCCCTCTCCGTACTGTCTACGTACCACGTACTAAATTATTTCACGTGTGTTAACACCTCTTTCCGTACCGATGGGTATATTGAAAGGGTGATCTTCTTCCACGTACCGATGGGTATATCGGAAGGGAGCGTATATAGAAAGGTTTGGTATATCGGCCCGACGGTATATTGAGAGGGAGACCATAAACCTAGAGTGATAAGAGTCTTACCCTTAGTTAGAAATTTAGAGTTTCAGAAATTTAGATTGCAAAAATGGGTGCACAATCACCAAAGTTCTTCTTGCCAAATTCACAACTGCTTAAAGGAGACAACTATGTTGCATGGAAACCAAAGATCAAGATGTTACTTGAGTTTGAAGACCTATGGATAGTTTTAGATGGAACAACAACAAAATCACTTGATGATGGAAGACAACAAGTTCAATTTGATAGGGCTAATCAAAAGGCCAAGTTGATAATCTTGTTTGGCGTAACGGATGATGTGCAAACCCACATTAGAGGTGCCACATCGGCTAAGGATGCATGGGATAAGTTGAGCATAGTCTATGAGGCAAAGAACAACAATGTCATCCTCAATCTACTATCACAACTGCATACTCTCAAGTTCAAGCACAATGAGAAGGTTGAAGTTTTTTTTAGACGAGTTGCTACTCTGAGGGTATCTCTATTGGCATTGGGAAAAGAGATAAGTGATGAAGACCTCGTACCAATTGTGTTGCGAGCACTTCCTCCTTCCTACAGAATCTTTGTGACAACTATCAATATGAGTGAACACACAGTCACCTTTGAGAAGTTGTTCAATCTACTCCAACAAGAAGAGGCAATGAACAACAAAGATCATGAAGATGAGCAAGCACTATCTTCCAATCATAAAGGAAAGGGGAAATTTTAGTCCAATCACAAGAATTCCCAACAAAATCAAAGTCAACAAAGTGACCAAAGTCAACGAGACAACACCAAGAAGTGTCTCATTTGCAATAAATGGGGACATGACATCAAAGATTGTTGGTACAATTCCTACAAAAAGAGTTCATCAAGTAATTCAAAACCCAATAACCAACAGGGTAACAACAATTCAAATCAAGGGAAGTCTAACAACAACAACAATCAAGGGCAGAAAAATGGTAATTGGAAAAGAAAACCCAAACAACAAGGGTACATTGCCAAACATGAGGATGATTCAGATGAAGGACACCACATGTATTCTACGCAATTTGATGAAGAAACCAAGTCCATGCAAGATATCTGGTATGTTGACTCAGGTGTAATTCGACACATGACTGGACGCAAGGATTGGTTCTACACACTACGTGACTCACCTAACAATAACCATGTGTCATTAGGTGATGACTCATCATACAGTGTCAAGGGGATTGGAAACATTTCACTACCTCTTGGAAAGCATAACTACAAAATCACAGATGTATTATATCTACCTGGGTTGACCAAGAATTTGCTATCAGTTAGTCAACTCCTTGATCACAACTTGAAGTTGGATTTTGACAATAATAATGGAGAAAAAGTGTGCTTGATAAGAGATAAGTCAATAGGTTCCAAGATTGTAGCAAGAGCCTCTAATGTGTGACGCATGTTCTAACTTGATTTTGTCCACAAGGATGATCAAGCTCTAGTGGCCAAAGACACACAATCTGTAGAATTATGGCATCGCAGATATGGTCACATCAGTTTTGGCTATCTCCAAACACTTCAAAAGGGCAACATGGTGAAAGGATTGCCTACACTCAAGCACAACACTGACAAGTGTCACAATTACCTAGCTAGAAAGCAACACAGAGTACCCTTCCATAAGAACACATATAGAGCTAAGGGAAAGCTTGATTTGGTGCACACCGATCTTTACGGGCCCATGCAACCAAGTCATTCTAGATGTCAATACTTCATGCTTTGTGTTGATGACTACTCAAGAAAGATATGGATATATTGTCTAAGAAACAAGATTCAAGCCTTTGAAACATTTCAGAAGTTCAAAGCACTTGTTGAGAATGAAGTTGGTCGCAAGATAAAAAATTTCCGCTTAGATCGAGGGGGGGAATTCACAAGAAATGATTTCAAGACTTACCTGGAAGCTCATGGGATTAGTCGAAAAATGCCTCCTACTCACACACCATAGCAGAATGGTATAGTTGAGAGAAGGAATCGTATTATCATGGAAATGGTGCGATGTATGATTGACGACTCAGGTTTAACAAAGACATTTTGGGCAGAAGCTGCAAGAACTGCAGTCTATTTGTTGAACAGAGTGCCCACAGTAGCTCTTGAAGGAGTGACACCTCAAGAAGCATGGTCAAATCATAAACCATCAGTTGCACACCTAAGAGTATTTAGGTGTAAAGCTAGCATGCACATACCCAAGAAGAATAGGAACAAGTTGGATATGAAAGCTGAGAAACTAATATTCATTAGATACAGTGAAGAAGAACTTGGGTACATATTATGGGATCTGAAAGCAAAGAAAGTATACACAAGTAGGGATGTTGAGTTCTTTGAGAAGAAACAAGCAGATGCTCCACTCAACGACTCAACAAACATGCAGAATACACCTCTTGTGAAGACAAAATTTTATGTTCCCACTGAAGATGACAGTGATGAATTGGATGATGGTGAAAACTTGGATCCACCACAAACCAATGGAACAGCTAAGAAGTTACCTAAATGGTATACTCAATTAATAAGAGATGCAAATTTGGATGAAGCACCTAGCACATCATCCAATCCTGGACCTAGAATGCACAGTCAAGCTCGTGAAGATATCAATTATGCCCTAATGAGAAGAGTTGTTGAAACATTTGATCCATCTACAGTTCAGGAAGCCCTACAATCAAAAGCTTGGAAAGATGCCATGGATTCAGAGTATCAGTCAGTGATGAAGAACAACACATGGCAACTTGTCGACCTTCCACCATGGAAGAAACCCATTGGATGCAGATGGATATTCAAGACTAAGTACAAATCAGATGGGACTATTGACAAGTATAAAGCAAGGCTTGTAGAAAAGGGGTATGCACAACAAGAAGGCATTGATTATGAGGAGACATTTTCTCCCACAACCAAGATCAAGACAATAAGGATGATCTTTGCTCTAGCTGCACAATTTGGTTGGAAAGTCCACCAAATGGATGTGAAAAGTACCTTTCTTAATGGATATTTGCAAGAAGAAGTATATATGACTCATCCAGAGGGTTATGTAAAACAAGGAAAAGAGATGATGGTATGTAGACTCATAAAATCTCTATATGGCCTAAAACAGGCACCCCAAACATGGTACATCAAAATTGATGAGCATCTCATAAGTCATGGATTCAAAAGGAATCCTTATGACCCCAATCTCTACCTCAAAAATCAAGGGGGGGAGATTGTCATTGTGGTTTTTTATGTCGACGATCTAGTCATTATAGGCAGTTATGTGAAGATGATCAATGCAACAAAGAAGGATTTTAATCGATCATTCGACATGACAGATCTCGGGCTCATGCACTATTGTCTTGGGTTGGAAGTATGGTAAAAAGAGAATCATATCTTTGTGTCGCAGTTGAAATGCACCAAGACAACGCTCGAGAAATTCAGGATGATGGACTGCACTCCTATTGCTACACCTATAGAAGTGAGACTTCAGTTATCTCATTCTGATCCATCACCACCGATGAATGTAACTCTCTATCGGCAGTTGATTGGGAGTCTCATTTACCTGACATATACTAGACCAGATATCAGCTTTGTAGTCATCTATTTATCATGCTTCATGCAAGAACTGAAAATATGTCATTGGAAAGCAACAAAGAGAATACTGAGATATCTAAAGGGTACAATTGACCTTGGTCTAGAGTACAAGAAGAACGATAACTTCTTCTTAATAGGATATTAGATTCAGATCATGCAGGAAACATGGATGATAGGAAGTCAACATCAGGCTTCATCTTCTTTATTTTATCTAAATCGATATCATGGGGAAGCAAGAAACAGAACTTTATTTCTTGCTCTTCTATAGAAGTAGAGTATCAAGCTGTAGGTGAAGGTGTTTGTGAAGCAATATGACTACGCCGAATACTGGAAGGAATTTGTCTACCACAACAAAAATCTACTCCAGTATATGTTGATAATGAAGGAGTTCTAAAGCTTGTTTACAATCCAGTATTTCATGAGAGAACCAAGCTTATTAAAGTACAGGTTCATTTCATACGTGAGCATGTTTTGAAGCACAACATACACCTCCAGTTCTATCCTACAACTGAACAGAAGGCAGATGTTTTCACTAAGTCACTTGCACGTGACAAATTCACACTGTTCAGAGATTTCCTCTCCACTTCATTGGAAACTATGCAAAATTAAGGGGGGGGATGTTAGCATAATTTAGCATAGGCATATTTATTACATTTTATTGCATTGTCTTTTATTTAATAATGTGCAACATGTGCACTCTAGTCTAGTGACTTGCATTCAATATTGTTATGTTGGATAACATTCAATATTGGTATTAGTAGTAATTACATGTGCATGTGAGATGGGTCTTATCATCTCGTAGTTGGTGCTTGATAGGGTGTCATGTCTATACATATGAGGTTGTGTAATATCTATAAATATTACAGCTCTTGCATTGTTATGTAATTTGATTTCATGATCAATAATATTTGTGAGGCTTCTGTCCCTCTTTGGTCATTGCAATCTAATTCTATTCTATCATTTGGTATCAAAGCTATACCATTGTTATCATTTGGTATCAGAGCTATACCATTGTTATCATTTACATATGATAATAATTACAATTTGCAATCGAAATAAAAAGGTTTAGAGGCATGTGTTCATTACATTTAATTTTACTTCACTTTGTAACCTAAGAGAGAGAAAGAGAAGGGAAGAGAGAGAAAACAACATTTGTCAAAAGTTCTATTTCAACAGTAAGTTACACACTATAGAGTTTTAAACAGTTATTTGCATGTGTTAAAAGTTTCCACGGTGGTTTGGCAACCCGACGAGGGTCCCGTAGCTTTCTATTTTTACATTTTTTTACTGGCTACAAAAACGTTCAAAACAGGCTCGGAGGCTAAGAAACCACTTCCAAAAGTTGTCTTCCGATGAGAATGCACACCACAATTAACTTTCTACGTGTCCCAGATATACCAAGAGTTCATAGCAACTAATGGATTTGGGAAAAATTGAATGGTTTGCGTTTGGCAGCTAGTTTTCCGAGATTATTGGTCATAGTTGACCCAGTTGCAATGAACAAAAGTTAGCTCGAGGGCTCAAAAAACCACGTCCAAAACTGACGTTCGATGGATGAGTACACAACAAGACACTTCCTACAATTTCCCCTATATAAGGAGAATTCATCAGAGTTGACGGGACTGAGAACTAGAAAACCATTTTCAAATGGCGACAAGTTTTCTAGAGCAACAAGTCAAAATTGGTCCAGTTTGACCTCGTCAAAATGCAATCGGAGGCCTACAAAATGGCTTTGCTAAACTATCCAGAAAAGTGCTTTTCCCTAAACTGAATGTTCCATGCAATTTTCTAGTATAAACACTAGAGGTTTGCGAAGACGGGAATTAATTTCTCTATCCATGTTTCAAATGGTGGTTCAAAACAAAAGCTAACTTTCTAGATTTAACAGCTTTCTACTGATGTAAATCAGTGTAACATGGCTACTATAAGAGCGTCAAAAAGATCACATATGTTCGTTCGAGGTCAATCTAGAAGTCAAGGTGATCCCTCACACAACAAGGTACATGAATGAAGCTTAACATCTCGTTTTCAGAGTTATGAAGGGTACTTAATGAGTCTCTGAAAAATGCAAAAATTAACTATTTAAACCGGGTGATGATCAACGTTATTACTTGGAAAGTCAATTTCGTTTGGTTGATAAAACAATGTTGTGACGATCCAGTTGGGTAGGAAGTTTTCTACATCACCTCAAAATGAGGGTGGGAGTTCATGTTTTAATGCAAATGGGTTATTTTGACTTCGTGAGTTTCACATTGACATTTCATTGTTTTTGCAACGAGTTGAAATAAAAATTTAACGGCATTAAAATCCTAATATTTTAAAATTCTATTAAGTTGCAAAAGAGAACTAAAACATGAGAATTATGAGAAGTAAGGGAAGATGAACCATGCCTGGAAGGAATGGAGTCGGCTAAACCCACAGGCTTCGGTTCAACATCTCGCTTTGGCACTTCGTCAACCAGTTCACGAGCCTCGATCTAACCTCCAGAATGTCACACAAACTTCCCGATCACTTGAAGTTCTCTAACAGAATATGTTGCCCATTATGTTTTGACAATTTTCTAGGGCTTGCACAAGGCTCCATTCTCGTACACGGGCTGAGAGAATGTTGGCAATGGACATTAGGCTCTACACCTGCGAGTGTAGTTGCTTGAAAGTTTCTAAAGCCTTTTGAACAAATCCATTATGTGCATATCTTGCAATCATGGCATTCCATGAGACAACATTTCTTTGAGGCATTCTAACAAATAGTTCACACTCCTTTTCAACAAATCCATTTTGTGCATATCTTGCAAATCATGACACTCCATGAGACCAGATTTCTTTGAGGCATTCTATCAAACAGTTACATGCCAAGCGCATGCGTTCACATTTTAGTGCTAAAAAAAAATCATACAATTCTAATGCCATCCACTGCCAATCCCAAACAAAATATGAATCTCACAGCATTAGTGTGCGGCCAACAACAGATTTTAACAAAAGAATCTTCCACATTTTATTCTGTTGATAAAAAAAATCCACTTTTAATCATCGTTGACCATGAAACTACATTTGTAAGGGGTTTTTTAAGCAGCTTGACATTTTTTAAAAGTTGTCCACGTTTTGTGCAAAGCTAACCAAGAGAACACATCTCCTTGAGGCATCTTTTGTGCACAGCCACGTTTTTGTGCATCCTTGGTTGTATCAAACTCCATTGGGCATGATTTGGGCGCCCAAACATGATTAAAAACTTTCAGTTCGAACCCAACAACATTGCATTCCATTAAACCACTTTTGATTGCTTCCACATTGCATACAAAACTACCAGCGCCCTTAGCAAAATGGATCTGTGTAAAAACAACGACCATAGTAATCCATGAAACCACATTTCTTTCAGGTGTTTTCCTTTACCCTACGCATTTTCAACTGCCACAACAGCCAAACCCTCCTACACGTCTTCTTCACGTTCGGAGGTGTGCCAAAAACTGGTCTAAAGCTTCCTTCCCATGGCGGTGGCGGTTGTTCTCTTCATTCAACAAAAAGACAAAAAACAAAAACCATAAGGAGCCCCCTTTGCCCTAATCCACCCCAAAAATCACGGGTTTTTTAATTTATTTTTAAAATTTTAAGTCTTTTATTTATTTTTTTTGTTTTTTTGTTTGTTTTAACTAAAAAAACATAAAAACCCTAACTGTAATTTTTTGGAGCTTTTTGCCCTAGCCTC
Organism: Taxus chinensis; assembly: GCA_019776745.2. NCBI lineage: Eukaryota > Viridiplantae > Streptophyta > Pinopsida > Cupressales > Taxaceae > Taxus > Taxus chinensis. The sequence goes on from CM034155.1 coordinate 215,405,780, forward strand.
CAATTAGTTTTATTTTATTTTATATTTTATTAAATATGTATTTTTATTGAATTAAGTGACTGTGTAAGTTTATGCATTTTCCATACATTCGCTCATTTGGTCTAGATGACATCATATTTAGTTTTTAAATTTCCTTTTTACAAAAGTATTTAATACTTGACATTTCCTCTATTTTTTTTTAATAAATTTTAAAATTTGTGAGATCGGGTTCTGCAGTCACTCGACCAGAGTCGTCTTCGAGATTGACTAGATAAGATTGAAGCCACACCCTAGTGATAACACTTATGTGATCCAAGGTTCTCGAGGTCCAGGGGGCGAAGCAAAATATGGCATAAAAGGTTTGAAATGGTCACGAAGCCAAAAGATGACCCTCGGAAAGCTTGCTGACTAAGTGTGGCAGGCAGGGACAGTACAATCACGAACAATAAAGAGACAACTTATTACCACAACAACAAGAATGGAAACAAGAATAAGGGGGGACATTACACTCAGGTATTAGTTGGTATCTTCAAATGTGTTCTGCCTCCATTCAACTCTCTAGCAATCTCTTTCCATTAGGACAAATTTATGGAGTCTTTTCTTGCATATTCCAAAATTGGTAGTTGTGTATTGATCTGTGACTTTCTAGTTTTGCCAATATATTACATCAAGACTTGAACCAACCTTGAGTTTCTACATTGGTTTTCTTCCATTTCACATTGATGCGTATGTGAACTAAAAATCTTATTTAGCGCCTCATTATTTGTGGATAAGGACATGAGAGCCTAGAAGAACATGTGTGCAGATCACTATTGTCTCAAATTATAGCACTAGTTGATGTGCAGTCAAAGTATGTATATAATATTATTGAATCTTTCTACTCGTATCCTTGTCTTGTGGAATATCCATTTTGCATGTACAGATCCTCGTGTCATGCCTTGTCAAAATGTTAAACATTGCATTCAGCTGCAGTTCAAAATTGAGCAGATTTTAATTATTGAAGGTTTCGTAGACAGTCGTTTGTCGATTCATTTCGAGCCTCATGGTGAATGACTTTGCATTGCACTCATTGTGCATTAAATCACAGTCCATCATTGTTAAATGCATAGAAATCGGTGGATCAAGAAGGTCAAACACGGAGATGTACTGAAGGAAATGTGTTTCAATGTCTAAGCTTGAGCTGCAGGATGCTCACTGGACAAATGCGTTTCATTAATCCTCCATTTTTACATGGACATCTTCACCATTGTGAGTCAAGTTTGTCTTTACCCTATCAATAGTCCATTAAGTTTCTAAGTTTTTGTTTAACATTGGTAAAAATATTATAAGTAGTTTGTATTCAATTTAATAAAGTTTTAATGAGTCCTCCTATGGTCATAGTAATGCATGGTGTCAATAAATAGATTATATATTTTGTTTTTATAGTGGGGAATCAGTCTTACCTTTGTTAAATTAATTAAATCATGAGTCTAGTGTGCTTTATAACCTATCAAAATAAGGTCTTGTAATATTTTTGTATTAAAATTATAAGTCATTTTGTTGTCAAAAAGTCAAAAAATTGAGTCATTGTAAAAGTCTGTAGAATAAATAAAAAATTGCCTCACGGACGCATTTTCAGTGTTACCTAACATCCAAGTTTTTAGGAGAATAAGATGAATAATATCGTAGTTCAAATGATATTTTTGATGACATCGAAGAAAGAAAATGTGTTTGGCTTTGGGGGCTCCGCCCCTCGACCCCTCCCTATACTGCGACAGGGAGCACGCCCAAGGACCCTGCAAGGGGTGCTGGCCCTTGACCCCGCCGAGGGCTTCTGTCCCCAGACCTCCACTTTGGAATTTCAGAACCAAAGCAAAGAATTGCAGGAAAGATGCATCAACAAAAGGTGGTGTAAATTTGAATCCCATGTTCCGATTTGTTGAGGAAGGAGCGACACAATAGAGGATGGAGGCACATGAGGCTAGAGGTCAATCAACGACCTCTCGTGAATCAACAACGACAGGGGCAATCGAAGCGATGGTGACAATGTGTGTGTGTGGGGGGGTATGTGTGTGTGTTTGCATTCTTTTCAGAGTTTTTGTTGATTTCAGTTATATACAGTGTGATTCTATTTTAGTGTTCCTATTATGTGTTAAATAAGTGAAATGCTCACATTAAGGGGGGGAACATAGTCTCAATGTTCCATTTTCACTTTTCCCTCTTTTTCAAGTTTGTATTCAGTAAGCAATGTTTCCTTCATAGTTTTTTGAAGGAAAAACATAGTGGATAAAACAAAGCACAAGGAAAAGAAGCATCATGATATATAGGTTGTTGGTTTTCCTGTAAAACCATCCTTGTTGAGGTTGTTGGTTGTCCTATAAAACCATCCATGTCGAGGTTGTTGGTTGTCCTGAAAAACCATCTAGATCATGTGATTTTTTTTATCCCATGTTCGCACTAAGGGGGGCAATGTTAGGAATATGTCTAGTGCTCTCATATCTATTTGGTATATTGTTTCAACAATATATTATTCTTAGATTTGGTTAGACCCGTATTCCATTAAACGGGTTATTTATTGTTTGTTCTTCCTATTAATTAGGAAGTTGTTCTACTACCTTTGTGGCTATATATCATCCTCTATAATGTTCTCCGAATAGTGTAATTTTTGAATAGAAGAATATTATTTTGTTGTGAAAGGCTCATACCTTAGAATGGGTTCATACAACGATGATGTTCTTTATGATATTATGCCCATGGATGTGTGTTATATACTATTAGGAAGGCCATGACAGTTTTATAGAATAGATGTGCATGATGGGCGAGAAAAAACATACACCATAATAAAAGATGGAAATATATTCATGTTTACTATTTTAAGAGATAGAGGATAAAGGGTGGAAAATAGTTTGAAAGTGATGTTAGTTGAAGGAAAATAGTTCATGAAGGTGTAAAAGAAAGAAGAGGTAGGTTATGCATTTATTCCAAATCCCATACAAGTTGTGACAACCACTAAAATGAGTGATCTTCCATTAGAAATTCAAATATTATTGAAATATTATGTGGACATTGTGTCAAGTGATTTTCCAGAGGGAAAACCACGTATGAGATGTGTTGGCTGATAAATTTGAATCTTGAGTATAAGCAACAGTTCAAGGGATAGCAATCCCTCCTCTTTATGGGAGAGGTTCCCTTATTTCACACACACAAAAAAAACTACTTATTTACAAATATACAAACTACCAATATCTAAATGAGGATCTTGATGTATTAAATGTATCCATGTTTAATAATTTCTCAATACAAAAGAAAAGGATGTGGAAGAATAAATGACCTTGGGAATAAATATGGCAACACTTTCCGATGAATAGATTGCAGAATAACATCATACTTATGCATACATGAACTTCCAAGAACACTTGGACCTAGATATATCTAAATAAAAGACATAAATGCAATAGACACAAATTTCTAAGCACAACATCAACTGGGAGAACACAAAGTTTCATATTCAAATATATACCATCCACATTCATTAGACAAATATCAAAAATGGAGAGAACACAATAAAAGAAATAAAGGAAATTCTTTTGTATTGATATTCAACTTGGACCTAGATATATCTAAATAAAAGACATAAATGCAATAGACACAAATTTCTAAGCACAACATCAACTGGGAGAACACAAAGTTTCATATTCAAATATATACCATCCACATTCATTAGACAAATATCAAAAATGGAGAGAACACAATAAAAGAAATAAAGGAAATTCTTTTGTATTGATATTCAATAGCTCTATATTTTTACATCTAATTGCATCAAGATCCAACCCCCTCAACAATGACAAATATTTCCTTTTATAACCATTTGAGTAGTTACAATTAGAGATATTTTAGTTTCCTTTCTTTTAATTAAGAACTAATCTCTAATCAAGTGTTTATAATATTAATTTGGCCCCACTAAAATATTATATGATTACAATAGAAAGTGGCCAACTTAATTAAATACATCCATCAAAAGAGAGGCCTAAGAGCTAGATGATGGAACATTTGAAGAAGTGGTTGTCCTAGTTTTAAATTTGAGTATTTGATTTATGAATCTTACTAATACTCCTGTTATCTCCATACCTCAAGGAATTGTGGTGTTGGCAGTTGCATGAGTCTAGCTATTTAAGCAGTCTTCCATATCCTTTCCAAATTCTACATTCTCCAAGAATCCCTTGTTTGCCTCTATAACTGAAGTTCAAAGTGTACATATCTCTTCCATCTTCTCCTTTGATACAATATCTGATTTAAACAAATCTTCCTTGACAAATTTTTTGAACTTGGCTCTGATCTCTTGGAGTGTAAACTTATATTCTGAATTTTCTTTGAAGAGCTGGTAGTGAAGGTCTTGAAAATCAGATATGATGCAAGCCGTGAAATATTCCCCATTTTGTATCATGTTCCTGAGTTCATCAAAGGCCTCTTCAAGGAATTTCATCTTCTAATCAATATTGAACACCCATTGTTTAGATAAATTTAATTTTGTATCATCTAACACTTTTTTGGCCAAAAGAACTTGCACATTTGTTTCACACATGATCTGGACGTCTTGGATACATTCAACCCACATTTTCAATTCCCTCTCCAAACTGCTGAGTGTTTTAGTGAATTTTAGTTGTATCACAGTGATATGATCATATGACATGTATGCATCCTCAATGAAGTTCAATCCAATGATTAGCATTCCATCCACCATGGCTTCTATTTATTTTCCATAGGGAGCATGCTTATGGATATCCTTAATAGTTTGAACTTCCTCATTGGTTAAAATAGTGGGGGGAGGTATTTTAGTCAATGGAGTTGGATCAATTACCTTTTTACTTGCCTATAAATATCTTATAAAATTTGAGAAGATCTTTATATGTTCCTGTTGGCCGTCGAAAAGGAACTTTAAGAAGAGAAGCAGTCAGCGGACAAGAAGTCCCTCCTCTTTAGTGGGAGAGGTTCCCTTATTCAGAAACAAACCTATTTACACATGTACAAAGCGTGGTTTCACTATGGAACTTGGATATCATAAAAGTGTTTCCTAAATAGATCACCAATTACAAAAGGACAGAGGAATGAAAATGTGGAAATAAGCATAAAGGCACCATCCAGAATTACAGATGACAGAATAATTCCTTATGCATGCAGGAATATAGTGAATTGGAATAAGATCATTTGTACCCACATTAATAAGATGAAATTTGAAAAGACACACAGTTCCATGAATAACATCTACAAGAATACAAAGCTTCTCAGCATAATGTAGACAAATGATCTAATTATATTTAATGGATAGCTTGCGAATAAAAAGAATCAGATAGACAAAGAATGGAAATCCTTCTGTATTGATTTCTTTATGATTTCTTTACACTTTCACAAATAATCCAAGTTCCTCCCCTAAAAATAGTGAGGAGAGACCATTATATAGTTTACAAATTAGTTACCCTTGGTAACTACTTCTTTTAACTAATGTTTTAGTTAGAGGGTTGCTAATCGCAATACCCCAACTAATTACATTAAATCCGAGAAGAAAGGAAGAAAAGAGAAGAATTAGGAGAAGAAGACAGGCATTCATGATTGAGAGGGGCCCACTGACTTTAGGATCCACTGTCTGAATCTTTTCAACACCTCTGCTATGTCTCTACCTCGTGGGACTGATGTGTTGGCAGTGGACTGAGTCCAAAATCCGAGGCACTTCTCCATTTCTTTGTCGAATTCGACATGAGTATGATAATATTATTTGCTTCCTCTATAGTAGATTGAAGAGAGCAGATCTTCTTCATCTTTTCCTTGGAAATGGAACTCTCCTTGAACAAATTACCTTTGACAAAATCTCTGAATTGAGCTTTGATTTCTTGCAAGGAGAGGGATGCACCAGAGGTCTCATAATGGAGATAGCAATGTATGTCTTTGAAAGCAGATATTACCAAAGTTTTGAAGGCTTCACCCTTCTTCTAGCTATTCTTCAATTCTCCTGAAGCTTCTTCCAACACCTTGATTTTCCATTCCACGCTGTACACCCATGATTTTGACAAGTTATCCTTTCCATCATCGAAGACCTTGCTTGCCATTAAAATATTCTCATCAGTTTGTCCCATGAGGCAACGGTCTACTATACAACTGCTCCAAAGTTTAAGTTCTTTATCTATGTTCCCAATAGTGGAGGAGAGTTTCTGTTGCAAATTGGTCACCTTCTAGTGGAGTTTGAAGGCTTCATCAATGAAATTCAATCTTGCAACAAGCATATCATCCACCATAGCCTCCATAGCACTTCCATAAATGGAATACTTGTGTATATCTTTGATACTCTACACTTCATCTTTGCTGAGAATCACAGGTGGTGGAAGAGTAGTCAATGGGGTAGGATCTAGAACTTTATCCTTGGATAGCAGTGACTTGATGAAACCAGTAAGAATTTGGGCCTGCTCCTCTATCTGTTCTATGGTTTTTTGCCCTTTCTCCACCCTCCCAATCACCCTGGTGACTCTTTCCTGGAGATTGTGGATCTCACCCTCAGGGGTGGACTCTCCCATGGGAATTCTCGAGATTTCCAGATCAGATGCTTGTAAATCATGCTCTGGTTTGTCCACTTTGGGCTTGGCTATCTCCAAGAATTACTGGCCCTGAGCATCAGATACTATTTTGGAGGTATTCCTGGCTTTCTTAGCAGGAGTAGGAGCAGTGCCTAATAGGTCCGCCACAGCATCAAAATTGGATCCTGAGATCCGGGAGGAAGACTTCCTCTTTCTACTATCAACAAAAGGTTGCACCCATGCAAAAGAGGAGGAAGAAGAGGAAGGTGGGGCAAGAGGGCCAAGAGAAAGGGAACTCATGGCACTTAAAGTGTGCACTGATGTCGTCTCTAGTTGGGATATGAGTGGAGCGCTCGGGGCTTCTGGTACAGAGGAGTCACTAGCACCCGGAAGCTCAGTGCTTTGGACCTCCTTTTCTTTATCCATGGGGGCTTCTGGAGCGCTTGTAGAGACTGGCACTTCACTCTCCTCACTTTCACTGAGAACAATGATGTTCTTTGGGCCTGAGGGTAACTCCATATGCTTCCTTAGAGGATCTTCCTCCACAGGATCCTTCTTTATTTCTCTGACTTTCTTTTGATATACCTGGGTGGATGAGGAAGGAGTGGAGACTGTGGGACCTTGAGTTGACGAGGCAGGAGGGGTCTACACAGGTTCTTCTGAACTGGGTGTCATTGCATCCCTTCTTGGTGTTGGAGTATCCTTGGAGGAGGATTCCCCTGAGTGCCTTCTAAGCTCACGGACTTTCCTATCAAACCAGATTTTGGTTCTTACCAAGACGGGAGCTAGGATTTCTGCAAGATCTTCCTTCTCCTTTTTGAACCAATCCAAATCCTCCAAGGGAGTGTGTTTGACCACGTTGTCATATTCATATGAGTACAGGTCAGAATTATCATCCTGGAGCCCTTCAGGAACTTGGTACAGGTTAAGCTCTTGAATTAATTGAAGAGAAAATCTCCCATAGTGTCTCCTCCTTGCCTCAAAATCATCAGCACAGTCAACCCAATAGTCCTCTATGTCTACGCTATGATGATAATTGATTTTGATGTTCTACTCAATAAATTTCTTCAAGTCAAAGCAGGTTCTTGGCCTGAAGAAATGGACAGTGATGGGAGCTAGGGTTCTTGCTATGTTTTGTGCATCTAGAGCTGTTTTGTAGGTGTAATTTCCCAAAGATATGGGGAAGTGCAGGCCAGTGATTTTCTTATCCCTGCAGGTTCTATGAAACTTGTCCAGCTGCCTGCATACCTATATCAAGCCCATTTTATCATTGCAGAACATAGGAAGCTTGAGAGGAGTGCTCTCATAGCCTGCAAGCCTTATACAGGAAAATTTTCTAAATTGGATGAAGTAGGCACCGTAGTGCGATATTAGATTCATAGCCTCATCAAAAAATATCCTCATCGTGTCACTCTCTAGAAGCCTGAAAATGTACATGGTGAAAGCATCATTCACCCTCCTAAAGTTGCGATTTCTAGTTTCCAAGGTGAATTGGGGGCAGTAGGCATATACAAGGTCACTCTTATGAGCATCAATGTATGAGAATCCAAACCATTGCCTCGATGCTGCCATAGTATACATCAAGTATGAAGTCATGTAAAATTTCTTTGTTTGTTGTACATTAGACAGCTGCTCTGCTAGGTTCATACTGATGATCTCTTCCCAATTGATATTCTGAGTTCCTTCGCACACTATATTGATAAGTGGGCACATCCAAAAATGGAACTCATTTGTAGAGGGTAAGCCCATGACCTGAGCTAGTAGGATTATAAAATATGACAATTCCTCATTGAAATCAGCATGGAACAAAACCTTGGATAGACGAGACGCCCCCTTTTTAGGTTTTTTAAGCCAGGACTTCACCACCTGCACCTTGTATTGATCAATGTCCTAGTCGAAGAGGCCCTGTGCCTAGTTCTGAGAAATCACTATAGCATTGTCCATCTCAGGAATCCTTAGGGCAACACCAATGGCGGCAGCGTCAAGTTTGGCGATGAGTTCTCCATGCACGTTCGTTAGTTCACTCGAGTCAGGATTGAAATGAGCTCCGCAGGAGAGCACTGTATCTGCGCATTGCACCGAGATAGGGAAACCACCAGCGAACACCAAACCACTGTCACGAATCATCTGTGCCATAGGGGAGGGGTTTGAGTCTGTCATTCTTTCCTAGAAATCCCCAAAGTCAAGGTGGAAAACTTCACTGTCTCTGATATCAGGAACGGTAGACTCGAGCAGTGAGACTTGCTCCTGGCCTTGGAATTTAATCTTCATGTTGTTAGCAATTTGAGAAGCCAAGGTTGTAATCTGGACTCGGGACGAAATTGCAAGGGGAATGGATATGCGCGTAAAAATTTTGATCGCAAAGGTATGAGTAATGGATAGCAAGAAAGCAGTGTGCAAAATGCATAGGGGGCAGTTTATTATATAGCCGTTTGGGAGAGAGAAAGACAATCAATGTGCATTAAATACACATCTACCAACTTGAAAAGCAAGATATTTGTGAAGAGCGGTAAAAATTAGCTTGGATGACCTTTGGTTCATTTAGGACACGCGGGATGCGAAAGCGCGATTAGGTCGATACGGGCGATGCGGGAAAAGTATCCACAAATGCTTCTGGGACATGAGGGACAAAAGTACGCAGAGTGCGTGATTTGGCCGAATCAGACGAAAAGGGAACGATGAGCCCAGGCGAACTTGGGACACTTGGGACAAAAGTGTCTGACGGGCCCAAAAGAAATGGACTTCGGGTAAAGCGGCCGATCGGGGAACATAGAACCCAAACGGAATTGGGACACGCTGGACAAAAATGTCCGACGGGCCCGAAAATCACACAAAATGACCCAAAAAAACGTAGATTCTTTCCAATTTTTTGACTTTTCGTATTACCAGGACAACAGAGAAGGCGTTTAACTTAAAATTTTCAATTTTCAACTTCTCAAAAGAATGGAAATTTTGAGTGGACAACAGTTCCTCAAGATGCTCTTAGGACTATTTACTTGTTTCCACCCTTTCAATTACATTGGACACTGTCTCCTTCAAATTGTGTACTTCACTCTCAGGGTTAGATTCTCCTAATGGAATCCTTATCAGCTCTAATTCATTTATGGCCAAATCCTTTTCATTATTTTCCTCCTTGGATTTTTAAATCTCCAAGAATTGTTGTCCTTTGGAATCAGGTACCAGTATAGAATTGGTTCTAGCTTTCGTAGTTGTAGGAGATATGCCTAAAAGAGCTGCTACAACATAAAATTTTGGGGAAATGATTGAAGATGAAGCTTTCCTTTTTATACTATCAAAAAATGGTTTGACTCAAGTAAAGGAAGTACTAGAAGAAGAGGGAACAAGAGGCCCTAACTTAAGTGTACTCATCAAACCCATAGTCTGTGCCGCTGATACTTCAATGATAGATGTTTCAATACTAGAGACCGGTATTTTCTTGGCAAGAAATTCTTAAATGATTGTTTCAATAACAACCACTATCTCATCTTCTATTATGAGATCATCTTTCTTTTCATCTTCTTATTATTTCTTTGGGTTGCCCCCTTCAAGATTGCATTCTTCTTCCTCTTCTTGGCTTTCTATTTCTTTATCATTTTCCTCAAAAAAATCAATAATCTGCTCAATCACAGGCATTGTTTCTATTTGAATTAGATAAGCAAATTGCTTGTTTTCTTCCTCAGTCACTTCTTCCAATTTTTCCATCTTTTCAACCTACCCATTTTTGGTATACACCAAAGTTGAAGTTACATGAGGAGAAGAGGCAATTTTAGTTGGTATCTCAGGTGTTGAAGAAGAGACCACCCTCTAAGATGAAGATGCTTCTTGAGAAGGGGATTTCACTTTGTTGGTTCTATAGGCTCTCATTTTCCTATCAAACCAAACCTTAGTCCTAACTAAGACTAGGTTTATGATCTCTAGCAAATTGTCCCTTTCCTTCTTAAACCAGTCAATGGTTTCAAGGGGAGTATGCTTGATAGTTTTGTCAAATTTAGGAGACTGTAGTTCTTCATCATCATCTTGTAGTTCATCAGGTACCTTGTATATTAAAAAATCCTTCATTTGTTGTAAGGATGGCCTGCTGTAGTATCTTCTTCTCACCTCATAGTCATCTGACCAATCAGCCCAATAGTCTTCTACATCAGAGAGGTGGTAAAAAGACATTCTCATATTATTAGAAATGAAACTTTGGAGATCAAAACAAGATCTTTTCTGAAAGAAATGGAAACTGAAAGCACCCACTGTCCTTTTAATATTTTGAGCATCCAAGGCACTCTTACAAGTATAATTGCCTAGAGCTATAGGGAATTGTATACCAGTTATTTTCTTGTCTTTATAGGTCCTGTGCAACTTATCAAGTTCCCTGCAAATTTCTACTAGGGAAATCTTGTCACTGCAGAATACATGGAGCTTATAGGGAGAATCTTCAAAGCATACCAACCTGATGTAAGATAAATTTATGAATTGAATGAAATAACTACCATAGGTGGATATCAATTGTTTGGCTTCATCAAAAATTATTTTATTTGTATCACCTTCTAGAATCCTGACAATGTACATTTTGAAGGCATCATTGACCCTCCTAAAATGATGATTACTATTCTTTGAGGTCAATTTTGAGATATACTCACATACTGGAGCATTTTTCTTATTGTCATCTAGGGAAACACCCAATCATTCCCTGTATGCCCCAATAGTGTATAATAGATATGAGGTCATGTAGAAGGTATGGGTGCTCTGCACATTAGCCAATTGCTCAGTTAGATTGGTGTAAATGATTTCTCCCCAGTACAAATTCTGCTTCCCCTCACATATGATATTGATGTAAGGGCACATCTAAAAGTGAAACTCATTTCTTGTAAGAAGCCCCATTATCATGGATAGTAGAATGATGATGTCAGAGAGTTATTTAAAATCACTTCAGTACATGAATTTAGGAAATATAGAAGCTCCCTTCTTTGGGGCCTTGAACCAGCCCTTGGCCACCATGTGCTTGTATTTATCGAGTTCTTGATTCAAAAATTGTTGAGCTTGTGCCATTGTGAGGACATTAGAATTTTCAAATACTGGGATCCTGAGGTCAGTGTTGATACATCCCACGTCTAATTTGGTAATTAATTGACCTTAGGGATCTGTGATTTATCTTGTGTTAGAGTCAAAATGGGTACCAAAAGCCAAAACTGCATGTGCACATTGAACTAAAACAGGGAACCATCCATCATGCGTTATCCCACAATATTTGATGAGATGAACCACAGGCTGAGGATTCACATCATTAATTTGCACCCATAATTCGTTTAAATCACAGTGTTGTACATCGGTATCTCCGATGTCAAGTATGGAGGTCTTGAGGGAAGAAAGATGCTCATGAACTTTATAATGAATATTCATTATGACAAAAGAGGATTGAGGAACAATGGTTCATAAGAGAGGATAATCGTTCTAAAGGAAAAAAATGCAGTAGGGTACATGATTAGATTAATCTTGGAAATCACACAAAGGAATATGGAAATTATACCTTCAATCAATGGATGAATGGCGACCTCCTCAGGATCAAAACAAACTTTGAATTTTTTTAAAATGGCTAAGGGTGGTTCACACTAGGGCTAGAACAGTTTTAGAATGGAATGCACAAAACCCAGTCTCTAATTCCAATAGTGAAAAGAAATTTCTAACCCCTTCCCCTTTTATAATATTTCATTTGGAGAAGGTCAGTTGGATGCATTTAATAGGAGCATTAATGGTTTGCGGGGAATGGAGCGTTTGAAATGCTCAGTGCAGATATGATGGAAGGAAGCAACACTGGAGGCCAAAATACATGGGAAACTCAGGACAAGAAAGGCCACAATTTCCGCAACACAAAGACAGAGGCCTTAACTTGGAAAATGTGAGTTTATAGGGAAATGAGAGCCAGGTCACACTTGGGACAAAAGGAACCAAAAAGCACGTACTATACTGTCAAGAAATGGAAATTAGGAAAATCAAGCGAGAGACGTACAGGTGGCCCACGAGACACTGGGGTAATGGTTCTTCGTCGGCCCAAAAATCTGCAACATAAAAAGACTTAGACAAGTTTTAAGAAATAGATTGCGGGTAGGCACAACTTTGCAAGTGCTGTGGAGGTGCGGGGAACTGGCGACCAGAAATCACAATGGCCACAAATTTCTAGAAAGGTTGAGACTTCACCAACAAAGGAAGATTGGTTTCTTGCGGGAAGAGTGGGAAATCAAGGAACAAGGAGCATGGAGGGCCAATGGACATGTGGGACACCAACACCCAAAATACCCACAATACAAAGAAAAAATCCTAAAACTCAAAGGCTTCAAAAAATGACTAACTACTAGGGACCTCAAAACTTCACAAAGGCAAACAAAGACCCACAAAGAAAGGACTTACTCAAAATTTTGGAATTTTGGCAAAATGTACACACATATTTTTGGTAAGTCACAACAGCTAGCTCTTTCTAGGGATTAAACTGACTTGGCACAAGATAGGACAAAAGGACCCCATAATCTATAGTTAATATCAAGTACAAAATCCATTAGGCAATAGAGTTGGAACAAGGCAATACAGAAGAAAAACATAGGCAACATAAAACACAAACCCAAAACCAAAAACATGGACTCTACAAGACTGTAGAAAGGATTCCCTATTCACCTAAGACTGAAACAACTTCAAATACTGACCACTATATGGAAATGGAAATGAGGTTCCATCCATATACCTTAGATAAAAATAATTATCACCAACAAAATGTCTAATTTTAAGAGGACCGAGCCAGATAAAATCAAACTTACCATGGCTTCCTCGAGGTTCTCGCCTCTTGTCCCAGAGTAGGACAATGTCTCCAACCTAGAATTCTCTGGGTCTGGATTTCTTATCGAATAGTTGTTTCACCTTTTGCTGATGTTTAGAGATCTTGTCTACCACCTACAACCTATCTTCGTCCAACTTTTATAGGTACATAATTCTCTTCTCCATGGCACTAGTGAAATTTTCATCCTCAATGGCTTTCATCAATTGTAAGGCTGGCAATTCTTCTGTTACTGACAGTTGAGATTTTGTTCCATACACAACTTGAAACAAGGACATCTTAATTTCTCTCTTTGGTATGATTCTTTCTGCCCAACAGTGCATCATATAGCCTTTTATGCCAATTCCTCTATGATTCATCTACAAGCTTTCAAATGATACTTACTATATTTTTTATTTGTTGACTATGCTTGTTCATTCCCTTATGGATAGTAATTAGAAGAGTGTACTATGGATATTCCATAACCATAGTAGAAATCAATCAACTCATAAGAAGATAAATTTGGGGAATTATCAGTAACAATCTTGTTTGGGACTCCAAACCTGATTAGAATATTTTCCTTAATGAAATTGCATATTACTTCGGGAGTGGTTCTCTTGACTGGAATTCCTTCTACCCACTTGGTAAAGTAGTCAGTGGCTATCAAAACATGTGTATGTCCCACACTGGAATTAGGGTTGAGAATGCCTATGAAATCCAACCCCCATTGTTGGAATGGCTCCTCACTTACTACTGGCTTGAGAGGAAACATATCCAATTTAGGTTTTCCCACAAAGGTTTGACATGCCTCACATTTTGTGACCTACTTTGTTGCATCCTTGAATAATATTGGCCAATAGTAGCCAGCACAAATGATCTTGTGAGTTGTTACAGCAGATGAAAAATGACCTCCACAATCTTGATCATGGAAATCTCTCAACAATCATTTCTATTGTTCTTTATTTACACATCTCAAAAATATCCCATCAATTCCTCTTTTGAACAATGAATTGTCCTAGAGTATGTATTGTGCAAATCGTAATTTAACAACTTTTTGTCCTTAGCATTCAAATGGTTCAGACACTCCCCATATGTCATAAAGTGAGAAATTTCAGCATACCATTCATCTGTTGAACTCAAGAAAAGGAAAGTTGGGATACTGTCATCTTCTTCCTTGGATGTATTGTTCCCAATACTATTAACAATCAATTCACAGAGACCTTTACCTCAAACCAACTTAGTTGGCCTGATATCCAAATCGTACTCTTGCACCTTTGTCACCCAATTTCCTCTCTTAGTCCTAAATTCTTATTGTGTGAGGATTGATTTAATACTTGAATTAGACACAAAGATAATTGAGTGTGAATTAAGAATATAGAAACAAAATTTATTAACTGCCTTCACCATAACAAAATCATGATTTTCCATTTGTGTATATTTTAATTCATGAGCCTTCAAAACATAACACATGAAATCTATAGGTAGTTCACAAGCTTGAGGGTTCTTCTACACCAAAATAACTGCCAAGGTGTTCTTAGTGACATAACAATAGGTAATGAAATCCTTCTCAAAGTCGAGACAAGAAAGAACAGTGATCCTGGAAATAGCTTTCTTGATATTTTCAAAAGAACCCTTTTCTTTAGATTCCTTCTTTGGAAACAATATGCCCAAGAAATTTGCCTTCTATGACACTAAAAATGGATTTCTTTGGATTCAAAAAAAATCCATGATCCCTACATTTCTAAAGAACAACTTCAAGGTGTTGATAATGATCCTCTCTATTTTTAGAGAAAATAGTCAGATCATCCAAATAGATCACAATGCACATTCTTTTCAAATTACTAAAATCCAAATCCATTACCCTATTAAAAGTTGCACCATCCTTGATCAGGCCAAATGGCATCCTCCTATAGGAAAACGTTCCCCAAAGAGTTGTGAAGTTTGTCTTGTCTTGAGCTTAAACATCCACTTCAATCTGGTTATAGCCTGAGAATCCGTCAAGCATGGACAACATCTTGGAACCAGTGACAACTTGCAAGATTTGGTCCATCATAGGGAGTGGATAATTATCCTTGAGGGGGGCCTGATTTAAATTTCTAAAATCTACACAAATCTAAATTTCTCCACTCTTTTTTCTTACAGGAACAATATTGGCTACCCAAGAGGAATGATGAATAGGAAAGATTATCATGGCATTAAGCAACTTATGGATCTCTTGGTGAATTGTATCTGCAATTTTTAGTTTATATTGCCTTTTCTTTTGGTGGAATGGCTTGATTCCCAGTTTCAAAGGAATATAATGTTGCATCTCCTTTGGTCTAAAATATTTTAGATCATCATACGAATAAGCTAATACATTAATATATTTTCTTAACAATTCAATCATCTTTCTCTTTTCATCTTTAGTACATCATTTCCCAATATTAACCAATTTGGGATTTTCTTCACTCCATATATTTACTTTTTCATATTCAGCTGATTGATGGGCCTCATGTGATATCTTGGATTTAATAAATTTATCATGCTTATCAAATATATATTCTAAGCTTACCAACCCCCTTGGTATCTTATTACCTTTCAGCCTTATGCAGCCATCTTGGTCAGATTCTTCTTCAACTCCTTCTTCAGACACAGAAGAAACATAATCTCGAGGAACAACTTCACTTCATTAAAACTAAAACTGATTGAAATTATCCTGAAGCTCAAGGAAAGAAAGAATGTGTTGGTCATCATTGAAAACATTTCAATGGTTTGCATTGTCTGACACACTTGGTCTGTGTATCATTTCAATTGTGAACTTAACCTGAGCAAAGTCCGGGTGAGGTATTATCAAAGACCGAGATACAACTAAGGAATCATCTCTAGTATTATTTTCCCTAGGCACAACTTCAATAGAAAATTCATCTAGAAACTCAATTGAATCCCAAACCATATTCCTATAATGTTTCATCCTTTCATTTTTAACCGGAAAGGCTCCCTTGACTTGTTTCGTAATTAGTACAGCATCACCACGAGCAAAAATATTTTTTATACCCATTTCCTTTGCTACCGTTAGCCCGAGAAGAAGGGCCTCATACTCTACTGTATTATTTGTGTTTTCAAAATAAAGCTTACAAGAAAATGGATGAGACTTACCTTCAAGAAAATTTAGAACCACTCTAGCTCCAGAGCCAACCAAAGAATAGCTACCATCAAATTCCAATACCCAAACACCATTAGGGTCATTAACCACTCCCTTAGGAACCTTTACTTTATCATCATACATGATCATATAGTTATCATGACCAATGCCCTCATAGATAATTTGTGCTTTAGGATCATCAGTCTTCTGCACAATGTATTCTGCTTGTCTCTCAGGAAAAAAATTATTCATTTTTTCATTGACTTGAATAAGGGCATGTGACCAATCCATTTGGATCTCTCCTCCTACTTCTCTACATAAATTCCTACTCAACAGCATACCATATGATGGAGGAATGTCTACAACCAAAATTGTAGCTTTGACCCTTTTGTCTGGGAAAGCAACAAAAGCTACTTGTGCGTCCTTTATCCTTCCAATAAGAGGCATCTCCTTACTCTCCATAGAATATCATGAGCCAAATGTTCGTGTCAAGGTGAGCCCAAGGGCATGAGAAAATTTTACAGGCATCACATTGTTTGATGCTCCTGAGTCAATAACACAGTTACTGAGCCTATGGCCAGTTAAGAGCAAGGTGAGATAAAAAGGATCTATTTTTTCAGTTGTAAAATGTGCGGAGGCCAAACAATTTTTTGGGGGTGGAGAAGTAGGAGTGGTAATATTCCTTTAGAAATGGTGGATGATGGGTTAGGTTTGGATTTAATAAACTTAACCACATGACAAAAGGTATATGGGTGAGTTTGATAGAATTCAACTTCAAAGATTTGAATTTTGGTCTTTTTAATATGATCTATTATATTAAAGGAACCTGAGGTGGAGGGAGAATCCAGACTTGAAGACTTGGAGGCCTTTGGCTTATAAGTTTTTGTAGATGAATTCTTAGACACGAGAGTTGAAGGAATATTGGCTTTAGGTGAGGAAGGTGAAGTAGAAGAGGCATTAGTGTTACTTACCTTTTGAGTGGCATTGGTAGGGATAGGGGCTCCTCTCCTTGCAACAACTGGAATAGTGACTGTAACCTCTTTAGAAATCTTTACAAGATGGACCACTTCCTTCTTCTTACTTATTTTTTCTCTTGTCATGAAAACATATGATTCAATGTTTGTATCTGCCACTACTTCATCATAATGATCGTTATCATCATCAACCCCTTCTGCAGTAAAGAAATTAACCTGAGAATCATCTACCTCTTCTGGCACTTCTTTAAGTTCTTCTTCAGGTTTTTCCAATTCTTTGGCTTCAACTTCATCTTTGGGCTCATGTACTTCACAAGTTTCATTGACTGGAACTTTGAGAGGAGGAACTTCAATTACCAATTTAGGCTGAGTAGGAGGCAAGCGGTTTTGAGTTTGAAAATTCCTCCTTGGTATATCTTTATAAGGCACATTTCAGGCAAGTTGTTTCTTTATAGCTACAAGATCATTTGCTAACTTCTGGACCAATTGATCAGAGTTAGCACGTGAAGTTGAGGCCTTGGTCTTTGGAGGCTCTTCTTTTGTTTTCCAGACATTATTAGAGCATCTTCAACACTTATGGCCAAGCGTTGATCAACGTCTAAAGCAACAATATTAGCCCTTCTCAATGCATAGCTTACCTCTGAAAATTGTGCATTCAAGAAGAAATTTTTCTAAATCTAATCCACAAGACAAGTGGTTGTTGGTATTTTATTCACTAGTTTGTTAAATATTTCCACAAACTCTCACATGGGCTCATATGGTTCTTTCTTTATTTGAGATATTTGAGCAAGAAAAGCATGCACATCCTCTGAAGGGTTGAACTGATTTTCAAATTGAGTCCTCATACTATCCCAGTTAGTGATAGCACCGACCAAGAGATGATAGAACCAATCTGCAACATTGTCATGTAGTGTTTTTACAAAGAGTGTGATAGAGACATCCTCATGCTCGACTCCAAGCGCTCCACATGAAACAATGAATGCAGCAATGTGCTCATTAGGATGCACTTTTCCATTGCCTTTGAACTTTAGAAAATTATTTCTATTTCTTTTGGGAAAATCATGCAATGGTTGACGAAGAGCCAAAGGCCCAACCCGTTGGCCCCAGGGCAAAGGTGTGGCCATTCTAGGGAAAATATTTGTGAAGGAGCTGCGACTCTAGCTAGCACCAAAGTTTGAGCACTGAAACTTAATTGCTTTTGAATATCAGCATCTACTGAAGATGAAGAATTCATATCCATTGTAGGAGGGGTACTTGTAGATCTCTTGGCTCTATCCCTTTTCTCTAGAGTTACGTAAAAGCCTTGTTGTTCCAGTAACTGAAATTCAGGATAATCAATACCATGTGATTTTTTTCCTCATGTATATCTTCTATCCACTAGTGTGATATTGTTGTTGGTGTATTTTGAAGATTGTTTCAATGAGATACACAGAATGTGCCCCACAGTGGGTGCCAAAAAACTATTAGTTGATAAATTTGAATCTTGAGTACAAGCAATAGTTTAAGGGACAACACTTCCTCCTCTTTATGGGAGAGGTTCCCTTATTTCACACACAAACAAGAAAACTAATTATTTACAAATATACAAACTACCAATATCTGAATGAGGATCTTGATGTATTAAATGTATCCATGTTTAATAATTTCTCAATACAGAAGAAAAGGATGTGGAAGAATATATGACCTTGTGAATAAAGATGGCAACACTTTCAGAAGAATAGATTGCATAATAGCATCCTACTTATGCATACATAAATTTTTAAGAACACTTGGACCTACATATATCTGAATACATGACATAAATGCAATAGAAACAAAGTTCTAAGAACAACATCAACTGGGAGAACACAAATTTTCATATTCAAATATATTACATCCACATTCATTAGACAGAGATCAGAAATCGAGAGAACATGGTAAAAGAAATAAAGGAAATTCTTTTGTATTGATATTCAATAGCTCCTTTTTTTTACATCTCAAAACATCAAGATCCAACCCCTTCAACAATGAAAAAAAATTCCTTTTATAACCACTCGAGTAGTTATAATTAGAGACCTTTCAGTTTCCTTTATTTTAATCAAAAACTAATATCTAATCAAGTGTTTATAATATTAAGTTGGCCCCACTAAAATATTATATGATTACAATAGAAAGTGGCCAACTTAATGAAATACATCGATCAAAAGAAAGGCCTAAGAGTTATATGATGGAACATTTGAAGAAGTAGTTGCCCTGGTCTTAAATTTGAGTATTTGATTTCTGAATCTTACTAATGCTCCTGCTATCTCCATACCTCGAGGAATGGTGGTGTTGGAAGTTGCATGAGTCCAGCTATTTAGGTAGTCTTCCATGTCCTTTCCAAATTTTGCATTCTCCAAGAATCCCTTGTTTGCCTCTATAACTGAAGTTTGAAGTGCACAGAGCTCTTCCATCTTCTCCTTTTATACAATATCTTATTTAAACAAATCTTCCTTGACACATTTTTTGAACTTGGCTTTGATCTCTTGGAGTGTAAACTTACATTCTGAATTTTCTTTAAAGAGTTGGCAGTGAAGGTCTTGAAAATAAGATATGATACAAGCCTTGAAAGATTCTCCCTTCTGTAGCATGTTCCTGAGTTCATCAATGGCCTCTTCAAGGAATTTCATCTTCTAATCAATATTGAACACCCATTGTTTAGATAAATTGAATTTTGGATCATCAAACACTTTGTTGGCCAAAAGAACTTGCACATTTGTTTCACTCATGAGCCAGAGGTCTTGGATACATTCAACCCACATTTTCAATTCCCTCTCCAAACTGCTGAGTGTTGTAGTGAATTTTAGTTGTATCACAGTGATATGATCATATGACTTGTATGCTTCCTCGATGAAGTTCAATCCAATGATTAAAATTCCATCCACCATTGCTTCCATTGCTTTTCCATAGGAAACAAGCTTATGGATATCTTTGATAGTTTGAACTTCATCACTAGTCAAAATAATGGGGGGTGGTAATTGAGGCCAGTGGGGTTGGATCAAGCACTTTGTTTTTGCCAATAGAGACCAAATGAAATTTGAGAAGATCTTTATTTTCTCCTCAAGATGTTCTTGTGACTTTGCTTACCTCTTCTCAACCCTTTTAATTACTTTGACATTGTCTCCTTTAAATTATGTACCTCACTCTCAGGAGTGGATTCACCCAATGGGATCCTTGTCAGCTCTAATTCATTTATGGTCAAATCCTTTTCATTATTATCCTCCTTAGGTTTGAAAATCTCCAAGAATTGTTGTCCTTTGGAATTAGATACCAGTCTAGAAGTGGTTATAGCTTTCTTAGGTGTAGGAGATGTGCCCAAAAGAGCTGCTACAACATCAAATTTTGGGGCAATGATTGAAGATGAAGCTTTCCTTTTCCTACTATCAACAAATGGTTGGACCCAAGTAAAGGAAGTACTAGAAGAAGGGGGAACAAGAGGCCCTAATGCAAGTGTGCTCATCGAACCCAAAGTATGTGCAGCTGATACTTCAATGAAATATGTTTCAATACTAGAGACTGACATTTCCTTAGTAAGAAATTCTTGGACTGGTGTTTCCAGAACAACCACTATCTCAGCTTCTATTGTGAGATCCTCTTGTTTTTCATCTTCTTCTTCTTTCTCTATGATGACCCCTTCAAGATTGATTTCTTCTTCATCTTATTGACCTTTTGTTTTTTTATCATATTTCTCAGAAAGATCAATAATCTTCTCAATCACATGAACTGTTTCTATTTGACTTAGAGAAGTAGATTGCTTATTTTTCGTCCTCAATCACTTCTTCCACTTTTTCCATCTTTTCAACCTTCCCCTTTTTGGTATACACCAAAGTTGAAGTTATAGGAGGAGAAGGGGAAGTTTGAGTTGGTATCTCATGTGTTGAAGTAGAGGCCTCCCTCTGAGATGAAGATGCTTCTTGAGAAGGATATTTCACTCTAGTCTAGTTCTATAGACTCTCATTTTCCTATCAAACCAAACCTTAGTCTTGAATAAGACTAGATTTATGATCTCTTGCAATTTGTCTCTTTCCTTCTTGAACTGGTCAATGGTTTCAAGGGGAGTGTGCTTGATAGTTTTTTCAAATTCAAGAGATTGTAGTTCTTCATCATCATCTTGCAGTTCATTAGGTACCTTGTAGATTCCAAAATCCTTGATTTTTTATAAGGATAGCCTTTTGTAGTATCTTCTTCTCACCTCATAGTCATCTGAACAATTAGTTCAATAGTCTTCTACATTAGAGAGGTGGTAAAAGGACATTATGAGATTAGTGGCAATGAAAAATTTGAGATCAAAACAATATATTTTATGAAAGAAATGGAAATTAAAAACAACCACTGTCCTTTCAATATTTTGAGCATCCAAGGCAGTCTTACAAGTATAATTTCCTAGAGTGATAGGGAATTGTATACTAGCTATCTTCTTGTCTTTGCAGGTCATGTGCAACTTATCAAGTTACCTACAAATTTCTACTAGGGAAATCTTGTCACTGCAGAACATGGGGAGCTTATAGGGAGAATCTTCAAAGCATGCCAATCTTGATGTAAGAGAACTTTCTGAATTGAATGAAATAACTACCATAGGTGGATATTAGCTTCTTAGCTTCATCAGAAAATCTTTTAGTTGTATCACCTTATAGAAGCCTGAAAATGTACATTGTGAAGGCATCATTGACCCTCCTAAAATGATGTTCTTCAAGGTCAATTTTGAGTAGTACTCATATACTAGAAGCATTTTTATTATTTTCATCTAGGGAAACACCCAACCATTCCCTATATACCCCAATAGTGTTCATTAGATAGGAGGTCATATAGAAGGTATGTGTCCTCTGCACATTAGCCAACTGCTCAATTAGATTGGTATAAATGATTCATCATGAGTCCAAATTCTGCTTCCCCTCACATATAATATTGATGTAAGGGCACATCCAAAAGTGAAACTCATTGCTTGTAGGAAGCCCCATTATCCTGGATAGGAGAATGATGATGTCAAAGAGTTCTTCTTTAAAATCACTTCGGTACATGGATTTAGAAAATCTAGAAGCTCCCTTCTTTGGGGCCTTGAACTAGGACTTTGGCCACCACGTGCTTGTATTTATGAGGTTCTTGATCAAATAATTACTGAGATTGTGCCATTTTGAGGACATTAGAATTTTCAAATCCTAGGATCATGAGGACAGTGTTGACACATCCCACATCTAATTTGGTAATTACTTGACCTTGGGGATCTGTGATTTCTCTTGTGTTAGAATCAAAATGGGAACCACAAGCCAAAATTTTGTATGCACATTGAACTAAAACAGGGAATCCTCTAGCATGCGCTATCCTACAATCTTTGGTGATCTGATCCACAAGATGAGGATTCACATCATTAATTCACACCCAGAAGTCATTAAAATATAAGTGTTGTACATTGGTATCCCTTGTGTCAAGTATGGAGCTCTTGAGGGAAGAAAGATGCTCCTGACCTTTATAATGAGCCTTCATTATGACAAAAGAGGGTTGAGGAACAATGGTTCATAAGAGAGGATACTTGTTCTAAAAGCAACAATGCGGTAGGGCACAAAATTAGATTAATCTTGGAAATCACACAAGGGACTATGGAAATTCTACCTTCGATCACTGGACAAATGGTAATCTCCTTAGGATAAGAACACACTTTGAATTTTTTAAAATGGCTAAGGGTGGCTCGCGCTTTGGCTAGAACAACTTTAGAATGGGATGTGAAAAACTCAGTCTCTAATTGCAATAGTGAAAATAAATGGCTAACCCCTTCCCGCTTTATAGTATCCCATTTAGAAAAGGTCGGTGGGATGCATTTAATGGGATCATTAATGGTTTGTGTGGAACAAAGTGTTCAAAATGCTCAATGCGGATATGATGGAAGGAAGCAGGAAAGGAGGCCCAAAATGCATGGGACACATGAGACAAGAAAGACCAAAATTACCACAACACAAAGACAAAGGCCTTAACGTGGAAAATGCATGTTTATGGGGAAATGAGGGCCAAGTCGCACTTGGGACACTTGGGACAAAAAGAGCCAAAAACCCCACACTATATTGTCATTCAATGAAAAGTGGGAAAATCAGGAGAGAGATGCACAAGCACCCCATGGGACACTGGGGAAAAGGTTCTCTGTTGGCCCGAAAATCCTGCAACATAAAAGACTTAGACAATTTTTAAGAAATATATTGCGGGTATCCACAATTTTTTGGGTCCTACAGAGGTGTCGGGAATCGGCAACCAGAAAACACAAGGGCCGTGAATTTTTAGAAAGGCCAAGACTCCGCAAACAAAGGAAGATTGATTTCTTGCGGGAGGAGTGGGAAATTAGGGGAAAAGGAGAATAGAGAGCCAAGGGACATGCAAGACACCAAGACCTAAAATACCTGCAATACAAAGAAAAGATCCAAAAACTCAAAGGCTTCAAAAAATGACTAACTGTTGGGGACCTCAAAACTTCACAAAGGAAAACAAAGACCAACAAAGAAAGGACTTACTCAAATTTTTGGAATTTTGTAAAAATGTACACACATATTTTGGGTTAGTGACAACAAGATGTATAATCCATCACATGGATTTTAAATCAAGATAAAGATTTTTGAATAAGGAATCATATAAGTTAAATTCAATCAATAATGAAAAAATCAAGAGGAAAGTATAAGATTTGTTAAATAAGGATTTCATTCAAGAAATCTTGAGACCGTGTGTAGTTCTATCTGTGTTAGCACCCAAGAAGGGAGGATAATGCAGAATGTGCAATGATTCACATGTAATTAACAAGATCACCATTAAGTACCAGTATCCATTACCAAGAATGCATGACTTAATGGATTATTTGAGTGTATCTAGATACTTCAAAAATGTAGATTTGAAGAGTGGGTATCATAAAATATACAAAAGAGAAGGATATTAATGGAATATTTCCATCAAAATGAATAACAGATTGTATTAGTGGCTTTTCATACCATTTAGAATTTAAAATTCCCCAAGTACATTATTGAGGATCATGAATAAAGTGTTGGAACCTTTCATGGGTAATTTTTTATAGTTTACTTGAATGGCATTTTGATTTTTTAGTCATTCTAAAGAAGATCATTTACAACAATTGAGGTTTGTATCAAGAGTAAGTTTAAGGAAGAGAAGTTGGTGAATTTGAAGAAGTGTAACTTTATGCAAGAGGAGATGATATATTTTGGTTTTGTAATCTCCAAGGATGGGTTGAGAATGGATCTTGAGAAGGCGGGGGACATTGTGGAATATCCTTCGCTAAAGATCATGTTTGAAGGGAGAAGTTTCCATGGATTGACTAGTTTTTACATAAAATTCATTTAAAAAGTTAGTGACATATGTGCACCTATCATAGAAACTATAAAGGGAGAGAAAAGGAGGTTTCAGTGGACTATTGCAGCAGAGAGTATTTTTCAGTTTTTGAATAATAAGGTGATGGAATAGCTAGTATTAGCCTTTCCAGAATTTGGTGAAGTATTTCAAGTTCATTTTTATTCCATTGGATTAACCATAGGAGGGGTGTTAAACTAAAATGGTAAGCCATTTTACCATTTCAAAGAGAATTTAAATGGATAAAAAAATAATTACTCGGTCTATGATTAAGAGTTCTATATGCAATGGTGCAATCTCTCAAGAAGTGGCAAAATTACTTGTTATTGAAGGATTTTTTTACATGGACAATCAAACATTACAGTTCATAAATAAATAAGGTAAGATCAATCAAACGGATATAAAATGGGTAGAATCTATTCAAAGATATTATTTTGTGTTGAATCATATAAGTGTTAAGTCTAATAGAGTTACAAATGCCTTGAGTAGGAGAGATCTTGTTGTGAATGAGATCAAGGTGGAATTCATTGGATTTGACTCAATTAGGGAGTTGTATGTTGAAGATTTATACTTTTGAGATGCATGGGAAGCATGCATGAATCGAAAAAAAATAGATAGAACTCCATGAATGGATTACACGATTCAAGATGAGATGTTATTTACATGTAAGACGTTATGCATACCTCAAGGTTCTATGAGAGAGAACCTTTTGAAAGAGAAGTATATTGGAGGTCTAGCTAGTCATTTTGGACTAGATAAGACTTTAGTGCAATTGAGTGATAAGTACTATTGGCCACTAATGAGCATGTATGTGAAATATTTTGTTCAAACTTGTAGCATTAGCCAACATGCTAAGGGAAAAATTCCAAATGTTGGTTTGTATCACTCATTATCTATTCCAGATAGAATGTGGATTGTATTGAGGATGGAATTTGTTCTTATACTACCAAGAACACAATGAGGTATTGATTCCATATTTATTTTTGTGATTTTTTTTCTAATATGGATCACTTCTTATCATGTAAGAAGACTAGTGATGTGACACATATTGGAAATTTGCTCTTTCAAGTTCTACTGTTGCATGGGTTGCCAAGGAGCATTGTATCGAATAGAGATACAAAGTTTGTTGGGATTTTTTGGAGGATGTTATGGAAGTTTTTAGGCACAATTTTATAATTTAGTTTATCCTATCAACCTGAAATAGATGGAAAAATGGAGGTAGTGAACCATATTCTTGGTAATTTGCTGAGGTCTGTAGTTAGTGACAATCCCAACTCTTGAGATCTAGTATTGGAAAAATATGAATTTTCTTACAATGACTCAATCAATTGAATTATAGGTGTGATTACTTTTCAAATTGTGTAGGGCATATCCCAATTAAAGTTTTTGAGTTGATAAGTACATATGAGATGAGTAGGAAAAGTGGTGAAGGTGAGGAGTTTTCTCATACTATTCATGATGTGCTTCAACAAGTGAAGATAATACTTGAAGAGCATGTTGAAAATATAAGAAACATATAGAAATGAAAAGAAGAGAGATGAATTTTTGAGTTGGAGATTTGTATTGGCACATTTACGTAAGGAGAGGTTTTTTAAGGGAGAATACAAGTTTAAGTGGAATAAGATAAAGCCTTGCAAGATTTTGATGAATTTTTCAACCTTACTTATGAGATAGAGTTACCAGATGGAGTAGGCCTCTCTATTATCTTCAATATTACATATGTGTACCTATATGTTGATGGAAAACCAAGTGAGAGCATGGTTATTATAGTTTTGTATTGGAGATATCAAATGTTAGGGTAGCTAGAGAGGATGTGGAGGCCATTGTGTGCTTTCATATTGTTAATAAGACAAGAGACGACGAGTACTATGAGTACTTGGTTAAGTGGAAGGATGGGGAAACTGAATATATTACTTAAAGGAGTTCATTAGAAGTTTCAAAACATGTTAAAAATATCAAGGAGGTAATATTGGGATCATGAGAAGTATTTCATGGGCATTTTATTTACTATGGGTATCTAATGGAGGAGCATCAATGGTGAATAAGTAATCTTACATCACTAAAAATTAGAGTGATATTTATTTTTTGTTTTATTTTTTCTTTGGGTTTTGGTGTGACATGGTGAAATTAGTCATATAAGGAATCTTTGAGTAGAATTAATTTCTATAAATCATGTTCTATAATTTCCAATTTTAGTATTTTCCTAAAGCAACATAGAGATGTTGTCGCATGCTAATATTTTGTGGAATAAATGCTAACGTTTTGTTGACATAACACATGTAATCATTAGAAAGATAGAATAACATAGTCTTGATGTAATCATTCATACAAGAGTTGTTACTTAGGTCCTTAGGGGAGATGAAGAGACCTTGGATGTATTGGTAGATGAAGGGGAAAATATATCTTAGAGGGGAAGAAAATATCTCGACATTAAAAATTAAAGCTCTTTAGAAAATAAATCAGAACACGTCTGTGCACTAGGCTAGTTGGACTAGATTGTAACTACTTTTCTTCCATGTTTTTGAGTGCGCAATGAATTCATAAATGAGAATATTTTATTGAGTTATGCCAAAGTAATGGAAATGTGCATGTGTGTCCATGGAAAATTGATAACCCTTTCATCATAGAATTAGAGGTTGTCCTTAATTGGACACGCTCTTTTGTGCTTGCACCACATTGACTACTACAAAATAAATTTATTTTTTATGTTTCCTTAATCAATAAAGATATATGTGAATTCACATATTAGTGATATTTATTAAAAACATTACATATATATCGAAAGATAAATAATAATTTGCAATGATAGTTAAGATTTAGCTATTTCTCTACATGGTACTTTAATGATGTAGGCTCCGTACAACCCTACTATCACACCATTGATTTGTAGATCGACCTAGGTAGGATTTTGATCACTCTGCACATTTATTGCACTAAATTATTCCTCCTTTCCTCCTTTTGGGTGGTGTAAAAATGTATATTAATTGCCATATCTTCAGATCTTACATCATTTGATGCAAGTATCACCGACAATGATTTGGACACAAATGACACCACATAAGGCAAGAAATTTTATCCTAAAGGTATTCCATGAGGTACTAACTCTAATCCCACAAAACCCTTTTCCTGATGTTGATATTGATTTACCATAATTTGGTAAAGCATGTCACTGTCTTGAACATTTAACCCTTAGTTATTTTGTTGGGTTAATCCCCCTATAGATCTTATTTAATCAATGGGTTCATAACCACTGAAAGTCCCATTGTGTCAAGCTTAGAGGGTTCAAAATTTAAGAAAGTGTTTTTCTTGTTTCATTTTAATAACATTGAACATTGTAAATCCATTGTCAATAATGGCCTATGGTTTATTCACAATACTCTAGTTGTGTTCTCCCACTAGACAAAATATTTCCAAGAGTTTGAATAATAGTACGTGGTTTATTCGCATTTTTCCCAATGGACAAAATATTTCCAATCATCTAAACAAGATAAATTCAAAATCCCATTCTATATTGAATTGCCTGGTCTAAATCTCCCACTTTGGTTATTTGTTGAAAAACTCATCAAGCCCCTAGAGGTGTTTTATTCTCCTCGAGAATCCAAAATTCTACGCCAACCTCTTGCAAAAGTACATTTGTGTTAAAATTGACTTGGAAAAGACCTCAAAGAAACCATGGATATTTAGACTGGGAGCACTTGTTTCTCTCAGCGTTTTCTCTACATTAACCTCCTAAATATTTGATTCCAGTGAGAAGCTTCAGGTCATATTATTATGGAATTCCCTTTAATGGATAGCTCGCAGCATCCCCCATAGGTAAAAATCCTAAGAAAAACTAAACTCTCCAGGAACATGTCTAATGGTTGGACCACAATCATGAATAAAAAATGTCTCCTGTGGTAACACTCAACCTTCGTTAGATTCGTACCTCCCTATTAGTAATTTTGGAACTAACTCTTCTGTCACCACTAGAAAACAAGATACTCTTCCTAATGTTAAAGCTTCACCACTACTCTTGCACATCAGTCTAGTTGTCTCTTTTATTGTTCCTTCCATACCAAATGTACATGCATCACAACCACTCTCTAGGGTGATTCATCTATAGGATAATGTTGTCTGTCTTTAATGAAATTGTGTGCTCCATCATTCTTGAATCTGTTCCCCATATTATGCTTCTATCCCAACAAAAATTTGATAATAATAATAAGTTTTTGTCCTCAAATATCTTGATGATGAGGGATCCATGAACCTTAATGTTTCCCAATGATTTTCTATTCATGGAACGTACATTACCTCACTGAACTGGCCCATTGATATCTAGTCTAAGACAACTTTAAGAAATTCTACAATATGAGGGTTTTGTGGATGTAGGAAGTTAAAATATCTAGGTTTCTTCTCTAGTCAGTTTCCCACACTATATGGCCAAGCACTAACTTCCAAATTTCCAATCACAAGTCGAGTCGTGGAGGGGTCATCAAACTATTTGTGTTAGATCTTTCTCAAATTATCATCTCATGGGGCTCTGACCCCACTTACTAAGTGATATGGACAATTTTTTATTTTAATGGGTGTATCATTGGGTTGGAAAACTTGTATGCATCTAATGAGGCAGTTGAATCGTCTTTTTTTTGCATTGATTAGAAGATTCCCTATTATATGCCCAATGGATTTTATGTGGTGATTTTAACGTGATTGAATATAATGAGGAAAAATAAGGATGCCTACTAATGTGGTGGTGTTCTAGAGAGAAAAAAAAAATTGGTTAAATATATGCAACAAAAACTTGGAATTTACGATCTAAATCACCATCGTAAGAAATACTCCACTATTGTTTCGTTCACATGGTCCAATTTTCAACAAGTTCAAGATAGAGTGGTAAAAAGGTTAGACCATGACATTTTTTGCTGAACAATATCTCTTCTCTCTATCCTTCAATAATAATAAACATGTTATGGTGGTCGAGAATGCTTTACTCTCGGATCATTAATCCATTTATTTTTTCATTACATGGACTACTCCCCATTTAAAAGGCAGAACGTCCCAATTCTATCTAAATATTGCCCATCTTTGGCATGAGATAATTTTGGGTCATATTATAAGGATTTGGAAACTAGTTTTCATACCCATAGGGCATACAATTTGGATAGATTGGTGGACTGGTGCTTTTCCAAGCACCGTCGTCTTTCTTAAGATCTATGGGAAACAAGATGTCACTTATATATACAGAACTCATGAGGTATCGTACCATGAATTCCAATATATATTTCATAGGAGCTTGATAACTCTCCATTTAACTACTCTCTACAAAAACAACTTGTCCATTGGAGACATAAACTCAAGGTTAAAGAGGATTAAAAAACAAGAGGAGAATGACTTAAAGATATATTACATTGGGTAAATATTGGATCTACATAATATTTTATTTTTTTCTCTACTCTCTATTAATGGAATTAAATTCATTCAAGTAACTAATATTAAACTTACCAAACTCACTAATATCCTAGAATCTTTTATCCACCATGACCATATTGTTTAGTCAACCCTCTCCCCTTAATAGAAAAGATGCCTTAAAAGAAATTCCAAGTGGTCACCGACAAGATTTCCCAAGCTCAAAGAGTTTCCTTTCATATACCTTCCAATGATCTTAAAGAGGTAGCTTTCCAAACGGCTTCAAATAAAGTCAAAACTATAGAAATAATATCCTAATAAATCAAAATTAAATGTGGACACTATTCAAATATTATTTTACTCTTTTAGTATTTAAGAAATTAAGCATCTTTCATGATGGTAATAAACAATATTAATTCCGTCTACTATTAGTTTGTCCTTTTTGACTTGGCACATGTCAACTAGATTTTAACAATAACCTCACTTTTTTTCTAAATAATCTAAAAACTACCAATAATAAAGAAAATTTGCGATATTAAAAAATGTCTCATTAACTATGAAAAGAATAAGAATGTTGCTGCCGGTAAGAATTTGTCAAACCATTCTTAAAATAAGAATTTGGTCTCATCCCAATTAAAGAGATTCTCAAAGTGCCTTTGGTATTAAGAAATGTGTAAATTAGTTTGGACCATTGATGACTTGTTTCCCTCTTTTTCTTGAACTCACATGGAAACAAAGTAATTGGCTCTATCATAGACATTTTTAACTTTATTAATACATGTTTGATATTTTTTATTTTTAAAATTTGGTCTCGCTATATTTATGCATTTAAATGTGACAAGTGGACGGAAATCACATGGAGATAAAGTTAGTGTTTTTTTATACATTTGAGTGTTATAAATGGATGGAAACCCACAAGTTTTTTATAACATCACAAGGAAATAAAGTGCTTAACTTTATATAGTTATGTCAGTATTTAATAATGAGAGATGAGTGTACTAGGTTGTACTAGATATAGTGTCTATTTTTGTAAAAATACACTAGTAGTCAACATTAACCTAAACAACTTACAATTCAATCCACCCCTTTTTTACCTTTTTGTTTTTTTACTATCATCCAATTTTCAATAGGAGGGTCCAGAAAAGTATGTTGAACATCATCAATCGTAAGACAACCTTACTCCTTATCTGATTCAGAGGAATCTATTTTTGAAATCTCTTGGTTCCCCCTAATAAAAAATCTATTGAATCTAAGTCCTATCTCCTAGGGCTTCCTTGAATCAAGCCATTGCCATTTGTCTTTGTGGATACTTGTACATTTGAAATTTGCATCCCTCTTCTATCATTTTCGGGTACCAAGTCTTGCTCTATTGGATTATCCTCATCATCCGACTCCACATGAAGATAGGGTTGCCATGTTTTGGGTTTGGAAGGGCTCTCTCTTTTTCTTTTCGACTACCCTTTGACTCTTTGAGTTATGGAAAGGATTCTTGTAAATGTCATGTTTGCTTATATATTTTAATATTCAACAACGAAAAGTTGTGTTTTTTTCGTAGTCCAAGATTTGTAACCAATGCATTTCACCCTAATTGAATATCATCTTGTCAAGAAAACTTTGGCTGAGATTTATTTTTGTGCATATTCAAGCATAAGCGAACAACCCAAACTATGCACACTCAATATCTATTTCAATAAAATTTACCAACAAATTTATTAAACTTTCTAGTGCTTAGGATGCCAAAAATGAAGAGGTAGATTAGGAATACGAACCCGTATCAAAATTTTGGATACTATAAGTATGTTTGGGTTAAACCCAAGAAACCATGTTGTCAAGAAAATTCATACTCTACCCTAGAACTATGGACCCTCATTCAAAACCATATGAAAGTCTTCCTTTGAAGGCAAATGTACAATGAAAAATCCTTTAGAGAAAAAGTGGACTTTACAATGGTTGGTCCAGTTTTTGGAGAGCTATTGATGCTTATTTGATTGTTACAAGTAGGTCTAAATTAATAGTTTTGAGCGCCTCAGGCACTACTTAAAGTCATATACACCCACTTAATTTGTAAAAATATTATATATTGGATTTTTTTAATAATGCATAATTAGGGTTAAGAATGATTCTCTATCAAAACATTAGGGTTAAGCATCAAAAATAGACATGTGTTCTTTTGGAAACACATCAACTTAAATATTAGGGTTGAAAATGATTATTTCTCAAAATATTAAGGTTTGAATTATTTTGGTTTATTATTTCCATCATTTTCTAAAAATATTCATGAAAAAAATTAGTTTATAAATCATACATAAAGCAAGGAATCAAAAATTCACATCTAAAGATTTATATTTACAAAAGAATGTATCCACCTTAAATAATCATACCAAATGCAAAGATTCCTTAGTTTAAACAAAAACTCTTGAAGAACAACCATTATACTTTTTCATCTGAGGCATGTTTATCAAACCAAATACACTATCATAATGTTGATCTTACACAAAATACACTTTAATATTATATCATCATTATTAGGCATTGTCTAACATTAATATATTGCAATGATAATAATCATTGGCGGGAAACAAGCAATCAAACTAGTAATATTGATTTAAATTTGAAATTGGCTAAATGTTGCCACTCTATACAGCTAGTTTCCTATGGCTTAATTTGGCCTTTCTCGAGACACTACCATTTTACCGACCTTACATCAATTAAGTTTTAATATTATATTATGTATGATAGATATTTTGTGCAACATCAAAATATTACAACCAAAATAAGTAAATAAGCGACTAACCTAATGAAAATATGATAAATTTTGTGCCCCCTAATCATTGGCACTTTAGCAAACTACGTAGTATTCCTAGGGCTTAATCGCCCCTTAGTTATAGGATAATTTGATGTCCACATATTTGGAAGTTTTTTTACTTCTTATTTAGAGAATTCAATCAAAAATATATATATAATATCTTGATCATGTAGTAGATATTGGAGTCATTTTTCTTCCAAAAATATTTTGCTATGAGATATTGCGCGAAAATTAATAATAAAGTGATAATACGGTATGTAGTAAATCCAAGATAAATAATTTCATCATCTCTTGGCATTTTTCTATATTAATATACTAAATATTAAATCGTTTATCCATGATTAATTATTTTTTTATTTTTTTTAACTTAAATTGGTTTGGAATTATAATTCAATCCTATAATCTAATTTAGTTTTAATTTCATTATGTTTCAATAATTTCATGTCTTTGTAATATTTTGTATTAGAAATAAAAATGACTTTTCAATTCAAGAAATATGATTTAACTTGATTAATATAAGATAATACATATTGATTTGACATTTTTTCTTAAGTTAGACACAATTTTATTCGTATAATTTTAAATACAATAAAAATAAATATAAGAACTATAAATTTCAATTGTTCCATTAAAATAAAAAGTTTTCATATATACTATAATTTCATATTTAATTGTTATATTATTTGATAATATATTATAGAAAAAATTTATATTTTTCTAATTCAATTTATAAGTTTTATTAGATGAACCATTTACAGTTTTATTTAATTTTTATGACCATATATTTTTATACATCAATTAAAGTTGCATGACAACTTTTGTTCATTGTGTTATCATCTATCCTCAAATAATTGTATGTAGTTTTAGAACTAGATGAACCATGGTGACGACTTCTAATTCCTTGTCATCACAAAAAATCTATCATTTAGATAAATAATGCATGTGTTAAAAATCAAAGGAAACAAATTTCAAAAAATACCCAATAATGATAAATAAATAACAAAATAAAAAAAGAGTGCATTTCTCCATGGTATAAACTCACATGAAAACAAAAGTGATTGGTTATATAGGACAAACAAAAGAAACAAGGATGAATATATGTTTTATTTCTCTTCTTAGAGTAAATTGATTTTACTTTATGAAAAATATATATATATATATATATATATATATATATATATATATATATATATATATATATATATATATTTGATTTTTCCTTATAAAAAGTATTCATTAATTATATAATTTAATTTATTTTTTACTTGGTTTCAAAAGGAATTCTACATTTGTGTATGAGAGGTAGATAGAATCTCATGCCTCTTGTATAAAATCACATGAAAATAAAGTGTTTAAATATATAAGAAGAAAATTAAATAAGGATATTTATGTATATTATTATGTTGAGAAGGTATTCCTACAATAGTATTTGGGGGTGTCAAAGGTTGTAATAGCTTGAGTGTGTTCACTTTAAATTAATAACTGACATGATAAATAAAAGAAAACAAAAAATATAACATAACTAAAATGATATTTAAGTAAATCAAACATATAAATACAAATGACATATGTACATCACATAAAATCAATCCAAAAACCCCAAAAGAACTATAAATAACATAAGGGGGGAAGCAATTGAAATAAAAAAAGTGTGGAGTGGAAAATAAAAATAAAAAAATAAAACTTGGATTTTGTGTAGGTTTTTAGTGTTTGATTAGTGAGTTTATATATAATTGTGGCTACAATCCTTCGATCTATGAACTAGACTAATAAGAGGACATGATATAGATGAATATGAAAAAGGTAGTGCTTATATTGTTGGCAAGTCCCCCATCTATATTTGTAGGCAGAAAAGTAGTGGGAAGAATGGCATAATGAATCGCCTCACACATTAGGAGTTCTTTGTTTCCTCTCTTAAATAAAATGGAAGCTTTGTGACTCTTAATCTTAAAATATGTATTCAGCTTTAGTACCAGTATATCTTACAAGGTATAAAAAAATTAATATTTTTTAATTGTTAAGATGCATTGTTCAAATGTTAAGAACCACATGAAATAGAAAGAATTGCATGTATTATCAATTTAAAATTATGTGCATCTTCAAGGCAATTTATTTTTTAATATAACCCTCATATAAATTGTAAGTTGAAACATTTTTTTGATGATCATTTCTCTATATAACGTAATATGTTGTTTGAAGAATAAAAAGTATGTGTAAAATTTTTTGAGCCACATACGCCATTTGTATTATACACCTTTTAGAGTTAGTTATCCATCATTTTAATAGGCCACCACAATTTCAAATTTTCTTTCAGAGATTTAAGTCTACATAATCTAAAGCTTGCACAACCTTACAAAGATAAAATGAATGCATGGTACGTTAGAATTTTTTTCAATTATAATTGAATGCACATGCTATATAATTTGTTCTAGCTTCAAATAAGAATGATAAAATTAAGATATGTGATATTGGCATTCTGTGTGGAATTTGTGTATTATTCTTTTAAGGATTTGTTTAATAATATAACAAGCATTAAAACTAGCAATCGCATGTGTACAATGCAATGTGAACGTCGAACGGTATATGCTATTTGATTTAGATGGATAGTTATTACTTTTGTATTTGATGTTGATAAGGGGTTTGATTGATTTTGTAAGTGTAGATATCACTTCATTTAAAGGTTTCATCTCTACATTTCAAACTTGTTACAAATTTGTACATATACATTTGCAAATCTTATATCATGAGTGGTAGCATTATGAGGAGTAGTTTATTTGAACGAAACATGAATACATGAAGTCTTTTGTAAACTCATTAAGGTGTGTGTTTGATAGTGGTAGTGTAGGAATATAGATGTAACATTACATTGAAATGTTGTATGTATACATTTAATTTGTTACATATTTGTACATATGTAGCTATAAATATTATATCACGACATCTGAACTAAACATGTATATATGAAGACCTTTGTACATTTGCATAATTTATATCATGAATGGTATCCTTTTGTGGACAATTTTATTTGCACTAAACATGAATACATTTGATACCCCTTAAACAGAAATGTCACTTTGGATACAATAAGTGTTGAGTAAATTAGTAGTGGAGGTGCTATCACAGTAGAGGGTAGTATTTACAAAGGGTTGAGTGATAGTAGTCTTGACTCCTCCTTTCTTCTTTCTCTAAGTGTTGTTATGTGCACCATTTTTTAGTACCTTTCGAATGAAAAAGGAGGTGAAATGCATAGATTTTCAAGCGAGGGAACTCTAGAGAAAGTTGTTAATGTCAAACCCTTCCTTTCAGTGGTCTAATGTTGACAATTTCTCTATGAAAAGTAAGTCCCTGGGACTTGTGGATAGTTAATGCCTAGGCCATTTTAATAGGCAATTTTCTTTGATTCCCTCTCGAAATAGGGGGTATTGGAATATGTAACAGGCTGGAGGGATCCCAACATGGTTTGTTGTATCTATCAAATTTGACAACAACAAATAAAGGTAATGTTGGTGGTGGCATTGATGTGTCATAGACAATGTCAGTGATTGTTCATGTAGCACCATTCACGAGGTCTGTGTCAACCCATAAATTTTCAATAATCATTATTTTTTTTGTTTGCATAGCAAAACGTTGTGTTCCAACTGATCATTATCAGGATCTCCTAGTCCAACCCACCTGTTACTTTCAACAATGGATTGGGCGATCAGAATGTTCAATGCCTTCAACATCTAAAGGTTGTGGGAGTCCACGAGATCATTTTTTGCAAATAAATGTGGGATGTCCTTAAAATTGTTGATCTCCTGATGAGTTAGGTGTGTGTCTGTGTGAGACATTAGGAGTTATCAATCCTCAATAAGAGGATTTGAATCTCGCATGTGGAGCAGTAAATTCTGGAATGAAAATTGTGCATTGGTTGTTCCTTGTTACCAAAATATTGTTTCCAATGTAATGGATGAATGAAATCCCTTCCAAAGGTTGGTTCCATAGGAATTACTTGCATAAAGAGGATTGTCCAAAACCGGTGGTAATTGGCCGAGGTTGCCAAGGAGGATGAATGATCCGTTCCCAAATTCAGACATTTTTGAGTGTGGGAAAGCTTCGCGTAGCCTACTGTCAATTTTGCTTAGCAAATTCAGGCTGATGAAACTCATGTCATCAATAAGAACATATTCTCTATGTTTCAATGACTCTTGAAGAGTCGATAGTGCATGGCCTTCAAGAAGTTTCAGTTATTTGATTGGAATATGAAGGGTTGCATGGATTGTGAATGCGGAGATGTTGAATGCTGAAACATCGGTAAGGGAGAGCAAAAAGAGAGGTGATGGAGATGTGGTTGATGTTGTTGTGAATGAATTCTAGATTTTATTTATTAGAAATGGTTGCTTTTTGTCAGTTGTTCATTGAATTATCAATCGTAATGGAGGTAGAAGGGTTTTGTTTGTTGAATGGTGTAGTATAGTATCAAAAGATAGTTGTTGTTCTGAAGACAAATGAAGTGTGGAAGATGGTGGTGTGGCTTGCATGTTTTTGTTAATTGTGTTTGCCTTTTCTATCTCGATGAATGATGAACTAGTTATCTGTAATTCATGCTAACTCAAAGGCTTCGAAAAATGACTAATTCTTGGGGACCTCAAAACTTCACAAAGGAAAACAAAGAAAGGACTTACTCAAATTTTTGGAATTTTGGAAAAATGTACACACATATTTTGGGTTAGTGACAATAAGATGCATAATCCATCACATGGATTTTAAGTCAAGATAAAGATTTCTGAATAAGGAATCATATAGGTTAAATTCAATCAATAATGAAAAAATCAAGAGGCAAGTATAAGATTTGTTAAATAAGGATTTGATTCAAGAAATCTTGAGACCATGTGTAGTTCTATCTGTGTTAGCACCTAAGAAGGGAGGATAATGCAGAATGTGCAATGATTCACATGTAATTAACAAGATTGCCATTAAGTACCAGTATCCATTACCAAGAATGCATGACTTAATGGATTATTTGAGTGTATCTAGATACTTCAAAAATGTAGATTTGAAGAATGGGTATCATAAAATATGCAAAAGAGAGGAGATTAATGGAAGATTTCCATCAAAATGAATAACGGATTGTATTAGTGGCTTTTAATACCATTTAGAATTTAAAATTCCCCAAGTACATTATTGAGGATCATGAATAAAGTGTTGGAACCTTTCATGGGTAATTTTTATAGTTTACTTGGGTGAAATTTTGATTTTTAGTCATTTTAAAGAAGATCATTTACAAAAATTGAGGTTTGTATCAAGAGTAAGTTTAAGGAAGAGAAGTTGGTGAATTTGAAGAAGTGTAACTTTATGCAAGAGGAGATGATATATTTTGGTTTCGTAATCTCCAAGGATGGGTTGAGAATTGATCATGAGAAGGCAGGGGACATTGTGGAATATCCTTCACTAAAGATCATGTTTGAAGGGAGAAGTTTCCATGGATTGGCTAATTTTTACATAAAATTCATTAAAAAATTTAGTGACATATGTGCACCTATCATAGAAACTATGAACGAAGAGAAAAGGAGGTTTCAGTGGACTATTGCAGCAAAGAGTATTTTTCAGGTTTTGAAGAATAAGGTGATGGAATAACTAGTATTAGCCTTTCCAAAATTTGGTAAAGTATTTCAAGTTCACTGGGATTCCATTGGGTTAACCATAGGAGGGGTGTTAAGCTAAAAGGGTAAGCCATTTTCCTATTTCAAAGAGAACTTAAATGAATAAAAAAATAATTACTTAGTCTATGATTAAGAGTTCTATATGCAATGGTGCAATCTCTCAAGAAGTGGCAAAATTACTTGTTATTGAAGGATTTTTTTTACATGGATAATCAAGCATTACAATTCATAAATAACTAAGGTAAGATCAATCAAACGGATATAAAATGGGTAGAATCTATTCAAAGATATTATTTTGTGTTGAATCATATAAGTGTTAAGTCTAATAGAGTTACAAATGCCTTGTGTAGGAGAGATCTTGTTGTGAATGAGATCAAGGTGGAATTCATTGGGTTTGACTCAATTAGGGAGTTGTATGTTGAAGATTTATACTTTTGAGATGCATGGGAAGCATGCATGAATCGAAAAAAAAATAGATAGAACTCCATGAATGGATTACACGATTCAAGATGAGATGTTGTTTACATGTAAGACGTTATGCATACCTCAAGGTTCTATGAGAGAGAACCTTTTGAAAGAGAAGTATATTGGAGGTCTAGCTAGTCATTTTGGACTAGATAAGACTTTAGTGCAACTGAGTGATAAGTACTATTGGCCACTAATGAGCATGTATGTGAAATAGTTTGTTCAAACTTGTAGCATTAGCCAACATGTTAAGGGAAAAATTCCAAATGTTGGTTTGTATCACCCATTATCTATTCCAGATAGAATGTGGATTGTATTGAGGATGGAATTTGTTCTTATACTACCAAGAACACAATGAGGTATTGATTCCATATTTATTTTTGTGATTTTTTTCTAATATGGATCACTTCTTATCATGTAAGAAGACTAGTGATGTGACACATATTGAAAATGTGTTCTTTCAAGTTTTATTGTTGCATGGGTTGCCTAGGAGCATTGTATCGAATAGAGATACAAAGTTTGTTGGGAATTTTTAGAGGATGTTATAGAAGTTTTTAGGCACAATTTTATAATTTAGTTGATCCTATCAACTTGAAATAGATGGAAAAATGGAGGTAGTGTACCATATTCTTGGTAATTCGCTAAGGTCTATAGTTAGTGACAATCCCAACTCTTGAGATCTAGTATTGGAAAAAGATGAATTTTATTACAATGACTCAATCAATTGAATTATAGGTGTGATTACTTTTCAAATTGTGTAGGGCATATCCCAATTAATGTTTTTGAGTTGATAAGTACATCTGAGATGAGTAGGAAAAGTGGTGAAGGTGAGGAGTTTTCTCAGACTATTCATGATGTGCTTCAACAAGTGAAGATAACACTTGAAGAGCATGTTGAAAATATAAGAAACATATAGAAATGAAAAGAAGAGAGATGATTTTTTGAGTTGGAGATTTGTATTGGCACATTTACGTAAGGAGAGGTTTTTTAAGAGAGAATACAAGTTGAAGTGGAATAAGATAAATCCTTGCAAGAATTTGATGAAGTTTTCAACCTTACTTATGAGATAGAGTTACTAAATGGAGTAGGCCTCGCTATTATCTTCAATATTACATATTTGTACCTATATGCTGATGGAAAACCAAGTGAGAGCATGATTATTTTAGTTTTGTATTGGAGATATCAAATGTTAGGGTAGCTAGAGAGGATGTGGAGGTCATTGTGTACTTTCATATTGTTAATAAGACAAGAGACGACGAGTACTATGAGTACTTGGTTAAGTGAAAGGATGGAGAAACTAAATATATTACTTAAAGGAGTTCATTAGAAGTTTCAAAACATGTTAAAAAATATCAAGGAGGTAATAGTGGGATCATGAGAAGTATTTCATGGGAATTTTATTTACTATGGGTGTCTGATGGAGGAGCATTAATGGTGAATAAGTAATCTTACATCACTAAAAATTAGAGTGATGTTTATTTTTTGTTTTATTTTTTTCTTTGGGTTTTGGTGTGACATGGTGAAATTGGTCATATAAGGAATCTTTGAGGAGAATTAATTTCTATAAATCATGTTCTATAATTTCTAGTTTTGGCATTTTCCTAAAACAACATAGAGATGTTGTCGCATGCTAATATTTTGTGGAAGAAATACTAACATTTCGTTGACGTAACACCTGTAATCATTAGAAAGATAGAATAACAGAGTCTTGATGTAATCATTCATACAAGAGTTGTTACTTAGGTCCTTGGGGGAGATGAAGATACCTTGGATGTATTGGTAGATGAAGGGGAAAATAAATCTCAAAGGGGAAGAAAATATCTCGACATTAAAAATTAAAGCTCTTTAGAAAATAAATCAGAACATGTCTATGCACTAGGCTAGTTGGAATAGATTGCAACTACTTTTCTTCCATGTTTTTGAGTGCGCAATGAATTCATAAATGAGAATATTTTATTGAGTTATGCCAAAGTAATGGAAATGTGCATGTGTGTGCATGGAAAATTGATAACCTTTTCATCATAGAATTAGAGGTTGTTCTTAATTGGACACGCTCTTTTGTGCTTGCACCACATTGACTACTACAAAATAAATTTATTTTTTATGTTTCCTTAATCAATAAAGATATATGTGAATTCACATATTAGTGATATTTATTTAAAACATTGCATATATATCAAAATATAAATAATAATTTGCAATGATAGTTAAGATTTAGTTATTTTTTTACATGGTGCTTTAATGATGTAGCTCCGTACAACCCTACTATCACACCATTGATTTGTAGATCAGCCTAGTTAGGATTTTGATCACTCTACACATTTATTGCACTAAATTATTCCTCCTTTCCTCCCTTTGGGTGGTGTAAAAATGTATATTAATTGCCATATCTTCGGATCTTACATCATTTGATGCAAGTATCATCGACAATGATTTGGACACAAATGACACCACATAAGGCAAGAAATTTTATCCTAAAGGTATTCCATGAGGTACTAACTCTAATCCCACAAAACCCTTTTCTTGATGTTGATATTGATTTACCATAATTTGGTAAAGCATGTCACTGTCTTAAACATTAAACCCTTGGTTATTTTGTTGGGTTAATCCCCTGGGTTCATAACCACTGAAAGTCTCATTGTGTCAAGCTTGGAGGGTTCAAAATTTAAGAAAGTGTTTTTCTTGTTTCATTTTAATAACATTGAACATTGTAAATCCATTGTCAATAATGGCCTATGGTTTATTCACAATACTCTAGTTGTGTTCTCCCACTCGACAAAATATTTCCAAGAGTTTGAATAATAGTACATGGTTTATTCGTAATACTCTAATTGTTTTTTTCCCAATGGACAAAATATTTCCAATCATCTAAACAAGATAAATTCAAAATCCCATTCTAGATTGAATTCCCTGGTCTAACTCTCCCACTTTGGGTATTTGTTGAAAAACTCATCAAGCCCCTAGAGGTGTTTTATTCTCCTCGAGAATCCAAAATTCTACGCCGACCTCTTGCAAAAGTACATTTGTGTTAAAATTGACTTGGAAAAGACCTCAAAGAAACCATGGATATTTAGACTGGGAGCACTTATTTCTCTCAGTGTTTTCTCTACATTAACCTCCTAAATATCTTATTCAAGTGAGAAGCTTCAGGCCATATGATTATGGAATTCCCTTTAATGGATAGCTCGCAGCATCCCCCATAGGTAAAAATACTAAGAAAAACTAAACTCTCCAGGAACATGTATAATGGTTGGACCACAATCATGAATAAAAAATGTCTCCTGTGGTAACACTCAACCTTCGTTAGATTCGTACCTCCCTATTAGTAATTTTGGAACTAACTCTTCTGTCACCACTGGAAAACAATATACACTTCTTAATGTTAAAGCTTCACCACTACTCTCTCACACCAGTCTAGTTGTCTCTTTTATTGTTCCTTCCATACCAAATGTACATGCATCACAACCACTCTCTAGGGTGATTTTTCTAAAGGATAATGTTGTCTTTCTTTAATGAAATTGTGTGCTCCATCATTCTCAAGTCTGTTCCCCATATTATGCTTCTCTCCCAACAAAAATTTGATAATAATAATAAGTTTTTGTCCTCAAATATCTTGATGATGAGGGATCCATGAACCTTAATGTTTCCCAATGATTTTCTATTCATGGAACGTACATTGCCTCACTGAACTAGCCCATCGATATCTAGTCTAAGACAGCTTTAAGAAATTCTACAATATGAGGGTTTTGTGCATGTAGGAAGTTAAAATATCTAGGTTTCTTCTCCAGTCGGTTTCCCACACTATATGGCCAAGCACTAACTTCTAAATTTCCAATCACAAGTCGAGTTGTGGAGGGGTCATCACACTATGTGTTAGATCTTTCTCAAATTATCATCTCGTGGGGCTCTGACCCCACTTACTAAGTGATATGGACACTTTTTTATTTTAATGGGTGTATCATTGGGTTGGAAAACTTGTATGCATCTAATGAGGCAGTTGAATCGTCTTTTTTTTGCATTGATTAGAAGATTCCCTATTATATGCCCAATGGATTTTATGTGGTGATTTTAACGTGATTGAATATAATGACGAAAAATAAGGGTGCCTACTAACGTGGTGGTGTTCTAGAGAGAAAAAAAAATGGTTAAATATATGCAACAAAAACTTGGAATTTACGATCCAAATCACCATCGTAAGAAATACTCCACTATTGTTTGGTTCACATGGTCCAATTTTCAACAAGTTCAAGATAGAGTGGTAAAAAGGTTAGACCATGATATTTTTTGCTGAACAATATCTCTTCTCTCTATCCTTCAATAATAATAAATATGTTATGGTGGTCGAGAATGTTTTACTCTCAGATCATTAATCCATTTATTTTTTCATTAAATGGACTACTCCCCATTTAAAAGGCAGAACGTCCCAATTCTATCTAAATATTGCCCATCTTTGGCATGAGATAATTTTGGGTCATATTATAAGGATTTGGAAACTAGTTTTCATACCCATAGGGCATACAATTTGGATAGATTGGTGGACTGGTGCTTTTCAAAGCACCGTCGTCTTTCTTAAGATCTATGGGAAACAAGATGTCACTTATATATACAGAACTCATGAGGTATTGTACCATGAATTCCAATATATATTTCATAGGAGCTTGATAACTCTCCATTTAACATCTCTCTACAAAAACAACTTGTCCATTGGAGACATAAACTCAAAGTTAAAGAGGATTAAAAAACAAGAGGGGAATGACTTAAAGATATATTACATTGGGTAAATATTGGATCTACATAACATTTAATTTTTTCCTCTACTCTATTAATGGAATTAAATTCATTCAAGTAACTAATATTAAACTTACCAAACTCACTAATATCCTAGAATCTTTTATCCACCATGACCATATTGTTTAGTCAACCCTCTCCCCTTAAAAGAAAAGATGCCTTAAAAGAAATTCCAAGTGGTCACCGACAAGATTTCCCAAGCTCAAAGAGTTTCCTTTCATATACCTTCCAATGATCTTAAAGAGGTAGCTTTCCAAACGGTTTCAAATAAAGTCAAAACTATAGAAATAATATCCTAATAAATCAAAATTAAATGTGGACACTATTCAAATATTATTTTACTCTTTTAGTATTTAAGAAATTAAGCATCTTTCATGATGGTAATAAACAATATTAATTCCGTCTACTATTAGTTTGTCCTTTTTGACTTGGCACATGTCAACTAGATTTTAACAATAACCTCACTTTTTTTCTAAATAATCTAAAAACTACCAATAATAAAGAAAATTTGCGATATTAAAAAATGTCTCATTAACTATGACAAGAATAAGAATGTTGCTGCCGGTAAGAATTTGTCAAACCATTCTTAAAATAAGAATTTGGTCTCATCCCAATTAAAGAGATTCTCAAAGTGCCTTTGGTATTAAGAAATGTGTAAATTAGTTTGGACCATTGATGACTTGTTTCCCTCTTTTCTTGAACTCACAT
Organism: Taxus chinensis; assembly: GCA_019776745.2. NCBI lineage: Eukaryota > Viridiplantae > Streptophyta > Pinopsida > Cupressales > Taxaceae > Taxus > Taxus chinensis. Next base: position 215,450,333 of record CM034155.1, read on the forward strand.
GGAAACAAAGTAATTGGCTCTATCATAGACATTTTTAACTTTATTCATACATGTTTGATATTTTTTATTTTTAAAATTTGGTCTCGCTATATTTATGCATTTAAATGTGACAAGTGGACGGAAATCACATGGAGATAAAGTTAGTGTTTTTTATACATTTGAGTGTTATAAATGGATGGAAACCCACAAGTTTTTTATAACATCACAAGGAAATAAAGTGCTTAACTTTATATAGTTATGTCAGTATTTAATAATGAGAGATGAGTGTACTAGGTTGTACTAGATATAGTGTCTATTTTTGTAAAAATACACTAGTAGTCAACATTAACCTAAACAACTTACAATTCAATCCACCCTTTTTTACCTTCTTGTTTTTTACTATCATCCAATTTTCAATAGGAGGGTCCAGAAAAGTATGTTGAACATCATCAATCGTAAGACAACCTTACTCCTTATCTGATTCAGAGGAATCTATTTTTGAAATCTCTTGGTTCCCCCTAATAAAAAATCTATTGAATCTAAGTCCTATCTCCTAGGGCTTCCTTGAATCAAGCCATTGCCATTTGTCTTTGTGGATACTTGTACATTTGAAATTTGCATCCCTCTTCTATCATTTTCGGGTACCAAGTCTTGCTCTATTGGATTATCCTCATCATCCGACTCCACATGAAGATAGGGTTGCCATGTTTTGGGTTTGGAAGGGCTCTCTCTTTTTCTTTTCAACTACCCTTTGACTCTTTGAGTTATGGAAAGGATTCTTGTAAATGTCATGTTTGCTTATATATTTTAATATTCCACAACAAAAAGTTGTGTTTTTTCATAGTCCAAGATTTGTAACCAATGCATTTCACCTTGATTGAATATCATCTTGTCAAGAAAACTTTGGCTAAGATTTATTTTTGTGCATATTCGAGCATAAGCGAACAACCCAAATTATGCACACTCAATATCTATTTTAATAACATTTACCAACAAATTTATTAAACTTTCTAGTGCTTAGGATGCTAAAAATGAAGAGGTAGATTAGGAATACGAACCCATACCAAAATTTTGGATACTATAAGTATGTTTGGGTTAAACCCAGGAAAGCATGTTGTCAAGAAAATTCATACTCTACCCTAGAACTATGGACCCTCATTCAAAACCATATGAAAGTCTTCCTTTGAAGGCGAATGTACAATGAAAAATCCTTTAGAGAAAAAGTGGACTTTACAATGGTTGGTCAAGTTTTTGGAGAGCTATTGATGCTTATTTGATTGTTACATGTAGGTCTAAATTAATAGTTTTGAGCGCCTCAGGAACTACTTAAATTCATATACACCCACTTAATTTGTAAAAATATTATATATTGGATTTTTTTTAATAATGCATAATTAGGGTTAAGAATGATTCTCTATCAAAACATTAGGGTTAAGCATCAAAAATAGACATGTGTTCTTTTGGAAACACATCAACTTAAATATTAGGGCTGAAAATGATTATTTCTCAAAATATTAAGGTTTGAATTATTTTTGGTTTGTTATTTCCATCATTTTCTAAAAATATTCATGAAAAAAATTAGTTTATAAATCATACATAAAACAAGGAATCAAAAATTCACCTCTAAATATTTATATTTACAAAAGAATGTATCCACCTTAAATAATCATACCAAATGCAAAGATTCCTTAGTTTAAACAAAAACTCTTGAAGAGCAACCATTATACTTTTTCATCTGAGACATGTTTATCAAACCAAATACACTATCATAATGTTGATCTTACACAAAATACACTTTAATATTATATCATCATTATTAGGCATTGTCTAACATTAATATATTGCAATGATAATAATCATTGGCGGGAAACAAGCAATCAAACTAGTAATATTGATTTAAATTTGAAATTGGCTAAATGTTGCCACTCTATACAGCTAGTTTCTTATGGCTTAATTTGGCCTTTCTCGAGACACTACCATTTTACCAACCTTACATCGATTAAGTTTTAATATTATATTATGTATGATAGATATTTTGTGCAACATCGATATATTACAACCAAAATAAGTAAATAAGCGGCTAACCTAATGAAAATATGATAAATTTTGTGCCCCCTAATTATTGGCACTTTAGCAAACTACGTAGTATTCCTAGGGCTTAATTGCCCCTTAGTTATAGGATAATTTGATGTCCACGTATTTGGAAGTTTTTTTACTTCTTATTTAGAGAATTCAATCAAAAATATATATATAATATATTGATCATGTAGTAGATATTGGAGTCATTTTTCTTCCAAAAATATTTTGCTATGAGATATTGCGCGAAAATTAATAATAAAGTTATAATACGGTATGTAGTAAATCCAAGATAAATAATTTCATCATCTCTTGGCATTTTTCTATATTAATATACTAAATATTAAATCATTTATCCATGATTAATTATTATTTTTATTTTTTTAAACTTAAATTGGTTTGGAATTATAATTCAATCCTATAATCTAATTTAGTTTTAATTTCATTATGTTTCAATAATTTCATGTCTTTGTAATATTTTGTATTCGAAATAAAAATGACTTTTCAATTCAAGAAATATGATTTAACTTGATTAATATAAGATAATACATATTGATTTGACATTTTTTCTTAAGTTAGACACAATTTTATTCGTATAATTTTAAATACAATAAAAATAAATATAAGAACTATAAATTTCAATTGTTCCATTAAAATAAAAAGTTTTCATATATACTATAATTTCATATTTAATTGTTATATTATTTGATAATATATTATAGAAAAATTTATATTTTTCTAATTCAATTTATAAGTTTTATTAGATGAACCATTTACAGTTTTATTTAATTTTTATGACCATATATTTTTATACATCAATTAAAGTTGCATGACAACTTTTGTTCATTGTGTTATCATCTATCCTCAAATAATTGTATGTAGTTTTAGAACTAGATGAACATGGTGACGACTTCTAATTCCTTGTCATCACAAAAAATCTATCATTTAGATAAATAATGCATGTGTTAAAATCAAAGGAAACAAATTTCAAAAAATACCCCATAATGATAAATAAATAACAAAATAAAAAAAGAGTGCATTTCTCCATGGTATAAACTCACATGAAAACAAAAGTGATTGGTTATATAGGACAAACAAAAGAAACAAGGATGAATATATGTTTTATTTCTCTTCTTAGAGTAAATTGATTTTACTTTATGAAAATATATATATATATATATATATATATATATATATATATATTTATATATATATATATATATATATATTTGATTTTTCCTTATAAAAAGTATTCATTAATTATATATATTTAATTTATTTTTTACTTGGTTTCAAAAGGAATTCTACATTTGTGTATGAGAGGTAGATAGAATCTCATGCCTCTTGTATAAAATCACATGAAAATAAAGTGTTTAAATATATAAGAAGAAAATTAAATAAGGATATTTATGTATATTATTATGTGAGAAGGTATTCCTACAATAGTATTTGGGGGTGTCAAAGGTTGTAATAGCTTGAGTGTGTTCACTTTAAATTAATAACTACTGACATGATAAATAAAAGAAAACAAAAAATATAACATAACTAAAATGATATTTAAGTAAATCAAACATATAAATACAAATGACATATGTACATCACATAAAATCAATCCAAAAACCCCAAAAGAACTATAAATAACATAAGGGGGGAAGCAATTGAAATAAAAAGTGTGGAGTGGAAAAAAAAAATAAAAAAATAAAACTTTGGATTTTGTGTAGGTTTTTAGTGTTTGATTAGTGAGTTTATATATAATTGTGGCTACAATCCTTCGATCTATGAACTAGACTAATAGAGGACATGATATAGATGAATGAAAAAAGGTAGTGCTTATATTGTTGGCAAGTCCCCCATCTATATTTGTAGGCAGAAAAGTGGGAAGAATGGCATAATGAATCGCCTCACACATTAGGAGTTCTTTGTTTCCTCTCTTAAATAAAATGGAAGCTTTGTGACTCTTAATCTTAAAATATGTATTCAGCTTTAGTACCAGTATATCTTACAAGGTATAAAAAATTAATATATTTTTTAATTGTTAAGATGCATTGTTCAAATGTTTAAGAACCACATGAAATAGAAAGAATTGCATGTATTATCAATTTAAAATTATGTGCATCTTCAAGGCAATTTATTTTTTAATATAACCCTCATATAAATTGTAAGTTGAAACATTTTTTTTGATGATCATTTCTCTATATAACGTAATATGTTGTTTGAAGAATAAAAAGTATGTGTAAAAATTTTTTTGAGCCACATACGCCATTTGTATTATACACCTTTTAGAGTTAGTTATCCATCATTTTAATAGGCCACCACAATTTCAAATTTTCTTTCAGAGATTTAAGTCTACATAATCTAAAGCTTGCACAACCTTACAAAGATAAAATGAATGCATGGTACGTTAGAATTTTTTTCAATTATAATTGAATGCACATGCTATATAATTTTGTTCTAGCTTCAAATAAGAATGATAAAATTAAGATATGTGATATTGGCATTCTGTGTGGAATTTGTGTATTATTCTTTTAAGGATTTGTTTAATAATATAACAAGCATTAAAACTAGCAATCGCATGTGTACAATGCAATGTGAACGTCGAACGGTATATGCTATTTGATTTAGATGGATAGTTATTACTTTTGTATTTGATGTTGATAAGGGGTTTGATTGATTTTGTAAGTGTAGATATCACTTCATTTAAAGGTTTCATCTCTACATTTCAAACTTGTTACAAATTTGTACATATACATTTGCAAATCTTATATCATGAGTGGTAGCATTATGAGGAGTAGTTTATTTGAACGAAACATGAATACATGAAGTCTTTTGTAAACTCATTAAGGTGTGTGTTTGATAGTGGTAGTGTAGGAATATAGATGTAACATTACATTGAAATGTTGTATGTATACATTTAATTTGTTGTAATATTCGTACATATGTAGCTGTAAATATTATATCACGACATCTGAACTAAACATGTATATATGAAGACCTTTGTACATTTGCATAATTTATATCATGAATGGTATCCTTTTGTGGAAAATTTTATTTGCACTAAACATGAATACATTTGATACCCCTTAAAACAGAAATGTCACTTTGGATACAATAAGTGTTGAGTAAATTAGTAGTGGAGGTGCTATCACAGTAGAGGGTAGTATTTACAAAGGGTTGAGTGATAGTAGTCTTGACTCCTCCTTTCTTCTTTCTCTAAGTGTTGTTATATGCGCCGTTTTTTAGTACCTTTCGAATGAAAAAGGAAGTGAAATGCATAGATTTTCAAGCGAGGGAACTCTGGAGAAAGTTGTTAATGTCAAACCCTTCCTTTCAGTGGTCTAATGTTGACAATTTCTCTATGAAAAGTAAGTCCCTAGGACTTGTGGATAGTTAATCCCTAGGCCATTTTAATAGGCAATTTTCTTTGATTCCCTCTCGAAATAGGGGGTATCGGAATATGTAACAGGCTGGAGGGATCCCGACATGGTTTGTTGTATCTATCAAATTTGACAACAACAAATAAGGTAATGTTGGTGGTGGCATTGATGTGTCATAGACAATGTCAGTGATTGTTCATGTAGCACCATTCACGAGGTCTGTGTCAACCCATAAATTTTCAATAATCATTATTTTTTTTGTTTGCATAGCAAAACGTTTGTGTTCCAACTGATCATTATTATCAGACTCCCTGGTCCACCCACCTGTTACTTTCACAATGGATTGGTGGGCGATCAGAATGTTCAATCCTTCAACATCTAAAGTTTGTGGGATTCCCACGAGATCATTTTTTTGTCAAATAAATGTGGTATGTTCTTAAAATTGTTGATCTCCTGATGAGTTAGGTTGTGTCGTGTGAGACATTAGGAGTTTATCAATCCTCAATAAGAGGATTTGAATCTCGCATGTGGAGCAGTAAAGTCTGGAAAGTAAATTGTGCATTGGTTGTTCCTTTTTACCGAAATATGTTTTCCAAGGTAATTGAGAATGAAATCCCTTCCAAAGTTTGGTTTCCATAGGAATTACTTGCATAAGAGGATTGTCCAAACTGGTGGTAATTGCCGAGTGTTTGCCAAGGAGGATGAATGATCTTCCAAATTCAGACGTTTTTGAGTGTGGGAAAGCTCGCGTAGCCTTACTGTCATTTTGCTTAGTCAATTCATGCTGATGACTCATGTCAGCAATAAGAACATATCTTATATTTTTCAATGACTCTTGGAAGAGTCGATAGTAGCATGGCCTCAAGAAGTTTTCAGTTATGTTGATTTGTAATATGAAGGGTTGCATGATTGTAATGGCGGAGATGTTAAATGCTAAACATCGGTAAGGGAGAGCAAAAGAGAGGTGATGGGAGATTGTGGTTGATGTGTTGTGAATGCAATTCTAGATTTTTTTATAGAATGTTGTCTTTTTGTCAGTTGTTCACTATGATTAACATCATTTCTAATGTTGTAGAAGGGTTTTGGTTTGTGCATGGTGTAGGTATAGTTTAATCAAAAGATAGTTGTTGTTCGGGGAAAAGGCGGGAAAGAGGGAGAGGAAAAAAGGAGTAGGGGGAGAGGGGGGGGGGAGGTGGGAGGGTGTGAGTGTGGGCGTAGGGAGGATGGAGAGGGGACGATATTGGAAGACACATGAATTGTGGGAAATGGGTGGTGTGGCTTCAGGTTGTTGTTAATTGTGTTTGCCTTTCTATCTCGATGAATATGAATGTTATCTGTAATTCATGCTACCTCACAGGCTTCGAAATGACTATTCTTGGGGACCTCAAAACTTCACAAAGGAAAACAAGAAAGGACTTACACAATTTTTGGAATTTTGGAAATGTACACACATATTTTGGGTTAGTGACAATAAGATCATCATCCATCAATGGATTTTAAGTCAAGAGAAAAGATTTCTGAATAGGAATCATATAGGTTAAATCAATCAATATGAAAAAAATAAGTAGGCAAGTATAAGCTTTGTTAATAAGGATTTTATTCACGAATCTTGAGACCATGTGTAGTTCTATTGTGTTAGCACCTAAGAAGGAGGTAATGCAGAATGTGCCCGATTCACCTGTATTAACCAATTGCCATTAAGTACCATTTTATCATTATCCAGTTACCACGCGGTCATTCATGACTTAAATGGGATTATTTGAGTGTGGTATCTGTCTGGGGGTCAAAAATGTAGATTTGAAGAATGGGTATCAGTAAATATGCAAAGAGAGGAGATTAATGGAAGAATTCCATCAAAATGGGAATAACGGATTGTAATTAGTGGCTTTTAATAACCATTTAGATTTAAAACTTCCCCATTCCATTTTGGATCATGATAACAGTGTTGAAACCTTTCATGGTAATTTATAGTTTTACTTGGGTGAATTTTGATTTTAGTCATTTTTAGAAGAAGATCATTTACCACAATTGAGGTTGTACAGATAATTAAGGATAGAAGTGGGTTAATTTGAAGAAGTGTAACTTTAATGCAGAGGAATGAATATTTTTGGTTTCGTAATCTCCAAGGATGGTGTTGAAATGTCATGAGAAGGCCGGGGACATTTGGAATATCCTTCACTAAATGATCATTTTGAAGGCGAAGTTTCATGGATTTGCTAATTTTTAACATAATTCCTTAAAAATTTAGTGACATTGTGCACCTATCATAGAACTATAGCGAGAAAAAGGATTCATGACTATTGCAGCAAAGAGTATTTTCAGGGTTTGAGAATAAGTGAGGAATAACCTAGTATATAGCCTTTCCAAAATTGGTAAAGGTATTTCAATTTCACTGGGATTCCATTGGTTAACCATAGGAGGGGTGTTAAGCTCAAAGGTAAACCTTTTTCCCCTTTTCAAAGAGAACTTAAATGAATAAAAATAATTACTTAGTCTATCTATGATTAATAGTTCTTATGCAATGGTTCAATCTCGCAAAGTGGCAATTACTTGTTATGAAGATTTTTTTTAACATGGATATCAAGCATTACACTTCATAAATACCTAAAGTAGATCAATCAAACGATATCAAATGGGTAAGACTCATCAAAGATATTTTTTGTGTGAATCATATAAGTGTTAAGTCTAATAGAGTTACAAATGCCTGTTTAGGAGAGATCCTTGTTTGTGAATGAGATCAGGTGGATTCAAATTGGGTTTGACTCAATTAGGAGTTGTATGTTGAAGATTTATATTTTGGAGATGCATGGTAAGCATGCATGAATCGAAAAAAAATAGATAGAACTCCATGAATGGATACACATTCAAGCTGAGATGTTGTTTACATTTAAACGTTATGCATACTCAAGGTTTCTATGAGAGAAACCTTTGCAAGAGAATATATTGTAGGTTAGCTAGTCCCTTTTGACTAGATAAGACTTTATATGCACACTGATTGCTAAGTACTATTGCCACTAATGAATGAGCATGTATGTGAAAAGTTGTTCAAACTGTAGCATTAGCCAACATTGTTAAGGGAAACAATTCCAATGTTGGTTGTATCACACCCCCTATCTATTCGCAGATAGAACTGTGGATGTATGGAGGATGGAATTTGTTCTTATACTACCAAGACACAATGAGTATTGATTCCATATTTTATTTTTGTGATTTTTCTAATATGGATCACTTCTATCATGTAAAAGACTAGTGATGTGACACATATTGAAATGTTTCTTTTCAAGTTTTATTGTTGGCATGGGTTGCCTAGGAGCATGTATCGAATAGAGTCCAAAGTTTTGTTGGGAATTTTTAGAGGAGTTATAGAGTTTTTAGTCACAAGTTATATTTGTTGATCCTATCACTTGAAATGATGGAAAAATGGAGGTAGTGTACCATATTCTTGGTATTCGGCTAAGGTCTATCGTTAGGTGACAATCCCAAACTCTTGCGATCCTAAGTATTGGAAAAAGATGAATTTTATTATCAATACCGTCAATCAATTGAAATTATAGGTGTGATTACTTTTCAAATTGTGTAGGGGCCGAGCCCAATTAATTTTCTTTTGAGTTGAAAGTTCAATCTGAGATGAGTAGAAAAGTGGGAAGGGGATGAGTTTTCTCAGACTATTCATATGTGCTTCCAACAAGTTCCGATACACTTGAGAGCATGTGAAATATCAGAACATTAGAATGAAAGAAGAGAGAGGAGTTTTTGAGTTGGAGATTTTGTATTGACCATTACGTAGGAGAAGGTTTTTTAACATAGAAATACAAAGTTGAAGTGAATAGGAGATAAATCCTCAAGAATTTGATGAAGTTTTTCACCTTACTTATGAGATAGAGTTACTAAATGTGAGTAAGGCGGCCTCGCATTATCCTTCAATATTACATATTGTACCTATATGCTGATGGAAACCAAGTGAAGCATGATTATTTTAGTTTTGTATGGAGATATCAAATTTAGGGTCGCTAGAGAGGATGTGGAGGTCATTGTTGTCGTTCCATATTGTTATAAGACAAGAGACGACGAGTACTAGAGTATGGTTAAGTGAAAGGATGGAGAAACTAAATATAATTACTTAAAGGAGTTCTGAGAAGTTTCAAAACATTTAAAAAATATCAAGCGGTAATAGTGGCATCATGAGAAGTAATTTCATGGGAATTTATTTACTATGGGTGTCTGATGGAGGAGCATTAATGGGTGAATAAGTAATTCTTACATCACTAAAATTAGAGTGATGTTTATTTTTTGTTTTATTTTTTTCTGTGGGTTTGGTGTGACATGTGAAATTGGTCATATAAGGAATCTTTGAGTGAGAATTAATTTCTATAAATCATGTTCTAATAATTTCTAGTTTGGCATTTTCCTAAAACAACATAGAGATGTTGTCTCAATGCTATATTTTGTGGAAGAAGTACTAACATTTCGTTGACGTAACACCTTAATCATTAGAAAGATAGAATAACAGAGTCTTGATGTAATCATTCATACAAGATTGTTACTTAGGTCCTTGGGGAGATGAAGATACCTTGGATGTATGGTAGATGAAGGGGAAAATAAATCTCAAAGGGGAAGAAAATATCTCGACCATTAAAAATTAAAGCTCTTTAGAAAATAAATCAGAACATGTCTACTGCACTAGGCTAGATTGGAATAGATTGCAACTACTTTCTTCCATGTTTTTGAAGTGCGCATATGAATTCATAAATGAGAATATTTATTGAGTTATGCCAAAGTAGATGGAAATGTGCATGTGTGTGCATGGAAATTGATAACCTTTTCATCATATGAATTAGAGGTTGTTCTTATTGACCACGCTCTTTTGTGCTTGCACCACATTGACTACTACAAAATAAATTTATTTTTTAGTTTCCTTAATCAATAAGATATATGTGAATTCACATATTAGTGATATTTATTTAAAACATTGCATATATATCAAAATATAAATAATAATTTGCAATGATAGTTAAGATTTAGTTAGTTTTTTACATGGTGCTTTAATGATGTGCTAGCTCCCGTACAACCCTACTATCACACCATTGATTTGTAGATCAGCCTAGTTAGGATTTTGATCACTCTACACATTTATTGCACTAAATTATTCCTCCTTTCCTCCCTTTGGGTGTGTAAAAATGTATATTAATTGCCATATCTTCGGATCTTACATCATTTGATGCAAGTATCATCGACAATGATTTGGACACAAATGACACCACATAAGGCAAGAAATTTTATCCTAAAGGTATTCCATGAGGGTACTAACTCTAATCCCACAAAACCCTTTTCTTGATGTTGATATTGATTTACCATAATTTGGTAAGCTGTCCCTGTCTTAACATTAAACCCTTGGTTCTTTTGTTGGTTAATCCCCTGGGTTCATACCACTGAAAGTCTCATGTGTCAAGCTTGAGTTCAAATTTAGAAATTGTTTTTCCCTTGTTTCATTTTAAAACATTGAACATTGTAAATCCCTGTCATATGCCTATGGTTTTTTCAACAATACTCGATTGTGTTCTCTCCACTCGCCAAACTTTCCACGAATTTTTGATAATAGTACATGGTTTTATTCGTAATACTCTATGTTTTTTTCCCATGACAAAATATTTCAATCATCCTAAACAATAATTCAAAATCCCATTCTAGATTGAATTCCCTGGTCTAACTCTCCCACTTTGGGTATTTGTTGAAAAACTCATCACGCCCTAGAGGTGTTTTTTAATTCTCCTCGAGAATCAGTGCAAATCTACGTCTACTACTATCTAAGGTCTTACTTCCCGCCCATCTTGGCAAAAGTACATTTGTGTTTAAAATTGACTTGGAAAAGACGCTTTCACAGAAAGCCATGGAATTTATACGGGAGCACTTATTTCTATCATTGGTTTCTTACATTACCCTCCTAAGATTTTTCAAGTGAGAAGAAGCCTTCACAGGCCATATTAGTAGGATTCCCTTTAAATAATAGGATCGCTCGCGAGCATCTTCGCCCCATAGGTAAAAATACTAAAGAAAACTAAACTCTCCAGGACGTGCATGTATCATGTTTGGAAACCGGCACCAATCATGAAATAAAAATGGTTCCTGTGGTAACACTCAACCTTCGTTAGATTCGTCACATTCGCCGGGAAGGGGAGGTATCCCTATGAGTATAAGTATTTCTGGCAACTTACCGTCGTTCTGTTCCGACACGAAGGGTATTAAAAAAAACTAAGTTAAGCCCCAATATACACTTCTTAAATGTTAAAAATAAGTCAAAGCGCAGCCACTACTCTCTCACACCAGTCTAGTTGTCTCTTTTATTGTTCCTTTATCCATAGCCAAATGTACATGGCATCATCAACCACTCTCTAGGTTTATGTTTTCTAAAGGATAATATGTTGTCTTTCTTAATGAAGATTGTGTGCTCCATCATTCTCAAGGTCTGTTTCCCCATATATGCTTGCTCCCCAACAACAATTTGATAATAATAATAAAGTTTTTGTCGCTCACAATCTCTTGAGATGGAGGAAGCCATGGAACCACCTTAATGTTCCCAAGATTTTCTTCTATTCATGGAACGTACATTGCCTCACTGAACTACTAGCCCAATCGATATTAGTCTAAGACAGCTTTAAAGAAATTTCCTACAATATGGCGGGTTTTTTGTGCCAATGTAGAAGTTAAATATCTTATGTTTCTTCTCCATCGGTTTCCCACACTATCTGGCAAGCACTCACTTCTAAATTTCCAATCACAAAGTCGAGTTTTTGGAGGGGTCATCACACTATGTGTTAAGTCTTTCTCAAATTAATCATCTCGTGGGGGCTCTTACCCCACTTACTAGTGATATGGACACTTTTTTTATGTTTAATGGGTATCAGTGGGTTTGGAAACTTGATGCATCTAATAGGCAGTTGAATCGTTCTTTTTTTTTTGCTTGATTATAAGTTCCCTATTATATGCCCCAATGTATTTTATGTGGTGATTTTAACGTGATGAATATAATGACGAAAAATAAGGGTGCCTCACAACGTGGTGGTGTTCTAGAGAGAAAAAACAAATGGTTAAATATATGCAACAAACTTTGAATTTACGAATCCACTCACCATCGGTAAGAAAATACTTCCACTCTTGTTTGGTTCACATTGTCAAATTTTCAAACAAGTTCAAGATGAGTGGTAAAAAGTTAGACCAAGACCATGATATTTTTTGTTGTTTGTCTGAAGCAATATCTCCTCTTCTCTCTATCGCTTCAATAATAATAAATATTTGGCATGTGGGCGAGAATGTTTTAGCTCTCAGATTCATTAATGTAATCGCATTTATTTTTTCATTAAATGGACGACTTCCCCAGTTAAAGGCAGAACGCTCCAATTCTATCTAATATATGCCCATCTTTGGCATGGAGATGGATATTTTGGGTCATATTATAATGATTTGGAAGCTAGTTTTCATATCCCATAGGCATACAATTTTTGATAGATTGGTGACTGGATGCTTTCAGCAAAAAGCATCTCGTCTTCCTTTCTTGATCTATGGGAAAAAAATGTCAACTTATATATAGCTAGACTCTCATGAGTATTGTACCATGAATCCAAATATAGATTTCATAGAGGCTTGATAACTCTCCATTTTAACATCTCTCTACAGTGATCTCTCTACCCCTAGCAAAACAACTTGTCCATTGAGACATAAACTCAAAGTTAAAGAGGATTTAAAAAACAAAGAGGGAATGAACTTAAAGATATCTTACATTGGGTAAATCTTGGATCTCGCATAAATTTATTTTTTGAACATTGATTTTGTCCTCTACTCTAGTAATGAATTAAATTCATTCAGTAACTTAATATTAAACTTACCACCCCACCAATATCCTAGAATCTTTATCCACCATGACGCATATTGTTCTAGTCAACCCTCTCGCCTTAAAAGAAAAGATGCCTTAAAAGAAATTTCCAAGTGGTCACCGACAAGATTTCGCCAAGTCAAAGAGTTTCGCGTCCTTTCATATACCCTTCCACTGATCTTAAAGAGGTAGCTTTTTCCAAACGTTTCAAATAAATCAAAACTATATAAAGAATATCCTAATAATCAAAATTAAATGTGGACACGATTCAAATTTATTTTACTCCTTTTAGTATTTAATAAAAATTAGCTCTTTCATGATGGTAATAAACCATTAATTCGCGTCTAGACTATTAGTTTGTCTCTTGTTTGACTTGGCACAATGTCAACTAGATTTTAGTTTAACAATAACCAACCTCACTTTTTTTTCTAATACTCTAAAAACTACCTAATAAAGAAAATTTGGCGATATTCAAAAATGTCTCATTAACTATGTATGACAGAAACGAATGTTGGCTGAGTAAGAAAGTTTAAAAGGTGGGGGTAGGCTGACTTGATGGAGCGGTTTACTTAGGGTGGGCTGAAGAGGGCGTTTTTGGGGGTGGGTAAGGTGACGGGGTGAGTTGGCATTTGAGGGGGTGGGGAAATGGATAGCGAATGGGTGGAGGTAGGGGCTGTTAGGGTGGGGAGATAGAGGGGGGAAAGAATCTAGTAGAGTGTAAGATGTGATTGGGTTATATGGTGAAAATGTAGTGGGGTGTGGGGTAAATGGGGATTATGTGGGGATCCTCGGTATGGGTAAGGGAGAGGATGATATGGGAAAATTGGGAATGGGATCTATGCAGAGCCGTGTAAATGGAAATTTGTCAAAAACCATTCTTAAAATAAGAATTTGGTTCTCATCCCAATTAAAGAGAATTCTCAAATTGCCTTTGGTATTAAGAAATGTTGTAATTAGTTTGGAGTAATTCGTTGGAAAGAAGAGGGTGCTAGGAACCTTATTTTTCCACCCTTTCTTCCTTAGATTTTTCTTCCTCTTGTAAGTGAGCTGTTTCCCTCTTTTCTGAACTCACATGGAACAAAGTAATTGGCTCTATCATAACATTTTTAACTTTATTCATACATTTTGATATTTTTTATTTTTAAAATTTGGATTTGGTCTCCGCTATATTTATGGCATTTAACTTAATGTGACATGTACGGAAATCACATGGAGATAAGTTAGTTTTTTTATAACATTGAGGGTTTATGGATGGAACCCCACAAGTTTTTTATAACATCACAAGGAAATAAATTGGCTTAAGCTTTCTATAGTTATTCAGTATTTAATAATGAGAGATGAGTGTCCTAGGTGGTTGTACTCAGATTAGTGTCTATTTTTGTAAACAAACACCTAGTCACATTAACCTAACCACTTACAATTCAATCCACCCTTTTTTACCTTCTTTTGTTTTTTACTATCATCCAATTTTCAATATGATGGTCGCATAAAAGTAATGTTGAAACATCATCAATCGTAAGACAACCTTACTCCTTATCTGATTCAGATGAATCTATTTTTGAATCTCTTGGTTCCGTCGCACTTCCGCTTCCGTTCCCGTCCCCCCCCTAATAAAAAACATCTATTGAATCAAGTCGCTATCTCGCTAGGGCTTCACTTGAATCAACCATTGTCCATTTGTTCTTTTGTGGATACTTGTAAGCATTTTGAAATTTTGCATCCCTCTTCTAATGCTACTCATTTTCCGTTTCCGGGCGCAAGTCTTGCTCTAATTGGATGAATCCCATCATCATCCGACTACCCCACATTAAGATATGGTTGCCATGTTTTGGGTTTGTAGTGCTCTCTCTTTTTTTCTTTTCAACTACCCTTTGACTCTTTGAGTATGGAAAAGATTTTGTAAATGTCATGTTGGGTCTTATATTATTTAATAGTTCCACAACAAAAAGTTTGTGTTTTTTCATAGTCCAAGATTTGTACCAATGCATTTCACCTTGATTTGAATATCATCTTTGCCAAAAACTTGGCTAAGATTTATTTGTTTGTGCATATTCGAAGCATAAGCGAGAGCGAACAACCCAAATTATGCACACTCAAATATCTATTTTAATAATGCATTTACGCAACAAATTTATTAAACTTTCTAAGTGCTTAGATGCCTAAAAATGAAGAGGTAAATTAAATGAATCGAACCCATTAAAAATACCTCCAAAATGTTGGATCCTATAAGGAATGTTTGGGTTTAAACCCAGGAAAGCCAATGTTTCACAAGAAAATTCATACTCTCCCGAGAACTGATGGACGTCCTTGTCTATGGCACCCTCATTGCAAGAGTAAGGCTCTCATTCGGAAAACGCATATGAACAGTCTTCCTTTGAAGGCGAATGTACAATGAAAATGCCTTTAGAGAAAAAGTGGACTTTACAATGTTTGTCAATTTTTGGAGAGGCTATTGATGCTTATTTGATGTACATGTAGGTCTAAATTAATAGTTTTGAGCGCCTCAGGAACTACTTAAATTCATATACAATGCACACACACACAACACACCCCTTAATTTGTAAAAATATTATATCTTGGATTTTTTTAATAATGCATAATTAGGGTTAAGAAATGATTCTCTATCAAAACATTATGGTTTAAGGGCATCCAGAAATAGACAGTGTTCTTTTGGAAACACATCAACTTACAATATTAGGGGCTGAAAATGAGTATTTCTCAAAATATTAAGGTTTGAATTATTTTTGGTTTGTTATTTCCATCATTTTCTAAAAAAATATTCATGAAAAAAATTAGTTTTATAAATCATACATAAACAAGGAATCAAAAATTCACCTCTAAATATTTATATTTACAAAAGAATGTATCCACCTTAAATAATCATAACCAAATGCAAAGATTCCTTAGTTTAAACAAAAACTCTTGAAGAGCAACCATTATACTTTTTCATCTGAGACATGTTTATCAAACCAAATACACTATCATAATGTTGATCTTACACAAAATACACTTTAATATTATATCATCATTATTAGGCATGTCTACATTAATATATTGCAATGATAATAATCATTGGCGGGAAACAAGCAATCAAAACTAGTAATATTGATTTAAATTTGAAATTGGCTAAATGTTGCCACTCTATACAGCTAGTTTCTTATGGCTTAATTTGGCCTTTCTCGAGACACTACCATTTTACCAACCTTACATCGATTAAGTTTTAATATTATATTATGTATGATAGATATTTTGTGCAACATCGATATATTACAACCAAAATAAGTAAATAAGCGGCTAACCTAATGAAAATATGATAAATTTTGTGCCCCCTAATTATTGGCACTTTAGCAAACTACGTAGTATTCCTAGGGCTTAATTGCCCCTTAGTTATAGGATAATTTGATGTCCACGTATTTGGAAGTTTTTTTACTTCTTATTTAGAGAATTCAATCAAAAAAATATAATATATTGATCATGTAGTAGATATTGGAGTCATTTTTCTTCCAAAAATATTTTGCTATGAGATATTGCGCGAAAATTAATAATAAAGTTATAATACGGTATGTAGTAAATCCAAGATAAATAATTTCATCATCTCTTGGCATTTTTCTATATTAATATACTAAATATTAAATCATTTATCCATGATTAATTATTATTTTTATTTTTTTAAACTTAAATTGGTTTGGAATTATAATTCAATCCTATAATCTAATTTAGTTTTAATTTCATTATGTTTCAATAATTTCATGTCTTGTAATATTTTGTATTCGAAATAAAAATGACTTTTTCAATTCAAGAAATATGATTTAACTTGATTAATATAAGATAATACATATTGATTTGACATTTTTTCTTGAGTTAGACACAATTTTATTCGTATAATTTTAAATACAATAAAAATAAATATAAGAACTATAAATTTCAATTGTTCTATTAAAATAAAAAGTTTTCATATACACTATAATTTTATATTTAATTGTTATATTATTTGATAATATATTATAGAAATTTTTTATATTTTTCTAATTCAATTTATAAGTTTTATTAGATGAACCATTTACAGTTTTATTTAATTTTTTAATAATTTAAATTTTTATTATAAATTTAATTAAAAATAAATGCATTTTTATTCTATACATTTATGACCATATATTCTTATACATCAATTAAAGTTGCATTACAACTTTTGTTCATTGTGTTATCATCTATCCTCAAATAATTGTATGTAGTTTTAGAACTAGATGAACCATGGTGACGACTTCTAATTCCCTGTCATCACAAAAAATATATCATTTAGATAAATAATGCATGTGTTAAAAATCAAAGGAAACAAATTTCAAAAAATACCCAATAATGATAAATAAATATAACAAAATAAAAAAAGAGTGCATTTCTCCATGGTATGATCGGTTATATAGGACAAACAATCGAACAAGGATGAATATATGTTTTATTTCTTTTCTTATAGTAAATTGATTTTACTTTATGAAAAATATTAATTGATTATATATATATATATATATATATATATATATATATATATATATATATATATATATATATAATATATATATATATATATATAAATAAAGTATTCATTAACTATATAATTTAATTTATTTTTTACTTGGCTTCAAAATGAATTCTACATTTGTGTATGAGAGGTAGATAGAATCTCATGCCTCTTGTATAAAATCACATGAAAATGAAGTGTTTAAATATATAAGAAGAAAAATAAATAAGGATATTTATGTATATTATTATGTTGAGAAGGTATTCCTACAATAGTATTTGGGGGTGTCAAAGGTTGTAATAGCTTGAGTGTGTTCACTTTAAATTAATAACTAACATGATAAATAAAAGAAAACAAAAAATATAACATAACTAAAATGATATTTAAGTAAATCAAACATATAAATACAAATAACATATGTACATCACATAAAATCAATCCAAAAACCCCAAAAGAACTATAAATAACATAGAGGGGGGAAGCAATTGAAATAAAAAAAAGTGTGGAGTGGCAAAATAAAAAAAATTAAACTTGGATTTTGTGTAGGTTTTTAGTGTTTGATTAGTGAGTTTATATATAATTGTGGCTACAATCCTTCGATGTATGAACTAGACTAATAGGAGGACATGATATAGATGAATATGAAGAAGGTAGTGCTTATATTGTTGGCAAGTCCCCCATCTATATTTGTAGGCAAAAAAGTAGTGGGAAGAATGGCATAATGAATCGCCTCACACATTAGGAGTTCTTTGTTTCCTCTATTAAATAAAATGGAAGCTTTGTGACTCTGAATCTTAAAATATGTATTCAGCTTTAGTGGTATATCTTACAAGGTATAAAAAAATTAATATTTTTTAATTGTTAAGATGCATTGCTCAAATGTTAAGAACCACATGAAATAGAAAGAATTGCATGTATTATCAATTAAAAAAATTATATGCATCTTCAAGGCAATTTATTTTTTGAAATAACCCTCATATAAATTGTAAGTTGAAACATTTTTTTGATGATCATTTCTCTATATAACATAATATGTTTGAAGAATAAAAAGTATGCGGAAATTTTTTTGAGCCACATACGCCATTTGTATTATACACCTTTTAGAGTTAGTTATTCATCATTTTAATAGGCCACCAAAGTTTCAAATTTTCTTTCAGAGATTTAAGTCTACATAATCTAAAGCTTGCATGACCTTACAAAGATAAAATGAATGCATGGTACGTTAGAATTTTTTTCAATTATAATTGAATGCACATGCTATATAATTTGTTCTAGCTTCAAATAAGAATGATAAAATTAAGATATGTGATATTGGCATTCTGTGTGGAATTTGTGTATTATTCTTTTAAGGATTTGTGTAATAATATAACAAGCATTAAAACTAGCAATCACATGTGTACAATGCAATGTGAACGTCGAACGGTAAATGCTATTTGATTTAGATGGATAGTTATTACTTTTGTATTTGATGTTGATAAGGGGTTTGATTGATTTTGTAAGTGTAGATATCACTTCATTTAAAGGTTTCATCTCTACATTTCAAACTTGTTACAAATTTGTACATATACATTTGCAAATCTTATATCATGAGTGGTAGCATTATGAGGAGTAGTTTATTTGAACGAAACATGAATACATGAAGTCTTTTGTAAACTCATTAAGGTGTGTGTTTGATAGTGGTAGTGTAGGAATATAGATGTAACATTACATTGAAATGTTGTATGTATACATTTAATTTGTTACATATTTGTACATATGTAGCTATAAATATTATATCACGACATCTGAACTAAACATGTATATATGAAGACCTTTGTACATTTGCATAATTTATATCATGAATGGTATCCTTTTGTGGACAATTTTATTTGCACTAAACATGAATACATTTGATACCCCTTAAACAGAAATGTCACTTTGGATACAATAAGTGTTGAGTAAATTAGTAGTGGAGGTGCTATCACAGTAGAGGGTAGTATTTACAAAGGGTTGAGTGATAGTAGTCTTGACTCCTCCTTTCTTCTTTCTCTAAGTGTTGTTATGTGCACCATTTTTTAGTACCTTTCGAATGAAAAAGGAGGTGAAATGCATAGATTTTCAAGCGAGGGAACTCTAGAGAAAGTTGTTAATGTCAAACCCTTCCTTTCAGTGGTCTAATGTTGACAATTTCTCTATGAAAAGTAAGTCCCTGGGACTTGTGGATAGTTAATGCCTAGGCCATTTTAATAGGCAATTTTCTTTGATTCCCTCTCGAAATATGGGGTATTGGAATATGTAACAGGCTGGAGGGATCCCAACATGGTTTGTTGTATCTATCAAATTTGACAACAACAAATAAAGGTAATGTTGGTGGTGGCATTGATGTGTCATAGACAATGTCAGTGATTGTTCATGTAGCACCATTCACGAGGTCTGTGTCAACCCATAAATTTTCAATAATCATTATTTTTTTTGTTTGCATAGCAAAACGTTGTGTTCCAACTGATCATTATCAGGATCTCCTAGTCCAACCCACCTGTTACTTTCAACAATGGATTGGGCAATCAGAACGTTCAATGCCTTCAACATCTAAAGGTTGTGGGAGTCCACGAGATCGTTTTTTGCAAATAAATGTGGGATGTCCTTAAAAATTTTGATCTCCTGATGAGTTAGGTGTGTGTCTGTGTGAGACATTAGGAGTTATCAATCCTCAATAAGAGGATTTGAATCTCGCATGTGGAGCAGTAAATTCTGGAATGAAAAATGTGCATTGGTTGTTCCTTGTTACCAAAATATTGTTTCCAATGTAATGGATGAATGAAATCCCTTCCAAAGGTTGGTTCCATAGGAATTACTTGCATAAAGAGGATTGTCCAAAACCGGTGGTAATTGGCCGAGGTTGCCAAGGAGGATGAATGATCCGTTCCCAAATTCAGACATTTTTGAGTGTGGGAAAGCTTCGCGTAGCCTACTGTCAATTTTGCTTAGCAAATTCGGGCTGATGAAACTCATGTCATCAATAAAAACATATTCTCTATGTTTCAATGGCTCTTGAAAATACGATAATGCATGGCCTTCAAGAAGTTTCAGTTATTTGATTGGAATATGAAGGGTTGCATGGATTGTGAAAGCGGAGATGTTGAATGCTGAAACATCGGTAAGGGCAAGAAAAAAGAGAGGTGATGGAGATGTGGTTGATGTTGTTGTGAATGAATTCCAGATTTTATTTATCAGAAATGATTTTTTTGTGTCAGTTGTTCATTGAATTATCAATCGCAATGGAGGTAGAAGGGTTTTGTTTGTTGAATGGTGTAGTATGGTATCAAGAGATAGTTGTTGTTCTGAAGACAAATGAAGTGTGGAAGATGGTGGTGTGGCTTACATGTTGTTGTTAATTGTGTCTTCCTTTTCTATCTCGATGAATGATGAACTAGTTATCTGTAATTCATGCGGAACACCATGTAGGTTCCAATTATTGTTTATCTTGAAATTTTGTTTCCCCAACATTTCAAGACTATCAAGACCTGTGTTGTTTCCCAGAAGAATTTGTTCGAAGACATGTCATTCTTGCAATGGTTCCTATTGAATATTGTATTTGACCTCAGAATCAGAACTAACATTTGTAGCATGATCTGTGTCTACGGTAGTTTGTAAAACATGCCACGGTTTGTAGTTGTGCTTGAGCATGTCCCAAGTGTCGTTGATGTCATGTGGGTTCATGTGGGTTGAGTCAAATTTGGTGGTAATATTTATGAAAGGCTTCTATAAAAGGATTTCTGACCAATAGAAAAGGTTATAGGACATTGTATCTTGAGCTGAGACATCCATAAATCTCAGGTGGACCCGAACAATTTCTTGAGTCGATCGCAATTTCCATTTCTCACCTTTAAGGTTCTTGTTGTAGCTCTAATCTTGAGTAACCTGAATAATTGGTAGGTGTTCTATGGTTGTTGGGTGAATTCTATATGCATCAAAGAAAGTGGTTGTTTTTTGTTCATTGGCATCACTTTCAGTGACACGTCTCAAGATTTTTTTGCCAACATTTAATGATACAAATGAACGATTGCACATAACAAGTGGCAATTTTTGCAGCATGTGGCATGTTTCTTGTGCACTTATGTCATGTTCAACAACGCTTTCTATGAGCATTTTTTGGATTACAATATGTGCTGGAGAATTCATGTCAACATCTCTTGAAAACCTGGATAGCATTTGGTGATAGGTTTTTGAACGTTACTCTGATTTTGAAGCATATTTTGCAATATACTTAACAACTGCATGGCGGGAAAGTACCGGTTGGTAATCGACATTTTCTCTCCATATGGATATCATAGTTTGATTGTGGATGCTCAGTCTATCATCGTTTATCGAAGTGAGGTACTTAATTTTCCCATCACTTTCAATGAGAAAGGATGAAGTAAGTTACATGGCCCAAGGTGTGTTGATTGTGATTTCTTTCTATGCATGTGTGTCTTCTCTGAACATGTCATGTGGCAATAAACACAATTAAGTAGTTCTTCAAGGTCCGCATGTGGGGAGGAGGATATAATTTGTGTTGTATCTAGCAAACATGCGCCAAAACCTGGTCATAAAGCTAAAATCGGGGGATATCAAGTTGAACAATATACAAGGCAAATAGAAAGAAATCTTGTTGTGACCATTTACAAGGAAAGTCTCATATGTCAAATCAATGTTCTACTTGGTCGTGACCTTAAAAACAACCTTTAGGTTTAACTTCTCAATGGTTTCACTTCAAAATCAGAAAAGGTACCACTTTCAAAACCCCTATTGTCAGAAAATTCATTACACCTAACACGACGGATATTTTCCGTGGATGAAACACAAACCTACTTGCATGGATGAGATTTGACGTCCTCCCTTACCCGTCAACTAATTTTTTGAGGACGTTCTATGAATTTTATTGACCTTTCTTATACGTTTTACAAAAATATTTAACAACATCATACTTCCTTTTGAATTTGTAAAGACGATGCACATTATTCGTTTGTTTAAAACCTTCAATTTGATATACAGTTTTTTTAATGTTCAAAAAACTTCATAGAATATCTAATCACGTGATTCAGAAAGATATAAAATAATTGATCATGAAATTTTATTTTAACGAAATAAAATAATACCTATTTTGCAAAATGTCTATGTTTGAGGATGTTACTCTTCCAAAATAAAATTAGAGACAACCTTTGCAGAAGGAGATCCATTTACACAGAAATTTTATTAGACAACATTGATACCAAGAAGATCTATTCTCACAAAAATTTATTGAATGTGTAAAGGCAGGCTAAATATCCATGAAATTTAAATAAAAATTAAAGCTTTTTCAATCAATTTGAATAAAATAAAATAAATAATAACTTACCAGGTAAATATAATAAAAAAATTCTTGAGACTATGAAGGCGAGATTTAAATGCTTTCATATAAAACCTTTTTAATAGCCCCATATCCGTTCGGAGCTCATTTAGACCAGACAACCACTCTTGAATAAAAAATAAGATATGCTCATTGGTTTTCATGTCACTATTCTACGTTTTGCAACTTTTAAAGATGTTTCCCGCACAACCTACAGTTTTGCTTCTTTCCCCCGATCCAAATCCAACTGAATTTTTGCTGGTACTTTATACTTCATAACTATTTCCTATAGACGATGGTATTAAATACTGCATTAACTATTTCCACCAAAGAATCGTAAAGAAATTATATATAGTTTTTCACACTTGCATATCGTGTTGATGATAAAGAGCAACATTATTAAATGAAAATATAATTAAACAATACATCAAGACCACGTACCTGCAAGTCACATCAATATAAATAGAAAGTGTGCATATTGCTTTATAAAACAACTCTTTAATTCAAAATTTATAATCATTCATTACTATATCTGTAGGTTGGACATACGGTAGATCACTATAAGCAAACAAAACATCTTATGTTTTTATCTCGACATCATTTTGAAGGCTTTAGGAAAATATTAAACATTGTTTATGATGGTTTAAAATAAATACAAACTATAAAATACATCCCAAAAGAAAAAAAACACCCAGGATGAGCGTCAAATCTCATCCCTACCTACGGAAATTCATTTAAATATGGAAGACATAAACACATATAAAGTATATGCATCTACACACTGACTTACAGGCGGGAAGAATGATCAGCAACAACAAACAAATTGTATTTCTCATATCTAAAAGCTTAAGAAAAATAAACCCCAAGACTAAGCTGCACGAACCACTTTTAAAACCCCTATTGTCAGAAAATTCATTACACCTAGCATGGAAGATATTTTTCATGGATGAAACACAAACCTACGTCAATTCATTTAAAGATGGAAAGAAAAAGTAGAGCAAAACTGCATGAAGTGGGGGGATCCTTCTAAAAATCCTTCAACTCCTTGAGAATATGCTTAAAACCATCGATCACACACTCTCCTCTCCCTTCTTCGCAAACAATAGCACCGAGGAAATCCACTGAAAATAAACACCCGGATATCCTTTAATAATAAATATAATGAAGGGGAAGGGCAAAGGAAGGCTAAACCAAGATCAATACCATGCCCGTCAAATAAAAGATGAAAGGGCATCTCACCTGGTGAAAACGAAGAAACAACAGAAGATGAAGATGAAGACGAATAGTGGAGACCTGCTGCAACGACTCAACCCCTCCTACTTTTGCATAGTACATACTTGACACAATTAAAAAACAGCAAACCCGCAGTATGCAAAAATGAAAAATAAAATTTTTATAAAAGCAAAAAGAAAAGTTGTTAAAAATAGCAAAAGGAAAGTTGTTAAAAATAGCAAAACCGTCATTTAGGCAGTCAAATTTGACACAATCCCATGAATGTCCGCAAAGGTCTTTCCCATAGGGGTAACGCCTTCAACGTAAAAAATTACTTCATACCAAGCATTAAAAACATAATTTTAAATGTTATTCAAAGGTTTTTTTACATTTTGATATAATAATTAAATAATTATAATAGTTTTTAAAAATATAAATGGAGGCATTTATAGATTAAATAAGTGTTTCCAATTTAATAAATCTTTGTATTTAAAAATTTAAGTTAATTATTTAAAATGGATTGTAATTATATCAAGAGGCATCTTATGATATTATTCATGTATGGTGGGTTATAATATTTGTGAGTGGTTAATACATAATAGCGAGCTTTAAATTTGACATTTATTTGGTTGTTACATGGTAGTTTCAATATAAAATGTTACGTTCATTTTGATTTTTTTCTTCTTATTCAAAGATATTGACTAAAAATCATATTATCTTAACCATACAGAAATATTTTGTTATATGTAATGCAATGGTGAAATTATATTGAGGCCATCTATCATGGACAATTGCTTAAAAAATAATAGAGTTATTAATCAATGTGGTATGTGATAAATCTAAAATAAGTTATTTGAGATTGATATCTCTTACCATTTTTCAAATAGATTAAAAAAAAAAATTTAAAATTAAATTAGTTTGGAAAGCTATCTATTTTATTTTTTATTTCAATTTTATAATATGTTGTAAAATTAAATTTTGTTGTAAGTCACTAGAAAACAACCTCTTCTTCATTAGAACTCTAATGAGCTTGCAGAACTATGAATACTAAAGGGAGTTAGTTGAATATTGTTTTATCTATTCAGTATTATCAAGCCCCTAATATTTTGAGCAATTGGGGAAATAACATACCAAATATAATGTATTTCACCAAGCAAGCTAGTTTAATGCAAATGTCTCAACTATTAATATTTTAAAGGATGCAAGAAGCAAATTTCTAAGTGTTCTATAAGTGCTTGAATTCCATTTTTTGTCCTTATAATTGCAAGCTTGATTTGTATGTTTGATTTTCTAAATGCACTAATGTATTTATAAACTTTTAGAATTCCAATTAAGACCTTTCTAGCATGCATGTTGACACTTCAATAAGTGGAAAAATCTAACTATGAGGGACTAAAAACCACAATGAACATGAAACAAGGGTTGGAAAGGCATGCCAAGAAAGTGATGAGTCAAACCATAATGGTACAGTTCTAACACACAAAAATCATATTGTTATAATTCTGGAATTTTTTTGAGAAAAATAGGAAAGCATGGTAAAAAAAATAGAAAATCGTGAAAGAGAAAGAAATCATGAAGGATATGATGCATATAAATTCATATGAGAAAATACAGTCAACAAGAGAAAAATATGATTGCAATTCTCAACAAATACAAAAAAACATTTCCCCAATAAGACCTCAATCTAGATTAATAAACAGTAAATACATAAATATTTTAGCACTATTTTAGCACTATAAAAATAATATTCTTATATCAAGATTAGATGTCTACACTTCAAATATTATCATAGTATTTTGGTGTTTGAGAAATTAAACATCTTCCATGACAATAATCAGGCTTGATAAATAATATTAATTTTATGATTTTGTAAAAAATATAATTACAAATTAAATATACACAAAATAATAATAGTAAATAATAAATACACAAATACATTAATATTATTAAAATAACATATATACCAACATTCACATATTTTATTATTCTAAAAATTAAATATCAAAAATAATTTGGTGGTATATAAAAACATTAATGGCAAGTTGAGTAAACATTTCAATAAAAAAACACATAAATACAATCAATAATACTTCTAAAATAATAAGCATCAAACATGTTTGTTTATTGATGGAAGTAATATTGTGATTCCCGCAATGTAGATGCTTAAAACTCTGGAGCACGAAATTATTATTTTCGAAATTTCTTATTACACAAGTATTCAATTATATGTTTACAATTAGAAGTTGACTCCCATATTAAAAATGTCATCCAGCCCATATATTTTTCATTAACTATGAAAAAAACAAGGATGTTGTTAAGTGAATAGGAACAAGAGAGATTGTGCACATGTAAGTAGTTATGTCAACTATTCTTAAAATAGGATTTTGTCTCACCCCAATTAAAGAGGTTTCCATGGTATTAAGAAATGTGTAAATAGACATCATTGAATATTTATTTATAACTGCTTTGAATGTTTGTAGTTTTTTTTAGACCATTAAAGTATTGTTCCCCTTTCTTCATCCCAAAAGATTAGTATTTAAAAAAAGACGAAGGTAAAAAACAAGAACATGGAAACTGACACCTCAAACTCACATGAAAACAAAGTAATTGGCTATGTGAGAAAATAAGCAAGCAAAGATGATTGTCTATATGAGAAGGCCAATGAATAAATATGAAGTATTTTTTTAAAAAAAATTATATATGTTTTTTTTAATTTTTAAAATTGAATTGGTATGTCCAAAAGTATCTTTTTAACCATGCAATTTAATTTATGTTTAACTTCATTTCATAATATTTATACATTTGAGTGTGACAAGTGGTCACATTTCTTTCATAAAATCACATGTAAATAAAGTTACATTTGAGAGTGACAATTAGATGGAAACTCATATTTTTTCATAAAATCACTTGCAAATAAAGTTCTTTGATCTATATAGTTAAATTGACATCTAATAATAAAAGTTGGGGTGTAGTAGGTTGTAATGTTTATCACTTCATAAATAATGTTTAATTTTAAATTTGATGTTTATTTAGTTGTTATAGGGTAGTGTCAAAGAAAATTTGATGTATGTTTGATTTATTTGAAAGTGTTTATTTTTTATTTAAATAAGTCCAACAATAATTTGTAATATATTAATTATGTAGTAGATTATTAGAGTCATTTTTCTCTTTCACAAATATTTTTTTGAGCCCAATACAACATTATATATACATTGAGGCCATCTATCACAATAAAGCATAACTGAATTATTAGTCATTTTAAGCATCAAAATACAATTTCTAAAATATGATTTTCCTAATTAAAATGTGTTTGTGTGTGCGCATACATGAGTGTTTAAAATTATTAAGAAGATTAACACATTAAGTATAATACATAGTGAAATGCATGATATGAATAAAATAAAAATCCCACAAAAAAAATTAAGATCTTAATGATAAAATGGAAACATATAAATATATTAATCATATTTGACATAAAATTATAAAAGAAACTAATAAATTAAATGTTATATAATGTGAAATTCATGATACAATAAAATGTGAATAAAATAAAAAGAATAAAATCATCTAAAATATCATAGTGATACAATTAAAATATGTTAACATATTATTGATAAAAATATAAACATTTTTTATTTCATTTTTAATTGGTTTTTTTTTTTTAATTCAATATTCAATTGAATTTTCTTTTTAATTTATATTTTATTTATTTATCATAAATATAATTATAGCTAATACTACATAGTTGAAATTTGGTACTTTTCATGAAAGTTGAAATTCGAAGGTTAGACTTGGAAATTCGGAAGTTGGAGTTAGAAATTTAGAACTCACTTTCTACAATACTAAGTAATTTTGATCAATTTTTATTGTGGTAATATTTTTTTGAGCTATATTGTAATTCATAATATTATTTTAATTTTCACTCCCATAAGATTTATTGATATTTTAGTCTCGTCAAATTTTTTATTTAAGTCTATTCAAATTGATTAGAGAAACATATATGTTTATTTTTAAAAATATATGACCTCTATAAGCATGGAAGGTTTTTTTCAATATTTCTAGAAGTTGGAAAATAACTTTTTAAACATGTCAAAGCAATGGAAAGGTTCCTATAAGTACAAATTTGTGAACAATGAACAAGGATTTTCAAAGTAAAACCTACTTAAATATATATAAGAAGATTAAAATTAGAAGTTGGAATATTAGATGTTCTTATGAGAGTGTCACTAAATGGACCTAATCATTATGTGGTAGATTGGGAGAAAGTTTTTTACGTTTGGAGAGGATAAAAGAAAGGTAAAGGCACTTTTTTCTAAAATCATGGTTAACTAATATTTTTTAAGAAAACAATTCAATCACATGCCTGATATAATTACATAGAGTCTAAAATGTAGTGCAACACTCAATGATAATCATTTACTTAAACAACACCCATCATGTAGAGATACTCTCACACAAATAGTGAAACAAACTTACAACTCCCTGTTAATACGACACCTTCCCAAGTGAATACAATTTTGAGTCATCTTTCAGCTCCTCCTATTAGTAATGATGACACATTCCATACTTCCATCTTAGGCGCTATTCAATATTTGTACCATGAATTTCAAAATAAACGTCAAGCAATAAATGTTACAATTATATCTCTTAAAGATGAGATACAACGCCTCAAGGATACTTCCAATATTTCTAAGGCCAAGTCTATGCAATGTGATATTGGTGCTACATGTGCTCATATATGTGAGGGTAAATTTTTACGACATAAAAAACCTCTTTGGTTTGACGAGCATGTTAAACAACAGAATATCCTATTTGAGCTATTCAATCATCAGTTAATCACTTTGTTACCTAATCATTACTATCCTCACTACCGACTTACAAAATCCAAATGCCAACCATTATGAAATTATCATGGAATTAATGGGCATCGTGAAATTGATTGTTATGCCCTACAACATAAAATCCAACAACTTGAGTGTAAAGGATTTATTTCATTTGGTACACAATATTCTACTACACATTCATCTCAAGTTCACAAATCTCAATGGGTTCCTAAATCTAATTCATCTATGACTAATGAACATAATTCCATATTGAATGTTACAACCTCTATAATAATACAAGATCCACCTATTCAACAAGGCCATAAGAATGACATATCTCCTTTGGAAGTACCAACCTTAGTCCCAACATCACATCCTACTATTGTGAAACCTAAAGAACTATAGATTTCACCTAAGGTATTACACACCACAAAGAAAGAAATTAAATTTGAGCCACCACAATCTCAATCTAAGATAAACACACCACATAATCTCACTAATGATCAAGAATATGACATTATTTCATTCGATGCAATATAAATATCTCGTCGTTTAGCTACAAATTATAACAAAACATAAAAGGTAAAATATAACACCCTAGTGAAATCCCATGTGTCTTCTTTAGCATTACTTGGGTCACTTATGTGTAATTGGAACCTTTGTCTATAGATAGATCACTATGACATTCAAACTTGGGGGCATACTATTCCCCTTTGCTACTCAATTACATACTCTTGTTCTAGGTTCAAATATGACTATTGAGGGAACACTTACCTACATAGACCTCACCTTGCACACGCACGCACACACACACACACACACACACACACACACTAGGTGGAAAAACTTACTCCCATCTCCTAGTGATATCATTTCATTCAAATAGTTTAATTTTTTTAAAAACATTAACACTCATGAATAAAAAATGTCGCCTATGGTAACACTCAACCTTCGTCAGATTCTTACCTCCCTAAATTGGTAATTTTGGAGCTCTCTTCTGTCACCACTACAAAACAAGTTACACTTACTAGTGTTAAATACTCACCACTGATTATGCTAAAATGTAATATAATAGCCTAATCTAATGCAAGTTTGCAGTAAATAAATAAATATTGAAATAATACTCAAGCAATATAAGAAGTAAATAATGAAACTCTAATGTGCAAAGAGGGTTAGAAGAGCCTTAGTTGAATCATAGAAGTTGTTAGATTGTGTCCCAGTGGAGACCGACTAAACAGAAATGGAGGAGTATCGCACAGAAGCCCTAAAACTTACAGATCTGGTAGATTGACTAGAATGGGGTGCCTAGAGAGGGATAAGGGCTATGTGGGTGCCCTGGTCTAGATTCTGGGTGCACTAGTCTACATGGATGCTCAAAAAACATCCTCTGATGTGTTACAAGAGGTTCTCACTTGTTCTCCTTTTGTCGTGTGTATTTTGTTGAACTCTATCGAATGTCATTATAAATCCGGAATGAATGAATCACCTAAAAAACCCCAAACAAAGCATCAAAACCTAAAAAAGAAATATGTAAATTAAGGGTTTGGATTGTCCTCAGCTGCCAAAATGATGGAATTATCACTGAGCACTACACTACATCTCAGAACCAATGTATTTTTGTGTGTGTGTAGATTTATGCCCTAGGTTACTCTTGTGTCAGTCGCACTTTGTGAGTAACGAGTAAGTAACTAGATGTAGAATGTAAATAATGTGTATGGAAACAATAGACTCCCCTCCTTTGAATTTTGATGCAGATGAACTGACCTCTTGTCCCTTGTGATGGAGCTAGATGGATGCAAATGGAGCTATAGATTCCTTTGATGGATGCAACCTTAGGTGGAGATAGTAGATGCTTAGTGCTTGGTCCCTTATTTTGATCACACAACTTTATATTTATATGATTCCTTCACTTGAATTTCATAATTAACCCCAAAAATTCTAACTACCAAAAAGATAAGATGCTCAAACGGCTAGAAAGGACCTAGAAAGTGTGACCAAGGTACAAAGAGGACAAGAGCACCTAGAGGGGATAGGAGCACCCAGCAAGGACCGGTGTGTCTAGCCCTGGCATCCTGGTTGGGCGTTAGTGTCTAGAATGACAAATGTTGAAAGGTGTAAAGATAGACTGAGCAAGTACAAGTGAAAGATTGAAAGCAAAAGCATAAAGAAAAGAAAAGTGGCCTAATACATGGGTTAATCAGTACTTTTCTTACTTAGGAATCATGAAAATAGTAGTATGTGATTGAGACTAGATAATTACCCAAAGTGCATGATTTTGTGTCTACATTTTCCCCCACTTTATGTTGGTGAGCAAAATTCTTGGTAACATAAAGTAGATAGAGATGCATACCTGATATCCATGTAGATTGATGTAGAAAGTGTGTCGAGGGACTAGATAAATCATGGAGTGATAAAAATATGTAGCGTGGAGACTAAAGATGCAAAAATATAAGAGTTGATGAAAATGAACCTAGGGAAAAAGTGCATGTGTATATGCCAATGTGTGTGTGATGTACCTATTTTTAGTATCATGTTAATGTTTTTGTTGATGATGTTGAATGCTTGCTTCCCATACGGATGGACCTATAAAAGAGAAGATGATCAAGTAGTCAAATAGGCATGTATATGTATAAAAAGCATGTAAGTATGTAAAAGAAAATGTTGAAAATGTGAAAAAAGGAACATGTGCACTTGATTTATAAAGAGGAAAAGTGTAGAAAAGATCATGTCGATGAGGTAGGATTTTTTTAGGTGATCTCATGCGATTGGCTGAAGAAGCATAAGGAAGAAAGTCTTATTTATCCTCCAACCTTTAATTTCTTCCCGAAACTATAGAGATATCTGTACTCTCTAGCTTTTTGGGTGATCCAATGCCACAGAAAAAGTATCGTAGAGAGGAAGGTCTGGTGTTATCTTTTATCCTTTATCTGCTCCCCAAAATAAAACATCATTGTAGATGATGTGTACTAATGCATGTGCTAAGGACAACATACCCTGTAAAAGTCGTTGTGTATGAGTTTTGTAGACTATGTTGAACCCAATCGCACGTAACTGCCCTTGGTTATAAGAGCTCTAGGAAAGGCATTGTTGTACTAAGGACCAAAGTCTAATTCAAATCCTTAAACTTTGTTGTACCATTACTATGTTGTGATTTATACTATGTGTATAATGTTGTATGGGGTGACTGATTCACCCAAATGATTCCCCCCTCTTTAGGGTTGCATGTGACGTCGTTGGAGTAGAATGTGGCCCAAAAGAGGACCAACTGCTGAAACTGTGCCCTGCAGTGTGGAAGGGGATGTGCTTGGTAGAAACTAAGGCACATGCAAACAAGTGGTTAGCAAAAAAAGTGTTAGTATGAACAATCATGCATATAGAAACTAAGTGTAAGCTACGAAGACAATGTGTAAGCTAGGATGCAAGTAAACACGCAAAAAGACAGTTCATAGACCGTGAAAAGTAGGTTGCAAACATGGGACATCACTCACAATCTCGCAAGAAAATCAAGGACGATGAAGCCAAAAGCATAAAAGTGTGCACATAAGAGAAAGGGAAAATCCCGCAAATAATGGCATACAACATGACAAGAAAATACAAACAATATAACATATAACCATGGTGGCAAATAGTCCTACAAAATAAATTTTTCACATGAAGCATCTATTAGTGTTTTATAAAGATAAAAGGTATGTCAAAGAATGTATAATACAATAATGTAAAGTGCTAGGTACAAAATGGAACAATAACACCTGTAATGTACGAAAGTAGATGCCCCCAGGAGCCATTGTGGAACTAGTCATAGGTATTGTGCCAAACATCAAGTTGCGTGTAATGGACCTGTAGAATCTGTGATCATGACTAGAAAAGAAAGTGAATGTGCATGTGTGTATGATAAATGGAATGACATACAAGATATCTATGTAGCACGTGTAATAAGATGTACATGTAAAAGCATAAGTAAGCAAGAGTAAACATAACCAAGATATGCAATATGTTGTGGATGGATGGAATATAATGCAGAGTGGATGATAGGATCTGTGTGCCCCCAAGTGAATGAAATTTTACGCAGTGATGTTCATTTATTTATGCCCCCTCAACAGTCAAGAATGAACCATAAACGAGAGTGCATCGTTGGGAAATGGTCAAAATATGTGTTGTGCATAGCATGATGTGATAGATGTATAGTGATGATATGCGACCTAGAGATGAGGTGTGAGAACATGTGATGATTTAACCTAAATTTCATATCACAAGAAGATGACAAAAGAACTGATGATTTATCCTAATGCATATATCACTAAATGATGCTATAAGAAGTGATTATGTAGCCCATAGCTCGTATATCACTAATCTAGGAACGTCGCATGAGAAAAAGATTGAATGGTTGAATGTATGAGTGTGATGAGGTCCATTTAATTTGTATACCCTCAACAGTCCAGTATAGACCATGAGATTATAGTTCGTCGTATGGTAGTGAGCGTAGCGCATAATATGCATAGTAGATGTGAGGAGGAGAAATCATCATGTGTGTAGTGTGTAATGTGTAGAATGTGTAGTATGCAATGCAATGTGTGTAGATGTATAAAGGATAAAATGTAAATGGTGTATAATAAATGTATGATGGAAGATGTAGGTTGTAAAATGTAAGATAATGTGTGTGTATAACAATGTAATACATGTGAAGATGTGTGAGGTGTAGTGTCGATTGTGCAATGTGTGAGGTTCATGTGTATAGGATACCTCAAGAGTCAAGTGTCAACCAAAGCATAAGAGTGCATCATCAGGTAGTCTCAATGCTAGCGTGTGTCAAGAGGTGTGTCTTTTTTATTGGGAGGGAATACGCATGATGCCCCTAGGGGTGTAGTGGTGAGCGAACTATCTGATGAAAGTAAAGGATGAAAATCCTCTACTCAATGATTGTGGTGATGAAAGCATGTGATCATGCTCTAGGAGTGGTGGTATAGCAGATAAATGCTATGTACAGATGAGTGAATCCTATGTGCATGTGATGGATGAGTGTACTGGTGGGAACCTTGGTGTAATAAAATTTTTTGGTGATGGAGACCTATGTGAATTAGAAAATGGTAGTGATGGACACCTACGTGGGATAAAACGTGGTGGTGATATACTACGCGAATTGCTAGTAACCGTCTGAGGAATGGGCCTATATTTCTTTATTGGACTAGTAGAGTGATGAGACCGTGCATACGTTGTATGCGAGTAGGTGAACTAGGAGAAGATGGTGTTTTAGGTTCTATGAGGCCACGTGGTGTACTAGATGAAGCAGATGATACATGATAATCGTTACGAGAGGTAATTGCGAACATGGAGTAGATGGAGGTACACCATTGATAGAAATAACTTGATTGTTATGAATGAATTTTAGATGAAAATAGTTCATGGAAATGATAGAATGAGACCTGCGGATCCAATTGAGACCTAAGAGCATGTCACACCCGTCGACTTCCTACCCCACAAGAAAGGGTTTAAGAATAGTAAGAGGACCTATAGTAACGCGAAGTTTGACAATGCCATATGAATTGTTCATTGGATATGAAATTTGTGATAGTGGATAACCAATAGTGATGAGAAGTGGAATAGAACATGCACTGATGGGCCAGGATGGATCAACCTTAGTATTATTGATAGGGGTAGATCCAATAGAAGTGGAGATATGTAAGTGATTAGAAGAGAACATGGCATGATAATCGTGATCATAAAAAGATATGAGCGGTGTAGAAATGTTTGTGTTAGCAACTAAGAAATAAAGGACCCCCGAAGCAAGAGGAGATATTGTGCAATATGTATGGTTAGCTGATGAATCAACGACATTATTGTCATGTTTTGGAAGTGATTTATTAAATATTTTGAGCTTATGATTTTTGTTGACTGGTGTAGAGTTTGTAGGCTCTGGAAACTCAAGCTTGTTGTTATCGATAAGATCTTATATGAGTATACAAAGTTTGAATCACCTATTTTTAGAGTGTCCCACACATCGATGATAATCATATCAAGAGTTTTCATTGTAATTTCTTCCTTTAATTCATCATGGGTCTAACTCAAGCAGTGGAGGAAGCGTGATAAGATTTCTCTCAAGAAGATGATGTAATATGAGGTGTGGAGCAATAGGGAATTTGGTGAATGTACGCTGAGGTAGATTCCATTAAAGTTCCTTGGTATTAGAGACAACATTGACAATAATTTTGGTATAAGTAGGTTTGGTCATTGAAGTTTTGAATGTTGACTTGCTTTGAAAATGTGTAGAAGATGATGCTTGTTCCTGATTTTTAAGCTTGTCAATGGATAAAATCTTGGTTTCGCAAAGCTTGAGAGTATCACATAGTTGATCAGATGAGGGAGATGTCTCATAGAGAAAAATTTTCCTAGAGAGGTGGTAATAGATTATGGATGAATAAATCTTAAAGCTCAGAGTCAGCGAGCACATTAGAAATCTTAGCTAGGTTATTCTGGTATCATAAGACATAATCAGTGAGATGTTCATTAGGTCCTTGTTTAAGTTGTGTGAGTTGGGCATATGAGATCTTAGAGCCGATATTAATATAGAAGTGAGTGATAAAAGCATCAATCAAATGTGTAAAATATGTTACCGATTGAACATGTAGGTCATAAAACCAACGCATGGCATAATCATGAAGACTACGAGGAAAGAGCTTAGCTAGGAGAATGTGATCATCCGCAAAATCTAGACAAGCCACATGGAATGCTTGGAGATGCTCTTGTGGGTCACCATGGCCATTGAAAATAGGTAGTTTAGGGGTGATGAAATTTGGTGGAAGTGAATAAGTGGATATAGCGGGTGTGAATGGAGTATGCAGTAATAGATTGGAATCCAAATATGGAGACGCACACGAAGTGGCTTGTCGTAATTGATGAATTTACGTTGGAAGGTATTGATAAAGGGAGGCTAGATCTTGAGTGTCAATGGAAGGAGCTTTTCATGTATGAGAAACAAAAGGTGGGGTATAGTGATTAGTATGAGTAGGAATACAAACAAGAATGGTGGAAATGCGTGGAAGGGTAGAAGCAAGTAGTTGAGTAACAACGGTGGTGGGAATATTGGCAGAAGCATTAAGCTCTGCAAGGTTTGTAGCCTCCTCATGAGAAGCATATAAAATCAAGTCTAGATCTTGGGGATGCTCAGTGATATGATCATTGAGGTCTTTAAGATGGGCATCTATAAATTCTTCAGAAGATTGAGCCATATTAATAAGAGAAGAGGAGCCCTAAGTGGAAGGGGGCTTTCGAATGGGTTCACTAAAATGATTATACTAAAATGTAATATAATATCCTAATCTAATGCAAGTTTGTAGTAAATAAATGAATACTAAAATACTGAAATAATACCCAAGCAAGCTAAGCAATAAATAATGAAACCCTAATGTGCAAAGAGGGTTGGAAGAGCCTTAGCTGATTTGAAGAGGTTGTTGGACTGTGTCACAGTGGAGACCGACTGAACAGAATGGAGGACTGTCGCATAGAAGCCTGAGAAAATGTAGATCCAAATTTATGGTTGGACTAGGGGCTTCTTGGAGAGGGATAAGGGCACCCTGGGTGCACCCCTGGTCTGGATTCTAGTCAGGCCATGGTCTGCATGGATGCTTAGAAAACCTAAATTTTTAGGGTCGCAAGATGTTCGCACTTGTTTCCTTTTGTCACATGTATGTCGTTGAACTCTCACCAGATGTCATTGTAAATCTGGAATGAATGAATCACCTGACAAAACCCCAAACAAAGCATCAAAACCCTAAAAAATAAAGATGCATATGAAGGGGTCAGACTATCCTCAACTGCCAAAATCGATGGACTTATCACTGAGCGCTACACTACATCTCAGACCCAATGTAGTTCTAGGTGTGTGTGTGTGTGTGTGTGTGTGTGTGTGTGTGTGTGTGTGTGTGTGTGTGGAATTGTGCCCTAGGTTTCTCTTGTGCCAGTCGCACTTTGTGAGTAGTGAGAAAGTAACTAGATGTAGAATGTAAATAATGTGTGCATGGAAACAATAGACTCCCCTCCTATGAAGTGTGATGAAGATGAACACATCTTTTGTCCCTTGTGATGGAGCTAGATAGATGCAAATGGGGCTATAGATGCCTTTGATGGATGCAACCTTAGGTGGAGATAGTATATGTTTAGTGTTTTTTCCCTTATTATGATCACATAACTTTATATTTATATGATTCCTTCACTTGAATTTCATAATTAACCCCAAAAGGCAGCCTACCAAAAATATAAGATGCTCAAATGACCAGAAAGGACCCAAAAAGTGTGACTAAAATACAAAGAGGACAAGGGTTCCCATAGGGGATGGGGACGCTTGGTGCTGGCATCTTGGTTGGGTGTTAGTGTCCATAATGAAAAATTCCAAAAGGCGTAAAGACAGATCTTGAGCAAGTACAAGTGCAAGACTGAAAGCAGAAGCATACATTAAAGAAAGGTGGCCAAATATATGGGTTATTCAGTACTTTTCTTACTTAGGAATCATGTAAATAGTGGTATGTGATCGAGACTATATAATTACCCAAAGTGTGTGATTTTTTGTCTACAACCACTACTCTCTCACACCATTCTTGTTACCTCTTTTATTTTTCCTTCCATACCAAATGTGCATGTATCACAATCACTCTCTAGGGTGAGTTTTCTATAGGATAATGTTGTCTTTCTTAAATGAAATTATGTGCTCCATCATTCTCGAGTCCCTTCCCCATATTATGTTTCTCTCCCAACAAAAAAATTGATAGTACTAATAATTATTTTTTCCCTCAAATATGTTGACAATGAGAGATCCATGAACCTTAATGTTTCTCGATGATTTTCTATTCATGGAATGTACACTGCCTCACTAAACTGACCCATTGATATCTAGTCTGAGACAGTTTTAAGAAATTCTACAATATGAGGGTTTTGTGCATGTAGGAAGTTAAAATATCTAGGTTTCTTCTCTAGTTTGTTTCGCACACTATTTGGCCAAGCGCTAACTTCTGAATTTCCAATCACGAGTCAGGTTGTGGAGGGGTCATCATGTTATTTGTGCTAGATATTTCTCAAATTATCATCCCGTGGGGCTCTAACCCCACTTACTAAGTGACATGGACCCTTTTTTATTTTAATGGGTGTAGCATTGTATTGGAAAACTTGTATGCGTCTAATGAGGCAATTGAATCGTTTCTTTTTAACATTGGTTAGTTGATTCCCTATTGGATGCCCAATGGATTTTATATAGTGATTTTAACATGATTGAATCTAATGAGAAAAGGGAAGGGCACATATTAATGTGGTGGTGTTCCAGAGAGAGAAAAGTATGGTTATATATGTGACACAAACTTGGAATTTACGATCCAAATCACCATCGCAAGAAAAACTCCACTACTATTTGGTTCACATGGTCCAATTTTCAACAAGTTCAAGATAGAGTGGTAAAAATATTATATCATGATATATTTTACCAAACAATATCTCTTCTCTCTATCCTCCAATAATAATAGACTTTTTTTGGTGGTCGAGAATGATTTACTCTCAGACCATTAAGTTATTTGCTTTTGCATTACCATGGACTACTCCCCATTTGAAAGGGAAAAAATCTCAATTCTATCACAATATTGCTTGTCTTTGGCATGAGATACCTATGGGCCATATCATAAGGATTTGGAACCTAGTTTCCATACCCGTAGGGCTTTCACTTTGGATAGAATGGTGGATTGATGTTATTCAAAGCACCGCCATCTTTCTTAGGATCTATGGGAAACAAGATGCCACTTATATATAGAGAACTCATGAAGCATCGTACCATGAATTCCAATATATTTCATAAGAGCTTTATAACTATCCATTCAATATCTCTCTACAAAAACAACCTGCCCATTGGAGGAATAAACTCAAAGTGTAAGAGGTCTAAAAAACAAGAGGGGAACGACTTAGAGATATATTACATTGGATAGATGTTAGAATTACAAAGCATCCAATTTTTTTCTCTACTCTGTCTCAGACACTCTATTAATAGAATTAAATCCATTCAAATAGCTAATATTAAGCATACCAAACTGATTAATATTCTACAATCTTTTATCCACCATGAGCATGTTGTTTTTTCTAATCAACTCGCTTCCCTTGAAAGAGAAGATGCCATAAAAAAATTCCTACAAGTGATCACCTACAAGATTTCCCAAGTTCAAAGAGTGTCCTTTGATAAACCCCCTGAACCTCAATGATCTTAAAGAGGTACTTTACAAATGGCTTCGGATATAGTCAAAACTATAGAAATAATATTATAATAAATCAAAATTAAATGACAACATTGTTCTTCAAATATTATTTTACTCTTTTTAATATTTAAGAAATTAAGCATCTTTCATGATGGGAATCACAATTGATAAACAATATTAATTCCGTCTATTATTAGTTTGTCCTTTTTTTACTTGAGCAGATGTCAACTATATTTTAACAATAACCTCACTTTCTTTTTAAATAATCTAAAACCTATCAACAAGAAAGAAAGAAAAATTGCGATATTAAAAAATGTCTCGTTAAACTATGAAAAGAATAAGAATGTTGTTGTCGATATATTTTATTTGAGAATTTGTCAAACTATTGTTTAAATAGGAATTTGGTCTCATCCCAATTAATGAGGCTTCCAACCTTTGGTATTAAGAAATGTGTAAATTCACATTATTGAATAATTTCAGTTGCTTTCAATGTTTGTAGTCACAATGAAAGAAAGTAATTGGCTCTATGGGAAGACAAATGGATAAATATGAA
Source organism: Taxus chinensis (assembly GCA_019776745.2). NCBI lineage: Eukaryota > Viridiplantae > Streptophyta > Pinopsida > Cupressales > Taxaceae > Taxus > Taxus chinensis. The sequence goes on from CM034155.1 coordinate 215,490,300, forward strand.
GCCATTTTTAAATTTATCCATACATGTTTGATTTTTTTAATTTTTGAAATTAAATTGGCCTCGGTATATGAAAAGTACCATGTAACTATACAATCTAATTTATTGTTTATACAATGATTTATACATTTAAATGTGACAAGTGGACGGAAATCACATGGAGATAAAGTTTTTTTTACTTCACACTGTTTTATACATTTGAGTGTGATGAGTGGATGGAAACCCACAATTTTGTTATAAAATCACATGGAAATAAAGTGCTTAACTTTATATAGTTATGTCGGCAGTTCATAATGAGAGATGAGTGTACTAGGATGCAATTGTCACTTAATAAATAATAATTAATTTTTTATTTGAATGTATTAATATATTAGGAAGTAATATAAAAAAGTATGTTGAACATTACCAATTGTAAGATGGTCTTGCTTCTTATTTGATTAGAAGACTCTTTTCTTGAAATTTTTTAGTTCTTCCATAATGAAAAATATATTGAATGGACTCCTATCTCATAGGGTTTCTTTTAATCAAGCCATTGTCATTTGTCTTCAAGAATACTTGTAAAATTGAAATTTGCATTTATGTTCCATTATTTTCGGGTACTAAGTTGTGCTCTATTGAATTATCCTCATCATCCAATTCCACGTGAGGATAGGGTTGTTTGGGTTTGGAAGGGCTCTCTCTTTTTCTTTTAAACTACCCTTTGAGTTGTGGGAAGTATTTTTGTAAATTTCATGTTTTCTTATATATTTTAATATTCAACAAAAATTTGTGTTTTCGTAGTCCAAGATTTGAAACCACAACATTTTGCCCTTATTTAATATCATCTTGTTAGGAAAACCTTGGTTGAGATCCATTTCTGTGCATATTCAAACATAAGTGAACAACCTCAACTATATACACTCAGTATTTATTTTAATAAATTAATTACCAACAAATTTATAATACTCTATAGTACTTCTAGATGCCAAAAATGAAGACGTAGATTAGGAAGACGAACCCATATTATAATTTTGGATACTATAATAATGTTTGGGTTAAACCTAGGAAACCATGGTGTCAAGAAAATCCTTGCTCTACCCTATAACTAAGGACCCTCATTCATAACCATTTGAAGGTATTCCTTTTAAGGCAGAGGTACAATGAAAAATCCTTTACATAAAAAGTGGACTTTACAGTGTTTGGTTCAGTTTATGGAGAGTTATTGATGTTTATTTGATTTTTACAAGCATGGCTAAATTAATAGTTATGAGCACTTTAGACACTACTTAAAGTCAAGATACAACATTTTAATTTGTAACAATATTATATATTTGATTTTTTTAACAATGTATTATTAGGGTTAAGAATGATTCTTTATCAAAACATTAGGGATAAGCATCGAAAATAGACATTTATTCTTTTCGAAACACATCAACTTAAATATTAGAGTTGAAAAGGATTCTTTCTCAAAATATTAAGGTTTGAGTGATTTTGGTTTGTTATTTCCATCATTTTTTAAAATATTCATGAAAAGAAAATTGTTGTATCTTATAAATCATACCTAAAGCAAGGAATCGAAAATTCACTTCTAAATATTTATATTTATAAAAGCATGTAGGCACCTTAAATAATCATACCAAATGTAAAAAATCCTTAATTATTTTAAACAAAAATCCATGAAGAACAACCATTGCATTTTTTCAACTAAGACATATTTATCAAACCAAATACACTAGCATATTATTAATCTTATACAAAATAAGTTTTAATATTATATCATCATTATTAGGCATTGTCCAACATTAATATATTACAATGATATAGTAATGATTGGCGGGCAACAAACGGTCAACCTAGTAATATTGATATAAAATTGAAATTGGCTAATTGTTGTCACTCTATACTTGACCGGTTTCTTATGGCTTAATTTGGTCTTTTTAGAGACACTACCATTTTACAGACCTTCCATCAATTATGTTTTAATATTATATTATGTATGATAGATATTGTGTCCAACATCAATATATTACAACCATTATAATAATTGGGAGTAAATAAACACCCAACATAATGAATATTTGATAAATTTGGTGCCCCATAACTGTTGGCACCATAGGCAACTGCCTAATCTTCCTATGGCTTAATCCTCCCTTAATTATAAGATGGTTTCAATGTAAAATTTGATGTCCATTTGTTTGAAAGTTTTTTACTTCTTATTTAGAGTATTCAATCACAAAAATGTAATATCTTGACCATGTAGTAGATATTGAGTCATTTTTCTTCCAAAAATATTTTGTTATGAGAAATTGTGCAAAGATGAATAATAAAATTATAATATAATATGTGGTAAATCCAAGATAAATATTTTCAAAACTTAGCATTTTCTACATATTAACATACTAATTATTAAATCATTTATCCAAAATTAATTTTTTTTTATGTTTTTACAATTAAATTGGTTCAGAAGTATCTTGTAATTATATAATCTAATTTAGTTTTTATTTCATTTATTTTTTATGTTTTTACAATTAAATTGGTTTGGAAATATCTTTTAATTATATAATCTAATTTAGTTTTTATTTCATTATGTTTCAATAATTTCACGTCTTTGTAATATTTTGTATTAGCCCGATGCAAAGATTAATTTATTTTTCATATGATTTGTAAAAATAATTATCTATCATAAATATTGTAACAATTAAAAGAGGATTTTCAAATCAATAAATATGATTTAACTTGATTAATATAAGATAGTACATATTGATATGACAATTTTTCTATCTTAAGTTGTACACAGTTTTATTGATATAATGTTAAATTAACAATAAAAATAAATATAAGAACTATAAATTTCAATTGTCCCTCTAAAATAAAATATTTTCATATACACTTTAATCTTATTATGCCGAGAGGAATTCTACAATGATAGTATGGAGTGGAGAAGTCTCATGTGGAGGACGTATGTAATTTAATATGTATTTAAGATATATGTTTTGTTATTATATATGTATGTGACTAATTAATTAATTAAGATGATTCAAGTATGTGAATGAGGAAATATCATTGTACAATATATATTTTGGGAGGTCTTATTGTAGAGGCTCATATTCTACTTTTGTCAAAAATTTAATATAAATGCCTAAATGATACCTCTCGGTACCTTTTACAAATATTTATTTGATATAGGTATGATAGTTTTTAATTTTTGTTATATTCTTTAAGCATACATTAGATAAATTATTTATAATTTTTCTAATTCAATTCATAAGTTTCATCACGCGAATAATTTACTTTTTTATTTATTTTTTAAAATAGTTTAAGTTATAAGTTTACATTTTTATTAAAAAAATAAATGTATGTGTATTCTATATATTTATGACCATATATTTTTATACACCAACTAACACTACATGACAACTTTTTCTCTTTTTGTTATCATATATCCTCCAATAATTGTATGTGAGTTTAAATAAGGGGGATTAACCCCTAGGCAAACTAGGAAACTGCCTAGGGCATCAACAGTCAGAGGATGCGTGAATCTAAATATTTCTCTTATTGTATGCTATTTTTATAACTTACAATTAAAACAATTCACCCGAAGATTCAATAGTAATATACTCATTTATTGATATTATTATATAGTAACATAAATTGCATGCATACATATATAAAGGTACTATAATAGTTTTCAAGTAAAAAAAATATCACATATTTCTGAGCTTGCATGGATTTTTTTGTATTGTTACCCATTCACTTATATATCTCTAGATTATGTAGGTGTGTAATATTTTCTAAGAAAATGTTCATATATTTTTTTTTATAATGTCACTAATGTAGCTAGTAGAGGCGAGTATAATTGAAGGAAAGAAGCATTTAATTATATATTCCTATTTTATGTAGGAAAATGTATATTATATTTTGTGGAGGAATCGATAGGCTTAGTCCAAAAACCACTCTTCACAAAACCATTGGAGGTACATAAGTATTTTTATTGCTTTATGAAAAAATGGTGTTTTTCTTAGGTTTGAGTCTCATCACCTACTTGATATTAATAAATATGATTTGCATGCATCCTTGCATAATAAATTATATTTGTTACATTCTGATCACCTCTTACGATTAATTCTATCCATCCATAGAATATTTAATTTCTTTCTGTGTGATGATTTTATAGAATATTTTATTCTCTTTGTATTACAATTTCTCTAAATTTGTGATATATTATGATCCTAATACAAATTTTAAAATGTGAGAATGTAGACAACTATTCTTTATGTACTTGATGGGAAAAAATATTAATTAAAATTGTGAGAAGGGCATCCACTTCAATTATTTCCTAAGGTTCTCCTAACCTTTAACTTGGCTCTAATTTAAAACTAGATGAACCACAATGATGACTTCTAATTCTCTATCATCACAAAGGATCTATCATTTAGACAAATAATGTGTAATAGTAACATATTGAGTACATAATAATAAATAAATAAATAACAAAAGGAAAAATAAGAGTGCATTTCTCCATATGGTATAGCAATGGAAACTCACATCTCTTAGTATAAAGTCACATGAAAACAAAGTGATTGGCTATATACGAAAAATAATCAAACAATGATGAATATATGTTTTAATTTTTTCTTATAATAAATTGATTTTACCTTATGAAAAAAATTAATTAAGTATATATAGTTCTATTACATTTATCTATATATGTTTTAATTTTATCCACAAATAAAATTATTGATTAATTATATAATTTAATTTTTTTTACTTGGCTTCAAAATGAATTCTACATCTATGTATGAGAGGTGGATAAAATCTCATGCCTCTTTTATAAAATTACATGAAAGTAAAGTGTTTGGTTATATAAGAAGAAAAAACAAAAATATGTATATTTATTATTCTATTGAGAAGGCATTCCTATAATGGTATCGGGGTGTGAAAAAGGTTGTAATGACTTGAATGTGTTCATTTTTTATTAATAACTAATATATTAAATTTTAAAATAAAAATATATAACATAATTGAAATGATATTTTTATAAATCAAAGATATAATACAAATGGCATATGTACATCACATAAAATCAATCAAAAAAACCTCAAAAGAATTATAAATAGCATAGAGGAGAGAAGCAATTGAAATAAAAAAGTGCAGTGTACCAAAATAAATAGCAAGATTTTAAAATTGGATTTTATGTATGATTTTAGTGTTTAATTAGTGATTTATATATAATTGTAGGCACAATCCCTTGATTTATGAACTAGGCTAATAGGAGCACATGACATAAATGAATATGAAGAAGGTAGTGCTTAGAATGTTGGCAAGTCCCCCATCTATATTTGTAAGAAAAAAATTGGTGGGAAGAAAGACACAATAAATCGTCTCACACATTAGGGGTTCTTTGTTTCCTCTCTTAATTGAAACACAAGCTTTATGGCTCTAAATCTTAAAATATGTATTTAACTTTAGTGGTATATCTTACAAAGTTTAAAATATTTAATATTTTTTAATTGTTAAGATGCATTGTTCAACTATTAAGAACCACATGAAATAGAGAAAAATTCATATATTTAGACCAAAAAACAAAAAAAAATGTCCATCTTCAAGACAATTCATTTTTATCATAACCCTTATATAAATTACACTTTTTGATCATTTCTCTATATAACATAATATTTTGTTTGAAGAATAAAAAGTATGTGGATAAATTGTTGAGCCACATACACCATTTGTATTATCCACCTTTTAGGGTTAGGTATCCATCGTTGCAATAGGCCACCACAATTTCAAAGTTTCTTAAGAGATTTAAGATATGTTACATTAGCATTATGAGTGGAATTTGTGTGTATTATCCTTCTGAGGATTTGTTTAATAATATACTAAGAATTAAAAAATATTCACTTCAATTTTGTTTGATGAAAAATGATCTTATATTATATCAAATGTAACATGATACAAGACTTTTTAAGAAAAAATGTTTTAAGCAAAAAAGTGGGTGGTATGAGAGCATCAAAACCACAAACAAACTAGGACAAGCCTAGGAAAGCAACGAACACACTAGGAAGAGCCTAGGAATACATCAAAACAATATATTTAAGCTGCCACAACAAAATTACCAGCAGAGGGGGGTCGTGATCATCAGGCCAGCCAAGACCAGGAAGGTCCTTTCCAGCATTAGGTGTGTTCCAACCTGATTCAGAAGGGTCCTCCTCTTCATTGTGCTACGCTCTTAACCTATTGCTTGTATTAGGATATGAGTAGCCGACTTGTGGCTTACCATATCATTTTATTATATCATTTATACTTTCTCATGCTTAATAGGTCGGCCTGGGTGATGGCCATAGCATATGAATAGTATATATAGAGGATTGTAGGTAGTAGTTCATCAATATTTTGAGCATTTGAGTCTTATTATATGGTTTGGAGGTTGCCCCCTCGAAGTGGCGAAGCTATTACAATTGCATATTGAGATCATTATTCTGAAATATTGTGTTATTTGGTGTTATATTTCTGCTCATAATCTGAATTATACTAGTAATTTCATTACAAGTGGTATCAGAGCTGCGATCTGGGCCAAAATTAGGGCAAAAACCCTAATTTTTTGTTTCTATAAAATATTTTGAACCAGAGGGAATTGGCAGGAGATATTTTTACTAGAGTTGCAAAACATTTCAAGTAAGATTCCCTGAAAATTTCAGACTTTTTAAATTTATTTTTCACAAGTTATTACAAATTTAGGTTTTTCATAAAATCTCTCCCTAGGGTGCAAATTGTGGAATTTTTTCAAGTTCTTTACATTTTCAGAAATCTCTAAAAAAAATTAGTATTATTATATTTTCTGTGTTTTTTCCTGTTCGGCCGAATTTGTATCGAAACCCTAAACCCTAAGGTTTGATATCATGGCGGGGCCTTCTACAAGAGCAAAAAAGAATCCGGTTACTTAGTTACTTTTAAGAAGTAAAGCAACTTCATTTTTCTGCATTACTCCCCTCTTTCTTCCCTTCTCTGCGGGTTTCCGCTTGGCCATTACTGCCTTACTTCAACTACTTTGCTTTGTAGTAATGCCACATCAAAACTCTGCAATACTTCATTTCTTCTTCTTTTTCCATTTTTTCTTGATTTTTCTAACTTTTTTGGATTTCTCTTGGACTGGGGAGTTAGAAAAAATATAGTAGAGTGCCCTAAAGCCAAATTTACGATTTTTTCCATTTTTATCAACTTTTGGCCTAAGTATTGAACTAAAGCAAAGGAAAATTCCCTCAAATGGTTCCAAGTGCCCAGAAAGCATGAAGTTACATGTTTTCTTCAGATTCTCCATTGAAACTCCATGAAGTTTCCCAAGTCCAATTTTCCAAATTGTCCATTTTTGACAGGGTGGGAATGGATAACGATTTGACGACTCACAGAGACATATGCCTACTAGATGAGTTGATCAGTGGCCTTGGAGCATCCATTGGGCATGGATTCATCCTGATAATCTGAAACTTGAAACTCATCCCCTTGAGATCACTTGAAGTGATGTTTAGACCTAGAGCTGATCTACTATTACTCAATTGACCATCCACGTTATAAAAAATCTTCTGAACAAGGTTTTGTATGAGTGGAAAATTGTTTTGAATTTGAAATTTCAGCTTTTCCTCTACAAGTGATCTATTGGGATGAAGGACGAACATCTAAAATTGTCCCAAAATCTGATCTCTGCCAAGTATGAACAACTGAACAATTGATTTCTTGACAAATGAACCATTACAAATTTTTGAATCGCATGCACTTAGAACTACCTTAATATATTGCTTTCCCAAACACTACCTCCAATGAAATGTGCAAGAGAAACAAAGGACAAACTTTGTACAAACATAGAAAATAATCAATTTTTCCAAGTGGAAACATGCAGAGTTTTCAAAACAATTTATTCTGCTAAAAACAAACCTACCTACTCTACTCTAACCGGAGGCAAAGGGAACTCAAACAAATCCTACAACTGGCAGGGAGAAGTAGCTTCCCTTCCTCACAAATTGAGACATGTGATTGATTTAGCACTAAACATGGTCATTATCAAGAGTGAAAAACTAACATGGGGCTGATTTTTCACCCAATTCATCAAGGTATCAACTCTAAATAGAACAATTACCTCTTTTAGTTGCTCTGCATTTGGATTTGAGAGGTATTGCAGTTGATCCTTTGTACACTGAAGATCATCCTCATACTCTGAATTGAACATGATTTGTTATGACTCCTTCCTTTTCTCTAATGAAGACAAATATTTTATTGGGTATGGTCTAATCCTCTGAATCTTCCCATTGCTATGAAATTCACTCCCATGAATGGAGTTCTCTTGCAGACATTCCTAAAGAAGGTGATTGTTTCCATGTTGATTTGAACCTTGTGGTGCTTCCAAAAACAGTTCATTCTCTTCCTTTTTGACTGATTTTGCATTTTTGTCATCATCTTCCTTCTTCTCTTCAACATGAAACTCCTCATGGTTGGTTACAACATCTAATGCAATTCTTGGTGAATCAATGCAACTAGTTGAAGTTTGTTGCTCACTTTGGAGTTTCTCTTCCTCTGCTTGAAGACCAAACTGATTTGCATGTCTGATTTCCTCATCCAACATATAGTTTGAAAGGTCAAACTCTTATTTTTCTGATCTTGAGGACTGTTATGGGCAGCAAGGTCTTCTTTGATGTTATCTTCCATGATTGGCTCATCAATTAAATTAGATTCAAAAAAAGATGAAGGAAAAGATAAATCAGAATTTTCATTACCAAAAGAAAGCAAGAAGCTTTGTATGATTTCTTCTTCATGTAGAACCTCTAAACCTAATTTTTTCTCCTCCATGTGTTCCTCTTCTTATGGATTTGGAGCCGATTTCTCTTCCTCTACTGATTTTGCAATCTGAGATGGATCAAAAACTTTTGAGAAGATGATGTTATCATTCACACTACACTCAGAACTTTTTTTGTTCCTCTGTAACATCAGCTTTCACCACTTGTTCTTTGATCATAACCTCTGTTGAAGGCTTGACCAGCTATGACATCTGATTGGAATCAAACTTTGCAGCCCATTCCTTCAAGTTTCTTGCCAATTCCTCTCTGTTAGGATCTCCAACTTGGTGCCCTCCTTGACTGATTTTCTGATTTTGTTCCTCCCAAAATGGATTTTTGAATGCAAGAGGAGGGTTGGTTTAGGTGATAACTAGTTTTTGTAATGTATGTGGTGAAGGGGAATTTTTTACATTTTCTTATGGAGGGGATTAAGGTTTGGAAGGATAAAGGGAAGATACCTAAAGGTGGGGTAGAAGGGAAGAAGATGGAGAAAGGGAATTCTCAATTGGGGCATCAGGTAAGAAGCTAAGGATTCTGATCTTATGCTTAGGTGGTTATTAAGGAATAGGCATTGGATACTGACATGATAAAGGTTTAGGAACATCCCATTGATAGGAGTCTTCAACCTTAGATCCATTAGCCTCTAATGTTTGTAATGAAGAAATTAAACCCACCATTTGAATGAGAGATTCAGTCATTACCTCAAGCCTTTGTTGTGGGCTAAGCCAACTAGGTATAGGATATCCCCATGGAAAGGGCTGCCTAAAACCAAGTTGTCCAGCATGAAAGATTTGCATTTGTCCCTTGACAGCTCGAAATATCTACTCCATTCTTTTAATCCTGCCTTCAAAATCTTCATGTCCAAGTGTAGAATGCCCTGCAAAATTTGCATACTCTTGCTCTTAAACAGCTCCATATCTTAGTGAATGACCAAACTAATTTGCACTTAGCTTATAGGGGTATGCATGTTGAATTTTATTTTTCTCATAAGGCTGATTTGGAGGTGGATTTTAAAAATGCAAAGATGGAGTGAACTAATTTTATTGTTGCAAGTGAGAATTCCATGATGGAAACAAATTCATGATTTCAGAACTTCATGAATGGAAGGAAAATGGAAAGATATGGAAAGAATAATGGATGGAAATAGATGGAAATGAAAGGTATGAAACTCATAAAATGGGTTGTTTTGATCAATGGAGTCACCAGTTGTGCTTGAACATGCCTCTAAAGGCTGATATTTCACTAAGAGAACAACAACTTGATGAAATGAAGATGTAAAGCTCCTCAATCTTGTCTCATTGGGCGTGCCAAAACTATTATAACAAAAATGTAGCACCCTAGGATTTGCACATTACATATCCCTACTTTTTGCTAACATGGGACCATATCCAAGTGTGGAACTTGCATCTTGAGATGGACCTCCAAAGCAAGTTGACTTCCTCTACCTAAATCTTATGCTAAACTACTCCTAGAAGGGAAAATATAGCTAACTAATCCTCAACTAACCATGCTAAGGGACCAGGGAGAGAGAGAAGGTTAGAAAGATGCATGAAAAGGAAATCCTACACTAAAAGAGGTGATAACACCAAAAAAGGGGGTTGGGACACTCTCAAATGGATGAAAATGGGAGAAAATGGAGACGGAGAGGGTTTATAAAGCACCAAAGACCACAACAATACTCAATGTACCACTTTCATAAGCACAACATCATTGAAGTTTTCAATGAGAACAAAATATGCACAATTATACCTACAAGTGTGAAGGAGAGCCAAGAGGATACAATAAACACAGCCAGGATAACAAGATAATCACAAAACTGAGATTTTATTGCTATATGAAGATGCATAGACCATTGCACTGAGAAAGGGAGGCAAGATTCATCATTACAATGCTCAAAAAATGAGGCTTGGAGCTCAAAAATCTACCCAATAGCTAAGAAGAAGAGAGAGTAGCATTTCAAAAATTTCCAACCCTTAAAATGAGCTCTCTTTTACAATATATAGAAGAAAGAGTGAGAAAGAGAAGAGGAAACTTGAATTATGGGATCCAAAAACCAACAAGAGTCATTAAATGACCTAAAAACATCTTGGAGATCCTTGCAAAGCCCATCCATTTATGTCATTTAGCTTGTTGGAGAATAAATTTCCCCCATCCCTCCATTAATGCATTTTCAACTACCTGGGATGTTACATTTTTAACTGGGAGAGTTTTCTTTGGTTTTTTCTCACCAACCCCACCTACTTTCCATATTTCATGATTTAATGATGAAGAGATTGGAAATAAAAATCCAATAAGCATAATTTTATTGGATTTGGTGTCGTGAGACAAAATTTATGGCTGTGCGGGTTTCTGAGTTGACTCAACTCTGGTTTTTGAGCTAGATTTACTTCCCAACTCTATCAAGCTCAAGCCCCGAGCTACTCTCTGTTTGATATCCTTCACTTTATGGGATTTGGGGGATGCTTTAATTTTCTCATGATTTGACCCGACCATTACTTGGCAATCGGCATGAGTCTAAATCCCACACTACTCCCTCTGTGCTCTATTTTGAAAGCTTCAAGAGATGTTTTTCTTAGAAAAATGAGCTCCACTTACTTTAAGCTCCATCGATCTCAAACCCCGCACCACCCCCTTTCTTCTTGGCTTCTTTGCGGGTTCCTAAATGTGATTTGCTTTGCAGTTTGATCGATCCCAAAACCTGAGTCACCCACTTTTTCTTTTTCCCTATTTTACAGGTTTGGGATGTGTTTAGCTCAGGTTTGCACTTGAGAAGTGCTTTGAAGTTGTGCCACATTGCATTTCCAGATAACTCTTCAACTCACCCCTTGCTACAGCTTTTTTGAGTTGCTTTACTTAGTTACTTTTAAGAAATAAAGAAACTTCATTTTTCTGCATTACTCCCTTCTTCCTTCCCTTCTCTGCAGGTTTCTGCTTGGCCATTACTGCCTTACTTCAACTACTTTGCTTCATAGTAATGCCACATTAAAACTCCCCATTACTCCATTTCTTTTTCTTTTTCCATTTTTTCTTGATTTTTTCTTGATTTTTTCTAAAATTTTTGGATTTCTCTTGGACTAAGGAGTTAGAAAAAATATAGTAGAGTTGCCTAAAGCTAAATTTACCATTTTTTCCATTTTCCTCAACTTTTGGCCTAAGTATTGAACTAAAGCAAAGGGAAATTCCCTCAAATGGTTCCAAGTGCCCGGAAAGCATGAAGTTACCTATTTTCTTTAGATTCTCCATTGAAACTCAATGAAGTTGCCCAAGTCCAATTTTCCAATTTTTCCATTTTTTCCAGGTGGAAAAATGGATAAGAAATTTTATGCCAACAAACAAATTAAATTTTGTCTCCAGCAATAATATGACATTAATAGACAAGAATCTAGATGGGAATAAATGCAATCCATTGAGGAGTAAGAATACAGAGAAATTTTGATCCAACCCTCAATTTCATATTAGGGATGGATATGAAAATTTAACTTTTTTGCAACGACGCACACGTAAAACCATCAAGTACTTGTCTTCATTACCATGTAATCATAGTTGGTACTATAATTCCAAACTCAAGTTTGGTTTTGATACCAAATGTGAGTAGGAAGTTGTGCTTCCGATCCAAAAGGCATAAAAATGCCCTATTCAAGATCTAATTTGTGATGGGTTCTAGTTCTATATCACATGGAATGTCATCGTAAATTACACTAAGTGTGATTCGAGTGGAGGGTATTGTTCTTATTATAATCATTCAGTGGAATTATGTTGTAATTTCATTGAAAAGTTGTGTGCAGATTTATCTTTCTTGATATTTAATATATGAGTTTTGGGTTTGTTTTAGTGGAGATCATCTTTGCTAAGATACCGGTAGATATAACCTGAAATAGAAGTGAAATCATCCTTATGAATATGGCCATAGACAAGATCAAGAGAGGTGATTCAAATGAACTTGTGGATCTGGATTTTAAGATTGAAGAAAACCATGAGGTGAAGGCGATGGTTGGAGTAGTTTCCGAATTGGAATTTGAATGCCTTACAAGTGATAAGGATTTTAGACGAGGTATAAAAGAAGTAGTCTCTTGACTAGAAGAAATAAAGAAGTTGCAGGAAAGAAAAAAATCTATGAAGCTCATAAATATCATGCCCACAGCCTCTCCAAATTCAATTCAGCACAAGTGTCCCAACGTAGCTTCAGATAATAATATTTAACTATAGTGTATGTAATATGGTACTCTGTAAATTGATTCCATTAAGTAGATACATTATTGTTCCATTAAGAAACGTATTTCAACCATCCAAGAAAGTCACAAATGGCCATGGCGATATGGTGTGTAGGAAAAAAATAAATATATAACAATGGTAATAAACAAATATATTCTTCAAAAATATAAAATTGACGTCCCTCTCCATCAAGGCCTGAATCTTTTTCTTTTCCAAAAAATCCAACCAATTATCCCTGCCCAACCTAGGCATAATAGTGAACCTGAATCTAACCATGAAACCCTGACGTCGACTCTCAAACTTAAGAAGAAAAGGAAATGGAAAGATGTTTATGAGGAGATAGTGGATGTTCTGTGTAACTTGAAAAGGGGGGTTCAGAATGTGGGTGAGAGTTCTAGTAACAGGAAAAATAATTTCATGGAATGGGAGGCTAGATTTATGCATGTTGAGTCGACTATAGATACTATTCTCAATGTTAATAAAAATATGATACATGAACTGAACAAGTATCATCATAAATTAGAGGTCTAGAACAAGAGAATTAGGAGTATTCAAGTAGATTTTGTCATGCAAGAACAGAGGATCTCTATCCTTCAGGATCAAATTTCTAAGGAGGACAACAAGCCCAATATGAAGCTCATGCTTAGTAGTTCTGATAGTGATGGTTTTGAGAGTGATGAGGGTTCTGATATGGAGGTTGTGAACACCCAAATTAAGGACAATGAGGAGGAAAGCCTAAAGGATCTTGCGAGTGTGGATACCCATACTGTGGAAAAGGAGGAGAAAAGACCTAAGTGAGTGATCATTAAAGTTACAAGTAGGAAGGATGGTGGATCGAGCAAATAATGGTTGGCCTTTGGCTGTCTTTTTTCCTTTATCCTCTTGGTTGCTCTTTTTAGGTTTTTTATCGAAAAATGTAATGTTTAATATGCAGACTTTTAAGTAGTATGGCTCTGTTTTGTGGTGGTCTGTGGTCAAGTCTTCTTGACTTAGCCCCTATGGCTTTTTTTTGGTTTTTTTGCTAAAACTAGACTCTTTATGTTCGGAGTTTTTTTGGTCCCCTTAAAACCAAACTCTTTTTATCTTATTCAAAAAAATAAACAAATATATTAAATATTAAATAAATATTATTTTTAAAAACAAACAAAAAAATAGGGTTGGGGCCACGTCCACCATGGCTACGACCCCCCTCCATGCCCCATTCCTTTACTCATGGTTTGGCCCTCAGCCAACCCACTCCACACCAAACCTCTCTCGTACTCTCAGCTATCATTCCCTGGCCACTAGATGACCCCACTATGTGCCTTGTGCCATCCACCCCACACTATTGTGAGAATGGTGTTGTAGAGGTTACATTACACGTAGCACAAGTGCTCTGAAGTAGAATAAAAAAAATCAATATATGTTGAGTCGTGGAGCTCAATTACTTCAATTTAGCATGTTATATTAAACTTGCAGGAAAACACAATAATTGGCATTGGTTATTAAGGGACCGGCATCGGTCGCCTATGACCGAAATTGGTCAAGCAAGTAGGAACCGGCATCAGTTAGGGTTAACTAGTGTTGGTTACCTGTAGGTGAGTGTTTTATTTAACTCAAAGGAATTAGATCTATTTTTAGTATTAAAGCATATCTATTGATTGTAATTGCATGGCTAAGTGCCCTAATTTTGTATATGCTATATAAGCATGGAAGCTAGGATTTAGAAGAAAGAGTTAATGATTATTGTGAAAATAATTGTAAGAGAGAAAATTCTTGGAGAAGAAGGAGAATCTTGAGAGAAAGAAAGTATTGTACATCTGAGAGGTGTGGAAGATTGTACATCTTCAATTGTATATCTTCTGAAATATTTGGATAATAGATTTATGTGTTTCTTGGTAGATGTAGCTCACACTGGGTGAACCACATTAAATCTAGTGTTGATTTATATCTCTTGTTTTATATATTTCTTCTAGTAGAATATCCGCTTTTATTGCATGTATGCTTAGATCTGATAAATAATCTGTAAAACCTTGTGCTAACCCAAACAACTAGTATCAGAGCTTTGTTTGAGGATTTTTTGTGTTAACATATTTACTCATAGAGGGCTTTTTGATTTAGTGGTAGCTACAAAAATGGTAGAAGAAAACAAATACAACGTAGAGAAGTTTGATGACCGAAATTATCAATTATGAAATATGCAAATTAAGGATTATTTATATCGAAGAGATTTATACTTACCGTTGGATGAAAACTCTAGACCTATGAAGATGACTGATGAAGAATAGAAAATTCTTGACAGAAAGGATTTGGGATTTATAAGATTGAGCCTGGCAGCATCTGTGGCTTCCAATATTACAGAAGAGACATCTACGGTAGAGTTAATGAAATCTCTTGATAATTTATATGAAAACCCTAGTACTTCAAATAAATTTTATTTGACGAAAAAACTATTTAGTTCTAAGATGCATGAAGGTGGATCTGCATCTAGTCATTTGAATGATTTCTGATCTATTGTAAGGTTAAAATAAGTTGATATTTTGTTTGATGATGAATTTAAAGCACTCTTATTCTTATGTTCTTTTCCTGATAGTTGGGATAACTTGGTAATGGGTGTTAGTAATATAGCATCTGCTAATAATATTTTTAAGTTTGATGATGTGGTTAGTATAATCTTGAATGAAGGAATTTGTAGGAAAGGTACAAAGGAATCATCATCTTGGAATGCTTTGAATGTAGAAAGAAGAGGCAGACAGAAGGAGAGATCCAAGAGTAAGAATAATCAGAAATCAACGTCAAGGGATGGTAGATCTAAATCTAGAAGTAAGGGAATTACCTATTGTAAATGTGGAAAGAAAAGACATACAAAGAAAGATTTTTGGTCAAAGGATAAAGAGAATCAACACCCAAACAAAGGTAAAGAGGTAAATATTGTAGTAAAGGTAATGCAAGATTCTCTTATTCTTTCTTTGGATAATAGAATAGAATCATGGGTTTTAGATTCAGGAGTTTCTTTCCATATAACTCCTAATAAGGGTTATTTCAGAAATTATGTCCAAGGAAATTTCAGGCATGTTTATTTGGGTGATGATGAACCTTGCAGTATTACTAGCAAAGGGGAATTTCATATAAAATTACATAATGGAAATACATGGGTATTGACAGATGTGAGGAATGTACCAAGCCTCAAGAGGAATCTTATTTCTACAGGGTAACTAGGTGAAGTTGGTTGCATGGTTGCATTCATAGTAGACTCTTGGAAAGTCTTCAAGGGTGCCTTTGTTGTGAAAAGTGGCAAGAAGATAAGAATGTTATATTTATCTACCTGTGTTACTGATTCTTTTTCTATGTTATCTACTTCAGATTCAGATGCATGTATGTGGCATAATCGGTTGGGCCATATGAGTCAAAAAGGAATGCAGATCTTAAAGGCTAAGGGTAAGTTATCAGATTTGAAAGATTTAGATCTTGATTTCTGTGAGCATTGTATCTTTGGAAAGAAAAAGAGAATGAGATTTCTCAAAGTTTGGGAAACTAAGGAGTAGAAATTGGAGCTTATACACTCAAATGTGTGGAGACTGTTAGGTTGTGGAGCCTTTTTTATGTTAGAAAGTGTTGAATACTTTACACTACACTTTCCATAGTTGTCTCACTGGGTTTTTTGGCCTTAAAATGTGCCCGATATACCGGGAAATGTGCTTTTCTCATATGGGTGGGATTTTTGACCCATAGTTTTATGGGATGGTTTTAACCCATGGTTTTGTAAAATTGCTTAAGCACTTGTCTACTTATATGGTTTTATGCATATGGTAGGTAGAAGGTAACATTGCAGATGTCTTTTGAATTTGGGTGTGAATTCTATAGAGTTTTTTTAGCATAGCTCCAAACATATCTAGGTATTGTATTGAGAGAGCGGTGGCTTGTAATAAAATCTGAGCAAGTGATTCTTGGTGGACATAGCCCAAATTGGGTGAACCACGTTAAATATTGTCTCTTTGTGTTGTGTTATTTTATTCTGCACTTTTATTTGAGATCTATAATATTTTCTACATATTAGTTTCTACTGTTGCAATTATGTGAGGGATTATTCTGCATATTTTATCCCTTATTTCCTAATAGGGACCAACCTAAGTAGCATCTCATGGATGATCCCAATATTTTGTTACTTTCATTGACGAAGCTACAAGAAAGGTATGGGTTTATTGTATTAAACATAAATCTAATGTTTTTGAGACTTTTAAAAGATGGAAAGCCCTTGTTGAGAATAAATCAAATTCAAAGTTAAAGTGCCTTAGATATGACAATAGTGGTGAATATTGTAGCAAGGCTTTCAATGATTATTGTTTAGTGAATGGAATACATAGATAAATAAAGGTTCCAAGAACACCACAAGAGAATGGTACTGCAGAAAGAATGAACAGGAAAATCATGGAACGTGCTAGAAGTATGAGGATACATGTTGGATTGCCCTTACATTTTTGGGTAGAAGCAGTTGATACAGTGGTTTATTTGATTAATCATGGACCTTCAAGCTCATTAGATGGAGGAATACCAGAGGAATATTGGACCGGAAAAGAGGTAGATCTTTCTTTTCTTAAAATTTTTGGTTCAAAAGATTTTGTGCATTTTGATAAAGAAAATAGGAAAAATTTGGATGCAAAATCCAAGAGATGTACTTTCATTGGTTATGGATCTGGTGATTTCGGATTTCATTTTTAGGATTTAGAGAATTCTAAAATTATTAGGAGTCGTGACATTGAATGGAATGAAAAGAGAATGTACACGGATCAAATTTTGGTACGGACGAACTGGTTGA
The DNA here is from genome assembly GCA_019776745.2 of Taxus chinensis. Lineage (NCBI taxonomy): Eukaryota > Viridiplantae > Streptophyta > Pinopsida > Cupressales > Taxaceae > Taxus > Taxus chinensis. Next base: position 215,508,108 of record CM034155.1, read on the forward strand.
GACATTTGTGAATGAAAATGAACTTTCAAATTTAAAATTCATACCTACATGGTTACACAGTAACTAGTGTCTATTGACCCCTGGGCCCTGGCTGATATCAGTCATCTAAACTAGTATTGGTTACAGAAGATCCAAACTGGCATCAGTTACCAGAACTAGCGTCGGCTATAGGTGACCAATGTCAGTCACTGTCAGAATTGGAAACAAATTTCCAAGAGGTCCTGAATGAGCCTTTGGTACCCCAAACTCCTGTGAGAAGGTCACAAAGGGTAAGTAAACCTCTCGAAATATTTACACCTTCCTTATCTTATTTATTATTGACTGATAATGGTGAACCAAATTTTTTTGAAGAAGCAATGCAGGATAATACTCACGTGTAGTGGGAGCATGGCAAGGATGAGAAGAGGAAATCCTTAGAACATAACTAGACTTTAGATTTAGTTAATTTGTCAGCAAGCAAGAGGACATTGCAGAATAAGTGGGTTTATAGGATCAAGGAAGAAGAGGGTGTATAGAAAAGGTACAAGGCAAGGCTTGTAGTAAAAATATTTACACAGAAAGCAGGTATTGACTTTGGAGAAATAATTTCTCCTATTGTTAAAATGACTTCCATACGTATTGTATTGAGTATAGTTGCAGTAGATGATTTGCATTTAAAGCAACTAAATGTGAAGACATATTTCCTTCATGGTGATTTGGATGAAGATATTTATATGCAACAGTCGCTTTGGTATGAAGTCAAGGGTAAGGAGAAATTAGCGTATAGGTTGAAAAAGAGTCTATATGGGCTCAAGCAAGCTCCAAGGCAATGATACATGAGGTTTGATAATTTTATGCATGGGCATGGTTACTTGAGATGTGAATCTGACCATTGTGTTTATTTCAAAAATCTTGAAAATGGGAGATATATTATTTTTTACTGCATGTGGATGATATGCTTATTGCAGGATATAGTATATAGGACATTGGTGAGCTTAAGGGAAAGCTAGTTCACACATTTTCTATGAAGGCTTTAGAAGCTTAAAAAATAATCCTTGGCATGCAAATACACATAGAAACGAAGAACAATGTAATGCCCCATCAATTTAAGACAATGAGATGCCTTTGTCAGGAGTGGCAGGTGGAAGGGCTTGCATCCTGTCAATTTCTTGGCATAATAATACAAGCACTTTATTTGAGGTCCAGAGACATTACTCATGAGAAACCCAAGTTGATGTTTGGAGTTTAGTAGTGATTTGATAGTTGTAGCAAAAGAAGATTTATGTACTCTCATAATTCAACAAATGGAACACATTTCTAATGCTCTGACCCCTTCCTTCTGGATCGTTGTCCCTTGTTTTCTACCTGGTTTTTTTGAAGCCTGTAAATACCATGCATTGGTTTCTTGTGGTGGCTTGAAACCCTTATGGAGGCTAGACGCAGTCTTTTGGTTAGCTGGGACGTTATCTCTACCTGTTCTCTAGTTTCTTGCTGATGGAGGACGTCTATACCATTGTAAAAACTCCCTGCTAGCACTGGCTGTGTGATTGGTAAAGGTGAATTGATCAGGTTTGACAATTGTTGTGCATTTGTGCACACTGAAACGCATTTGCAAATGCTTTGGTGGACGTTGCTACAGTGGTTGACCAGATGAAAGAACGAAACAGCTTCTCATGGAATGAGATTATTGCAGCATACATAAGACATGGATTTCCTCATGTGGGTAGTCATAGTAAATTTGTTAGATGTTATTAGAGTGTTTAACCAAATGGAAGAATGAGTCTCTTTTCTTGGGCGCCAAGCATGGAAGGTTTCTTCGTTAAAATAAAACGCATATAAAACACGAGTCTTTTGCCCCTAGAGGTATTACTCAACATCTTTTACCGATGTTCATTGGATTTACTTTTTGAACTCACGGAGGGGTCTTCTTGACACCTGAAACCTTGCATTACATCTTGATTTTCACAAAGAAAATCCTATGTACAGTGTGTCATAACAGTTAGCAACTATCCTTGGTCATCAAAGTGTAGTTTTGGAGGGAGAGATAAGAGATATATAGTAGGGGAATGTGGTGCTATTATTATGTATTGAAATAGCAGGGGCTGATGCAAGTATTAGTTTATTTCACTAGCATCGTCAAGGCAAGAGAGGGGCTCTAGTGGCTGTGCCTCTTTTTTTTTTGTTCAGTTCATGGTGCGGCTCTTCCTCCAAGGGCATTAGGAAAGTTTTACCACCATCATTAAAGGAGGATGTTGTTCATCCCTCTTCTAATGGGGATATGGATGGCTCGCCAATGGGATCACCTGCCTCTCCCATTTCAACCCCCTTGGCGGAAAACAAGGAAAATGATGTCAAAGTTGTTCTGAAGGTGTGTATAAAGAGCAGTATGAAAAAACCATGTGTGTTTGAAGTAGGAATAGAGGAAAAAAGACACAATGAACATGGTACTGATTGTAAGATGAAGAGGAAAGTGCAGTGGATTGATGCACATGGACAGGACCTAGCACAAATCAAGGAATTCGAGCAAAGGATTTCACAGTGGTAGAGGGCACATATGCCTTAGCTTTGACTGTAACCTGCCCTCGTCAAATTGTCTAGCTACATGGATATTTCTAGTGGAGCCTCGAGTGGGACAGCGTGTGTTGAACGGTGTAGTTGTATGTAAAATGTGTAAGGGAGATGTTGAACCGAACTCCGCGGTTTCAACCGGCTTCACTTCTAGGCATGGTTCATCTTCGCTAACCTCTCATAATTCTCATGCTTTAGTTCTCTTTTGCAACTTAATAGAATTTTAAAATATTAGGATTTTAGTACCGTTAAATGTTTATTTCAACTCATTGAAAAAACAATGAAATGTCGTGTCGTAACTCACGAAGTCAAAATAGCTCGTTTGCATTAAAACATGAACTTCCACCCTCATTTTGAGGTGATGTAGAAAACTTCCTACCCAACTGGATCGCTACAACATTGTTTTATCGACCAGATGAAATTGACTTCCCTGTAATAACGTTGATCATCTCCTAGTTTAAATAGTTAATTTTTGTACTTTTCGAAGACTCATTAAGTACCCTTTTGTAACTCTGAAAACGAGATGTTAAGCTTCATTCGTGTACCTTATTATGTGAGGAGTCACCTGGACCTTTGGATTGACCCCGAACGAACATATGTGATCTTTTTGATGCTCTTATAGGAGACCTGTTACACTGTTTCACAGTAGTAGAAAGTTGTTAAAACTATAAAGTTGGCTTTCGTTTTGAACTTCCATTTGAAACCTGGATAGAGAAATTATTTCCCATCTTCGCAAACCTCTAGTGTTTATAATAGAAAATTGCATGGAACATTCTGTTAAGGGAAAAACACTTTCCTGGATAGTTTGGAAAAGCCATTTTGTAAGCCTCTGGTCGCAGTTTGACGAAGTCAAACTTGACCAATTTCAACTCGTCGCTCTAGAAAATTTGTCGCCATTTGAAAATGGTTTTCTAGTTCTCAGTCCCGTCGAATCTGATGAATTCTCCTTATATAGGGGAACTTGTAGGAAGTGTCTCATTGCATGCTCATACATCGAACGTCAATTATGGATGTGGTTTTCTGGACCCTCGAGCTAACGTTTGTTCATTTGCAACTGGGTCAGCTACGACCAGTAGCCCCGGAAAACTAACCGCCAAATGCAAACCGTTCATTTTTTTCCCAATTCCGTCAGTTGCTATGAACTCTTGGTATATCTAGGGACACGCAAAAATTTAATCATGGTGTGTGTTCTCATTGGAAGATAACTTTTGGAAGCGGTTTCTTAGCCTCCGAGCCCGTTTTGAACATTTTGTAGCTAGTGAGAAAATGTAAAAATAGAAAGCTGCGGGACCCTCATAGGGTTGCCAAACCACCCTGGAAAATTTTAACACATGCAAATAAATGTTTTAAAACTCTATAGTGTAACTTGTTGTGTGGAATAGAACTTACAACAAATGGCATTTTCTCTCTCTTCCCTTCTCTTTCTCTCTCCTAGGTTACAAAAAGAAGTAAAATGAAATGTAATGAATACATGTCTCTAAACCTTTTAATTTCGATTGCAAATTGTAATTATTATCATATGTAAATGGGAAACTAAAAAATGATAATTATGTTAGGTTAGGGTGGATGCCATGCCAGTGATTTATAACGTTGATATCATGCGCACGTGGTTTTGCAGGATGAAAGAATGACGACAAAAAGGTGATGTGTAATTCATTTATTTATCTTTGTAATTTATATAGTTCATTGTTAAATGAATAAGTGTATAATGTTGTCTCATGTTACAGACTGTTATATTTGATAATTTGTTGATATGTATGAGATGTTGGTTCCAAGGACATCTAGGAAATGTGCATTTAATCTTAGGTTCAATTTTGATTTATAGTACACATGGTAAAAGGGTTTGATACCAATATAAGGTAAATAAATTTGAAGTAATATCTTGTAGTGCATGTTTAGTGTTCCATAAATGATTAATGAGTCATCTTGTGATTTCATACTTTGTAAATGTAATAAAGAGATTTAAATGAAACACCCTACCCTTGTTCAATATCGGAGCATAACTTGTTTTTCATGTGTGATACTCCTTACTGTAGAAGACATTGAAAAACTTAGAGTGAACTTAAACCATGCACTCGATGGAACCTCCTAGTTTGAGTAAACAAGAGTCCAAGAATGGGTTTATCGTCTCAGTTAGTATGGTTAGTGACATTGTCATAAACCTGGTAGATAGGAGTGACACAGTCAAAACTGTATTTGGAGTATGTAGAGCTAACTCCTCTTTCGGAGCCTAGTGGATTACCTTGTTCTCCGAAGATAGATTTAAATTTAAAGTTCTTCATCGAGTGAAATCCCTGTTGGATCCAGACGACATAGATGGAGGTTGTGACTTAGTTGTTCTAGGTCTTAAACTCTTGTTAATGAACTCCTTAGCTCTGCTCAGCTAAATATGTTATTTTGATTTCTCTCAACATAACACCTTGGTCCTTTCTGGAAGGTGGTTTAGCATAAGTGTGTCCTCTTGCTTAAAAATGAATTTATAGTTGAGGGGTAGACCCTTAGGTGAAGTTGGAATTAATCTAAAACTCAGTTGAATTCAGATGTTAACTTAGGGTTCGTGTGTAGCTACAAGTCTTATAATCTTTTATGTCTTCAAGAGGTTAGACAAACACTTCGTCGCTCCTTTTACAAGACAATGTTAAAAATAAGATCCTAACATGACGTAGAAAATAAAGCATATAAGAGTAAAAAATGGGATTTGAGGTTCGGAATAATGCCTCTCTTGGAGATCTTATATCTCGATTAAAAATAATCTTTTGTTTCAAGAATATGAATTACCTAGGTATAATCCACCTTCGAGAAAACAAAATACATATATAAAAAAAAAAGGAAATTCACAAGTCATTAAATTAGAAGAACTATGGTAGGGAAATAACCTTACCGTGATCGAGGTATGTTTTTGGTAAAGGGCTATCTTGTATTTTAAATCTCCGTTAATCCTAATACCGCTATATGGACACCAAGTCACATCCAATTGAGTTGTAAGAATAAAAAGGTAAACACTGAATGTGTGTTTGAAAAGAAGATTTTTTTTTAACATAAGAACAAGATAATTAAGTATTTTATATGCATTCGAATTATGCCAAATAAGTATGCAAGTTATGGAAAATTTTGTAAAGAATAAGAAGCCAACTTAAAATGGTCGAACTAAAATTTAAATGTGGAATGAATCTAAAGTTTTTGTAGATGGAAAAACGAGAAATTTATCCTTGCACAATAATGTTCTTGGAATGTTAATCGTAACTAAAATACAATTATAGAAAAGATGTGTTGTGGGGTTTCCCATCCTTGAGTCTTTTTCTTGTGGTTGGGTTAGTACTAGTAACCATTCATTAGGAAAGGTGTGGCATCGACATGCCTATGTTGCTTTCTTGTGTCTATGTGAGTCGATGACTTATGTAATTGTCGTATGCGAGTCGAGTTTCTGTACTTGGAGTCCTTGTTGTGTTGTGTGTTATGAGCAATGTAAGTCAAAAAAAATTTACCTATTATTTTACTCTTGTAATTGGGTGTGTAAAATGTGGGCACTACAAACAAGAAATTGTATTTGTCTCAGGAGGATTATATCTACAAGGTGTTTGAAAGGTTTAAAAGGCAGAATTCAAAACCTACAAGTACACATATGGCTGGACACTTCAAATTGAGAAAAGATCAGTTTCCTTCATCATATGAGGAGGTAAAATACATTACACAAGTACCATATGCTTTAGTAGTTGGGAGTCTCATGTATGTTATGGTTTGTACCAGGCCAGACATTGCACAGGAAGTGGGAGTTGTGAGTAGATTTATGGCCAATCCAGGTAAAGAGAATTGAAAATCATTCCAATGGATACTCGGGTATTTGAGAGGGACATCTAGCATGAAATTATGCTATGGAGGTTTGGATATTTCTTTATGTGGCTATGTTGATTGGGATATGGCTAAAGAGCTAGATAGTAGAAGGAGCACTACTGGATATATTTTCATAGTAGGTGGGATGGCAGTTAGCTGGATTTCGAGATTGCAGAAGGTTATGGCTTTGTCTACTACAGAGGTAGAGTATGTTGCAGCTACAGAGGATAGCAAAGAGATGATATGGATGAGCATGTTCATGGAAGAGTTAGGAAAGTAGCAAGATGATTGCAAATTATTCACTTACTGTTAGAGTGAAATTCATTTGGCAAAGATTTCAACGTTTTGTTCTAGAACGAAACATATTTAGTTGAGGTATCACTTCATACAATAGGTATTGGAGGATGGGCAGCTAAAACTGGAGAACATTCATATGAGTGAAAACCCTACGGATATGCTAACAAAGCCATTAGCAAAAGAGAAGTTAGAGCTACACTCCACTTCTGTTGGTCTTCGAGTTTTAGACTTGAAGAGGAAGAAACAAAGCTAAGGAAAGGATCCAAGAATGACATTGTACAGGTATAGTGTAGTAACTTGTCTCCAAGTGGGGTATTGTTGAGTTGGGGAGCTCAATTACTTTAGTTTAGCATGTTATATTAAAATTTTAATAAAACACAGTAACCGACATCGGTTATGAAGGGACCAGCATCAATCACCTATGACCAACATCTGTCAGGTAAGTAGGAACTGACATCGGTTACGGTTAACTAGCATCGATTACCTGTGCGTGAGTGTTTTATTTAACTCATGGGAATTAGATCTATTTTTATTATTAAAGCACATCTATTGATTGTAATTACATGGCTAAGTGCCCTAAGTTTTTATATGCCTATATAAGCATGAAGGTTAGGGTTTAGAAGAGAGAGTTAATGATTATTGTGAAATAATTGTTAGAGAGAGAATTCTTGGAGAAGAAGGAGAATCTTGAGAGAAAGAAAGTATTGTACATCTGAGAGGTGTGGAAGATTGTAGATCTTCAATTATATATCTTCTGAAAGCTTTGGATAATATATTGTCTTGTTTGTTGGTGGATGTATCCCACACTGGGTGAACCACATTAAATCTGGTGTTGATTTATATCTCTTGTTTTGTATATTTATTCTGGTAGAATATTCACTTTTATTGCATGTATGATTAGATCTGATATATTATCTTTACAACCTTGTGCTAACCCTAAAAATATAGGAAAGAAAATTTCCCACATGAAGCGCCTCCTAATCCTCAATCTTCTTCGTCTCTCTCTGCATACAATGAACAAAATAGTGGCACCATTATCAAATATAGCCCACCAGATCTTGATTTTGATGGTCTTGGGTATTCCGCCATCCCAATGGGTTTAAATAAGTATAGCTATGAAAAATTTATAAAATCCACACATAACTTCAAGATAAAGTTGGGAGAAGGAAGTTTCGGTAGGATCTACAAAGGGGTTCTGAGTGACAACAAGATCATGGTGGTGAAGTTATTGGAAGGAGTGTCTCAGAGTGAGGAAACATTATGTGCAGAAGTGATCATGATCAAAAAATTTCATCACGTGAATTTGGTTACCATGTTTGGATTATATATGGAGGGCCACCACAGATTGCTTGTTTATGAGTATGTTGAGAATGGGTCCCTAGGCAATTATCATTTTACAAAAAGTCATGAAATTCTTGGTTGGAAGCATAGATTTAGAATCGCACCGGGAATGACTAAGGGATTGGCTTACCTCCATGAAGAATGCTTGAGATTGATTCTTCACTGCAATGTGAAACCTCATAACATACTTTTAGACCACAAATTCAGTGCCAAGGTGTCCGACTTTGGATTAGCAAAGTTGGTGGATAGAGACTATGCCTTCTCATTCTCAATAATTAGGGGGACATGAGGGTACATGGTGCCAGAGTGGGTGATAAATCTTCCCATTATGGTAAAGGCCTATTTTTATAGCTTTGGGATTGTGATGCTGGAGATTGTGAGTAAGTATAATGCATCAAATCAATCTGGTAATCCGGTGTAGTGGGTATCTAAAAACTGATTCAATTTGTATTAAGGGCTAAACCAACCCTGCACATAGAGATAATGGGTACTGATTTTAGGATGGACTTGGCGAGAACTTCGTTCAGCACATCTCCCCACATTTCATTTATTTTCCTTACTGCTGCAATTATCTAGTCACTGTTGAATAGCATGTTAACTTGGGTTAGCAAAGTTAATTCCTCTAGATCTCAAATAAAGTTCTTCTATTATTATGCACGGGAAATGACAAGTTTGATTGGTGTTCTAGACACACTGTTGGTTGTTAGATTTCAACGCATCATCTCAACTTTCAATCTCTACCATCTACATTCTAAGTTGTGTTAGAATCAACCAAGACCCATTCTAACAGGGAACACCTCCGGCATAAAGAGCAATGAATATATATGAAGTAATTTTAAAAAAATTATACATGTTTTTTTTTAATTTGAATTGGTATGTCCAAAATTATCTTTCAACCATGCAATTTAATTTATGTTTGACTTCATTTCATAATATTTATACATTTGAGTGTGATAAGTGGATGGAAACTCATATTTATTTCATAAAACCACATGAAAATAAAGTTTTATTTGAGTGTGACAATTGGATAGTTACTATAAAATTCACATGGAAATAAATTGCTTTACTCTATATAGTTACATTGGCATCTAATAATAGAAGGTTGTAATATTTGTCACTTAATGAATAATGTTTAATTGTAAATTTTATGTTTATTGAGTTGATATAGGGTAGTTTCAATGTAAAATTTGATGTATGTTTGACTATTATTAGAAAGTGTTTACTTTTTACATAAATAAGTCCAAAATTTATTAATATTTTAATTATGTGGTACCTATTAGAGTAATTTTTTTCTTCCACAAATATTTTGTTGAGCCCAATACAACACTATAGAGAGAGAGAGAGATTGAGGCCATCTATCACAAAGAAAAACGTAACTAAGTTTTGGAAGGTGTTTACACGTTATTAGTCATTTTAAACATCAAAATACAAGTTTTAAAATATGATTGTCCTATGTAGTGCCCACAATTTACACGCACAATTACAACATGTAAAATACCAGGATAATTTTTTTTTTTACTTACATTGCTCACTACACAACACCATAAGGCTCCAAGTAAGGAAAACTCTATAACACATACGACAATCACAAAATTCATCGACTCACATAGATACACGAAAACAACATAGGCATGCTGACACTACACTTTTCCCAATGAACGAATACTAGCAATGATCCAACCACAAGAGACATGACTTCAAGAACGGCGAACCCAAAACACATCATTTATTAATTGCATCTCAGTTACGATTAACATTCTAAGAACATTATTGTGCAAGTATAGTTTTCTCCTTTTTCCATCTACAAAATCTTAAGTTCAATCCACATTTAATTTACAGTTCGACCAATTTAGGTTGGCTTCCTTTATGCATCACAGAAATTTCCATAACTTACTGGCTTATTTGGCACAATTCAAATCACATATACAGTACTTAATTATCTTGTTCTTATGTTAAGAATGTGCTTCTCAAACGTTTATTTAATGTTTAAAATTTACCCTTGCTACACAAGTGAATCTAACGTGATGTCAAGATCAAATCTTGGGATTGAGGGAGACTTAGATTCAAAATAGCTTGTTCCCAAGAACATCCTTTGATCACGGAAAATTTATTTCGCTACCATTATTATTATAGTTCAATAACTTGTTTAATTCCAATTTTGATTTATATATATATATCTTTTGTTTTCTCGAAGTTTGATCACACCAAAGCAGTACATATTCTTGAAACACATAAAGATGTTTAAATTAAGTTATAAGGACTCCAAGAGTGACCTTAATCCTAAACTCCAATCTCGTTTTCATCTTACATGACATGCTCTTACATCGCACTATGGTCTCGTTCTTAGAATCGTTTCAAAACAAAAGAGTTACGAAAGCACTTGTCTGACATCTTAAGGAAGTACATGGCTAGGAGCATTATAAACTACACATGAACACAAGTGATTTGTGTTCACGAAGATCCCATATCCTTGCATTGCACGATTCCGCATAAGAATTATTCTTTATTCCTTAATGCCAAAAATGACATAACAAGGGATTAAGGGATAAGATTACAATTTCTAAGGTTGTCTAGAATTAGCATCTTTCAACTCAATTTCGCATGCAAGGAGTTAAATTATAGTTTTCTACCCACAAGTTAACATACAAAATCCACTAGGGTTTAGTTTAATTCCAATATGCACCTAATGATCTACGCCTCAACTATATATGATTTTAAGGCAAGCGAACATATTTATACTAAACCACCTTCAAGGAGATACCAAGATGTTATGTTGATAGAAACCAAGGTAGCATCGCTTAGACGTTCCTTCGAACAAGGACTCATAAGGGGACTTCCAAAGCAGTCTTCGCCACTCAACCTGGTGTCGGACCTGAAGAGAGGTCATTCTTCTCGCGATTACCAAAACTAGAAGGAAACCGCATACTCTAGATAAATTTGGACCATGACATTCCTAAAAAATGGGTTCACGACCATGTCGCTAAACATAATGACTATGACGGTAAACTCCAACTAGGGGTTTTATTTACCTAACCTAGAGTGTTCCATCGAGTGCAAATCTTAAGTTCGTTCTATGGTCTTAAATTTCTTATATGGTAAAAAGGATCACACATGCAGGCAAGTTATGCACGAATATTTATTAAGGTTGAGTATTCCCATTAAAACTCTTTATTATGTTTGCAAGGTAAGAAGATAACCCAGTAATTAATTTAATCGTTTATTGAATACTAAGAAAGTACTACAATATATTAACTTCAATTTCAATTTACTATGTATAAATCAAACCCTTTTTGCCATACACAACTAAGAAACAAATTGAACCGGTGATTGGATACACATTTCCTACGTATCCCTAAAACTAGCATCTCATGCATATTAACAAATTTCAATTATAACTTTTCTATAACAAAAGATTACATTAGACAGTTATTCATTTTATAATGACCTATAAAAATTACAATAATAATCATTAAATTACACATCACCTTTTTTGTCGTCATTCTTCCATCCTGCAAAACCCACGTGAGCATGATATCAGCGATAATTCGCTGGCATGGCATCCACCCTAACCTAACATAAGTATCATTTTTCAGTTTCCCATTTACATCTGACAATAATTACAATTTGCAATTGAAATAAAAAGGTCTAGAAACATGTATTCATTGCATTTCATTTTTTTTTCATTTTGTCACCCAGGAGAGAGAAAGAGAGAAGGGAAGAGAGAGAAAACACCATTTTGTCAAAAGTTCTATTTCACACAACAAATACACTAAAGGGTTTTAAATAGTTATTTGCATGTGTTAAAAGTTTCCAGGGTGATTTGGCAACCCTACGAGGGTCTGCAGCTTTCTATTTTTACATTTTCTTACTAGCTACAATAACGTACAAAATGGGCTCGGAGGCTAAGAAACCACTTCCAAAAGTTATCTTCCGATGAGAACGCACACCACGATCAAATTTCTACGTGTCCCCAGATATGCCAAGAGTTCATAGCAACTGTCGGAATTGAAAAAGATCGAACGGTTTGCATTTGGTGGCTAGTTTTTTGGGGCCACTAGTTGTAGTTCACCCAGTTGTAAAATGACAAAAGTTAGCTCGAGGGACCAGAAAATCGCATCCCAAAATGAACGTTCGATGGAGGAGCACGCAACGAGACATCTCCTACTAGTTCCCATATATAAAGAGAATTCACCAGAGTCGACGGGACTGAGAACTAGAGAACCTTTCTTAAACAGCAACAAATTTTCTGGAGCGACAAGACGAAATTGTCCAGTTTGACCTCGTCAAACTACGACCGGAGGCCTACAAAATGGCTTTGCCAAACTATCCTGAAAAGTGCTCTTTTTTATATTGAATGTTCCATGCAATTTTCTAGTATAAACGCTAGAGGTTTGTGAAGACGGGACATAATTTCTCCATTCAGGTTTCAAATGGCGGTTCAAAACGAAAGCCAACTTTCTAGATTTAACAGCTTTCTACCGTTGCAAACCAGTGTAACAGGGCTCCTATAAGAGCATCAAAAGGATGTCATATGTTCATTTCAGGTCAAACCAAAGGTCAAGGTGACTCCTTGTATACCAATGTACACGAACAAAACTTCACATCTCGTTTCTAGAGTTACGAAGGGTACTTAATGAATCCCCGAAAAATACAAAATTTAACTATTTAAAACAGGGAGAAGGTCAACTTTATCAATGGAGAGTCAAATTCATTTGGTCGATAAAATGATATTGGAGTGATCAAGAAGGGTAATAGTGTTCTAAATCATCTCGAAGTGAGGGTGATAGTTCATGGTTTAAAGTAGACGAATTATAATGACTTCGAGAGTTGCGACACGACACTTTATTGTTTTGCAACGAGTTGAAGGGACATTTAACTGTATTAAAAATCCTAATAATTTAAAATTCTATTTAGTTACAAAAGATAACTAAAACACAAGAATTATGAGAGGTAAGGAAGAAGAACCATGCCTGGAGAGTGGAGTCGGTCGAAACTGCGGGATTTGGTTCAGTAACTTGCTTGGGCACATCGTCAACCAGATCACGAGCATCCACAGCTCCACCATTTAACATACACGTCTATCAATAAAATCTGTAACTACATACTTGAAAACCATTTCGCTACTCTGATCACATTTCTCCTATCTTCTGGATTCGACCCACCACTTGTTGAGCATGATCAAATGGTTTCTTATTGTTGTTGTTTGGGTAGGATGAGATCTTCCTCCTTTTGTGCATAGCCTCAAATCTTACAGCCATTAGACCATGATTTTTGAAGGCATTTAGTCAAACACTTTACATGCCTTAAGCATGCCTCCACATTTTGCACATTCTCATGTGCTCATCAAAAACCAGCAAACATAATGATTAATTCTAGGCATGATTCTACAAGAGGCACTCATGCCATCGAAGTATTTACAACCCTCATGCACTGAACCTGCATGTCTGAAAGCTAATTAAACCAAAAATGAAGCTTACAAGGTCAGGGTATGTTCCATAAGACCACATCTCTTGAGGCATTATGCCAAATAGACCACAGGCCTTTTCTACACATCCATTTTGTGCATATGCTGCCATCATGGCATTCCATGAGACAACATTTCTTTGAGGCATTCTATCAAACAGTTCAGCGCCTTTATAACAGACCCATTTTTTGCATATCCTGTTATCATTGCAGTCCCTGGAACTGCAGTTCTTCCATGTATTTAGTCGAACAGTTCGCATGCTTCCACATTTTGCATACGTATCTGCCAGGGTGCTTGCATGCTTCCTCCTAATCCCGCTCATGTGGGCATAAGCTTCTTGTCCATCTTCCCTATTAGGAGCCGAAAATAATGTGCAGAGCCTACAAATCAAATGATAAGTGAGAAGAATGAGGAAACCCACCGTCACCCAATGAGCACCACTATTATCCACGCAAATAACTCATCTGACAAAATTTTGTCTTTTTATGTGCTAAAGGAAGTTGCGCAGGTCTAGGCACTTTTTTTTACATAGGCTGGGGGGAAGTGCTAACACAGGCCGCAAAAAGGAAACATGACACTCCAGGGATGACATTTGGCGATGCATTTCTTTGGAAAGGTAAAAAGCGCCCAAAGCACACTGGTTGGGTGAAAAAAGTCACGGCCAAGACTGGTTCCAAGCTTCCATGGCAACGATTGTTGTCTTTCTTCAACAAAAGACAGAAAACAAGACCATAAGGCGTCTCCTTGCCCTAATCTGCCCTAAAATTTCACGGACCTTCATTTATTTATTTTTAATTCCTTTTAAATTTATTTATCTATTTCTTTTTTTTTATTTTAATCTAAAAACACCATAAAACCCTAAAACGAAGTAGATAAATAAATAAAATATAACTTAAAGTCAATCCATTACCAGAGGTAAAATTTCAACACAAAAGCGACTAATCGAAGTCGGTGATATGAGTTATAATAGTGTTATAAACATTATATTTAATGATTTTACGGCTTAATAATGGTAATAATTATTAATCCTATTAATGTCGACGACCCAACAAACTCGAAGAGCCTAGAACCAAATTTTCCTTTAACCGAATAGTTGTCCATGACGCTACGAGGTCCATAGTTTGGGGCATCGACAACAACCTAAAAGGCAAGAAGGAGAGGGAAGGAGAAAAATCTTCACTGCGACCTAGACAAGGTCAACAATGGTCAACGAAGGCACACGCACACCAATCTCCCAAGCTTAGCAACAAGGTCGTCATGCCAGGGACTGGGGGAACATCGAACGGGGCATTACATCCTAATTAACAGGTAAGAATATAATTTGACTATCAAAATGATTCATATATTTAAAATTTGATTGTCAATGTGTGTTTGTGTACGCACGCACGAGTGTTTAAAATTACTAAGAAGATTAACACATTAAATATAATACATTGTGAAATTCATGATATGAATAAAATAAAAATAATACAAACAAATTAAGATCTCAATGATAAAATGGAAACATCTAAATATATTAATCTTATTTGACATAAAAATATAAAATAAATTCATAAATTAAATGTTATATAATGTGAAATTTATGAAATAATAAAATGTGAATAAAATAAAAATATTAAAATCATCTTAATATCATAGTGATAAAATAAAAATATGTTAACAAATTATTGATAAAATATACACATATTTTTATTTCATTTTTTATTGGTTTTTGCATTTTTTTATTTTTTCAATATTCAGTTGAATTTTCTTTTTATTTATCATAAATATAATTATAGATTAGATTACATAATTGAAATTTGGTACTTATCATGAAAGTTGAAATTCGAAGGTTGGACTTGGAAATTTGAAAGTTAGAGCTTAGAAACTTGGAACTCACTTTCTACACAACTACAACCCCACACTTGTGAGTCCTTTTGATCAATTTTTATTGTGGCAATAATTTTGTGAACTAGATTGTAATTCATAATATTATTTTAATTTTCACTCCCATAAGATTTAATGATATTTTAGTATCGTCAAACTTGTTATTTAAATCTATTCAAATCGATTAGAGCAACATCTATGTTTATTTTAAAAATATATATAACCTCTATAAGTATGGAAGGTTTTTTTTCAATATTTCTAGAAGTTGGAAAATCAACTTTTTAAACATGTCAAAACCATGGCAAGGTTCTTACAAGTACAACATTGTGAACAATGAACAAGGATTTTCAAAGTAAAACCTACTTAAATATATATATATATAAGAATATTAAAGTTAGAAATTGGAATATTATATGTTCTTATGTGAGTGTCACTGAATGGACATAATCATTAAGTGGTAGATTGGGAGAAAGTGTATTACATTTGGAGAGGATAAAAGAAAGGTAACGATATTTTTTCTAAAATCATGATTGACTAATATTTTTTTAAGAAAACAATTCACACACACACACACACACACACACACACACACACACACACACACACACACACACACACACACACACACACACACACACACACACACACACACACACACACAAACAAACTACATAGAGTATGAAATGTAGAGCAATTCTTGGTGATAATCATTTACTTAAGCAACACCCATCATGTATAGATACTCTCACACAAATAGTGAAACAAGTACAACTCCCTGATAATACAACACCTTCCCAAGTGAATATAATTTTGATTCATATTTCAGCTCCTATTAAAAAAATGTTGATAACACATTCCATAATTCCATCTTAGGCTCTATTCAATATGTGCACCGTGACTTTCAAGATAAATGTCAAACCATGAATGTTACAATTATATCTCTTAAGGATGAGATACAATGCCTCAAGGATACTTCCAATATTTCTAAGGCCAATACATGTGCTCATTAAGTGAGGGTAAATTCCTACAATATAAAAAACCTCTTTGGATTTACGAGCATGCTAAAAAACATGATATCATATGTGAGCTACTCAATCATCAGTTAATCACTTTATTACCCAGTCATTACTATCATCACTATCAACTTACAAAATTCAAATGCCAACCATTATGTACTTATCATAGAATTATTGGTCATCGTTACAATGATTGTTATGACTTACAACGAAAAATCCAACAACTTGATGGTAAATGATTTATTTCATTTGGTACACTATATTTTGCTACTCGTCCATCTTTGAAAGTTTAAAATATCAATGGGTTCCTAAATCTAATTCATCTATGACTAATGAACATAATTCCATATCGAATGTCGTAGCCTCTATAATAATACAATATCCACATATTCAACAAGGCCATAAGAATGACATACCTCCTTTGGAAGTACCAACCTTAGTCCCAACATCACATCCTATTATTGTGAAACCTAAATAACTATCAATTTCACCTAATTCATTAAACACCATGAATATATAAATCAAAGTTGAGCCACCACAATCCCAATATAAGAGCAACCCACCTCATAATTTCACTAATTATAAAGAAGATGACACTACTTTATTTGACGCAATACAAATTTCTTGTCGTTTAGTTGTTGAGTATAAAGAAACACAAAAGGTAAAATATAATACCCTAGTGAAATATCATGTGTCTTCTTTAGCATTACTTGGGTCACTTATTTGTAATTGTCACCTTTGTCTATAAATATATCACTATGGTATTCACACTTGGGGGCATATTATTCCCCTTTTCTACTTAATGATGTACTATTGTTCTAGTTTCAAATACGATTGTTAAGGGAACACTTACCTACATGAACCTCACCTTACACACACACACACACACACACACACACACACACACACACACACACTGGGTGGGCAACCTTGATCCCCTCTCCTAGTGATATCATTTCATTCAAAGTTTCAAAATTTAAAAAACATTAACCTAGATATTTATTGGATGTATCCTTTATTTTTTATATTATTCCATATTGCACATTGTTTATCATGTGACTTTTATTTAGTATGCTCTATCCTTTTTCCATACACTCGTGTGCATTCACATGACACTCTTAAGGTGAATATAGTATACTTACATGTTATCACATGATGTATGATGCTTGGCATTGTTCTCTACCAGTCCTATTAAGCCACATGGGCGCTTCTACCTTTCTTATTTCTCTATATTCAGGTTCTATCATTATAATATCTATTACTTTGATTCCTATTTATATTTGTATACATTTTGGCATAGTATCAATTTTTCTAGCATGCTAACAAGTGCTTCATGTATAGCATTTTTGTAGCATAGTATCTTTTTTTCTAGCATGCTAACAGGTGCTTCATGTGTAGCATTTATCTGATTTACTTGTATTTTGTCTATGCATGTGTCTTGATTGAAATTGTTTTCGGGATTTGCCCTATGTTTGATTATGTGTCTTTGCTTATATAGCCTTAAAGGATTTGACTGTCTTGTGACATCCTAAGTGGTGTCACATGTATTCAACCATCTATTCGTTGTGTCATTTTCCACGTTACCACGTGTTTTGACTAGTTTCTATTGCATCATGCCATGTTTGTTTGTGACTAACAGTTTTTTCTAGCCTTTCCTATAATTATTTTGCATGTTCCATTGTTGTTACTATGTGTATTCCATATTCCCCCTACACAATTTCTATTTCAAATGTGCACATAATTTTAAACTTTACTCATTTTTCCTACACTCACCTTGTTTCATATCACACCCCCCAAATGAGTGGGGGTAATCATCGAGTAATTATTTCACCCTCTTAGTAGTTTAGAGTGTAGACAAATAATGGTACACAATAGAATCATAATAAACAAGAGTTAAAAAAAAGGTTCAAAATCAGACTTGGGCCAAAGTCATAACAAGGACAAAAGCACCCAATACATATAGAAATGGTAGGTGTTAATGTCCCAACTGGGTGATTCTATCTTGGGGGAAGAACCGTGTATAATATAGGATCAACATGTTTTCAGTGATAGGTTTCTCCACAAATCCAACAATAGATACTCAGTTACATGTTTCTATTAGGTACAACATGAACTAAATCAGTGGCAAGTTACATACTTTGAGAAAGGTAACTAATTACTCCATTTTTCATGGGATCAAATAAGGAATGAAACCTAGGGAATATACATGACAATGATATGTTTGGGATGATGTGTCATCCATGACCAATTTCTATTGGGTTTGTGAGCATCTACAGTGACACTTATCTATGAAGAAGCATTAACAGTTAGGGATTCAAGACCATATTGTACAATTCTGACCAAACTATATGGTTTTTACCTTGTGCTAATTTTCCCAAAAAAAATTATATGACTACATTTATGGGTGTTTGTACCCTATTTGTACCTACAAATACCCCTAGAAGTATGTTTGCAGCTATTTAAAATGTAGAATAAACCCAAATAGATGCCCCCTCTTTTAGGCATGTGCAAAAATCATGTTAAGAGTGTGGATCAAAAGAAATATATTGTACTACTAAAGGATATGTCTAAGAAGTTGTGTAGAGTGTTGAAGACGTGGCCACCTTAGAGAACTTATACCTTTAAAAAGGAAAAGTGTTTTTTACATGGTGGAAACCATGATGCAAAAGAAATAATAGAAATATATAAAAATCACATATTCAATAACAATAGTATCCTAAATGCATGAACATATAACAATAGTGCAATTAGATTCATGAAGTATTAAAACAATGTCACACAAAAGGTGTAAAGCATATAAACATGGGACACCCACGGTGTCACAAGTCAATCAAAGCCCATAAGCCTACAAAAAATAGAAATAAAATGTAAAAAATATAAGCATCATGTTGCAAACATGGGACACCGATGGCGTCGCAAGAAATTCAAGGGACTTAGGCCACAATCAATGAAGAAAATAATTAATAACACACATAATCAACAAGCATGTATAACAGCCAAAAGGATAGCAAACGTGATAAACAATAATGAAAATAGTAAAAAATACATATCAACATTGTACAAGATGCATGTGTTAGTCGTGTTAGCCTTGTTAGTCAAAAAAAATAGTAAGTACACAATCTATACAATTGACTGTAAATGAGGAACTGTGAAAGAAACTATAATATAACAATAACACCTATAGGGTGTGGAGGTGTTACCCCCAAGATGAGAATGTAAGGAAGAAATAGTGCTCCTATAATCATGTATTGATTTGTGAGTCTTTCTTCCATCTCAATATACCTAGTGAATGCATGCATGTAAAGAAATAAAGCATGTTATCTATTAAACTAAAGAGAGAGAAAAACATGTTTAATGTAAAGTGCTAACAATGTGAGAAAGATGCACATGGCCAAATATTTATTTTTACAAATATTTGAATGTTTTTTTATTCTATAAATGAATAGTTATGTAAAAAAATTGGTAGCACAAAGGTTACCAAGTGTCATACAAGGTGTCGTCAATTTTAGGGTCAAACCCAATAGGGGCATGCTACCATGTTGTGGAGATTATTGCAATGAGATAAAATTAACAGTCTATTCTAATGAAACTAGTACATTGTTGTAATGCATTATTCATCAGTGTAAGGAGTGTCTTGGGGCTTTAGGGTATGAAGATAATGTGTAGTATTAGGTTGATAATCGGGGAAGCATTCGTTGTAAATTGTAGTCATGCTAGTAAGAAGAGGAAAAGTAATGCTAGAGTTATTCAAGAGAGGATGTCAGATATATGTTATAAGCAAGATTTTCTAAAATCCAACAATATGGTTCGAGGATCAAGATAGACCCAAAATAAAATTGCGATAATGTGGAGATTGAAGGCATTCATGAGCTTAATATAACCTTGAAAAATTTTCATGAGTGTGACGAGGGGTGTAATATCATATGGTATTAGTCCTAAAGGAGGAAATTCTTCATAAGTACAAACATTATTGTTTATATGCAAATTGAGTTACTCACGTGGCCAATAATAACCATGAATGTAAATAGTGCTAGTAAAAGTAATAATATCGAAATGTTATGATAGACTTGAGATAGGAAAATTGGTAGAAGAGGACTGCAAGTGGGAGGTTGTTGCTCTCGGAAATAAAACAATATGTCCATGTGCTTTAAGCTCGTTGATTAATTGGATTAAATATTGGAAATGATCACTACCATGTCTATAAATTCCATGATATTCACAAAAAGGGACACCATATTGGTGGGAAATCTTAAGATCATAATGATGTCATGATCAATCAAGACAAAAAAAACATTTTTTTGGTGTATCAAGAGGAGCGTGGATGGTAATAGGATGTATTGTCGGTAGAGAATTCAATGTTTTGACCATATTTTATAGTGGGTGGAGATATTATTAGAGAGATAGGAGTTAGTAGTATAAATATTAAAAACATCATTCTTAATTCGATAATTCCCAGGTCAAGTGGAGACATAGAGAGAACGAAATGTGGATACCTTCGTTGATTGGATTGAAACTAAGGTTATGTAAATTTTCAACTAGTAAGGCATTACTCCACACTCTATATGAGGTATAGAGTTCAATAGAGTAATCATCCATGGTGAAGAATATGGACTTCAAAATGAGGCTCATCCAATGCACACATCCATTATTAAGGATATTGACTTCCTTATTTTATATGTTCATTAGTAGCATCCATTGTATTCCAAAAAAACAATTTTGAATCCTTTTTTTCCTTTCTGAAACTGAGAAAAAAGAGTCTTTAATGTAATAACATCATCATATGTGTCTAATTAACTAAAATATGAATTTGAAATCTATATTCTAAGTAGGTATAGAAATGCAATAAATGATGTAAACTGAAATACTAATGCTAGATAATTTTAATTGATATTCGAATGAAATAAAATAATTAAAATGGGAAGGATAAGGTACTAACCTGAAAGTGACTTATCTCATTGTGTGTTGGACTTGAACAGGTTGATGTGTGGATAGGACAGGATGTGAAGGAACTACCCTAGAAATTACAACATTTTAAGATCCTGCTGGACTGGGGCTCCTAAGAGAGGACTCAGACACTTGCAGGCACCCTGTTCTGAGATCTGGATGCTCTAGTCTACAGAAAAGCTCAAGATCTGAATCTAATAATGTCTTCAGGTCTTCACAGTGTCTTTATATTTGTCACATAGTTTCCGCAGTAAGGTCTCTTATGTCGTCATGAATCTGATATGAAGATCTACTTGCAAAACCCCATACAAAGCCTCAAATCCCTAAAAAATAATGATGCATATGAAGGGGTCAAACTGACCTTAGCTGCCATAATGGTGGACTTACAACTAAGTGTTACAATACATTCCAGACCCAATGTAGTTATCTGTGCTTGTGTGTGCAATTCTTGTGCCTAGGGTTCCCTAACATGGCAATGACGCAGAAGTAGGGAGCAGTAACTAGATGTAAAAATGTAAATGGTGGATGGAATAGAATGAATACAACCCTTTCCCCCTATTATTATGTGATGAAGATGTAAATGATGCCCAAATGCAGTCCTTTTCCTTAGTAGATAGCTAGCTCTTGATAGTAGATAGTCTGCCCATAGAATAGTGAGTATGTTATGTTTATATATGGATCTCTCACTCAAATTTCGACACTAATGACCCAACATGCCAACTAGTACCTAGACTAATGAGAGGGAACATGAAAAATACCGACCTCAAATAAATAAATTAGACCCAAGTGTTACAGGAACCAAGACACCTAAAATTACGGGCTGGGGCACCCCAGCAATACCCTAAATGCCTTAGTAAGAGACTAGATACGATAAATGAATAAATAATGACACCTGATACTCCCCAGGAGACGACCAAAACCATGTAAACAACTGATAACTGTGTAAGACAAATGACAAAGACGACCGACTAACTGATGACAGGAGTAGGGAACATGTCATTAGTGAATAATTTTATTACATGAGATCCAAATATAAAATAGCATACTTGGCGGTGTGAATGTAATAGTAAGTGTGTGATTTTGTGACTACATTTCACCCCAATTTATGTTGGTGAGTGGAAAGCTTGGTAACATAAATTAGATAAATATGTGTACCTGATAGAATTCGAAGAAGCCCATGTTGTAGTAGAACATGCAATAGAAACATGCTGAAAGAACCATATAGCGTGTCTAACCATAGATCAACGTGTTGATCCATGTAACAAAAAGCATACCGTGGTGATGAAGTTCACTAAGTACGATTGATGATAGAAATGTGAGATGACTTATGATTTTGAAAATTATATGATGACAATGAGATGGGGTAGGGAGTGATCAGTTCCCAATCCGAATGCATATATATGAATAGTCGATCAAAGTATTTGGGTGTCCTATCATCAGAGGAAGGGTGTAGGGAGAAAAGTGTGTTATTCTCAAATCTTTAAGTACATCCTCAAGATCTAGCCGTTGCAGACGGACTCATATCAATATTTATGGTTTTTGGATCCAAATAATTTTGATCAAATAGTTGACCCATAGAGGAGTGGTATAGGACTCTTACCTCCACTCCACGGGTGTCGCCGTAATGTTATAGCTTCCAAGCTAGATCATCTGGAAGAAAACGTAAAAATGTATGATGTCTTCCAAGTTAGGTCATCTGGGAGCAAGCGCAATAATATATGATGGCTTCTAAGTTAGATCATCTAGAAGTAAGCACAAAATGTAGAATAACTTCCCAAGTTAGGTCATCTAGGAAAACTGATGAATGTAATCTCCCCAGTTAGGTCATCTGGGAAGTAGATTGTGTTGAATTTTATTAATTGAGTGGTGTAATTGTGATTTTTAGAGGTCTGGACGCATTGGTTGATTTGATTGATACACTTAGTTACTCATAGAGAGATTTTACGTTAGTTGCCCCCATGTTAGGTCATTAGGGTAAATCGATAGAAGTTAGTGAATAATCGTCTGGACATATTTTCAATCACTTGTTACCCCCAAGTTAGGTCATTAGGGGGGAGTGATGAAACATCACATGGGAAAATTGTATGTTTTTTTCCCCCATATTAGGTCATTAGGGGGAATTGATGGTGAAATGTCACGCGGTGAATTAGTGAATTTTTTGGAAGTATCGCATCGATATTTTTTTTAACATGTGGTGATATAAGGGTAATTATACGATTACCCTAATGATATTCCCCCCTTTTCAGTGAAATGGGAAGTGATGATAAGAATGAACGCTAAGCCGAAAGTAAGCACGAGATAGATAAAAGTGGTAAAAATCACCAAAATGTGTATAAATGGAGTGGAAGCTAATTTTGTGGAGAGATAACATGCACAAAATGTGTTCAATATGGTGGTAGGCATCATTCTAAAAAGAACGCTGGAAACGGGGTGTAAATCGGAGTAGAAATGCTTAAGATATGACAAAAACAGTGTAATGTGTATTAGTAGTGGTGATAAGCTCAAAATAATGACTATAGTAAAATAGGTGATGAGAAAGTAGCTATAAGTAGTGAAGTGAAAAATTGTTTTATCACTTCATTTTTTTGTACATGATTGTGAGAGTGTGTATGAAGTGAGTGAAAATGTTGCAAGTGAGAGCAATGCATCCTAGTCAGTTTGAGAGGGTGGCGACTATCGTAGCGTCACGTACAACCACGGAGTTTGTAAGTGTGTTGTTTTTCACAAAATGTGTGGTATAGTACCTATTGAGCCCCATATTAGTTTGGATGTTATATTGCGGTCTGGGGTTCCATGCTTGCAGAAGTTCATAGCGGTTGTGATTGCTTCATGTATAGTCATAGAGGGAGGAGGTGTACGCATCTTGTATAAGATGCATGACATATGTCAGGGGATAGAGGAGTGTACGAGATACGCGTGGGCACAATGTGTGTTGTCCCACCTATATAGAGACCTATAATAATTTACTCATGAGGAATATGGTGGAGGGGTAGGAGCCACCACACTATTGCATGTATGGGTTTATGATCATATAGTTGTATTAAGACCATTTGGAGTTCCACGAGGAGAGTGGGCTAGGCCAGAGATCTATGCGCAGAGGTGGATCGATATTAGTAGTAGGAAGATGGACACAAATACCTACAAGGCACTAATAGATAGGATGAGGCCTAAGGCAGTCATATGGAGGCCATATCGCAACTATGGAGGATGGCCCGAGGATGCGGCAGAGTTGCGGTGTATTCGGAGGACGATGTGGCTTGAGGATTGATTTCCAAGTCTGGCCAAGATTTTTCAGGCAGAGAGAGTATCACGTCATTTTGGCATGGCTCAGGGCATGCCCCTAAATCCATATATATGGTTGCAAGATATCAGAGCACCTAGGAGAGCCATACCTATACCAGGGCCCACAATAGAGCAATTAATACCGTCAGGGCTAGATGAGGTAGACACGGCGATAGAGCTTTTAGACGCAGATGATGCGGGTTGCACCAACGAGTATCATGCATGGTGGGAAGATCATTGGTGGGTATTATTGTTTCCATTATTTTTTTATCCAACGGGGTTACCACATGTAGGAGGAGAGGGGGAAGCCCATGCCCCCGACCCTATAACAATAGTTGTAGCGGAGTGTAAGTATTTGTATAGTTGCATTGTGTACTTTGTTGTTTGCCTATATTGTTATATATGGTTGTCTAACACGTTGTGTAATTTTTGTTTGTAGGCGATGTGTATTGGTTGTTGATTTTTGATACATTCATCTGCACATTGATGCGGAATGTGTCAACCGATGTGCTTGGTTGAGGTATACTTGAGCATGTGGATGACAACGCAGGTGATCATGACCATTTATTTGAGACAATGGCCATAACAGCAGTGACATGTATTGTGTTACTAGACAAGAGGGATGAGGCATTTGAGGAGACTTGACAAGCCAGATAGGTAGTAGGTGGTGGTCCCTTGCCACAATATGTGGATGTGCACCGCCAGTGTTATGAGTAGGATACGGAGATTATCTTGCTACGGAGGTAGGCGGAGAGATATCTAGGTGGTAAACAGCGATGTCACATTGGTAAAGAGGCATCTAGTTCTAGAGTTCTCATAGTACCCAAGAGTGATAGTGATGATGAGTTCTGATTCGTATCATTATATATTACGATGTAGGGGCGTTTCCCCCCAATGATGAGACATGTTTTGTTATGATTTTTTTTATTCGTTATATATGTATGGACACATGTTTGTGATATATGATAATTTTTCGTTGTTGTAGATAATTGTCACAATATGTTGGATGATGTATGATTCTATGTTTATTGTAAGTGTGGTGTATTATTTGATTAGTGTAGACTCGCACTATAATGTTGGTAATGCTAGACAACACTTCTATGTTAAATAATGGTAAATAATAAATGTAATGTGATTGCTGAAAAATGTTGACATGTACCGCATACTAAATGTAATGAGAGTAGAATAAAATGTAAAAATGGATGATGTATAATCGTCAAAGAAAGTAACTTGTTATGTTTAAATGATAATAGGATGTGATCGTGGAATGTTAGTATGATGAAACTAAAAAAGGGGGAGATTAGCGATGCCCCCTAGCATGTATGAATGGGTTCATTTAGTTAAGACCCCTTGACAGTCAATAATGAGTCGTGTAAGTAAGAGTGTGTCATCGGGAAATGATTGAGTGCGCTAGATGAGATGAAGAAGCATGTGATGAGAGGTTCTTAGAAAAAATCCCTCAACAGTTGTGTAAGAACCGTAAGAACACAAGTGTGTCATCGGGGGGTAAGGTGATAGCAATCACCTAACAAAGACCAAGGCGGCACAAATCAGTGGAAGCATGTGGGATGGAAGCAGCATGAATGTATGAACCAAACAGAATTTCATATGGAGCTGCAGTGGGATGTGCGAGAGTGGAATGTTCTGGAAGCCAATGCGAATGAGTAGTGTAATGTGGTGGATAGTGTGATTGTTATGGATGAGTTGAATGAAGTGAATTTAATGCATGCAATAATGTAGCATTGTATGGACATGGTGGATGATGCACATGAGTAACAGACTACAATGGACGTACCATAGCTTGAGCATCGTATGTAGGAGATAACTCATGAGTAGTAGAAAGTCTCTTACGAGGTAGAGGAGAAATGGATCAATCACGTGAGTGGGAGAAAAAAGATATGATTCCCTTATCCTCTAGTTTTTGTAATCAATCCTGAAGGGCAAGACAATCATTGTCCCTATGGCCATTTATGTGATGATAGTTACAATAAGATTGGTCATGTTGACGTTGTAATCAGTGTTGTGTATGATGTTGGTTGGAGGGTAAGAGAATTTATTTCTCAATAATTAAAACACATATCACATCATGTGGTTGAGCATGATGAGAGAAATGTAAAGGATCTCACGATCTAAGTGGAGTGGTAGGATAAGTAGCTTGTCATTGATCTGGAGGAGGAGTATGTTTTTGTGGTGGAGTGGGTTGATCTTGTTTGCTTTGTTTTTGAGGAAAATGTGGATATTGCTTTGGATACTCAAGAGGAGGTAGTGGTGGAGAACTAGATGAGGTCATAGCCATAGAGATATGTGGGAACCTATGATGTGTGATGAGAGAAGTAACTTTTATAAGCCAATAACTTTATAACATAAGATAATGAATGACTCACATGTATCATATTGTAATATTTTCTTGAGTGGAGGAATTAGGCCACGATATAAAATGAATTGCTTCTCTAAATCAATAGGTTAGAATATTAGTTGATGTATACAAGCATTGAATCGTAAGATATAATCCTTGATAGGTTCATAGGATCCCTAATGTAAAGTAGGTATGTGATCATAAGTGACTCTAGGACCATTGTTGATGATGAAATGAAGGAGGAAAGTGTCCTCCATGTCATAGAAAGTAGTAATGGACCCAAAGGGAAGATGAGTGTACCAATTTAATGCCTCATCAACAAGACTATATCGAAAGGCCTTAAGTAAAAATCTATCATTAGAATGAGATTCCATGAGCATGTGATAATGTAGGAGATTAGCATGAGGGTCACCAGTACCATCAAAACATGTGAAAGTAGGCATGGTGAAATCTTGAGGAAATAAATAGTTATGAATCTTCTTAGGGACAGGTTTACCATGTAAAGAATTATTGTCAATAGAAGCATAATAAGCCCTACTTTCTAAAGTGAGGGAGTGAACCTAAGATTGCAACTGTCCTAAGGCATGTATGAGAGAGATGATATCCTATGAAGGAATGGTGGAAGATGGCAATATTGTACTAAGTGGTTGTAGTATGCCATTATGAATTATCATAGGAATATCAAGAGGTGATGTGAGAGATTCAGATTCTAAAGGCATACTAAGAGTCGGTGCTGAGGAGGCTATAGTAGGAGATATAGATGGAATTTACATAGCTATGGTAGGAGTATCATCATAAATACCCTTAATAGATGAAGTAACTGATGGAGACACATTTATAGGATAAGATGGACTAGGAGATGCAGATGATATAGCAATAGGAGATGTAACAGTAAGAGAAGAGGAATCAATCAATGGTGATGACTCATGTAAAGTGGTAGATGTGATCTCAGGAGAAGGTAACAATGGAGTAGGTGAGTCACATTCAAAAGTGTAGAAAGAAGGAGAACCAGGACTATCATCTGCCTCTCTAGTATCAGATAGAGACTCAAAAATGAGAATGTTGCTAAAAATACTATCAATAGGATCATCAACATAATGTGAAGGAGAATGAAAACTAGTAAAAGAAATATTAGAAGTGCTAGAAGCATGAGAAGGAACTATATCAGTGGCTGGAGTAAAAGAAGAATCGTTATGCACATGTGAATTATTGTTAACACCAAGTAAGTAATCAATAAGAGAATCATCTAAAGTTTCCAGTGAAAGATCAGAAGGAGGATCACAAGTAGTTGTATAGCATGGTGTAAAATGAGTAAAGGCTATTGGATCCTCAATAATGCTAATGCCTATAGGATAATCTTTAAAACTAATAGGCACATGTTGGTGGCCATCTAAAAGTTGTTGAATATGATCATGTGTAGTAACCAGAGTACTATATAGATCCTTAAGCTCAACTATGGAAGCCTCATCATAGATAGGGTTAACACTAAAGTGAGACATGATGGGCGAAGAAGATGAGAGATCTTTAGCCATTATGGTTTAATTGGATCCTAGGGAAAACTATTCGAAAAGACGGGTTTACCAAAAATGATTAACTAAAATATGGATTTGGAATCTATATTCTAAGTTAATCTAAGTAGGTACCAAAATGCAATAAATGATGTAAACTGAAATACTGATGCTAAATACTTTATTTTGATATTTAAATGAAATGAAATAATGAAAATGAGATGGATAAGGCACTAACCTTAAAATATCTTACCTTGTTGTATGATGGACTTGAATAGGTTGATGTGTGGACAGGAAAGAATGTGAAGGTTCTACTTGGGAAATTGTAGTAGTTGAAGATCTGGTTGGATTGGGGTGCCTGGGAGAGGACTAGGGTGCCTATGGGTTCCCTAGTCTATAAGTTGGGTGCTCTGGTCTGCATAAAATCTCATAATCTGAAACTGACAATGTCGTTAGGTCTTCACAGTGTCTTTATCTTTGTTTCATAGTTGTCGCAATATGTTTGGTTATGTCGCCATGAATCTGATATGAAGCTATACCTGCAAAACCCCACAAAGCATCAAATCCCTAAAAAAGAAAGATGCATATGAAGGGGTCAGACTGACCTTATTTTCCACAATGGTGGACTTACAACTAAGTGTTGCACTACATTCCATACCCAATGTAGTTTTGTGTGCTTGTGTGTGCAATTGTGTGCCTAGGGTGCCCTAGCGCCAATGACACAAAAGTAAGGGGTAGTAAATAAATGTAAAAATTAAAATGGTGGATGGAATAGAATGAATACAACTCTTTCCCCCTATGCTTGTGTGATGCAGATGTAAATTATGCCCAAATTCAGTCCTTCGCCTTAGTAGATAGATAGCTCTTGATAGTAGATAGTTTTCCCATAAGATAGTGAGTATGGTATGTTTATATAGGGATCTCTTGCTCAAATTTTGACACTAGAGACCCAACATGCCAACTAGTACCTAGGGGAATGAGAGGGAAAATAACAAATACCGACCTCAAATAAGTAAATTAGACCCAAGTGTTATGGGGACCAGGGCAGCTAAAATTATGGACCGGGTGCCCATGGGCACCACATCACTAGCGTAGGCACCCTAGTCAGAGACTAGAGATGAAAAATGACTAAATAATGACACCTAATACTCCCTGAGAAATTACCAGAACTGTGTAAACAACTGACAACTGTGCAAGAAAAATGACGAAGATGACTAACTAACTGACGACATGACTAAGGGATAGGTCATTAGTGAATACTTTTATCACGTGAGATCCATATATAAAATAACATACTTGATGTTATAAATGTAATAGTAAGTGTGTGATTTTTTGACTACAGTGTCAACAACCTCCTCTTTTTCATCTTCCACTTATTTTATCATCTTTTATTACTTTTTTGGTCTCCATGCCTTTCTCTGATCCTTCTGCACACATCACCTATATCTTATTCATGTTTAACCCTTAATTAAATTTTAGTTCAATTTAATTAGATTTTATTTTAGTTTATATTTGATTGCAGATCTTATAAATATATTATAATAGAAATAATAATTGATATTTACAACTTAGATAAGATAAAAAGAATATAACATACACCAATCAATGTAAAATGCAAGTGAAAGCTCAAAATGGATGTATAGAGGCACTTAGCTTATTACAGATGGATTCCAAAGAGATATAAGATTGTACACTACTGGAAATGGGTAATTTGAACTTGAATAACCTTCAGAACTAGAATTATGACTATGGATACACCTAGGATGGAACCGTACCAAAATACCATGACCATATTGTATGGTTCTGAAAAAATTGTATGGTCTTAGACTTACACTAATTCAACTTCTTTAGCTTGTTGTGGTGCTCACCTTCATGGATTTTTCTTTTGGTTTTAAACACCATTTGTCACGCATGTAGTGAGGCTCTCTATATGGATTTATCATTATCTCAAACCTTGGAAATGGATGAAGAGTCCTGCAAAAAACATTGGAAGGTTTTTGGGCACCCTCCTACACTACTGATATTGGCACTACTCAAAATAACCCTCAAACCATGTGTCATTCTCCACCTAGCAGGTGATATCTAGATAGATCAATAATATTTGGAATTTCCTTTGACTTCACTCTTTATAAAATACTTGGAGAGAAGATGTTTGAGTGCTTGTAGATAAGAGATGGTTTCCTTGATCTAGTTTGTAGCTTCATACCTGATTTGGGTGCTTCCCTAATGAATTTAGGTGTGAAAATGTGATATTTAGGGAGCTTTGGATGCCTTTTGCAAGTGCATAAAGTGATTTCTCTAGTGCATTTCCTTATGATTTCCAAGTTAATAAATGAGGTAGTGTTTACTTGGTTATATAAGGTTACGTAGATGATTTATCTAAGAAATGCCAACCCATATGATGTATAAGACCCAATGAAAGAAATTAATTTGAAAAATTAGTTGGAAGACATGTTGATCCAAGACCATACAAATGGGTCAGGTATGGATGCAAATTCCTAACCAGACTATAAAGTCTTGACATGGAGTGAGAAATATACCACATGAATTTTAGAGTTGATAAACTGGTGCTTTTCTATTTATTTTTTGCATTGTATTCTTAGAATTTGTTGACATGTCAGTGTGTAATGATAAACAAGATAAATAATGGGCCTCATAAATTGATAGGTGGAAATGGAGAATTTGTATTTATCATAGCAAGATTTCATAGTCAAATCAAGGGTTTCCAAAGTGTAAATTACTAAATTTGAGTGTCTACAATTCATCTTCCTTATATTCCAAATGTATTATCAATTGTGGGTCTTTGGGAGAAAAGTTGGGTCCAATTCCAGAGTCTTTGTTTCCTTGATTATAACTCCCTTAAATGTATTTAAGCATGGGCCATTTTTTATGGGAGTGTTCCCTTGGTAGTATTTTGACTTGTGTCTCTCCACTACCCTTCCCTTCTTCATGTGTTGTGTTCCAACATCTTCACTAGCCATTATTTGATATTCTTAAATAGGGTTACTTGGTACACACAAATGTATTGAGAGTTTTTCATACTCTTCCTCTGAAATTTTCTTGGGGATAATTAAGTTTAGATCCAAATTTGATTGTACTTCTACATGTGCAGAGGATTCATATTGCTTACTTATCTTGATAATTCTTCTTTATTTTTTTAAGTGGAACATCGTCTAGATCCTCATATTTTTCTTTTTCTTCTTCGTCTTCACCTCCACCGATGCATTCTGTAAATATCAAAGGCATATTTAGGGTCTTTTTCCTCTTTCTTTTCTTAATAAACCCTCTCTTCTTAGGCATACACATCTTCTCGTCCTCTTTTTATTATTTTTATTCTTCCCCTTTTATTTTCCACTTGAGACTCAAGAATTAGTATATCTTACATGTTTGATTATTCACAACAATGATTCTTTGTATATCAATGTTGCAAATATTAGTCTCTTACCTTTTTACATACACTCTCTTCCCTAGATATATGTAATTATCTCATAGAATGTGAGTGACAACATATACAAAATTCACATTAAGGTTTATATTTTGCACATTCCTAATCCAATTTATTGATTGAACAAGTATTTATTGGTATATCTGAAGGGGATTTTTTCCCATCAATCCATATGGTTGTCCTTAAAATTTATGCATGTGAAGGAGTAGTGTTGCATCACTGCAAAATAAGAATTCCCTTTCACTATGTCTAGAAATATCTTAGGCATATGTCATTCATCTTCAAATATAGTCTTTAATTTCCTTAAATTAGCTATCTAATCCATTCATATATGAATTTGTGATTATGGAAGGGCCAAGATATTTTTATATTGTGTAACCAGAGATTTTCCCTTAAGGGTGTATGTCCATGTTATCTCCCCTTCTCCTTCAAGTACACAAATTTCATTCAAGAACAAAATAATAAAGATTATGCCCCGCATGAAATCTCCTCTGACAACATGTTCTTATATTATATTTTCCTCAATACTCTATAATATATTGATAAATATTATAGGATATAACCTTCATCATTTTTTGAGCTATGCGTAATAATCACTTATTCACATCCATCTATCTCTCATATCCTACTAACTTGGAACTAATGAGGTGCATCGCAACCCTCTCATGTACTTCAAAAAATCCTATTTTTCTCAACTTCCTTATCATCATGAAATTCTATGTCAAGGTCTTATCTAATATACACACTAACCTAGTGACATTATTGATGTAAGAGGTTATGATCATCTTTCTTCACAAAATAGAAATACCCTTCACGTACAAAAGTAGGAGTTCAACAAGTTTCGTGGGCTTGAAAACTAGGTAAACTCAAACAAATGCAAAATTCCCACATATTACAGTGCACATTATTTTCATGATAAATGTCTAGCATGAAAAATTGAAAAAATTGGCCATGACAACTAAGCCCCCACTTGAAACATTCCTCTCCTGGTCACTGTAAACCCTTCCTCTAGCCATCGTGTCCATAATTTCATCTTCATTTTATCTCAGAGGAAGGTGCTAAAAATATTTTCAAGTGTTTTTCATGTGTAGGGATGTATTCCAAAGGTGATAGAGAAAAACATTGATATTCAAGGAAGAACAACTACTCCTGGAGGCCTAAAAAGGGCCATTATTGGCCATTTTGCAACTGGTGAATACCCTCTGGAATGTAATTTCAAGGAATGACCCATATAGAATTTTCTTAGAGGAGTTTTGAATTAATTCAAATTATTTTTATGGAATTATGCAAATCCAAGTGATTTTGGAAATCAAGAAAGCAAGAAAGGGTCATTTTGGGTGTACAGAATTTCATACTCCAACGGAGAAACATGAGTTATCCAGATGATTTTGAGAGTTATGGGAGGATTTGGGAGGGGAAAAAGTATTCAATGAAAATCTATTTGAACCATCATAACACTTATAGCAAGAGTGATGGGCCTTCCTTCAACCAAGGAGTTTCAAGCTTAGATGTGAATTTTCATAAATTTAATTTGTGAAGGAAAACAAACTCTAAATTGGAGAGAGATAATTTGTGATAACCTAACCCAACAACTAATTCAGGTTCATCAAACCAAATTTTTTCACATGACTTCCTATTTGATCTATTTTATTGTTGGATACAAAATTTGGATTGACTTGTTAAAGAAAGGTGGCAAGAAAAATCTCCCAATCTATTAATTTTATACCCAGTTGACCTTTGACAACATCAAAATCCATTATAGGAGGGTTGATGATGACTTCGCTATGTTCCTGGTCATATTTCTTGAAGGAAATTTTACCAACAAAACTTCTCAAGAATCCAAGCAATTGATAGTTGTATATGGAAGCATGTTCATCTAATTTAAATATTTTCATACATCATAATGGAAAAATTTGAAGGAATCCCATACAATCTCCCCATTTATTGTAGTAACAAGATCATTTTCATTGAGATCTACAAGAATGTTGATATTCTCCACAAAACTTGTAGGGATAAGAAGGTTCCTAGAATTAAATTCCTATTATCCCTATGAAATTATACTTGTAGATCAGACATTGATGCATAAAATATCAAGAGAATTATCTCTCCTTTCCATATGCATCCCATTCAAAATAGAGCATAATTTGATAGTAAGAAATTCATCAACAATAATCTTCATCTCTCATACCTTCATATACCCACAACTAAATATTATTGGGCTGAATTTGATGATGATTTTAAAGTAAGAAAGAGCATGTGTGGGAGAATGACACTCTAGCATATTCAAGGTTTATAATAGTGTAATTACCAAAGGGCATGATTTATAAATTGCTTGAACCTAAATTTGTTAACTCTATCCAGTAATCTCCTCACCCCACCAGTGATTTGTTATAGGAGAAAGATAATATAGATGATTTTACAACTCATTTTCTCTCAAGGAATAAGAAATGGCTCACCAAAAAAATGTTTGAGTTCCAAGCTCCCCAATAGGTTAACTCTCCTCAAATAAGTCCTCTTACCTCTACTAAACAAGAATTTGGAACAAAAGTGTATGCTCATACCCAAAGGGTTGAACCAAAGAAATAATATGAAAAAATGGATGATATTCAACAAGAGAGAGAAAAGGAGAAATATTTTAAAAGTGAATAATAAGAAAAGGAGGGGGAAAAGTGAGAAGGAGGAGGGTGAAAAAGAAGGAAATGAAGAAAAAAATGATAAGGAAAATGAAGAAGAAGAATATGATGATGAAGAGGTTGTTGAAGTTTCAATTTAGGATTTGGGGAAAGCATGTGCTTGCAGACCCAAATTAATTATATGAATACCATATCCTCCTCCTTCCACAACTACTACATTAGTCTCCACATCACAATATTCTCTTCCTCCCCTTACACTTGGAATGGATTCTTTAGGATCATCCTTGGGTGAAATTTTAAACACTTCATTCTCTTGGGTCTATCCTGTGATTGACAGTAAGAAAATTAAAACTCAATAAAAAGTTGAGGTTCCTAATTATGATGTTGTGGTTGCGCTTCTTGGCACTTCTCCTACCCCTAAGAAATCTAAGACAACTTCCTTCCTAGTTACTGATAATGCATGCCACAAATTCATTAAAATTGCTAAATCCACAGTGGGTAAAAGTAAACATGATATTTCTACAACTAATTTTGAGATGACAAAGATATATGTTGGGAATCTACTCTCAAGGGATATGTGCATAACCTGAAAGAAATGGTATTCAAGGCTAGAGAGAGAGTGGAGAAAGGTAAGAAAACTCAAGAGCAACTAGAGGAATAATTGCAAACCCTCTCCACCTACATCAAAGTTTTCCTCTCTTATGATACTATTCCTTTGAATCCTACTCCCTTGGCCTCTCTTCCATCCCCTACTACAGTAATTGAAGCATGGGTTGAAAATATTCTCATCACTGGTCTTCAATTCATTGATGAAGGTCATTGTTGAACCTAAAAAAATCTTAAGAATTGAGAATATTGAGGGGACAAATATTTTGGTTGATGTAATCCAACATATTTGTATCATGGATCTCACAGATTAGGAAATTCTTCTTTTAGAGAAAGTATTTTATGATGCCAAAAACAATATGTCTCACGCATGGTCTTTTAGTATTGAGTGCAGAATGAAAGTTATTAAGGAGGCTTCCATTGATCTACAAAATATCATCCAAAAGGGAGAATCCTTTAAGTCTGAAATATTTTATGATATTGTAGCTCTCCATTGTGATCTCTTCCAATACAAATATTCTCAATGGAACTCGGAGGAAAAAATTTAGGAACATTTCACCAAACTGGTCAAGGAATATTTGTACAAGAATAAAAATATCAACAAAGATAAAGATAATATGGAAGATCTCTCTGAGGTAAACAACATGATAGTTGAAGATTCTAAAGGCCTAACTCAGTGGTGGGATGAGCTACGAAATGGAGAATTCTCTAGGAAGCTGGATGACCAACCTTTCCAACACAGTTATGTCAAATGAATCAGAAATATCGGTTGCAGTGACAAAGTTTTGGATGCACGTGTTGAAACTTAAAGTCCCGTATTCTTCTATTTATTCTCTTCCCTCTTCAAGTGTTGGGAAAATATAATTTTTATCTTTCATCATTGACTTTTATTAAATTGAAAATAAATATTGAATGTAAAATTCATTTAAAAATTGACTTAACTAATTAAGCTATTAGTCACTTAATTACTAGTTAGTTAGTCCAGGCAGTTATTTCCCCATGTAAACCATGGAAAATTGCAAACTAAGAGGAAAATCAATACACAAGAAATGTAAACTTTCTGTAGTAAATCCCAAAACAACCTCAGATCAGATTTGACTGAAAAAAGTAGGGTTTAGTGATGATCCTTATTGGATCTATTTTATTTGTGATCATTTGTGGATTGTAGATGCTCCAAGATTCTTTGAATGAAAGGTAGATCAAGATACAAGCATGGATGACTGATTTTGATATGATTTTGCCAACATAACAGTATGAATGGTTAATTTTATTCACCAAGTAAATGTAAATAATAATAGCATGAACTCTCAAGATTTTTTGTGGATGATTTTCAAAGGAAAGACCATTTATTTATAGTTGAGGAAAGTGAATCCTGAAGATAAGTTTAGGTTTATTTGATTTGGAATAACTAAACATGACTAAGATATTTAATTGAATTTCCAGATTGATTTAAGTGTTAGACTATTTGTTCTAGATTTGGATGAGTGAGTCATTGTTGAGTTGGCAAGGGGTTGCACGTGATTTTAATTTTTAATTCTATATTTTTTATTTTATTCATTCAAAAGTGTTGTGAATAGTTGGCCTTAGGAAGAAGGTGGATTGATTTTAAATTTCCAGGACTTGGGATATATCTTAAGTTAACTCATAATTGCATGATTTGAGTCAATTTAAACACATCCTCTTGATTATAATAATGTTTTTTAGATTTATTCATGGATTTAGTTAACTTGAGTTGATGAGGTGAGGATATTTAATTAATTTAAATATGAAATTGGATATGTGTGAGGGTATTTAATTAATTTGATGTTAAATTAGCTAATAAAATTACCTAAAATGGGGGTGATAAGATGTAATAGAATTAATTAAATTAATTCTAAAAGTGGCCAAGGGATCTAATGGGATTATAACACTTATAATGTGTAGCGGTAATTTTGGGGCGTCTACATTTGCCACTCTTTAAAGTGGTATTACATATTAATAGTGCTTTAAAGATAGTATACACATGTAAAATGATGTATGGATGATAATGGAGTGTGAAGGACTCTCTGATTTTCCCCATTGAATCATTTGGATGTCATAGCGATTCAATATTAGTATTAAGGGGGTGCCCCTTGAGTGGGTGGGTGACACGATGAAGTGGTGAACAACCTCTTAATAGGAGGGAGAATAGAATTCATGGATAATAAATTCCGAGAAAGTTATTTTGATGGTTGTAGAGACCAAAAATGAAGAATAAGGGTTAGGAGGAGGGTATAAGTAGATGGGTGGGAGGGGTTACAAATACCACAGTTCTTTTATGCTTGTAGAGTTTATTATCCCCTAGAGTGAGATGTTTTCTCTGATTTTAGATATACATGGCTCATCATTCGCAGTGGAGGCATTATACGGATTATGTCTGAGATTTTGCATGAACATAAAATGAGGGTGGTACAGTATGTGGTTCAAAAAAAATTATTTGGATTACATTTATTGCTTTTTAGACATAGAAAAAAGTTTTAAAATGGCATCAGCGCACACACTTGGGTGCACTAGCATAACCAGTTATGTGTGATAGCATCAAAGTGCACACGCTAGCATGCATGTATGTGCAAGAGCATGAAGCAAGAAGTGCACTAATGTGTTGAATGCGCTAGTGTATTAACTAATAGCATGAGTATTACATATGATATGCACTAGCGTAAATGTGCTAGTGTATATGTATGCATGCTAGCATAGATACCCTAGCGTACAATTAGATGTGCTAACATATATGTAATAACGTGTAATTATACGTGCTACCATAAGCATATGTGAACTGGCGTGGCTAAGAAGGTGTCGAAGAAAATTAGGGATTGAAAGTGAAGAAATGAGAATGAGTTAAGATTCTAACAATCTGTTTTGATATATTTCAAGAAATATTATACACATTAGACGTACGAAATTGTCATGGATGACTACGTTCGTTTGAGATACAAATGACATGGAGAGAGAGGAGACAATTATGCACATTGTTGAAGGTGACAAGCCTTATATACATATCTCAACTTCCATACATCAAACTAGATCACTACTTACCGCACTAGTCGAGTGATGGCATAGTGAGATTCATACCTTCATACTGCTGACAGGAGAGGTGACAATGACGTTGGAGGATGTGCATCAAATCTTACAATTTCCAATATAGGGGAGTCTAGTGCAGTGGGATGTAGTGTAGCACGGATTTGAGGGTACATTTGGTCACTGTTTGGATGAGAGGACATAAACAGGGAGGGTATGGTCATGCACTTATATGAATGCATGGATGATGCATCAGTGGCATGATTGCTAGTTTACTTGATGGATCTCACTAGTGGTTACTTGTTTCCTAATAAGACAAACAATCATTTACAGTTATGACTAATTGACACAATTACAAATATTATGAAGGCTACAATTTTTGCATGGGGCCATGTATTCTGGCTCACCTACAAATTTATTTACATTTGGTGGTATATAGAGAGTAGAGGATCATGAGCCCAGCTACATTACTTCAGATCTAGTCATGGGATCACATTTATATCGGTCGACTATTAGGGATATTGTGAGATATGCAGGCAAAGGATCCATCATCTTTTGGATGGGAAACAATAGGTGTTGTTCATAGAGGACACTAGGGAAATAGAGATTTCTACATAAATTCCTTTAATGATTTAGATTTGCACATGGTGACATGGAGACCATATGGGTGCTACTAATGGAGCACATACGATACCAAGTTAGTCATAGTGGAGGATAATCATTATATGATTGAAATCCGTGGTCACATTATAGAGAGGTATAGGTAAGATAGGTCCATGAGATAGCTAGGGATTACATATGATATTCTTAGAAGGGAGCATTGCTATGCACAAGTGGCGCGAGAGATAGT
Organism: Taxus chinensis; assembly: GCA_019776745.2. Lineage (NCBI taxonomy): Eukaryota > Viridiplantae > Streptophyta > Pinopsida > Cupressales > Taxaceae > Taxus > Taxus chinensis. Next base: position 215,547,130 of record CM034155.1, read on the forward strand.
GGATTTTGGATCTTGGATTAGATAGAGGGTTGTTAGGGTTACCTTTTCATGAGTGATACCATAGGCATGGGATGCACAAGCCTTGTATTCTAGCTTATATATACAAGGATTTACATTTGGTGGTATACAGAGAGTAGAATAGCATGGGTCCAACTACATTTCTTCAAATCTAGTCATGGGATTACATTGCTATCGGTCGACCATTAGGGATATTGCAAGATACACAATGATATGATCCATCATGTTTTGGATGGGAGACAATAGGTACTAGCCACATAGGAAACCATGATGATAGAGATTTCTAAAAACATTCCTTTAATTATTTACAGTTGTGCATGGTGAAATGGAGTCCATATAGGTGTTACCGATGGAGCACAAATGATACAAATTTATTCATAGTGGAGGATGATCATTATATGATCAAGAGATGAAGTAACTTTATAGAGAGGTATAGGTTAGACAGGGCCATAAGACAGATAGCTAGGGATTACATAGGATATTCTTGGAGGGGAGCATTAGCACACGTGAGTGGCATGAGAGACAGTGAATTTTAGATCTTGGATTAGATAGAGGGTTTACAGGGATAACTTTGTAGGAGTGATATCATAGGCGTGGGATACACAATCCCATATAGAGGACCTAGTGATGATAGTAGATTATGTTTCCCCAGCATCTTACAACTCCACAGATGGAAATAATAGTAGGTATAGTAGTAGCATCCAGGGGTGGATTACAGCAGAGAGGGGGTAGAGGTCAAGGTAGAATAGGTTTGGCACAATCACATGCTCATATAAAGTGTCAGGTATCAATCTAAGTGTAGGCCCCAGTACAGGTACAGGTACAGGTTGGATAGGTTTTAGTACATATTCAGGTGTCATTACAGGTTTTTGTTCAATCATAGATAGTGTTACAAGCACCACTTTTGGCACAGGTACCATTATAGGATCAGGTATCAATATAGGCACGTGTACCATTACAAGTATCAGTACATGTTCCATTATCATCATCGAGACCACAGAGTCTAATAGGAGTACTCAGAGGCAAAGACGAAGATGGATATGGTGATGGTAGTGGAGGTGATGAAGGATGGGGAGATGATGATGAGGAGGATGTCTAGAGCCAACTAGCACATGTACCACCTCAAGGTTCATTAGCTGTAGAGTTATCTCTACAAGATTAGAGTGACAAAGTCATTAGGGAAAGAGATTTTGTTTTGATCTTATCACATAGGTAGACTCAGTAGATATAGTGGCAGATTATCAAGAGGGATTGGCTTGTTGTACAGGTTTAGAATTTGACAATGGAGAGAGATGTCACTTTCTGCATGGAAAATGCAGGTGGGATGTGATATTTTCTTCATGAGATGATTTTCGTATCACATGAGGTCAGTTATTACAGGGCCCTATATGAGGTAATTTTTCATGAGTGGTCTAGGGTACAGTCAAAGGGAATAAATCATATCGATGAGGATATACAGGCCACAAGGACCATCTAGATGAGTGAGATTAATGCAGATAACAACACCAAGGGGCAGGGATGAGAAAGCAGGAAGTCTCGGTGTCAGAGATATTCATCCCTAAATTAATTTATGTTGATGTATATTGTGTGTGTGTATATAGTTTTTATAGATTCCTCATAACGAAGGCACATTTTTTAAAGATCAATGCCCTTGATGGAAATTTGATATGTAAATGACATTTTTTTTGTTTTGGACACAATGTATATGGACACTTATTGATGTATATCGACTTTTTGCGATTGACATTATAAATGTATATATGAGATATGGACATTTGATAGTACATATATGATGATGAGATGATTTATTGTTATTTAATGTATGATTATATTTTTGTTTGATTGACATAATGATATATAATTTAGATGAGGATTTTTATTTGTGATTTATTACATATATAGGATGGCATGCATGTAGCTTAGTTTTCATTCATAAATTGTAATTGTGGAGAAACTTATTTTATTATTGCAAATAGAATTATCACCGTGATTATTGAAAATTCATGATGATAAATTCATATGTGCGTAAAAGCACACACACAAAGGAAAAGGAAAAACAAGAGCAATTACACAATAAGTTGAATACACTAAGGCTATATAGGAACTCTAATGATAACAACATATGTATAATTGGTCAAAAACAAATATAAAAAATGTTTTAAAAAAACAATATATAAAATAATTGATAAACACCATGACTGTGACTAAATCAAGATGCAAAAAGAATGCATGTATGCAAAACAAACCAAATATACAAATTAATTGATAAACACCATGACTATGAGCAAATAAAGATGCACACAAAATACTTGTAATTGGTCCAAAAGTAAATTCAAAATACAAAACAAGCATATTACACGAAGACTAACAATTAACCAAATTGATAGCAAAAATACTCACAATGAAAACAAAATTTGAAGACAAACCCAATAAACAAAGTAAAATGATTACACCAAGATTAACAACAAGTCAGGATGATAACAAAATACTTGTAACTGGTCAAACACAAAAACAAAACTGAAAAAACAAACCCAATACAAAAATTAAATATAACTACACTAAGATTATGAAGAAACCAAAATGAGAACAAGTTGCTTGTAATTGTTTAGGAAAAACAATAATTCAAAACAACCCCTATTTATACATTAATACAAACATACCAGGGTTATATACAAACCACAATGCTATGAAAATTACTTACAATGGGTCAACAAATAGCAGCAATGCAACACAACTTGAAATAACAACATCTAATTATGCCCATAATGTGTTCCACGGTGAATATTAAGAAGATTTGAATGCCCCCGGGATAGGATACATGCAAGGGGATTGGATCATACTGAAGAGACGAGTTAAGAAACTCCTCATGACACTCTTGTTGGATCCTGATGAAGTTTTATATGAAATGTGATTGGGTTAGTTTTCTAAGCAAGGAAGCATGCGAGAAAAAACATGAGAGCCGAGATTTCCCCAAGTGAGGATACACGTAAAGGGTTGATTGATTTTCTTGCCCCAAGCAAGGGTGTATGCAAGAGGTAAGAAACTTGTTAATTGTAGGATTGTTTCGAACAATCATTACGATACAAGTTAACAAGTCAATAGCATTGAACTATGTTTGAGAGTTGCCGAGATTTTGGAACTTTTTTTTGAATGTTTCGGATTTATTTCATATTTTCCATATTCTTTTGTCTAGATTTTGAAATATATGATTTTTTTTGGATTTTGAAAAGTTTAATTTTAGTTTTTTTATATTTTTGATTTATACGCATGCTAAAAATAAATTTAGTGTGTCCTTAGACTTTACCAAGCATGGCACAAATGAATATTCTCTCTGAAATCAAGGGATGGAAGAAAATGGATGTGGATAAACATGGTTATTGAAGCATGGGAAACATATCCTAAGTACTAGGAAGACGCGAAAAAAAGTGGTTTGGAAGGAGTAGTAAGTGGAAAAAAATGAAAGTGTGAAATAGGTGGTTGTGTTAATATGCCCCTAATATGAGAGATACTCATAAAGGATTCGGGAATATAATTTCAAATGAACCACATTCATGAGTTATTTGAGCTATTTTCCATCTTCAGTGGATGGTTTGTATACACCAAATCAAAACTTAGGAGTAACAATGTAAGGTCCCAACCAATTAGGTTCAAATTTTCCTTGTTTTTCATGCTCCTTGGTTGTATTTTTTTTATTCTCTATAGGTACAAGGTCACCAACTTTGAATTTTCTTAATTTAAATATTTTGTTGTAGTTGTGGTGGAGTCAGTTAAGATACACTTTTAAATGGTCCAAGGCACATACCCACTTCTCATCTAAATTTTATATTTATGTAAGATGTTTTTTATCAATAATCATCTTCATGGACTAGGTGTTGTAATGATATGTGAAAGGATGGGAGATTGAATTTTGTGGGTAATACGGCTTCACATCTATACACTAGGGAGAAATGAGTGGCTCCATTTGGTGTACAATATGAGGTTCGATAGGCCCAGATGACATGATAAAGTTGTGTATGCCAGTTTCAATTATGTTTGTCAATAATTTTCTTCAATATTGATTTGATTGTCCTAGTGGATGCTTCGGTTTGGCCATTACACTACAGATAGTATGGATTTTCCCATTTGATTTGGATATGGAACCATTTGGATATCTTCTCGACATTCTTGTTCTTAAATAATGTTTCATTGTTTCTGACAAGGGAGGTAGGGATCTTGAAGCGACATATGATATGGTTAAAGATAAACTTCACATTATTTTACCCAATCACATAGGTAGAGGCATGGCTTCTATCCACTTTGTGAAATATTCAGTGGCAATGATTATGAAGGTGTGACCATTAGATGATGTGGGATTTATTTTTCCTTCTAATTCAAGCCCCCATCTAGAAAAATACCAAGGTGAAGTGATAGGGTGAAGAGCTTGCAAGGATGCATGAATGATATTACTGTGTCGTTAGCATGTTTAGCACTTCTTGATGAAATTACATACATCAAAATCCATAGTGGGACAATAATAACCCACATGCAAGATATGTTTGAATAATATCATGTCACTTGTGTGTGCACCAAAAATACATGCATGTACTTTGACTAGTGTTTGATTATCTTCTTCCTAGTTGAGAAATCTTAAGAGAGTCCCATCATAGCCTCTTCTATATAGTGTGTCAATGAGGATAGTGTAGTGCAAAACACGTTGTGATAAGAATCTTTTATTGTGGGAATTCATATTTTTAGGGTAGATTTTATCTTGGATAAAGGTGTATATGTCATGGTACTAGGGGTTCTCAGGACCAACTATCTCACAAACCATAGTTGACTCTGGAAAATCATATGCAGGCACCAAATTATGTTCAAAGAAAAACTCATGATGTGTTTTATTAATATAAATTTAAGAAGGGACGTGATAGTAGCCATGGCGTCCACTTATTTGTTCTGAAGATGAGGAACCTGTTCAAAAGAAACGAGTTGAAAGTAACCATTGAGACTATTGACCATGCACTTGTAAGGGACCAATTTTTAATCCTTGACCTATTATTCTCCATTTTATTTCTTTATAATCAAAAGAGAGTCCTCATAAACTATTATTTATTTTAGCCGCCAAGATATAACAAATTTTAAACCTGCTATTAGGGCCTCATATTCTTCGATGTTTTTTATATATGCGAAGTCAATGCAATAAGACTTAGGGATAAATTTTCCATCCATTGTGTGTAGAATAATACCAACTCCTGAACTGTGGATGTTGCAAAATCCATCAAAAAACAAATTCTATGAGGCAACTGCATCAACATACAATAGTTCTTCATCTAGGAATTCAAAATTAAGCATTTCAGATCCCGGAAATGATCTTGCGTCTAGTTGATCAATGAGAGCTTGTTTTTTATCACTTTTTAAACTAACAAATTCTATTTCAAACTCACCTAGGATTACAACCCAACTAGAAATTCATCCTATTATAATAGGCCTATAAAGTAGGTATTTTAGAGGATCTACCTTAGCAATAAGCTTAGTTGTATGATTAAGCAAGTAGTGTCACAACTTATGAAATGTAAATGTTACTGTCAAACATACTTTCTCTACCTATGAATATTAGATTTCATGAGCTATAAGAGTTCTACTAAGATAGTAGACTACTTTTTCATGCCCTTTGTCATTGTGTTGCATAAGTAACACCCCTATGGCATATTTTGTAGAGGATGTATAAAGAAGCATAGGCTTATCCTGAATAGGCTGGCATCAGCACTGGTGGAGTTTATATATATTATTTCAACTTGGTGAAATAATCCTAACATTCCTGGGTCCATTTGAAATGGATATCTTTCCTAAGTAGTTGGTTAAAATGGTGAGATTTATATGCTAGCTGAGAGATAAAATGCCGAATATATTGAATTTTTTCATGGAGACCTCGTAACTGATATAGATTTTATGGGGAAGGCATCTCCATGATTTCTTTCTTTAGTGGGTTCAACGTCAATCCCTCTCTGTGCGACTATGAATCCGAAGATATTTCCTAAAGTGACATTGAATACACATTTATTAGGGTTAAGGTGTGCCTTATATTCCCTAAATCGCTTAAATATATGTCGCAAGACGGGTGGATGATTGGATCAATTTTTGGATTTGGAAAGGATGTCATCAACATAGTCTTCCATGATGTCATGTAGTAAATCATGGAAGATTACAGTTATTGCACGTTGATATGTTGCTCATGCATTTTTAAGGCCAAAAGGCATGACCTTATAACAAAATATGTCCTAGGGTGTTATAAATTTTGTCTTATGTTGGTCTTCTTCAGCAATCTAAATTTGATTGTATCCTAAAAATTCATTCATTAAGGATAACATTTCATGGCCTACTGTATAATCAACTATCATGTCAATATTTGGCAAGGGAAAGTCATCCTTTGGACAAGCCTTATTGATATCCCAGAATTCAGTGTAGATTTTGATCCCTTGTGTCTTATTTACTATGGATACCATTCCATATATCCACTCTGAGTAATTTAATGATCTTATGAAGTCAGATTCCAGTAGTTTCTAAAGTTTTTCTTTAACCAACAATGTCGTTGTAAGGTGCATTTTCCTGAGTTTTTGCTTAACCAATTTCACTTCTAGGAAAACCACAATATTGTGCATAACAAGGAAAGGATATAATCCTAGCATATATTTGTATGACCATGCAAAAACATCCTGAAACTCAATAAGTAGTGTTTTAAATGCTTCTATTTTTTATTCTGACAAACTTGGACCCAGTTGTAACAATTTGGGATTCTCGCTTGTACCAATGTTGATTGAGATAGTCTCTTCTATTAGCATTTTTTATTTATCTACATTTTGAAAGGATGTTGTAGGTTGATGCAAGTCATATTTTTTTTCTGAAAGCGATTCTCCTCTCTTTTGTGCATCAGAAAGGTTTTCACAAGGAAATTCATCATTTTCCTTTTTCTTGTTTTTCCCTTTCTTTTTTTTTTTCTTCTCACATAGTGCCTCAATGAGGTTTTCACTATTAGAGATTGTATTTTTATTTTTCTTGTTTTTATTTTTTTCCTTTGGCAAACTATAGTACTTGAGTTCTTTTCCAAAATAAGTTGAAGTGTCAAGGATGATATCAAATCGCTTCTTGTGATATGATAGGGGTATAGGGTCCTGAGTCCTGAGAAAATATTCGATGGCCTCATCATTCTGAAAGAGGTCCATGGATATTTGATTCTTATTTTCCTAATGGATGAGACTAGGATATATAATGTCAAAGTAAATATTATGAATTGAAATATTTTCAAGGAATAGTTTTGTTTCAGCTAGGTCTTTGAAGAGGTTGTTTTTGGAACCTGTCTCAACATCAGAGTCAGAGTCCTCACTATTCGTTATATCAAATATGATCAGATTCTTTCAAAAATTTAAAACCTAGACTGTGACGATATATATTATCTTTGTATAGCACGGGTTTGAGACAACCTTGTTTTTATGTGCCAAGTCCTCTACCTTTCCTGTGCATATTCGTCATCATTTTATGAGCCTTACTATAGTCATAGAATTTGTAACAACTACCATCTGATCATCGTATAGCCAAGAGCTCAAAGAGCCATGAATGTGTTCATATTCTAAATATACATATATTTTCCATAGGTTATTACCTAGATGGTAAACAAGATCTTCTTTTAAAGGGGAGCATTAGGTCTTCTGTAATTATGCGAAGACAATGGTAGCTTACCAACATGAAAGATATTTTCAAGATTATACTCACTAATACCTTTATGGTATATTTTTAGTTCAAGTTTTATATTAGATGTAGATGGTTGAGAGTGGAAAAGTATGTCTAGATCTACATGGTTGTTTTTGGTAATGGCTATAACATGAGGTATGGCAGATCTGTCTACAAAAGGACAATGGTTTGTATGGTTATACTTGAATTCCAATAGCTTACAATATTTGAATGGTTTAGCATCTACGAGAAAGGTAAATTCTTTTTAATTATGAGGAAACTTGATACACTGGTGGAAGGTGGAAAACACGTCTTCCATGCCATGTATCCATGGCTGACCTTGCAAGATATTATATGAGGTTTCAACATCGAAAACATGACATTAGGTATCCAACATCCGTAGGCCAACTTGTACGGATAAGGTGATTGTTTCAGAATATTTTTGTTCACTATTGTCATAACCATGAATAGTTATGACATTAGCTCCAAAATTTTCTTTGGTATGACTGAGACATATCAATAAATTCATAGAGCATATATTAAAAGCAATTCCATTGTCAATAATAACTACTTTTTATTTTATGATTGGTGATATAAACTTCAATGTAAAATGAGTTGTTATTTTGAAGATTGGGATTTAGGAGGTCATGAGGACAGAATGAAAATATAGGAATACTCAGCAAAAGATTGTTAATGAGTTCCTGAAATTGATGTGTATTGAGATTCTCATGAACACATGCCTCATGGAGACCATGAGTAAGAATCAATTGAAATTCAAGTGATGCTTATAGTAACACCAAGAGGGATATATGTGTGGGAATTTTTTATAATTATTTGACTAAACCATAAAGATTATATGAACATTTAGCGTTGGATGTGGGTTTTGGACTAGTTGTAGCCTTAGGATTTGACACTTGAGGTGTGGTTGATGTGGATGGTTGCTTAGTTGAGGGAACCCAAACCTTTTTTTATTTCATGGTCACTACATAGTTAGGATTATGAAGTTTTATTATGTCTATTGAATTAGGTAGTTCTTCGATGAACTAAATGATAAAATTAAATTAAGTATGGTTCTAGATTGGCCTTTTCAATAGCTTTATCAATTGTACCATGCTTTGGAAAAGGGTTTTGAAACCCCTTTAATTTATCGTTAGGAATTTTCATAGGTGATGCATTTCCAATCGTGATGTCTCCGATGTCGATGAGATCTTGATTGTAATGGTGGAGTCTCATACAACAATCCATAGTGTGGGCGTCAATGTGATGATAATCACAATATTCATTTACTTTGTATCAAGATGGTTTTGGCTACCCTTATTCTAAGGGTCTTATGATTGGTTATGTCACCATGTTAGCACATACTAGTTTACGTATGATGCTTGAAATACATTCTCCTAAAGATGTGAATTTTCATCGTTTATAATCACAAGGAGTAGGTTCTTTTCTTGGAACAAAAATAACTTGTTTTGATTTAGATGTATTTGCTTGATTCTTTTGAAAATTATATACATTACGATTTTCGATGACCCCTTCATTGACTACATTAAGGTTTTGTTTGATAAATTTAGAATTTTCTTGAGAATGATTTTTGTTATTTGTTTGGTCCTTGGAAGGAGTTTTGATCATCTGTTTTTCAATGAGATATTTTTCAATTTACGTCCCCTTCTTAATGACTTCCTCCAAATTAGTAAGAAATTACATTTACATTTGAAAAGATATTTTTTTATTGAGGTTCAGATTGAAAATGCTAAGCAGTTGTTTCTCAGGTATAGAGCAAGGGAATTGACTCACGATCCCTCGCCATCATTGAAGGAATTGGGCGATGTTTTCATTTTTACTTTGTCCGGTGTTACAAATTTCCATCATTCTAATCTCAGAGTCTAACATAAAAGATAAATGTTTAATGAACTTCTCCAATAGGTCTGTGAAGTTTATAACTGGTCATTCAATAAGATGAAGGAACCAATACAAGGCTTTTCCACCAAAACTTTTAAGAAATAACCGCAAGAGATACATGTCATTATAAGCCATTTCCTGGCATGCCATAAAGAATTATTTAATGTGTTCTCAAGGGTCATTTTTGTACTTACAAACTTAGGAATTTTGAAATATTTCAAAAAAGGCAAGCCAAGTATGTCCTAATCAAATGGATAAGGGAACAATTCCTCAAAGTTGAACTTTTTTGTTGTACTTGCTTCCCCAATACATTTTCCTTCATATTTTTCCATTCATGTGCAAATTGGGAATTGGTGTGTGGGATATTTGAGCTATTTTCAATTTTTAGATCAATCTTCTCTATTTATTTTTCGTTCTTCATTTTTTTTTCATTTTCACTAGAAACATCAGTGAATTTTGAAGCCATTATAACTAATTGGTTAGTCATCTCATTAATTTTTCCTAGAAATACTTGATTTTACGTGGTTGCGGAAGTAGTATATTTTCCTTTTTTTTATATTTTTTCTTACTTGATTTGGTTTCATTGTTCTTGCTTGATTCGGGTTAGTATATAAGATGCTTAAAATTTTCATCACCAAAATCCGAAGGCAATTTGGCTCCCATCTCAGAGAAGCGAAGAAGATATTGATTTTTGTTTTATCTTAGAAGAGCATCAAGTTGTGTTTTTTTGTGTGTTGAAGCTTCAGCTTGTTTTCCTCCTCTTTGTCAAAGCCATCTATGTGAAAAGGGTTTTTCACCTTTTTACCAAGGATATCATAATCTTGAAGTCATGTTTCCACCATTTTGTATAATAACGTGGAAGTTGTATGAAATTTTGAAAGTTGGTAAGATTTTCTTAGAGTTTGAATAAAGTGAATATTCAATTACCTAAAACTTCGAATTGAAATGTAACGATGCTCAAATTTTGAAAAATTGAATGTCAAAATATAAGACGCAATCGAAGATTATTTTTCTTATAATTTGATAAATTGAATGTCAAAATAAAAGATGTAGTGGTCAAATTGACGCACTTCAACTTTGACAAAGTGAATGCCGAAATATAAGACTTAGAGATAGAATAGATTGATCAAGATGTAGCGATGAAATGAGTTGCTTAGATTTTGATAAAGTAAATGTCAAAATAGAAGACTTAGAAATGAAAGAGGTCGCCTAAAATTTTAACAAAGTGAATGTTAAAATTTAATACTTAGGGGATGAGAAAAGAATTCTTAAAGTTTAACAAAGTGAATGTTAAACTAGAAGGCTTGGAAAATGAAAATCGATTGCTTAAATCTTAACAAAGTGAATGTTAAGATAGAAGACATAGGAAATGATAAGAAATTGCTTAGATTTTTAACAACGTGAATGTTAAAACATAAGACTTGGAAAATGAAAATAAATTACTTAAATCTTAACAAAGTGAATGTTAAGATAGAAGACTTGGGATGAAAAGTGAGTGTTTAAAGCTTAACAAAATGAATTTTAAGATAAAAGACTTAGAAAAGAAAGAGATTGCCTAAGTTTTAACAAAGTGAATGTTAAACTATAAGACGTAGAAAAAGAGATTGCTTAAAGTTTAACAACATGAATGTTAAACTATAAGACTTATAAAAATATAGGAAAGTACTTAAATCTTAACAAAGTAAATGTGAAGATAGAAGACTCAGAGAATAGAAAGGTATATTATGAATGTTTCTTATCTTGGATAAAGTAGATATCCAAAGAAAATACTTAGGATTGAAATGTGATTGTGCTTAACCTTGATAAAGTGAATACCAAGGCTAAGACTCGGATTGAAATGAGTTACTTAAACTAGGATATGGGTATCCAAAACTTAAGACTTAGATTTTTATTGGAATTGAATGATGTGATTAAACTTTGGAAACTGAATCCAAAGATCAAGGCTTAGACGCGATGAACTCAACTTGGAATGAGTATCCAAAAGAAGAGAACATGTAAATTTTGAGAAGAAATTTGAAAAAAGATGGGAAAAGAGTATGATGGTAGAAGATAAGAGTGTGGAACACAAAATAATCTAATGTAGTAAAGTGGATGAAAATAACGGTGGTAATGAAAAGTTTCAAGTAATTTGGTCAAGTCAAGTCAAGCTTCCTATATATTATATCTCTCCCTAAATACCAAATATTATTCGAACGAGCATGATACACTAGAAAAATTGTAGTAGTCAGCTTTATTTTACCCCCCTTGATTAAGTAATAAGGAATTTACTCCACTCAAGGAATCAAATCAGGGTCGTCACTAAGGATAACCTTGGCTCTAAATCTCACTGGTGTACTAGTCAAGTAGGTAGGGGTACCCATTTCATTGGCCAGTTCCCTCAAGGTGTCAATTACTTTCAGGTTCCTATGGTACTCCTTATAATGATTTTCTCATCCATGCACTTCCCATAGTTACATCGGATGGGGAATAAACCCTTATCTAAAAATTTTAATTAAAAATTGATTTATAAAGTTTAAAGAAGATGTGATAAAGTTTGATTGATTTTCACGATCAAGGAAACATGCAGTTAGTAGTTTGATTTGAAGGAAATATTCATACGAGGTGGTCCTGCAATTAACCCATTAGTAGTTTTACTGTAACGAAAACATGATATAAAGAAAAATTCCTTGTTTCTGATTTTCAAGACCACCCAAGAGGGTGGGAGAAACTAGCATACGTAGTTGGTTTGATGAGATTGGATAAAACAAAAATTAAAAGAAAATTAAACACTTAGACTAATTAGCTAAGAAAACCTGCAAGAAAATGAATAAAAACAATTTTAAAATAATGGAGAGAAAATATTTTACACGCTAGAAAAATGAAGAACATAGTCACCTAACCCTAGCGCGTGCATTTGGGTGTGATAGTGTAACATTTAATGGTAGTGTCTTCAATTAGATGTGTTGCATAACAAAAGGTTTTCCTACTAAAAATGGACAATGGTAACGTGTGCAGATGCATGTAAATGCATGAAGAGATATGTAGGCGTACGTAGAAAAAATAGTGTCACAGTAGTGTGTGTAAGACCACGTTAGCGCATGCAAGGTACAGGAAGAAAAACTTAGTTTTATAGAAATTTATGAATTGTTATGCTAGCACATGCACTTTGATGTTAGCATGTGTAGTGATATGCTATCACAAATCACATGCGATGCTAGCATGGTTAACCTGTAGATGGACACATTTGAGGAAATACTGCCAAAGGTATAGTTTTTTATTTTCTCCTTGTTTGTTTCACCTAAAACCCTAAAATTTGAACAATAATTCTTAAACAACACCAACAATACAAATGAAGGAAAATATTACTGAAAAACAATCATGGGAGCCCCATTGGGCGTGCTAGAATGTAAACCAAGGAAAATCACAAAAAAGAGGAAAATCAATGCACAAGAAATGTAAACCTTTCGTTGTAAATCCCAAGGCAACCTTGGATTAGGTTTGACTAAAAGAGCATGGTTTAGTGACATTCCTTGTTGTATATGTTTGATTTGTGAGCTTTTGTGGATTTTGGATGCTCCAAGATTCTCTAAATGAAAGGTAGATCAAGCTACAAGCATGGGTGACTGATTTTGATATGATTTGGGTAACATCACAGTATGCATGATTGATTTGATTCACCAAGAAAATGCATTGAATAATATCTGGAACTCTCAAGCTTGTTGGTGGATGATTTTCAAAGAAAAAACCATTGATTTATAATTGAAGAAAGTGAATCTTGAAGGTAATTTTTGATTGATTTGATTTGGAGATAACTAAACATGACTGAGTTGTTCAATTGAGTTTCCAGATTGATTTGAGAGTTAGATTGTTTGTGCTAGATTTGCATGAGTGGGTCAATGTTGAGTTGGCAAGGGGTTTCACACGATTTTGATTTTTAATTCCATATCTACTATTTTATTCACCCAAAAGTGTTGTGAATAGTTGACTCTAGGAAGAAGATGGATTGATTTTAGATTGTCATGACTTGGAAAATATCTTCAGTTAACTCAAATGCATGATTTGAATAAATTTAAACACATCCTCTTGATTATAATAATGATTTTTAGCTTTTGTCCTGACTTTATTCAACTTGATTTTAAGAGGTGGGGATATTTAATTAATTTTATAGTAAATTAGCTAAAAGGGGGTGATAAGATGTAATAGAATTAATTAAACTAGTTCTAGAAATGGGCAAGGGATGTAATGGGATTATAACATTTATAATGTATAGTGGTAATTTGGGGGTGTCTACACCCCCCTCTTGCATATAAAAGGCTTCTCTTTCATTTGTAAAGGTGTTGGATGATATTCAATTGATGTAAAGAAGACATGTTTTTTAATACATAAGAGAACCTCTCTTTTCCCTCTTCTTTTATCTCTTTCTCGTATCTCCCTGTTCATTTTCTACACCATTTATATGTTCTAGAATATAAAACTTTGAGTTCATCTTTTTTTTTTATCAAGAGTCGTTTGAATTTTGGTGTATGTATGTATGTATATGTGTGTGTGTGTGTGTGTGTGTGTGTGTGTGTGTGTGTGTGTGTGTGTGTGTGTGTGTGTGTGTGTATATATTGATCCATATGGATCTAAAAAGACACCACTTCATCAGAGCAACCAGAACCAGAAGAAACATTTATCATAAAGGAGAGTAGATTGTTAAGTTTCAAAATCGTCGCCCTGTGTAGAGTGCTAGTTGGGTAACCACTGGTCTGCGTTCACCGGAGATCCTGTCATATAATAAAAACAAAAACAAAAATACTTCCATGAAAATTTGTGGATTTGGAACGTCTTGATTGTGTCTTTTCCTTGTGCAACCCTTCCTACTCTCCAATGCATAGGAGGACATAGGGAGCAGTTATAAATTTATAAGAGGGTGTGGAATTGATCATCGATTTATCGTATAAGTAAGCAAGAATACTTTGGTGTTGGAATTGATTTTTAGAAGCAAGGTGTATGAGTAGAGAAAGCAAGTAGAGAGAGTGGAAGTAACATTGTTGTCTTCCTTCAACTTCTTATAATTTGTATTCATTTCAATTGGCCAATATATAACAAGGAAGAAAGAGAAATTTCCCTTCCCAACTAGTTTTCCCTCAAATTAGAGGTTTCCAGGATAAAAATATTGTGTTTGTGTATTGAATTGTTCTTTTTAATTGTTGCAAATTAGTTCTAAGTGCTAGAATTCATTCACTAACTTTTAGAACTGTCATTTTCAAGTAATTTGGAAGTTGGAATAGCAGTGTGTGGTTTTGTAAGTTTCCAAAGTAGAAGTTTACAAATCATTTTGGTATCAGAGCTTAAAATAATATCCAATGGACAGTGGTATTCATTCTTGTGTGATTTGTATGATATTGACAAGGTCTAAAGGCAAAGAAGTGATACATCGCCATTCGGAGGTATCTATGAAGAAGTGGAAACAAAGGATTAGAGATCAAATTGAAGAAGATAACTTGGTCTGTAGAATTAAGATACTTGAAATCACTATGGATAGGGTGTTTCAACACCAAAGGGAACTTTCATATCTACAAAAGATAGCAGCTAGTAAATATTCCATAGTCTCAATGTTTCATGCTTTGGCCAATAAATTTGGCATAGGAAGGAGCCACGATGAGGAAGAAGATGTGGAAGAGCGTGAAGAAAAAAACTCCAATTGAAAAGGGGAAGGTAAAATTTGATCATGCTCATTTTAAAGTTGAAACTAAAGTTGATATTAAAAGCTTTGAAGGACAAGTAGATGCAAAATTGCTTGATAAATGGTTAAAACAATTGGATGTTTATTTTATTATGCATAATGTCACTGCGGCACAAAGTATCACCTTTGCATGTCTCAAAATGGAAGGTCATGCTTTGGTTTGGTGCGAAACCCATCTACCCACTTCTGAAAAGAAGAAGTGTCCTATTGTAAGTTCTTGGGAGGGTTTTAAGGATTTTCTTAGAATAATTTTTATCCTATTGGCCATAAGACTGAACAGATGATTAAATGGAAGTATTTTAGACAAAGCATTGGTCAAAGTGTGCAGGATTACACTATGGAGTTTCGGAGGCAAGCCATGTTTCTCAATATGGACTTGGAGGATGAGGATATCCTAACCAAGCATTTGGGAGGACTTTTATTAACTAAAATGTGGAATATGTGTATTTAATCTAACTAGGAACAACAATAAATAACAATACTAAAATGATGTAAATAGAAGCTAAATAAATATAAAATGTGACCCAAGCAACTAGGCTAATGAAAATAGAAACCTCAATAAGCAAAGAAGGGTTAGAAGGATATTAGCTGATTTGTAGGTTGATTTGGACTGTGTTATTAACTAGATTGGATATTCTGGAAGTAGGAACGAACATGCAAAGGTCCTAAAAATTCCATATCTAATTTTTTTTGTTGGACTAGGGCACCTGGGAGAGGATTAAGGCATATATGAGTGCCCAAGTCTGTGTTCTGGGTGCCCTGGTCTGTGCAGGAGGTCCAAAAACTGAAAGGAACGATAAGAAGATTGTTCCAATCTGCGATCTCAGATGATAATAGCACACCACATTAGATTTACAAAATAGAAGAGCTAAAATACCATATATGGAAATCCATCATAATTCATAATGCTCAATACATTTCAATACAATTACTTGAATTACTCAATAAGAAAGATGTACATATAGGAGGAGGGAAGTGCAACTACTACCTAAATCGGTGATGAAGAACTCCCACTAACTGATATTGGTAGTTAAGTTAACTCTAAAAGACTAGTAAGGTAACTCCACATAACTGAGAAGCTAACTCAACACAACTAGTAAGCTAACTCCACACAACTAGTACACGTAAGAAAACTAACCCAACAAGTGTAGTGCTAACACAAGTGTAAGAATTATCCTAATAAATAAATAAAAGGATAAATAATAACCTACAATAACACCCTCACGTAAGCATAGCTTAGGTGGGAGAAAAATATGGTGGGTCCCGGCAACAAGTCCTTATGAGGTACTCACATACAATAACTGGAAAAATTAGACACCACAAGGTACCCAAAATCAGTAATAACAAAGTAGAGATAAAAATCTCACTACAAGATATCCTCATAAGCTCAGCTCCGAAAACTCATACAATGTTGAAGAAGTGTCGTGCGCGTTGTGGTCTGAATCCACTACTCGATCATAGAACTCAAAAAAATTGACACTGGGCTTCACCAGAATAGCTCTATGCAAGGAGACTGTCAATGGAGTGATTTCGAAAATGTTAAAAAAACACCAAACATAATTTGATCAACTACTACAAATAGGTGTGCCACGATCCAAGAACAACCAAGGAAACAAGGCAAGGACACAAGATCCTAATAAATAGGAGTTCCATGATCCAATAAAAGCCAAGGTAACAAGGCAAGGACACGGAACCTGAAGAAGCAGTATCAACACATAACAAGGAAAGGACATGAAACCCAAAGAATTGGTATCAACACCATACCCTCCCATACTGTTGAATGGGTAGAGTGACATTGCAAATTTGTATGAGTTTCCAAAATCAACTACTCGAACACTGAAAAACTAACACTGGGCTTCACCAGAATAGCTCCCCCATAAGAGAGACTGTCAACATGCCAAAAAATAAAGTGTCAAAAATACAGATCCAAAATATCTCAACAAAAAGGAGAGATATAAATGCTTACACCCATAGATACAAGAATGCAACACCCAAAATTTGAGGACGTCGGGCTCAACTGAAATTGTGTCCACAAGTGATTACAACACCCTCCCAAATTTGGCACTTTATAATTGAGTGCATGTAAAAATTACAATGAGAAAAAGTACCTTTTAAATTTTAAATATGTGTTTAAAAATGTCGCCAATGGGTAGATCTTGAAAAAATACACAATTTCAAACAAACGATCACCTTAATCTGAGCTACATATCAAAAGTTATGAGCCTTAGAAGGTTTTGCTATTAAAATAATATTTTAATGTTGATCTTTTTTTAAAAGGTACATGTGACAGCCAAATGTCCAAAGAGTAAAAGAGTGCATCCGCACGATACAGGATTGTGACCAAAGGATAAAAGTCTGTACTCAAAACCTAAAATGTCTAGAGGGTAAATCATTGCATCCAGAGGGTACACATCAATATCCAATGGATAAAAGAATGCACCCAGAGGGTACAGATCTGTGTCCACTGGATAAAATACTGAATTTACAGTCGATTCTATAGTTTTGGAACCTTCCAAATCTAATGTCACACTCCATTTTGCATAAAAATGCATGTTATAGAAAATTGCTAACAAATTCCAAATACATGAAAATAATGCAACCAGGGGTAGAGGCTGTGCAATAGAAAAACTTATCCAAGATGGATGTCTACATCATCTATTTCATCTGATACACATGAAAGGAACAATAAGAAGGGTACAAATTGTTCAAAGCCGCAATCTCAGATTGATAATATCATTGACCACATTATGATTTACAAAACATAAGATGGCTAAAATACCATTTATGGAAATCTATCATAATCCATCTCAATACATTACAATACAATGACTTCTTGAATTACTCAATAATGCCAATATGTACATATATGAGGAGGGAAGTGCAACTAGATCCTCCTAAATCAATGAGTGAAGAACTCTTGCCAATAACTGACACTGGTAGTTAATGATTAACTTTGTAATCCATGAAAGACTATGTAAGTTAACTCCCATGAACTTAGATTCTCATAACTAGCAACCACATTAGATTTGAAAATTAGTAAGCTAACTCCACACATACTACTACACCTAAGCAAGTTAACCCATACATTGTACTTGTAGGGCTTTAATTAATAAAGTGTAAGAATTATCCTAATAAATAAATAATAACCTACACTAACAAAAACAAAACTTGTAGGGTCGCTAGATGATCTGAATCCCTTGCTTTATGTCGCACTAACTTCGTTATACTCGACTGTATGTCGTCAAGGTATTCAAAAAGTGAAGGGCAGACACTATAATTACCCCAAAACAAGCATCAAACCCTAAAAAATAAAAATTCATATGAAGGGGTCAGAATGTCCTCGACTGCCACAACAATGAACTTACTAAGTGTTGCACTACATCTAAGACTCGATGTAGTTCTATGTGCAAGTGTCTACAATCATGCCCTAGGTGCTCTTGTGTCAATCGCACTTTGTGAAAGTAACAAGCAATAACTATGAGTAGAAAATGTAATATAATGGTGGATGGAATAGAATAAACTTCCCTCCTATGCAGTGTGATGCAGATGAACCAGCATTGTGCCTT
The DNA here is from genome assembly GCA_019776745.2 of Taxus chinensis. NCBI lineage: Eukaryota > Viridiplantae > Streptophyta > Pinopsida > Cupressales > Taxaceae > Taxus > Taxus chinensis. The sequence goes on from CM034155.1 coordinate 215,566,018, forward strand.
TGTGATGGAGCTAGATGGATGCAAATGAGATTTAGATTCCTTGCAATGGATGCAACTCTAGGTGATGATAGTAGTGACTATTGCTTGGTCCCTCATTATGGTTTCATAACTTTATATTTATATGGTTCTCTTGTTCTAATTTTTAATTAACCCTGGAAAGGATGACCAAAAGAAAGATAAAGTGTTCAAATGGCTAGAAAGTTCCCAAAAAGTGGCGATGCAGAAAGTGGGAAAAGGATCAGGGCGCCCCTATTGGGACCAAGGCGCCCGTCGATGCCCCAATACTAGCCTAGGCACCCCATTCAAGGCTAAAATGATGGGAAATGATGAAAATAAATTGGGAAAGTATGTGTAGGAGGTCAATAATGATGATAGAAAGCAAAGCAAAATGACCAAAAGATAGGGGTTAATTAGTAATTTCTTCACTCAAAAACCATATGAATAGTAGTATGAGACTGGGACTAAATAATGTCTAAAGTGCATGATTTTGTGACTACATTTTCCCCCACTTTATGTTGGTGAGTGGAAACCTCAGTAACATAAAGTAGATAGATATGCGTACCTGATGTAATCCATGTAGAGTATTGTAGTAGAAAATGTGTCAAAGGACTACACAAAACATGGAATGACAAAAATATGATGGAGTGTGGAAACTAAAGATGAAAAAGTGCAAAAAAGTGATGAGAGTGAACCTAGGGTGGAAACGTGTGTGTAGCTGCCGATGTGTGTAATGTACCTGCATGGTTAGTATAATTTGTGTTACTACAAAATGTTGTTGTTATTTCCCCCATTGTTGTGGTTGTTATTGTTTTTGACTGCTTGTTTCTCATACGGATAGACCTGCAAGGAGAAAATGATCAAGTAGTCAAATACGCATGTATATATGTCAAAAATACATGTAAAAAACGGGGCATGTATATGTATGTAAATGTATAAAAAATGTAAAAATGTAAAATATGAAAATGAAAAATGGAACATGTGCACCTGATCCATGATGAGAGAAAGAGTGTAGAAGAGGATATCATGTCCTGAGTTTTTTGGGCGATCTAATGCCATAGGCCGAAGAAGTATAGGGAGGAATTTTTTTGTATCCTCCAACCTTTAACTGCTTCCCTGAATCATATGTGAAGAGATCTCTGTACTGCCTAGTTTTTTGGGAGATCTGATGCCACTAGCTGAAGTAGTGTAGGGAGGCACACCCACTGTAACCTCCAAGCCTCTAACTGCTCCCTAGAATGCTAAGGACACCATGTCCTGTAAAATTTGTTGTGTACGAGGTTTGTAGACTGGTCTGAACCCACTCATTGTATAACCCACAATGCCAAGTGTGGAATCTGAATTGAACTATACCCACAATGCCAAGGGCAGAAAACTGAATTGATTGTACCGGTATAGAGCTCTGTATAGTATGTAAACCCCAAATGATGCCCCCCTCTTTGGGGGCGCATGTGATGTCATTGATAGGAGAATACAACCCCAAAAGAGGACCAACTGCACAAACTCTGTAAGTCTACCTTGTAGGGGGAAAGGAAATCACTTAGTAGAAACCAAGGTGCACACAAACAAGAGGCTATCCAAAGACAAGTGTTAGTATAAACAATCATGCATGTATAAGACAGTGTGTAATCTACGCAAACATTGTATAAGCAATATAGTAGTGTAAACATGCAAGAAGACAAAGTAAATTGCACCAAGTGGACTGCAAACATGGGACATCACTCATGATGTCGTAAGACACACAAGGCCATCATGGCCACATACAACAAACAAGTGTGCACACCAAACATAGGGTAAGGCCCACATACAATAGCAAACAAACAAGAAAATCCAAACAACAGATAGCCATGGAAGCAAATAATCTTGTAAAAAAAATGTTGCACATGAAGCACCCATTAGCATGTTAGAAAGATAACTAGTATGTCAAAAGTGTGTATAACCCTGTAATATAGAGTGCTAAGTACAAAATGAAACAATAACACCTATGAGAGATGAATGTGGATGCCCCTAGTGACCAATGTAGGATGGGTAGAAGGTGATCATTTGTGCCACATGTAAGAGACATGTATTTGTGATCACAACTAGAAAAATATGTGAACGTGCACATGTGGATGGTATAGATAAATGACATACAAGAGATCTAACTAGCATGTGTAATGAAGCAACCATATACAATAAAATGCAAGCAAGAGTAAAAGCAACCAAGATATGCAATATGTTGTGGATGGATGGAATGGAATGCAAGATGGATGATAGGATTTGTATGCCCCCTAAGTGAATGGAAATTTATGTTATGATCTTTATTTGGTTTTCCCCCTCAGCATTCAATAATGAATCATAAACTAGAGTACGTCATCGGGAAATGATCGAATAGTGTGTTGTGTCTAACGCATTGTGATGAATGTGTATGTGTGTGATGATATGCGACCTAGAAATGAAGTGTGTGTGTGCCAAAGTGTATATGATGACCCTTATAGATGAAGCGTATATCACAACAAGATGATTGAAAGAGTGGTGATGTAGCCTAAAGTGTATACCACTACAAGATGAAGGGATAGGTGACCATTTAGCCTAAAGTGTATGTCACTAACCTAGTAATGTCACATGATGGAAGGTCGAATGATGAATGTGAGTATGATAAGGTCCATTTGATTTGTAAACCCTCAACAGTTGAGTATGGACCAAGGAACTAAAGTGTGTCATAGGGTAGTGAGTGCAATGCGTAGATGACAATGTAGTGTATGTGATGATATAAAAACATACGATGTCTAGAAATGTGTAACACGTGATGAATAATATGCAATGCAATGTGTGTAGCTGGACTAGTAATGTAGGTAGACTTGGTATGTGGTATGTAGGGTGAGTGGCATGTAATTTTAACCCTGTAAACAATAAAGTGTAATATGATGAATATAAGGATTGTGTAGATGATATGTATGGTGTATAGATGTGTGAAAACATGCACTGATGTGAAAATGTAAGGTGTAATATGCAAGATATTTAGATAGCCTGAGAGTGTAAAATGTGTGTGAAATGTAGATACATAATAGTCAATGTGTATGGCCTATGTGATGAGTATGGACGACCATGTAATGAATGAAATTTGTAATGTGTAAAAGTGTGTAATCAACCCTAATGTAGAGGTATGTATGATGAAGACTAGTGTGATGTGTAGAATGTAATGCTACGATGTATAAGATGCAATGCAAGATGTGTATGTAGAATAAAAGTATAATGTGTGATGAATAGTATGTAAGGATAGATATAAGTGTGACAGGTGTGATGAAGACTAGTAAGATGTATGACATGTAGTTGTGTAATAATGTAGACTAACTATAGAATGTGTGATGTAGGATGCGTGATGTGCGATTACACATAGGGTGCAGTGTGTGGGGTTCATGTGTAGTATGCCCTCAACAGTCGAGTGTGAACCAAAGCACAAGAGTGTGTCATCGGATAATGGTGATGCTAAAGTGTGTGATTAGTATGTCTATGCAAGAATATTGATGCATGATGAGAGACAAACTTATGTTAATGTGAGGATGGGGGGCATGTTAGGTGGTATGCCCCCCCCCAAGCGTATGGTAGAGAAGATGACTATGTGCCGCTATCAAGGAGATCATCATTATCGTGGTCAAAACCTACTGGACCAGCATTGGAAACATAATGGGCTATAGAGTGAGGAGGTTCATATAAATACCCATTACGGCGTAGTGTGTACACATTCATTGCATATTCCTCATCAGTAAAGGCTATTGGTGGACAACCGTGAGCATGCCAATGAGAGATATTCAGAGTGTAAGTGGGAGAAGAGTCATTAGGAATAGAGATATTGCCAAAAGGCATAGAAATGTAAGCAAAGAATGGTTAATGTCTATCATACCACCAATATAGTCAAGCCAGGACTGTCCAAGTGTGAGTGGAGAGTCAAGAGGGGTACGTGCAACAAATACCATCAAATGAAAGACACACAGTCCATAAGTGATCGTAATGTGAAAATAGCCATGATAAAGATGTGGTGAATGAAAAGGTGGTAATATGTCATTAAGTGTCATGCCAAACCTAGCCAAACTGTCACATGTACAAATAGTATCTAAGAAAGTAGAGTTAATTGGGATGTGCTGCCAAAAGGACCTATTGATAAATAATGTGCATGTAAAAGGAGGCATCGGAGCTGTGACCCATGGAGGAGAAGATGAAATAACTTCTACACTATTTATAGACCCCTGGTATAGTATCATAACATTAGTAGAGGGAGGGGTCTTGAATTTATATTCACCTGGGCCATCGACCACAAAGGTTTCTTCAAAATAAGAGTCATCTACATCTATAGGAGTGAAGTTAAGTTGTCCTAATGCTTCATCAGTGAGTTCGATAGTGTCAAATTTTTCATCAGAGTCCTCAGAATCGTCTGTATGGGCATCAGGTGGTTGTATTTCTTTGTTGAGTATATTGTTAGGAGCTACACTAGGGGATGAATTGAAGGTGCCTCAATAGATGAAGAAGAAGTGGCCACCGAAGCAAGTAAGGTGGGTGAGATGATTTTTGTAGTATGGGTAGAAACAGTCGGAGTATGCGTAGTAGCAGAAGAAGGTAGCAAAGCACTAAATTGACCAATATCATATGTGTCAAGGCTACTATATGGAATACATTTGTGAAGGTGGAATAGGCATAGCAGTAATAGGGTCTATGCGATAATATTTGAATGGCTATGGATCTACGGTGATAGTATGTTCATAGCCATCATGCAAAAATTTGACACATTGGTGAATAGTAGATGGAACTGCTTGCATTGCATGAATCCAAGGTCTACCTAACAAGAGATTGAATTGAAATGAGGCATCTATAACATAGAAATTAGTTAGCATAGTCTTAGGCCCAACTCTAATGTGGAATGAAATAGTTCCTAAACATGTACGAGTGGTGGAGTCATAACCTCGAATGATAGTAAAATTTCTAGAAATGAGAGTATCACAAATACCCAATTGTTGTAAGAGAGAATAAGCGCATAAGTTAACGTTTGATCCATTATCAATAAGTACTCATTTAATACAAGTGGTACTAACAAAGACAATAATGAGCAAAGGCGCACACGGAATTGCTTTTAGCAAAAGGTGATAGATCTTCATTAGTGAAAGATATGACATGTGGAAAATTGCCGAAGAGACTGTATGAGATGTGCAAAGGCCACCATAGTGTTATCACTTTCAATATGAATAAATAACATGAAGGGAAGCTTCTGGTGTGTTACACAGTCTGGTACATTACACAATAAGTCGTAAAGAGAAATCCTGGTGGGTGTATTTTTAAGTTGCTCAATAATGTCATAGCCCTTAGAAGTAGTAGGAGGAGATGTAGAAGTAATGGGTGGAGGGATAGAAGTGGGTGGAGCCATAGGTGGATTAAGATGAGTATGATGAGTAGTAACTACATTAATAGATGGATCAGCCCTAGGCATAACAAAGCGAGGAGGATGTTGAGTACGCACACACATAAAATCAGCAACAGTAGTCACTATACTAAAAACCTTAGTAGGCACAAAAGTAGGATAAGACGATTGAGTCATGACTTGATAAGGTGAATACATGATCAAAAGAAAGGGTTGGATACTTTGGGTTCACCAAAATGATTAACTAAAATAAATAATATGTGTAGTTAATCTAACTAGGAACATCAGTAAATAACAATACTAAAATGATGTAAATAACAGCTAAATAAATATAAAAAGTGACCCAAGCAACTAGGCTAATGAAAATAGAAACCCTAATATGCAAAGAAGGGTTGGAAGGAGCTTAGCTGATTTGTAGGATGATCTGGACTATGTCATAAATAGACTGAATATTCTATGGAAGCAGGAACAAACATGCCAGAGGTCCAAAAAAAGGACACATATCTGAACTGTTTGGCTAGACTGGGGCACTTGGGAGAGGATTAGGGCACCTGTGGGTGTCTAGTCTGCGTTCTAGGTAACCTGGTCTATGCAAGAGGTCCAAAAACCAATTTGTAGGGTTCATTGATGATCTGAAGCCCTCACTGTCTATCACACTAACTTCGATGTACTCGATTGTATGTCATTGGTAGATCAATGATGAAGATAAGACCTGCAAAACCCTAAAACAAACATCAAACCCTAAAAAAGAAAAATGCATATGAAGGGGTCAGAACTGTCCTCAGCTGCCACAATGGTGGACTTACTAACTGAGCACTGCACTACATCTTAGACCCAATGTAGTTCTATGTGCAAGTGTGTGCAATCATGCCCTAGTTGCTCTTGTGCCAGTCGCACTTTGTGAAAGTAGCAAGCAATAACTATGTGTAGAAAAATGTAATAGAATGGTGGATGGAATAGAATAAACTTCCCTCCTATGCTTGTGTGATGCAGATGAACCATCCTTGTGCCTTGTGATGGAGCTAGATGGATGCAAATGAGCTCTAGATGCCTTAGATGGATGCAACTCTAGGTGGATGATAGTAGTGACTAGTTTTTGGTCCCTCATTATGGTTTCATAACTTTATATTTATATGGTTCTCTTGCTCTAATTTTGTAATTAACCCCAAAAATGCCGACCACCAGAAAGATAAAGTGTTCAAATGGCTAGAAAGTGTCCAAAAAGTGGTGAGAAAGTGGGAAAAGGATCAAGGCACCCCGACTTGGACCAGGGCTCCCGTCAGCACCCCAGTACTAGCCTAGGAACCCCAGTTAAGGCTAAAATGATGGGAAATGACAAAAATAGATAGGGAAAGTATGTGTAGGAGGTCGGTAGTGGCGTCAAATAGCAAAGAAAAATGGCCAAAAGACAGGAGTTAATTAGTATTTTCTTCACTCAAAAACCATATGAATAGAAGTATGAGAGTGGGGCTAAATAATGTCTAAAGTGCATGATTTTGTGTCTACAGATGTCACACTCACCTTCGAAGGAAGGTCATCTCCATGAATCCCAATGATCTCAATGAAGCATGTGTACAAGCATATTACATATATGATGAGAAGAAGCAAGGAGAAGTGTAGTCAAGGACAAAGCAATCGATAAATCAGCCAAAGAAAGAATACGAACAAACAAGTAACAAAGGTAAATGGAAAGGTAAAAATACAGCTACCACTTTGAATACTTGTAAAGATACTGAGAATTTTTACAAGAATTGTGATATCAATGGTCATACTAACACTACATGTTGGAAGTTGCATCCAGAATTGCATCCAAATAACACTTCAATAGTTAAGGGATGTTCAATATATGATACAAAGATGTATGCACTATTTCACGCAATAAAAAAATGGAAACATTATGTGTTGGGTAAAGAAACTATTGTGCACACTGATCACAAACCTCTCTAGTATTTGCAAGCACGGTCTAAATTACAACAGGCAAGGCACTACAAGTGGATGGGATTTGTTCAGTTATTCCATTTGGTGATCAAGTATAAGAAAGGTAGCACAAATTTGGTGGCAGACATGTTGTATAGGCTTTCCACACAAGAGAAAATATCTAGTTTGGCCACTATCTCTCATGGTGAGCCCTTCATGAAGGAAGCTTATGGATAGGAATATGCTCAAGAAAAATATTTTGGGGTGACATATCAATAGTTGCAGACTAAAGGGGCTGAAAAATTAGGCATTGATGATTGTTATCTCAAAGATGGGTTATTCTACCGATGGGGGAAGCTTTGTTTGCCAAAAGAAGAAAGGATTTTATTAATGAGAGAAGCACATACCTCAAAAGTAGCATGACATTTTGGTGTTGGAAAAACCATGGCTCACTTGTAAGGTAGTATTGGCCCAATATGCAATAAGTATCTAAATTTATAAGAGGATGTAAACTTTGTTGTACTAGCTAGCCTAAAACAAGAAGGAAGGTTTGTATATGCCTTTATCAATTCGTACTCGTCCTTAGGAGGATATTTCTATGGATTTTGTAGGACTACTTATGTCTAAACATGGTCATGATCATCTATATCTTATTGTAGATAGATTCAGTAAAATGTGTGTTCTTATGGCATGTAAAAACACAATAAAAGGATATGAGGCAGCAAAACTTTTCTTTGTTAATGTATGGGTTCATTTTGGTTTTCTGAAGTCTATTGTTTCTGACAAATATTCTAGGTTCTTGGGGAAGTTTTGGACTACTTTGTGGGATAATATGGATGCCAAGTTACAGAGAAGCATGGCCTTCCATCCCCAAATATTTGGCAAACGGAGGTGGTAAACAGGAATTTGGTACAATTGATTAGAGGATACAATAAAAAATATCCACGAACTTAGGACAAGTCCTTAGCCTACATTCAACATTCCTACAACACGACGGTACACACATCCACTATGTTGTCACCTTTTGAAGCATCCTTGAATTATCTACCTACCAATCCACTAGACATTTCAGTTGGACATCAAGAAGAAAGGGAGATTCATGACTCAAAATTGACTAGAGCAACGAAGTTCGTTGAGAGGATCCGGCAAATCCATCTCAAGGTGAAAGAACAACTGGAGAAGTCTCAAGCCAAGTATGAGGCTAGGCAAGATCAGCATCATAAAGAGCACAAACGTCATGTTGGAGACAAGGTATGGTTGTACTTGAGTAAGGAAAGACTACAATGTCAAGCAAGGAAAATCAATCCACTACAGTATGGACCCTTCACTATACTGGAGAAGGTTGGAGAAAATGCTTTCAGACTTGATTTTCCACACTTCATGCGGATGTACTCGGTAGTAAATTGCGAGAACTTGCACCTATATGAGCCATTTATGCTTGATGAGGAAGAATAATGTAATTTGTTACCTTCCATGGAAGATTACCAACTAGATTCACAAGGTGAGTTGGAGGAGGATGTAGTGTTGTAGCAGAAGGTTAGAGAAACAAGAAGAAGTCCACAAGATTCTTCGAAGATTAGACTCAAGGGGAAGACACCAAGGCAGGCCCAATGGTACTCAAAGAATAAAGTGAGGGAATTGTTTCCTCATCTACTCCCCCACTAAGCTTTTGTGGGACCAAAAGCCTCCTAAGTAGAGGAGGTGTGATCCGTGGGGATCTAGAAAGACACCACTTCATCAAGGCAACCTGAATCAAAAGAAAAATTAATCAGAAAGGAGAGCATATTGTTAAGTTACAGAACCACCACCCTATGTAGATTGGTGGTGGCCTAACCACCCCTCTACACAAACCAGAGGTTTTGTAACCGTCCGTCTATGTTCACCGGCAGTCCTGTCACTAATAAAAAGAAAAAATAGATCCATAAAAAATTGCAGATTTGGAACGTCTTGACCGTGTCTCTTCCTTGTGTGACCATTCCTATTCTTCAGTGCACGAGAGGACATAGGGAGAAGTTGTAAATGCAAGAAGAGGATGTGGAATTGATTATCGATTCATGGGAGAAATGAGTAAGAAGACTTTGGTGTTGGAATTGATTTGTAGAAGCAAGGTGTATGAGCAGAGAAAGCAAGTAGAGAGGGTAGAAGTAACATTGTTTTCTTCATTCAGATTCTTGTAATTTGTAATCATTTCAATTGGCCAATATATAAGTGGGAAGAAATAGAAATTGCCCTTCCCGACTAGTTTTCCCTCAAATTGGGGGTTTCCAGGATTAAAATATTGGGTTTGTGTGTTGAATTGTTCTTTTTAATTGATGCAGATTAGTTCTAAGTGCTAGAATTCATTGACTAACTTTCAGAACTGTCATTTTCAAGTAATTTGGAAGTAGGAACAGTAGTGTGTGGTTTATATATATATATATATATATATATATATATATATATATATATATATATATATATATATATATATATATATATATATATATATATATATATAAACTAACTTTCAGAACTGTCATTTTCAAGTAATTTGGAAGTAGGAACAGTAGTGTGTGGTTTTGTAAGTTTCCAAAGTAGAAGTTTACAATATATATATATATATATATATATATATATATATATATATAGTTTAGAACAAATAATATCCATTATATGTGAATGTGTGTGTTCTAAAGCTTTATCAACATGCAATAGTAAAATAAGATTTGGTTTCTCCTTCTTTGAAATTGTTTTTTTCCTCCTTTTCTACACCGATATCTATAAGTTTGTTTCTGGCCTAACTTCTTTTTCTTTGTGTTTGACTTTACGTGATTATACAATGTAAATATTATCCTCAACAAATATTTCATAGAGTTTACATTTTGTAAATACATTAGGACCATTTTTTCCGAATAAGGGAACCTCCCCATCAAGAGGAGGGAATGTTGTCTCTTGAACAATTGACTTCTTTCTCACCTGTAGATTTTTCAACCAACAACATAGGTGAACTGTAACAACTTGATTGTTATAAGTATATTTTATGCAATGATGTATAATAGAAGGAATAGCCCTGAATTCATGAATCCACGAGTATCCTAGAACTATGTCACATGTCCCAAGAGTATCATTTACCAAGAAAGGTGCAGCCACAATAACGGATCTCATTATAAGAGGGAGAATAATGTATCTAACAGATTGATTAGGAGATTGTGCATTGAATTTTATATGTTATTTAGTGTAGCCCAAGGAAGTAAGTAATGTGATAGTGTACATGTTCCTAGAACTGCAATCAACCAACACATTGTGGATGAGTTATTAATTGATAAAGGCTCAAATATAAAGCACGTTAGTAATAGAATCGTCATCAAGTATGTCATTGTCATCGAATGTAATAATGGACCAAGGAGGTGAAGAAGAATTGTACCAATAAGAGAAACAAGTGGATGATCATATATATCCAAAGAGAGTTGTGCCTTATATGCATGATACATCTTCGAAGATTTTGAAGCATGATGATTAGGAAGTGGGTCACTGAAAATCTTGAGCTTGAGGATTTTCATTGACTTGAGGCTTTGATTGCTCATGGAGAGAATCAAATTCAATAGGGTTGGTATCAATTAAATCTTGTATAACATGTCAAAACTTGAAGCATTAGTTACTAGAGAGCGCAATACATCTATGAAATTCATAATAGGCATTAAAGTTGAAAATTTTAACTTGAGGCTTGCTCGTATCAACCTCAACAGGTGGAGGGAGAGATACAACTTTACACTCAGACAACTTTTGTAAGATCACATATGGAGAAGAAGGTAATTGTGAATTGCCTTTTAGGAGTAGCTTAAATCTTAAGCTTTGTAGGTTGAGATATAGCATTAACAATTGATTTAGCTTCATCTTTGTTGTCATTGGTTTTTCTTTTGTAATTAGATTTACCCTAGAATTTAAATGTAAATACATTAGGTCGAGTAAACCCATACTTAAGCTTTTTCAATGTTAGGAGTTTGACCTCTCTTTCTTTTAAAGTATGACATAGCTTATTAGAAGATCAAAAATTGTCAAACATGATAGATTCTTACAAAGGATATAGGAGACTTTGAGTATAGATCTTGAAGCTCGTTGTCTGCAAGTATGTTGCTCATTTTGGTAGGCATTGTTTTATAGTGCAAGACATGATCACTATTTGGTTCATTAGAGCCTTGTTACATTTTAGCCATTTAAGCATAAGAAAACTTATCGCCAATGTTAATGGAGAAGTGTTCAAAAAATTAATTAGTCAATAGATTGAAAGTCTTTATGATTGGATAGATAGATCATAGAATGATTGCAAAGTATAAACTATAAGAGTTCTAGGAAAGAGTCAAATGAGAAGTTTGTCATTGTAAGCATTTTTTAAGCAAGCAGCATGAAAAAAGCAAAGGCGTTGTTCATGATCACATTTACCGTCATATATAGGAAGCTTAAAAGACATAGAGGCTTGGGGTAAAGGGAAAGATGCCACCTCAAGTGCAAGCGGATTGTGAAGTAGTCAATTAGAGTTTGTGGCATTAGAAGGTCTAAACATGCCTTGCTCTAATTGTAATAACTTAGTTTGCAAAATCATGTATGAGATGCTGAAGAGAATGTGTAGTAGAAGAGTGAAGCCCTATGGGTGTGCACAAGAAGGTTAGCTTGATCTTCAAGAGGATATTTGGTTAGAATTCAAAGCTTTCTCATCATTATGGATATTCTCATAAATAGGTACATCATGGATAGGAAGAGAAAACAAATCAATAAGATGTAGATGTTTTTAAAGTGCGTTAAGGAGTTGGATATGCTCAACGGGTGTATCATTGATTTGATTACCATCATAAAGGCGTAGGAGAGCGTGTAAAAAGTTGAAATGAAACCTTAGGGATTTGCAGTAGAAGTCATGATTTGGATTAGGGTGACCTAAGTCAAATAGGTTAAGGATTCGATCAATAAACACATTCACCAAATTATTACATCTAAAATAACTAAATAAGTATGCATGGTGTATTAATGTATTAGTTAGCTATGCAAAGGGAATTGAAACTAACACCTTAATAGTTTCAAAACATGAACTAACTACACAAATATCATCATGTTAAGAGCTAAACAAGACTAAATACCAATATTATGCATTAGAACTTGAAATAGAAATCAAACTAATATGCTAAGCATTTGAATCTCTACTGTTTAGATCACCAAAAACACTAAATGAACCTAGAAGATCCATGGCAATCAAAGTTGATTGTTTGATCTTTAAGGGTTTGGGAATGGAGCCTCAGCAAAGTATGGCTACAAGACCATTTTGATTCTCTCCATATGACCCAAAATCTTGGATGGATGAAATGTCGAATGAGGCTATTAGTTCAAATGAAAGATGCTCTAAGATAAAATGTCTATAGATTAGCTATAAATATGCAAGTTGTGTAAAGGTCTACATAGAAAGGTAGGAGGAGGGCTCCTTATATAGCTCAATGGATAAAAGAATCTCTACATCCCTTTACATGTGGAATAATAGTTAAGTTGATTTAGTTGTGGATAAGAATGGTTGAAAGGGGGTTGAGTCAACCTTATGAAAGTTTATTTTGTCTTTTAGTGACTCATGGAGTTTGAGGGGATTTATTAATTAATCCAAGTGATTAATTAATATGTGAGCAAGCTTGTAGAAGCTTTTTAGAGGAATAATTAGCGTGATTTAGACTATGGGAGGAATTTAATCAAATAAATGATGATTTATTGTTTAATGGAAGAGGAAGATAATTAAGTAATAATAATTAATTAGTCTAGATATAAAAGGGGGTTAATTAACAAAAGGTCGTTAATTGGCGTATTTGTTTGATAGAATAGTTAATTAATTAACGTAATGTAACTAATTAACAGTGATAGAAGAGAAAATGAGCATTTATTGATGATATGTCGTCAATTTGCGGGAAAAAATATAATTAGCGCAATTTAAGTATTTAAATTGCTCGATCTAAATTATAGGTGTCTACACACAGAGAAGGGGACATAATTCTTTTACTTATCTAACTTCTACATTAGGGTTAGAAATAGGATGTATATTCAAATTATTAATTAAACATTAACATTCAAGATTGGGCATACATACAAATAGTGATTGCAAACAACTCAATTAGAACATGTGCTAAATAAAGTATTTGAGCATGAGAAAGCAAGTGCATATAATTATTTGGGTGATCTAGAAGTTGATTTGGATATGACAAGGTGATGAACAGGTTGAAAGTATCTTGCAGATGATCTGTCTTTGATTTTGGAAGTGCACAACCTGTTAGATGAAACTAGTACTTTTTGCCTAGATCATTTGGCAGTTCCATCTAATAAGATAATAGTGGAGCTCTACAACTTTTTGTGCCCTTGCCACTGACTGTAATATACTTCGTTGTAAAATATTGGGTCTTGCAAATGTGTGAAACCCTTTGTAATTAAGTAAATGACTTAAAACTCTAACCATTGATGAAACCCCTATGGGAATATTAGTGTTTGGATTGGAACATAATTTGTACACTACCAACATTAGCACTACTCCAAAGAGGCTTCAAAACACATGCAGTTCTCTACCTAGAGATGTGATGTCTACATAAATGCAAATATATTTAATAACCCGATCACTTGATAGTGCTTTGTAACTAGCTTGTTTGTTTGTGCCTGACTTGCCTTTGACCAAGGAAATTTTTAAGAACCCCCTACAAACTAACCATAGATATTATTTGGCGAATTTCTATAAATGGCTTTCAAATCTTGGCGAATGCCACGAATTGAAAGGAAATGTTGTCGGTCGGTATTAATTGTAGGATGCCAGATGGCAGCATTAGGCTACTGACAAGTAGCAAATTTCTCTTTTTTGCACGCGATAAAGGCAATTTGGATATAAAAAATTGGCTATTATTTTAAACACTAGGCGAATCAACCCAAAAAACTAACTCGTAACCATAAAGTTTAGGGAAAATAACAAGCAACCTAACCTCTCAAAATTAGCCAAATCCAAATTTCAAAAACCCAAATATTCGCAAATTAATAAAGATTAGCCACTAAAATTTACACTGTCTTGTGAAGCTTGACTCTAGATTCTTACTTTGAGTACTTCAACCGTGTGGAGGTTGCTCCTAATCTTTGTTGTTTTAGGGAAATGTAAAAGAGCTGTGTACGGCGTTTAAATGATATTTGTCAGTGATGCTTTTGAAAGTGACAAGTGAGTAAATGAGTGCATTTGACTTTTTTCTATAAGGTTTTATAGATGTAATTATGCATTAACGACGGCCTATAAGGTAAATACCGACCATTTTATAGGTGTAATTATGCATTAACGACAGCCTATAAGGTAAATACCGACCAATAAAAGATATCAACTTGAGAAAATGATTGTTGAAATGCCCAAAAGCAAACCATCGAGTGATTTGGTCCATGGTTGGTGGTTTAATCCAGAAATGCAACTTAGTACTGTAAAGTTTTGTATGTGATAATTAATATGATTGGGTTGCATGCGATTATTAAAAAAAAAAATTGTAAGTGACTAAAAAATATAATAAGAAGAACAAGTCTTGCAATAAAACTAGGGATACACCAATTAGGAATGGAGAATAAATGTTGAGTCTTGATTTTAAGATTAAATGAATCCTAACATTATCAAGTGAAATATTACCAAATGTAGATATCTTAACTTATGTAAACAAAAAAACCCCAACATTCTCAACAATGCCTTATTTCTCTAGAATATTAGTCATTATGTCATTTCTTATATAATAAAGCAGAATTCTTCCATGTCATTCATCCTTCGATGTTCTCTTGCCCTTGTTTACCACCTTCAACACAAACAAAAGCAAACTTGACCCTTGCGAAATTCAAATTAAGATTTTCCTTCCGCAAAACTTCCTCGAATATTTGTAGTAAAATCTCCTTGCTAGGAGGCAATGATAAACAACATTACTTAATTCATCGGACCTTTCAATATCGATACAACTATTCCATCTCTTTACAAGATTTCTTAGATTATTCCATTAAATTGTATTTTTTATCATAATGATATTTATCTTTCCATGTTCTGTTTAAGTTGTTCAATTTCATAATATTTGTCAATCGAGTTGAAAATAGTAGATGTAAAAAATGGAAAAAGATTAAATTTTATATATGAAATATTGAGTAAATCAGTTTAACTATCACAACACTTGGGTTTCTGTATGTGAACATGATATTTTATTTTTTTAAAGGCAATTCAAAAGTATTCTAAAAACTTGTACTATCAACGGAAAATCAGTTATTTGAGTAAATCACTTTAATTATTGCAGCTCTTAGGGTGCTCCATATCAACATTATCGATAGTAAAGACTCGAGGTATACATGTTAATTATTGTTTTTAAATACAAAACAAAGGTATTCTAGAAAGTTGTAGTATTATTGAACTATTTTGATATAGCTAAATTTCTTGATACTTTTCCCGCAGTTGCATGCATGTTATATTCATACGTAAATTAAAACAAAATATTTATTGGTCCATTATTAATTACCGATGGACTTCGCAACAAATTTTAGTTTTTTTATTTAGAGAAAATTAAACTATGGTGTAATTATATTTCAGATTTAGATATTTATATTTTTGTGGGGTTTTTTATTTAACCTAATGGAAATGAGTAATCATTTCATTCAAGACCTTTGTGTCATTGTAATGAACCGTTATACCAAAACTTTGAGACATTAGTAAATTCGCACGCCAGGATCGTAACATCCCACCACGCGCTGTAGCTCAGACCCCAGGTTAAATTTGAACCCGTGTAGCAGGGTCATGCCTAGCCCTATACGAACTCGGGACGAACACTGCAATGCTGGCATAGCCATCCGTACAGAGACTCGAACTTGGGCGATTACTCTGATACCAAATATAACCAACCGTTACACCAAAACCTTGGGGCATTGGTGAATCCACACACCAAGATCATAACAATCATGCACATTGATAACAATCATAGGAGAGGGTTGCCCACAAAGCATCCAATGTCAATGACTCATTACCAGAGAGAAGGAAGATGCTAACAGAACAGCATTTATAAGTTATATATTGCATAAAATATTCTCATTTGATTCCGGAGTGTATGGATAACGGTTTACTAATAAGTAGAAGGTGCTTACTGTGACAACACCGTTCCAAAGACATGATGCCTGACTAAATTTTCAGAAAAAATACTTTTAGGGCATATATGTACTAGCTCGAAGACTAGCTAGTAATCAATCTGAACTCTTGCAATCAAACACTTCCGCATTAGAAATTTGTTTTAAAAATAATTATAATTTGTCGATTTAAGCCAAAGGAGAGGTAAAGTGACCAAGTTTGTGGGAAATCTTTAAACAATTTTAAAAACTCTGCTCTGTCCTTTCTACTTCTGATGTTCAGGTCTATCTGCTAAAACCATCTTCATGGATCGTAACATGCAACAACACTGCATGGCCTCCTACAAGGCCACAATTAATGTCCAATAGTTACAACGCAAGGAGGCCGATCATGCCTGGGAGCTTCCTGGTTATTTTGCTCTTCCATTGATGGCAAGTGTGATTTGGTCCATATGTGATTTGATCATGATCACTTGTGCATCGGTGATGATAACTATTTTTGGTTATTCTATGAAATAATTATTTTGATCTCTAAATCTCTTGACAACTTGCAAGATATCATTTTCTATTGCAGTCCTCAACAACATAAAGAACATTCACTCGTGACTGCAATAAATGCCTATAATGAACCTGTGACTAGTTACAGTGTGGCTGTGTAAGCAATTGGTTGATTCAGCACAATGGTTAAATGCATCAAAGCCTTTTACTGATGTAAATTGAAGATTGAATTAGATAGTTCAACTGTCTTAAAAAATCATCCCAATTGGGACCGCCGTTAGTATTATGAAAAGAGGCCAAATGGAGACAAAATAAGGCATTTACCTTTGAAATTGGATATAGCCAAAACTTGGGCCGTCCAAACAAAGAACTTTTTATCTGCTTGAACCCAATTATTACAAACAAATATTACATGGCTGCCTTCGCTGATTGTTGAATTTCATAATACCCTTCTCAGATGAAAGTACATCTTGATATGAACAAAAGCACTTTACCAACCATGCAAAGGCTGCACTGACGGACCCCTGCTTTCTGGGAATGCCAGCTATAAGTATGGAAGAAAACCAATTCCTAAACCAGGTGTAGAGGATCAATTAGTGGAATCTATACAATACAGCATTCGGCATTGAACAGCCTGGTCATCCACCCACCTCACAAGGAAATGGCAATGAAAACTAGTGTGCATAGCTGTAACAAAAACCTAGTCTTCAGTCACATTCATAGCTTGAAAGTGCAGCATCCGTCAACCCTGCGAAAAGCTGTGTTTCAACTAGAAGCTGCAGCAATAGAACGGAAAAAAATTAAGTTAGAAAAGATTATGTAAATTGTATGAGACGTACAAGTCGGCACATGAACTCCATATACTATTGTTTGCATGCGCACATGCAAGCATGCAAAGAGGAAAATGAAAATAATCAGCAATAAACTAAGGGGCATAGTTTAAAATGCCCACGGTTTAGTCATTTGGTTAGAAGGCCTGTTTCCAAATGAACAAAGTTATACAAGTTCCATATGTGTGTAATGTCAATGCAATTAAGAGTTACAGGCAATGACTATCCAGGGGACAAAACTGCCTTTTAGTGTACGTTACAAAGATTAGATTGATAGTTTAACTTCAAAATGACATTCAAGATTTCTGTTTATCCTCTCGCACACTTTTAAACCATTGATATGATGCACACGAAGTGCATTTTAAGGCAGTTCCGTCTCCTGAATAGTTTCTCCATGGTTCCCAAAAATGTTACTAATGTTTGACTCTTAGCTGTAAAATAAACACAATTGGCATATTAAGAGTGTCTAATTAACTCCATCCTATTCAATCAAAAGCCATATCAGCAACATTTGCATACTATTCAAACAAAAGCCATATCAACAACATTTGCATCCTATTCAAACAAAAGCCATATCAACAACAGTTGCAAATCACAGCATCCCTAGTTAGCTCAATGTAATGTCCCCTTCTCAGACCTGATCTTTCCAGTGTCCGTTGGCCTTTTTCTGGAAACCCGAAGGCTAGTCGGAAGGTAAATTAGGGTTTCCTATTTTTGAGGATGTCTTTGCTCGGAGTTGGTGGATTCAAAGGCGGATTCTTTCTGGGTTTTCCGAAAGCTTCGCAGTGGTATGTTCATTTCGGCATTCTGAGTATTTTTTGGAATTTACTATTTTTAGTAAATTCTATGTTTGGCAGTTTCCAGTGGGGTTCAACTTGGTTGACTTCCTACTTCAGTTGGTCTGTTGACTGGTCATTATTGGCTTCAGAGCATGATTGAAGAGTTAAGTTGATATATTTAATTAAAGGTCACGTTTTAATATTATATTCGAACGTTGACCCCTTGGCCTAGTCTATTGACTTTAAGTTGTTTTGAAAAGTGGGTTTCTTGAGGGAGGCGCCTTCATTAAGATTATTTTATTAATTTCCAAAGTCAAAGCAAGCTTAAGGTGGGCGCATTTATCAAGGTATTGAATTTTATTAAAATATCAATATTAAGCTTGAAAGGAAAAGGGCGCCATCTTGGAGAAAGGATTAGGGTTTGGATGTTGAAGTGTTTTTTAGGGTTTGGTGAAGTCAACAGGAAGTTATAAAAGGAAGACTTTGAGCATCATTCATCATCTTTTGGACTGCAATATTGTTATGCTGCCGGTTTGGCTCTGGGTTTGCTTCGAGGAATGAAGGCCTCCTAACTCGGGCATCGCTTCTTGTTTGTAAGACAACAACTAGTGGTGATTTTACTCTAGATTGTGAGTTCAGTGGATTTAGTGCTGTGTAATCTGCATTTGTCTAATTAGGTTCAGATTTTACATATTAGAGTTTTCTGGGTTCTGCACTTTTGCTTCAGCAGATTTGATGTTTTATTCATAAATCCAAAAAGACAAAAAATTCATGGTGGGTATTGTTTCTTTCCTTCCTTCTTGGCTAGGCGCCCATGTATGCAAGGCTGTAGAATTTTTGGAAGACAATCTGAATTTTAAAAGCTAAATCGCCCCTGTGCTGGGCCGTACCATTCATGGTGTCTTGAAATTCGTGCATTTAATATAGCCTGCATTTTGAGTCTGTTTTTGGGGGTTAGTCTGAGCGCCCTCTTGCTAATAGTGCTTTGTAATCAGTATCAGGTTATTTGAATAAGTTTTACGGAATTTCTAAGCTATTCCGGAAATCTGTGTGCTGCTGGTTATATTCTGAGCTATTCCAGAAATCTGTGTGCTGCTGGTTATATGAAAAAATACAGAACTGTCATAACAGCTCGGAGAAAACTGCATCTTTAATCTGATTCATATTGTTAGCAAGATCTCACCATTTATATTGTAAACTGGCAGTACTACTGGCAGCAACTTAGATTCTTGCTTATCATACTGTAATGCCCTTCTTACTTTCAGCAGTTGATATTGTTTTAATTTGACCTCCGCCCTATGGTAGCTACTATCCCATTCTGGAATAGCAAGCACATTCTAGGTGTTGAGTATTTCCAGCTTTCCGCATTTCTTTTCAAGCATAGTTTTCTGTAACACTCCGTCATATGGTCGCCCCTCACTCCATACTGGATTGGGTAGCACATACTTGGCGTTGAGTTCCCATTCAGCATTTAGGTAGAAGATTAGTATTCTGTAACACTCCGTCAGATGGTCGCCCCTCACTCCATACTGGATTGGGTAGCACATACTTGACGTTGAGTTCCCATTCAGCATCTAGCGTAGAAGATCCTCTGACCATATGCTCGCCATCATCGGCGCCATTCTTGGTTAGAGTTGCTTTCGTACGTTTTGGTTTACCTTCTAACCTTAACGGGTACTTTGATTGTAATGTTGTAATCTGTTTTAAAAAGAAAAACAAAAAAAAATTGGCCCGGAATATTTCACTCAAAGCTATGTAATCATACCTAACATACAATGTAGATATGTTGTTTTTGCCATCAAGTATATATCCTTCCTTAATAATACGGGCGATGATGCCTAATAACTAGATATTAAGAAGTGTATCCAACAAAAGAAGGGAAGTATGATAAGGAGACTGAGTGATGCTGCAGAGAATAAACTGTATACCACTAAAAGGGATTTAGAAGTACCTTTATAAATGGTTGATCTCTGCTTGGAAAAGAATCTATGAAACTATCCTTCAGAAGAAGAGAAACCTGAAAAACATAACCATTTAAAACTGAAGCTTAAATGTTTCGTCACAAATTAGCCAGAGAAAAGAGACAAATTTTGGAACCAAGAACTTGTATCTATAGCTTAAGAATCTGAGATACACTTGCAAACATTTATGATTTACCCTATCATTATTTGATTGTACATTTGTAATAGTATGAGAACGTAAGTCTGAGCAAAATGACTCTAAATAGGTTCTAAGCACTCCGAGAAAACTTTCAGCTGCCTTTGCCTGCAAACATTATTGACAATTCAATACAAGAAGTTACAAGAACAGTCTAAGCAACAATAACAACATACCAATGAATAAGATGAAAGACTAGAAATATATCCAAGTAGAATGACAAATCACTAATTAATTAAATGTAAACAAGACATTGTAAATTTTAGAAGTATAACAAGGTATAACTATCGTACAGTGTCATCATCAGAGAATAGGCCCTTCCACCAGCAGTACAAAATATGTATATTTATGTACTTCAAGTTAATTACACTGCTATGAAACAACAGATGAAGCTGTGATTGAAAATCCCTTTGTCTAAAGGCATTAATTGATGCTTTAGGTTTAATAGAATTTCATGTCTCCCATCATTCAAAATAAAGATGCTAACATAGTTAACTGTAAATCTCAGAAGTTTAATTTCTAAAGAGTAAAGACGAGATGGATGAGAACTCCACATGTAATCAGGCACATGTACTCCGATTATAGAAAGTAATTGACAAACGGCTGCAACTAAATTTATAACCTATGTTGCCAGGATATGGGACGGGTATGGGTTTGACACGTGGATACATCGATTTTAAAAAATCCTTGTCTGCGATACATCTCGGATATGTGTGTGTGTGTATAACCTATGTTGCCAGGATATGGGACGGGTAT
Organism: Taxus chinensis; assembly: GCA_019776745.2. NCBI lineage: Eukaryota > Viridiplantae > Streptophyta > Pinopsida > Cupressales > Taxaceae > Taxus > Taxus chinensis. The sequence continues at coordinate 215,587,446 of CM034155.1, forward strand.
GGGTTTGACACGCAGATACATCGATTTAAAAAAATCCTTGACTGCGATACGTCTTGGATACGTGTGTGTATATATATATATAATCATTTTACTCATTTTTTAGTCCATCAGAAATACAAAACTTGAAAAATATAGTACGATCAATGTTCAAAACATTCGATGCACTCAAGATTTTACATTGTCTATGATATACGAATATTATATTCCTTTGTGTTTCATACATTTCCTTTGAGATTACTTTTTGCGATGGTGGCCATAAAAGACGTATAACCTGCCAGTGAGAACTAAAGAGGTCAGTCCAATGGTTGGTTCTTGCATTCATATTTTCCAAAATCACCTTCTAATCCTCCTTAAGGATGCGGGAAGGAGTCAATGCTGTGCCTTGATAGTTTCTGGGAAAGGATGCTCTTTGAAACTTTAAACTATGCAATTTGCAATTCCAAATGTTTCTATTAGTATTGAAGATCACATGAGATTTGATCTCATAAATAACTTGTACATAGGCTCAGATATATGTCCAAATTTCTATAAATAGCTTCTTTCCTTGGCCAATTGCAATGATCCCAAATAATTAGCTCAAACATTCTGGATATACTTTGAATAATTTCTCTTCAATAAACTAGAGGGATTTTAACCAATCTCCAGGTTTCCTTGTGGTTGCCATACCCTCTTAGTCTAGTCCACAATAAAACGGAAGATTGTTCGAGTCAAAATAAAATTTAAAAAAGCTTTTTTAGACCCCCCTGTTGAGCACAAGATAATACTGAGAGGGGGGTGAATCAGTATTATGATATTATTTCAAACTTCAATACTTAAACTTAGATCTATAATCACGAGCAATGTGAATATATCAAATCAATCAAAGAACACAAAACTTAATGCAAGTAAACACAGATATACGTGAAAACCCTTTCGGGAGAAAACCACGGAAAAACTTCTTTCTTTATATATATTTCTCAAAAATTTGTAGGCAACAACCTACTGGAGACACCAATCCCCAAATTACAATTTTGTAGGCACCAACCTACAGGAGCACCCACCCCTTTTGCTAAGCACCAACTCAGCAAGAGACACCATCTCTTCGAATATGAAGGCACCAACCTTCCTTACAAAATTTGCTTTCCACTTTTGAACTTGTTGCTTCCTCAACGAATAATAGAAAATTCTTCTTCTTACTTTCAGATTTGCTGTTCTAAAATTTTGTCCTTACGCTTCCTCTTCTTCTTTTTTTTTAAGATATTCAACTTGAATCCATGCTTTATAAGTCTCATATGAATCTTCTTATATAGCCTTTCGTACCTTTACAAAAAGACACATCGTTCCAACCGACACAACCTTTCCATTAACACAACTTAATTAAGTGCATTAGTCGGCTAAAACCAAAAAATAATTAATGCAGCCCATAATTATTAAATGCACATTAATCAATGCAATTAACCACTTGATAGGAGCGCTGCCCCTCCTTAGACAAATCATTGTTATCATTAAATCGCTGCCAGCCATCATTAAATCTTTTTTTCACCATAAAACATTGCATATGAACACCTTAAAATGCAGATATCTCTCTCTTATGTATAGTTGTGTATATCTCGCTTATACCATGATAATCCTCATGCAAAAACGCTTCTTTTCATGTATTTAAACTTTCGTTTTCTACCCTTCTATACTGCTGGTTATTTCCGTTACTTTCTACCATTTCCGTCAATAATTCCATTACTTTCTGACAGATTTCCGTTTACCAGTTCAGCACCTCTTTTGACATCAATGACAATATTTCCAACACCCCCCCCTGCCCAACCCTGCGGGTACACCAAAACGTATCCAGGACGTACCCGGGACATATCAGTATCGTACCCGGGACGTATCCGTACTAGTAAGGGAGGGTGGGGAGCGAACCCTAATAACATAGTTTATAACAATAAGCAATAAGACTATTGGATGGATTACTGAGTAAAGAGCTAACCAAAAAATAAACTTTGAATCCAAGGTTTACAATCAGACATGGAGCATTATTTGCAAAGAAGAGTACATTATTTGCAAAGGAGTACAAAAAGCATATGACGTGAGAAAGAAGTGATAACTTACATGAAAAATGACTTACAACTTGTACAGATACAAATAAATCATAATACTATAGTAGCTAACAAGAACCTCCATTGCATACATAATCTCCCAGCAAAACTAGACCTTTGGCCAGTAGAGGAAGATAAAAACAACTTTCAATGGACGAATTTGTAAGAAGTTACACCAAATAATCCCAGGCTGTGGAATAAATATGTGCCATGTTTCCAAGAGCATCTGATTTTGAAAATACTTAATGCAGATAAAACACACCACAAAAATTGTTGGTACCTGTTTAGTGACCTTAGAGATGTGAAAGCACTTGGACACTGGAGTTTTCAAAAAGCTTTTGAAATCATGGGAAGCTTTCTGCAGGGAGAAATTGATGGTAGGAAAATGCAATAAAAATGTAGCATAAATTCCCGAGTATAATAGAATCGAAGGGCATGCCTGAGGCAACCGTCAGATTAGAATATACAAACTCAAATGCAACCAAATTGAACCAAAAGTAAATGTGGGTCAAATTTCAGTTATCTGAAGATATCACAGATCATTAAATTTGTACTCAATCCTCATCAGGTATTTCATTGTTGGCATCATCCTTGTTTGGAAATTCGCCAACTTCTATAGGAAGCAAGCAAATGATCTTTTCCAGAAAACTTGACATAGTCTAGTGTTAGTTGACACTGGAATTTCTGATCACAAACATAATCATGATTCATTTTAAGCAGGATTATTTTCATGACCATTCTATATTACTGAAGATTTATTATTGTAATAATACTTTCCTAACACATACAATAAGACTTTATAAGTAATCATCATATTCATGTTCAAATCATTCGCTTGTAATCATTCCTTTCGTTAAATAAACAAATATTCCTTTTGATAAATAAAGTAATAATTTGTTGTCATCGTTGATAAGTAATTCCTAGACAATTTGCTCAGAAACCTCTTATACCACTTTAATAAGTTCAGCAAGATAATAGAATGAGAATGTTGGATAAGAACCAAACTTTGGCCAATCTGTTGTAAGTTCTTGTAGCAACCTTTCTAAGAGATCCATGGCTACCTTCACTACTGCTCCTTGTTAGGAATTAGTATTCACATGGTTGTTAGTATGTTACCGTAAGGTAAATATTTGTTACATGTTAGTTTATTATACATATATATTGTTATAACAAATATATAACAATATATATTTCGGGATTATTGTTGTACGTGAGTTTTCAGATGGTTGAGGTTGTTAACAACCATCACCTTGTTTATAGGAAAGTATTTTCGTATATATATGTAATATATTGTGCAGCAAACATATAGAGAAGAATATTATTCTGTGTTTATTCTGTGTAAATCTGTAGCTGCTCTTGCACTCCTAGCTAACCATCCCTGTAACTGTTTGAACACCTTGCAAAACAAGCTATGTTCAAAATTCTTGCTGCAACAGTTGGGTGGGCTTGAAAATTCCTATGGCTCTTGATATTGCAATTAGCCTGGGAAAAACGAGATGGGAAATCAAGGATGCAGATGGATCAACAAACTTATAGGTGACAATCATCTTCTGGAATAATGAAAACTGTCTAGTCTCTCTTGGATGTTTTTACTCAACATTTAGATGGGAAATCAAGGATGCACATGGATCAATAAATGTATAGGCGACCATCATCTTCCCGACTAATGAAATCTCTCTATTCTCGCTTGGATGTTTTTACTCTGCATTTGTTAAAGTTTCAGAAGTCTTTTTTTCACAGTTTCATTGTATTTCTTTGCCAGCTCACAGCAGTAAGAAGCATGGAATCATTCTTACTGAACCCCTTTTTTCCTACACTGTATGCATTTCTAATTTGATTAAAGCCATAACCTGAAACTTTCCTTTGCTAAACTGGCATGAGAATAAACACCACGGCATCATAAGTTGAAAACAGAAATAAAAATATATATTTCATAAATATGCCGCATAACATAGCAAAACAGTCATACAAAGATAGGCACTAACTTAACTAATTTATCTTTTTTATACACACAATGCAAAAGCTAATTAGGAAGCCAAATTTCAACTTCTATGGACTCAGTACTTGCTTTTTCACTATATAATTTTTTATAGCTTGCAAGCAATTTATCCTGATAAATTAGCAATATCATAGTGGTCCCCATTCACTTTCAAGAAGAATAATTAATATCTAAGGGCATGAAACAAAGCTCTCCCAAACTGACTTTACAAATATTCATTAGATGGCTTTCCGAGAAATGTGTAGAGACTAACTGAAATGCAAAAAGTCTTCCATATACAAAAAATAGTTTTTCTTAAGAGTATCCTCTAAGATACATAGACTACACTAGGTCTGATACAAAAAGCTTTGAACTTTTAGCATCACCTGCACATCATTGCACTTATATACAGGGTGTCTTCCCGCCGACTCATTCTCCATTGCCAATTTTGCATGAATGGGTTCTAATGCTGAAGTTAACTCTTTCTGCCGAGGCAATGATGGCATTGAACCGGTCTTTACCTAGAGATGAGACACCACCATAAAACAAAAGGAAAAAAAAGTTAAAACATGTAACGATAAGAAAAGGCACTCTCTGCTTGAACTTACCCAGTAAAACAAAGAAAAGAAAACAGTATAACATACATAGATTGGAAAAGGCATTTTCCACTTGAATTACATTATCAAGCATAAGTGCGAAGCGGAAAATATCAATTCTCCATGTTGAAAATCTGACAGATGAAAATAAGAGAAACCAAATATCGTCCAGCTTATTCTAAGGAACAGTAAGACTGGATCCAGAAAAAAATGGAAAATATAGGAAGTCCGAAGTATCATTGACATTAAAGGTAGAAAAGAACAGGTCCTTAAGGCACCTTATCCACATTTTATAAGTTTTTTTGCCATAGTAGCATTTCTTCGAAGACATTTAAATTAGGAAGATTCTGAGAAAGAAAAACATTATACTTATGTTCATGCTTGTTATGACCATAGAATACCAAAATCATTATATGCGTAGTACATCACTGTATGTATGTTTCAATAATTTTCCAATGATATGTAACAACCACATGTTCATGTTGATTAACTATACACGACCTAGTGTGGCATGATCCTAAGATATTTTCTAAGGCATTTCTGTTTCGGAAATCATATCTATTTCAGCATTTAGTGCAATTTTGTCATTGCATTATCATGTGTGTGTATAAAGGATCCATATATGGTCTGTGTTCAACAACCAAGGCTGCCTGTAAATTGTTCACAAAACTGTTTACTAGATTCAGTAGCTAAACACATATTAGTTTGATTTTTTGAAAATTTTTGCATTGGTATATTTTGGCAGACTCTTTAGAACTATAACAAGACAATCACAACCCATTCAGTCCAAGAACATGTAATCTAAAATCAAACCATGGCATTTCTTCAAGACATGGTTATTAATGTATTCAAAACTCTGAAATCATCAGGTATGACTCCCCACAGCTCAGCCAGTATGTGACACAATTTAAGAGTATGTATTAGAAGGGAGTGGAAGTGTTCTTAGTTTTAATGAAATTTCTTCATAATATCCCTACTGATGGCAATGAACACACAGTTTGAATGCCCTTGCAATGGTGTTCGTTGATAAAGACCTATGTTGCACGGGTGCCTCCCCCCACCCATCAAACCCGTTCTGGTACGTCCCAGGTGTGGATAAGTCCCAGGTATCGTATGGATACGCCCTGGGTATGTCCCAGTCATACTAGGTACCCGGTGCATACCCAGACATACATTAGTTTGATTTTCTGAATATTTTTACATTGGTATATTTTGGCAGACTCTTTAAAACTATAACAAGACAATCACAACCCATTCAGTCCAAGAGCATGTACTCTAAAATCAAACCATAGTATTTCTTCAAGACATGGCTGTTTGTGTATTCAAAACTCTGAAATCATTCGGGCATGACTCCCCACAGCTCAACCAATATGTGGCACAATTTAAGAGTATGTATCAAAAGGGAGTGGAAGTGTTCTTAGTTTTAATGAAATTCCGTCATAATATCCTTACTGATGGCAATGAAAACACAGCTTGAATGCCCTTGCAATGGTGTTCGTTGATAAAGACCTATGTTGCACAGGGACCTCCCCCCGCCCACTGAACCCGTGCTGGTACATCCCAGCTGTGGATATGTCCCAGGCACGGTATAGATACGCCCCGGATATGTCCCAGATGTACTCATGACATACCCAGGGCGTACCCAAACATCCTTTATTCATTTTACAAATTTACACAAATTATTTTTCATTCGTTTTTGTTTTTTTTTTCGAAGTTTCAAATTTCAAAGACTTACGGAAGTTTAATTTTTTGTTTGTTTTTTGTTTTCACTTGCAATTGCAGTTGGGTGTTGCATTTTCAATAAAAAACATGAGCAACAGTGAGGGTAGTGAGGGTGAAGAGATTCAAATGCAACATAGAGGTAGAACTAGAAATAGGGTTTCTTCAGGGAGTGAGAGTGTTGTAGCAACTATGGGTTCAAATAATCCATTTGAATGCCCTTCTCAACTCCTCAAAATCTATGCAAAGGGCCCATTCAATCCTAAAAAGCCTCTTTCACAATTTACAACAATCATTGACAAAGAAAAAAAAAACTCAGGGGGGAGTAGAGTGTGGTTGTGTCATATTTGCAACAAATATTTTAGGGGCAGCTACACACGAGTTTATTGTCATCTTTTGGGCATAGCTAGACAAGGGGTAAAAGGTTGTGAAAAAATAACATTAACTGAGAAGGCCAAAGTGACTAGGTTGCATATGGAGGGTGAGGCAAGAAAAAAAGGGATGCCACTGAAGACTATGCATGGTACACAATTGCCTACCCAATCCATGGATGTTGAAAGTCAAAGGGGAGAGGAGATTCTACTAAGGGAAAGAGAAAGGCTACTACCCTTGCGGGGATGTTCAATGTGCAATCACGGGAAGTAGCTAACTCTTCTATTGCCAAATTCTTCTTTGTCAATGCAATACCATTTCATGTGTCATGTTCCCCTTATTTCAAACAAATGTTCAGAGATGTAATTGTTGTTGGTTCCTCGTATGTCCCTCCTGATGAACACAAACTATAGACCAGCCTCCTTGATAAAGAATATTCTAAGGTGAGTGTGGTGATGGAGGAGATGAGACAAACTTGGATACGGGTGAGCTGCTCTCTATCATAATGGATAGGTGGACTGATATTAAACATCGGCCACTCATCAATATCATTGTCACATGTCCTGTTGGCCCTTATTTTCTTAGAGCTATTGATTGTACAGGGAAAAGGAAGGATGCAACCTTCCAATTTCAAATTTTGAAGGATGCCATAGAGGAGCTTTGGCCCTCTAATGTTGTACAAGTGGTGATTGATTTAGCCCGCGTATGTAAGTTAGTTGGCTTGATGGTTGAGGGTGCTTACAAATGCATTTTCTGGACTCAATATTTTGATCATGCATTGAACAACGCATTGAAAGACATTGGAAAGATAGATTGGGTGAAGACTATGGTGGCAGAGGCACATACAGATGTTCATTTGCAACCATCACACCTCATTTTTTCTATTCAAGTCTTTTTCGAGGAAGGAATTCCTCAAGCCCATGGACACTAGATATGTCAGCTATTTCATTTTGTTAGAGAGGATGCTTGAGGTGCAGGAGGCTCTACAATTAATTATGGTTAATCAACAGTGGGGTAGATGGCTAGAGGCAAACACTTCTGAAGGAAAAAGTGTGAAACAAAATATCCTTGACAATGATTAGTGGTCCACGGTGAGGTAAGCAATTGCTGATTTTATATATTTGAAAATTAATTTTTTATTTTTATTTTTATTTTTTAAATATTTTTATCCTTGTTTATCACTTTTAAATTATTTTAGCTTTTCATTCTTAATATTTTCTGATTTTTTTTGTAACTTGTTTGCAGATATGTTTTCTCCATCATCTCACCTATAGTGGGGGTCATAAGATATGCTGATACCTCTGTATTAAAAATCGCGATTAATCGCCCAATTATCGCGATTAATCATTTAGGGCAGGCAAAACGATTAATCTTTTGGAAAGTCGCGTTTTGTGTGGTGCCGATAAATCGGCGATTTCCGGTGCTAAAAACCCTGCAAAAATCGCTGAAAATCGCTGCTAAAATCGTGGCTTAGGTTTAAATGCAAAAAAAGTGCAAATCGATTCGTTTTTTTCTCCTATTTCCTCATGCGTGACTCGTTTTTGCTGTTGCGACTTGTACTTTCTCCATTCGTGTCTGGTTTCGTGGGATTTGTGGTAGTCTCCTGGGATTCCAACCAGCTCAAAAAGAAATGGATCTCGTTTTTTTTCTTATCACCTGTTCATGGCCCTAGCCAGCAGATTCGTAGTATACATTGTACAGTATTCGTATTAGAACATATTTAGATTTATATTTATTTATTAATAGTTGAATCTATTCACTATGCACGTAATTAGATTTATCTATATTTATTAATAGTTGAATCTATGAACTATACAGTGTATAATAGTAGACTGTAATTAAATTAAAATTAAAATAAAAGTATAACTATACGTAATAGTAAGTTGCAATAGTAATAATAAATATATTCATAAAACAATGATATTTTACTTGGAACTTTAGTAATAGTAATAATAGCTATAGTCTATAACTATTAATGACATTAATCTTCTACTTTATTAGTAAAATTATATTTATAATAACTATACACGTAATAGTAAATTAGTAATACTAACCGTAATAATAAATATATAATGTATAATTATTTGTGACACTAATAGTAAATTAGTAATAATAAATATATTTATTGTTAATAGTGAATACAATGATATTTTTTATATAATTTATTCTATAGAGTCACTTATCGCATCATTTAACAATGTTTTTACATTTAATTTAAGTTTATTTTATGAATTTTAATGTTTTTAAAAGTAGCAATAAAGTTGCCGATAAATTGCCGATTCCTGATTTCCGAGTCAAAATTTGCCCTGTCGATTAATCGCCGATAACGATTATTTGAACTATGGCTGATACAGACTCTCCTATTCTTGGAGAGATTTATGAAACATTTGACAGCATCCTTGGGCAGATGAAGCAAGCCATTTGTAGCAGGGATCCTACTTTGAGATTTTATGAGGAACATATTAGGCCCATTGTGACGCGGCGGTGGAACACAATGAACACCCCACTACATATGGCAACTTACGCTCTAAATCCCAAATGGTATGCAGCACGGCCTGAGAGAATGCTTCCATCTAATGATGAAGAGGTGAAAGAAGGGCTCATGAAGGCCTTTCGAAAGATGTCACTAATGAGGAGTTCAATATATTGCGGACACAATAGCTATCCTTTGTCAATCTCTGTGGTCCAACATTTAGAAAACCAGAGGCGTGGACAGATAGAGCTACATTGGCTCAAGTAGACCCTATTAGATGGTGGACATGGCATGGCAAGGATGCACCAGACTTGAGGATTTTTTTCACTCGCCTCCCTTCACAAGTTGTTAGTTCCTATGTTGCAGATAGAAATTGATCCACATATGGCCTCATCCACACAGTTACAAACTTACAAGGAACCAACTTACCTCTCGACGAGAAGAGAAGTTGGTAGTTGTGCACAGTGCCTTACGACTTTAGGATTGACAAACTCCTGAGTATCATACGTTGGAATGTTGATCCCAAAGATGTTGCACAGATTGATGAGGAGGCACAGGTGGGATTGGTTGGGGTTCCATTAGATGAGGCAATCCCTCATAGTACCAGTGTCTCGGACTAAGGATCTGCTTTTGATGCCATTTTAGCGGATTTTGATTAGGGCCAGCAATATATTTTCATTTTGATTTTCTATGTTTCAGACATTTTGTAGCCCTTGGGCATTTCATTGTAATTATTATTGTAATTGAAACTTGAATCTTATGTGAAATCTCAATTCAGCTCCAATTTTATGTATTAAGGTTCTATATTTGAAATTTTGTTGCGTGTGATGAATGCTTTATCAATGTTATCATATGAATATTTGAAATTTCCTATATTTTTTTATATTTTCCTTTATTTTAATAAATTAATAGCCGTCCCCTAAAAAAAGGCCTCCAAAAAAATCCTTCCTGGAAACGCGTCCACCCATTCCCTGCCGTCCCTGTCCTGTAAACTTGGTGGAACATAGGTTTCAAGCTCATGGGCATAACTTTACCAAAAGTTTCAAAACGCGTCAGCCATCTGTGGCTTTTTTAGCACTTCTGAGGCATGGCCATCTCTAGGTTCTAACTTTTCTTCCCTTATTTTTTAATAGTCGTCCCCTGTCATCCCCTAAAAAAATTCCAAAAAAATCATCACATGCTGTCCAATTTTTTTTTAACTGTTTCAGGCTCAGCTATCCCCGATTCAGGGTCTTCTGTATTTTATCAATTTAAATTTATGCCAGAACTACACGGAATTAATTTTTTCACTATAACGGGACTCTAAAACTTAATCTTTTCTTGTCTTATTAACATAAAAATTCTTTACATATCACTTATCCAAGGTTACTGTATTCAGAATTTCAATAACAAACTTTTCCTTTTGAGATTTGTTTAGGACACCAGAGTCTCAAGGGCCGAGCTGGACATTCGACTACCCTTGTTGGACATAAATTATTTATCCTTGGTGGTCGCAATGGCAGTGAATTTTTTGATGATGTTTGGGTCTTTGACTTGGAGCTAGAAAAGTGGAATCAGCTCGAACAAAAGGTGCCATTTACCCCTCGAGCATATCACACCACGACACTTATAGATAACCAGTACTTATGGGTGATAGGTGGAAGCAATCATGATACTTTGTTTGATGATGTTTATGTACTGAACACAACTGCTTTACAGGTAAAGTTTTGTTGCACACCCATTTGATTTGACAGCCCTTAAAGAAATAAATGCTCAAAATGTGTATATTTTGTCTTGTGGGTGATTCAAAGTTCATACTTTCCATTGTTTTCATTAGGTTGCTAGAAATCTTTTAGTGCATTCTATATGGTCTTTTATTGATATTCTGTTAGATGATTTTCATGTGCTTACCACAACTACTGTATAGGTAAAAGTTTCCCCATAACTATATGATTCCATATACCATAATGGATAACTGCTCAAATTTCTATATTTTGTCGATTTGGTGATTCAAAAATTCCACGGATTCCAATGCTTACGTTAGGTTGCTAGAAACCTTTCAGTGCAGCCATGTATTTATGTTGTTCAATTGTGATATTTTTTAAAATTTAAAAATGGTAAAGGTTTACATTGACAGTATAGCAAGGTTACATAAGTTGATAGCCAGGCTGAAAAGGTAGCACATCATCAAAAGGCGAGCAAAGAGGGCTGAGGCTCTCTAGGTATTACATCGAGGTCCATCAGCCGATTCCCACAACAAAGCTAAAGGTTTTCCATGACCCTCTGGCGTCATTCTATCGGCAAGAAATTTTGCAATATTATAGCATTATAGTATGAGAAAAAAAGGATAACAGCTAGGCATGAGTATAGTTCTATATAAAATCCGCCCAAAAGAGGTCTCTAGCATGGATATTGTTTGACAAAGCATTGAAAATCCATGAGGTAAGACAAAATTTCAGAGGCAAAAGACATTATTTTGCATTGTAAGGACCTCCACGAGTAGATTGATTCTCCTCATTCACATTACCAGCTAGCCAAGCCTGAGCCTAGATCATGGTGGGCTGAAGAAAGGGATACCTATTCCAAGCAGAGCCCTGAACAGTGACGGCAGTGGAGCTTTCAGCATGGGTAGCTTGCCTTTTGGATGGGGAGCTAACTCAACTTGCTTCTGCACAGTCTCATAAATCCTCCTCCTTGAATTCTTGTAAAATAACGAATGTTAATAGCCTGCAAAGTATGTTCATGCTGAAGGATGACAGTATTAAGAAAACATTTTTTGTGTGGAACCTCAGTTCTTGCCTGCTGCTTTGAAACCACATGAATAAGCCTAACTTGACCAGTTTCAAGGTGTGGATCATGAACACCTTGCTAAGCAATTTGTCTGTTGTAACTTTTAAGGGCATAGATTATTTCATGGATGGCATTCAACAGACTATGCTGCTGTGACTTTTAAGAGTATGCCTTATTTCATGGATGGCATCAAACGGACAATGGTCAACATGAATTGGGCCTGGCTCTTTGGAAAAGTGAGATTGAGGCTCCTGCAGGCATTTATTCACCATGTGAACATGATCTCCTTGAGGAGGGAAGTTTGCAGTCCAAGGCAAAAACTAATTCCTTGGAGAAGAGTTGGTCGGAGACGAACTGAGGGTGGGAGAGGCTCCATACGAACTATTTGGGAATGCTGAATTGAACATGGGATACGCCAAAGCGATTGTTGGTGGGTGCCATTGACCAAGCCCTACTTTTGGCATGGATTTGATACATTGCAGAGGCAGAAAAACCTGTTGCACATGATGGGTTTGAGGTAGAGTGGAGGGAGAGGGTTTGTACTTTGTAGTTCTATCCACTGAAAGGGATCGATGCCATTACTTGAATAAGATTGACTTCATTTTGTTGATGAAGATTCTGAGTGGTTGGAGTTGAGTGAATATCGCCTTGAGCATTTTTGCCATGAACCAGCTCATCACCATCTATCGGAATTGGCTTATTTGCATCAGCTTCAGAATCCTTCTCCATCTTCATGCTTTGAGGTTGATTTTCAGGCGTGGCTGAGCTTGGAGGCTTTGTTTTGAAAACTCTCCTTTTATAAGCCTATACCACAATCTTTTTACTTTTAATTATTTATTCTTGGGCCTTATATTTATATGGGAAGGTTTGGTTTTGCAACTTTATCAATAGTAAAATCAATATCCACTTGATAGTTCTGTTTTGAGATTTGGCTTGCAAATCTTATGTAATCTATTGAACATGGTGGAGGCAGACAAGTTGGAGTTACTGGTTGCTGCTAGAATTTTTGTGTGAAAATGAAGGTTAATAGGTGAAATACCTGATTGGGAAGGAAAATTTATGGCAAGAGGCTGAACTTGAAGTGGTTTGGGGTGAAATTTCCTATCATTTTCTCAGAAAGTGCTAAAAACATCAGAAAATATTAGTCATCATCTACCCTTATCCATTGCATATTATTTTGAGGTATCATGTACATAACTATTCCCACTTAATTCAAGGCTTTGCTATCCTGATATTTTTGTGGTTGAGTGAGACTGTCGATCTGGACCATATAAAAGAAGACCCTCCCATTTGAAGGGATCGTTTAATATAGGTGTTGATGCTTGTCAGAGAGGGTAGATGAGGGCAATCCATGTATAGATGCTGTACAGAGAAAATTCATGAAGAAATGTGTGATCGCTTGTGAAGGAGCCTCTGATTCGAGCGGTGACACTAACTCATGCCTTAATTGCTACGAATACTCAACTTTGAGAATCAAATCCCATCATATAGTGCTGCGAGTGAGAGGGAAGGGTGTGAATGCAGAGATTGACGATAAAAATTGTTATCTAGCCAAGGGTTATAAAGAGCCAAAATTTTAAAAGGGATGGTAATGCGAGACTAACAATGAACAAAGTGGTTTATAGAAGTAAAACACGGTAGAGGAGACATAGATAAAGAATGTGAATTGTCCTATGGAAGAACTTAGGAACTATAAAATAGTGGAAAGTGGTTCGATTTAAAGAGGGTCCCCATAAGTGTAAAGCTTAAAATATCTAATCCTTAGATAAAAGCTAACACCTTAACGAGTTGAAGGAATTTTTAAAGTGAGGGTCACCAAGCCAAGAAAAGTTAAGTGATTTGACTTAAAGAGGGTTTCCAAAAGGAAATCAAGTCGAATTTGCTGTTTTTGACAGCAAGAGGAAGGTTTAGAAAGAATATTCCAATAAAAATCTGAGGCAGGAGATAAGGTTTCCTTCAAGGAAGTGAGAATATTCCCATTATCCATCTGAAGCCTTTGGAGAGAGTTGACATGCTTTATGTTTGGAATGAAAGAACTTTTAACAGTATCTTTTTGTTTGATCCATTTCTCTGTTACCCTTTGATGCTAGCAACACTCTTCTGGTTTTTTTATTGAGCCAAAACTTGGATAAGAATTTGTTCTTTTTTCAATTGCTGATTGTGCTGTTTGCCCTCTTATTGACTTCTGGATATTTTCCAACTGGGCTTTGATGTATTTTACCTTCAGAAAATTATTATCAAATTCCATTCCGTTCTAGCCTCTCACTTGGGATTTGACATATTTAAGCTTTTCAGCAATCCTGAATATAGCATATCCAGAAGTGTGAGATGCATCGGTCCACCACTGTTGGAATTCTTTGTGAAACTAGGTTTTGTGAGGCATTTTTTGAATGTGAATTGGGCATTGTGCTTTCTTTGCACTTCTGGGAAGATTTTGAGAAAAATGTGCCAGTGATCTGGCAGGGTGAAATCACCAACTCTTGCTTGCGCATGGAGTTTTGAGCTGATCCATTTATTAGATAACTCTATCAAGCTTTTCTGCAATATAACTTCTCCCTTTTCTCCCATTGCACCATGTGAAAGGCCCCTGAGCGTATTCTAGCTCCATCAACTGGGTATCGATCTTTAAATTGTTGAGAGTTTCTACAGTCCTCACATTAAAACCCTCACTTTTTAAACTTCCGGGACACAAATAGTGTTGAAGTCCCCCATTATAATCAGATTTGACAAAGAGATATTAAGAACTCATAAAGTTGATTCAACTTATTGATTTTCTTATTCCCATAAGGTGGAAAATACAGATTAACAATAGGACAAACATCAGGAGTTTCGTGAGAATAGATTTCTGCATGGTGTTGAAGTCCCCTGTTATAATCAGATTTGACAAAGAGGTATTAAGAACTCATAGAGTCGATTCAACATATTAGTTCTCTTATTTCCAAAAGCTGGAAAATACAGATTAACAATAGGAACAGACATTAGGGATTTCACGAGAATAGATTTTTGGATGCAGCCTCCAAGAAAAACTTTGTGAGGATATTTAGTCATACTTATCAGGTTCCCATTGAACGAGAGTTCTTGTGTTTTTTCTCCAAATCATATGCTGGAACTTGGGAGCTTTCGAGTGTTTGCACATGAATGAAAACGTATGCTCTGTAACCTGTCCCTTGCGACCTGTGCCCTGCGACCTGTCCCCTGTGACCTGTGCCCTACGACCTGTCCCATGCGTGAATGTGGAGTCGTATAAGCAACTTGAAAGACAATTAATTTGACGGTGTGCGGGAATGTGCCCTATCGTGGGTTTAAAACTCTTATTAAAGTTTGTTATTGTTTTTATGTTTATTTTATAAAGTTATCTGTTTATAATTTTAATAACATTTTTTTTTTTTTGGATTTTATAAAGTTACATATTTATATTTTTAATATCTTTATTTTTTGGATTTTATAAATTTCATAAATTGTTAATTTGTTATAGTTTATTTTTCTAATAAGTTATATATTTATAACTTCACGGATTTAATAAATTGTTAAATTGTTATAGTTGATTTTTCTAATAATTTCAATAAATTTCTAAAATAATTTATAATCTTTTAAATTTAATATTTTTATACACCAATAACCTTATAGTTTATAAAATATTAAAAATATATACTAATTTTATATATAGCTGAATTTAATCACGAATTTTATCATCAACTTTTTTAGCAACGATTTTTTAGCGAATTTTATCCTCGGTGAATTCGAACACGAATTTGAATGCGGCAACATAGTATAAAACAACAGTGTACTTAATAGAAGTCCCACCAAATCAAAAAATATGACTCTCGAAGAGGCCTGGACAAGTCTCAAACTTCCATTCTCCATCCAAGAGTCTTTGAACATACAGCATTTGCTCGTGTGCCTGAAGAAGGAAGGCACAAAATACATGTCAAGAACACTATGAGTACTCTAGTAGGCTGTAGTGATACCTAACTAGCCTCCTGCCTTTGGGATGAAGCAGGGAAAAGGCTCACCCATGGAGATGTGTTGTTTGATGAAGACAGCTAATGCTTCCACACATCAGATGCACAAGACACAACTAGTTTACTTATACCATATGACAAAGTAAATATGATTATTATACTTATACCATATGACAAAGTAAAGATGTAGTGAAGGCAACTGAAAATAAAAGCACATCCACATCACAACAAGGAGAGTATGAATTTCCCGTGGTATATTGGAACACTCTTAAATTCCACATCATTTATCCACCCAGCAAGTGAATGGAGGAGTCAAAACTAGAAAGCAGAGACAGGAACATATATTACACATTTTGAAGTGAAAGACAATTGAATGGAAAATAGCTATGAAAAATGAATACCAATCAATCAAGAATGACATATGGGAGTTAGATGAACTTCTGAAAAGCAGAAAGCTCATGGGTTCCAAATGGGTATCTAGGACTAAATTTTAAAATGATGGTACAACAAACAAATTTAAATATGATGGTACAATAAACAAATTTAAAGCAAGACTCGTTGCACTTGGCTAAGCACAAATGAAATTGATTTAGCCCATTTGGAAAAGTAAAGGAGTTTACAAGATTCCCTCAACCAATTTTCTAATCATGTTCCAACGTACCACATGACACCATACATAATTTTTCCTTTCAAACTACTTCAAGTGGCTGCTTGACCCAGTTATGTGCCTCCTGGACCTAAGCATGCTACAGCAAGCTATTTGAAACACTGTCTGGGCTATATGAGCACTATCTTGATAGTTAACTGTCATTCTTTACACTGTAATATTAGGAAGTAGCAAATACAGATTAACAACACGTGCATGCCACAACTCATGCCTAATGTTGTTCAATTGTATGTTTTTCTAAAGGTCTAGGAATCTATTTATAATTCATTCTGCAGACAGTTCACAAAACTTGGCAAATATGGAAGTTCACTTGTGAGAGCTCAAAGAATTCTTGGAAGTTCATGAGATGTTGGTTCTTGTGATTATAGAAATATAAATAATCATAGGAATTGCTCGATAATCACTAAACCATCAGTAATATGTATAGCCATATTATCTTGCATCAACACAACATCAACCGCCACACTACCAGCAAAGAAATTATATAAAAGTTTTAGAAGGATCTAAAAGCATTCACAAGTTCTCTTGCATATACATATTATCAGTAGCTACTATAGTAAGGGATGATTGCATGGGAAAAAACTAATATAAAAAGGATTTGATTTCAATGCAAGAATTTTCGGGTGTTTATTCTAACTAACTAAAAGGCAAACCTAAAGAATGTAACATAGAATAAATAAAGTAATAGAATGCCATGAAACGTAGACATAAGGACATTAAGGCTAAGACAAGTTCTTGCATCATTTGCACCGAGTGGTTCTTGCTAGAATGGTTTTTTTTTTGCGAGATACAAGTATTCAACTCTTAGTGACCCTATGTTATATGGGGGGCATCTGCAGTCCCACATCCCTGTCCCTGTCCGCATGCTGCTTTCCAATTCAAATATCGTTCCTACATTATTTAGGGTACTTCCACGCATTCCCTTTTCACGTTTTAACACTTCCTCATCCCCCACAAAAGGGGATTTAATGGGAAACATGAATTTTTACGCCTAATACGAACACAATAGAATGAAGAATGGGATCCAGATGCCTTTCCTTCAAAGTTTGTTCTAAATATATTAGACCTTGGAATACAATTTTCCGGACAAGTTTTACCAAAACACACACAATATTATGTAGTATCTGAAAGACTTTTCAAATAATCTTTTAAATTACCTCATTCTTTAAAAATAAATCGCCAAGAGTAAGGGTAGAATGCTGTGGCGCTAACTCGCTACTGTAGATAGGTTGACCCACTTATAGGGTGAATATAGTTGGAAAGATTGATTAGTCTACTATTTAGGGTAGATACTGTGAACTGAACCCAAAAGACATTTTTATAGGCTAGAAACTCATTTCTTGGATTCTGAAATATTGCTCTATAACAAAAAAAAAAAAAAAAACTTGAAACTCCAAGAGATGTGCTGGAAACATCTAGAAATGTTTCAGGTAGATCCGATCCCCGGATACATTTCTGGCAATTTTCAACCATTTATCCAGGAGTTTCTAACAGCCCCATCAGTGAACTCAGATTTCATAAGTTTCGAGAAGTTTCCAATACTATTCAGAAATTTTCCAATGCCGTTTCTAATAGTTCCTGGAAATTTTCGCCATTTCCTGTTGTTTCCTCTCATTTTCACATTTCCTGCCATTTCTTTAAAAACTATACCATAAAATTTTCACTGTTTCTAGACCTATTCATTTCTGCTTCTGATATTTACATCACCAGTAGTTTTCAATTACCATGCGCAAAGGTTAGACTTATTAGGTAAATGTAGTTAAGTCAATATGGTAAAGTAACCTATCAATATTTTCATGTGAGTTGCACTAAATATCTATGTATTTAGGATATGTATATTTGAAAAAAAGGACTCAGAATTATATCGGAAAAGAAAGATTGGGTTCTTGGATTGAAGGTATATGGACCTCCTTTTTTGACAAATTACAAGGGAGGCAATGAGGACCAGAATTTTGTACCTTTTGAAGGCCCTTCTCAGGTTAAAGTGCAAGGATTATCTTCAGAACTCTGCTGACAATGTTCAGAATCAGTTTTCAGAGAATGATCATATTAGTCCCTTCGTGCATAATGAGGGTGTGCAGTGCTGATTTCGAAAATTTGCCACAGGTCAATATAATTGTTGTTTCTGAACAGGCTTCTTTGGATGTTGAGGCAGGCCATGATAGTAATAGTAGTTCTGGGTCAAAAATTAAGTGCTATACTCTTTTTTGGTCGAAAACTAATAGAAAATATACTTGTGTTCTCTCCATTTGAAGGCCCTTCTCGGGTTAAAGTGCAAGGATTATCTTCAGAACTCTGCTGACAATGTTCAGAATCAGTTTTCAGAGAATGATCATATTAGTCCCTTCGTGCATAATGAGGGTGTGCAGTGCTGATTTGGAAAATTTGCCACAGGTCAATATAATTGTTGTTTCTGAACAGGCTTCTTTGGATGTTGAGGCAGGCCATGATAGTAATGGTAGTTCTGAGTCAAAAATTAAGTGTTGTACTTGTTAGATCTAGAAGCATAAAGAAATACAGCAAGAAGATAGAGATGCACAAAACTGCACTGATTCGAATGACTCAGGCAAGGTGTATATATTATTCAAGAGAAGTAGTTATATGATCTTCAATTACAATTGTTTTACAACCTCCTAACTGTTTAGAACCGTACAGGTTCATTATATATATTCAACACCCCCCCTTAATGACAAACCTTGAAACAACACCAAGTTTATCTCTAAACTTGACAAACAACAAAGGACCAAGAGGTTTAGTCATTACATCAACAGGCTGATCTGCAGATGGACAAAAATGCAGAGAGATTTCACCAGAATCAACCAACTGGCGAATATAATGATGATGAATCTCAATATGTTTAGTGCGGGCATGATAGATAGGATTCTTCACCATTTTCAGAACACCTTGATTATCACAAAAGAGTGAAAGAGGTGTTGCAACAACCTGGGGAAACTGAAAAATCAGTCAAAATCCGACGAAGTCATATTGCTTCACAACTGGCACTAACAGCAGCCTTGTATTCTGCTTCCGTAGAAGAGATGGCAACATTAGGCTGAAGTTTACTTTGCCAAGAAACAACTCCTGAACCAAAAGAGAAGATATATCTTGTGGTAGATCGTCGAGTATCTACAGATCCTCCCCAATCAAAGCCAGTATAGCCAATGAATCTGAAATCTACAACTCTCTGATATAGAACGCCAAAGTCAACAGTTCCTTTGCCATATCGTAGAGCTCGTTTTGCTGCTCCCCAGTGAATGAGTTTCGGTTTAGATATAAAACCAAGGGAGATAGCTGACAACAAAACATAGATTCGGTCGAGTAGTTGTTAGATAGATCAAACTACCCACCAACTGTCTGTATAATGTTTCATCGACCGGTGGTGAATCATCACCTCCATAGGTGTAGAAGAAGAATTACAATCATACATTTGAAATTTTTGTAGCAGGTTAGTGGCATACTTAACTTGAGATATGAAAATCAAGTGATCAAGTTGCCAGAATTCTACACCAAGAAAATAGTGAAGGAGGCCTAAATCAGTCATGTCAAAAGCAGCACATAAATCTGATTTTACCTTATGAATTGCAGCATCTCCACTGCCGGTGATGGCAAGGTCATCAACATACACAATAAGAATCACAATGTCATCATCATTGCTTTTGACATAGAGATTCGGATCAAAATGACTCCGTGTGAAGCCTGAATCTCTGAGATGTTTATCTATTTTTATGTACCAGGCTCGAGGAGCCTGCTTAAGTCCATACAAGGACTTAATCAATCTGCATACCAGATGCTCACTACCACGAGCCTGAAAACCCTCAGGTTATGTTATATATGCCTATTCTTCCAAATCCCCATTCAAGAAAGCACTTTTGAAATCCATCTGATATACTTTCGAACCAAACTGAGCTGCAAAAGAAAGAAGTCGAAAAGTGACCATATTTACAGTAGGAGCAAATGTTTCTTTATAATCTATCCCCTCCTATTGCAAAAAACCTTTATCAACAAGTCGAGCCTTGTACTTATCCAAAGTACCATCTGCTTTGCACTTGATTTTATACACCCATTTACAGCCAATGGTGTGTTACCCTGGAGGTATTGGCACCAACTTCCAGGTATTATTTTTAATCAAGGCATCATACTCTATTTGCATGGTAGTTTCCCATTCTGGTATGCCTCGTGCTTCAGAGTATTTCTGTGGCTCATGAATATGAAGAAGATCAGAAGCAAGAGCTAAATTGAGTGTGCTAAGAATAATCAATTTGCTTACCAGTTCGTCGAGACTTTCCATCTAAGAGAGAAGACAATTCTTCCTTCCTCAAATCCTGAATAGTGGAGTAAAACCACTTAGGCCTCCACTGAACTGAAGATGTGGTGGTTGGTTGTGGTGTTTCTGGAAGAGAAGCCAATGGAAGTTCCGAGTTCCGGAGGAGAAACCAACGCAAGTTGATTTCCTGGAGACTCAACAATCTCAGTGGTAGATTGGACAGACTGTCTTGGAGTCTATGGAGGAATATGAGAAGAACCGGATTCATGATCAGGCAAGGAAAGAGTACCAAACTCTGTTATGACCCCTTGCTGATCGTTGCCCCTTGGCTGGTCCACTTGCTGATTACAGCCAAAGAAAGACTTTGTTTCTTTTACATCAACATCTCGACTAATAATGATCTTATTAGTGGAAGTATCAATCAACCTATATGTTTTACATTGATAATTATAACCAGCAAAAAAATATCTAGAACATTTGGAATCTAATTTACTCTTATTTTCAGGAACCAAAGTATAAGCAACTGAACCAAAAACACGAAATGCTGATACCTTTGGTTTAATGGTGGACCAAGCTTCCTCTGGTGTGATGTCCTGCAAAGCTTTGCAAGGACTCCGATTGAGTATATAAACAGTTGTGTTAACAGCTTCTCCCCAATATTTATACGGCACTCCTTGATTGTGCATCATGAATCGAGTCATCTCCATGATGGTTCTATTCCTCCGTTCTACCACCCCATTTTGCTGCGGGAGTATAAGGGGCTGTCAACTGGCGTTGAATCCCTTCTTTATTGCAGAAATCTGCAAATTGTTTAGAGGTAAACTCACCCCCATTATCGGATCTCAAAGTCTTGATCCGCCGGCTGGTTTGATTCTCCACCAAGGCCTTGAACTTGACAAAAGAAGCAAAGCAATCAGACTTCTTTTTCAAAAGATAGACCCACATCTTCCGAGAATAATCATCCACCAGCAAGAGAAAATAACGTGCACCAAGGACTGTGGGAGTCTTCCACGATGGCTCACATAGATCTGCATGTACAAGATCCAAGAGCCCCTTTGCACGCCAAGCACCTTCATGAGGGAAAAGGCTTCCGCTTTTGTTTTCCTGCAAAACAACCAACACACATGTCCTGTTTCTCCTGAATAGGAGGCAAACCAACAACCATATGTTGGCTCTATGAAGACGGGCTAAATACTGAAGGTTGAGATGGCCATATCTTTCATGCCATAAAACACTGGTATTGCCTTCCACAACTAAGGCATGCAAGTTGACCGTGGCAGGATCAACAAGTCTATATAGACCACCATGCCCAATTCCCAGGGTAACAACCTTATTTTGCTTGATGTCTGACACAATACATTGTTTACCAGAAAAGTTTACAAAGATATTGGGATTATCAGTTAGTTGACTGATAGATAACAAGTTCTTATTCATGTTAGGCACATATCTAACATTTTTTACAAGCAATCTAGTATTATTATTTAGCATAATACGAACATCCCCAATACCCTCTACAACATGTGATCTTCCATCTCCTAAAGTAACCAAATCAGAAGAACAATTAATTAAAATTGACATACCAGTCTTTTTGACATGTGAAAGTGTCGTGATGCTCCAGAATCAATGAACCAACATCGAGTAGGGCTGCCATTATCTGAGCAAGATGCCGTGAGAGCATATTCTTCTTCTGACTCGTGTTCAACTATAGCCACATGTGCATGTCCCTTCTGCTTCTTCAAGGCATTGAGTCTTTTCTGACAATCTTTCTTCACATGACCAAGTTTGTGACAATAGTAACATTTCACTTGATATTTAGGAGAGGAAGAGGATGTCTCAGCCTGTCGTTTACACTTTCCTTTAGACTGAGCAACAAAAGCGCTCTCAGATTGTCCAGAAGTGGACTCTTGAACCTGTGTCTGTCTTCATTCCTTTTGCAACAGGTAGGAACTCACCTTGTCAAATGTAAGAGTTTGACTCTCCGCCATTAAATGAAGTGCCTCCACAAATGACTCATACGAAGATGGCAAGCTATTTAGAACCAAAGCCACCATATCATCATCGTCCACCTTTTTTATTTATGGAAGACAAGCTGGTCTCGGAGATCTTTCATCCAAAGTAGGTGCTCAGATAGTGATCCACCTTCTTGTAATTTTACAGAAAAGAGCATATTTTTTAGGTATAAAACCCGACTCTTTTCTGATGTCTGATATTTACCCTTCAAACTGGCCCACAACGTGCTTGCCACAGTGGCATTCCACACTTCAGGTATCATATCATCCGATACCGACAACTTGAGAAACAATAAAGCTTCCTTATGACGTTTGTCATAATCCTCGAAGTTCATCGCTGGTCGACTTTCATCACCCTTGATTATTTTATCACAATCACGAAACTCCGCAACCATTAAAATCTTATGACTCCAAACATTGAAATTAGTGCCTGTTAATTTTTGTGAGTCAGGCAGAATAAGATTTGAAATATTCGCCATTTTATTATGAAAATAATAGAAAATGGAAATAAAGTATTTTGCCCACCACATAAAACAAGACCACTTTATGCAAATACGTGGCAGGAAAAAATAATACAAACAATTCAAATATTTGTTCCTAGACTTTAATCAGCCCACACGACTTCACCTTTTCCTTTCCTTTGCCCACACGAGTCATGCTCTAGTATTTGCAACTGCCCTCCATGATTATTTACGATTGGGTAAAGCTTCTGGTTGGTCACGTTCAACAGCAAACTGGGCATGTTTTTAGCCACAAACTGGGCACCGAACACCAAACTAACATTTTCCTGTTCACAACGAATGTCTCTGCCTCCACATGAAGTCTGCCATGATTTGCCGCGACTTTTCTCATATTTTTGCAAACAACTGAGTCTCCTGAGCAGTCACGTGTTTCTCCTTTTCGCTGGACGTTTTCAGACACTCAAAAAAAACGATGGAGCAGCAAAACGAGTTTATCTTCTGCCTGCGTCAACCATACTGTTGACCCCTCCTTTCATTGATGCCTATGGCTCTGATACCACTGTTAGATCTAGAAGCATAAAGAAATACAGCAAGAAGATAGAGATGCACAAAACTGCACTGATTCGAATGACTCAGGCAGGGTGTATATATTATTCAGGAGAAGTAGTTATATGATCTTCAATTACAACTGTTTTACAACCTCCTAACTGGTTAGAACCGTACAGGTTCCTTATATATATTCAACAGTACTCTTTTTTGGTCGAAAACTAATAGAAAATATAGTTGTGTTCTCTCCATTCATGTCCCGTGTTTTTTATAGTGTTTTACAGGTTATTTCAGTTTACAATTATTTTATAAATATATACTATAATCATGTTCTCATCAAAATTTAGGCATGTTAAAGGTTTTGAATTTTCATAATTACAAAATATTTTAAGTGCTTTTTCTTTTATGGACTAAAAAAGAGTACCATGCATTTTTCAAATATATTTATTATTTTTATAATATATTGTATGGACATTTCCATGCCGTTTCGTACCCAAAGATTATTTAAAAATCAGTGTTTCCACATGTCAGACCCGTGCTTGTTTCTGTTTTCTGGAAACTTGGATACGTAATACAAGTTTGCCATGTTGGTTTAATCCCACCTTGTCATGTAATAAGCTTGCTGCCACCATATCTCTGCAGTGGTTGAATCCCACCTTGTTAACTATTAGTTTGTCTAGGGTTAACCAACTGAAAAGTTTAAATGCAACATTGCAAAATTCACATACCTGATCTTTGTAGACATTCACACGTATTAGATTTGAAACTTTAGACCTCGTGTCATTGGTCTTATGTTGAACACCAACCTATAAAAAAAATAGTGAATCAAAACTACAAATAAAAATTGACATTTTCAATAAAATTGATAGAGAAAATGATTAAAAGGATTTTATAATTGAAAGTGTACCGAAAGATTATAACTAAAAGTTATAAGATAAGAATGATTGCTACAAGTATAATAGAAGTCGGATTGTCGATTGACGATTTGTTTTAAGGCTTTAAGCTTACTAGTTATTACTTATCAGATTTTGGAAATTCCCACATGAAGTTATTCAAATAACACTTCTGCTAGGCATACACCAGGGATGCAACATTTCTAACAGGAAAACATGTAAATCCTAGCTCTTAATACAAAGATACTGAATAGATAATGGCTTTAGCATAAAAGTTCCGCAGCACAGTAGCATGTCTACCACTCTAGCAAAATGAATAATTATGCAGGGGTATATTGTGTTTACTTTTCTATTGCCGTTTAATCTCACCCATTATCACATGCATTACCCTCTTATTTGTTTTAGCAATGGATTATCCATTGAGGATTTTTAGTTACCAAGATATCCTAATGATGTTTTTCAACTGATGTGGTATTTAAAAGCAAATATAGGCATATAAAAACTAATGCACAAGCTGTGGAACTTACAATAAACGGAACCGGGGCATCCAAGAAGTCGAGCATCTTTTTTGGTAAAACCTGAAATTGTCAAGACTAATAATCAATTAAAAGATAAAGATGCATTAAATAAACAAAGCAGAACATATACGTTAGGCATTAGCTGAAGTACAATTTACATGCTAAATATCAAGTAACACTAGATGGCGATGCATAACGACTTATACGACAGGAGGAACATAAACCGTGGACATAAGATGAAGTAAACTTTACATGCTAAATGTCAAGAAACACTGGATAGTGGTGCATTACAACTTACATGAAGCGTCACAAAGACAGTGAGATCAGCCTCACAAGACTAAATGCATGGAACTTAAGAACTAAAATTATGCAAATTTGGTCAGAATAAGTAGAGCCTAGATTCCAAGCATAGAATACCAATACAAGCAAATTGTAACTCGCTTATGGCACACAGTTAGATGCCCATGCCAATTTTTCAAAGGTATAAGGATTTGGAACACCCCACAGCCAAAGTTACAGCATTCAAATTCGTATTCGAATTTGCCGAGGACAAAACTTGTGAAAAAATCATTGCTATAAAATCTACGATAAAATTCGAGATTAAATTCAACTAAAATATATGCTTGTATTTTAAATTAAATATTTGAAAACAAAAAAATTAACTCACATTTATTTTTTAAATAGTAACATTTCATATGAGAAAACATGTCTAAAAAATCCAGAATATCATTAGGCCTGAATTTTATTAGGATCAAGCAACTAGTTTATAGAGAAACCCGTACCCATATTAAAAATATATTATATTCTATAATCTAAAATAGTAAATCATAAAATTATATTTAAAACAAACTTATATATGTAAAATAAAAACTATTGGCATAATAAAATCAAATTAATTTACTATTAATTATAACATATTAATATATTAGATCATATTATAATATAAAGTTTAAAGAAATTAAAAATGTTTTATCAAAGTTATAAGTTTAAATAATCGGCAATGTTAAACTTTTAGTTTTGATATAGAAATACTCTTAAGTGTGTCATTTGATATTGTCATTTATCAATAAAGGTATGTTTCTTTGTAAAATGATAGGATTTAAAAAAGAAATAGTGGAGAATATATAGAATAAAATATTAAAAAGAAGCGAAAGGTTAATTTTTTTGTGAAAATTTAACGCAGCTTCGCAAGCCCATCTCATTCAACCTTGACCCTCTAGCTAATCAAACACGGTGTCTCCTCCAGCACCACCCCTGTGCAAGAATGAAGGAAACAATCATACGGCACAAAGTGAGGGCATGAAGTGAAGAGTCGCAGGTTTAGGGCATGGCGGCCAATCTTTTGCAGTTAAGGAAATAATGATGAGTTTTATCCGAAACCCTTAACAAATTTGAACTAATAAAAAATGTTGGTCAATCATTGAATCTATTCGATTTGATTCGTGAATTTAAGCATATTTCATTTGCACAGTTGAAATTCGGCGATTTTTTATTTTATTCTAAAATGCACGGAAACGCCATATAGGTCCTCATACCAGCCTAGAAACGTACCAGGTACTGGTACGAGGACGGGTACGTTGTGGGTACGCTCCGGAAACGTACCCACAGGGGACCAAGGGTACGAGGACTTACTGGGTATGCCAAAGCCGTACACGTAACGTACCCTGTGTCTGTGGGTACGTTTCCGAACATACCTGTCCAAAAAAAACTTGCCAAAGACAACGTTTCTTTCCTTTTTTGGCAATTCTTTCCTTTTTTGGATTTTTGGTGAAAAAACACAAAATAGAAAAAAATTTGCCATTTTTGGAAAGGGTCCGGAAGATGTAGCAATAAAAACTTGCATGTGCCATAACTTTCATTCTGTGGCTCCGTTTCAAGTGTCGTTTTCTCTAAAAGTGTATATTTTCTCGAGCTCTACGCATTGATGGCAATATTTTTCTTATTTTCATAAAATCCATTTTTGCACCTTTTTGGACCAAGCAACTTCTTGCAATCTTCTGAAAGAATCATGAGCTTTGATCGCCTGTAGACAGATTAGTAATTAAAAATACTGGATAGCTTTACAAAACTCGGCGAGTATTCTCCCGTGCTCAGACTAATCGTCCCACCTGCCAGCTTGGATCCATATTTTTCCTGCTTAGTTATGATGTTTCGGGAAATATGCCAGACAATACTATCGTGCTGAGTGGATCAAGGAAGGTCACCATGAACAATCAAAACTCCTTGAATCTTATCACAGTCACTAAGATAAATAACTATGATAGAGAAATATGAAGCAAATGGAGTTGCCATGTTCAACTCCTTCCTTGCCAGATAATTTTTTATTGCCACACTTGTTTTCTTGATCATTTCCTTAGAATGTACAATCTAAATACTTATTTATTTTGAAAAGCAATGTATCAGTAACTTGATACTTTGTAAATTGATTTGTTATAGATGAGTGGTAAAAGACCTCTTCTGCTACTACATGATGTAATGTGAAAAGAAAGACTTCGCCAAATACAGGTGTAAATGCACCATGACTAAGTATTAAATTTCAATTACAATGTATGAGAATTAAATTTCAATAAGTATGCAAATGCTTATTTAAATTTATAATTTATATAAATATTTATATATTTATATACATATATATATAAAACGTACCCAAAATCGTACCGTACCCGCGATTTTTAAAAAGTTGCCGTTTCAGCGTACCGTACCCGTACCCGTATTCGTGCAGTCTAGATTTTATTCGCCAAATGCAATGAGTAAGCCCACAACCACTCTTAACATGTTTACCTTGTGTTGCCAAGAAACCCACCAATATATAGTTGAAACAGAAGGGCCAAATCAGCCATAGGCTCTCAATTCAACTCGATCAGTGAGCTTGGCTCGGCTCGGCCCTATATCCTATATAGAGAATTCAATCGCATAGCCAGTCAATCTGATGCAGAGGAGTAAACACATTTGCATGCATTCAAGAAGTTAGGAGGATTTAATCAACAACCTTTACCCAGCTTTGCCAAGAGGATCCTTCTAAGAAGCCTGAAATGGCTTAAAAATGCTAAAACTGACAAATGTCACCTTAAGTGGCTTACTCAACCATAGTACCATGTCTCATACCCTACATCTAATGTCTATTTAACTATCACAATGATTTTTGATCAAAGAAACAATCAATTCTTATTTTTACTCCAAACTGCCCTTCACCTTCTCACTAGCTTCTTGCCTCAAACAAGCAAGATTTTTGCTTTGTAGCCTCCAATGACTCTTCCCATTCTTCATGCCCCGTCACACAACTCAAACCACTGTTATATCAGTCATCAAAATGATTAGGAACAATCAACTCATTCACCTTCCTCATATCCACTCAAAACTGTTCACCTTCCTCATATCCACTCAAAACTGTCCTCTAGGTGCTCTCAAATCCAAGCTCTTGCTTGATTCATGGTTGGAAGGATCTATGACTACCCACAACAAACTATTAAAACACCCTTTATCATCACTATGGTGCATACCAAATTTTGTGAGCCAACTCCAAGAACTTCTCTCCCAATCACTCTTTTACCTTTCCCAGCCTTCTAAGCTCTTCTAGCCCTGTTTCTACGCATTCTCCTCCTTAACTTTCATTTTAAATGACTTCAAGAC
Organism: Taxus chinensis; assembly: GCA_019776745.2. Taxonomy (NCBI): domain Eukaryota; kingdom Viridiplantae; phylum Streptophyta; class Pinopsida; order Cupressales; family Taxaceae; genus Taxus; species Taxus chinensis. The sequence continues at coordinate 215,616,375 of CM034155.1, forward strand.
GAAGTGAGGATTTTTTAGGACACCCATTTGCAAGCTTCATCTGTGTGCAAAGTCTCAAGATTGGACACCAACTCTATAACCCACTTCCTTAATAACCTAACCTCTCTAATTAGGTCTCCCTCTGGGTTCACTGCCCTACCACTGGACTGTCACGTTTTCCTCTAATTTCCTCCAATAAAAATCCAAGATTCCTCCTAAATAAGTTTTAAGGACTTGGTCACTGTTACTTCTTCCAAGTTTCAAAGCAAGATTCCACGTGTAAGGATAATTTTTTATCTTTATTTTTGAATCAAACCCTAGGTTTAGCCTACAGGACCGAGAAGCTTGTTTTTCTTATAAAATGAATAAACTCTGGTTTCAAGACCCAAAAAATGATCCACATGTCTATGACATCTCCAACTTCACCTCTATTTTACCAGTCCTCAAGAATCACGTGAAACTGACTGTTACAGATTAGCAAAACAGAGTTATCTTGTCAAGACTCGGTCACTAAACTAAGAATCAGGTTAAATACATATTCATGTTTTTGTTATCCTCCCAATAGCATTTATTGCCTCTGAGAATGGTTAACTCACTTCCTTAGATCAAGTCTAAACACACACTCTTAGCCTTCAAGGAAAATCATGCATTCTCCACGGTCACAGTTCAGTCTATTATCAGAATCTCGAACATGCAATGATAAATACCAAGGTAAGCATCTTTCAAACCTTGAATAGCATAACAAACATCTCTGCCACGTGAATTATTAAAGAACATGCTTCAAATACAAGAACTCAAGTCCATACTCCCTAAACCATGCAAAATACAGTCTTACAGTTGCATGCAAACCTGTGTTTGAGCTTCCAAGCTAGAAACCAAGTCTAGGGGATCATTTAATAAACCTTCCTAGAAGTGATTACAAATCTATTCTCCATGCATTCATAAAGAGAGTCTCTTAGTTATTAAGCCAAAACCCAGAGTCACCATATCAACGAGAAACTCTTTTTGCAAAACAAAGTTCACTAACTATATATATCAGACTGTATTAAAAAATTGTCCTTCCTTCATTCACTCTTCCTCAAGGAAATCCTTTCTCCTCCTCTCCTCCTCTCCTCTAGGAGGCGTAACTAACTCCCTTTCTTCGAATTCATCTTCCTTTTTAAGTGTGTCTTTCATGCAAACCTAACTAACTCCCTCTACATGACTCATCAATGCTTCTTTATATGCCATACAAGGGAATATACCCTAATTACATCATTTGTAACATTCGTTACTTCACTTTATCCCTATGACTCACTAGAACCTGATTAGATGTTCACATACACTCTATGGATCACTCATACTCACTTTAACCATAAAAACACCTTTTTCACTCCTTAACAAGCCATTGCTTCACTTTTACAAGTTTTAGAAATTTGAATCTAGAAATGGAGGGAAAACCTATCACTTGAAGTTGTTAGCATATGCAAAGAGAAGAAAGAATTCACAGAAGGCAAAGTGCATTGCTCAAATGTCACAAGCAAGGCGAATTTATTATGTGAAGATGTGGTTACAAATTGGTTGAACAGTTACCAACCGAACAACTACATAACTGCATTACATGATATCTAAAGCTCTATATTTTAACACTAGCTCTTTTGTTCATAACACCCAGCTCCTCTATGTACACACCTAGAAGGATTTTCGGAACACAGCAGACTCCTTCGAAACCTCCACTCAACCTACAGATAAGTATACAAAATGCCGCCTATAATTTCCCTCGTCTACAAAATATTTTACAGAGCATCTTATCAGTTATTCTTGCATCACTTATGGTGTTTGAGTACAATTTTTAAAGAGACAGCACACACACACACACACACACACACACACACACAAGGCTATATATGCCACCTTTTAATTATGTTGTGCTTTTTGGCCGTAACTTTTCGTATCCAAGGTTTTTTGAAAATTGCAGTTGAATTTCGAACGTTTCATACCAAAAAGTTGCCGAATCTTTGTGACTTCCTGTCAACATAGAGATCCTCCAGGCAATACTTCTCCATATTTTAACACCCCCTCTTAATGACTAAGCTATTTGAAAAAATGGAGAGTTTGTCCCGAAATTTTACATAGGTATCCTAAAGCCCATATGTTTAGTCATTAGAGTCTACAAGATTGTGCCATAGGTTGTACTTCAAAATCAGCAGTCCATGAATTGTGTTGCGGTTGTAGAATGGAGAAGAACCGCAGAAATTAAAAATCTGGTCATGTGAACAAAAGATATGGCAAGTGGTCCATTGGTTCTTTGTTACGTGATTCATTGACCCGTGATGAGTCACCAAATGTAGCTGAGAAGTGTTAGCCCCATCTCCAGAGTGCTGAATCAGAACCTCAGAGGTGGACATTGAAAAATCTAATAGGCTTGTGTAGCTTGCTGGAGTCTGTACAAAGACTCGATTATCCTACAAGAAAAAGTCACCTCGAATCATGTCCTTGCAACACTCATGAAAGTGACTCATAGCAACTTTATCAATAAGAGAAATGTGACATGTCTGTGCAAGAGTTAGAGCCAACTCCGACAATAGTAGGAGGGTAACCATCTGTGTCTCATCTGTCTCAACAATGGGAGAAATAACCATCTCCGCAGTAGGAGTAAGAACCAACTCCTCATCTATTTGCTCATTTATCCCCCTCTGTTGGGAAAGATCTTTCACAACATAATGAGCAAAGTGTTCATGCTCCATTGTCCTTCGAGCAAGTACCTCGAAGTAAGTGGCTGGGTATGCCATCTCACCATGCACCGTCAGTGCATCAGGAATAGTGGAGTCTCCATCCACAACAAATTGTTCTTGTGAAATGAGGAAATCCATCCTCCCAAGGCATGTCCGCCTTCTGTACATTTAATAGTTGCATATTTCATGCCCTTTATACATCTATTGGTGGATGTATGTTTGATCCTTATAACAGCAAGCAACAGGGATTGATGAGGAATGGACTTCCTCCCAAGGACAAGTTGCGATCACTTTGACACACAAAATTGCAGGACACTCATGACACTGAAAAGCATTCATTTTCCATTTTCCGAGCGAAGATCAGGACAGCCGTAATCTGGACCACCTTGCCCTGAATACCAAGGGCAATTATCCGTCTCAGATGTATTCATATCAAAGAATACACTTCTTCCCACAAAAATCCACAGAAATATTGGGATTTTAGTTAATTTGACGAATAGAAAGAAGACTTCTTTTGTAAAGAAGCATGTACATATCTAGACATTCTCATTACCAACAATTTATGAGCATTATTCCAATACAATGACTGGTACAATCTTCTATCCCTTCTACTGGCAAGCTGAACTTCTCCATCTAGCTAGTACTACTGATTTCAAAACCATATATTTGCAGTAAATGAACCATACCAGTCCCTTCAACATGCAAAAATGTGTGCGGATGCACCAGAGTCAATGATGTAGCAACTAGTACCACTATCATGGAGCAATGATGTATAAGACAATAAAGAGTAATAGCTTCGTCATCTCGAATCCCGTTCTTCTGCAAGCTTGCTTATTGACATGTTCCTCATTTCGTACATGGCAATTTTTTGTTCTGTTGCGAAATATCATACTTCTTTATTTTCTGACATTATCTGCTTCTTCAAGGTGCCCATAACATGTGACATTAATAACATGTGACCTGATACCGAGTGCTCATGCTGAAACCCACATGATGCTGTTCAGTTTCCAATTGATCCTGACTACATAGAGCATTTTTCCATTGGTCCCAATTAGGCTATGTTGCCTGAAACCTCTGTCATCCCTCCTTTTGCAACAGGTAGGAACTCACCTTGTCAGACATGAGTTCTTGTACAAAAATTTAGCCATTAAATGGCGTGCCCCCACAAATGTCTCAGAACAGAAATGGTAGTTGTGCAGAAAGAAGCCCAATAGTCATGTCGTCAACACCATTTTTGTTGATGGAAGATAACTATGTCTCGGAGGATCTTTCAGCAGGACAAGTTGCTCAGACAGCGATCCACCCTTGTAACTTTACGGAAAAAGAGCATAACCTTCAAGTATAAGCATACCCGACTCTTGTCTGAAATCTGATATTTATCCTCAAACTGGCCCACAAATGCTTGCCACAGTAGCATTCACGCACTTCCGGTAAATCATCCGACACCGACAACTTGAGAAGTTTTAAACTTCCTTATGACATTTTCATAATCCGTCGAAGTTTATCGTTGGTCGGACTTTCACTACTTAGTGATTATTTTATCACAATCACGAAACTCCACAACACGTTAAAATCTTATGGCTCCATATATTGTACAAAGTTTAGTGCCTGTTAATTACCCATGTGTTTTGGCAAAGTCAAGTGTGAATATTTGCCATTTTATTATTCCAAGGCAGCCTAGAAATAATAAAGTCAAAATTTTGCCCAAATTACTAAAAATATGTACTTTGTTGATAAGAATAGTTGAAATAAGTTAGCCATGAAAATTTGTAGAAACCATTATGTGGCAAACAAAGGAGTTTTCTACTCAAACAACATCTCATAGTGTTGAACTGCTTGTTGTATTCCCTCATTTGAAGAACATAAATATCTGCGTAAATCCACCTAGACTTGCTGAGGACTCGTATTTTAAACCAGTCACAAGACAATTATATGATAGGAGCTGAAAAGATTCAAATAGTTCCCTTTAAACCAAAACTTTGCACTTAAGCTTCCTGGATCAGGATTCAGATTTAGGGAAACCCTGCCCACATTGTTTCGCTTGTTATTGCCCTCAATATATAACTATTGTGCAACTTTTGATTAGGGCATTGAAACATAGTTTGCATGAAAGCAAATGTAATTTCACCCTGCTGAATTAGGACAAACAAACTTGTTATGTGCGAAATAGGCTTAAAACTGTTTGTTTCTCTCCACATCTCTGTATGTGCAAGTACTTTTGGCTTTTGACCACGAATTAAAATGCATAAGCAAGTGGTGACTATATTGACGTCCATGCACTTGTCAACAAAAATCAATTGGTTAATGCCTTTGTTTACGAATGCACGATATGTTAGGCTATTTAGACTAATTTAATAATAGTCTGAACATATTCAATGATATATGCATGATTTTCTATACTAAAACCTTCCGCCAAAGCTTCCTCAATTCAAATGTACTCTTGTAGTATAAGGCTTATGAATGGAACTTCATGATTCTGAATGAAAATTTTATAATATGCAAAGTGAATAAACAATTCAGAGAAGCCAAAAAACTCTCAATTTGTTTAAGAATTTGTACCTTTATCTGAAGAGGTGGTTACGATTGGTTGAACCCTTACCAATGCAAAATGCTGTGTAAGCTGCACAAGATGTTATATAATGCTCGTATATTTTCTGTATGCATCTTCACCACTATACAACCAAAAATATATGCACGTATTAGCCTACTGCTGTTAAAGGCACTAGCAAATCCAAATAAACGGGGAGATGCTTCTAGGACAGTAACCAACAATAAAGCATTCCATACCTGCTAACACCTCCACAGCCATATTAGAGTTATTCTTTGACCCTGATATTTCACAACACAATAGTAGTGTTAAAAGGCAGAAATCCATAGTATTAAAAAAAATAAAGCAAACTGAAAGTAAAACAGATGATTCAGCAACTACTCTACAAACAAAAAAATCTACTAAAACACTCGTTGAAGGTTCAGAAAAAAATGTATCACATTTGAAGATTGCAGTGAATCCGTTATAACCAATATGGATGCATGTAACTAAGAATGCCATATGATAATCGCTTTAATTATTTTTGAAGACATCACAGTTCGGTAACATTATTTTTGAAGATATCACAGTTCGGATATTCAGACAAAGATACCCTTACTCGTGTAAGAATTCATACATTTTTCTCAGGGTTTCAGTAGACAATTTGAAAAGAGGTTTCCCACTCAACCCACCTCATTTCATCAGCATGAGGCAACCCAATGACAGATAATCTGGCCTTGAAATAGTTGTATTAGCCTATAATCTGCAAAAATGGCATTCACATACATGCATGGTAAGCCGCTATCCCAAATCAGTAGATAAATTGCAACACACTCTATTGTGGCTTGGATATATAAGTGACGGAAGTGTTTGTGGTGGACGAAAATATCCACAATGCCGGTAAAATATTTTCAAAAAACCTTTGGGCATGAAACAGCATGGAAGCATCCATACAATACATTTAAAAAGTATAAATATAAATAAAAATGCACAATACTCATTTGGAGCCCATAAAAGATAAAGCACTCAAAAATATCGTATTCATGAAAGTTCAAAACATTCAACATGCTTAAAATTTCATATGGTCATGAATCATGTGACATAAATGTGAAAGTATTTGTTTTGGCATTGCATGTGGTGTGTTTATATAGGTTTACACATATATTTTTCAATTACTAGCAATCTCTCTTGCAGAACTCATCAGTGCATCAATCTCTGTGAGTGCTATGTGTATTGGCATTGCACATAGTGTGTTTATATAGATTCACACCTAAAATTTTCAATTACTAACAATCTCTCTTGCAGAACTCATCAGTGCGTCAATCTCCATGAGCACGCATGTTGAGGTGTGTATCGGAAAAGGGTTGTGGTTGGATTGTGGTACTTTAGGAGGATTTCCATATGATTTTCTATTATACCTATATATTCATTCATACCTCCTATGATGTCTCCCTGAAATCCTGAAATATGGCTAGTCTGAAACCCTGAAATCTAACTAAGTCTGAAATTTGATAGGACCCCCCAAATCTTAGAATTTGCATTATAGCTTCTAGATGTTTGAAGCCACTCTCAATTGTTCAAGGAGTATATACATAAAATATAACTTAAAATATAAGAAAATAACATTTACATGTAGACATCTTTTTTCGTATACTTAAATGTTTATTTTATGTATATAATGGGCTAGTTTGGGGTTAATGTTTTAGCCAATCTTCATTCTCTTACTTTTTTACAGGCTTGTGCCACCGAAAATGCCCTGGAAACGTATGGTACATTTCCATATGTTTCCAGCACTTGCCTGGGCGTTTCCGGCAGCGCTCCATTTTCCAAAACATTTCAAGGAAGAAATGTGGGGTGGGGACGTTTCAGTGGAACAGTGTTTACCAATCTAACTACAAAAAAATAGTAAGCTTGCAAATTAAAAATAACTTACACTGCATTAAAAAGAAGCTCATATAATCAAAATAATTCAAAAACCTAGCTGGATAGTTGAACATGAACTGGAAAATACATATTACTACCAGCAAGTAAACTGTAAAACAAATAATCCATCTTAGCAGTAAGAAATTGTGGGCATCAGTCTACCTTAAAATTCTCACCAACCTTTTCTTACTTATGCTCATTGGAGATCCTCTGGGCACTAATTCATTCTATTTATTTGGATGTAATCTTATACTGTTAACTCATTTTGGTCATTTCTGCGCATAAATACAATTCCTTCGATTCTTACTGTACCCATTTATATTTTTGAGCTAAAAAAACAACATATCACTGGCTTATGACCATAATCAGTGGACATTAATGCCAACAACAAGTCTAGCAGTGCTGTATTGCAGGCAACCAACTCCTCTAGACCAAGAATGAGAAACAATGAACTAAATTAGACCATTACTAAAGAAATCCACTGAGCTCAAAATAACTTGCAGACAAGTAAATCCATATATAGAATTACAAATGTCTGTGGGTACAAGAAGTGTAGGAATATGAATAACTCCGGTAGGGATATAAGAAGTCGGAATATGTATACATTGAAGGGCTGTTCTATTGTGATAAATATGAGGTTATGAAGTAATCTTTTATAATTTTAAAAGCTTAAACAATTGGTGAAAGGAAAAGAAAGTTCCTTTTGAGGTCCATGATGATGGGCGCTTTGCTTTAGGTCTGCAAGGTAGCTTATAGCATATGGGAACACCTTGTATTCCCAATATAAAGGAGGCACTTAACTGTGCTTCAAATATGAGGTGTACAAATCCTTAACCCTGCAGGATTTGAAGTTGTGACCTCCCTTTCAAGAGCACAAATTCTTCACCATTAAGCAGGAGAAGAAACCAACAATAGATATGTATGCAAAATAACATGTATGAACAGAATCATGTTGGAAAACAAGTTTTTCAGAGGAAATTTGCCTTCAAAATCATTCTTTTATAGGCAAATTTCCTCTGAAAAACTCCTCAAGCATTATGGATTGTGGAAGCTTAATATTTTCAACAAAAAAAAAACAATCAGGGTCAAAGAGCACTGCAAGGATATACAGTATGAAGGGCAAAATAGTCAGCTTTAGAAGAGCATTATTGTTCAACCAAGCATAACGTTAAAATTGAGGCCACTTAGGTCATTACAATGAACATCGTTATTTAAAAAGGAGCTTAACATAAGCTGTGGAGATCAACAAATAAGAGGAGCCTCAATAGAAACGATGGTTTGGGTATTAGTCCATCACGGAGGCCCATCATCAACTTGATTAAGAGAACACCCCACTTTGAAAATTTGGGCCTTGACTGTAATTATTATAGGTTACTATTAATTCACAATGGCTAGTTACATTCAAACAAAAATTGTTGCAATGGATAGTTGCATTTACTATTTCTGTTAACAGCTAATTATATTAAATACTTTTCACAAGGTGAGTCCCTAATGACATCATGTACTTGACTTATCTATATAAGGAGCTCTATGTACACATAATATCATATATTTCCATGCTGATGATGGATCACTTGAGTGGTCACTTCAATGAATTTTTAATTCTATACACAGTTTATACACAGAAAAATCTTGTCTCATTATTATGGACTGTGGAAGTATCAAATCTCTCAAGATTAATGTTGTTTTTTATTCATAGATGATGGTGGAAATATTCTATCTAAAGCATAAAAGGAAAAAGCTTAGAGGCCCAGGAAACAAATTGATTCAAACAGGTATCAATAAGCCTAGAATGCATGGACGCAATAATAAATGCATCTGAGATCATATAAGACTTACAGGAAGTAATAAGCTTTGCCACTCAAATGGGCGAATCATGGGAATGAGCGAAAGGACAACTGCAGATAGAATGCCCTGCATAAACCAAATTCCATTTTATCAGATCAATCAGATATAGGTGTGATACAAGTAGCTGAGTTTACCTTGAGACTGATAACAAGACAAAAAAATGTTTGGAAAGAAAGGTATCTACTTGTAAATTATTTCATGTACCTTGTCAGCCACATGCAAGACAAGTGGACTGGTGGCCCTTCTCAAAATAACACATACAAAAACCTACAGTCTAAACAATGTTCTTTGTTTATAATTAAAACAAACGTATTTATATTTATTTACAAGATCAGAAGAAGAAAATTACCAGGTTTGGACATATAACAACCACCTGTTTTTCTAGTAATGCTCCAGCAAGTAAAGCCAGCACCTGTCATAGCACCATCTGAGTCAAACAACTCATAAATCCACAAATGCAAAGACTTGTATGTCTGAATGATAGGGCAACAGTATTTTTAAGGGCCAATGCAGTAATCCATAGATAAGAGGCCAAAATATATATAGAAAAAATAGATGATAGAGTTATACATATATGATTAAGTTTGATAGCTAGTGAAAATAAAGAGGATTCACATTATTAGAATATACCAAGGGGAAACTATTCATGATGATGATGTCAAATGTTGAGTGGAATATAATAACTGAAAAACAAAAGCTATGCCTAGATGAGAAAATAGACAACAGAGAATGTAAAGCACATTATATTTTATGAGTAAGGAACTTCCACTTTTACAAATAAACCTAACTCAAAAAGTATGATTAATTATATGAGAAATGTAATTACATTTTCAAGCTTTAGTACCCTGCATACTGTAGCAACCGTCCATAAAGACAATGCTTGTGCTTCCTCGCCAGCAGAAAATGCTGCATTTACCTAAAAATCAATAAAATACTAACATTGAGATTATGTCTCTTCATTCCCAACAATGGCATCCAGATTGATATTTCAAAATCAATGGTAGATAATTGAAAATTAGATAATCGGATAATTATCAACTCTCGCTAAAGATCAAGATATTATATTCAATGATATCTTAAGAAATAATAGAATGAATGTCCAAAACAATACACGTCTATTTTCACCTGGATAAACAGTTACCTCAGATACCTCCGAACTCGTTTTGCAGGACCGGATTTGTGAAATTCTCCCACCCATCAGTTTAAGAGCCAAATCTCCAGGTCTGTGATACTTCAATTCTGGTAAGTGATCAAGAGGTTGAAATGTAATATCTGTTCCTCTTGATGGCAAAGGAAGAGAATGGTAACCACAAATAATCTGCAACAACTCATTGTTGTGTGTCTACCATGTAGTACACCAAAAACAGAACTTCAGTAATGGATTCCGTCAAATATATTTCTAATTTTGTAATATCATTTGTGGAGAATCAGCTGCCCATTTTTCATGTGTAACATGCAGCTGATTCCTGAAAATGATATTGCATAATGATGCACTGCAGCAACACCCAGTGCATAAAAATAGATTTCTAATTTCTAATCTCCTACGAAAAAATTCTAAAGGCAAGGCTACATTCTTTGGACAAGCCAACAAGAATCTTAAAATCTAAATAGTACTTCTGCAAAAATACAGATTATACCTTGGCCCATTCCATAATTCCATCAGTCCCATAGCCATTTTCTTGCCCAATAGAAGATTCATCAACATCATCATCTTCTGAATCGATACTACGTATCGAACTGCAGTTCAACATTTTCAGCCATAACAAAAGTTGCAACATTATGAACTCATAAGTTTGCACTCACTGAATAATCAAATTTTAAACCATTAGAAAAGTTGCAACTTATGCACTCATAATTTTGCACTCGATGAATAATCAAACAAGAAATTGTTTCTGACTAAACACTAATCTCAATGAAGTGGAGAGGGGCATAAATTCTTCTAAATCAAATGACTGCTAGTTTATACATATTTCTATGATATACATAAATGTTGCTGAAAGGCATAAGTGCATCGATAGATATTATGTGAAGTAAAAAGGGATAAGACATTGCAGCTTCTAGAACTTTTGTAATCCACTACAAAGGAATTAAGAAGTATATAGCTCCATATTAAAGTCATGCCATTCAATATACATTGGTTGACAGACCGCAGGAATGAGAATATGGTTAGAAGAGTTCACAAGACCGTTGGTGATATAAATATTGCCAGAATGCAATAGGCTATACTTTTGTAAGCTTTTATCAGCTATACACAGAAGAATTAGAAAGCATTTTGTACTGTGCACAGGGATGGAAAAGGTGACATTGTGATGCTCATCACACCCATTCTAGTAAAGAATACTCAATCTGGACAGCAAAGTGCTAGTGCTTGCTAACATATATGCTTCCTCGGCAGAATTTTAGTATTTAATGGGCGATGACCTCAGAGAAGTGTATTTCTAGTCTATGATTATTTCCACTGTTCGAATCCAAGAAAAGAAGAACATTGCTCATGCATCGAGCTACCAAGGGAAGAGAAGCTCAGAATACGCTCATGTTTAGACTCGGGCCTCCTAAGGAGTCCATCTTACCACTGTCGAATAAAATACCTGCCAATTTGTACCCAAAAGATAAATTCAGAAGTAAAATGTATCTCCTACCCACTAAAATCTGCAAGATTCCTGTGGCTTGTATAGTAATGCTCGTCACGCCCTTTCTAGTAAAGAATCTCAATCTGGACAGCAAAGTGCTAGTGCCTGCTAACATATATGCTTTAGTGTTTAATGGGCGATGAGCTCAGAGAAGTGTATTTCTAGTCTATGATTATTTCAACTGTTCGAATCTAAGAAAAGAAGAACATTGCTCATGCATCAAGCTACCACGGGAAGAGAAGCTCAGAATACGCTCATGTTTAGACTCGGGCCTCCTAAGGATTCCATCTTACCACTGTCAAATAAAATACCTGCCAATTTGTACCCAAAAGATAAATTCAGAAGTAAAATGCACCTCCTACCCACTAAAATCTGCAAGCTTCCTGTGGCTTGTATAGTAATGACCCCTCCTATGGAACCAAAACAATATGCACACAGATGGAAATGTATCCCTCAAATGATAAAACAATCCACAATCATAACATAGTAAACAGGTACACAGATGGGCATGTATCCCTCAAATGATAAAACAATCCACAATCATAACATAGTAAACAGGTACACAGATGGGCATGTATCCCTCAAATGATAAAACAATCCACAATCATAACATAGAAAACAGGTCTAGCAGTCCTAAGACCACAAAAGAATATCTTTCAAGTTTTTGCAATTCTCATGCCAACTATTGATGCCTTTATTCAAGGTAAATATTTGATAGATGCAATCTAACCAGAAGCCTGATCGTTAATATGTGACTGCATGTGTTGTCATCACTAGCATATTACAGGTTTAAGTAGATTCATTACGCATTTTCACAGATGTATAGAGCCTATTTTTCGGGTGATAAATAACTCATAAAAATGAGCTGTACATTTTGGATAAAGGTGATAGAAAATGAACTGAAGTGTCTTCGTATATATTTGCAAATGGCAGCATCCTAGTTGGGAAAGTTTCAAATAGAGGCCAACAAGAGGTCTCTAGGCCATTTTGGAAAGGTGCCAAAAATGAACCAATGTTGAAACACACTAGAACTTACAGTAATAAATCTCAAGGACGCCTTGAATTGTTTCAATGTCATTAGCACAGGTACTGATGGATCTGTGAGACAACCTAATGCAAGGAGAATAACCATTCTTCCTCCTAGGATGGTTCAAACAGGCCCGCTTAGCCCAGGACATTCCCCTATGAGCATTCTTAGATCCTACTTTTTTTGTGGTGATAATTGACTATGTTGTTCATTCTTCTGGTCCAAGCCTTGCTACAGATGTGATAGCGTTGGTCACCTTTCATAATCCCCTGCTTGATCGTCATCAGCTTTATGTATCTTTGAGGTGTCCTTCCCTCGCAGGGCTATTTATAATTGTACTGTCTTACGGCTCAAGGTTTAACCTCTTTGGGTTTACCGTGTAGTGACTTTTCATAACAGAGGGTCTTGTACCCTAGTACTGCTTTCATAGCTAATTGTATTCGCTGTGTCTCGTTAGTTAACTTATTTTGGTTGTTTGTGGACATTAATAATTTTTTCTCCCAAGGACATCATCAAGCTCGGCATTGGCTCTTGTTACAATGGTGGACAAGAATGTTGGACTTCTTCTGCTCCTAAGGTTGATGCAAACTAAATCCCTGTTCTCCATCAACTCCCTTCTATTGGCTCTGTTAGGGGTTCTTTCTCAAACAGGGCTTTCCTTTCACACAATTATTTCTCATAACATGAATTTTGTATATACTGACAGGTCTAGGGATTACTCATTTAAATTTTCTCCTCTTTTGTTTAAGGCTTTATTACTTCCCAGTTTTAGTTTTAGTCTTTGGATAATATATTTCTGATTGTTGTTCTTTTAGTGTTCCTTATCTGTCTTTCGTATTTATGTCTTAGAACTCAAAATTAGTGGCATTCCCTATTGACAGGTCACAAAATGATTAGAAATATATTAACACTGCTAATAAGTGCTGCAATAAGAATAATTGGTTTTTTTTGTAGGAACTAAGGATCAATTCGAACAAATATGCTAGATGTAAAACCTAGTTTATGGAAAATGTCAACCTTAACCAATGTTGGTCAGCTTTTGTTTAAGCAAGTTGCTACAGTAACCAGTATTTACATGTTGCAGAAGATCAGCTGACACGGTTAAATTGTTCTACCTGCTAAAAAACTCGCATATACATATTCCTTACTAGACAAAAGATTCAAAATACAAACTAATGTAAAAGAGGGATGAATTCAAGAATTGACTTCTACAAGGTTATTTCACAATAACAGATGGATACCTTTCGGCTTAGTCCAAAACGAAGAATCAAATTTAGTTCATGTCATGATAAAGTTCTCGTCATAAGTAATGAAGAATACTTATCCATTGAACTTGCAATGTAAGCATGATGTAAAATCTTTTAGAGAAGGCTACAGATGTATAGTAATTCAGAATCTTTTCCATTTCACCTGCACTGGGAACATAATCTGGAAACCTTTAAGGAAATCTTAAAGACAGTCGAGATAAAATATGAAAGTGACGACAGGTTTCGATTGTACTATTTGATAGGCATCATAATCCAAAATTTCATATGAACCCACAAATTGGAGGGACCGAATTTCACAAATGATCAATCTTTTAACCATGATCAATACTCAAAAAATACATCTAAAGAAAGTGTGAAACCATACAGTGAAACAACTAAAAACTCTGCCACTAAGCAGGCCAGAATAGCTGGTAGTCCTTAGAGCACGAATGCAAAGTGGCCATTTACCTGTATATCGATTCAGAGCTTGCAGTGCGCTCAATTGGACGACTTGACGATGACGTTCGAACTTCAGATGTATGTTGGCCATTTCCTACAACATCATGCACTCTGTCAAAGCTATCACAAACTTCTGATGTTTCTGATATACTATCATCACCACCACACATTGTTTGTTTAAAATCTCTTTCCCATTCCCTCCCTTGGTTAAAATCTGACGCTTCGCTAGTAACAGCACTTTCGGGAGATGGGGGTTCAGAAGCCCTTGGTGAAAACGAGCTAACTTTGCTTTCAGAAATAAGACCAGCTGCTGCTGCAGTAGCCCCAAAAACACTATCAACACGAATTGCACTAGCCATCCAATCATCTGGATCAGCATTTGTTTGAGAGGCAGCCTTCCCATTTGCTCTTTCACGCACTTTAACCATAGGAGGCACATAATCTGTCAATGTCATCTCATTTACAAATTGTGTTATCCTCTCCAGACGCTCCTGGGCAATAATGCTGTAAAATGATTTGAAATGTTAGAATTGGAAAAGGTTAGAACAGTGAGCCTGACAAGACAAGGCAAAATGTTGAATAACATTTACATCAAGGACTTTAAGCTTCCACAGTCCACGGTGTTTTTGAAAAATAGACTTTGAAAAAAGAACAAGAAAAACTGAATATAATAAAAAGTTATTTTGTTTTCATTCTACAAAGATTTTTCCAAAAGCAATTTTTTCATTTATTTACTTCATTCATTTTCGACAGTAATCATAGTTAATTGCAAACAAAAGCCTAACAGGAAAAAGAAGTGCAAAATCAAAACCAAAAATAAAAGCTCAAGTAAATGAATGCTTCAGTGATCATGTAAAATACTCAAGAATGTGCCAATATGTTCCATGTCACAATTTATTTCATGACATACACACAGAATGTATTTTTAAAGTTAAGATTGAACAATGGTCAAAGAATATGAAGGAAAAAAACCTTTGTATTAGAACATAATGTAAGCTAATAATAGCTACATTTTTGCAGTTGTTCCATTCTCGGACATAAGGAAACCTTCTTTACCAGAAACTCTAGAAGGACAAACATATCTTAAGTGTATATACTAATAATCAGCCACATTTTTCCTTCTATTTAGATTAAGCATCAGTCATAATGCTCAGCACAAGATATCAAAAATAGAGATCCATACCAACTTGACTGCACCTTAACATCTATTTAACTGTGATGTAGAATGAAAAAAAGACAAAAAGGAAGTTATTGAGAAGTGGGAACCACTAATTTACATATAAAACACATGACTTGTTCACATTAGTTTCAACCAGAGACTCAAAAGATATAGCAGCAACTTTAGTATAAATAAAAATATTTTCATTACATTGCATGCAAGAACAAATCTCAGCTCCCATGTTAAGAAGTCGGTACCAACACACCTGTTCAATACTTCAAAGTGTAGTTCAAAATAAGGTAACTTGGTAAGAAAGCAATAACAGCGAGGTGCAGAAACCAGGAACCGGCTAACAGATGAAAAGTTGTCAGGAGTCATGGAGCTCGTGGCAAGGATGCCAGGTGGCCTTTGAACAATTTCTTGAACATAAACACATATTCCATACAGCGGTGCATTGTCTGCAACCTGAAAGAAAAAGAATCGGAATAAACTTAATTCCCAACTCCATAAGGATCTCAATGTTTGACAAATTCTAAATTGTTGTAATTAGTAGAAACTTAAAAAGTGAACCCATAAAATGAGATTCCTTGAATATCTATAAGGTACAAGATACGCACTTATAGAAACTTTGTATTGGAAAAAAGTTAGCAATCTTTGAAATAATGATAAGTGGATCCTTTCATTCTTTTAGATCAGCCCTATTAGATCACTCCAAGTCTACATTCCTGGTTTCCTTGCAAATTGATTACAATCCAAGGCCTAGGTTCCTCCATCCACGCTGACATTGGCCACTGCTAGAGCTCAAATCATGAATTTTGTTGCCAATTTTATGACCGCTAAGTACAAGATAAAATTATGGACATCCCCTCCAGCCAAATTGATGTCCATACTAAAATCATCCTCTAACGTTTAAATTTAATTTTCAGCATCGCCCCTACTATTAATTTGATTCTGAAAACCATCATAAATAGTAACAGCTCACTTTTATATGTGGATATATGCTCACAAACTTTGTTGAGTGTTCTCTTATGAATTTTTATACTTATCTTTACACTCTTTTTTTCAGTGTTACACATACAATTCAAAATTAGACATCTAACATTGTCATCTAATTTTTATCGTAATCAAAACCTTTAGATCAATGTTCCCAAGAGCATGGTAGCAGGACGAGGTGCAGAAGTATTAAATATACACAAACACATAAATAACACCTTTGTATCTATATTGTCTGTTGTATTAATAAATAGTCCCACCCAGTCTCTTTAGTTAAAATTGGAGTAAAGCCAATCCTTGGTAAGACTCCGACCGTAAAGCAGATAACAGTAACATCAAACTCGTTTGGAACGGCACAAATAAGTAAATGTGAAATCATACAATGACAAATGACATCATAAACAATCAAAAGAAAAACTCTTGAATCTTTGCAAATACAACACAAGAAAGCTTTCAAAACACATCTTGCCTAGGAAAGCCAAAATTCCCTCAAATAAACCTTAACAACTAGAATTGTTGTCTCAAACAACATGTTACTACTGCTGACACAAATAATTGCAATACCTCCTTACACACTCAAGCATAACTTCTATAAGGCATTGACATTAAAAACAGGATAAAGAAACTTTCAAACAAGAAATCAAAACATATTGAAGGTGATTAAGCTAAAATTCCTAAAATTGGAAAGGTTATCCTAGTCCCACATATTTAAAATAAATTAACACTGCACTCAGAGTCTCAGACAAGGTTTCCTCAAACAATGGACAAAAAGCTCCATCATAACTTTCTATGAAGTTGGAAATAAAGACAACCCCTCCATTTACTAAACAAAAATGATTTTCTCTTTGCTCGTTATTTTTTTGAAACTATTTTAGAGAAGAAAATCAGCCCATTGGTAGGGGACAACAAACTAAGAGCCAAGGGTAAAGGTGGTTTCATTGTGATTATTCATGTTGGAAAATGTGCACAAGGAAGAAATGAAGAGAAAGCGGAATGCACACATTGTCATTGAGTGTCCGTCCTTTTATTACGTGAAAGATGGTTACAAAATGGGTGAAGTAGTTTCAACGGTTTATTAGTTAATATTTAACTAATATTAAAATATTACTAATAACTTAGCCTTATATTGTAATACCCCCTCTTAAGGCTTACACTGAAAAGAAGATAGAATTACAATCTTCAAAAGCTTTTGTTTTGAACAACAATTCTAGGACCGAGTAGAACCCCAAGCTGCCTCCCTGACCCTCGTAAAGGTGTAATTCTTGAGTTGAATTCCCGAGTTCCAGAATTCCACCTTCCCGAACTCCCAAGTTACAGAATATCCCAAATTGTATGACAATCCTCCATGTTGAGCTACTCCCACAATGCTCCATCAGATTGTCTCGCGACCCTCATAAGGGTAAATTCCTGAGATCCACAGACTCCTGAACTATCTGGACAACCATCTATGCCAAGTTTTACCTACACTAGATCCCTTATTGTCTTTAAAAACACTAACCTTTTTAAGAGTACATATTCATCTTCTTCTTCATCAATAAAATCTTTAGTGTCTGGTGGATTGTCAACAAAGGCCACATTTGCTTCTTTCATATTATCTTTGAGTTTGCCTTTGAGAACATCATTACCTTGAATGCGACAATTCCAAGTTGTATGACCTCTTTTCTTGCAATAACAATCAACTAGCCTGGTGTCTTTATCTGATTTTCTATTGTTATTTCTCACGTAGGAGTATAATGCACTTTTCTGTGAAGAATTACCTTCTATATTGTCTGCAGTTCTCTTTTCTTCAGCTAAGAGCACTGAAAAAATATCGTCCAGGATTTGTGAAGGCATCTGATTGAGAGTAAAAACACCATTGTTATATGAAGAGCACAAACCCTTTAACAAAATGACTTTAGAGTCTTCATCATCTACCGGAGCTTTAACCTTTACCAACTGTCTAAGAAGAGATCTTAGATTGTTTATATGACTGGACATAGTAACATCATCATCCATCTTGAATCGAGACAATTGAAGCATTAAAGGAAATTTGGCATTCACTGCTTTTGCCCCAAACAACTTATTTAGGTTATCCCATATTTCTTTGGATGATTTATCTAAATCCATATGGAGTTCAGAGTCAAAAAGAGCAAACCCGATTATAGCTTTCACCTTATCATCGCGGCTTTCCCACTCTGACAATTTAGCAGCATCAGTGGGTGGTTTTTCCTTAACATTAGGTATCCCTGAGGCCCCTGCAAGGCCTACTGCAACATGTCCCCTTCATTGTCCAACCCCAATAGGTTTTTCTGATACAGAGGGAGTGCCACAACTAGGAAGTTTTCCACAAGCACAAAGCTTGCAATTACCTTCCAATGTGAGCAATCACCTAACCAATACGATAGACGTCATTCGCTACACTCCCCACTAAGGAGTAACACGAGCAAACCTTTCTCACCGGCAGCCATTGGGGCAACACATCACAAGTTCTGCAAAACAAATTGAAAACCAACCTACGTTTTTGCTTCACACAACCTTACATGCTAGCACTTAAGGATGAGGTGAAGAAGAGAATCCCCTCCAACATCCTCACATAACGGGTTTTGAAAACCGGTGGAGGGATCAACCAACCCAATCCTAACAACGTGACTCCTAAGGACAAACCCTCCTACCCGAGCATTTAGAAGCCAACAGACAGCTTCTGCAAACATTCTCATACCACTAAGCCTGCTTGATGTAGCTTCAAGTTTCCTCCAACTTGGCATGGTTAAAGATTCTCAAGGAATCCTACGATCTGAACTTATTCTCCCAAGCAACCCAAGACTCCTCACGCACCAGCAAGCTCTTGCCTTCTGCCCTAGGTACATTCTTCTTGAGCCACTTGGTCATTATATGGATCCAAGTCCAAATTTCACCCACTTTGCATGGTGGATTGTTGAAAACAAAATCAATAATGGGAGTCTTTAGACCACCATATTTCTCTGGGGCCTCTGTCTGGCGTTGAACACAGTGACCAAGCATATTTTAAGTTCTAGGTGCATAACAACCTGCCCTATTGAGTTGGAAGTAGAGGCCTTCCCAAAGATCCACTCCATTCCCTCCACTACCACCCTGTAAGGGGACTTCTACTTGGCCACATAAAACATCTCAATCACCTATGTGCCAAACGTGAGCAC
Organism: Taxus chinensis; assembly: GCA_019776745.2. NCBI lineage: Eukaryota > Viridiplantae > Streptophyta > Pinopsida > Cupressales > Taxaceae > Taxus > Taxus chinensis. The sequence continues at coordinate 215,636,036 of CM034155.1, forward strand.
AGGGTAAACCAGTACCTTAAAGGTTAGGAGTTTCAAGTCAAGTATAAAGGAAAGGATGTTTAGGATGCTAGTTGCACAAGTACTATTGATGCAACTCAACATGGCATTTTGGAAGACCAACTTTCTTGTGCAAGAGCTCAAGTTTTTAAAATTACCAGAAGTGTATGATGCAAAAGCATCCAGGTTCACAGGCAATCTTGTATCAACCAAAAACAATTGAACAGTTGGAGTCAATTTGTGTTTGCATTTTGTGTTGTTGGCGGGCTGCGGAATGTTGGTGGCAAGGTGCGCAGTGAAGAAGTATGTTGTTGGCAAGCCGCAAAGAAAAGTGTTGCATTTTGTCAATTGTGGTTGCATTTGATTGCATTTCTGTGTTGTGGTGGAAGCCACAAAGATGTGTTTCAATTTGTTTTGCACTTGTGTGTTGTTGGCAGATAGTTGTGCAAATATGTTAGTGTCATGCAAGCCTAGTTTGGTTTCTCAAGCATACACGGACCACGAAAAACTAAGAACCTATTTTGGAATCCAAGGAGTCCTTCTGAAGCTGCTAAATCATTGATAATTGGATGTTTGAAACCACGAGTTTCGGAAAGGCCGACTGGTTGTGTATTGGGTTTGTTAATGGGTCCTTTAGGAATTTGCATTTGAATTCCGTAAGTTTAGAGGTCTTGATAAGTGGCATTAAATGGCTATATATGCAAAGCCCAATTGCCTAAGGAAGTAGCAAAGGTCAGCTCAGTTGAGTAGAAGGGCTCAGAGTTTGCTTTTAAGAGCAGTGTGTGGATGCGAGCTTAAGGCGCAACAAATAGTAAGGTTGGTAAGTAAATGATGGAACTGTTGTAACCTACAACTGAATCATTGGCAATCAGTCTGTGTTGTGATATTCTTCTGAGTATATGAATAAAAGTCTTGTTTCTGATAAGTGTTCAAATCTATGTTCATTTAATATTTTTTGCCTGTGCACAATTTCAATTTTGTTTGGTTTAGTTTGCCGCGCTTATTCTGAAGGCTGCATGGTGTATGGCTGCTCTTCATTGGGCTCCCTGACCACATCTGCATCAAATTTATATGCTAAAAGTTGTTTTGATGTTTTCCAGCCATGCTTGTATTCCTTTGCCACTTAAAAGTATTTTAATAATCAATCAGTTTCCATCATGTAAACTTTTTTGCCCTATAGATATATTTGAAGCTGTAATCAACTTCTTGCCCCAATAGCATATTCGTTTTTCACAAACATCATCCTAATCAGAATTGAAAATAAAATAATATACAGCTGATTGCTAGTATCAAAATCTCATATTTGTAGAATGGATTTTTTGAGGTATTACAAGCACATTCAGAATTCATAAGCTTAAATTGTTTTCCAACCATGTGTGTATTTCTTTGCCAATTAAAAGTATTTTGATAATCGATGGCATCATGTAAACTTTGGCCCAAAAGATACGCTTTAAACTGTAATCTACTTCTTGCTCTAGTAACTGTACTGGTTTCTGCAACCATCATCCTAAGCAGAACTGAAAATACAATATTAAATAGATGAATCCTAGAACATTACTAGATTGTTTCACTACATAATTTGGTGTGGCTCTATTATCAACAACCCAGAACCTTTTTTCCTTCAATTATAAAAATATCTGCATAATTACATGCAACAGAAATAATCACAAAAGTGTATATGAATAGAAAAAGGGTAACAGAAACAAGCAAACATATGAGATAAATTTATAAAGGACAGATTTTACCTTCAGCGAAAAGACAAATGCTAAATCATCTCGATTGAGGTGATCCTGTGCAGCCAAGATCAAGTAATTAGTATTTTTTGCAAAGGCTTTTTAGCATCTGATTCGTAGTCCCCAAACTACGCTACAGGACACAAATGAATCCACAATTAACTATGGTGGACATCTAAAGTTGGAGCATTGAGAACATCTGCTTTCTACTTTCATGCATTCTAGGTGAGATTTCTCATAAGCTTAAAATAATATTTTCATTACTTCCTCTGACATAAGACGAAGCAAAAGAACTCTTCATTTCCAAAAAAAAGAAAACAAATATTGGCTGCAAGGAAAGAAAACTTTGCAGCCAAGAAAAAATCCTACTAAAACAGACATTCCAATCAGTTTAAACATCAATTTTTGTACCATCAGGCCCCAGTTTGACTATCTAGACTAGAGCAACATACCTGACCATACACAACCTCATTAAGGTCACTCATTGATGGTGTTCTTTCCATTAAGCGGGCCTGTAGGAAACATCAAAACAGTTAATATAAGAGTTAGTCTAGTAAAAACTACCTTCCGTCTAGCAAAAACTACCAAGCATTATGGACAATAAGGAAAGCCTTCTCAACACAGTATACCGTCAAAATAATAGATTAATGTTGACAATTTGGCTTACGATTTATAGTGCATATATAGAAGTAAACTTTCACATGACACATGATCAGTTCTACATTATTACTTCTGGAAAATCATCATATAGAAAGCATTAAGAACCCATTTTCAAAACATGTCTGTGATTAGCAAAAGCAAGATCGCCAGAGTCTGTCAAGGTACAAGATGCATCTATCTATCGATCTATCTCCAGAAACATACGCACACATTACACAACATATGCATGCAAAATCAAACACCAAAAAGTGCACAAACATAGTTTGCATGCACAGAATTTAAATATTCAACCTGCAAGTATGAAAACAAGCAAAATTATATCAAATTCCTCAAGCTACCAAAAATAATTGAAATCATGACAAGATAAACAATTACAGACATCGACTATTAATATATGATCGCAACATGTGCACATGTTGGGAATTCAAAAATCAAAATTCATACAAAATTACATCAAGAGTCAAAACAACTACATCACACACAGAGTGTTAGAATATGCAAAGAGGAGAAAAATACAGAGAAGGCAAACTGCACTGCATCGAATGATTCAGGCGGGGTGATTTTTATTATGAGAGTAGTTACAGAGTAGTTATAAGATGGTTAGTTACAACTGGTTCTAACCTCTTCAACTGTTTAGAACCATACCGGTTCATTATATATTCAACACCCCCTCTTAATGACTAAACTGGAAACAATACTAAGTTTGTCCCGAAATTTTACAAATGTCCTAACCCATATGTTTAGTCATTAGATTTACAGACTGTGCCATAGGTTGTACTTCAAAATCAGTAGTCCATGATTGTGTTGCGGTCGTCGAATGGAGAAGAACTGCAAAACAAAAATTTGGTTGTGTGAGCAAAGGATATGGCAAGAGGTCCACTGGTTCTTTGTTACGTGATTCATTGACAAGTGATGAATCATCAATGGCTGAGAGTGTCATCCCCATCTCCAGAGTGCTGAAATCAGAACCTCGGAGAGGTGGATTGAAAATCTATTCCAGGCTTGTGTAGCCTGCTGAAGTCTGTACAGAGACTCGGTTATCCTGCAATTGAAGTCACCTCGATCATGTCCTTCCAACACCATGTAGTACTCATACAACTTTCTCAATAAGAGAAATGTGACCATCAGTGCAATAAGAGTTAGAACCAACTCTGCAATAGTAGAAGAAATAACCATCTCCATCTCATCCATCTCAGTAGTGGGAGAAACAATCATCTCCGCAGCAGGAGTCAGAACCAACTCATCTATCTGCTCATTTATCCCCCTCTGTTGGGAAAGATCGTTCACAACACAATGAGCAAATTGTTCATGCTCTATTGTCTTTCGAGCAAGTACCTCTGAGCGAGTGGCTTGGCATGCCATCTCCCTCAGTGCATCTGGAATAGTGGAGTCTCCATCCACACCAAACTGATCTTCAGAATGAGGAAATCCGTCCTCCCAAGGCATGTCTGCCTCCTGTACATCTAGTATAGTGGATACTCCCTCCACAATAGGTGCATGTAGGTTGATTGTATCCAAGTCAACAAATTTGTGAGGAATGGCTTCCTCCCAAAGCGTTGCAGCCTCCTACACATCCTATATGGCGGAGCTATCCTCCACACGTGCATTCATGTTGATCGTAGCAGGATCAACAAGCCGATACTGACCACCTTGCCCAATACCAAGGGCAATCATCTGTCTTTGTTTCATATCAAAAACAATACACTTCTTCCCATAGAAATCCACAGAAATATTGGGATTTTCAGTTAATTGACGAATAGATAGAAGATTCTTTTGTAAATAAGGTACATATCTAACATTCTGTACCAACAATTTATGAGCATTATTCAATACAATGCATGTATCTCCTATCCCTTCTACTGTAAGTGATTCTCCATCAGCTAGTACTACTGATTCAAAACATATATTTGCAGTAAATGAAACATACCAGTCCTTGCGACATGAAAAGTATGCGGTCGCACCAGAATCAACGATCCAACAACTAGTACCACTGTCATGCGAGCATGATGTCGTAAGACAATAAAGAGCATGCCCGTCATCCAAATCCTGGTAATCTACAACTGCTGCCACATGTTCCTCATCACATGGTTATTTGATCTGTTGTGAAAGATCATACTTCCGCTTCCGACAATCCTTCTTAAGGTGCCCAACCTTGTGACAGTAATAGCATGTGACCTAATACCGAATGGAAGACTCACCAGAATGACGTCTCCACTTTCCTTTTGACTGTGTGACAAGAACACTCTCTGATTGGTTCACAATTAGATTCGACTTGAATTTGTCTCTGCTCCTTTTGCAACATGTAGGAACTCACCTTGTCAAACGTGAGTGTTTGACTTTCAGCCATTAAATGGAGTGCCTCCACAAATGACTCATACGAAGAAGGTAAGTTGTTCAAAACCAGAGCCACCATATCATCGTCCTCCACCTTTTTGTTGATGGAATATAACTGGCCTCGGAGGTCTTTCATCCGAAGTAGGTGCTCAGACATGATCCACCTTCTTGTAACTTTACGAAAAAGAGCATATTCTTCAGGTATAAAACCAAACTCTTCTCTGACGTCTGATATTTATCCCTCAAACTGGCCCACAACGTGTTTGCCACAATGACAATCCGCGCTTCCGGTTTATATCATCCGACACCGATAACTTGAGAAGCAAAAGAGCTTCCTTATTACGTTTGGCATAATCCGTGAAGTTTGTCATTGGTCGACTTTCACTACGCGTGATTATTTTATCCCAATCACGAAACTCCGCAACCGTTAAAATCTTATGGCTCCATACATTGAAATTAATGCCCGTTAATTTTTGTGTGTCTAGCAGGGTCACGTGTGAAATATTTGCCATTTTATTATTCCAAAGTAATGGAAATAATAAAATAATATTTCGCCCATACTAATAAAACAATATATTACTTATTTCTCTAAAATTGATTATTTAAATGTAAGGTGAATACCTTTGTTGAAAAAATGAATATTAATCTGCCCAAACGACTTAGGATTTGCGACTGGGTTGCATAGACATGACTCTGTTGTTGACGCCACGAACTGGATATCCTCGAGTCCTCTATTGGCAAACTAGGCACATTTTTCTACCCTCGCACAGACACGAACCACGATTTCCAACAGCAAACAGAACACTGTATTTGCAACTCTCTCCCACGACTTTGCCTCTCTTTTGATGTCAACCGTGGGTTTGTTTACTATGCCTCTTGTTTGCCTCTGCTTTTGCCTCTAACATAAACCCTCGCGACTGGAGTTTTTGTTTGCTCTTGAACCACAACCTTACAAAAACGATTGTATTGTCTTCGAACAGAGTCACCTTTTGTGCAAAAAACGATTGTATCTACCTCTAATGGCTTCATGACTCTGCACATACGTGAGCCACGATTTTTCCTCCTCGATCCACATCCACGACTCTGCTTTCTGCGACCACGTAGGTTCTCAGGATTTGCAACTTCTCTACCCACACATCTTTCTTGGACATTTGCCCTCGTTCTTCTTCTCACGTCTAGTATTTTTCTCCAAATACCTTCACGTTTTACCAAATTTGTGCCCTGTTAGGGCTTCCTCGAATTTCACATTTGTGGCTCTTGGAGGCTTCGTGGAACTGCAACCTTGGACACTCTGATACCAATGTTAGCATATGTAAAGAGGAGAAAAATATAGAGAAGGCAAACTGCACTGCATCGAACGATTCAGGCAAGGTGATTTTTATTATGAGAGTAGTTATAAGATGGTTAGTTACGATTGGTTATAACCTCTTCAACTGTTTAGAACCGTACCAGTTCATTATATATTCAACACAGAGTAAAAGTACACCTTATTAAATAATACCAATGTCATAACAAACAGGTCCGAAAATGGATTGAGGTTCTTGTTTTTCAATTCATGTGCATCAAATCACTTTAGCATTGCATTATTTAAGTCGGGATGGATCTGGAAAATGTAAGATTCATAGCCACAAGACTTATTGAATGCCAAATACTCCAAAGTTTGACTCAAATCTTTGGAAATTTTAATCCAAAATGGATCATTAGAATTACCATAATTCAGTTGACTGAGTTGATAAGCTGTATTTAAGGCAGAAATGAGGAATATGATTCAAGAATAAAGCAGAGGAAAAAAAAACCAAGTTGATGAGTAAAAATCTACTCCATTGTTACCACCAACAAAAGCGTCAGATATAGCAAGGTGGCAGTTTTGTTTGTGTCAATGGCAGTTGAGGTTGCATATGTGTCGTGGCATTTTGCATGTGCCATGGCATTTTTGCAAGTATGACATGTTCCACTGAATACAAGCATAGCACTTGTTCATAGCAGCAATTAGAAGTTGAATACAATTGCCACATAAGTTACATGAATGTCATACTCTTTGTTGTACTCTCATTCTTGCAGAATATAAAAAAGTAACATGTTGATGGTAGCATAGAAGGGGTATTTAAGCATTGACACAATTGCATAATAAATATATGCTTTACATCCCAGCGATAGAGCTGTTTGAAGTATCAATTTGCAGCCTGCCATAAAGCTGTTGGAAGCATGATTTTGCAGCCTTACACAGTTGTTTCAATAGCATAAAGCTAGGGAACAGCACATAAGAAAAAATAAATCCATGTTGGTGACTCATACAATGGAATATCTAGGTCGATTGCAGAACAAATTTCGCAAAAATAATCCATTTTTTTATGTTTATTTTTATATCTTCACCAAGTCCCTGTTAATTCTAAGTCGTGACATTGGAAGGATTTGTTTCTCTGTTCTGTAACACCATCTTTCATTATTCACAAGAAACATGGGTATCTAGGGGTGCATCTCCTAGGCTCATGATCCCCCAGAGTTCTGAAACCCATCTTGGGGACATGATATATGTCTCAAACCAGGCGCATAACACATGGCATGCAACAAACCTCTACTGATACTTATAACACATTGCCCAATCCATAAAATCCTTCAGCAAAAGAACCAACTTATTCCAAATAAATGATTAAAATAACTAGAAAACATGTTTATCTAAACGTGGCAGTAGAAGGATGTACACAACCGATGGCTAAAAAACAACAAAGATAGAATTGTATTAACATACACCACGTATGACTATAACAAGTCCATGGAAGTATGTGTACATCAGCACGTAATAATAGCAAGAGGGATGCCAAAACAATTTAATCCAACTTAACTGAAGTATGGCATAAATAAAGCAAGAAGAAGGAAGTCCTAGCCTGCATATCAGTACAACAGATAGTAGGGAAGCATCAACAGACAGTAAAGCACATAAGCCCATAAAAGACTAAAATTCCATCCAATCAAAATGCTTGTTAGAAGTAAAACCCACTGCAATCCAAAATATGATCACAGATAACCCATTGTAGAACATTTAACTACAAGTACCTTCATCTCTATAATATTGAAATAAATAAATACAATGAACATGGAGGTTAAGCTGTATTATTATTGTAGTTCAATTGGCTATATAAAAAGCACTGTTCAGTTGACAACTAAAAGGTAAGGAAGCACCAAAAGGAAAGATGAATATGTGAGCTCAAACAAGCACCTTGACACCTCCAGGAAAACAAAATGCAAGTAAATCCTTGCTCCTCATTGCTAGCCTCTTCCCTGGTGGATATTTAAAAAGAATCTGCACAAAATATGCAGTACAATATAAGCTCAAGCATATAAACTACCTACCCTACATAAGGAAATCAAAAGTAACCTCAAACTAGGGGATTTCATCAAATATTTTTTTAGCCCGAATTGTCATTCATTACATAGCAAAACATATACATATCTGAAAAGCAAATGTCAAAAGCATAGTTCAAAAAAACGTTCTTGGCAATTAATTAACAGCCCCTAATTTGACTCGGAAACTGGGAAGCAGAAATTTATTGGCATTAATTGGCAACTTTATCACTACTTTAAAAAACATTTAAATTCATAAAATAAACTTAAATTAAATGCAAAACACAGTTAAATGATATGACAAGTGAATGTATAGAATGCCATAAATATATTTTCTATTAATTTTCAACCAGAAAAGAGTACAAAGTTACAAACTACAATGCTCATATAGTCGTGAATTTTGAAATATCAACAATATTCCATTTCATCAGGTGCACCTAAAATAGGTCTGATGTAGCTGCCTCGTGGAAGTGGAAGGTAAAGATTCCTCCTCTGCAACACCAACATCATCATCCACAAAAATATGATCTGGATCCTTACCAACTGCTGCTTCTTTTGAGGTTATGGAGCAAGGATGGCTTTCCAAACACTTAAAGAGTCTTAAGATTTACAGTCATACACAGATAATGATTCATGAACAATGAAAATAAATTAAAATGATTGTGGGTTGGTAACCTGTTACTCCTGCAGACTGTGCCATTGTATTCCTTGAAGGCAAAACATGATAGTTGAAAACCTAGCAAACTAGAAACCCTAGCACGCAGTCACCAAATTTGCAGAGACACATTGCGGAGAGAAAAATTGAAGAGAAACAATGGAAAATAACCTTTTATATTCTCATTGTTTTATACATTTTCGTGGCAATTTTCAGCGATTTAGTCGGCAATTAATGGCAAAATTAATCACCATAGCAAAAATTGCAATTTTTCAAAAGATAAATCGTTTCAAGGCTGAGTCGCGATTTAGCGGCGATTTCTGGCGACTTTTTAAACAGAGGTCAAAAGCTTCTAGAAATAACAGCAGGAATGATTCTGACTCAACTGCAACCTGTGTAGCCTGTGAATAACTGACAAAAAGTTCAGATAGAGAACAGAAGTTCCAATGAAAGGGGCATTCTTAAGATCTGTGGGTCTAGTAGCTAGTTATGACATTATCTTCTCATAATAAACTTTTCGAGTGCATTTGCATCCTCATTCGCAAATATAATGACCAAAGAAAGCAATGAAAATGTTTAGAATCAATATATATATTAACTAACCATACCGCATGTTCTTTGTAGTCTTGTTCAGGCTGTACCCAATTGTTTTGATGCTAAGCCTGCAGTCCAGGAAATGCAGGAGGGGGCAGACTTGAAGAGCATGTGCCCTCAAGTACACCTATGATCTGATCTAATTGTAAAATATAGCCAGAAACTTCTATAGAAAGGCTGAATGCAGCAACAGAATCCATGCCAACCTTACTCTTTTATCGCCATATCATTTGATGAACGATTGATTATGAAAGTAGTTTCTCCAGCATTCTCACAAGCGAAGAATGCTATGTACCAAGCATAACATGACAATAATATTCTAGAGGAGATGGAACTAATCAAAAACAGCAACCGACTAGTAAAGGCGTCTACTCAGCTGGATGAAATCATCAGAATTGAATTTATTTATCACCAGATATCCTTGCACAGATAATACTGGATATTTCAACAGAAATATTATTTTGGGGACTAGAATCTGGAAATGGGTAGTTGACCTGCCCTTCTCGAAATATTATATTGAGACTAGGCCTTATCTGGAGCTGTGCACTTTATTTATCACCATACTGACTGAGAATTGTGCCCAATTGTCATATTTATTATTACGGCCAAGATCATATACCCTATCCCTATCTACTTATAACAGGCTAGAGGGGCAGGAGAACTAACCTGTCCCTCTAGCAATTGGATTCATGCCATGACTCGAATCCAGATAGGACATGGAGATCGCCAAAACCTGAAACTATATATGTCTATGTATTTGTATAATTAACAAACAACCTGCTGACTGAAGGAGAGGGCATGCGTTTGGGAGGAAAGTGAGCACCCTATATTATTAGTCTCGGACCCATATCTATATAAGGGGGCAGTAGCACAATTGTTAATGATATCTTTTGAATTATATTTCCTCATAACTGTTGAGTTATGAATGCAAAATCATAACAAACTGTTATGAGTCAATATTCTAGGCACATCCAGATAGAAAGAGGACAATGTTAATTTCCTGAAAATCATTGACAGTGAACCGTGTTGCAAGAAATTCAAATATTCGATGTCTTAATCTCACAGACTTAATTTCTTTAGATTTCCACAGGTAGACATTATGAATAATTAATCTGAATTAAACCATGTTGTATGATGTATCCCTTTGGATCCAGAACAATGTTGTTTCAATTTGGATCCAAAACCAAGTTGTATCCTTCTGGAATCCAGAAGGATGCAACACAGTTCAGTCCAGATAAATTATTCAGAATCTCACAGATTTAACAAAGGTAGTAAATCTCAGTCACAGATAGCAAGAGAAGTGAAAACCTGAGCTTCATAACAAATTGCAGTGACAAAAAAATTCCAACTGCCAGGAAGGATACATATATTAAACGGGGTCACAGCGACATTCATGTTAGAGAATGTTGAGGTTAGGACCCAGAGAGATTTCCAATTCGAAATAAAATCACTGGTAAAAATAACATAACTTCATGTTGTCACACTGGGTAGCAAAGAACACCAGGCAGAAAAGAAACCAATCCACAATAAGAAAAACCACATAAAGAGAGGGAATCAACCAATTATGAGATGTACAAGGATCGATTCAAATATGAAACTCCAAAAAAAATTGTCACATAGATCCCACAAAGTGACAAGAAACACCAGGCACAAAAGAAACAGATCCAGGTTGAGAAAATCATGTGAAAAGTGGAAATCTACAGGTTCTAAAAAGTACAAGAATCACTTCAAGTAAGCTAGGCAGGAAAAAACCAATCCAGCTAATATAATCGTGTGAAGAGAGGGATTGTTCTGAAAAGTACAAGGATGGTTCAAATATGTATACCAATAAAACTATCCTCCATTTATGTATACCTTTTAGTGGATACATGTTATGTACCTTGGGATATGATATTATAATGTATATGGGTTGATGGAGATGCTGACCTGTGGCACGTCCCCCTTAATTAGTTGTGTTTATAATATATGGGTCACATATGAATTAATTATATTGGGTAGTCGGCCTACATTAGGATTAGGCATAGTTACGCAGGGATGTGTCCCCCCAAATCCTAGGGGTCCCGGACGTCCCAGGCGTTCCGGGGACGCCGAAACGTGTAGGAAACATTTCCTCCACGTTTCCAAACTTCCAAGTTGCAAGGGAAACATCCCGGGGACATTTGACAGATGTAGGAAACATCTTGGAGACATTTGGGACGGGAGGGTGACGTCGGGGACGTCTGGACGTCCCTAGGACGGTTGAGAAACTACCCAAGGACGTCCAGACATTCCCAACGTCAACAACACTTTTTAAACACTTTTTTCTTTAAAAAAATAACTATTTTCACTTTTTTTTTTTAAATTAATTAATTTCTTTGTTGTTTTCTTTTTAAAAACATTACCGGTGGACTGTGACATATGAATACAAAAAAATTCGAGCACAAATGCACATGGTGGACTGTCACAACATACCATGAAAACCAACAACATACATAATAATATTAAAAATTATATGAACACATATTTTTGTAACTGTGTCTTTGTAACACTTATCTTTATATGGATGTCTCGACGTGCACTGTATGCACTTGGTAGACTGATATATAAAAAATGAACTGCTATTCATAAAATTTCTAAAATTTATCTATATATTTATAATTTTATATATTATTTTAATAGCCGTCCCCTGCAGTTCCGAAATTTTGAAAAAAATTTGCCATCCCGGAAGCTTAGGTAACTATGGGATTAGGTGTTGCCTATCCATTAAGAGTAATGTATGCCTATATAAAGGATATGAGTATCATTATGAGAAGTGTCATGTATGAGTTGAGTTTTCTACTTGGTAGAGGTATATTGGGGGTGTCCCCCTCGAAGTGGAATTCCCATATTGGGAGATTGTAGAGTTACTCCTTCCTTAAGGAGCATGTATGGTGTTGCCCTACCTTAATGGTATTTATCTGCATATAATGAATATTTGGGCATCTTGGCCCACCAATATCTCTTGTGTTGTCTTATCTTCTGCATGGTATTCATCTTATTCATTTATCATATGCAAAGATCTTATCAAGTGATATCAGAGCATTGATCTGGACAAATTGTGGGATGAGACCCTATTTTGAGTGATTCACTTATATCTTGAGATCAACTATAAATTTTTCATTAATACATTGAGTGAAGTGGAGAAATCATTCAAGGAATCTACCCTCAAAAGTTCATATTTTTAAGAGTTGTGTTGAGAAAGATATTTCAGTTTTTGGGTTGAAACCCTAATTGTAATGATTCATCTATATCTTCCGAATTTGGATAAATTTTTAGGTGAATATTTGTGTTGTGATGAATTTGTTTCAAGGAGAAACGCTACAAATATTAGAAATTTTGGATTTGTTTGGAGAGTAATTTAGTTTTAGAGTTTTTGACAAATTTGCTCTACAAGCCGTAATATTCAGTATTTTTCTAATTTCTATACATTTTCGAAAAGCTCCCAAAAATTTAATTAAGGTATGTTTTCTGAAATTTCTTATTTGAGGCCGACATCTAGCCGAAATTGGTAGGACAAAGATTGATCAAAAGGGTTTGTTCTTGAAACCCTAGTTTTTTGTGGATCATAGGGATGAAAACTTATTATGGAGATGGTAAGATGGATGCTGGAAAATGGTGGTTTCAATTTAAGGAAAATTATTTTTTGAATATATGGCCATAGTTTTATTTTAAAATTTTGATTGGAGGTCTAGCGCGAACTTGGAAATAAAAGTGAAACAAGAGAGTCCAAATTGGTCTTGGGAAGAAATGGAACATGTTTTTTTAGCTCAATGGGACAAAAAAGAGGAAGAAGAAGATGATGAAAATAATGAGGATGTCGTAGATAAGGATGAAAAAGAAGATGATGATGAAGAAGAAGAAAAAAACAATGATGATGATGAAGAGGCTATGAATGATTCAAAAGGAGAGGCAATGGATCAAGATAAGAGTTCAAATAGTGCATCTCCAAAGAAGGAAGCTTCAATATTTCAGTTTGAAGGGTGCATTCGAAAGAAAAAGGTAATTGTTTCCATAAACCCTAGCAACAGAAAAAATAACTTCATCAACATGGATGTAGCTCAATATCTACATCTTTAGGCAAATAAATAAAGGAAGTTCAAGTGGAGGGTAAGCAAATTCAAGTTTTTGAAGATTTAAAGCTCTCTAAGGATAAATATGGTTTGCATTCAAATTTTTATGCATGGGATATAGAGGGTTTGGATATTGTTTTTGGATATCCTTGGTTAGAGACCTTGGGAGAAATCAATATTGATGTGTAAAAGAAGTTCATGAAGATAGGGTGCATGAGAAAGAAGGTTACCTTGCAGGATATCACACTTAGCCAGGAACAAAGAAATGTCAAGATGGAGCATGAAGATGAATTTGAGGATGGTGAAGAAGGGAATAAGGATGATTCAGAAGTAGAGAATGAAGAACATGATGAAAAAGAAGAAAATAGTTATTCATCTACTCAAGGAAAAAAGAAATAGCAAACAACAAGGTGGAAGAGGAAAAGAAATATGAGGAAAAGGTTGATAAGGTTGAGGATACTAAGGTTGCAACATATAGACACCCACATCATCAAGAGAGGAGACAATCATGGAAGCATGTTAGGGCACATAAGGGCAGCAACCTATATGGATATACAGGGAATTGGAAAAACAATCACTATGGATATACATGGAATCAAGGGAATCACAAGAATAATTACTATGGCTATGCATGGATACCGAGGAGGAACAAATATGGACATGGATGGAATCAAAGTAGTGCGGAAAATTATGGAACCAAGTTTCGCAATGTATTACCCAATACAATCACATATGAGTGGTCGGATGATAGAGCATGGAAACAAGTGTGTCATGATCTGAAGCACACTCATTACATTGTTTCTTCTCATGTTTCAGGGACGAAACATGTCAAGGAGGGAGGGCATGTTATATACCTTGGGATATGATATTATAATCTATATGGGTTGATGGAGATGCCGACATGTGGCACACATCCCCCTTAGTTATGTGTTTATAATATATGGCTCACATAGAAATTAGTTATATTCTATGTTGCCGCATTCGAATTCGTGTTCAAATTCGCCGAGGATAAAATTCGCTAAAAATTCGTTGCTAAAAAAGTTGATAAAATTCGTGATTAAATTCGGCTATATATAAAATTGGTATATATTTTTAATATTTTATAAACTACAAGGTTATTGGTGTATAAAAATATTAAATTTAAAAGATTATAAATTATTTTAGAAACTTATTGAAATTATTAGAAAAATCAACTATAACAATTTAACAATTTATTAAATCCGTGAAGTTATAAATACATAACTTAATAGAAAAATAAACTATAACAAATTAACAATTTATGAAATTTATAAAATCCAAAAAATAAAGATGTTATTAAAAATATAAATATATAACTTTATAAAATCCAAAAAAATAAAGATGTTATTAAAATTATAAACAAATAACTTTATAAAATAAACATAAAAACAATAACAAACTTTAATAAGAGTTTTAAACCCACGATAGGGCACATTCCCGCACACCGTCAAAGTAATTGTCTTTCGAGTTGCTTATACGACTCCACATTCACGCACGGGACAGGTCATAGGGCACAAGTCGCACGGGACAGGTCACAGGGCACAGGTCGCATGGGAGAGGTTACAAAGCATACATTTTTATTCATGCACAAACACTCGAAAGCTCCCAAGTTCCAGCATATGATTTGGACGAATTTATTCACGAATTTCAACGATTTTTTAGGTGCAGCTATAGATTCGATGATTTTTGAATTTAATGAATGATATTCGGCGAATGCAGCAACAAGTTATATTGGGTAATGTATCAGCCTACATTAAGATTGGGTGTTTCCTGTGTTGCCGCATTCGCCAAATATCATTCATTAAATTTGAAAATCGTCGAATCTATAGCTGCACCTAAAAAATCGTTGAAATTCGTGAATAAATTCGTCCAAATCATATGCTGGAACTTGGGAGCTTTCGAGTGTTTGCGCATGAATGAAAACGTATGCTTTGTAACCTGTCTCGTGCGACCTGTGCCCTGCGACCTGTCCCGTGCAACTTGTGCCCTACGACCTGTCCCGTGCGTGAATGTGGAGTCATATAAGCAACTCAAAAGACAATTACTTTGATGGTGTGCGGGAATGTGCCCTATCGTGGGTTTAAAACTCTTATTAAAGTTTGTTATTGTTTTTATGTTTATTTTATAAAGTTATCTATTTATAATTTTAATAACATCTTTATTTTTATGGATTTTATAAAGTTATATATTTATATTTTTAATAACATCTTTATTTTTTGGATTTTATAAATTTCATAAATTGTTAATTTGTTATAGTTTATTTTTCTAATAAGTTATATATTTATAACTTCACGGATTTAATAAATTGTTAAATTGTTATAGTTGATTTTTCTAATAATTTCAATAAATTTCTAAAATAATTTATAATCTTTTAAATTTAATATTTTTATACACCAATAACCTTAGAGTTTATAAAACATTAAAAATATATACTAATTTTATATATGGCCGAATTTAATCACGAATTTTATCATCGACTTTTTTTGCAACGAATTTTTAGCGAATTTTATCCTCAGCAAATTTGAACACGAATTCGAATGCGGCAACATAGGGTGTTTCCCATCCATTAAGAGTAATGCATACCTATATAAAGGATATGAGTATCATTATGAGAGTGTCATGTATGAGTTGAGTCTACTTGGTAGAGGTATATTGGAGGTGTCCCCCTTGAAGTGGAATTCTCATATTGGGAGATTGTAGAGTTACTCCTTCCAAAAGGAGCATTGTATGGTGCTCCCCCACCTTAAGGGTATTTATCTGCATATATTGAATATTTGGGCATCTTGGCCCACCAATATCTCTTGCATTATGTTATCTTCTGCATATTATTCATCTTATTCATTTATTATATGCAAAGATCTTGTCAATACAGTTTTAAGATGATGCCATTTTTGAAGCTACCAATAATTAATCAACAAACATCAAAAATTGTAGAAACAAGAACCCAAGAGGAGAGTTAGAGAAGCAACATTCAATTCAAAAGATAGTGAGTCATATGTTTAATCAAACAGAGGCCCACTCTGCATCTACATTTCAAAGGAAAACAACCGATAAAGGCACCATATATAATAAAGGAAAAAAGAACTAATACAAGAATTTGTGCGACAACCATGACCTCGGGGTTCTTGGAAACATCCACCATGAAACATCTTGCATACAAATTGTAATCCGCTGGTTCAATGATGGGACTCAGGGCTGCACATTGCCAAAAAAAAATATCGACACTTCGATTATTCCAAAATCACATCAAAAAAGAAATTGAGATCCTCCAAGAAAAAATGTCCAAAATCAAAAAATATGAAAAGGTAGGTGTCAAGTTTCATGATTTCTAAAGGGTTGGTTTTGAGTGGACACGACTCATGGAAAATCAAGTGAAAATGAGTAAAAGCTCTAATACCGCTTAAAAATGAGTAAAAGGTCTAATACACCTAAAATTTAACATCAAGTTTACTACCATATATAGTTTCTTCTTTAGCTTAGAAGCCTAAAGTAACTAAAGGCACTAGAACCCCCATCAATTCTACAACAGAGGGGGAGGATAAAATGTTTTGTAACCAATAAAAAAGGTTCACCTTCAATTAACCAACTGAAGAAGAATCAAACGACATTTTCTAGAGGAGAGTAGTCATAAACAGAGGAGACCACTATATCATTTTCAAAATGAGCAATCACAGTATAATTGTTCTAAATTGAATGGATATATATGTAATTCTGTTAGAAGTATTCAAAATGGAATCAAAGCAGTTTCAAAATTTTCCACATAAAGAGTTTCTACCCCAAGAGTGTTTTCACACAAAATATTTTTCTTTTGTGTAGATGCATGTTTTCTTGTATTTCCAGTCAATGTCTTTATTTGCTTGTTTTCCTACACACAAAAAGTTAAGAATTTCAGGTTTCTATAAAATATATAGTTGTTTTCCTTCATATAGAAAGTTCAGAATTTTAGTCATAAAAATATCTGGAGAACTCTAGAACTACCAAGACAAGACCACTCAATCCAGGTTACTTGTGTATGGACATTATTAGATATGGTATTGGCTCTTTCATGTTGGTTGGTGAGGATGTCAGTTCTCCATGGCTTTTCAATTCATATTTGGACATATTACTGCCCCCAGCCATTGTCTCCAGCTACCTTATCTTCTTTGGCGACAGGTCTTCCTCTCTCGGTTAGTTGTGAAGTTTATAATATAAAGTTTTATCTTTTCAGACATATTTAGTGTTTATCCAATTCGGGTTAAGCCCCGAATTTGTAATTTATCTCTATTTATTGAATATATCTTTTTATACAAATTTTAAAAAAAACAAATTATGTAAAATAAAATATGAAACTTCTTAACTTTTTGTGTGCAAGAAAGTAGCTAAAGAAAATAATAACAAAAGCCCAAGTAATCAAACATCCATACATGAAACAAAAATATTTATGTGGAAATTACCTAAGGGAAAAATACCACCAATAGATTTGATATCCTTTTAATTCTTTCTAAAACCCTTTATTACAGAGATACAAAGATTTGTGTTCACGGTGAAACACCCCCACCATGACTTCATATTGAAAAATACTACATTCTGTTTCTGACTGCACAACTCATATCCTCGGAAATGCTTCTAGGGATCTCTTAAAGTTGCTTCTCATTCAAGTCTTTGCAAAGCAAAAAAATATAAATAAATTTGATTACGCAGCCTTCTTGTTCACCCCATCCCCCAGGCAATATAGTGACACAAAAGGGGCATACAAACCGATGCTTCGGTTATTTTAAGCCCAATGATGAATAAAAGTCGGTTTCTGTGATGGGAGGCATGTCTACTAGGGGACCATAGTTTTGTTTTCCTCCAATATTGGCATGCAAATCCGTAATTTCCCAAGCACAAGAATCGGTATTGGTCAGAACCTTATCAAATAGTATATCAAAATGACCAGCTCAGAGCAAACTTCCCAATCAAGAGCCACTAATGCCACTTAGCCTTACTAGCCTTAATCGAAAACTGAAAATTCCACTCCTAGGTCCTTCAAAAATGGGAAAAAAGTTTCTTTAATCTTTGAGCACCTTTGTCGGTATTTTTTCCATCTTATTTTTAATGATCCATTTGGATTTACCCTGAATTGATAGATTTCTTTATTGTTGATGTTTTATCTTTTAGCATGTAGACTCTAGTTGCTTTTAGACATTGGATATCATTTTGGTTCCCTTGCTCTATCATTATTGATTGTACTTTCGAGTCCCACTGACCTTTTTTGTTCATTCATGGACATTAATATATGGTCTCACTTCTATCCCCAACTGTCACTTATCCATTCATGGAAAATTTTAAAAACATTGTTATTCAGTCTCCCTTCTTGAAACTTGAGGGGTGGTATCACTTTGTTGATGATACTGATGTAAAATGTTCACATGGTATGGACACTCTTATGGACTTCTTGACTCACCTAAACTCCATATCAGAACATACTAATTTCACTATGGAGGTTGAAGAAAACCATTGTCTTTCATTCCTTCACGTCCTTATCACTCGAAGAGCAGATGGTACCCCTTTATAACAAGTTTATAGAAAGAAGACACATACAGAGTTTATATTAGAGCTCACTCCCACATCACCACCCTTCTCAGAAAACTGGAATTTTAAAAAACTTGTCCACAAGAGCCCTCAGAATCTTGGAGGATCTAGAAAGCCTAAAAAACAAAAAAAAAAACCCACAGCAAGGCACTAAAAAATGGGTATAGGACTGGAATATCAAGAAAATGTTCAATAAAAACAAAAGATGTGTCACCTTAACAAGGTATGGGCACGAGGGGAAAAAAGCCTACTTACCATATGTTTAAGTTACCATAGAAAAACTAGCCAGAATTCTTACAAGATATGGCATCAAAATTTATTTTAAACCCATCACGACAATTAGAAATTTCCTAAGAAGTGTGAAGGATCCTAGAGAACCAAAGGTTAAAATGGTACTAAATGAGATCCTGTGCTTGTGGCATTCCTTACATTGGTGAGATGGTAAGTCGTTTCAAATCAAGTTCAAGGAGCACACACAGGACTTGCAACGAGGCAATAACAAGAGATCGACAGTTGTAGAGCATGAATATAAAACCAATTGCGCTATGCTCATGGGCGATGCAAAATTCCTAGCTTTGGAAGAATAATGGAAGGATAGAACAGTAAAGAGAAGCCATTGAAATCAAAAAGCAGCCATGCCACTTTAACAAAGATAATGGTTTCAAATCAAGCCATTCGTGGAAGCCCTTGATCCGCAAGCTCAACTCTTCCCAGCTAAAGGTAATATCCCACATCCCCCTCTCCCTCCTTGCTTTTTCAACATTTTCATTTTGTCTTTAACTAAGTGACTAATCTATAATCAATTAGTAAACTATAGATAAACGTGGTTGGTGAACTATTGTGGTTGAGCATAACCCTACCCCCTGCAATAAGATTAGAATAGATGGGAATGGGGCAACGTCAGGGGTGGTGTGCAACTGAGGTTGGTTATACGGGAGGGGGTTGGGGGGGCCTCTATATAGCTGTCCAACCTGAGAATATCAGTGGGCCACAACATGCTTTAATAATTAATTCATTAATCTAAGTAAATTAATTTTCTGCATTGTTATTTTGTGTTTAATTAAGTGACTAATTGAATTAATTAATTATTCTAATCTATTGATCTAATTGATTATTTAACCAATTAATTATTTTTTAATTAATTAATCTAACATATTGTTTAAACATCTAACTAATTAATTAGAAAATTAAGTAATTATATCTAGTTCATTTATTTATTAATTCATTAATAGATTAATTAATAGTTTTGTAAGTCTCGATAACTATTACAATTATTTAACAAAATATTTATAGTTTAATCAAATGTAGATTTGTTTGGTCAACCTTATCCCATCTCCCTCCTCTCCCTTTCACTATGTTTGTATCACTAACTTATTTGGAACATTTTCTTCGTTCATCTTCTCCAAGCATTGGCTTCAAACTTTACTTCCCTAAAGATGGATCCAGTGGATGTGTTTTGGTGGAAGACTCTCATTAGCTGCCCTGAGATTTCAAGCTCCTTCCACTCCGAAAAGTGAAATTTCTATTTTTTTGCAAAATTGCCAAACTGATATCTTGTCAATATGGGGGGCAAACAAGACCTCCTATCTGTCATAACTTTTGCATACTGGGATATTTTAAAAACTTTGAAGTGTTTCGAAAACCTAAACTCCTCTAGCTTTTCAATGAGTAGTTACATGATGACTTCTAAAAAATAATGTTGAGTTGGTAGATTTTAAAGTTTAAAAAACTAGATGGAAACCAGAGTTTGCATTGGCGAAGGCAAAATGAGCTTTAAACCAACTAAAAAGCTTCAAATTGTTATCTCTTTAGCATCTGCTGTCCAAATGAGCATTATAACCACTTGTTCTTCGTGGAAAGGGCATTTCGAGCGCACATTGCTATGAAGTTAGTTTTGTGTTAGAATCCTTTGATGGCATATTTAAGGTATTATCATAGTGCATCCTATTGAACGTATTGTATTCTTTTTGAAAAATAATGTAACACTTATAAATTGACTTGTTTAGACAAGTTCCGAGTGCAAAGACTTGTCAAACAAAAAAATATCCCCGAGCATTATCAATTGACCCTGACTCGGATTGCGTTGAATATTTTATCATTGCGTTTGTATCATGGATTTTTCTCTCTATTCCTAAGGTGTCCTTCGAGTGAAAACTAGTCATGAGGCAAATATGATTGCAAAGTGTTGGAAGCAGTTTCAGCCTACATTTATGCAGTTTTGTAATTAGTGCACTTTGTTACAATAGAAGATAGATCATTTGCATGATCAAATCAACTCTCAAGGAACACATTCTAATGTCCTTCCTCTTAGTGTTGTCAAGAAACTTGTTGTCAAGTCAGTTAAAAAAAATCAAAACCTGTTGTACCATCTTCTAATACTCAAAAATCTTAATGTGAACAATGTCAAAACAAATGTTGTCAAATCTATTGTTTATAATTAGACATGAGGTTGTTCAAAAGCAGTCCAAGCCCATTCCGGATCATACACCTATCCAAACTCCTATTGTGGAATCTTCCCCTGTTGTGCCAATATGGGAGACATTTACAATCTAATGAGCAGTCGTGTTGGTCTAGGTTATACTGGATCCTCTCGCTATTCATATTCCAAACAATTCTAGACTTTTCACTTTGTTTTTGGGGGTAGTCTGTGATAGCCGAGTTGTTGCTCCTCTTGTTTCTGATTCACCATTTACCCCCGGAGGTAATCACAATTGTTCTCATTGGGGATGTCGATGTCAAACCTCCAGTGATTGTTTTGATTTGCATCCTTGTATATCATGTGGCGAAAATACGCATTCTGTGCCAAGCATTGTTATATGCAATAGTCTACCTACTAAGTCTATGATCCGTCTACTGTAGTTATTTGGCTAATATTCGATCATTTTAGTCCAGCAATCTGAGAATAGATTGTAGTCCAAAACTTAAAGTTTGAGGTCAATGTCACTCTCTAGATGGTGCTGATGATTATTTTCTAGCACATGATGTTAATGTTGATATCAGTTCTTGCTTCCCATCATGATGATTGAGCTGTTACCTTGTAGATTTTGTTGATCCACAGCTTCATGTGGTCCGGCTATTACTGCTTGGGAAATTTCATGTTGATGATTGATCCGTTGATGTTGATGTTCTTAATATGTCTAGTTCAACAGTGATATTGTTGTCTGCTAGCGATGTTCGATTGCTGTAGCCAATGATGGTCCCATATCCACACAAATGATGATATGTCAAGTTTGTGATGCTATGTACGATTCAGTTGTGTATCTGCATACTCGGTAACCCAGATTTTTGAGGCCTTGACTCGTGACACATTACTTGATAAGCTTTATCGCTATTTGATAAGCACATGCAAGTGATCACTGTACTAAACTGTGATATATTTTGGATTGAGATGTACAATCTCGTAGCTTGAGCAAAGATGTACTAAGTATCACCTGTGATGTCTATGATGTAGACTCAGTTTGAAAATTGTGACGGATATGCAAGATATGGATTTTTTCACTTCGGTTGATTTGGACTCAGAGCAGATTATGGAGACCCACATTTGTGCAGTAATTGACTTGTACCATTGACTCACGAGGAAAAGGGTGGCTTAGTATGGTTCTTCCCATATGGTTGCATGATTACTCAGGCTGGGCAGCTTAATGGAGAGTTGTAATCACAAATACCTGAAAGTGTGTCTAGAACAAAGACTGTGACTGAAGATTTTCTATATAGGCTTACAACGTCCATTTGAGGTTGATGATTCATTTCTCAGGATCCAATGGTTTGACGTTTCATTACTAGGCTTACATTTGTGCACTTGAGTTGTAAGTTGAAAGCCTAAAAGTCTGCTTACATATTCTGGTCCTGTCAAGTTGAAGAACATCAGGGGTCAGAACTTAATCGAGTTTCACGATGATGAAAACACAAGTGACTGTCAATAAGTTGTGGATTCTGAGTTTGCAGACAGATTCCACAATCCCATAATTGTAAGTTGATACAGATTGTGGCGTGTACTTCCAAAGATTCTTGCATCTCAAGAGTATATCAGAACTTGTGGATACTGTTTTTCCTTGTTGAATACATTTGATGGACGAGATTTTGCAGCATATGATTCGATTGCTGACACTTGGTTGAGTCAACAAATATTTTCATTGGATGTTGATTATTCTACTTGTGCACCTGATGGAGTTTTTTTAGACATGTCTTGTAGTTGCCACACGAGCCTGACTTGTGGAGGATTAAAGCACCTATATGTGTATCTTAATGCTCGAAGAATTGATGATTGCCATTACAACTGGATGTTTGACTATTGGGATTTGATACTTACTGTCGCCAACATGTATGTTGCAACTTCTGTGGATTTGGTACATTACTTGCAGATATTTGTCGAATGTATATCACAGGATTGATTTTGTAAGGGGTTGTAGATATTCTAGATGATGTGTCTTAGACATATCTTGGTACATTGCCTATTGTGTTCAAGTGATTACAGATTTGTGAGGAGTTGTCCTAGATGTGTTACCTGGAGACTACTCATATAGGCCACTGAGGATTGATCATCTTTGATTGCAGCTCATTGCACATTGCAGTATTATAGCTTATTATAGCTTAATAGACAGAGAGGTTCACAGTCACAGCTCAGTAGAGACTGTGGTAGTTAGGCATTATAGTGCATTATATAATTTAAACACAAGATCGGTTTGAGTTGTTGATGTGGCATTTGTATTTCAGAATATCACTTACCCTTCCAGAGAGGCTCTACACAAGTTATTCCACCCTCATCTGACAGGCGAAACATGAGGATTCAGATTTCGAATTGATACATTTCAGATTTTGTGCATTTAGTTGATGATCAGATGGTGTTTTGTACACATTTGTTCTGGATATTTCCCGATGTTGTATGTAATTGGAATTATCTTAACATTTGAGAGTTTTCTAGGGAGTTTTTGGGTTGTCCCAGTTGGTTGTATCTGGAGACCATTCTTTTCATGATTGGATATTTCGAAGTTGAGTTTCTGAGTTGAGATTGTAACCAAGGTGACAGCAGTTACATGTTCATTGAAAGATGATAGTTGGTACGGTTGTTTCTGCCACAGGAATGTTTTCATGTGCCAACATGGCATGAGCTTCAACTCTTGCACATACGGTTCACCTTTAAAGTGAACATTTTGAGATTAATGGAAATAGTACACATGAGAGGATTGTTGCTTACAGAATTTGGCATATGATTCCTGCATCACTCGATCGCAGAGAATTAGTTCAGCAGACTTTGGATCACAGGGGGGGTATGTTAGGATTTGATCCAACGAAAAAATATAAGAATAATGAATTTGCACTCAAAGGAAATTGCAAGGTGAAAGATCGCAGTTGACCTTTGGCTTCTCCCTCAGTTTTGAAAGGGTTGTAAACTAAAGAATTATATATCTTTGTATATGAATGACAATCAAAAAATCTGGACTGCGCATATTGTTTATCTTTTGTCTGTTATTGTGTATATTTTATCCATCTTTTGAATTTGTAGACAACAAAAACATACCAGAAAAAACAAAAGAAATTAAAAAGATTATATTAATGTCCACAGACAACCAGAGATCCAAATAACAACGATGGACTACTATAAATGTCACATTTTATTGAATTTGCAACTTCCATAAAAGTGTCAAGTGACCATTGTTCTGATGTACCACTGCAGACCTTATACCATCTAGCTATAGCTTCTACAGATTAACAGATGCAAGATAATGCTTATATTCTGCAAAACGCAGAAAGATGAAGCAAGCAAAATAAATGCAGCATTAAATTTATTGCCCATCTTACCAAGCATTACATTGGACATAAGGTGTGGTTAGGCTTCAAATATCTATGGCAACCATTCAAAAATTAAAGAACAATACAAAAATGCATACAAGGTCAACCTAAAGCTCCATCTACATACAAACGCGATCTATGAAGGATGGTGCATTAAAGAAGTAGCAGCCCAGATCACTGACGCAAAAACCCAAAGCCAACAAATTGTGACAGATTAAAGTAAATAAATAGTTCAAAGTGAAGAAGAATCCACTCAACAACAATATTAGTGAAATACCCAGCAAGAAGATTCTTTCTTTTCTTTTAATAAAAAACCTACCATACACCTAAAAAATTTGAAATGCTTATTACTTACCTTCATTTTCAAGTACTTGTGTAACTCAGGTGGTAAAAGTATAGTTTCATTTGGTAAGAAGTGCTATGAAATGATTTCATTTGTAAGAAAATAGGGTATCGTAGGTAATGCAAGATGGAATCATTTATTTTTTGATTTCAATAAATTAATTGAACACCATTTGCAGGATTGAATGCACAATAATTACTTTACTGACCTAAGTTACAAATGTGTTTGGGTATGGGCATTCCCCTTTTTGGACCCCAGCTATGGTACGATACAGAAATGACTACTATAAATATCTTTAAAACATCTATATGAAAAATGCCGATAGATATCAATTTCAAGGTTTTATTTTGGATTTTACACATATCACTTTGATTAATAATTTATTTATATTATGTTCATATCTCCCATAGAACGATGAAAAAAAAATCTTTGCGAGAAAAAAAGGGCCTCAAACTCTACAGTATGACCAAGATATTACTATTTTTTAATTGACTTTTCAAAGTTAAAAGGTAAAATAACTTTTAAGGGACAGTCAAGTAGATGTAAAATTTATGGCCAAAATTACCGTGTGACGGTCGAATGGATGTCAAATTTAACATAGAAAATAAAACCTTACACAGTCACACAATCACATCCCACCGCTCGCTGCCATTGTAGAACGCCTATCGGCGTAAATACAAAAAATAAAATAAAACATATTAAATTATAGACAAATTAACAAGAATATCGATGTTATATGCATAAAATTAACATGATAACAACAAAACACTAATGATAAGTGATAATTCAAAATATTAAATGAGTCATCACATGTGATATATATCACATTGGTTTATATTATCCATTCAAAATATGAAAATAGCCCATGGTCACAAGCATGGTCAAACTCAAGAGCTACATGAACAAATCATCGTATAGCTCTTCATCGCGAGCATCCAAATCAGCTATCAGTTCATTAAAACCAGATACAGTGTGACTAGCAGTGGTTTATTTAGTTGTGTTACTTTATGTTTTTTATTGTGATCTTAATTTATTTTTTTATCTTTGTTTTTTGTTTTTATTGTGATGTAGACAAGCACTGTTTTTTATTTAATTATGATCTCTGTTACTCAGGATAATAGAAGAACCTGGGAGGTAACCAGACTAGTACAAGTAGCAAAATTGTACAAGTACAGATACAAAGTGTAAAGTAGTTATTGACAACTATTTAAAAGCAATGGCAAATGGTATAATTAGTGTACTTAAACAGAGTACGGCACTCTCATTTAAATTCCATCCAAGGTATGGAAGGCTCCACAGAAAAACCACAGCACATGAACTTTCCATAATAAATGTTCAATTACAGTTTACTGAGTCAGTGCCAAGAGCAAAAACTTGCTAATTTGACAATGGGAGACACTGTATTTTAGTATTTTACCATGCTTGTTAATTCTTCCCACCATCCCAGACCTTAATATCTCACTTCACCTCTTTTGGCAGACGATGCAAATATATATTGCCCCTTCTATAGTGAGGCCAAAGACATGATCTTTTGTCCCAATTTATCACTTATCCACCCTCAACACTCATTGACACATAAAATTACCTACCTGCAAAAAAAACTTTGTAATGTAACTCTAGACTTCATCTGTACATACTATATCCTTACCTAGCCTTCACACATCATCCCCATGGAATTCATTTAATAAACACGTGGTTTGATAAGGATTTCCAGACAAACAATAAGTGACTCAAAGAAGCTTCATAATGAAGGCCAACAGACATAGATAGCAATTCATATTTGATAATAGAAATATAGTAGCATATCCAAATGGAGGATGGAGTTCCCACATCATCCCAAATCATCTAGCAAACTTTGTAAGAAAGAAATAGTTTGAAAGTTGAAACCATTTTTTATAAAACCTCTTGATTGGCCAAGCCTACAACTTATCTCACATCCGCCATCAACAACCCACCTAACATCTAACTTGATCCCAATTTTTTGCTCTTCAATTTTAAGATGAAATAAAAGGCGAGCCAAACTTTGTAACATGGAAAACTAGTTCTTGTGGATACAACACAGATAGGCATTGGAAGTCACAAACCTGAGGTTCTAATGTTGGCAAGGGAGGACCTCGATATGCATGTCTTCTGCCATCACCTAGACTTACTGTCTTTGCCATTTCTGTCTCCCAAGTCTTCCTTTTCGCAAATGCAACCTCGGTTGCCTCAACATTTGTGTTTGAATGAAGTCCAATGACAAGAAAATGTTCAAACAGACAAGTTGGCTCTTGATGTTGTTTTCGTGCCTGCAATGACAAAATGCATTTCACATGAGAATGAAGCAAAAGCAAAGTGCATTTCACATGAGAATGAAGCAAAGACACCGCACTGCACAGCTCAGGGAAATCATTATTCTAAATTGAACAAAAAGCTTCATGTCATTCCTAAAGCTAGCCACGTTAATTAAGAAACCTGCTATCAGTCCCCTTACGTATAACAAAAATCTAAGTCATGATAGCAAATAGCCTCCATAATCTTAGTGGCAAAAATTGTGCAGGGGCTCAATGTTTGACATGGTGATCTTATATGTGATTCTAAGCTAATCATTTCACATTTTAAATGTGTTACAATCATATCTCCAATATCCTTATGGCCATTGAATTCTCCAGGAACTTGATGTTTTTATTATTGAAAAAAAGAATATTTATGAAAATTCTTCTGAATTCTAACCCATTTTCTAGAATATTAAGTTATCTGCATCTTTTTTGCAGATACAGTTTACCCTGAAACCCGGGAAATTAGAATTTACCATCTCAATTCTCCAATGTGTCTTCTTTGTACATTAACAGAGTGCACAACTTGTCGATCTTTTGTGTAACGCACATTACAGATAAAGTACAAGTTCACAAATAGGAGTAAATACACTAACTAATTACTTGGGAGCATAGTCACCTAGATGCAGAAATGCTATTTTAAAAAAAACATAGAACAGGGTATTCGGAGACAGATATATGAATATATATACAAAGAAATTAATTATATGTTTCATAATTTTAGTGTTAATGTTATATGTTTCAAATTTAAGTGTTAATGTTAAATATTTAGCCTATAGTTTATTTGCACAAGCTACTACAGTGGAGGACCCCTCTCTCCCACTTCAATCAAATGAAAAATTCTTATGTGCACATAGGCATCTTAAGCCTTCTTATTGTTTTCACTTTCTTACTAGTACCACTTTGGACGTTAATAAGAAAGTTTTCTGCCACAGAATAACATGTCATTTACTTGGAAAAATTAAAAAAATAGATGCATATTAGATTTCTATGTAGTTCATTTAACAATCATTAACCAGTTATTAGCACTTAAGGAAAAATCAATGTAATTTATATACCCTATTTAACAAAAATCTATATGATGTTTCTCAATTGTCAAAGGACGCTTCTGGAAAATGTATAGAAACACTAGGAAATGTTATCCAAAGTGTCTTGACCTCTGAACCCATCCCCGGGGACACATTTCCGGTACAGGAAACTAGTACCAGGGGTCAGCATATATGAGTATCAGGATAGCTATGAAATGGCAGTGAAGAACCCCAGAACCTCCATAGCAACAAAAACCCAAGCAGTGAGAAGCTTCTGCAGACAGCTTATGATTCAGATAAGAGTTTGGCTCTTAAGAAAACAGTTCTAAGTTTGTATTTAGTAGACAGCCAGTCCGTACATCTCTCTGATAAGCACAATGATACTCCACCAAAGTCTACCAGAATGATGTCCCAGGGTCAATGGACATGTCAGAGACAGGAATGGATTAAAAGGGCTGGAAGCGACCCTCTCAAAGATCAAGGAGAGACATGTTGAAGTCTTTAAATCAAACAATTTGCAAGTAAGAAGCAGAATCAAGAGGCAGGAATGGCCTGAGAAAAGGACAATATGAACAAGTTGGACCAATAAAGATAGGCTATGACAGAAGAATCACTGACTGACTCAGGGCAGACAAAACCATTTGGTGGGCGTTTTAATATTGAAGGATCAAAGCACTCATAAACACATTAGTACATGAAAAATCAAAGGAAACTTTAGTTTTCTAATATAGCATTCCCTACAGGGTACATAGCACAATATTCCATTGTTAGCATATGCAAAGAGAAGAAAGAATTCAGAGAAGGCTGAATACACACTCAAACAAGTGTGACAGCATTTATTATATAGTAGCTGCCCCCAGATAGAGATGGATAAGATAAGATATAGAAAGAGGGGAGAGGGGAGAGGTGGTTACAGATAGGTTGAACAGTTACCAACTGAATAACAACTACATAACTGCATTATATGCTATAAAATGCTCTATATTTTAACACCCCCTCTTAATGACTAAACCGGAAACAATACCAAGTTTCTCCCGAAATTTTACAGATGTCCTAAAGCCCATATGTTTAGTCATTACATAATTTACAATGAGCAAATTGTTCATGCTATACTGTCCTTCGAGCAAGTACCTCTAAGTGAGTGGCTCAGCATGCCATCTCACCATATGCACCGTCAATGCATCTGGAATAGTGGAGTCTCCATCCACAACAAAATGTTCTTCAGAATGAGGAAATCCATCCTCCCAAGGCATGTCCGCCTTCCGTACATCTGGTATAGTGGATACTCCCTCCATAATAAGTGCATGTAGGTTGATTGTATCCAAGTCAACAGATCTATGAGGAATGGCTTCCTCCCAAGGCATTGCAGCCTCCTGCACATTCTATATGGTGGAGTTGTCCTCCACACATGCATTCATGTTGATTGTAGCAGGATCAATAAGCTAATATTGGCCATCCTGCCCAATATCAAGGGCAATCATCCATCTCTGTTTCACATCAAAGACAACACACTTCTTCCCATAGAAATCCACAGAAATATTGGGATTTTCAGTTAACTGACGAATAGATAGAAGATTCTTTTGTAAAGAAGGTACATATCTAACATTCCGTACCAACAGTTTATGAACATTATTCAATACAATGCATATATCTCCTATCCCTTCTACTGCAAGTGATTCTCCATCAGCTATTACTACTGATTCAAAACATATATTTGCAGTAAACGAAACATACCAGTCCCTACGACATGAGAAGTGTGTGGATGCACCAGAGTCAATGATCCAACAACTAGTACCATTGTCATGTGAGTATGATGTCGTAAGACAATAAAGAGCATGCCCGTCATCCGAATCTCGTTCTTCTACAACTGCTGCCACATGTTCCTCATCACATGGTTTTTTGTTTTGTTGCGAAAGATCATACTTCCACATCTGGCAATCCTTCTTAAGGTGCCCAACCTTGTGAGAGTAATAGCATGTGACCTGATACTGAGTGGAAGACTCACCAGAATGACGTCTCCACTTTCCTTTTGACTGTGTGACAGCAGCACTCTCTGATTGGTCACAATTAGGTTCTGCCTGAATTTGTCTAGGCTCCTTTTACAACATGTAGGAACTCACCTTGTCAAACATGAGTGTTTGACTTTCAACCATTAAATGGAGTGCCTCCACAAATGACTCATACGAAGAAGGTAAGTTATTTAGAACCAAACCCACCATATCATCGTCGTCCACCTTTTTGTTGATGGAAGATAACTAGTCTCGGAGGTCTTTCATCTGAAGTAGGTGCTCAGACAATGATTCGCCTTCTTGTAATTTTACGGAAAAGAGTATATTCTTCAGGTATAAAACCCAACTCTTTTCTGCCCTTGTGAACAGGAACCCACGATTTCCGGCAGCAACAACAAACTATGACTTCACAAAGACACGAACCACAACTCTATGCCCTCGTTTTTCTTTCTCCATGACCCTACTATCATTTCTCTTTCTCCACACGAAAGTTCAGAAACTCCTCACAATTTTTCCCAAATGTGACTGTGTTTTGCCCTTGTAAAATAGCCTCGACTAGTTTGACGTTGCCAACGAATGCCCTTACTACTATATTCTCGAGTCTTTCGACTTTGCCCATGAACATTGCCTTCGAACTGCCCACAACTTGTATTCTTTTGGTTCTTGCGACTATATTTCCGTCGAAAAACATGCCTTGGTGCCATGATACGATTGTTAGAACAGTATGTACTCACGATTAGGGTTCTTCTATGTCCTCATTGTGCCCTAGCGACAATTGTGCACGAAAAACTCACGAACTAGATGCTCTAGGTCTACAAGACCTCCACAAGCTTCTCCTTTGTCTGTACTCTTCCGCCAAGAGGTTCCAGACTGTGAATGGTTTCCTTCTTCTTCAAACTGTGAACCTTCGCTCTGATACCAATGTTAGCATATGCAAAAAGAAGAAAGAATTCAGAGAAGGTTGAATGCGCACTCAAACAAGTGTGACAACGTTTATTATATAGGAAGAGGTGGTTACAGATTGGTTGAACAGTTACCAACTAAATAACAACTACATAATTGCATTCTATGTGCTATATAATACTCTATATTTTAACATCCACTTGCTTTGATTTCTCTCAAGGTCTCAACATACACCATCCTGCTATTACATTATACAAGTCCTTTGACCCACTCAAAGAGACTTTCAAATTACACCAAGAAAACATGTGTTCACCCATATTTGTAAGACGGCAATTTAACATGTTTGTAATATTCCAACTCTCCCTTGAACAATTTATTAAATCAACATATATTTCCAATAGTTTCAACACAAACAGAGACTCAAACTGACTTATGCCTTTCCCTATGTTTGACAAGCTAGCCAACACAATCTCTCTGGCAGGCCCTCTCTAAACTCATGAATTCTCCTTTGTCGCTTCATCAAGTGCAAGCAGTCTGTTCCCTATCACATCATTCTTGTGGAGTTTGGGGCCCATCCTTTTAGGTTGGAGACCATTTTTTACTTGGTTTCCTTTTTGCACCATATCCAGAGATTTGCTGACTCGATGGAGGGGAGAGAAAGGTACCTGTATTTGGCCTATTGTTCCTCGAGGAGCATTGCCCTTTCTTATTCTCCGGGACGCACTCGTTGTTGGTATGCTAGGGCTTCTGCTCTCTTAGAGTCAGTGAGTATTAGGATGGATCATCTTCCTCCTTTTCAATACTCCTTGGACGCATTGGCTCATCTTCTACCTTCCAAACAGGAGCTGAACAGGATCATCAGAGACAATATTTACAGACAGTTCATCCACACCACTTGGGTGAACCCTCATGGTGAGTTACGCCCGAAGATGGCTTTTTATGCGGAGCACTTCTTGGAGTTGAGGGACAGACTAATTATTCGTCCTCAATATACCCTTCGCCATTGGATGCACACTCTTCACATCCCCCCAGGTCAGTTTAGAGTGGGTTCTCATAAGCTTCGGAGTGAGACGGACCACCAGATCGATCAGTCAGACAGGACTTGCCAGCTATGCAGTCTTCAGGAGATCGAGACGGAAGCTCATTTCATCTTCCGCTATCCCATCTACTATGAGATTAGGGGGAGGTTCCATTGCCTTTTCAGGGGGACCCGTGCACTCACTAAATTTTTCAGATATGTCGATCAAAATTCTCTGGCTTTAACATGCAGAAGGCTCTTAGGCTTTGGGATCACACTATTCAAACACTTAACAGAGCAGACCCTCCCTAGAGGATCACTTCCTTCTTTCCAGCTCTACCCCCGGAGAGAGGGACTAAGCACCATATCGATACCAGCCCCGCATCACACTCCATATCAGTACGATTCAGGGGGTCCATATTTAACCCCCCGATTTCTCCCATGCACTATTATACCAGTCCCAGTACTAGAGGGCAAATATATAATCCAGCTTAGTCCTTTTTTTATTTGGGATATGAACAAATGTTTCACAACCAAAGATTCTCAGGTGTCACGAGGATGGTTTCTTACCAATCCAGGCATCCTGCAGAATCTTATCAACAAGAGCTGAACAAGTGTAATCTATTCACCAGATAGCAAGCAGTAGTCACTACTTCAGCCCAATACTTCTACTCAAAGTGTGCACCACTAAGCATACTCCAGGTCTTTCCCATCAGCATCTTGTTCATCCGCTCTATAACCTGTGCAGCGTGTATGGCAAGCAGTAGTCACTGCTTCAGCCTTCAGCCCAATACTTTTGCAAAGTGCACACCACTAAGCATACTCCAGGCCTTTTCCGTCAGCAATCTTGTTCATCCGTTCTGTAGATAGTGTGTTTTGGAGTTGTCTTTTGCCTTTCAATTCCGCACAACTTGCAGAACTGCTCAAACTCATTTGAGAGAATACTCTCCTCCATCTCATTCTCCACAAGGCCCTTAAACTCCTTGAACTTATATAACTCAAAATTTTGACCATAGAGCTTGTCAACCTCTATTCTAGTGCTTCCCATCGTTTTCTAACTCTCACTTATCGCAAGTGATCCAAACTCACACAGAGCTAAAACCAAGCTCTGATAATGTTGGGAATAGGCACCCAATATGATGAGATAAACACAGAGAAGAACTATGCTACAAGAATCTTAAAAACACACTAGAAAATGACATGCACACAGAATGCACAAGATTTCCTCTACAGATAAACCCTTTCGGGTAAAATACCCAACACAGTAACCTTCTATCTATCGTATTAACTTAACTGTTTACAATACAATGACCTTCTTCACAGTACTGCAAGTTATCATACAGCAACATACTATATCTATGAATATTACATGTCCACTCTATCATGTATTGACATGCATCAAGAATAGCTCTCAAACGTGAATAATGTTGAATCTTCACTATCCTCCACTAAGGAATCTATGTGCCTATGAATAGGCACATCACCAGTGTAACACTGAAGCATATATGTAGGGCCACACCAACCACTGATGAAGGAATTATTATATAACGCTCCTCAACTCCAGACTTGCAGTGCACTACCGTGTTGCGCAACAATGTGCAATACCATGCAAACTCTCTGCGCACAGCCTTCCCGCGCAGCCATACTGTCCATGGCCATTCATCATTGTGCAGCACACATTGCACAATATGCAGCATATACCACTATGCAACACCTACAAAGGAACCCTGCGCAACAAAACCATACAGCCAACTCTGCGCAATATTCCTGCCCACCAGCATCCTGCACTGGTCCATGCAAAGTATGAAACACATTCACCAAGGAGCATGCTCGAAACTCATGCAAAATGTGAACCACTGATTGAAAAATTGCTTTCAAATGATAATAATGCCAAATCCAAAATATGTTACCATGTACTTTATGTTCAATCTATTGAAGAAGTTGCTCTTGAGGTCATTAAAATATCTTGGCGAGGCAAATTGTATAGGAGTTATATTTTTTACAAACTGTAGTTGTAGTAGATAACACCTTTACCAATCATATAAAGCTTGCAGTAATTAGTAGATTTGTGCATGTGTATAGATTTTCCATCCAGAATGATGTCTCTTCAAGTTCGTTCCTAACTTCATTGAGTGTATCCAAAAAGTTCTTTGAGATAGATATAATTATGGTTATTTCAAAATTTAATTGGAACTAGAGTTGACTTGTATCTTCCAAAGTTGTCATGGCAGAAGGGAAGGTAGGTCAATAAGCTGAAGCAAGAAGGATTTGCTAAAGAACAAAGGGTTAAACCTCTGATACTTTCTTAGCCTCGTGAAGAAAGTCTTACATCGTCAACAAGCACAACTAAGGTTATCTCAAGCCAAACATGGGTTCAAGGAAAGAGGTGGAGAAAAGGAGGAGAAAAACATGAGCTGAAATGCCTAAAAATGAGTACAGTGAGAATAAGGTAGTTAAGAACAGAATTGACAAGGTCAATACAAAGGGTTATAAGAAGATGTAAAAAGGAAGGTTAGAAAAGTAGCAATTATGAGAATGGCAGATGTTTGAATCCTCTGCAGCTCCTTTTAATTTCAAGCTTGGCAGTACATTTCAAGGCACCTCCTGTCATAGGACATGTGGTAAAAGGTTGAGCCCAATGCTCCTTCTATCATACTAAGCGATGCTTAGATTGTCAAGTTAATGCCCAATAAGCATAAATGGCGCCCTTCATGTACTTCTGTGCCCTACTGTAGTTGTCTCACCAGCTGTTCGGAAGAAGGATGGTATTATAATTTGTCAATCCTTCTACTTGGAAAATTATGGAGCTCGTGGATAGTTTTAACTATTATAATTTGCCAACCCTTCTCCTATGAAAAACATGGAGCTCATGATCTGCAATGGCTATAGATGCGATCTTATGCACAA
The DNA here is from genome assembly GCA_019776745.2 of Taxus chinensis. Classification (NCBI taxonomy): domain Eukaryota; kingdom Viridiplantae; phylum Streptophyta; class Pinopsida; order Cupressales; family Taxaceae; genus Taxus; species Taxus chinensis. The sequence goes on from CM034155.1 coordinate 215,671,323, forward strand.
AGATGCAATAATACTAAAGTAATAGGGACCACAATACAGTAATCTTAACTGTAATAATAGATATCATAGATATGATGTTTTATGCACAAAGATGCAATAATCTCAGTAGTCATAGATACCATCACATTGAGAAAGTTTCCCCTAACCAAAGCAATGTTCTTACAAGATTATAAATTGTATTAAAGGACTAAAAAAATGATGAATGGTGATAACTACATCAGGTGGCATAAAAGTTTTATTCATAGAAAATGCACCATTTACTCTCTACAAGTTCTGAAGAATAGAAACCTGAACAGATTATATTAGAGTGGATGTAAATCCCTGTTATCAGGCCCTTTGTGTACACTAATAAATTACCTTCAAGAACAGGGCCAACCAATCACACAGGAGACTAAAAACTACAAAATAAAGGTATCACAAGTAACAAACGCCAACCTTAAAAGCAATTAAACAAGAGTTACTGCCTGATAAAAAGTAAATACTAGACTTGCTGTAAAACTATACATGACATAATTTAGACTTTAAAATATTAGCATTTGCATCCTTACTAAAAAACTATATAATACTCAGAAAAGATGTCGAGGATTTTGTTCCTTATAACGATGAACAATGAAATAAGATAAAGTGATCAAATAAGAAATAATTAATAAAGAAAGCTCAACGGAAAAATTAACCAGTGGCTTGTTTCTACCATATCATACAGAGAATTATAGAGATCCTCGCAAGCAAGGGCCATCCACAGGAAATTTCCAATTCTGTTTGAAAATAATCCATAGAAGAATAGCAACTTACCAAGGCCTGTAAGTGTAGTGCATACCACTGGCGCTTCTGGCTAGTTAGTAATTCTGGATTGAAAGACGACTGCCAATCGGATTCCCGGGGATGCAAACCCCATCTCCAAACTTTCTGCAATTGTCGCTTCCATTTCTGCAAGTTATGATTATGTTGTTGCTTTGCCGAAACAACTATTGAAGGACTAGGCCGAACACTTTGTGCTGCTACCATTGCAGCTCTGGCTACCTCTTCAGTAGTCTGAGTCAATACTGAACCTAAACTCTGATCCATTCCTATGTCTAACTCTGCCGTTATAATATCCTCTATCATGTATCTGTGCCTACCTCTTCCTGTTCCTAGACAGGATTTTAACTGAACAAGCTGAGATCTTCCAAGCAAATACCTAAAACACAGAAAACATTAACCTTCACTGAAAAGCCGCTACACAGTCTGTACTGTACTATCCTACTCAAAGTCCAGCAACTTCTCTGAAGTTGCCACAGCAAAGCAATTCTTCAAGTTACCCAGCCTTGGTGGAATCTTCCCTTTAATATTACACAATTAACTTTGGTAAGTAAATGTGTTTCCAGTCCACCTCTGGATTCGGAGCATCAAAGTAAGTGAACCTGTCCACTGCAAATTTCGCTATGCCAAACATAGTATAGAATCAAGATGCAATTATTAAGCTGAGAACACCTTTTGGCTTAGAAGTGACATCCAAGGTTGATTATTATAATTTACCTATCCAAAAGAAAGAAACAGTTATTCCTGTCCACAATCCACGGATTCAAACTAATATACACCCAAAAGTGAGTTCCAACTGTCATGAATGGATCCCAGAGCTTCAGTACCAAAATGTTAATTTACTCCAATCAACGAGAAGGAAATTCAAACTACTATGCACCCAAAGTGAGCTCCAACTGTCATGAATGGATTCCAGAGCTTCAGCAACAAAATGTAAATTTACTCCAATCAACGAAACCAAAAATCAATAGAGCGATCAAAATGTAGCAAAACCTCAGAGAATGAATTCAGGAACACAAAATCAGCAAAAAGCATCGGCTCTTCCAAACTGCCTTATGAATCCATCTTGAGCCTATGAAACTGACTTATGAATCTATCTTGAGCCTTTGAAACTGCCTTGTGAATTTCTTAAGCCCTTAAAATTGCCTTATGGATCTCTTAAACCTTTCCTCATCTAATAGCCCGTAAATTCTGCATCAAGTTTCCACACCTAACGTATAACCAAACGACCCAACAAACCTATAAGCATAGGAGTAGACCCTCTCCTCTTCAAAAGTTGCCCCATAGATCTCGTTCACCTTATAGGATTAAACAACCATCAAGAGGAAGATATAAAAGAATAAGACAAACCCTTCCTCCTCAAAACCCCTCTAAATTATACATTTAATATATCAACCAAACCAACACAAAACTTTTTTCCCTGAAGATAAATCTTGGACAAAAGCCTCGATGACTTTTATCCAGACAATTATCCACAAAACACCCTCCTGATTTTGCAAGCGAAAAGTCAAATAAGTCTCTAAACACCAATATTCTCATCTGAATGACTCATTATCTCGGGCAGCTCATAACTTAATACGTTACCTCTGTTAACTCCGCACAAAATCTCAAACAATTCACCGTCAAACCGACAACTCCAGCCTCAAAACAAGCATATACTCATTTAATATCCAACCTTCAACATCAAGGCCTGCAGTCCAACATCGTACAGCGAATTTCTAGACTGTAACGAGCTCCTCTACTAAAATCCTGGTAATATCTGAAATAACCACACTAAAACGAAGTAAACCTCAAAATAACAACCCTGAATCGCATCCTTCGTACATATTCCACGAGAGAATGAAAAATCCACAATACTTGCTCACTAATACCGGGTAAAACCTCAGATAACAGCCCTGATTTGCACGCAACAAATATCCGTTGCATACAAATATGGACAAACTTTGTTTCCAGGCAAAAGAACAATCAGCTCCTCGATCTAGGTTAACTGTTTTATTTCCACAGTAGATTCCATTAGTATCGCTCCCTACTGAAAATTTAAACTGATTTTTCCTGCATATTTGTTCGAAAGCCAAATTTCAACAAAATTTTCGCTTCCGTCCTAGCATCTTCGTAAAACCTTCCATTATTACGTGCAACTAGTTAGTTATTTTTAACAAGGAAAAGTCCTACCAGTTGCTGCGAATTCGTCGTCGCTCCGGGTATGGATTAAGAGGTGTTGAAATATAGTTTGACACTTGCTGGGATTCGATCCGGTAACCTGCGCGCTGCTAAAGACTTCTGTTTTAATTTTATTCTGGGAGGTGGTTGTCAAAAAGGAATTATATTCTTCTTTTTGTTGGTGGTGCTGTCTGATAGGCCTCATGGCCGGAAATAATGCGGCTAATGAATATATGCCTTTAAATAGTAAGAGGGAGCTTAAAGGCGGCTGAAGGTTACTCTGTTTGTAAGCATGAGGTCACATGAGGAGAAGTCCGCTAAACTTTAAGGTTGGGATGGGGGGTTTTTTAGGATTGAACAATTTTATAATAAGTGAGGATCGAAGCACTCCCGTTTGGTGTTTTGGTGAAGATTTATATTTATAAAGTAAATAGATTAAAAATTATTTAAATTTTATGTGGTTTCATGGTCGCTTCCATAAGAGAATAGTGGATGTCATGTGTGACATGTTCATAGCAGAATAAAATGTTTCACCCATCAAATTGGTATGCTTGGAAGGCCGTATTCCTCTCCTCTCGTTAATTTAAAATTTTAATTGTTGACAAATAATACAATTTTAAATGTGATGACATTTAATATAAATCACCAACTTCAAAAGTTTGAAAAGATTTTGACTTAGTGTGATCATATAATTGCATTTCAAAACTCACCTAACTTTGAATGTGTTAAGATTTGGACTTCACGTTTGTATGGGTACATGTAATTTCAATTACCCAGCTTAAAATGTGTTGTGATTTGGACTTAAACGGTTTACATAACTACAATCAATCTCACAACACACGACTTTAAATTTTTCATACTTCGGGTCAAATTTTGCCCTCATACACACATAACTCTAAACTTATACAAATTTGAAATTGGCACGATCATTGAAACTACATAAAACTATGTGATCACAATTAGTCTGTAAACATTGTTGAACTTCAAACTTTAAAGACTTCAAACTTCCACATTTTTCCACATAACAATTGTTAACACCCAATTTATATCTCTGTCAACAAGTCACAACAATTTTTTGCATTTAAAGTTAGTGATTTCTCCTCACAACGATAATTTGTATGCCGAACAAACAGATGCTTAAAACAATTCAAAATTGTGAAGCTAAAAAACAATGCAAGTACTAGTTAGAATCATATCCTTGTAGGTGATGCACATATCATTGTTGGGTGAAGTTCCAAATTAGATTATTAAAATCCATTTGCAACTAGTTTAGTTATTGAAATCCGTCAGTGCAGACAAGCTAACCGACTTGTTTAACAAAACGAATCTAGAAGAAACAACAAATAATTTTACCAAGATCCACAATAGAAGATCCAACCTCAAAAAAATATTGAAATTTTTACATGATTCATTTGGCGAAATGAACCTAGAAGAAACAATAAAAAAAAATTACTGAGATCCAAAGTAGAAGATCCAACCTCAAAAAAATATTGAAAATTTTACATAATTCATTTGACGAAATAAACCTAAAACAAACAATAAAAAAATTTACCAAGATCGGGAGTAGAAGATCCAACCTCAAAAAAATATTGAAAATTTCACATGATTCAACGAATCAACAATAGTGTAACTCTTAGTGCCATAAACTATTTAATCAAATAGACCTTATTGAAATATTTTATTTTATTTCCTATGGCCCATCTCCCATCCTTCTCGAATTATGACCATTGGCACATCCATATTTAGACTTCGGTTATTCACCACACCCACGTCTTAGTCACTAAGCCTAGTCAACTAATAATTTTAAAGATGAATATATCCCATGGATTACTTATTTTAACGTTTTACCTTAGAATATGTGTAGTTTGACCATGAAGCCATAATATCTTCATATAATGCCCATTTCCATGCGGGAGGCAAACTCAAATTCCCATGAAAAAGTAGATAAAATATCATCCATGCTTTAGTGGGCTTTGAATATAAATTCTCTCCTCTTTCCTAATAATGTACCTTGTAAAAAAAGTTTTATAAAAGGTTAAATGGACTAGGATACTTAGTCTTTTTCCTAGGCTTGAGCTAAGGAAAAGCGTAGACTTCTTTGCCTTTTTGAAAGATACAATAGGGACTGTCTTTATATGGTTGGACACTTCCTTGACCCTTAAAAGAGATATAGATTTAGTAGTACTTTTGTAGGTCATGTCACTATGCATATGTTGGTATCCTATGGAATGAGCGGTTGAGGACACCGTGCATACAAACGAAAGCATTTTTGGCACAATATATATATGTGTTAGAGATAGGGTACTTTTGAGTTTCTCGTCATTGTGGACTTTTAAATTGTTGGGTTTAAAGGTGTAATTATGAGGATAGACAAAGGGTTGGGGAAGTAAGTGCAATCTATGATTGACTTTAAATTTAATAAAGGTTTTTTTTTTTGGTTGTTTCAAAAAGGTAATTGAAAATTTGCGAGACCTTTAGAACTTCTTTTTCTTTAAAGATATATATTTGAGCTCTTTGTAACATTGTTGATTTAGATCACGGTGTATTCGGAGGACAGCATTTTAGATGAGGATCTAGATGTGTTGTAAACATATGTACAAGCTTTAATATTGAGAGAAATAGAGGAGAGAGAGAGAGAGAGAGAAATAAAACTAGAACAGGGGATGTGTTTTGTATATGGCATATTCTTGAGAAAGATGAATGGTTGTCTATCTTCTACTTATTTGCTTCTTATATAATACTACAGATTTGTACATATAGATACAAATTGTGAAGACAAGAACCAATATGGAACTTGAATTGCTTTGGATTCTACGTGTGACTCTTCACCTTTCAATCATTATACAATGCAGGTTGTAACGTGTGCATAGGAATTTGTCATGTGTGCAAATGTAATGTGTACCTTGGAGTTGCCACTTATCATGGCATTGTGTGGCGCAAAGTGTCCATGTGGCTAGTGTAGTGTTAAAGGTCTTGCGTATGAATTGAGTTGTATAGTATGTATGGGAACAACGGTGCAAAACTAATGTATTTCACACAAAATGCACAAGTGTATGTCTATAAGTTATAATCTATGGAATTGAGTGGCATGGTTCCTTACACTACGTAGAGTGCACAACACACAAACGATTGAACGCAAGAGCTTGGAGTACATGAATATTTGAAGTCAAGCAACATGGTTCCTTATGATGCAACAAGGCACAAAGGGCTATAAGCAAAAGTTTGAAGTGTGGAGGTATTTGAAAGTAAGTGACATGGTTCCTTGCAGTATGCAAGGTGCGCACAATAGAAAGGGCTAGTCTTGGGAACTTGACACACTGGATTTTGCAAAGATGTACAAGTTGAAAATATGTGTAAGGTAAGAGTGTGTGGGTGTAGAGTCGCGAATTGAGCATTCGCCCTTCCTTGAAAAGTGCTCACTTTGATCGAGTTAAGTCTTGGACGAGGTGGGTGTAAAAATTTCTTATGAGTTCATGCAATATGGTTCGCATGTGGAATCATGTTAGGGATTTAGTATCCCTTGTTTTCGATTGAGATGATGATGCTCTAAAGATTGGTTAAGTACACATCGTAGTGGCTATAATGGTTGCATGTCCAAGGATGATATCACAGGCATCAACTAGTGCCACATCATAAGCTAGTTCTTCTTTGAAAGGATGGATATCATAACCGAAGTGGAATTATTACGCGATATGGATGCCCTTCGTGTCACGGGAACTAATCCATCAAATACGATATGGGTTTGGATAAGGCATGGTTATAAGTTTTATTCATTTGATGGTTGCTTAAGAGATGAGATACTTCGTGTTGCCGCCATCGAACAAAAAATGTAGTGGTTATCATTTAGGCATGTTTGAAATGGAATAGGCATTTTGATTCAGTGTCATTTGTTGTTAATGTGTTGTTGTTATAAGACATTTGGTTTCAAGATTTGTACTCTCCACTTTTGTGAGTAACTTGTCTTAAGGATCTTCAATCTTTTATACGCAAGCAAGTTCTTTTACGCATAACGCTCTATGTCTGGGTGGATGCAACTTTTGTGTTTTTCATATCAATTTCCTATCTTGGATAGTTGTTTCTTGTCTAAATAAGGTGTCTTCCTTGGTGCAAATTATGTTTCCCATTTTCTCTTCATCTTTGACTCTTCATCAATGGTCACCGCAAAGCGATAAGCTTTGCCAATGTCTTAAAATGTGTCGCCTTCAATTTGGATTGAATGAAAAGTCGTAGGCCATAGCAGTACTTGAAAACTTTATGCTCTTTAGACTCTAAGTTCGGATAAAGGTCGTGGAAAGCATAAATATAAGCTTGAATTGATTGGTCATGTTTTCTTGTTGGATTTGTGCCACTAAATTTAGTGATATTCATAAACTTATTCAATATATTATTCATCCTTAAAGGCTTCCAAAAATGTATCCCAAGTTGGATCAAATCTCTTAACTGTCAAGTTTCCTTCCCTAGATGTATGCACTTGACATCACTTCTTTATGGGTGAAGAAACCTTCAAAAGTGCAATCTTGATATTTTCTTGTCTAAAAATGTAATCTAAAAAGTACGAATGTAACTAATCTAGCCAATTGTCTAATGTATTTGCATTTATTTTTCCTTCAAATATAGGAAAGTCTAGATTTACTTGAATCTTAGGAGAACTCGACCACTAAAAGCTTTACATGATTAATTTGATGGAACCACCCAGTTTTGTTGATCTAGATCAATCATATGGGGGACAATGCTCTAAATGAGAATTTAGATGTGTTGTAAGTGTATGTGGAAGCTTTAGTATTGAGTGAAATAGAGAAGAGATATATATATAACCAGAATAGGAAATGTAATTGTTTATATGTGTGCTCTATACATAGCACGCTCTTGAGAAATATATGGTTTTTTATCTTCTACCCACTTGCTTCTTATATAAGGCTACAAATTTGTATATTTAGATACAAGTTGTGAAGATGAGAACTAGTATGGAAGTTAAACCACTTGGGATTCTATGTACGACTCTTCACCTTTTAATCATTATAGAATGTGGGTTACAGTGCATACATAGGAACATGACATAGATATAAATATAACACGTGCCTTAGAGTTACCACTTGTCATAGCACTGTGTGGCACAAATTTTCCATGTGGCAGGTGTGTTGTTGAAGATATTGCATAAGAATTGAGTTGTGTGATATGTATGGGCATGATGGTGCACAAAGTAATTTATTTCGCGCAAAGCGCATGGGTGTGTGTCTATAAATTATAGTCTTTGGAGCTAAGTGGCATGGTTCCTTGCACTACGTAGAGTTCACAACATGCAAAAGGTTACACATAAGAGCTTGGATTCCAAGAGTCTTTGAAGTCAAGCTACATGGTTCCTTGTGGTTTACAGGGTGCACACAACACAAAGGATTGTGTGCATGAGTTTAAAGATTGGAAGAGGTCTTCAAAGTTGAGTGACATGGTTCCTTACAATGTGCAAGGTGTACAAGGAAAAAAGTGATGTGCTCAGGAGCTTGAAGTGTAAACTTATGCAAAGATGTAACAATTGAAAATGTACATAAGATGAGAATGTTCAGTATAAAATTGTGCACAGATCATTCTCCCTTCCTTCAAAATTCATTGCCTTGGTAGAATTAAGTCTTGGACGAGGCAGGGGGCCTTGAAAATTTGTGATAACTTAAATTTATATTCGAGTTTAGATTTTTTTTCTTTAAATATACATTTTTTTGCTCTTTGTAACATTGTTGATCTAGATCACAGTGCATTCAAGGAATAACGTTCTAGATGAGAATCTAGATGTGTTGTAAACGTATGTAGAAGCTTTATATTGAGATAAATAGAGGACAGAGATAAAACTAGAACAAGAGATGTGTTTTGTATATGACATACTCTTGAGAAAGATGAATGGTTATATATCTTCTACCTATTTGTTTCTTATACAAGACTACAAATTTGTACATATATATATAAGTCGTGAAGACAATAACCAATATGGAATTTGAATTGCTTTGGATTTTGTGTGACTCTTCAGTTTTCAATCATTATACAATGCGGGTTGCAACGTGTGCATAATAATTTGTCATATGTGAAAATGTAATGTGTACCTTAGAATTGCCACTTGTCGTGGCATTGTGTGGCACAAAGTGTCCATGTGGCTAGTGTATTGTTAAAGGTCTTATTTAGGAATTGAGTTGTGTGGTGTGTATGGGAATGATGGTGCACAAATTAATGTATTTCACACAAAATGCACAAGTGTGTGTCTATAAGTTATAATTTATAGAGTCAAGTGACATGGTTCCTTACACTTTGTAGAGTGCACAACACACAGACAATTGCATGCAAGAGCTTGGAGTGCAGGAGTATTTGAAGTCAAGCGACATGGTTCCTTGTGATGCACAGGGCATAAAGGGTTGTAATAAAAAGTTTGAAGTGTGGAGGTATTCGAATCTAAGTGGCACGGTTCCTTGCAGTATGCAAGGTGTGCACAATAGAAAGGGCTATGCTTGGAAACTTGACACACGAGCTTGTGCAAATATGTACAAGTTTAAAATACATGTAAGGTGAGAGTGTGCAGGTGTAGAGTTGTGCACTGATCATTTTCCCTTCCTTGAAAAGTGATCGCTTTGATTGAGTTAATTATTGGATGAGGTGGGGGTAAAATCTTCCTACGAGTTCATGCAACATTATTCCCATGTGGAATCACGTTAGGGATCTAGTATCCTTTATTCCCAATTGAGATGATGATGCTTTGAATATTGATTGTGTAACATGGTGGCTATACATGGTTGTATGCCCAATGATGATATCACAGGCATCAAGTGGTGCCACATCATAAGATAGTTCTTCTTTAAAAGGATGGATATCATAAGTGAAGTGGAATTGTTGAAGGATATGGATGCCCTTCATGTCACATAAACTAATCCATCAAATATGATATGGGTATGAACAAGGCATGGTTATAAGGTTTAGTGTAACAAACCATTACACCAAAACCTCGAGGCATTAGTGAAATCCGCACATGAGGATCATAACATCCCACCACGCTTCCGTAGCCCAGACCCCGGGCTAGATTTGCACCCGTATAGCAGGACCACACCCTGCCCTATACGAGCCCCAAGAAAACACTGCAATGCTAACGTAGCTACCCGTGCCGGGACTCGAACCTAGGTGGTCGCTATGATACCAAATGTAACAAACTGTTACACCAAAACCTCGAGGCATTAGTGAAATCCCCACATGAGGATCATAACATTTAGTCACTTGATGGTTACTTAAGAGATGAGATACTTCATGTTGCCACCATCGAACAAAAAATCTAGTGGTTATCCTTTTAGCCATGTATGAAAATGGAATAGGCATTTTGATTGAGCATCATGTGTTGATAATGTGTTTGTTGTTATAAGACACGTGGCTTCAAGATTTGTACTATCCACTTTTGTGAGTAGTTTGTCTTCAGTATCTTCGGTCTTTTATACGCAAGCAAGTTCTTTCGCGCATAACACTCTATGCCTGAGTGGATGCAACTTTTGTGTTTTTCATACCATTTTCATATCTTGGACAGTTGTCTTTTGTCTAAATAAGGTGTCTTCCTTGGTGAAAATTATGTTTCCCATTTTCTCTTTGTCTTTAACTCTTCATCAATGGTCACCGCAAAGCGATAAGCTTTGCCAATGTTTTGACATGTGCCAGCTTCAGTTTGGATTGAATGAATGGTCGTAGGCCATTGCAATACTTGAGAACTTTATGCTCCTCAGACTCTAAGTTTGCATAAAGGTCGTGGAAAGCATAAATATAAGCTTGGATTGATTGGTCATGTTTCCTTGTTGGATTTGTGCCACTAAATATAGTGATATTCATAAACTTATTCAATATATTATTCATCCTTGAAGGTTTCCAAAGATGTATCCCAAGTTGGATCAAATCTCTTAATTGTTAATTTCCTTCCCCAAATGTATGTACTTGGCACCACTTATTGATGTGTGAATAAACCTTGATATGTACAATATTTATATTTTTTGTGTGAAAATGTAATCTAAAAAGTACGAATGTAACTAATCTAACCAATTGTCTAATTTATTTTTATTATTTTTCCTTTAAGCATAGGAATGTATAGATTTACTTGAATCTTGAGAGAACTCAACCACTAAAATATTTACATGATTAAGTTAATGTAAACGCCCAGTGTTGTTGATCTAGATCAAGCATACGGGGGACAATGCTCTAAATGAGAATTTAGATGTGTTGTAAGTGTATGTGGAAGCTTTATTATTGATGAAATAGAGAAAAGAGGTATAAAACCAGAACTCGAAATGCATTTGTTTATATGTGCGCTCTATACATGGCACACTCTTGAGAAAGATGTATGCTTTTTTATCTTCTACTTACTTGCTTCTTATGTAAGGCTACAAATTTATACATTTAGATACAATTTGTGAATATGAGAACAAATATACAATTTGAACCACTTGGGATTCTACGTGTGACTCTTCACCTTTTAATCATTATAGAATGCGGGTTATAGTGCGTGCATAGGAACATGACATATGTACAAATGTAACACGTTCCTTGGAGTTACAAATTGTCATAGCATTGTGTGACAAAAAGTTTCCATGAGGTCTATGTGTCTAAGTGGCATGGTTCCTTACACTACGTAGATTTCACAACACGCAAAAGGTTGCACAAAAGAGCTTGAAGTGCAAGAGTATTTGAATTCAAGTGACATGGTTTCTTATGGTTTACGGGGTACACACGTGCGACATAAAGGGTTATATGCATGATTTTAAAGCTTGAAAGAGGCCTTTGAAGTTAATCGGCATGGTTCCTTGCAATGTGCAAGGTACACAGGGTAAAAAGGGCTACGCTCAGGAGCTTGAAGTGTAAACTTGTGCAAAGATGCAAAAGTTGAAAAGGTGCATAAGGTGAGAGTGTTCAGTATAATTTTTTTCACAAATCATTCTCCCTTCGTTTAAAATTCATCGCCTTAATAGAGTTATGTCTTGAACGAGGTGGGGATATAATCTTTCTATGAGTTCATATGGCATGGTTCGAGTATGGAATTACACTAGGGATTTGGTATCGTTTGTCACCAACTAAGATGATGATGCTCCAAATATTGGTTGTGTGCAAACCATGGTGGTTATGCATGTTTGTATGTTTGAGGATGATATCACAAGCATCAATCGGTGCTTCATCACAAACTAGCTCTTCTTTGAAAGGATGGTATCATATATGAAGTGGTATTATTACATTATATGGATTCCCTTGGTGTCGCAGGAAATAATCCATAAAATATAATATGGGTGTAGCTTAGGAATTAATGGAAGTTCCATTCACTCGATGGCTGCTTCAAAGATGAGATGCTTTATGTTGCTGTCATAAAATAGGAAAACTAGTGGTTGCCCTTGTAGTTTTATTTGAGAATGGAATAGGCATTCAACTTCAGTGTCATGTTTAACTATTGTTGTTGTTTTTACGAGACACGTGAATTTAATATTTACTCTTTGTAATTCTACAAATAGCTTGTCTTAATGATCCTTGTTCATTTATGAGAACATAAGTTCTTTTGCACATGACTCTTTGTGTTGGAGTGACTGCAACTTTAATGTTTTCATACCATTTTCATATCTCGTACAGTTGGCTCTTGTAAGAAGAAGTTATATTCCTTAGTGTAAATGTGATTAAGCTAAATGTGGATTTATGAGCCTAATATGATATTATTACAACATTAAAATAAATATGTAATTAAGTACACAAATTACACCCAAGCAACTAAGCAATAAATTATGAAACCCTAATTGTAAGGAGGAGAAAGAGGTACTTAGTTGATTCGTAATTAATTATGAACTGTTATTAAGTGTTGACCAAGTGAATAGAGTAGCAAGAGCATCACACATAGACCTAGAAAAATATAGATATGAAGAAATAGGCTAGATTGGGGCACCTGGAGAGGGATAGGGGCACTCATGAGTGCCCTAGGCTTGTTTCTAGGTGCCTAGGTCTACAGAAAAGCTCATAAAACCTCCTCTTAGTGGTCATGAGGTGCTCATTGTTAGTCACCTTTGGTCGCTCTGAGGTCACACAATGATCACCGAGGTCATTGGAAACCTGCAATGAAATATGAACCTGCAAAACCCTCAAATAGACATCAAATCCTAAAAATGATAGATGTAGAATGAGGGGTCAGACTGTCCTCAATTGTCACAATGGTGAACTTACAACTGAGTATTGCACTACATATCAAACCTAATATAGTTATGTGTGTATGTGTGGAATTGTGCCCTAGGTGGCTCTTGTGCGTGTCACACTTGAAAGCGAGCAAAGGAGCTAGATGTAAAGAAATGTAATAGATGCATGTAAGGAATAGAATGAACTTCCCTCCTATGAAGTGTGTATGTAAAATAACTAGCCATTGTGTCCCTTAGATGTTTCTATATGGATGTAATGGAGCTCTTAGATGCTTAATGGATGCAACCTTAGGTGGTGATAGCTAATGCTTAGTGTTTGGTCCCTTATATGATCACATAACCTAGTATTTATATGACTCCCTTGTTTGAATTTCGTAATCAACCCCAAAATTGCCAACTACCAAAAATATAAGATTCTCAAACAACTGGAAGGGACCCAAAAATGTGAGTAAAGTACAGAGAGGACATGGGCACCCAGAGGGGATGAGGGTTCTTGACGATGGCGTCCTGGCTGGGAGTCGGTGTCTAGGATGATAAAATTTGGGGTATAAAAGGGCAGACTAAGCAAGTAAGGGTGTAAGACCAAAAGTGGTTACAAAAAGTGAAGAAAGGTGGCCAAAGACATGGGTTAATTATTACTTTTACTTAGAAATCATATGAATAGTAGCATGTAATCAGGACTAGATAATTACCCAAAGTGCAAGATTTTGTGTCTACCTTTACCCCCACTTTATGTTGGTGAGTGGAAGGCTCCGTAACATAAAGTAGATGAGATATGTGTACTTGATAACCATGTTGATCGATGTCAAAAGTGTGCTGAGGGACTAGACAGAGCATAAAGCGGCAACAAGTGTGAAGCGTGGATGCTAAAGAGGAGAAAGTGCAAAAAGTGATGTTGAAAATGAACCTAAGGCGGAAATGCATGTGTAGACATCTTTATGTACCTGTTGTTGATGTCGATGTCGATTGTTGATGTTGTGAAGATATTGATGATGTTGACTACTGCTTCCCGTACAGAAGGACTTGTAAAAGAGAAGAATGAATAAGTATTTAAATACACATGTATATGTGTAAAAAGTATGTAAAAATGTGAAAAAGGAACACATGCACCTTATCTGTGATGAGGAAAGAGTGTAGAAAGGATCTTGAAGATGTTGTAGAAGATCGAGTTTTTTGGTTGATCTCATGCTAGTTATGTCAACCACAAATTTTTGGGGTGATCTCACGCTAAGTCATGGAAGAAGTGTAGGGAGAAAAGTCTGGTGTCATCCTCCAACCTTTAAATGCTTTCCGTAATGTAGGATGCCACTGCAGATGGTGTGCAAAATTTGTGAAAGTGTTGAGGAATGTATACCCTATAAAATTAATGTGTGGAGTTTTGTAGACTATGTTGAACTACCAATCACTATGTAATTGCCACTGGTTACGTACCTGAAATTGTAGGGTACTACACCATCGGAACGATGTTACACATGCCCCAATGATGATACGGGTCTCCTTGCAAGGTGTCCGGAATCTAGAAAGGCTCGCCAAGTATACATTTGTATCCCGCATGCCCCGCTCAGCCTCCATATGCTTTGTTTTCCCCTTTTTCCCTTTTCTTCTTGCATTTTTGTCTTCAGTGACGAAACCACCACCCTGCCTGGGCAACGGTCCCATGACTGCCGCCCAGGAAAGGGCAACGGTCCCGTAACCACCACCCTGCATAGGGTGGCGGTCCTGTACGCATTTTCCATATCCTTCCGACGATCACGTTAAATGTAAATCTTGGATTTTACATGCTTTCTTCAACCAATTTGGCTTGCATTAATGTTTTTGGTCCCCTGGTAATAGTGTTTTTCCTTTATTTATAGTAAAAGAGATCAAATGGGAGTTACCCTCTGGTAAATGCATTGGTTATAAATAGCCAACTTGTTTTCAAGCAAATGGCCCCTCATCCTCTTGATTCTCTTGTTCAGTTTTTCAATTTTTTGCTTAGAATTCTGTTAGTTTCATGTTTTGCTTCCATTGTTGGTATTTTAGAGGTCATATGATCTTCTTGTTTCAGTCTTGTTTCATTGTTGCTGCGTACAATCAGTTTAACATGGAATAACTTCATTTCTAGACTAGAATCCATTAAAGTTGCAAGTTTTGTTTTATCACAAGGATAGTTTCTGAAAATCTCGGTACACTTGTGTTGTATTCCCGTAATAAATCCCACTAGGAATTTCATAGTCAAGCTATGTTCACTTGCGTTATCTCTCTCCTACTCGCATTGTATTCGATCTATATCCAAAGCTGCCATTATTCGAATACCATCCTCTATTGATACGATCATATACATACTTTGTGGATTCACGAGGACACGAAGGAACGAGGAGATCACACTGACGGCACAAAATCACACACAACTGGATTTACCACTGTTCTGTAAACGCCAGGTTTGAGCTATCAAAGTTTTAGTTATGACATATCAAATAGAGTGGTGAATTATTTCATTTCAGTTAAAAGTTCACTCTCGATATCATCGGGGAAGCTGTGGGGATTGATAGTTTCTGAGAAACTGTGATTCATTCCTCACTTCTGAGGTAGGATCGAGAGCCTTTCAATTCAAAATATATAGTTGCTTAGATATTTAGGATAAAATCACAACTGCACAGGCAAATAGCCATACTAGGCTACGTTGCTTGTTTTTATTCTGTTACTAGATTAGTTGTTCATTTTATAAATATACTAGAGTAGCTGCTCTTTAATTTCATTGAAATACATCATTGAAAATACAAAAATAGAAGAATGATTGCATAGTGTAAATACTTCTTTTGTAATTAGTTTATTAAATGTTAGTTAAAATTTGAATCATTTTGTATGACAATCACAGGACCTAGAGAGCCTAGAGAGTATATATTTGAAACCGTAGTGCCTCAGCCAAATCTACCCACAACATTAGTTGATATAGATCAGGACCTCAGGATACAGGTCTTTCGAGCAACAACAAATTTACAAGCAATTAGTGAGCAACTAAGAGGATTAAACATCGAAGATGACAAAGCTTACCCATTCTGGTTAAATCATCCAAACTATAGATTACCTTGATAAAGCATATGAATGACTGTGTAAGGATTCAAACGAGAGCAAACATTTGGTTGCAATCCTTTGGTTCCACAACCCGACGCAGGAGACCTCCTCGTTGACATAGATACTAGCTTATGTATTCAAGTTGCTAGAACACCTGTTAGGTATTCCGAGAAAGTCATACAACTTCTAGTTCTAAACATAGAGGCTGAAAAGGCATACAATTATTGGATAGTAGGGAGAAGGGATTGATTCTTCACATGACCATAACAAGTCCACAACAACCACGAACTCACAGTTGTGATCCCCAAATCCCACAACCTAACGGGCCTATAAATCAGTTAAGTATTGACACCGTCTTTAGAATGCTAGTATTTAAATCCTCACCACTCCCACAAGATATTATAGTACAATTCTCCGTATTAAACATAGAAGCCAATCAATCTAATATTTTATGGGCTAGACCAGAAAACCACCCATAGTCAACTGTGAATCCACTAAATTGCCCATCACCATTTTATGACATTATCTAGAGATATATACGAAGCTCCCACAGGTCACTTCCCACGCATCCAACAACCAAGAAATAGGATTTCGGCAGAGCTTGACATTGATTGGAGCCTCCGAGTAGCCATTATATCTGAACAAACCATTACACCAATTCAGGTTAGGAGGGCCTTCTTCGCCTTAGGTTCACAGATTCCATTATTGCGTATTGAGGATATAAGACTACCCGATTAGCTTGTCTATTCACATTCAAACATTCACCGACTGTCTCAACATGACCTCGGGAGGTCGGGTACGAGGAAGAGGTACTTGTAGATTCCCATGCTTGCATGTCACTTTTCCATCATACAAACATCTCTATGCTAAGGACCTAAATCTGATTCTGAGCCCTATGTAAAACTTAAAATTGTGGTATATTGGTATTGTGTTGTGTTGTGTATAATGTTGTATGGGGTGATTGATTCACCCAAATTATGCCCCCCTCGTTTGGGGTGCATGTGATGTTGCTGAAGGAGTATGCGGCCCAAAAGTGGACTGATCGTTGTGCTCAAAATGTGTCATGCAAGGGGGAGGGAATGTGTTTGGTAGAAACCAACGCACATGCAAACAAAGTGGCTAGAAAATAAGTGTTATTAGAAAAAAAGATGAACACACATGTATAAGATGAAATGTAAGCTAAGCAGATAATGTGTAATCTAAGACACAAGTAAACACGCAAGAAGACAATGTAGACCGAAAAAAATGGGTTGCAAACATGGGGCATCACTCACGATGTTGAAATAAAATCAAGGCCGTAGTGACCTCAAGTAGACAAGTGTGCACACAAGAAAAAAGGGCAACGCCCATAGACAAGAGCAGAAAAAGAGTAAACAATTACAAGCAATGTAACAGATAACCATGGAAACAGATAGTCCTGCAAAACAAAAGGTACACATTAAGAACCTGTTAGCATGTTAGAAAGATAAAAGGTATGTCAACGCATGTATAAGCCGATAAAAGTAGTGTGTTATGAACAGAAAATGAAACAATTTCACTTGTAGTGTACGAAATTGGATGTCCCCAGGAGCCGTTGTGGGACTGGTAATAGCTCCTGTGCCAAGCATCCATGATCCATGTAATAGATCTGTAGAATTTGTGATCACAACTAGAAAGCAAGTGAACCCATATATGAGTATGATAAAGATAATGAGATACAAGATATCTATCTAGCATGTGTAATAAAGTGAACATGCAAAATCATAAGTAAACAGGAATAAATGCAACCAAGATATGCAGTATGTTATGGATGAGATGGAATTATATGCAAACTAAATGATAGGAGCAACGTGCCCCCCCGAGTGGATGTGTATGTATGTAATGAGTTTAATTTATTTATGCCCCCTTAGTAGTTAAGAATGAACCACAAACGAGTGTGTGTCGTCGGGAAATGATTTGAATTGTGTGTACAAAAAAGATGTGATTATCAAAGTGCAAAGTGTAGAGTGTGAATTATGAAAGAGTGAGTGTGTGAATAAACACATGAGTGTGATGAGGTCCATTTGAGATGTATACCCTCAGTAGTCGAGTATGGACCATGAAACAAGAGTAAGTCATAGGGTAATGACCGCAACGTGTAGAAGTAGATGTAAGAAAAATGTAGTGTGAATGCATAGAGTGAATAAGATGCAAAGTGTGTAGTAAATGTTGTGAGAGAAAGAGGTGTGAATATTGCATGATGTGTGAAGAATGTGACGTGTAGTGTGTGGTTTAGTGTGTAATGTGTGAGGTTTGTGTATATAGGTGCCCTCAACAGTCAAGTGTGAACTAAAACACAAGAGTGCGTCATCGAGAAATGACGATACGAATGTATGTTATGTGTAAAGGTCTAGATGTAATGTGATGAGAGTATAAGACACGTAACAATGCTAGGGGGAGAGAATTAAATGTAATGTCCCCCAAAATGTGTGTTGATGAATGAGATATCCGATAAAAGTAAAGGATGAAGGTCCTATATCTGATGTTTGCGGTGATGAAGGTGTGTGACCATGTTCTAAGAGTGGGGATATATGAGATAGACGTTGCGCAGTTGAATGCATTCTATATGCATGCGAGAAATGAGTATACAGTGGGAACCTTTGAGTAACAAAATGTGGAGGTGATATAGATCTGTGTGAAGTAGAACACGGAGGTGATGGACGCCCATTTAAAATAGAACGCATAGGTGATGAACATCTACGTCAAGTAAAACAATGTGGTGAAATATGTCAAGATGTAGGAGTTGTCCTAACAATGGACCTAGACTAATACATTGGACTAGTAGATCGATGAGATCATGCGGGGCATGTGTGAATAGGTGAACTAGGAGTGGATTGTGCTTTAGGTTTGATAGGATGCGAGGAATTAGATGGACTAGTGGATGCAATGACAACCTTAAGAGGAGGTTGCGACCACGAAGTGAAGGGAGGCACACCATTGATAGAGATGACATGATTGTTGTGAATGAATTGTAGATGTAAGTGGTTCATAGAAATAATGGACAGAGACCTACAAATCCAATTGAGGCCTAAGAGCATGTCACTCCCTTCAACTTCTTGTGCTACAAGGAAGGGCACAAACATGGTGAGAGGACCGACAATAATGTGAACCTGGAATACCATGTATGAGTCATCCATTGGATATGAAAATTATGAGAGTGGATATCCAATAACAACAAGAAGTGGAACAGAACATGCATTGATATGTCGTGATGGATCAACTTTGGTGTTATTGATAGGGATGGATCTGATAGAGGTGTTGATGTGCAAGTGATCAAAAGAGAATGCAACATGACAATCAGGATCAGAGAAAGAAATGATTGGTCAAGAAATGTCAGTATGAGGAACTAGGAAATCAATATTCCCAATGTACGAGGAGGCACTGCACGATATGTATGATTAGCCGAGGAATCAACCAATTTCTTTTCATGTTTTGGAAGCGGATTATTAAATATCTCGAGCTTATGATTTTCATTGACTGGTGCATCGGTTGTAGGCTCTAGAATATCAAGTTTGTTATCATCGATAAGATCTTGGATGATATTGTGAAGTTTGAAGTACCTATTTTTAGAATGTCTGACACATTGATGATAGTCACATCGAAATTTCTCATTGTAATTTCAATCTTTTGGATGAGATGGGTCTAAGTCGAGCTGAGGAGGAAGCGTAATAAGATTTCTCTTAAGAAGTTGTTATAATATAATTTGTGGAGCAATAGTCAACTTTGTAAATGTACACTTAGATGGTTGCCATCGTAGTTCTTTGGTGTTGGAGACAATGTTGACAGTGACCTTAGCCTCAATAGGTTTCATATTTGGTTTAAAAGTTGATTTATTTTAAAAGCATGTGGAGGATTAAGTTTTATCCTGATATTTAAGTTTACATATAGATAAGAGTTTAGTTTCACGTAGTTTGAGAGTGTAACTAGTTAATCAAATGACAAAGATGTCTCAAAGAGAACACTCTCCTAGAGAGGCAAAAATAAACTTTGAATGAACAAATCTTGAAGCTTAGAGTCTACAAGCACATTAGACATCTTAACTAGGTTGTTTTTGTATCGTGAGACATAGTCCACTAGATATTCATTATCTACTTGTTTAAGTTGTGCAAGCTGCGCATATGAGATCTTAAATATGATATTGATAGAAAAATGAGCAAGAAAAACATTAGCTAGATGCATGAAATTTGTTACTGAGTGGATATGTAGGTCATAGAACCAACACACTGTATAATTTTGGAGACTGCGAGGAAAGAGGTTTGCTAGAGTAGTGTGATCACTCGCATAGTCAAGACATGCCACTTGAAAGGCTCAAAGATGCATTTGCGGGTCACCATGGCCTTTAAAGATAAGAAACTTATGGAGGTGAATTTTGGTGGTAGCGGGTAGGCGGAAATGGTGGGTGCAAAAGGAGTGTGAGTAAGTGAAGTGGAGTCAAGAGATGGAGGTACACGAGAATCGACGAGTTGTAGTTGGCGAAATTGCATCTACAGATCCTAATATAAAGAAGTTAAATCAAGAGTATTCGAAGAAGAGCTAGGTTGTGCATTGGGAGTATTAGGGGGAATTATAGGAGTGGTAATGGTAGGAATGAAAACTAGAGTAAGAGGTTAAGTGGAGACCATGCGAGCCAAAGAGTTAGTAACAAGAGGAGTTGAGGCAACATCACGAGTATTTTTAGTAGTAATTAAAGCATGTAGAATATGCAGAAGATGAGTGGGATTATTACGCAAATCTTGTCAAAAACCAGTAAGTGTGTTTAATTGGTCTTGATTGACATTAGTATCCTCATCGTATGAATTTTCACTATCAAATGTTTCTATTTCATTAAGGGTAACATTACGAGAGTTAGCAAAGGGATTTTCAATCGCAACCATTGATGAAGAGACTTCATCCATTGATTTAGAAACCCTATGGGAGGATGGAGGAAGCTTGAGATGCTCAAGAGACCCAAATCAACCACTATAGGTGACGAGCATAAGAAGAAACCCATAGAAAGAAGGTGGATTTGAGTGTCGGGTTCACCAAAATGATTAAGCCAAATGTGGATTTAGGAGCCTAATCTTATGTTATTGTAGCAGTAAAATAAATATGTAATTAAGTACAGAAATTACACCTAAGCAACTAAGCAATAAATTATGAAACCCTAATTGCAAGGAGGAGAAAGAGGTACTTAGTTGATTCATAATTAATTATGAATTGTACTAAAGTGCTAACCAAGTGAACATAGCAATAGGAGCATCACACAAAGACCTAGAAAAGTATAGAAGTGGAGAAATAGGCTGGACTGGGGCACTTGGCGAGGGACTGGGGCACCCGTGGGTGCCCTAGGCCTATTTCTAGGCACCTGGGTCTATGGAAAAGCTCAAAAAACCTCCTCTGAGTGGTTGCAAGGTGTTTGTTGTTAGTCACCTTTGGTCACTTTGAGGTTGCAAAATTATCGTCGAGGTCGCTGGAAACCTGGAATGAAATATGAACCTACAAAACCCTCAAATTCAAATCCTAAAAAAGAAAGATGTAGAATGAGGGGTTGGACTATCCTCAGCTGTCACAATGGTGAACTTACGACTGAGCATTGCACTACATCTCAGACCCAATGTATTTTTATGTGTATGTGTGTGGAATCGTGCCCTAGGTGGCTCTTGTGCGTGTCACACTTGATAGCAAGTAAAATAGCTAGATGTAAAGAAATGTAATAGATGTGTGCATGGAATAGAATGAACTTCCCTCCTATGAAGTGTGTATGCAGAATAACTAGTCATTGTGTCCCTTGGATGGTGCTAGATGGATGTAATAAAGCTCTTAGATGATTGATGGATGCAACCTTAGGTGGTGATAGTTAATGCTTAGTGTTTGGTCCCTTATATGATCACATAACCTTATATTTATATGACTCCCTTGCTTGAATTTCGTAATTAACCCCGAAAATGTCGACTGCCAAAAATATAATATTCTCAAATGACTAGAAAGGATCTAAAAAGTGTGAGCAAAGTACAAAGAGGACATGAGTGCCCAGAGGGGATGAGGGTGATTGTCGCTGACGTCCTCGCTGGGAGCTGGTGTCCAGGATGATAAAAGTTGGGGTATAAAAGGGTAGACTAAGCAAGGGTGTAAGACCAAAAGTGGTAATAGAAAGCAAATAAAGGTGGCCAAAGTCATGGGTTAGTTAGTACTTTTCTTACTTAAGAATCATATGAATAGTAGTATGTAATTAGGACTAGATAATTACCCAAAGTGCATGATTTTCTGTCTACAAAATGATGTGTCCTACTTGCTCATCATCTTTTACTCTTCCTGAATTGTCACCACAAAGTGATAAAATTTTCCTAATGTCTCGACCCATGTCGAATTCAGTTTATATTGAATGAATGAACCTTCATAAGTGTGATCACTTGCCACCATTTCACCGAGTGTGTGCACTTGCCACCATTTCTTAATGGGTGAATGAACTTTCATAAGTGTGATCTTTATCTTTTCTTGTTTGAAAATGTAATCATAAAAAAGTAAGAATGTAGCTTATCTAACCATTTGTTTAATACATTATTTACATTTATTTTTCCTTCAAACATATGAATGTTATAACAACCCAAAAAATTCACACACGCTAACAACACAGTAAAAAAAAAGGTAATTTTTTTTTTTTGACTTGATTGACACATAACACAGCACAACATGCCGCCACCAAGGTTACAACTAACTCTGTGAACAACTCGATACAAGGATGACCACAAAGGTAACATGGAAATGTTCACACCCATCAAGGATAATTCACTTTGCTTTTTGACAAGACAACATAGGAAACCACCACATAACACACTTACAGTTAGGGCAAGCCACAGTGAGAAATTATTGAAGGTTATTTATTTTGATAAAACATCCTTCAATCCTTAACTTAAGTTTTCTAGGACTCAGGATATGATTCGCACAATTCCTCTTACAACGCTAAGTTTCTTTCTTTTACTCTGAAGAGAATTTTGCTTTAAGTCTTCTCTATTATGACCTTTATTTGTTTAATTCGTTTATTTAGTAAAAAGGGGGATATTTATTTCCACAAGGCCATCTTTTCACACTTACGCTACTAGAACTCGTTCATACCCTTATGACAGTCTGGGTTCGTGTTCAACACACTTAAGAGAAGAAATACAAAGCACCTTGGAAAAAGTTAGGATGAAGGTCAAGTTGAATTCATCTTTAAGACGTCATTAGTTATTACCAAGCTTTAATTGAGGCTTGAGAATTTATCCAGAATTATCGAAGATTTTACTTAGGCTTCACTGAATGAGTATTACAAAAGAAAACAATTTACCTTCCAAATGGCAGAGAGATAGATTGCGTGGTTTCTAAATTGTTTTCTCCTACTTATTAAATCTTATTATCTTACAGAACAAACCATTGTTTTCCCTTAAGCTCGTGTAAGAATTCACCATAAAAAGGATAGTGTTCACTAGTTTTGCTAGGGATAACAAGTTATATAATTTTTATTTTCTTTACAAAGGATAGTTTCATCTTAGATCACTTATGGAATTACTTGTTCTCCATTAGGTCACCTCTACATTAATTTATTTTCATATAAATTTTAGTTTAACTTCTATAGGGATTAACCAACCCATTTTACTTTACTTATAGCACATCACCACTAAGTCATAGCAAGATTTAACTCAACATTTATCCTCAAGGGTAAAGTTTAACAATTCTCATTTATGAAAACAACACCAGGTTACATCAATCCTTTCTAGCACAATACAAAACCCAAAGGGACATACCAACTCTAAGGAACCATGCATAGGGAACAAGAGAGTAATAACATTGACCAAGGAATGCTAAACTATTCTTAGAATACCGATAATCCATTAAGGTCTCTCAACAAGGAGGCAAACCAATTTTCTTATATTTTCCATGATAGTCAAACAATCCAAGGTTTCAAAGTTAAGATGACCAAAGCCACAATACATTATACTAAGACACTAACCCTCTTCTAAAATTTCCACTGGACCTTATGAATAGTTGAACAACATAAAAAGGATTCGAGCAAAAGAACTTCTCAACAGAGGTTGATGCAAAAATATACAAATTTATCCCTCATCTACTCGCATAAGCCATTTGCAACAAATTTTCCACAAGAGTCAGTTCATGAGAAATGAGCAAGATAAGGCTACACAAAGCCACCATAACTGTTATCTAACAATACCATGAAAGGAAAAACTTTACTACAAGAATTGGGTCAATTCTCTCAACACTAAAAAAAACACCTCAATTTAAAATACAGTCTCAACCATGTCAATCAAAGAAGAAGGACCTTGTACTTTAGTTATGAACAAAAGCAATGAAAGTATAACAATCTATAAGAAACAAGAGTCCCATAAAACAATTAAATAAATTACAAGATTGGAGTTTAATATACATGCCATCCATCCAGAATTATCAAAAGATACCAAGAGCATAGGCTTTAATGTTATATTTCTAAAGGACAAGAATTGATCAACCCAACGAGGAAATCACGGTGTTCAAAGATCAACATGAAAAGCCAAGCATGCTAAAATTTTCAACCCTATAATCATTTAGAGTATATGAATGAAATTAAATACACAGAAACGACATAACCTAAGTTTCGAAGTGAAGGCAAGGTATATTAGACTTGACCCTTAACTCCCAAAGATTCCCCAATCATTCAAGAAGGGTCAATACCCTTATAGGCCAGTAACAACACACGAGAGAAGAATGGGGGGGGTTTCTGTAAAACAAGAGTATACAAAACATCATCTAAATTTATATCTCTAAGAATTTACAACCTCCACAATAATTCTAAAATTCGGTTAAGGTAAAAGAAAATATCTCTTTTCCATATCAACAATAATTTAAGGCAACCCTTGATAACACAACCAACCGTCACACATAGATACAAACATAAATTACTAAGTGACATTAACAAATCAAAACCTTCCACTATAAATCCATAAGACTATCAAATGCAAGGTGAGTTTTCCCGAAGATTAATAATGTTTAAGTCAATTTCCATCAAAAAATATTAAGGTAATTACGTGCATAGAAAATGACCAATATTAATTAATAGCATTAAAATTATAAAAGAGAAAGAATGCAAGTTAGGAAAATAGAAAGAAATGCCATCAACAATAATTCTGAGAGGGGGATTAGACCAAAACTATTCTAGTGTTAACTAGGTACTGGATTCGCATGATTGAAACCTCGAGCTTAGCTGATCCGAAAAGCTAGTTACGGTTCAAGTGGATAGGGATGGTCAAGGTACTTCCTGAGGATGACCTTAAAATCCTAGGAACAAGATGAAATATAATACGGGATTCTAAGCACGCGAGATCTGAAACGCATTGCACACAAACTTTTCATTCTAAAAGTTTTAATACCGAAACTCCAACCCGGATAGCCCAAGTGGTGATCACTCCAACTCTACAACCTGTCTTTCTCGATGTCAAGAATATTATCAAAGGGGTTTGATGAAGAGATTTACAACATTCGACAAAATACAAAGAAAAATAAAACAAACTCAAATGATAGGGAGGAGCTGCATAGTTATCGCAAACTTATTTTAACGACAACGAAAATACTAGCGGGGACAACATAATAACTTAAAACTCAATCGTAGAGAAGAAGATATACATAAACGAAAAGATGAAGGTCGATCACTCAAGTAAGGGAAACATAACACCCAGAGATGACGACACATGCGTGCTTTCTACTAACACACTAATAGCGATAAAAGTGAAAACAAGAATAGAACAAGCAGAAAGGAGAGGTCTCCTAGTAAGGCGTCAAACTGACAAATCAATACAAGGAAAATGGTGGTTCGATTTCACGATATATTTTAAAAAAAGCAACAATAACAAAGTGTAGAATTATCTTGCCTGGTCCTCTAGGTTCGACGAGGCATCCAAACACCCCAAGGTCCAGCAACAATAACCCTCTAGTTGAATCTTCATCCGCAACATGTGAGGTGCCAACATTCCTCTCAATCCCGAACTCCACTGGACACCTCTTCTTACAATCTGCATTATTCACCCAAAATTGTATGTCGTCTATAACGAGTACTCAACCGGTGGACTGTAAAACCAAAAATCGTATAGAACCCACAAGATAGAAGTGCGTTCCTTGCGTTTCAACAAAAATGTGAAGAAAATACAGTATTAGTTTAAACAAGTTTACTAGAGATTTTAAAAACTCACAATAGTTAGTGTTCAGTGATTCCAAGCAAAATGGATATGAACTTACCAGGGAACATATTGTGTCATGTTAAAACTGCAATCCCTTACCTCACTTAGTAAGAAGGAGCTCTCTATTGTAGTTATGTCACATACACCAAATGGCCACCGAAAAGCTTATCATTTCACCCTTTAAATGGTAGAGCCCTTGTCTGCAAGCAAAACGTGGGAGAATGAACTGTCTGAAAAATGTGCCAGAAGGAATATGGTTTTGAAACGACACAACTGTAGACTGTGCACTTGGAGGCGAGAAAAACAAATAACCTAGACAAACCATGAGCGACCAACAACTTCTCCACAAGATTTGCGCAGCTACTGCAAGAGTATTTACCCACCGAACCAAACAAGGCTCCACACCCAGAAATATCCACGTGGCCAGCAGGGAAAGGCGTCCAAAAGTTTTGTGCACTCAGAAAAATCATCCATGCAGCAAAGGAAACGCTGTAATAAACCCACCAATGTGAGCTTCCACGAAGGCGCGCGACCCACAAGACATTAAGGATGCAGATCCCAAAACGTTGCGAGCAAGCCATTACAAATCATGACGCCCAAAAGAATGCAATACCCAATGAGAGTTCAACCACGCTTCCCCAGATGCTAGGTAAAATCCAACATGTTTTCCCATTACAAGAAGGTGCAGAAATGACAGGCTGTTAATTCCTCATGCGACCATTTTAAAAACTGATGTGAAATCCTTCAGAACGTATGCTAGGTTGGTCATTAATAATCAACAGAGAGTGGCAGGTTGGTGGTCAAATTCACCACTAACTTGATAATTATCTAACTTGGCATACATGGACCAGTTTTCTAACAAGGGGAAAAGAAGAAATTGCGGTTGAAGGCATTTACCTAAACATTTACAAAGCATACAAGGGCACCTAGACGGCCAAGGATACAAACTTTGAACCTTAAACAAGAACACCACGTCATTGATGATGGCGCCACCAACGAACAAGCTTCCCTTACGCGAATCGAGACTCGACCCGCGAAACGACCAATCTAAAACAATAAAATTGCTTATCAAAAATTAATCAACAAGGTTAACAACAAATTGATGATCAGATAACGAGGTTATCGTCAATCGATAAATAAAATAATAATAATAATATTATTATTATTACTATTATTATTACCACTTATTAATACTTATTAATCGTATTAACAAGAACCAACTTACGAGCTTGATAAATCGAGCACACAGTTTTCCTTTAATAGGAGGAAAACGTAATGGACGAGATGAGGCCAACCACAGAAAACATCAACACGACACGAGAAGACATGATGAAGTGGGAGAATTCCAATCATTCTCTGTGATAAGGGTGAAGCCAACAAGAGATCAACAGGAGCGCCACAACGTTAAATGCTTAGCAACACGGTCATTTGAGAACGAGGCATTACAAATGTATAGATTTTTGTGAAACATAGGCAGACTCAACCGCCAAAATATTCACCTAATGATCAATTCAATACAACCACCTGTTTGAGGACTTTCAAAAATTGGTTGAATAATTTTTTTTTTCACATTATGAGTTTTTATGTAATTTTGTTCTTAATCATTGTGTGAATATCTTCTTGTGTTGGTGTTTCTATGTGAACTTTTTAAAACTATTTGGGAGGTAGTTTAATGGTCTATTGGTTTGACACCAAAGATTAAATACTTTGACAACGTTTAATGGGACATGTAAGAGGAATTGCTTTGATACAAATGATCTGGATTCCAATGCATTCGAGGAAACTTCTCTAGACAAGGATCTAGATGTGTTGTAAACATATGCAGAAGATATAATATTGAGTGAAGCAGAGAAGAGAGATATAAAGATGTAAAAATGATGTATTTATTCAGTTTGTGTTATGTACATGTCTACATATATTTTGCCTATTTGCTTCATATATATGGCTGCATATATATGTATATGTATATAAGTTGTGAGAGTAATAACTATTATAGAAGTTGAACTACTTGGAATTCCACGTGTGAATTTTAAGCTTCTGACTGTTACGGAATATGGGTTGCCAAGCATGCATGGGAATATTTCAAATCAAATGACATGTTTCTTTTTTGTGCACATGACACAAAGGATTACATGCAGAATTGTAAGGCATGAAGGAGGTCTTCAAAGTTAAGCAACATGGTTCCTTGTGGTGCACAAGGTATGTCCTGCTACACACATGAGCTTAAAGTACATGCTTGCACAAAGATGCATAAGTTGAAAAGGTACACGAGTTGAGAGTGTGTAGGTTTGAAGCTACCTACAAATCATTTGTAGCTAAATTGAGGTGATTTGTCATAATTCAATAGGAAATTTTGAAGTTTTTAATCATTGACGTACCCTTTAATGTGTGAAATTATGTGATAAATTCAAAGTAAGTACATCAAGATTGATATGTTCTAAACAGTTTTTAGATATTTTTATTAAAAAATCTAATCTATTTGAGATAAATAAAATCTTTTACAAAGGAATTATATTACTTCAAGATGTATATATCCAATCATAAACGTCGATCTTACCCTTGGATGGATGTGATGTAATTATAGGTCTTCAGTGGGCGTATACCCTTAGACCAGTCTTGTGGGATTTCTTTGAACTTTGGATGTAAATCTTAGATAAAGTGTAGAAGCACACCTTAAAAGGGCTCACCGTTGCGTCTACCAATATTATAGGTTCATATCAAATGGGAAATCTTCTTAAGAGAAGCTCTCATGGAGTCATCATTAAGATATGTTCTATTCAGATCATTCCACTCCCATCTTTTGGGAATCATGAGGATTTACAATGTTTTTTGGATAAGCATGTAACAGTCTTCGTAGAGCAAGTTAGATTACCCTCTCAGTGGCTTAAGGACTATCACATACAGCTTAATGTTGGAAGTGTCCCTCTTAACATTTGGCCCTATCAATAACCACTCTTATAAAAGACAAAAAATTAAAAATTAGTATAAGAATTGTTTAAGGTAAGATTCATTCATCTAATTAAAATCCATTATTCATCACAATTTATGCTTGTATGAAAAAGGGATGGATCTTAAAGACTCTACATTGGTTTTTAGGAACTCAAAAAAATCACTATCAAAGATGAATTCCATATTCTTATGATTGACAAGATTCTTAACAAGCTTCGTGGGCCCTATTTTTTCTCCAAATAAAATCTATACTTTGGTTACCACTAGATTCACATCAACAAGGATGTTATCCTTTAAACAACCTTTAAACTCATGATGACTACTATGAATTTCTATTCATGCCTTTTGGGCTCATCAATTCCCCCTCAACATTCTAAGGACTTATGAATAAACTATAATCACATTTCCTTCATAAATTCATCTTCATATTCTCTTATGACATCTTGATCTATAGAAAAAATTGGGTCAAGCCTTTACAAGACCTTGTTTTGGAACTACAACTCCTCTTAAATAATAAGTTATGTGCTAAAAAGTTCCAAGTGTTATTTTTTCCTAATAAAACTCTAGTGCCTTAGGCATATTATCTTTAAAGCAGGTGTCAGATTTGACCCAAATAAAATCAATGCAATGAAAATTTGGCATAAACAAAAGAAAATCAAGAGCTTTCGTGGATTCTTGGGTCTCAGTGGTTATTACTATAAATTTTTATAAAATACTATGGAAAACTCACAACTCCCTTATCTGTCATGTTGGAAAAGGATACCTTTGCATGGAGTGAAGCAATTGATCATGCCTTTGAGGTATCAAAACATGTTGTGTGTAGTACACCTAATTTGTCAATGCTAGATTTCTAAAAGACTTTCATTATTAAAAATGATGCTTGTCGCAATGGACTTGGTGTTATACTCCTCCAAGAAGGTCACCCTATAACTTTCACCATCAAGGCCCTCTTCAAACAAAAATTGGCGCTTTCCACACATGAAAAGGAAATAATTATCATACTACATGTAGTCCACAAGTGACATCCATACATAGTAGCCTTACATTTCCGTATCAAAACTGACCACCACAGTCTAAATTACTTCCTCAATCAATGAATCTCCTCCCAAACTCAATAAAAATAGGTTTCCAAGCTCATGGTCTATGCCTACGAGAACACTTATAATAAGGGAAACTAATATGTGATTGTCAATGCACTCTCTTATACATAAGAGTACCAAGCTTCCTTACGTGCCTTAGCCATACCCTGACTTGAGTGCATTCAAGAGATATAGTAGGAGTGGGAACATGATTTAAACACAAAATGCTTGATTAAATAGCTTGTCTTACATCCTACTTAATCTTCACAATACTCTTGGGATGACCATTCATTGGGATATAAAGGATGCATGGTCTTACCCCCTAAGTCTGAACTATGAGATAAAGTCCTGATCAAACTACATACATCACCCTTTGTTGGTTATTCAATATTCTTAAAAACATATGAATGGGTTTGTAGAAATTTATTTTGGCAGTGAATGAAAGAGGATATCAAGAAGTTTGTTACATTATGTGATACTTGCCAACATTAAAAAGGTGAAATGGTGGAAACCCTAGAATTAGTACATTCACTTCCCATTCTTGCACAAATTTACACAAATATTTCCATGGAACTCATTAAAGGCCTTCCCAAATCTAGAGGTAGTCAGTAATACTAGTGGTGGTTGATTTCCTCTCCAAGTATGCCCATTTTCATGCCTTAGCTCATCCCTACACCTTCTCAACTATTTCTAAAAATTTCTTAACCAAATATTTCACCTCCATGATATCCCCACTTCAATTGTATCCTATCACAATGTAACCTTCATAAGTCATTTTTGGATAGAGTTATTCCATAGAATGGGAACACAAATGAAGATGAGCTTTGGATATCACTCGTCATTATATGGTCAAACCAAAATAGTCAAAAAATGCTTAGAAACACTCCTTTGATGTTTCTCCTTTGAGAAACAACACAGTTGGCTCAAATGGCAACCTCTTTCAGAATTGTGGTATAACACAAAGTATCATAAATCCACTAAATGGCCCCATATGAAGTAGTCTATGGCTAGTCATAATCATCTCTTCTATATTAGACTCCAGGTAATTGTCAGGTTTAGGTAGTTGACACCACCCTCAATGCACATGATAATATTCTTCGCATTCTTTGGGAAAATCTCCATGTGGTTAAAAACTTCATGTAACAATAAACAAATCAATACCTCTTTGAGCGAGTCTTCCAACCTAGTGATATGGTTTTCCTTTCATACAACCCTACAAAAAATCCTCTTTAAAAATTAAAGGGCATTATAATCTTTCTACTAAGTTCTATGGTTCTGACAAGCTCTTGAAAAATATTATCCCAATTGCATACAAGTTTGAATTTCCACCTTCCTCTCTTGTTTGCCGTGTTTATCTTATCTCATGTTCAAAGAAGGTCCTTGACCAATAGGTGATTGCTCAAGTAGTACTTCTTGAGCTCAATAATGAAGGATCCATTATTATGGATCTTGAAGAAATTATCAATAAGTGTTCACCCAAACTTTGCAACTGCTCCATTATAGAGGTCCTGATCTAATAACATGGAATGCAAACTGAATACACAGCTTGGGAAACCCTTCTCTAGATTCAAAAAACAAATTCATAATCTTCATCTTTGCAAGAAAACAATTTTAAGGGGGAGGGAATTTTAGGACCCTTCATCCTAGCTTTCTCTTTATAATATTTCTATAATAGATTATATGGTCACATATGCTTTGTAATTCATCTCTCGAGCTCTTATACCACATATATGGGAACTAGCAGTTTCCTTAAGTAGAAATAGTATAAATGGGATGAATAGGCTAGTGAAAGGCATCCATAAATATATTTCATTTATCTTTCTCAAAGGAGGTTTCCACCTTGAAGTGGTGCATGTGATCTTGTAATGCAATTTCTATCTTTCGGTGCGATAAATCTATTTCTATTTATCTCATAATACTATTCTCAATATTTTTTTTCGACCTAATTTGTTACAAAGAGGATCATCACAATCCCACAACACTCTGGTGTGATGATAAGATTTTCATCCACATTTCTCGCAACTCAATATACTACCAACACACTAAGAATATTGCAAAGATACATATGCATTACATTCAAAGGCTCATACAAGACACAATCATTGACCTTAAATTTTTTCAAACGAAAAATTAAGTTACACACATCTTGACAAATCCCTTTCCAGAGAAATAATTTGTTCATCTCAGTAAAATTTCAAAAGTGAAAGAAGGTGTTGAAAATGGGGGATAATTAAGTGATTCATCCATCCTTCCTTCTATCAAGTACATCTTAAGGGGGATGTTGGTGTATTTATTAACATGTATACTTTTGTATGGGTTTAAGATGCACTTTGTTATATTGATTGTACTTATGTATAGGCACATGCATAGTTATTCATGCCCTATTATTAGAGAAGATTATTTATTATATTATTGACTAACTTAAGCTACTAGTAACATAGTATATTATCTTCAAGGAGACTTGTTCTACAAGTAACTTCTCTCTAAACCCTAACCCTAATCCTAAACTCATATTTTTATCTATATATGAGCATAAAGGGATAGTGTTGAAGGTACACTTTATGGATGAGATGTATTTGCGCAATACTGGTACTTTACTAGAGATTTTTAATATAATGTGATAGACATTTTACCAAGATAAATCTTTGTATTGGCTTTTGTTAAGCTTTCATTTTTTTATAGTTTACACGCATGTTGGTGTTTGCCTTATGTATTGTAGTAAACATGGAACCTATCCAAAAAAATTACAGAAGCATCTCTGAGATAAAAGAAGCATTTAAGCTTTAAAGAGCATTATA
The DNA here is from genome assembly GCA_019776745.2 of Taxus chinensis. Taxonomy (NCBI): domain Eukaryota; kingdom Viridiplantae; phylum Streptophyta; class Pinopsida; order Cupressales; family Taxaceae; genus Taxus; species Taxus chinensis. The sequence goes on from CM034155.1 coordinate 215,704,529, forward strand.
ACATTTACTAGTTGGTTTGTACACATTGAAAGATAAGGGTTGCAACACATGTATACAATATGTTGTTTGTTGACATGCATCAAGTGTTAATTGTGATTTTTAAGACATATGGGCATTGATAATGGTGGAGTGCTAACACATGTCCCAATTAACATCCACCATTTTTATGGGTCTTGTAAGGTGTTGAGGCCAAATTAGGGGTTTGAAGAAGGAGACCAATTTCCCAACAACTCGTAATGAATGTTATTATGTCTCAATTGGAACACTTTATAGCCCTTATTAAATTTATCACTATGCATATTTGGTCTATGAATTTGGGGTTCAATTTCCTTTATTGACAACCTATTTTATGTCGATCATAATTGAAATATTTATGAGATCCAATATTATATATCTCAAACCCTAATTTTACTACCACTTTAATTGTTTTATATTTCCATGTAGTTTAGACAAGATCTATTTATTTAATTATGTTTAATTTACCAAGCTATTCTAATTTAAAACCTAAATCGTAATGTAGTTACTATAGTGCATTTATTAATATAAAACCCCTTTCCATATACACTAATTATAAGCCAATTAAACCTACTCAACACAAACAATGTAAACATTTTCCTTCTATCATATTTTCTTATCGGCAAAGAATTTAGATCATGTAATGCGTAAAAGTTATCTTTGTCTCACAATTATTACCAATGTGAGATTCACTAATTACAACACAAGAATAATTTAATTAAATTATTAATTTTATAGAAATTTACTTTATGTATATTTTTATCATTTCCCAATAACCTTCGTATATTTTATAACGATCATAGAACAATAAAACCCACATTTCAACGGTTAGTACTCTCTTTTTAGTGAGCAATTCAACCATTTAACCATGGATACTTAACAAAAATATTTATTTTTTATATATCATAAATTATAAGTGCATGCATATAAGGTATATACACAATAGATATAAGCTCCTATTGTGTAGGAATTAGGTATGTTGCTCATAGTATACTAATTTAACAAATATTGAATTTGTAAAGCCCTACTTGCAGAGTCATGTATGATAAATAAATGATAAACAATTGTTGGAATATAAATGACACAATCAATAAACTAGATAAAATATTAAAAGCCTAAGTGCAAGAGAGGGAGATAAAGACTTAGGTGATTTGCACTTTCCCAAAGATGATTTGGACTAGAACAATGGATGATCAGGAGGAACAGAGTGTCGCAGTTGCCTCCGTAAAATTCTGGAGCTGTTGGATATGCCTGGACTAGAGTGCCTAGGTGCCAGGGACCTCTGCTAGGTGCACGTGACTACGTAGGAGCTCAGAAACTGGTTTTCTTGTGTCACATAAACATCGCTAACCTTCACTTTTGGTCACCTGTTTGTCATTGGATGATCGCCAAATTCATATGTAACCTATAAAACCCTCAAACTACATCAAATCCCAAAAAGAAAAGATGTAAAATGAAGATTCAGACAGACCCCGATGGTCACTCGACTGAGTGAACTTGTAACCGAGAGTTGTACTACATCTCAGACTCCATGTAGTTCTTGTGTGTGTGTGTGTGTGTGGGATATAATCACACCCTAGGAAACCCTTGCGCACATGCACGTGATAACGGGAAATAGCTAGATGTACCCATGTAAATAGATGTGTGAATGACAAAAATGATCTTCCCTTCATATGCATGTATGTAGAAAAATGCAGTCCCTTGTCCCTTGAATGAGTACTAGATGGATGGCTTTGATGCCTTTGGATGCAACCTTAGGTGATGATAATAGATGTTTAGAGCTTAGTATTTTATTTTGGTCACATAGCTTTATATTTATATGATTCCCTTGGTTGAATTTTGTAATTAACATCTTAAAGGCCGACCCATAAGAAAATAAGATGCCCAAAAGATAAAAGAGGCCCAAAGAGAGTGAGTAAGATAGAAAGAGGTCATGAGTCATGAAAGATGAAGAAATAAAGTTCAAATTAGGCTGTAGGGTGTGTATAAGACCGAAGAGAAAACAAGAAAGATAGAAAAGTGGTCCAAGACAATATTCAATTACTAGTTTACTTGCTTAGGAATCATATGAATGCAAGTATGCTTTTAAGACCTAGAAATGTACCCAAGTGCGTGATTTTGTGTCTATACGTACATGAAAGTGTATATATACATGTATGTATCTATATGTATTTATATGTTATGTGTGTGTATGCATATGCATATGTATACACACACATTGTGATATGTATTCATTTTGAGGTACTTATTTTTGATTTGTGAAATATTTTTTTGTATAATGAGAGTTCCTTATTGATTAACAAGTCCATCACCCTTTCCATAATTTTTCTATTAAACGGTGATGGATGGCATCAATCTATCTCCACCATTGTTTTGAGATCCAAAAAAAGTATTTGGGTAAAAGAAAATGGGCTCCAAAACTCCACCAAATGCCCAAGATATTGTCATTTTAAAAATCTCTCTCCAACCAAGAAGAAAAATTGGCTTCATAACTAACAAATGGACATCAAACTTAAGGTAAAGTTGCCCATATTATTTGCATGTCACACTAGTGCACTCGCTCCTTCCACCCTCTTTGATTGTCATTATAGGTTAAACCTATCAACATAATGAACAAGGATTTTAGAGTCATAAAAGCAACATTAAGATGCATTATCTTATTTGGGCTTGAAGGCATGTATTTTAGAGACATTTGAACAAGTTTTTTTTGGAGATTATAGAATCATAAAGGGGGAGAGGGGAATCATAAATATATTTTCTTACTTGCAAGTAGTCATATTGTAAGGGTCATGTTATTTTGTGGAGCCTTATATTATCATACTTTTAAAATATCAACACATAATTAGATTACTAATTTATTTGGGATTTTACTTCATGTTTTTAAGTCATTTTAGGATGACCACTATGAGTAGTCATTAACATAGTAATATTTTTCATCATGTCTTTTTAGTAATAATCACAAGGCAAGGCGACCCATTTGACATACAAATATTTTTTTATAGGATGATGGGGTTGGTGAATGTAATCCACCACTTTAGGCTTCTCATGCTATAACCTTTTCTCCATTGGAAAATCTTTTGGAGCATGTCATGCCTTATATATCGCCCTTATCTCACAATTAATACCAAGGTGGGATTAAGCCAATTATGACCCAATCATGTATTTATGTTAAGTTGAGGGCTTTAATGAGAAATCTAATTAGATTCCTAATTTCTCATGCATTTTTAAGTCATCTCAAGATGACCACCATGAGTAGTCATTAACATAATGACATTTTACCTCATATTACTTGTTTAATTTATTTCAAGATGACCACCGTAGATAGTCACTTTAACATATTCACATTTTTGAGATGCCACATTGGTAATAATTGTGACATAAAGGTGATCTATAAGGTAGTACACACTCTAAAACTTTTACTAATGAGGGAAGAAGTTAAAGGGTGAAAAGACCAAAGTGATAGATTGCATTCATCATTCTTACCCCTATTATCAAAAACATACAATACTTACATGTTAATAACTACTCAAAATAATCATCTTAAAATAACTTTTAACACATAAATTTACAATTTGACCATAACTTGTGCGTAAATCAAATCAATTTAGATTACAATCTACTATCCTATTATTATGTTTATTTGTATGTAATATCTCATAATAAATCTAAAATTAAGGGGTTTAAGGACACCGTGGATTATTTATGAAATAATGTGAGGTATTTTTGTTGCTTACACTTGAAATATTATTAGTTCCCACCTTTGGCCATTGGTAGGATTACTATACGTTTCAACCCCACATATTAATTTATCTGACTCACCAATAAGATTCTTTTTTTTCCCAACTTTATCAAGTTCTAAAGTGTCAAGTATTTAAATATAGTTCTAAACAATTTTAAAATTAACATATTTGTTTTTCTAATTAGTTGATTGGTTTTTAAGGCTTGAAGTGGCTAATTTGGGGTCTTATTTAGAAGTCAATTTTCCAAATTTTTAAAATATAAAATACTTGAATTGACAAGTGTCCTATATTTTATTTCAGATTTTGACAACATTCACGAAGAATCCTAACTTTTGTATGATATGACAAAATATCAACAACTTGGCTTCAAAATTTAATGCACTCACTAAATTATTTATTATCTACATTTATTTTGACCTTGGTTGAAGATTTCAATTAAATATTTGAACTTATATTCTACTGAATTCTAGTACTTTCACAGACCTAAAAATCTATGATTTTATATTGATTAATATGAATCTATTTCATTCTTTGTTCATAACATTTTTTAGATTTTTCAATTTAAAATTTTGAATAGAAAGGAAGCGCCAAAGTTTGATCTTCAACAATGGTTTTCCACCATTGAATTTAAAAAAAACACATTTTTCTTCTATGTTTTTATCGTGATAAATCTAAATATGAGAGAGATCATCACTATCTTTACGCTTTGGGTATTACCCACCAGCCCATATTGGCATGTCACCCTAAAGGATATGTTTCCCAATTTTGACAAGTTCTCCGCCTACACTAATGCCGGTAATAAGTTGTCAGAGGGTTTTGACATTAAATTTCAAGAGGGTTTTAATGGTGTTTCAGACAATGACATTGTAGGATTTGATGACGAGACCTATTTCGAGACGAAGTTGTTAGGGAAGGACCTTTGCCTTCCTTTAGGCAAGATATCACAATTATCATTATTGTTATTTTATAAACATCCTTTGAAAGTTTTCTCATCAATTATTGGAAACTTCTATCCCATTAGTTACATGATAAAAGATACATTTTTGGTACATGATATCAGACACAACTATATGCATATTTTTACAAGAATAACATGGCAAATGACAATTAAACGGTAAACCAAATGGGCATGGTAAATTTCAAAACAAACATTTATAGGTACATGATATGAGACAAGCTTACATATATTTTACCGTTCCAATCTAGCATACTATAATTGAGTAATGCAAATAATAAATCTTAAAATATCACACTCAATGTTCATAAACAACTAGATAGATATATTTTATGACCTACACTTATTGCATAAACATGAAATGCTTATAATATTTTGTGGCACTACAGGTGAGCACCAACACTACACTTGTCCTTGGAGGAGATCACCAACACTATGCGTGTCCACAAATGAAATTGCAAGGTATAGAGTGTTTCCATCTTCTTGCATAGAACTTATATTCTCTACCTATTCTTCTCTTGTATAGTATAATTAGAATTTTTGTTGTTTGAGCATATAAATTTTATATTTTGTGATGCAAATTTCATTTTGTTGGTGTAGCTAGATGTGCTTCTTGGCGAAGCTTATTCGGGATATGAGGAAGAGGTGGGAAAAATTCATCAAGATGGCAACATGACTATACAATTCCCAAAATGAAAAGACAATTTAAATAAATGTACAGACTTAATATTTGTTGTTTTGCAATCTAAATTAATTTAAGTTGCATTCCCCTCCAATCTCATGTTCTTTTAGTAATATCATTAAAAAATAATTATTTTTGAACACAAGAGCTAACAATTATGTATTTAATTTCTTCACTTCCCTATCATATCACATTAGCTTATATTGTTGCCCCTGATACTTTTCCTTTTACAATACACATATTATAACAAAATATTGAATATATTACATTTATATAGAAATACACTCCTACCAAAACATAAAAATCTATTTTCTAGAAATTTATACAACTTTAAAAATCAATATCTATTCTTTTGTAATCACTACAAATCAATTTTATCATTAGTAATAAACAAATCAATTTTACAACAAATAAATCAAAAATAAGGAAGGAACTTACCACTACACGGCTCTTATTATATTGATTAAACAAAGAGGTCTAAAAAACACATGGGATTATGGAAGGTGTACATTCCACATGAACATGGAAGAGGTGTCCGGTTTATCGTTATATGTATGTCATGAATACGAAGGGAACACGATATTTGTGTTTCCATTGATAAAAACAAACAAATGTATATTTCCACCAAGCATTTTTGTCCGTATATATGTTCTTGGTTGGCATATCATGGACTAATTTCTTGTATTTTAAGTAAATTAATAAATGCCATGCTCACTTTGGGCGGCTCTTGAAAAATTATTGACATTTAAAAAAAAGTGGGTGTAAGTATTCTTCTACGGTTTAAATGTTTTTTCGTTTTGTTGGAATTTCATTTTGTTGAAAACAATGATTAGCAGCACATATTAAAAACTTTCATCTTTCATTGAGAGGATGGTTAAAAGGAAAATATTTTACCCTTAAAAAACACTTTTAAGGACATATTTAACTTTTTTTAAAATGCTACAATGTACCAATGCATAACTTTTAATCGTGTGAATATGTCTTTCTCTTTCCCACTTTTTAGGTATTAATCGTTAGGAATTTGTGTACATGCTAATATTGCTTAAAATTAAATTCAAGTCATATATAAATAGACAAGTCTAATAATTCATCTTGAAATACAAATAATTGTTATAACATTTATCATTGTCGAAGTTAACATTTTATTGTGGAAGGTTGTTTTTGTCATGCAATTTTTATTTATCGATGTCTTTGTTCCAATCCAATGGATCTACCAAAATCCAAAATGCAGGGCCCTAAAATTTGTTTTCCTTGAACACTTTGGATCAATCAAAATTATCTCATTACAAAAATATAAGAGGCATAGAACAAAAATTTTGGGCAAGGAAACAAAGAGCAGAAAAAAGAGGATAAACCTAAAAAGTCACAATTTAGCCAATAATCGCTTGCTAGAGCATTTATGTAATCTTGATAGTGCAGTGCCCACCAGTTTACTTCTTTATATTCATGTTGATTCATTGTATCACATGTATGGAGACATTAGACATAATACTATTACAGTTGTTTTTGACATTATTACTATTTTTTCGTAATATTAGCTTTTAAATGCTAACTTGTTTTGGAAAGATGATGTATGAGGCATACAATGCCAATTCATTACCTTTATCACTATTATTTGAGCTAGATGTGATGCTTTGGATGTTGTTGATTCAATATTTACCTAGATTATATTTTCGACATGTCATGGAAAGTTGTCATAATGGTTAAATATCTCATTGATGGATGAATGTTACGTAACTATTAGATGAGTTAGTATATTCTTGATTTGGATCATTTTGACATGTGTAGTTTCGTTTTATTTGATTTTTGTCATCGAACAAGTATAATGGGTGAACTGAGTGTGCAATCTATAGGTTATGCCACATGAGAATGTGGGACTCAAGAGTTGCACTTCCAAGTTGTACAATAGGCCGTTTAGGATGAATCTATTCCCCTTGTTTGTTTGACCTTGTTTATTATGTTGTTGACTAACGATGGAAATGTGGAATTCATCCTTTTGGCATGTGTATTAAGTTATTTGTTGGTCACTTTTGGGCTCACTTGTCTCCTTTCAAATTAAATTGATTTATATATCCTTAATTGCTTGTTTGAGTCACTTTTATGTTTTAATTGTTTCCCACTTGTTTAGGAGAGTTCAATTTTGTTTATTCTTGATCAAGTGGGTTTTGGGCCACCTAATCATGGACGAGGTGGGCCCACCACCCTCTCTTTATGAGCCACTTTTTCCAAATCTCCAATTTGGGTAAAAGGTGGAAATTTATGTTTGGAAAGTTGGGGACTATTTTTGCCTTAGAAAGAGTCACATCAACCATACCTATTGGTAGGGGGCTCTTCCAAAGGCTCAAAAATATTTTCCCTCCTTTTTGATCCCTCTTTTGTCCCCATCAACACTTATGTTTTGATTTTTTGTGAGGCTTGGGATTTGAGAATGCATGATTGTTTGATTTGTTGTTTTTGAGAATTCCTCTTCATTTATTATTCTTGTCTTGTTCGTGATAGGGACTTTTGGGAAACTTAGATTTGGGAGGGGATGGGTGAAACATGTCACCATCCCATTAGTTTGTTGTTTGGAGGACTTTCCTCTTATTTAACCCTCCATTTTAGAGTGTGGAGAGGATTCTTGGATCATTTTTACTTAGAGCTTTTAGAACTTTTAGGAGGAGAAGAGTTGAAGTTGGACTTGCAAGTTGGTGTTGGACTCTCTTGCTTGTGAGGTAGGCCTCACACCTTCAATCTTGTTATTGATTTAGAATTGAAATTTTATTTGTTATCTTGCTTGTGTTTGTGTGTTAAAATAATATGTTGGTTTTGTTGTTTAGTTGTTTTTACCTTCTTTCTTTTCTCCATCCAACCCCTTTAGGGAGTGGATTTTGGAGTGTTGGGGAAAAGGAAAGAATCCTTCTCACTCCCACACGACTTGATGGGTAAGCCTTGTTGGGATTCCTACTAAACTCCCTTCATTTGGTTAAAGTGGGAGATGGTTTTCCATATGTTTTGGAAACCATCTCAAATCCTTGCTAAGGAAACCTCCACGGTTTGAAAAACATTGGCAATGAGGAGGTAAGGAGAGATAAGGCCTACGGGAGGGATAAGGATATTTTGATGGCTTTGTGGATACTTAGAATATTTTTATATTTATTTGGATATTTGAAAACTTTGGATAGATGGGACTTCCTACCCCTTTTCCCCGCCTATTAAAGCATGGAGATTCTTGGGCTTGTGTTGGTTTTCACCTTACTTTGTTTATTTGAGTGTTATGTTTGAATTCACTCCCCTATCCCTCATTATGCTTATTAGAGGCATGCATCTCCTCTCTCCCATGGGATTGGAGAGAGGCTAACATGTCCTCCTTATTTGGAAGTGGCATATGATGATGTCATTTGGTTGGGTATACAACCAAGTCATTTCATGTGGTCTTTTGGTGGTTACTACTTGGAGATGGAGCTTGACTTTCTTAGAGCTTGTTTAGAGCTAGTTCTTTCTTGGAAAGATGGCCTAATTCATTTGAAATTTGGCCATGCTTTTCCCACTTAGTGGGAGGCTCATCCTCTTGTATTTTAGAGTTTTTTAGTTTCTTGTTGATTTGTAAGAGGAGGTGAAATGTTAAGAGGGTTGCATTAGATTGAAAATTTTCATTGATATTTTCTTTCACAAATCTTGAGTCGACAATTTTTAAATTTGTAGGATTTTGTAAAAGAAGCTCTTCTCATATCTTGGTTTTTCAAAGGAATTGGTTTGGGTTTACTAAACTATTGAGGTTATGTGAATGTTGTTTTCAAACTTGAAGTAAACCTACAAAAAAAAAAAATAGTCCTGGTTGTTTTAGGTTGAAAGGAGGAAAGTAGTCTCAATGTTGTGAGAGGATTTATTTGGAAATGAGTTGTGTTACTTTCTTTCTTAATTGATTTTTGTTGACTCACTGTGTTATAAAGAAAAAAAGCTCTCATTTCTTCTTGTTCATTTAATAATCCTAAAGGACTAACAAGAGGAAATAAGACACCTTATTTTAAGATTTCAATTATTATTATGCAAATTTGATTTATAT